>JAMBUR020000005.1:2560803-3841205 GCA_023721895.2 Talaromyces albobiverticillius
AAACCGCAGCCGACAGGAGGTATCTGGATACGGAGCGGGGTAGCTTCGGCGTTGACAACCCTGGCGAATAGGACTTGCTCTTACATGACAGCCTTGTCTCTACTGCTCAGCCTCACACCCAGGCGGGGTAAGGAACTGACTGTACTCAATTGTCGAAGTATCACATTGGCCAGTCATGGAAATTTCTGTACATTGAAAGCAAGCAGCCGACAGCTAATTTAACAGCCGATGTTAAAAACTTGACACCACGCTTCCCCAGCCGCGCGAACACCTCCGGATCTCGCCATGGGAGACGGTCACCAGTACTATGAAGACTCAAATCAGATTCCTTTTTCGGAACTACAGTACGGAGAGCTTGGTAGTGGCAGTTCTGCACGCGTTGTCAAAGTTCAGCGGAAGTCAGACCCTGAGGAAATCTATGCTCTGAAGTCAATACTACTTCAGGGCAACGGATATGACCGACAGGCCATGATAGTGAACATTCAACAGGAAGTAGATATCATCAGAAGTGTCGAGTTCGTTCACGTTGTACGCATTGTCAAATCTTTCCAATACTCGCGATACTATTCCATCGTTTTGGACCCGGTTGCTGATATAGATCTTGAAAGATACATGTATGAAAAGTCTGATGTTGAAACCGCGAAGCTCCGGGCGCCAATTCCGACATGGATTGGATGTTTGATAAATGGGCTTGCTTTTCTCCATGACAGACATATACGACACACGGACATAAAGCCCGCAAATATCCTAATTAAACAAGAAAATATTCTCCTAACAGACTTTGGCATAGCAACAATCTCTCAGGAGGGGCCGACTTGAAGGAGCCGTGGAATTTAGCTTTGCTCTGTATTTGTGAGAACATGTTGAAAACTGAACGAGATCTTCGACCGAACGCAAGTGATGTGCGATTATGCTGGTCGTATGTACGAGCTTCAACAGACTTGTCGGAATCCTGTGAATGTATCGAATCAACTAAACCACTCAGCGATGCTGACATTTCTCTTGCCGGACAAAAACTCATAAAAGGAACCCTACACCAGCGGGTCTATACTACGTTACATAATCACCAGACAGCGATGCACATCGCTGCTGAAACAGGACACAGAAACATAGTGGAACTGCTCATCGAGGACGGCTCGGAGCTGGAGTTCAAAGACAAATATGCCAGGACACCTTTGTCACGGGCGGCTGAGAAAGGACATGAGTCTGTGGTCCGACTATTGCTAGAGAAAGGGGCCGAAATCAATTTAGAAGAGGACGATTATAGTCCTCTACGTTGGGCTATCGAGAAAGGGCATACTTCAATGGCACTGCTACTACTTGCCCAGCTACCAGACTCGCAAGAGAGGCAGCTTCATGCTACAGTGGATAACATGCGCACAACTATCGATAATCTCGTAACGGATCGCGATAAACTTACAACCATGCTCCAGAGTCTGGAAAAAGACAAAGAAAGTTTCAAACAGGAACATCTACGCCGTGATGTAAAACTCCAAAGTAGCGTTGATGAAATGCGCAGAACTATAGACCAGATGAAAATCGATCGAGAAAAGTTGAGGAAGACATTGGTTAGCCTGGGTGAGGTACCAGGCCTGGACTCACCCAAAGGAGACCAATTCTTGTAAGTAAGCATCGAAGATCTTTAGATGGGGGTCTGCATTAAACCGTGGTTCTTACATTGCACTATTCTAACATATCTTTTGTTCGATAATAGCTTAAATCACCTCGGTGAACTCCATAAACTCATTGTCGACACGTCCAATCACCGTTTCTCTTACCCCCCAACCAACACACCAAATGAAATCCTACGGAAAATTCCATCTGAGATACCTTCATTCCTAGACAACACCCCTGCCTCGCGAAAATTGCGAGCAGCTTATATTCAGCATGTTATTTCAAAAACAATAACATACCGCATCTTTCAACCCTTTCTATTCACACTGGAACGTCATTATGACAAAGCTAATACCTTCTTTCATGTATTATCTATAGATATTCGACAAAAGTCTGTTTGCCAAGAAGCTTTCTGGAGGCAGCAGACTCTCAAAGCAGCATACACCACATCTAATGCCAAGGAAGCAGTGAATGCGGCGGCTACTGCTATTGTAGATGAAATTATAAATCATATTAAGCATTTTGCAGGCGCCAAGCAACCTGATGCGTTGCTTACTGATATTCGACGAATCGTTGAACTCGCCGCTGAAACTTGGCGTCATGCCCGTATTGAGCGTGAACTCATACTTGCTACAATGCCTGCCTCAGAATCTGAAAGCGTCTGGGATGACGAGTGGGAAGACATTACGGGAAGAAGTGTTGATTATTGCAAATCAAGGAATCCAAATTCCCACGTTCTCCTCCGATTGTTTCCTCGGATCTATCGGGAAGCCACCCATGAAGATTTTGGTGAAGACACAAAGAAGGCCAAAGAATGTGTCTACTCGCGTGGGATGGTCCTGTTATCTGACTCGGCATCAGTGCTTGCACGCAGAGAGGAATTGCGTGTCGTATCAAGACGAGGTACCCCAATTGGGTCTCGCACCAGCCCGGATGTGATGCCTCCGTCACCATTTTCTCATCTTTCTAAGCAGTCCACGGGTGCCAAGTGGTTGATCAGTCCTCAGGATAAGGCACGGTTTGACAATATTTTCGCAACTCTTGATACGGCAAAAGATGGCATTATAAGTGGCGATCAAGCCGTTACATTTTTCGCCAATTCTCAACTATCAGATGACACACTTAGCGAGATATGGGATCTTGCTGATGTTGATGCTGATGGGAACTTAACTAAGGATGAATTTGCGGTGGCTATGTATTTAATACGACAGCACCGAGGCAATAAACAGCCATTGCCTGCAACTCTTCCTCCGGCCTTGATCCCTCCTAGTATGCGCCGACCAGAATAAATTCACTCCAATATTCTGACCTCGTTATGTTAATGTGAAATGAGGATCCCAGAGACCATGTGAGTTTAGACTAAAATTTACTCAAATTTACCACGTGAGTTCCAAGGTTAATATGAGGACGAGAAGTACACATGTTTCAAGATATCTATATCTGTTACCTCCCGGTCAGGTCGAAGCGTTGTATAGAGCTATACATGGTAGGTATATATTTGATTTTTAGATTGACAAAATGTCTTCTTAGAGAGGTGTTGAGAGCTAGATCTTAACACGCATGGCTATATATTGCGTCTACAGGGTTAGGGTTAGGGCTTCTGTAAGTGGAAGGCTGTGTGCAATGTCACACGTGTTACCGGCAGAATCGGCGGTGTGTCTAGCGTGGCTTTGAGGTTGGTTACACTTTTTGTGCCAGTCACAGATATGCATGTCACCTTTTTTTCATGAAATAAATAAAAGAAAGCTTGTGTTTTTAATGTTAAATATTGAATCTTGAATAATAAACAATACCCGTTCTCAAGTTATCATTCAATCATATCTCCAGTCTCACATCCATTTAGTGCGATAGCCTCTTTCCCGTTCAGGACGCCGACGAAAAGCAAATATTGTGGCACTCTTTTCTAGCGGGAAAAAAATAAAATAAAAGAGAAATAAGAAAATCCCGAATTTTACTTGATCAATCGAATTAACACCGTCTGCAACAAACACAAAAATCAGAAACACCATGGGCGAACTACCGCCGATCGTCAAGGCGACGCTGCAAGCTTCCACGATTAATGCCTTCGCGAATATCGTCGCCCAAGGGATTACTGCATATAAAACTGAGGTATGTAGAAAACCTTTTCAATGAGATTTATGTGCCTGTATACTTTTTGCGTTCTGCGAGAGATAGACCTTGTCAAGTACAAGAAACCCGACGAAGCAAAGAATTAAAAGACCATCCACTAATCATCCAAATCTACCAGACCCCCTTTCAAATAGACTACACAGCTCTCATCGAATTCACAACAGTAGCCATTATCAACACGCCCATCGGATATCTATGGATGACCAATCTCGAATCCACCTTCCCGGCATATGATGAACAACCCAAATCAGAAAAAATCAAAGAAAAAGAACAAGAACAAGAAACTGCTCCACAACAAAAACTGAATATCAAAAATACCATCCTCAAAGTCGCGCTCGACCAGACTATTGGCGGTGCTACGATGACCATTTTGTTTCTCACTACGATAGCGCTGCTGCGAGGAGCGGGCTCGGAGGAAATATTGGAGTCGATTTATAACGTGCGTATATTTTCCCTTTTCCCTTTTCCCAGATTTATCCAATAGCTTGTGGCAATATTGCTTTTCTTTTCCAGTTTGGAATAAATAAAAAATAAACAAAATCCCGCTTTGTCTAACGTTCACGGACGTTGGATCGGCATCACCCCTGTTCAAAGTCCAGACAAAGGAGGCAAAAAAAGCAACATCATGTCATCAATATTTCCACTTTCTGCACGAGCCATGTCAAGCCAAGAAAAAGAAACGGAAAAAGAAAAGATGACCAACGCAACCAAACTAACTAACTGCTCTTTTCTTCCCATTTTAGGAAACCTTGCCACTCTTCATCGCTGGCTTAAAAGTGTGGCCGATGGTCTCCTTTCTCTCGTTTTCGGTGATTCCTGTTGATCAGCGAGTGCTTTTTGGGAGTGCGGTTGGATTTGGCTGGGCCATTTATATGAGTCTTATCACGGCTGCGTAAGGACGATGAGGAGTGTGGCACGCAGTTGCTTTTTCGAGGGTTCCAAGGTTGTGGCTTGCATACAAAGAAGAGTCACATAAAGACTAGTGCTGCAGACTATGTATAGATACTTTTCTACAGATACAAACGTTTCAGGTTGACTGGGACGCTCTAGACCTTGGTATGACTGTGGGGCGATTTGGTAGACCCTTGGATAGTCATGCTGATTCTACGGAGTACGTACGAAGTACTCGTGATCGAGTGAAGCCTGCGCAAGATGTGCCGTGTTTGAGGTATAGTACTTGCCACACCTAAGAAGTATATATATGTAGGCGTATGTGCTATCCTAGTCATAGTGACATTCAACTCCTCGATCGATGCAATACAGGACATAGGCACGATGATTTCATACTTGGTTGGCCCCCAATAGTTCTTACCCTCGGTTTCCAATTCGAGTCTGCTGATATAAAATACCTATGCATAACTGCGCATCATTATTAATATATTGGATACTTGCTTTTCCATCGGATTGGCTTGGATTCTGTGTCACACAGCAGGCATTCTTGCATACGACTAGCTATTGTTCTGTTGCTAGAGGTAGGGATTAGTGTGAAGTTTTTGTTTGATCGAGGGAACACAAACGCAAAAGCAAACGTAAATGTAAACGCGTACCTGCATATCAGAGAGACCCTGCAGGAGAGTTGACGAGTCTTGAAGTGTCTTTTGAATGTGTAGGTGTGCACTATTTTCTCAGATAAACTGTCCTTTATGAAGCCGGCGAACCTGGGAATCAGAGGCACTTCCACAATCGGATTTGAAATCATGGCCATGATAGCATTTCCTTCTCCTTCCTATTTTTATTCACTATAATTCCAAAATAAGCCACCTAACGGCACGTGTGTGTCGTGTGTGTTTTTTGCCTATAAGATCAGTTAATAACCTTGTTGGATTGAGTATATACTCCAACAGTCTAGTTCGGTGTCTATATAATGTCTTGATATAGAAGCGGGTAGATGACAAGCCACAATAACTACCCGATAACACGCACAGGTAGCCAGTATGGGTTAGTTACCTCATGCACAAATTTTTATTTTTATACAGTTGACATAAGTTTTCTGCGGGTGGCTTGATAGTAACCAGGAACTATCTATCTTCGTGCCTATATATAATATATAACTGAAACAATATGAGTTAGTAAATTGCCTAGATAAGAGAAAGTCGGGGGGTTGACGGGATAAAGTCTCCGGACGTGACAAGCCTATGGAATCTGGGGCCCCGAGTGATCCTTCTGATGACGAGCATGCACTCCGGATGTACATTATTATATATTGATCGGGGGAGAAAATCATAAGAAACGAAGCCTAGCCAGGTGATCTTCGGTGTATATGAATGTCTTGGCCCATGTAGAGTCCCGAATAGGCAGGCTGGCTGGCTGACTGAGTGATACACACCGAAACCAACCACACAGGGCCCGGTTAGCATTTAAACCAACATTATCACCATCATGATGATGAATGAATGTTTATTTTGTAAAATAACGAGTAAATGTGTCCGGCGCTGGGCATTGAAATATAAACTAGCCAAAGTCTGTAAACAAAAATTAGCCGATCTACTCCCCGTCTGTTCGCGACTTTCCTATCTTGCATCATTGCTCGAGCAGTGTAGATCGATAAATGTCATAATCCACATCGACAACCAATCCCGAGGGACGGTCGTAGTGTTGGTGATGTAAAAAGGGTATTTTAACTCGTTCGCTAGTAAAGTATGTTGGGGGCTAAGAAAAATAGAGCGCGCGAACGGGCTTAGAACTACTCAACCGCAACCATTGCCCGGACAGGTTAGCTCTGGGGCGTCTTAACGTGCGCTATATCTGCACAAGATGCAGAAGCTGACATGTGTTTTTCTTTTTTTGGCGCTGGTATGATGCGTCGGGGATCATGGTTATTATTGGCGAATGGGAGGCCTGAAGGCGTCTTTTGGCCAAGACAATTCCTTCTTTTGTGCTTCTCGAAGGTTTGCCACCTTTTGTAATGCATGTTGCGATGTTTGTGGGTTGTAAAAAGGGTTAGTATTTGCAGCAAAATATAGGACGGAATAATAGCACGATAACAATAGTCTATGGTGGATATAGTTCGTTAGCTGAGGATACCGTGACGCGGCTGGATAGACACCGAATATACAGATTACAGACGGACTACCAGGGAGAACGCGCGGTGGTGTCGAGTCCAGTCCCGGTCTGCTGGGACTGGGCAATGTGCAAGAATGGCATGGATGCAGACATGAAGCGACGATCTGATCTGATGCTGATGTCGAGGTGGTGGGCAGGTGACGGGACACATCTCGTATTGTTCGGTAACACAGCATGCCTTGGGGCTGCAACTCGCGTATTCGGGAGCCCGTATAGCCGTATTGTGACGTAACGATACCTCAGCCCCCAAGCGGCTTCTGTTTAGCCCCGTCGACCAGCATCCCATGGATGTCATAACTTACTTTTAGTCTCTCTCACGATTGAAGAAACACGATGCAGCTTAAGAGACCCTCAATATGGCTCTTGTTGGTCATTTCTGTCGGACTAGTGCTACTGCAAGCCGCTTGTCTGGAACACTCCGCAGACTTATACCGCCGTGAAGTCTGGATCCCACCTAGTTTTTTATTTTATTTTAATCATAGCCAGCCCGTGCTGAGTGCATGCATATGCGAGCAACCATCTTCTATTCACAACACGTACATAATTACTTCTCGAGTACGTACACTGCAGTGATACCGAGGGGCCAGTCAGTGCCAAGTACGACTGAAAAAAAGAAAAGAAAAGAAAAGAAAAAGAAGCGCTCTTCTCGTATTGTATTCCAGCCCTGCTCTTTTTGTCACACCGTAAGTAAGCAAACACAGACATCCTCTCCTCTGCTCTCTTTTTTCAATTTTCTTTCACCTTTTTTCGTCTGCTACTCTTGCACCGGAATTCCAATATCTGCCCTCTGTGGCCATAGCTCACTCGCCCATTTGCGGAAAGACAAACAGAAACTGCCACTGCATCCTTTGTTGAGATCGACTCTGTTGCGGGGAAACAGAAAGCGGCTCTCTTTTTCCATACAGCTGCCGGATCCGACGCATTGAGGCTTCAAAGAGCATGTACTTGCTCTTTGTCTGATTGCAAAAAGCTCAGTCGAATTCCGGCCGTTGGCTGTTTGTTGAATAATGTGAGTAACTCGATCTCTCCCAAGCTTCGATCCATCCTCCACATCGCATCCTCCAACTCGCATCGTTTGCGAACTGGAATGTAGTCTTCTACTTTTTTTTGATGAGTCAAAGTCCGCTGATATCCAGAGAAACAAATGCAGAATCAACCATGTCGTCTTTTAGTGGATTTCGAGCCTTGACCAAAAGGTCAAGGAAAGACAAGTCTGCAGCTGAAGAGCTTCGAAAAGTAACGATAGTGGGATCTCTGCATGATGTTAATCTGCCACCGGCGAACGATGACGTGAAGCAATCTCTACTCAACACAAAATCCAAAAAGGCATCGGCATCGGACTTGAGAAGATTCTCCCAGTCGGAAACCGCGTTAAATCGTATACCACTGCACAGGAGTGCGAGCGACGATATCCCGACTCTTACTAAAAAGTCCATCAAAGAGCCACTGTTGCGCCACTTCTCTGAACGCACAAGCAAGATAGGAGGTCCTCAACCGGATTATCTATCGGCTGCGATCCCTAATGACAGGTATTCATTATCATGTTACTCTTCTTCCCCTCTACCATCTCCACTTTCTCTGGACATCCCGAAAATGGGCCCCCGTTTTGGAATCGAGGAATTCTTACGCGACACCAGGCCAGTAGATTATCTCACTTTGGAGGGACCACCTGAAGCACCATCAGTATCAGTCTCACCTTCCTCGTCACCGGAAATGTGGGAGCCCAAGACCCATTACTGCAGCTCAGCAACGTCGAATTCGAGTTTACGGTCAGATGCTTTGCTACAAACCTCGCCATCCGCGACCTCGGACGAATCCTTAATCACCTCCCCAAGTATTGACATGAAGAAAACTAACGATGATAACAATTCCCGGGAAAAGAAGTCTTCAGAGACTGAACAGGTAACAGTTTCACAGAAGACCGAGAAGAAGCAGAAGCAATACCTGAAACAAAAGCCCTTGCCGCCTGTACCCTCGCCATTAGATACATCCGGAACCCAACGCAATCCACGTTCATCACTTCACATCGCTGACCTTGCATCAAAGTACTCTCCAAGAAGATCTCAGTCACCTGCTGATAGATTGATTGGGGCTAAGGCAGCAGACAAGACACTTTCTGAAGCAACCCATGATCTGGAGCGGGAACTGGACATGATAGCGCATAAGCACAGTGACAAGCGACAACCTCGCCGGACCCGGTCTCATAAGAAGGATAAAAATACAGTCGCTCCATTGAACGTGTCATCAAAGAACAGCAGCACGAAGCATGGATCATCATCGCAAACTCGATCCTCGACTCGCAAACAAAACAAAACCTACACGGTGTTCCCTCCACCAACCAAAAGCAAAAGCATGCCAGTCAGCAAGGAAAAGACCACCACCAAAAGCCATAAAAAGTCCAACTCTGCCGACTTGGAGTTAATTAAGAATAACACCATTAAGCAAGGTCCGCAGCTTCAGGCATCACCGTCAAAATTTGTCCCACTCAAGCTACGAACATCTATGCACATGCCAAGTTTGCGACGACCAAAGATCAGTCCGCCCATTCAAACAAAGCATGCCATGACCGCATCACAGGCAAAGAGTCCTGTAATGAGTCTCCGAGATGAACAGGTTGCTTTGGCCAGGAGCACAGATCGCTATATCGATGCAGAAATCGCCAGGGCCTTGAACGTGGAACTAGAACTACTAGACGAAGACGAGGCCGAGGACGATGAAGCCGTTGAAAATGACACCAGGCGTACCAGCAGGCATTCTAATACCAGCAAAAACAGCGAAGAAGGTGAATGGTCAGCCATTTACCCGCTCAAAGCAGTCAAGAAGCTGGGCATTCCCTTGATGACAAGCAGCCACATCCCTCGCCTGTCAGTCTCCGAGAGCAGCGAAAGGGCACTGCGGGAGAATCTTCCCAAGCTTGAAACCGCCGCACGCATTTCTGCTGCCATTCACAACCATATAATACCAATCTCAACTACAAGGGGCGACAGAAGATACCCAGAAACCCCGGACGATCTCATGCGGATACGGTCGTTCATCATGGACTCATCACCAACACGCCTTCCCAATATTAAAGAACTGGTCGAGAATGATCCTACATTGAACAATGACAAGATCTTCATTCGTTTTGATCGGACGGAGACTGCGCAAAAAGAAACGTCGCCAAGCACCCAAGAAGTCCCATTAATCATGGAAGGTCCACGCTTATCTGCAGACCGTCGGCGCGCACAATCTACCCTTTACGAGTTGGATGAATACGGATCAACGCCCATACAGCCCAATTTTAAGCACATCCATGATGAGAATGGCAGTCTACCGATGCCGTCTCTCATGGCCGACGAGGTAGTTTTGACATTAATGATGAGCGTGGACAATTTGGACGGACTATTCAACTATGCCCAAGTGAACCGACAATTCTACCGCGTTTTCAAACAGAATGAACTTTCGCTCATCAAAAACGCCCTGTTCAACATGAATCCACCGGCATGGGAACTACGAGAGATGAGTCCGCCATGGAGCGAAGAAGCAAGTGGCATGAAAGACCCCGATGCCCCAGTGCCACAGTACACCCCATCATCCTACCTGCGCCACTATGCTCGTGATGTATTTGCTCTCGCCAAATTGAAGACATTGATCTTCGCACGATGCGGTTCGTTTATGCGCCCCGAGACCATCCGCGGCTTGACCGGGGAAGACGACGTTCGCGCATCCGAGATCGACGAAGCCTTCTGGCGTATTTGGACCTTCTGCCGCATCTTCGGCTGCGGCAAGAACCGCGAAGGGGACATCAACGGGCAAATTGACTGGCTGAATGCCGGTGTTCTAGCAAAGAAGAACAAAGCCGGTGCAACGGTGATTACAGCCGAGCCGTTCTTCAGCGTCAACAATGTCCTATTCGACCCCCCAACGGGATTCGGAATGGGTAATGCAGACGGCTTGACTCATAGTCAGCTGTATGATATGGACGAGATCTGGAATTGTCTGGGCACACTTGTACAGGTATTCCACCACGAATGCAAGGAAGCGCGCGTGGCTGGTATATTCGACGGACTCGATATTGCGGTGGGCGATATTGCCAAGGAGGAGCCCATGCTGGAGGAATGGACTCATTACCTCTTGACCTTGGGCCCATCTGCATTGGTCGGGCTGAGCTCGGTGTTTCCCACGAGTTCGATCAAGCAGCAATTCGCTAAAGCCAAACAGATTGGCGTGACGAAATGGGAAGCACCGGAGGACGGTGGCAGTCGGTCATCGTTCCTTCGCGATGCCATTTCGCGTACTTATGAGCGCAGAATGGCAGCGACACAATCGAGGGCGACGTCTCCCAGCGACACCCACAGCGACCAATCTCGCAACACTTCACCTATACCACCTCAACAACAACAACAACAACAACAAACATCCCCAACTTCTTTCCTCGACGAACCATCCGGCAACGGCGTCCCTCCTTACACAGCCATCAACCCTGAAAATCAAATGGCCTCCGACCCGCCTCCACCACGCTACTCATCCACATTCCTCGACCCCGTTGACCGCGCCATCCACAAGATCGTGCACGATCTCGGCTTCAGCGAGCACGACGCCAAATGGGCGTTGAAGATCACCGACACGGGCGACATGATCGACACCAATGCTGCTATTCGCCTCTTGGAGAGGGAGCGGAAGAAGCAAGGTAGATCAGCCACTATATCTTCGAGGCTGGAGAACCGGGGTGATTGTCTGGTTGATACTACCAAACATCGGGGAACGGTGGCGTGGCATTGGGCTTGATTTGAAGTCTGATAACATTCTTTTTTTTCCGAAAGTGTTTCATTTTTGTCTCTCTCTTTTTTTTTCTTTAAAAGGCGTTGGACAGCCGGCGATATGGAAACAAGCAAGCAAGCAAGCATTCCTTTATTTTTGTATTGTGATATTTGTTTGGTCTTTTTTTGTTATATAGATATCCGGGTGTGCGAAGTTGGGCTACAGACTGTTTAACTATCTACTTATTCCTTATAGTTAGGGATAACATAATTTGAATTTTGTACAATCTGAATGAATTTTTAGTATATTTACAATTTTTACCGACTTCTACCGATTCCCGAGGTCAATGATCTATATAGCTATCCTATTCGGGCAGTCGGCTTATATCCGATTATCGGGATAAGCACGTTATCTTATCATTGGCAGATCATGATATCATTTTTTTTTTAATTAAATAACTGCATAGTTCATCGACATCAGCCAGGAAGCTCAATCGGTAACGACGACGCCCCCAAACTACTGGAATCGGGTAACTCGGGTCTGATATGCCACAATTCACTGGTAAGAGCCTCATCGCATTTGTCAGCTGTGTTGTTTTTGGCTGTGGCATCACTCGGGGTAAGCCTAGTGGTGTTATCTGGGCTGTGCTGAGGAGGGTTTTCTTGCGCATGACGACGTCGTGAGAGGAGAATGTATCGGAGCAAGACGGCTAGGATGAGCAGGGAAGCCACGAGAACGACTGGGATGATGATTGCTTCCTTTTTGGCGGGAGACATGCCGCTACTACTCGCAGGGGCGCTGTTATTGCTGAGACTACTGGAAGTTGGTGGCGATGACGACGATGCTGGCCCGGTCGTTGGAGAAAGGGCAGTGGTAGTGGTAGCGGCAGTGGGAGATGGTGTTGAGGTAGTAGACTGTTGTGCCGAAGTTGTATGGATAGCAAATTCAGGACTCAACCATCCAGGCTCTCCCGGATTTCATATAGCAATCTGGTAGCCTGAAGCGTCAGGAACATCCGTCTGAACCGTCAGAATCCGGTATTTATAGTGTCATCTAGTTAAACAATATAGTAAACAACACTATTCTCATAAATGACTCAAGACTCCAACAATGCTTGGGAAGAGATTGGTTTCTTACAAGCAATATTCCAGACCGCATCGGCTAAGTTCAGAGTCAAGTCAATGCTTGAATTGTCTGCTGGCTCCCAGCGCAGCGTTACCATTCGGCCAGCAGTGCAACTGAAACCCCTATAGGGGACAGTGAAATTAAACAACTGTGTAGTGACTGTTTGGAATTGAACCATCAATAGGATCAGTGAGAGAATGAGAATGGAAGAATCCATTGCGATTGAATTGGATCAACTTCTTCAGGAAAGTGTTGGAAATTTTCTGACATCAAAAGTGATAACCCAACAACTCGAGGGCTTAATTGTTAGTGAGGCTGATGTGTATAACTCGAGAACAAAAAGAAAAAGGAGAAAGTTAGTTAAAGGAACAGCAAGCAAACTCTGTGAGCGAGAATGGACTGGAATCCTGGCCTGAATTTCAATTTATTGTCTTCTGGTACTATATAGGTACAACACAGATGCTCCACAGAGGAACACAACGTGGGACAACAACCTTGGAAACATTCCCAGCCTGCTGAGAATGTCTCTGTCCTGTTGCACAACGAGTAGAAAATGGCACCTCCCGTGGTGTACATCTAACCGGCCCGGTACCGGTACTGCCCTGCCATTCAAGCTGCAATCCCAAGCAATCCCGGTTGCGTTGTTGTAGATATTTGCCTCTTCACCATTTCAATCTGTCGCCTCTGACGAAATTAATACTCGATATATAATTATATGTGCAATTTTATATTATGGCCTATAGGTTAGGTGACAGTCAGATTGCTCGACTGGCTAATCCAAAACGGCATACATATCGGGTTAAAATGTTGTTGTTGTTGTTGTTTTTTATAAAAAAAAAAAAACTTATATGCCTAGATAATATAATCTAATTCGTCACTAATTTAACCTCTGTTAAGATATTAAAAGGGTTTCCATATCGTTATGCTAATTTAGCATAAGTGCTGTGCCCTGTAATTGTATGCTTGATTAATATACATCCTTGCATAGTGCCTACGTAGGCATGCTTCTCGTACGTACCCGTGGACTACGCATGCTCTCGCACGTAACTCTCGTACGAATCTCTCTACACTTGCCTCTAAACACGTACACTTTCTCTATAAACTTGCTCATCCTCTGAATGATGCTATATGACGCTCTCCAAACGTTCAAACGGAAAAATGGCATAACCCTAAGCCAACCCTAAGCGGAGCATGGATCGCGCGAGGGCCGATCCGCTGCCCGCAAGGCCCGAGATCCGACAGCCGAGAACATTAAAGATGTTCAACCACAAGTAAGTTGCTGTTAATTATTCTAGATCTGGATGTAATGAGTTAATTGGAAAGGAAAGAGAGAGGATCATCTACGGCCCGGCAGCGCACAGCCGAACAATTCCTATTCAGGATAGATTTTTCACTTCTAGTCGAAAGAAGTGAGTTTAGGGCTGGGCTAAGTTAACCTGCGCCTATGACGTAGGTGTAGCCATGTTTTCCTGGAGAAATCCAGACACCACCACGCCGTATGCCCAGGCATTCTTCTAGATTTCTCAACTACTGTAGTAATGCAAACAAACGCAGTGGCGGATTTACGGATCTACTTGGTAAGCATGGTAAGCAAACAAACATCTAAGTTTCAGGGCTGAGTGCATATCAATGCACACATCCCAGACTGGAATCCAATTCGTAATCAATATACAACTTCTAGAATGAGGTTTTGTTTCTAGACTGGCATGAGTCAACGGGAACTTGACCCTAAAAAGAAAAGCCAAAACAAACTAAACGAACTAGCAAATAAACCGGAGAGATACAACCGCCGCAGGAAACCTACGGAACAATCAACCGCGGCTCATGGATGAATTAATGATTAGAATAATGAAGAAATAATTGGAGTCAATTTGATATCAAGCTAGTGGCAACAAAGCAACCAACGGGCCGGTACAGGAATCATATATTCGGCGTTGTGCAACCAGTAAAATGCACCGAAAGAATCGGCAGAGTCGGTAGATATTCTAGAATAAAGATGTGTTCATCGATCCAATTTGCAGGGGTTCCGGCCCACACTAGAAGATTCGCGCCAGTCAAACACCGTAAGTCCGACAGGGGTCTAGTCAACACCATGGTTCTTTGATACTAGGCTTCTACGTAAGAACTATAGAAAGCCTGCAGATAACTGCAAAATGGCTGTGACATATAGCGCAATATATCGGACAAGTCGGCTGTTGGCTCTGGGGGCTGATATCACTTTAATGCTATCTGGCAGCTGGATAATGATAGTGATTGTGCAATCGATGGCGAATTGAGGTACTGCGCATTATTTCTCTTGTGTTTTATTTGTCCGTATGGTCTCCATTCATATTTTGACAGCTCATATAGAAACCAGAGCCGGACCTGCCGGAGGATATTGTTATAAATTGAAGGGCCCGTGTCTACTCTTTGGTTGAATACTTAAAGACAACGACAGCCTACTCTACAGTGTCTCGATAGGAGAGCAAACAAAGGAAAAGAAAAGAACAGAAAACAAAATTCGATGGACAACAACAGCATCGTCTCTGTCGTCGACGCCCTCAGCTCGGGGCGTGTCAACACTCTTACTGAGCTCCGTCGCATGGAGCGCACTCTGCTCACTGCCATGCAACCACGCATCGACCAGCTGCGCCAGAGTCCTGCCATGGAATTGTTGGCTTCGTCATGGACAAACTACGTCAACAGCAATAATTTGCTGAGCGAACTGCGCAATCTCACTCGCGATTACCCCTTTAGCTCCGAGATGCTGGACGAAGCGAAAGTGCTGGTCAATGAGGGCCGGGAGCGTGACCGGAGCTGGAATTTTGCATGGCTGGTGTTGACCAAGATTGAGGATGAGTGAGTCGTCTTTCCTCTTTATATTCTTCTCCTCTTTGATGTTTCTTCAAGGCCTGCTTCTACCGTGACTGTTGCTTTTGGAGCTGACTCAGACGAACAACGATTCAGCTAACAAGGCTATCTGAATATGCAGAGAACTCGTCAGCAAACATGCAAAGGCACTGGCAAAGGCTCCAAATATGTGGGGAGGTAACGTGCCCCCAGAGGAAATGATAGTCATGCTCGAGGAGAAGTTCCGTGCAGACTGGACGAGAGCGGTCAGAATCATGCTAAGACACTGGGAAAACAAACCGCTCTACCCAGCTCTGTAGTAAGACTGGAAAGATAGGGACAAAAAGAGTATGTATTCCACAAACATTGACAATTCATCGATGGTGCAACAATCACTAATCAAAAGTAATCGTTGAGTCCTCTCCGCTCGTTTATGATCGTGTATGATGGCTGTTCAGGCAGGTGTACTATAGTGATGGGCTATATATAGAATGTGAGTGCTTTTATGTTTTGACATGTGAGGTAACCAAGTGTACGTAGGCGATAGAATTGAAAAAGTTGACATTTGACATTTGTGTTGTGAAGTAGAGTAGAAGGAAGGAAAGAAGAAAAATGAACGATGTTTGTTTGGCCATGACTAAGTAAAATACCCGGTATCGTCTCGTTTGTTACGGGATATTCCCTCCCAACGGATCAAGTATTGTCGTAATTACGGTACCGACTCGACGAGGCTGGGAAATTCCTGTCACTTCAGCCTCATCGTCATCATCGCCAGGCATCATAACACAACCACACACACATCATCGCAATATACCCAAGATACACTCAGAGTTACTTCAATCGCGGCGTCAGCCTGGATGGTACTCTCAAAATCATCGCAACCCCGCAATTCCTCCACAGCAACTTTGAACGTTAACAACGTCACCGACGCGATCTCCGTCACACGCGGGCGGCTTGGGCTTCTGTCCCACGACTCGCCCGGCTTATGGTCGCACGATAAGGCCAATGCCCTCGCGAACTGAGCTCTAGCACATAATAAAGAACCGCAGCGTCAACAATGGTCGCCTCGGAATCTACCCGCATCCTCCGCAGGCCGTCCACGCAGCAGCACTACCAGACCTTCAACACGCCCCCGCCAAAGTCGCGCGGCCGCCCTCCCTCGCACGATTCAAACCGCTCCAACAGCTTCGACACCTCGCAAGTCCACGATGGAGAAGACGAAGACGGCGATAGCGCCTCGGGACACACAAAACTGCCCAAGAAGCAGATGGCGGTACTCGCGATGATCGCGCTTGCGGAACAAACCGCCCTCAACTCCATCAGCCCTTACCTCCCTGATATGACGTCGCGATTCCCCGAAGTACATGGCGAAAACGTCGGTGTCTATGTAGGCTTGATCGCCTCTGCCTTTGCGCTGGCGCAGTTTGTTACGAATTATTTCTGGGGGTGGTTGTCGGATCGCGTGGGGAGGAAGCCCGTCATTTTGCTGGGCACGGCTTGTACTGCACTTTGTTTCTTCTTGTTCGGGTTTTGCACAACCCTGAAGCAGGCAATTCTTGTGCAGGCGTTTATGGGTATGCTCAACGGCAATGCAGGCCTTGTGTCGACCTGTCTGGGCGAAATCACCAACCGCAACAACCAGTCGCGCGCGTTTACCTATCTGCCCGTATTATATGGCATTGGAGGCATCACCGGCCCCGTCCTGGGCGGATCGTTGATTTTCAAAACGAACCCGTTCAACAAGGACCAGCCTAACCCTTATCCATACTTACTTCCGAATCTCTTTTCGGCTATAATCTTGTGTATTGATTTCACCCTGATCATCTTCTTCCTCGAAGAGAGCTTGGACGAGGCGGAGAACCTGCCGAGCATTTCGGCCAGATTCAAGGAACTATTCAGTTGGATTTGGCAATTTACCACCTCTCATCGACCGACGTACATTCGGGCAGCCCGCTCGGGTCCGGTCTATCATTACCATGGCGTGCCGAGACGCGCGCTCTCTGCGAGCGACATGACTCAGGAATCAGAAGATCGAGACCTGGATTCTGCGTCGGAGGCATCCGAGGACCTTGAGCACTCTCACGAGCTGACCAGGGAGGAAATCTTCAATCGCGATACTGTTCTGCTATTGATGACGTATCTGATTTTTGCGCTTGGCAATGTCTCTTTCAACGCGCTCTACCCGATTTTCGCCCAAGCCCCAGAACCAATTGGTCGAGACCTGACGCCTCAAGAGATTGGTCTATCGCTCGGGTTCTCTGGCATTGTGACTATTGTTTTCCAAATCTGCGTATTCGGAAAGTTACGCGATAAGATGGGGAACAAATGGTCGTACCGTGCCGGCCTTTTGGGCTTCGTCATTGCCTTTTTGCTTATGCCTTTGATTGGCTACAAGGGTGCTGATGAGAAGGGCCGGTTGTCTAGGAAGTCGGTTTTATTAGCCTTTGAGCTTTGCTTCGTGTTGCTTGTTAAGACGGTGGCTGCTGTCGGTGGGTTAACAAGTGCACTCTTACTGGTCAGTTTTTTCTCTATTGTCAGACAATTTCGTCAGTAACTAACGTATATATAGGTGACAAACTCCGCGCCCAACCACTCTGTCCTAGGCGCTCTAAACGGCCTAGCACAAACATTATCAGCTGCCGGCCGCGCAGTAGGCCCCTTTCTTTCCGGTGGTCTCTTCTCACTCACATCCAAAACTAAACATGGAGAAATCCTTACATTTGGCGTCTTCGCGGCTGTAACGTTTATCGGCTTTGTGTTGAGCTTTGGGATTCGTTCTTCCGCGCTGGAAGCTGCTGGATGGAGCAGTGATGAGGATGACGAGGATGATGATCCGGATAAATCGGATGATGAGAGCGAGTTGGGGGCGTGAAACAAAAAACAATAAAAGTTTCATTCTGCTGTCTGCCTTATTTTTACTTGTTTATGTGATGAGAAACGAATACATGTATATATACGAGATATAACTAGTGGCTAGGACGGTTTTTGATTATGCAACTTCCTTCGAAGGAATGTAATATTAAAGGAATACGGTAATTCCAGTCACAGCCTTTCACTTTTTTCATCTTTTAATGTCAAACAGGAGATTCAACTCTTCCGCAGCACCAAAACAATCCACCCCAAAAGCCTATACACAGCAATAATCCCAATCAAAATCCCAACCCACTTCCCCTCTCGCCCCTCCGCATACCCATACTGCTGCAAAACCCCCGATCCCCGAATCTGACACTGCCCCGCCAAATCCGTCTGATACATACACTCACATCCACTCCCACACGAATAATTCCGTCTCGAAAACTCATTCACCATCATACCCTGAAACACATACGCCTGATAATCAATATAGTGGAACACATACTTCCAAAACGGGTTGAGGATTGTCGGCGACACCAAGAAGCCGCCGACACTCATCCACAGGCCATTTGCAAAGGCGACGAGGGCGAGAGCGATAACGAAGTTGGGGAAGATGGACGAGACAAATACGACGAGCGATTCGGCGGCCACGAGGTCCAGGAAGAGCCACATTATCCAGGTGAAGAACGCGGTGGCGCTGGGTTGGAAGTTGGAGAGCCAGTAGGCGACGATGGAGAAGAGGAGGGATATTAGGACTGTAGACACGTCTAGTCAGTGGGCTGCTTTCCTTAGTTTAGAGATCATACTCACATAGATAAGGCAGTCCGATGAGGAAATTGGACAGAATGAATGGAGTAGCCCCGTATAATCCATTGGCGCGCTCTTTCATAAACGTCGAGCGGTCTTCGAGAAAGGCGGGCACATATGCGACGGCCATGAATGACATGAATGCAGAACCGAAGAACTGGAAAAATCAATTAACCTGTCCCTTGGATTTCAATAGATATAACTTACTATGGCGTTGATAAAAGGCTGAATGTATTCCTGGGACGTGTCCAGGCGTAGCCAGACGGTTCCCATCATCACGGCGAGCCCTAGATACATGGCAATCCGAATGCCGTACGCAACGACGTCACGGTTACATTTGATGAACGACCGATGGAGCAACGACAAAACGATGCGGTGCCATGCTGGGCGTGCATTCGACACATCCCCTCCTAACAACTTCTTATCCACCTGTTCTGTCTGGGAACGAACCGATTGTTCTTGCTGTTGTACGGATTCCTTCCAGCAATTTTGGGTATACTCCAGCCGCTCCATCGGAGTCTTCAATTCTTTCTGTTCACCAGCTGCATACTCTGCCGTGTCCACCTCTTGATGCAAAAAATCCGTGCTGACCAAATCCAGGATGTATTCCGCCGGATTATTATTGATTGGCAGAGGATAGCCAATGCTGTCAAAGTAGTCCCCAACACCTGCAGTACGGCCGAAATAGCATGTTCTCCCCTTGGATAGAAGAAGCAATTTGTCAAAGAGTTGGAATGTCGCGGTTGACGGTTGGTGGATGCTCGCTATAACGATAAGCTGGTTACAATGTCAGAAAATAGTACCAATGGTGCTGATTAGTGAAGGAACACACCTTGTTTCTTCTAGCCAACCTCTTTAGATACGAGATAACCTCATAACTCGCCGTCGAGTCCAAGCCACTAGTCGGCTCGTCCATGAATAGTATCTTGGGCGAGGTAATCAATTGACTCGCCACGCTGACTCTACGTTTTTGCCCTCCGCTGATTCCTTTCCGAATTGGTGTTCCGATGAGGGTTTTGGCCTGTTCTTGGATTCCGAAGGCTTTGAGGAGGAGCTGCACGCGGTCGAGGCGTTCGGATTTGGAGATGGTGCTGCATTAATTTAGTATTAGGGCTTTACTCTTTTTATTACCAAACATCTAGGAATCTAGGAATCTGACATACCTTGGGAGTGCCAACTCGGCACTGAACTTGAGTGTTTCTTCGACAGTCAGGGATCCGATCAAGGTATCTTCCTGTTCCACGTAGGAACTGATCCGCTTGAAAGAGGCGTCGTCGATGCTGACATCGTCGACCATAGTAACGCCCGACACTTTGGACCGTGATGTTGGTTTACGACGAGCAAGTAGATTGAGCAAGGTGGTCTTGCCACAGCCAGACGGGCCCATGAGGGCCATGAGTTCTCCTGTATTTCGTTAGCTCATAACCCTAGTAGTCGTAGATTGCAGCGATTGTGATTGTCGCACCTTGTTCAACATTGCCATTAACATCACCTATTAGATCCTTCATCTGCTTCGTCTGACGGTCCCTGACCGTAACGCGCAGTTGCTGCCATGAGAAACTATGGACTGTCTCATTTAGGAGAAAGGCTTGTTCGCTTTTGTTCCCCTCAATATCAATTATATCAGCTGCTTGCGAGCCCATTTTGATATATGTCGTTTTTCAACCAGTAAATCACGACTTCTTATTTTCCGTGGAAAAAGTCACAATCTACGCAGGATATATACGTGCCCATCCTTATCTAAGTACATCGACGCGCACGTTCGAGTCAGCCTCTCCCACCATTCGCCAGCTATACAACTTCACATGCATACGGCGTCCTTAGCCCGAGTCATCATCCACCCATCAATCCCAGCATCGATCCAGCCTAGCCAGCTACTAGTCGTGAACCCCGACAGGGGTCCTCCCCTCTGTCCGGAATCTGAGAATCTCTAAGAGAATCTATACTGGAAGAAACGATTTTTTTTTCGGTGTTAGTCATCGTCGTATCCATCAATCCAATAATAGTATCCATATTCTCAAAGCAGTAGCCAAGATGAATGGGTCCAGTGGCACAGCTGAACGTTGTCGGCGACCACTGTGGGCAGCCAGCCTTGTCGTCGGCGATGGCTGTGGGGCGGGGTTTTTTTGGTCCCTTGCCCTGGCGAATTACCCAAAAGGGAAGTTCATTTTTGGGGGTGGTCTCAGCTTTGGAGAAGAGTTGGTCTGAGACGCAATAAGGCTTGATAAGGCCAAGAATTTCTTTATAATTGAATTCCGAAGGACACAATGTGATTATTCTCGTGAGTCGAGGCCCGACTTGGTGGCGCTCAGCCGTCGCGGCCATCAACCACATGGCATGCCTAGAAAGTCTAGCAAGTCTATAAGATGGGTATAGAGAGCCTCTAATCCATTTCCCATTTGAATCTTTAATTTTTTTTAAAAAAAGCTTTCTTATCTTTAGGATTCTTTGTCTCCCTCTGCGCGTTTTTATACCAGAACCAGCATAATAACCATTAATTTGCCATCCCTGCCCAAAATTAAATAACTCCCTATTATAAATTGCAAACCCTGTCTGTGTCCGACATACTGTATGGATGGAGGTCGAGAAGGTTATCGCCAATATGAATATCCCGACACTTCGCGCTGTAGCATATATTACAGCATATGCAAGGCAGAGAAATCCGACCTCCGTACGCCTTCGTATTCGCCGAGATGCAAGACCAGCAAAACACTCCCTGCTGTGAAAAGAAGCGAGAAACCCCACGAATAGAAACGTCCCCGTCATGTGAAGTCGCATATTAATACCGACACTTTTAAGGTCGCCGTCTGTTTATGCTTTTTTGGCGGGTCGAAAACTTTCAAAAAAGGCTATTTCATCGTCTTTCGCCTTGGCCCATTCGTTTTCAATTGTTTGTTTGTGTTCCGGGCTTCTGATGCGAATGGATACTTTCTCTGCCGAAGAAACTTTCGTGTCTATCTTCTGAGGCTGAATATCATAACCCCACAGCATACGCGAAATGACAACAAACAGATTCGCCCTCGCAATATGATGTCCTGGGCATTGTCGGCGACCAAAGCCAAACGTCGATGGAGAAGGCAGGTCGGCGTTTCGTATATATCTATCTGGATCAAAAGTTTCGGGCTTGTCGAAGATGGTCCCATCCATATTCATCGCCAATTGATCGGAAACAACAATTGAGCCTGCTGGGATTTGGTATCCCATGTATGTGTCGTCCTGGGTGACCATGTGAGGGACTCCGAGGGGAGAGATTGGTCGCCGACGGAGAAGTTCCGAGATGAAGGCGTTTATGTACGGGAGATTGTCTGCGTCGTTGAATGAGGGTAGTCTTCCGACTCCAACGACGGTGTCAAGCTCATTTTGGGCCTTTTTCATTGCCTCAGAATGCTCGATACAGGCTTTGACGAAGAGTTCCAAGACCATTTTGGTTGTGTGAATGCCGGCCACGTAGAGTTCTCCAATTGAGTAGCACATTTCATCCCATGCAAGTCCGTCATCTCCTTTCATCTTTTGGGCGTTTGCTTCGATGCTCCAATTCCAGCGATTACCTGCGTGGGATTTGAGAGCGGTATTTGCACATTCAATGTATACCCTTTTGGTTTGTTCGTGGAGCTCGCGGGCCTTTTCTCGCCATCTCATGCATAGCCTTGTCGGCAAGCGGTCAAGCAAAGGGAAAAGGTCGAGCCATAATGTGCCCCCTGATGCATTTTGGAGAATGAATGTAGCCATTTCGTTTATCTGATGAAGCCTTTTATGCCGGTCACACTCATCTTCATTGCCGTCATCATCTCCTCCATATGCTAGGACAAACATAACACTCGATGTGTATCGATAAAACAGGTCCGAATAATCACTCAAAGAAAGAAAATCACGCATCAAATATCTGCTTTTAACATCTTGAAGCCCCTGATACGTCTTCGAAACGCTTATATTGATCAAGCTCGAATGAAGTCGTCGATGAAGCCGCCACTGACTCCCATATGGCATGAAAGCAGACGCAAGCCCTCTATGCAAATACTTGTCAAGAAATACTGACGGTCCTCGAGAGCTATATGTCGCAGCCCTTCTCTCAAGCAGATCCTGCGCTGCCTGGCGAGTCCCCAGGATAATGACCGTTTTGGCGCCAACTTTGACGCGCACAATTGGGCCGTATTTGTTGTTCCACGCTTCGAATGCTTGGCTAATGTCTCTTTTGCCCTTTATCCATTCGAGGAGGATTTCTAATAAACTAGGACCTGGGGGACTGGTAGTGTTTCGACTTCTGGCGTATTGTATCACTAGTAAGGACGCACAAAGGAAGACGAGCGAGAAAATAAGCATTTCTCCGTTATCTTACCCAATTAGGGCTTATAAAATTCCCGGTTCGTTTCAAACACCGACAGAACGAAGATATGGTGAATGACTTTTCGCAACATTCACATATTTATTTTTTACCCCTACGTAACCGATGATGTCGTTGGTTGGCAGCCCGCCCCGCTCCCAGCCCCCGCCAGAAATGTAGGACAGCACGGAGAGCGTTGTTGATGATTATGACAGGTCGTATGTGGTATGGTGGTGACGCAAGGAGGCAGGTACACAACTCCAAGAGATCCAATCAAAACCATGGAACGTGGGTGTGCACTGTGTGTGCTACATAAACCCTGAAGAGAGGTACAATGCCCTGACTAGGATCGCGCCGTCGACCTTCATGATCGAAAACTTATTTTTACTTTGATTGAGTTGTTATGTATGGGTGGTTTTGCTTATTGTTCTTGCTATGATTTGACCGCCGGTTACATGCATGTTACGCACAGCTGCCTCACTGGGGCACCTCGGACCCCAGTTCCAGCAGCTTGCATTCTTCTCGTTTCCTCTGTTCTGCATCTACAAGACCGACGGTTTCTCTTCCTTGATCTTTGATTCTAGATCATTGTAAAGTTTTAAACATAATACGTAATTGCTCCCGGAAATAGACGTGTCACATTCTCAACCACAAAATATATAAATTGCACCAGTTAAACATATACAGGATGACGCCATGCATAAAATAAAAGTTTATTATAGCCTCGCTCGTGGCTCCCATTGAATCCAGGGATGTTTCTCACCGCCCGTTCTGATGAGGTGTTCCAGCTTCGATGTGTTGACCATCCCGGGATGGGCCTGGTTGATATCCGTGATTCCACTTAATTTCATCGTGGAGACAAGTTCGTCTTTGAGGACTGTCGTTTGTCAGCAACTTCCTACATTCATTCTGCAGAAGCATTATGTTTGCGGAAGGGTTAAATGGACTTACTTTCGGTCAAATGCTGCACGCCTTCCTGGCCATAAGCCAGCGAGTATAGATATGGCCGGCCAACTCCGACGGCAGTAGCACCCAATGCTATAGCCTTTAATATGTCTGTTCCTCGTCGAATACCTCCGTCAACGTAGATCTCCAGCTTGTTGAATACTTCCGGGCATTCTTTGTGCATTTCCAGCAACGTTAGGATCGCCGGTTGTACTCTGCATCACCCATTCATTAGCGCAATCCATTCTGGTTCATGATATAGAAGAAACTCACGTATCCAACGATCTGCCTCCATGATTACTTAACAGTATCCCCTCACAGCCATACTGAGCCGCCAACCTGGCATCAGCGGCAGTCTGCACTCCCTTCAAGAAGATAGGCAGCCCCGAAACCCTCCTAATCCAAGCCAAATCTTCCCAATTCAACGACGAATCAATATATTGAGCCATAACCCGACCCAAACCACCTCCCTTTTTATCATTCGTCGCCACCGCGCCGCTCATCGCAGAGACAAAACTCTCCGCCGAGATACGCTCATCCGCCTCTCGTTTGCCTGGAATAGGTGCATCGACCGTCACAAAGATAGCCTTTATGCCCAACTCGCGCGCCTTGATGAGTAGCTGCTCCGTCTTTGCGCGCTCCGAGTTGACATACAACTGCAAAAAGAATGTCTGCCCCGGACGACCGGCGGCAATAATGTCTTGCAGCGGGTAGGATGCATTCGTCGAAATAATCTGGATAATGTTGTCCTCCGCACAGGCTCGCGCAATCGCCAATTCGCCATCTGGGTGTGCCAACCGCGCCATTGCGGCGGGACTAACGAAGAAGGGGGCGCTGCTCTCGTAGCCTAGTATACGTCGCGAGATTGATACGTCCTTGACGTTGCGGAGCACGCGAGGGCGTAGTAGCAGGTTCTGGTAACTCTGGAGATTGTCGCGGTGCGAAATGAGATCGGTGGCGGCGGAGGAATAGAAGGCGAATGTCTTTGCGGTGAATTTCTTTGCGGCGACGGCTTCGAAGTCTGCGACTGATAGTAGTGTGTGTAGGTGTGGAATTTCTGGTTTGGGTTTCGCTACTACTATCTGGGTTTGTTGTTGTTGCGTTTCTTGAGGAGGTGCAGGTGTGCTTGCTGCTACCTCTTTTTTCTTGGGTATAGTAAGGGGGTCGATTTGGCCTTTGAATCGGTCTGGAGTTATGGCCTCGTGTATGATTCCTGGCGCATGAACTTCATCGTATGCTTCTGTTGCATCGTTGCCGGCATATTTCAATATAACTGAAAAGTCAGCTCCACGTTCTTTTTTCTAGCGTTCATAATGAATGGACTTACTCCCTGAGCCGCCGGGATGCTCTTCAAGAAAATCTGTAACGTCATATACCTTAGAATGTACTGCAATCCAGCAGTCCTCAGGAGTGCAATGTTTTCGCAGCTCGTCCCAAGCGACGACGGGCATATCTGGGACCACTTCCGCCATTTTACTTCCTGTTCAGCATGTACGTCGATACTTTATGTTATTCAAGAGAGGAAAGATTGATAACAATTTTTGTTGATGGATGCAAAGAGCTAAAGACAATGTAAATGGATTCCGTGAAATGCTCTGGCGAATCGGACCTCGGTATTTCTCCGAAAGTCCTCATACGACAATTAAATATGAATCCGATTATGAATCTCCTCAGGACCCTCGTAGCTAGACCAACATTTTTCTTTACCCCGGATGATAGATGGCGGGCAGCTTGCCGAGTTGTTGGGGATCGGTAAGGTGCCCGCGATAAGTCGGAGAAGGCCCGATAGAGCACCTTTCCTAATTCGGCAGTCATGGAAGTATTTACGTCTGTGCATCTATCTACATCGACACGCGGGGAATGATCAAAATACAATTCATATAACTTGAATTGGATTTTATATTTTGTTTGACAGCGGAACTAAAGGAGACAGAATACTCAACTCATTTTAGCGTAACCTCATCCGTCGATAGGGTAATCAGTGAAACATCCAACCGACAGCAGCTTTGATAAAGATGAGCATGAACATCCTCATCACCGGCGCAGGCGGCTTCATCGGCCAAGCGCTCGCCAAAGAGCTCCTCTCCGACCCTCAAGTCTCATCACTCACATTGACAGACGTCGCAAAGCCTGCTATACCACCATCGACCTCGAGCGCAGAAATAACTTCCCTCGCAGCCGATCTTACCTTACTCGCAACATGTCAAGAGCTAGTTTCCTCAACCCCATTTACACACGTCTACCTCCTGCATGGCATCATGTCCGGCGCCGCCGAAGCCAACCTCGAACTCGGACTCAAAGTCAACGTCGACTCAATGCGCTACATGATGGATACTCTGCGCACTGTCAGGCCGGGGATTAGAGTCATTTTCCCATCTAGTCTTGCGGTCTTTGGTCCTGCAGATCAACAGGCACAAGATAAAGTAACCGAGGACACCATACCGCTACCACAATCATCCTACGGCGCACAAAAGCAGATGGGAGAAACACTACTCAATGATTACTCGCGCCGGGGTCTTTTAGACGGCAGAATCGTGCGCTTGCCAACGATTATTGTTCGACCGGGTAAACCATCTGGCGCGGCATCTAGTTTCTGTTCGGGGATAATCCGTGAGCCGTTGAATGGCGAGGAGAGTGAGTTGCCGGTACCCAAGTCGTTGAAGCTATGGGTCTGCTCGACGAGGACGGTGATCAGGAATCTGATTATTGCGCGAGATGTGCCCACGGAAGCATTCAGTAAGGCTATGGCGCGGGGGTCGTCGAGGATTGTGAATCTGCCGGGTGTCACGGTTACGGTGCAAGAGATGCTTGATACTTTGCTACATGTTGGCGGGGAGCAAGTACGGAGTCTGGTCAAGGAAGTCCCAGACAGCGCTGTTGAGAAGATTGTTGGGTCGTGGCCTGCTGAGTTTGATATTGCGCGAGCGATTGAGCTTGGGTTTGAGAGGGATGGTGATTTGGTGAAGGCTGTGAAAGAGTATTTGGAAGATTATTCGCCGAATAAGTTTTAGTTGGCTGCTATGATCGATATTATATATAGAATTTACCTAGCTATACTGCATTGTAAAACGGCATGCTGATAACCCTAATTTACCTACATTTCGGGACCTTAATCAGACATGGATATTATTCGATTTAAGCTATCTGTAGGTATTCAAGCAAATGATGACTAGAGCTTAGAAATTGCTACATAATTTATTGAGAAAAACAATCTACAAAATGCCTACATCACAATCGACTCGCATGTAAAAAACCGTCGGTCTTCTCCCCGACCCTCTGCCGTTGTCCTTGTGGATACAACTGTCTGATAAATTTCCCCGCACCATCTGACTATGTTGATAAAAACGTCATGTGTTGCATTTATTCAACAGAAGAAAAGAAACCTCCAATCATTCATTAGAACAAAGACAAGAAAAAAAAAATCAAAATGGCAGCCGTGCAGACATTCACCCTCAACACCGGGGCAAAGATTCCTGCCATAGGATTCGGGACCTGGAAGTCTCCTCCAGGTGAAGTAGCGGCAGCTGTTGAAGCTGCGTTTGAAGCTGGTTATAGGCATTTTGTATGTACATGTATCCAAATCCTGGTTGTTTGTTATTCAGATGTTGACTGGGGTTTATAGGATTGCGCACCGTTGTGTAAGGACTACATTCATCCGTCTTGTTATATACAAACATGGACCGACTAATAATGAACAGACTACAATGAAGCAGAAATAGGCGAAGTCTTCAAAAAGACCAAAGTGCCTCGCTCAGAATACTTTGTTACCACAAAACTGTTCGTATCCCTCATTCTCTCCTTTACCACCAATCTAATATGAGAAAAATAGATGGTCCTCCGACCACCGCCGCGTCGCCGCCGCCCTCGAGAAATCCCTCTCCGATCTTGGTCTCTCCTACGTCGATCTGTACCTCATGCACTGGCCCGTCACCCTCGACCCCTCCCCTGGCGACATCGACTACGGCAAAGAGAACCGCAAAATCCACGCCACCGGCTGGGATTTTACGGATACATGGCGCGAAATGGAAGCCTTGCTGGCCACCGGCAAAGTGAAAGCCATTGGCGTCGCGAATTTCTCGACCGTGAACCTTGAGAAGCTCCTCAAGACGGCGAAAGTAGTGCCCGCGGTTAATCAGACCGAGATCCAGCCGTTGTTGCCGCAGGATAAGTTGCATGCGTACTGTCAAAGTAAGGGCATTCACCAGACTGCTTTCGGGCCGCTGGGTGGTGCTGCGAGTGGGAAGAGTTTGCATCAGGTCGATGCCATTAAAGAAATTGCCGAGAAGAGGGGCACGGGCACGGCGAATGTGATGCTGAGTTGGGGTATTCAGAAGGGGTGGAGTGTTATTCCGAAGAGTGTGAATGTGGAGCGCATCAAGCAGAATTTGAATGGGAATTTTGTGTTGAGTGAAGAAGAGATGGAGAGGGTGGATGGGTTGGCGAAGCCCAAGGGGAAGAGGTTTAATCGGCCGGATTGGGGGGCGGTTATTTTTCATGATGATGCAGATGTTAAGTTGGAGGATTGAACGGGTTTATTGTTTTCATGTCTACATACATACATATTTCATTAAATATAAGATGAGATAGGACTACTCTACCCCCATCATGCCAGGGATGTCTGCAAATCCAAAATTCAGATCTGGAAACAGGAAAAAGTCATCTGGAGTCGTCGCCAGCACCTGCGAAAGTGGCTGCCCATTAATGGTAGAATATTCCGGCTGATCATGCGGTATCCCTGCTGAGCTTCCTACAGCTCCAGTCCCAGCCCCAGCATGCATAAGAGGCTGATTTGGTGCATGTCCATATCCATAGGCATAACCCCGTATATTCTCGGCAGACAATCCCACACTGGACGCACAATCATAGAGTTTCCGGCCCAATCCAAGCGTCGTCCTGTATATCGGGTGCTGGGGTATACATGGGATAGTATGGAAAACTTCTAGAACTTGCTCGACAAGCGCAAAGTCATTTTGAATTCGGATGCCGAGTTGGTCGTGGTAATTCTTGCAAATCTCTAGCAAAAAGTTGCCGGCGAACGCGATCATGATGTGGAAATAGTGTGGCATGCCGACGAGACTGGTGTGGAGTGTTGTGTCGGACAATATCATGTCAAATATAGACACCGCTGCGTCGTGTGCTGCCACTGCGGCCGTCAAGCAATGCGACGGTACAGGCTGGCCGTTTAGATTACGGAAGACATGATGACCGAGATATAACTTGCTGAATTGATAGTGCAACTCGAGACCCTTTCTGGGAAAATTGGCAATCTGCTGGTTGGGTTGAAACAGGGCGGAGAATTTATTAAACCAACGATCTAATCGTCGAGCGTAATTGTTCATCTGACTGAATAGAATTTGTGGCACTTGTGTTTCGTAATCACAACTAAGAGTGTCTCGCATTTCGCTCATGATCAGGAGCAATGAGACCTGGGACAGAATACGAATGTCATCCTGCGTCGTGTCCGGATGGTGGATATAAGACTCCCAGTCGACGTTGACTGCTCTGTCTGCTCTCAGCAAAGCATCGCGATTGTGCAAAATGGATAAATGCTGGTCACAAATAAACAGCAGATACCATAACCGCAGACGATCGGTCAGCTTCACATCTGGCGAATTCAAGGCCGTTGACACCGCCATGTTGTGAGGCAGCGCCGATGTATTATTATTGTAGTCTAACCGATGGAGTCGCAAATCGGCGGCACGACGGATGGCATCACTGGATAGAATGCGCGACGCATCGGCTAGCCAAAATGACGATATACACAGCGCTCGAATGTAATTGATATCACGCTTCTCGAACATCGCCCGCGAGACCAGATGGCGCAGCTCTCGATTGCAAATCTCATATAGTCGCGAGTCTTGGGCATCGTGCAGTGCGGAAACAGTACAGATAGCGGCCAGCAATGCTGGTGACTGTTGTTTCAATTTATGCAGATCATACAGTCCGCCCGCAAACCCATAGATGTAGTGGTCCAGTCGTGTAAAGTAGCGGTCCAACAGACTCTGTGCTATCGTCGATGATATGATTGACCTACTAATTAAATCTTCTCTCACAAGCTCTGATCGCCTTCTGCCCGAAGGAGAATCGCTGCTGGATGGCGGGCGTCCCATCTTGGCCATTTCGAGAAATGTGTCGATAGGGGCATGAGCAGCGGATGGTGATTCTGGTGGAGATATCTCGCATCCTTCGGTATCATTGGGAGCTTGGTCGCCTGGCACCGGCTGAGTGGCGGTTACATTTTGGTCGCCAGTGATGCTTAGAAGAGCTTGGGGGTCTTCAAGCTTGAGGTAGGCGCAAACTCTTCCCAAGGTGTGGTGAAGGTTTTGGATGTCTACTTTGAGATTGTCTGTATTTCTATCAGATGGGAAGTATTTAGCATCTGTCATATACTGTATCTAGGAGTGGCGGCTTACTTTGTATCTTCAAGTAAAGACTGCAAACTTCGATTCAGCACACATGAGAGCGACCTCCGCCGGCACCGAGTGCACGGGGGCCCATCTGGGGGCATGTCACATTTGATCTGGACTCGATAAGCACTACATCACATCATGCCAGTGACAGTGAAACAAACCTTGTTCTTCCGGCAAGCCGCGCACGCCGTGATCTTGCGGGTAATGCCCGGTAAAGCGCCATAGACGTTGACCTGGCTATCGCCACCTCGGCCCGGGGCAGATGTCGGCGTCTCGGCCGGGTGACTGTGTTCGTCGCGAATTTTTATAGTGCTAGTTTTGGCAAGAAAGTCGCGATTATCGCTTGCGCCGTTGAATGACGATGACGATGGTGCTGGCTCGAGCGGTGGGACTGCTCCTCTCTCAGCAGCTGGCCCTGCCTCTGGAGAATCGGCCTGGAGCCGCTGTCTTTTGGGAGCCATGCCGCAGCTTAGTATCGACTTAGTACAGTATAGACTAAGTTAATTGGCAAGCAGGGTATGCAAAAAAGCACATAAATTGAGTGTCGGTGTTCAAGCGATGAGGCACGGAAGAGTCTCCGCGATGCGACGGGGACTTTTGGTATTTAAACCGCGCTCTTAGAGCCCATCGGACTTTCCTCCGATGCGCCCGCTCCCCCGCATTTGGCGTTTCCGCTTGGGGAAATCCGACCAGATTATATCCTGTCTTCCTTCTGCCCTCTTACTTCGCATTTCTGAAAAGAAGAAAGAAAAATAATTAAAATTTTCTAATTGATCACATCCATCATGACTTCCACAATTGCAGTCAAAGCGAAGCAGCTACCGCCCGGCGTCTACGTGCCCGTGGTTTCGCTATACAAGAACACACCCCGCCAAGAGATCGATCTCGACGCAGCATACAAGCATTTCAAGCATCTGATCCGCGGTGGCGTACATGGAATTGTCCTAGCAGGCACAAACGCTGAAGCAGTTTTGTTGTCCCCCTCCGAGCGCCAGGAACTGATTCGCGTTGCTCGAAAGGCGGCCACAGACTTGGGCGTCCCCGATTACGCTCTTGTCGCTGGAATCAGCGGCCAATCGACAAACGAGTCAATTCAGCTGGCTGAAGATGCCGCGCAAGCTGGAGCTGGTTGGGCGTTGCTCCTTCCACCAAGTTACTGGGCCAAGGCTGTCACTAAGGATGTTATCGTGAGCTTCTATCGCGAGGTGGCCGATCTCAGCCCGATTCCCGTTGTCATTTACAGTGTAAGCATATCCATTTGTCGAATTTATGGTCTCATGCTAATTCATTAATCAACAGTTCCCTGGCGTCACAAACGGCGTCGATATCAACTCAGATGTCATGTCCGAACTCGCGCACCACCCGAACATTGTAGGCACCAAGCTTACCTGTGGCAACGCAGGCAAAGTCACCCGTCTCAGCCACCAATATTCTCCGCAACAATTCAGCGTCTACGCCGGCTCATCAGACTGGCTGCTACCCTGCTTGATCGGAGGTGGAGTAGGCTGCGTCACAGGCATGGGCAATGTGTTCCCCAGGTCTACCTCTAAACTGTACAACCTGTGGGCAGTTGGCAAGACAGACGAGGCCCGAAAGTTGCAGGGATTAGTCGCAGAGGCAGAAAAGGTCTGCAAGGAAGGCATTGCATTGACCAAATATGCTGCATGGTACTTTATTGGACGCGATTTGGGCATCGATGAGAAGATATATTACCCGCGAAAGCCATATTTGCCTGTGAATAAGGACCGGCAGGAATGGGCTGTCAAGGCTATGGGCGAGCTGGCAGCGTACGAAAACACGCTTTCAGACGTGGTTGGTGTATGAATTAAAGCAGTTTGACATAGTTTATTGTATAGAAACTTAGATGAATGATTATGATATGATCAAGATGAAGCTCCGGATAATTCCAGTGTAAATTAGGGTTAGGGCTAGGGCTGTCACCAGCTAGACGTTTTCATCCCCAAGTACACGCGTGGTCAGTATATACAAAACCAAAGACTTTGGGAAATAGTTACAAGCAGCTTTTTACAATTACATGTTTTGAAAAAAGAACGGACAGACACGCGACCGACAAGACGAGGGGCTCTGTTGCGGCTTTCTCTCCGACGGTGACGCTGACTTGCGGCCGCGGATAAAAATCCCGTGAGGGGTGAGTGCCTGTCTGGAGCGTGACATGTGAATAAAAAAGTGGCATTATCGCGAGCATTGAATGCATAATATTCTCCGTATATAACTGAGCAGCCAAGCAAAAACATTGGAAGAAAAATAAGTCCCCTCCAAGAAGAACAACACAAAATGGCAACCAAACCGACAGTGCTTCACCTTGGTGACGCAATCAAATACAACCACGACTTCTACAACGACGAGTTTGCGACTCGATTCAATATCATTCAAGCAACAGAGACAGACCGGGAGTCATTCATCCAAGCGCTGAAAACGAACAAGTGCGTATTCTTTTCATGCTCTTTCATTAACTTCCACCTCTAACGTGACGACAGATATGGCAACTTCTCAGCCCTCTTCCGACCACACTTCCAAACCGGCGGCTTCATGGGCCAATGGGACTCCGAACTAATCCCCTTACTCCCCCCCTCGGTACGCATCTTCGCCTCTGCTGGCGCAGGCTTCAACTGGGCCGACGTCGACCTCCTCGGCGCCCACAAGATCTGGTACGCCAACGGCGCTGGCGCCTCCGACGAAGCCGTCTCTGACACAGCATTGTACATGGTGCTGAGCGTATTCCGAAACTTTACGCGCTCACAACTAGCTGCGCGGACGGCTAACGTTGACACGTTCAATGCCACACATAAGCTCATCGCGACCATATCCCGGAATCCGCGAAACCATGTCCTCGGCATCGTCGGGTTCGGCAACATCAGCAAGAAATTGGCGCACAAGGCGCGTACGGCGCTGGGGATGAAGATTCACTATTTCGATATCGTGCGCGCCGCACCAGAAGAAGAAGAGGCGCTGGATGCGACGTATCATGCGTCGTTGGACGATTTGCTCGAGATTGCGGATTGCATTTCGTTGCATACGCCGCTTAACAAGCATACGCAGGACCTGATTAGCAGTAAACAGCTAGCGCTTATGAAGCCCGGAAGCAGAATTGTAAATACTGCGAGGGGCCAGGTGCTTAATGAGGATGCGTTGATTGAGGCGTTGAAGAGTGGTCATTTGTCCGCTGCAGCGCTGGATGTGCATTACCATGAACCGCAGGTGTCGCCTGAGTTGGCGAAGATGGAGAATGTGACGCTGACGACGCATATTGGTGGAGGGGCTTTGGAGACGAGGATTAACTTTGAGTTGAATGCGATGAAGAATATTATTGAGGTTGTTGGGGAGGATGGGAGCTTCAAGGGGGAGCCGCTTACGCCGGTTAACACAAGAGCGTTTGAAGCGGCGAGTTCTAGTTGAGAGGTTGTAAATAGGTGTTAAAATGTGACTTTATAAATTGTTACCTATAGGCAAGATTTATTCAACATCCCCATACGTAGATAGTACCGAGTGGTTACACAAACCACGCAGTAAAACCAAATCCTTTTACCAGGCCATACCCTGTTCCTTAGTATTGCTGTTACTGAGACAATCCAACTCCTTGCACACTGTGATGCGCACATCAGCCATTTTGAAATGATCTTTTGACTTGAGTAGGGCACCTACAAATTTCAGCTTGCAGAAACTTCTCACTGGTCTTGGTCTTGTGCATTGTAGGCGTAATCTGCTTTCCCAGTGTCTTTTCCACTCTCAGATGGGCTTTAAGCTGGACGAGGATCTCATGTTGACTTTCTGTAGCCTCTTCATTATTTCATGCACTAGGAAGACATATGGAAAGGGCGTAAATACCATTGTTTTCACCATTCACAATGTGAGGCGCGTTCTCAAGCGCTTTAGATTGAGTGCTAATCATCCCTTCGATCTGTGATGCAACAGCCTTTTCAACGGCTGGGCTCGGTCTACTTGCATTGGAATATAGATCCCAACGGATATGCGTCTTCGTCGCAGATGAGGGCATCAGCACAATTGAGTACCAAAGATTTGCGTCTGGGATTTTGTAGACAGTCGAGTTGGGGAATAGATGTAGCGCCAATGTTGAGCTAGGTTTGGTTTTGAGCCAGGATGTCAGTAGAGATGGTTTTGGAATATCAGGGATTCCAAGGTTGAGCAAGTCGGGGTCCACTGTGCATCACCGTGATTAGACGGGTTGTTTTTGTAGTCTATTTTGATAACTCACCAGCATGCTTCCAATTGAAGCCCCCTTCCACTGTCCTCCCATCGAGCCAACGACTCTTCTTCCTCCCCAAATTCAAAAACCGATCAACAACCTCATCCTCTTTCCTTGCACCACCATCACCCTCACTCTCACTCATCCTCGCTGCATCCAAATTAATAAAAACCGCACCAGACTCCTCACTCATCCTCACCGGAATCTCAAACAACCCATTATCCTCCTTTCTAAACCCGAGGACACCATCAAACATGGGCGCCTTCACCAAGCGTCCTGTCACATCATAACTCCATCCATGATACTTACACCCTAACACGGTGCTGCTCCCGGATTCCTTTCGGGTGATAGTGTACGCTCGATGGCGACAGACGTTATGGAATGCGCGGATCTGAAAGTCTTTGCCTAGAATGAGGAAGATGGAGAACCCGGAGAGCGTGAAGGAGTGGTAGTCGCCTGGTTTGGAGAAGCGGGCTTTGTGGGTGAGGAAGATCCAGGACTGTATTATAGAAAAGAGAGGAATTTATGATGGATAAATTAGTCAACTTTCTTCTTTTTTATTCATCTCATGGTATATTTGTTCCTGTTGACATTTTTTCATCTTGCCAGGGGTTAAGGGTAGATAGGTGCGTGCATTGGGGTTATCAACCTTGGAAAATATGGCTCGTGTTTCGAGATTGAAATTTTGCGTTGAACTGAACCAGTCCGCAGGAAAGTCGGTTTCTTTGGTCACGACTGACTCTGGTCTACTTTCTTGAACTGATTGTGTCGTTGCTTTATTCTCGATAGTAGGCTCGAGGGCATCGTTTGCGCTAACGCCCGAATATTTAGTGAATAGAAAGATAGTCGCGATGCCTAGAAGGACGCCGACCAGGCTCGCTATAAGGAAGGAGTTATGTTCGTTCATAATGATTTTAGATGTGGAGTATGCGATATTATTTATTAGTTATGGAGTTATTAGATAGATCTATATTATTCGAAAAGAACGCAGGGCAGATATCGCTTAAATAGTTATCGACCAGAGCCACTGGCCATTCAGCTAGCGCAGGTCGAGGTGCGAAAGCTTCGTTTAAGTGACGATACAGATCTCCTCTAATAATACAGCTAATTGTCATATTTAATCTAGCTATGCGATGCGTTGGAGCCCTACAGGCAAAACAAACTTGGAAGGTGCCGGGTGCTCAACCTTGGAAGGTTAGGGCTAAGTTTCAAAAAATTTCCTGATTGGGAAATGTTTTCCTCTTTCTCTCGATCAATAACCTCAAATATACATCATTGGGCATAATGAATGAAATAAAGATATGCAATAGATTGTATTTAAATGTCGACGAGAGACTGTTGAATGTAAATGGTGCATCATGCACGAGCGGAATGCCAGGTTGATCGGGCACTGGTGCGGACCTTGCTTTCAATTATAGACGTTAAAGTCGCTTAGTATAAAAATAGTATAGTGGTCTAATATTGAAATTAGTTGATAAAATTAGAGTGAGCAATTTCAATATCAATATCAATGGGAAATATGGGAATGTATGGTGTTCGTAATTGCTGACTCGACAAGGCGAAAGCGTGCCTTTGAAAGGAAGCTTGGAGTCATCCACAATATTATATAGATGCGGTAACTTATTACTAGATTAACAGGAGATCGAGACTGATCTACAATATTTTAACCTTTTTCCATATCTACGTTGGCCTTATTATCGTCCATTATGACAGGCAGTTCTTGTCCGTTGTGTACTGTCCACCTCATCGATGAGTATTAATGGACGAAACCTTGTTTTTAAAGCGGAAATATAAGCACGAATTACGTTATTGCCTCCATCTCCATGCATTTCAAAGGCCGGTATTAGATGGCTAAGAAATTGTGTGATCGCTATAGCGCATCATTTGACGAAAAACACCACAAATGACAATCTAGAACAGCAATAACACGCTATAATATCACCACTTAGCTGCAGTAGCGCTGATAACTGCAACTTTATCAGGGTCATGACGCTTTCGGGATCGAATAACCAATTAGGGAAACACTATACGTCGGCCAATAGTATCAAGACGAAGAAATCTATAGAATTAGCCAGGTTGTCTGTGCTTCAGCCATCAACCTCTCCATTCTAGATATACTATATTCTTGATTATAACAGTTTATCGGTTCAACAAACGGAATGGCTGAACTGGCTCGAACGTTGCCGGCGTCGTGGTATTGCAGTTCGCCTTTATATCAACTAGAGAGACGGGCTGTTTTTTTAAAGGTGTGTCGAACGGATCTATAGAAAATATGAAAAATCAGAGTTTAACTGTATTTAGTCATGGTACTTACTTGGACCCGTTGTTCGATTCCTTGACGTCGGCGAGAAGGTCAGCTACGAAGTCGCGCAGCAGCCTATCTATGCAGTGCGAGTATCTGCAACAACTGAATTTCCAGGTCCGGATGATCTGAAGGTATTTGATGCCATCAAGGTACTATACACTTAATGGAAGCAATCATAAGGTCACAGACTTCTGATCGTTTCTAGGGCATCGAACTACCAAGCCATGTAACGCCAACAGGATTATTATTCGCAGCACTATCCCCATCAGCACCTACATTTCACGAATTCTTCCCAGACCTTGAGAAATTACTAGCCAGAGTCGACTTCACACAACGCCCATATCGACGCAGCATCAAATACGAAGGCAACTTTAACTGGAAAACCATGGTAGACGGGTATCAAGAATGTCTGCACTGCCAATACACCCACCCATCATTCAGCGTCTACTACCCTCCCACTTTTTACACGGTATACAACCACCAAAATTTCTCGCAGCATGTCGCAGACCCGAAAAAGCCGGATGATGGCCTGTTTTTGTACTTTTTCCCTAATTGTACTTTGAACGTCTACGGTGGCGGGATGAGTTCGTTTAGGGTTTGTCCAACTGAGAAACCGGGTGTTACCAGGATGGAGTTTGACTATTATCATGTTGAAGACGGAGAGAAGTTTGAGGATTATTTCCAGTTTACTAGGCAGGTGGCGATTGAAGACTTTGAGTTGTGCGAAAAGGCTCAGGCTAATTTGGAGAGAGGGGTGTACGCGGAGGGCATTCTTAATCCGGAGAAGGAGAGTGGAGTTGCCTGTAAGACACGTGTTCTTTGTGCTATTTTCCCGTGCTAACACTTCTGTTATAGACTATCAGGAACGTGTGTTTGATCTCGTACGACAGCAGTATGAAAACGAGAGAGACTCGAAGAGCTTTCAAAACGACAGAGCCGTGACCAATTCAACATCTACTTCGAGGGTAGTTAAGGCAGAGGCTTAGATGGCTAATATATAATTGCTTCTATTACCTAGGAGACTTATGTCACATACTTAACTATGGCATAGTAGACACAAATAACACGGAAGAATGGAGTGGCGGGGGCCTAATAGCCAGCATAAGCCCTGAAATCATCATCAGTACTAGGCGGCCGACCAGTCTTTGTACGCAACGCAGTGTAATTTTCGTGAAATCTTGTCAATTTTTCTTCCTTTGGATTCTTGTTATCTCTTATGGTATCACGATGATTAAGCAAGAGTTCAATCGTTTCTTTCCCGTCTATTACGTCGTTTTCCACAGCTTCAATGACACCTGGCGTAATCTGAATCCGGTCTCCTTGGCGTTGTATCAGAAGCTCGATAACTTGCTTTCCATTGCTCCAGTTTGCTGCTGCACATTTTAAGACATCTTCTGTGATTGGGATGTCATCTCCTCGCTGGTCCAGCAGGAACTCCATTATTTTCGTTCCACTCATCCAGTTGGCTGCCGCGGCTTTGACGACTCCCTCCGTGATTGTTATTTGATTCTCTTGCCGTTGCAGCAGAAGCTCGAGAACTTGTTTCCCATTAGTCAAGTTCCCTGCTGCAGAACTTAAGATATTTTCCGTGATTTGGATGTGATCTCCTCCTCGGTCCAGCAGGAACTCCAATATTTCCTTTCCACTTCCCCAGTTGGCCGCTGCAGTTTTGACGATGTCCTCCGTGATAATAAGTTGATCCTCTCGTCCGTGCTGGAATAGCAGTTCTATCAGTCGGGTCCCATCTTCGTGGGCCGCCACTGCCCATCGTAGCAGGTCTTCAGTGATTGGGATTTGATATCCTTGCCGTTCTAGTATAACTTTCATAACTGCCCTCCCACTTTTCCAATTTCTCATTGCTGCTTTAATATCATTTTCTGTGATCTGAATGCAGTTTCCTAGTCGTTCAAGTAATATTGCTACAATGTCTGAGTCAAACGTTTCGCAGATGATGCCTAACATGTCATTGAAGATTAGGATATTGTCCCACGGCTGGTATAGCAGGGTTTCCATCACTTGTTTCATAGTCTCCAGATTGCCTGCTGCTGCAGCAGTTTGGATGATATTCTTTGCAGTTTCCATGCGACTAGTTCCTTTATCTAGTAAAATTTCCATCATTCTTTGTGCATGGTTGCTGTATGTTATTAATTGAATCAGGCGGCGTGTAATCATGACTCGATCTGTGTGTTGCTCTAGCAGGTATTCCATTACTTCGTTGCCATTCCTGGGGTTATGGTATGCTTCTGTAAACACCTGATCGGATATCGTTAAGCCAACTTTCATATTTTCCAGTAGAATACTCATAACGTTTATGTTTCCATGTTGCGCGGCCACCTGCAACGGTGTCCAGCGATCGCTGGTTTCAAATTTAGCATCATCGTATGTCCCTTCCTTGCTTCTCAATGCCCACGAAAGTAGTGGCAAGATGGCCCATTTTGCTGCTGCGTGAAAAGCACTGAATCCGCTTCCTAGAAGAGCTTTCGAAGAGGAGTTATACTGCGCTAGCCACTGATTCCATTGTTTCGATTTCACGTCAAAGAACGATTCATAGCGTGGACTGATGATAAATTCCCCTTCAGCGAGAGCTGCATGCTCGGGCCAATACTCAGTTTCGTATGGTGGGAAAGTAATTTCCAACTTTCTAGACTTGGTGGTGCTTCCCAAATCCAGAATCAAGTTGATACATTGGCTTGTCAGTTCTGCATGCGCTTTTAGGCTGTTGATTTCACGCCTTTCCTTGATGAGAAAGTCTTTGACAGATCTATGTAAGAGTTGCACGCGTTCATCTTGGATGACAATCATCAAGCGGCACGAGTCAATAATTTCCTTGGTAAATGGAAGACGACTATCCACATCGTAGTCGAGGTACAGTCGGCAAAGTGCGGAGAGCTCTGGTACTGTCAAAGGCCGCCGTGCAAATGCAACAACTGTCAGCATGTTCACTATGGTCTTATTATCATCATCCTTATCGTTGTCAGAGTTATCGTCACTATTGGCGAGAGCAGTGCTGAGCAGCTGCTGATATAACGCATGTAATCCAGGAGGTAACTTTTTCAGTGTCTTAACAGCATTCCTAGATTGGGCTCGTGCCAATTCTCCACAGGCAATTCCTACCCATAAGAAAGTCCCCTCGGCTTTTTCTTCCAGGATTTCGGATACCTCTTCAGTTACTCGTTTAGGGTATGTCTTCCTCTCAGCCAGGTCCTTGACGTTTTCCTGGATCATCGTCTTTAAGTCTCTGCTCACTGCTTCATAGGAAGCCAGGTCCCTGTTTTTGAAATGGGACAAATATTCTCTGATCTCGGGATATGGACGACTAGTAATAAGAAGATGAATATGGGATGATGCAGCATTATTCTGCCCATGTCCCATAAAGGTTTGCTTAATTTGACTCAAGAGAATCTGCTGCGACTCTGGCTCACATTCATCTAAAGCGTCGATGATGCAGTATATTTTATGAGACGCATCTTGGCCCATTGCAACCAGGACAGCCCAAATTGCATCGAACGACGAGTATAAAGATTTTTTGCGTTCTTGATATTTCCGAAATAGATACTTCATGAGCGTTGGCTGTTGTTGCACCAAATGATATAGTAGGCCTCGTAAAACGGCCACAGCTGTTCTTTGCTTTTCAGAACTAGAATCACAGAAGAAGTATCCAAGAGTTCTGTTTTCATCAGAAAACGAAGTTTGCTGTGGAAGCTTGCCGGTGATTGTGATGGCCATGGTTGACTTCCCAGTGCCAGGATTACCATGTAACCACAAGACACCTGAGCCTTTCTGATCGCCATGTTCCGGTGGCTCAATCCAATGCTTGAATTCATCGGTTGTCAAAATCCATTCACAGGTTCCGGCTGCGCGATCTCCTTTCCTTCTCATCAATGAATTCCTATCATCGACTGGGTCTGTAAGGAATAAGCTCCTGAGACATTCCTGTTCTTCTGGCATGAATCCAATCTCTAGAAATGAATTAACACAGAAAACTTCTACCAATTGAAACTGTCAACGTACTATAATTTTCCAGTCTCTTATTCGGAACTGTGCATAACAATGACTTAGCATATGCAGCTGCACTCAGAGCGGCGTATCCTTGCCATTGCTTCTGCTTGTGAGAATCGCAATAATCACAAATACCGCGGATCACAAGCGAGGGGAGCTCGTCCATAAGCCCTGCAGCCTCCATTTCGAAGCAAAGAATGTCCAGATCTGCGGCGATGGAATCCCGGGTGATGGCATCCTTCATGACTTGGTCTCCGGAAGCAACCAGGCCATGATGGATATGAGGCTCGTCCTTTGTCCGTTGGGAACGGATTACTACTTGACTCTGATCGCAACCCGAACAGTCGGAACGGTCCTCTTCGTGGTAGCATGCTGGTTGAAAGAGCCAATCAGCCTTCGGTCGTGAAAAATGTTCCTTCATCTCATCGTTCCTCAGCAGCACATTGTCGATTGTGGTCGAAATGGGGACTCCCTTCCCTGTCATATGGTCGCTCTCTAACTGGGCGACTGCCTTTAACAATACCTGAGGAGGCTTGTCGAGTGATCCGGAACGTTGGAATTGCCCATCCCGGAGTGTTTTGCCATAGTCATATTGAATAACTCCTGGTGAGGTCGCAGTCGGCTTGCTGACCACAACATCACCAAGACGAATATCAACACGGCGTGGAACTCCGCCACCAATGCCGACCATTAATCCGAACTGGATGTTTGGGTAAGTAGAAACCAAGTGGGATACCACGGTTGATGCAGAAATCTTTCCATAGACGCCAGATGGCAAACAGGCCAACACCACATTGTGACCGCTGATACTTCCAAGGGTGTATACGTTGTGATCGGTTTTTGGCTGGGGGAGGGGAGCGTGGGCAGCATCAAGCATGGCCTTCGCCGCAGCCAACTCCAACGGCAGAGCGCAAATCCAGGCAACCGTGTAGTCATCGTGCGTCAAAATCATTTTCATATGCCGTATATAACATGATAGATAGTGGTGCACTTGGGGTTGTCATTACGAAGAGAGAGTTGAAACTGGAATGATCATTAAAGCCATAGAGGGGTAATTAGCCTTGCCAATTCAGCCTTGTGAATGCACGCACGTCGCAGGGCCAATCATTTTTCTCGGATTTAAAAACCGGCAACGAGGCCAGCGTTTTATCATTATCGTGAATCAAAAATGCTTATATGTCTAGAGCACGAAGCCTCGACTTCCATCCCATCTACACAACTAGGCAATGGAGAAGGGGGGCCGAAACCAATAGTTCCACACCTAGGGACTCCAATATCATAGGTAGAGACAAATATTTTACATCCTTCTTTCGGCGGCAGGGAAAACTGCAAACAATGTTTAGCAGGATCGCGTCTACTCTACCCTGTTGTTCGAACAGCAGGTCTATTGTTTATGACGAAGATTTCTTTACATTTATGATGGGACAAAAAAGATAATATTAGGAGATAATACAGTTAGCAGATATCTATGGATTACATTTATTATCTTGTCTTTTAAAGTAAAGGCCAGATATTCACGGAAGTAGTCGTCCGCTGTGGTAGAGGATTATGCTGTATCGCCCCGGGACACATAAGATCAAAGTAAAACGCAAACAACCGCCCCAAGTTCACTGCACTGAAACGAGCTTTTAAGTCCATGTGACTCTGGAGATCCTCCCGTCGGTATCGATACACTTCTATAACTTGGTCAGCTCTGACTTGACTTTGCCGTGTGGTTATCGAGAATATTGACATACCATCCTTAAAAACAAATAGAATGTGTTTGAATTCTCGAATAAGCATCCTCAAATGTCGATCTGAAATCTGCTCGTTCTTGCCGAGTAGAACTCCAAGACGCTCGCAAGAGCTTCCTCGTGTTCTCCAGTCCCTCCAGCGCAGGACAAGTGTAATATTCTTATACACTCCCTCCAGTTGCTCCAGCGCACGTTCAGCCTCTTTCCATCGGTCCCCTTTCTCTGATTCAGCCATTATGTAGCTGTCCATAAGAGATATCTGAACCTGACCTACGGTGAGAACGATCAACATCGACATGCAGTACATATGTCCCCGCTTGCGCTCATCGATGGTTTCATAGCCCCTCACCAGATCATCCAGGTCTGACATGACCTTTGCGATCATCTTATCATAGATAGACAAGAACAAACTCTTAACCACTATGTTGATTCCTCGTGAGGACCTGGCATTCTCTTGTCCATGAGACCGTAGGTTGCTAGCGACGGAATGAATGGCCTCTGGCGGAACAGCTACCTGGAGAGAAAGCATAGTCGCCAGTAAACACATCATCCATGCATACTCCAGGGTCTGATCGATATCCCGGTATCTCCAATCACCCTCGCGCCAGCATTGGTGAGAGTAATTCAAGATCTTCGCGAAGAGATCACTGATCCATTGTTCTTCTTTCCTTGGAAAACGGGCATTTCGCCACTGTTTCATGCTATCTGTATCAAGGAGGGTCGTCTTGATCCAGGCTAACAGCGATTTATAAATATCCTCCGTATATAGTGGATATACAGGAAGAGAAGCGTGCCACTGAGGCCATGAAAATTCATCTTCATCGCAGATCACCGAGATGAATTCAGATGCCTGTGAAACCGGGTATTCGGCGCCGAGGAAGCCATGAAAATTGTTTCCAAAGCCAAAATACAAGGGTAATTGAAAATTCACTGCATCATGTCCGTACTGGGTGTGCTCATTCAGAAACTTCTCAAGAGCCGGGCGTTGTAAATGGTCGGTAAGAATTGCTGTTCAGAGAATCTACGTCAACTCATACTATCTCAAAACGGTATACGAATACTCACGTGGGATCATTGCACCGCTCAGCTCCTCGAGAGAACGAAAGCAACTGCTCCACTTCCGACCATTGGTATTTGCACAGGCTTGACACGGAGTTCCGCTACCACACTGTATATATTCAGTCAAAAGCTTTGAACCAACTAGGTTTATGTTCTTACCCTTTTTTGCAGAGCCCTACATCGTAAACAAGCCCCAAATCGGCGAACGCGTCGAACCTCGTCCGATGCACCTTCAGTCAAATAAATTGCTCCCCGAGGACCTACACTGTATCTACCAATTTCATTGCCCATGGAAATATGATACTGAGATAGGACACTGGGATCGACGGCAAGCATTCCATGCTGTTGTGTGGTCCCCTGATATAAGGGATCTGGTTCCACTATGCCATGAGCAATTATATCAGAAGTGGCGATCTGCTGAGGTTGATATACAATATTAGGAGGAACCGGGTAGAATGGGGATAATTGGAAGGCTCGAGGGTCGTATTGTTGGGTGGCCAAATAATTTGATGTTTGACTCAAATACTCGGATTCGTTACCTGCTGGCAGACCTTCAATGGTATAATCAGTAGATTGATCCGGTATATAGTCAGGATAGTCGTTCACATATTTGAATTGGGAGGATTGAGGATCGTATTGTTGGGTGGCCAAATGATTTGATGTTTGACTCCAATCCACAAATTCGTTAGCTACTGGCAGGCCTTCACTGGTATAATCACCAGAATGGTCAATCACATATTCGAATTGAGAGGATTGAGGATCGTATTCTTGGATGGCCAAATAATTTGATGTTTGACTCCCATCCTCAAATTCGTTAGCTGCTGGCAGGCCTTCAATGGTGTAATCAGCAGATTGGTCCGGGGTATGGTCAGAATGGTCCTTCACATATCTCTGGGTGAAAGAATTAGAGACTTGGTCATCCTCCTCCATGGCGCTCCCATGGGATAGGACACCAAACGGGTCATACTGATATCTGGCCTGCATATGTAAAGGATCATAATTCATAACCTCTTGAGATAATGTTTTGGATGACATTTCTTGCCGTATTCTGAAATGGTGCAGAATCGAATCTGAGCTGATATCTGGTTCAGAGTGCCGCCCAGCCGTTGTCTCCCAAACAGCGGACCAGTCTTGTGCATTCATGTCGGTGTCTGGCGATTTAGGTCTTGAATCCTCATCATCAGACCAATTAATCGACCCTTGCAATTCCACTGGTAAGTTGTCCAAGTTGCTTTCCAATTGATTTTTCAACTGGTCGCCCCCTGGCTCTGAAATGCCACTGCTTGCTACGGTAGGTAAGCTCCAACAGTCGCCGTCTCCATCATGGGGCATGTTCATAATAGACATTAATTGTAGCGAAATGACCATCAGGTAGTGGAGATGCTCGGCAATGTGTGAACCCACGGACCAAGTGGTAGTCGTTTTGTCAAAACTGTCAGAACCTAGGGAAAGTTCGACTCGTTTATCGGGATAGCTGGATGGCGCAGACGGTCTTTGCCGGGTTTGAGCAGCTGGAGGAACACCGAGCAGGCTTTCATCTCGGATGGGGTCGGCATCGAGAGAGAAAAGACAAAGAGGGCAAGAGGGAGAGGATGTAGGGAAATTCTCATCAACCTGGACTTTTGTTAAATTCTAAGTGCATTTCATACGTCGATATAAGAACCCTTTTATCCTGTGGTCTTACTTACCATAGCATATAAGTCTTCTAACGTACTATCGTTCTGGTGCTGCAGTTGGATATGATGGCGAAGTTCTTCTTGAGATGAGAATATATACAAAGAATCGTTCTCGTGTTTCGCTTTACACACCCAGGACACCTGACTATGAATGTCGTGCAACCATTTTTCTGAATGTGTTGACATCATGTGGTTGAACCAATCTTTTGATGATGCAAATGTTGGTCGTGACTCGTTGCACCCCTTTGATATGCAAACATACGGCTGTAGGTCGTTTCTATAATGTATTCTATATGCTTGAGCCACTTTATTAGTGCCTAGTAGCATATTTCTAGCGCGTCATGGCCATGGAGAAAATGTGTTGGCACTAACCGTCCTTCGCTTGACCATTCGGTCGAGCCATTCTTCTTGGTGTTTATGAGCGACCGGTCGATGACAAGATGACACCACTCGCAAGTCATATACGAGTTTCCATTTTCAAATCTTGGAGTAGGTGGCTCTCTGAACCGATTTGTGACCACGGTGAGCGTCTTGGGGACCTTCGATGGCATATGGGCCACAGTGGCTGCTGGCAAGTTTGAAAATAAGGCATTAGTGTCTATTGAAGATGCCGGAATGTTGACATTGACGATTTGCTTATTCTTGAAGTTATTCGTAGGATTTTGCTTGTTGTCAGTTGAAAGTGCATTTTGATTGATAGGCTTCATTGATTCTGTCGTTAAATGACTGGCACTCGAATCAGGGGCCAAAGATAAACCAAGGCTGCTGGAAGCTTTTTGATTTCGGATGGACTCATATTCTAATTTTGCGTATCTATCGGTCATGGAATCGGCTAGTTGCTGCCGCAAATTTCTAGCAGCATTTGGATATAGGAAATCAAGGACAAGATGTGCCCTGTACTCGAATTCACTCAACTGAGTCAACTCCGGGTGTTGGGACACAAATCTTCTCGCTCGAGCCGTAGCAGTTGACCTTGAAGATGACCTGATTGCGATTCCGAGCTTGTTTAGCTGGGTTATGGACTCATCAATACCAGAAAATGCCACATCGAAATTAGACGTGGGTGCGTCAGTCATTATATGGTCTTTGTGCTCATCAACCATAAGTCCTTGGGGAGTTTCCGACACCTCACAACTATAAACTAGGAGAGGTTAGCATATTATCACCAAGCTGCCTTTTTCATTTTGAAAGCCTACTGAGAAACAAGTTTCGCCTCAATGTGTCTAACAACCGGATTATCATATCTTGCAGTCCGAGGTGACGCCGCAGTCGACGATCTAGACAGGCATTCTCATCAGCAAATACGGCTAAAAAAGCGACCCAAGAGTCAAAGCGGCCTTGATATTCCTGGACAAGTTGATGAATTTCAGATTTGAAGGAGGTTTTCTCGGAGTCGTTCAATCGACTTAGACATTTCTTGAAGAAGTCATCGCAATCACGCGCCATCAGACGGATCGGTTGGGCGTCATCTTCTTGTCCTGTGCCATGACTCCCCGGATTATCCATATCCATATCAAGGATATAGAATACAGTCGATGACTCCAATGCGTGAGCCCGCAAGATATTCAGGAAACTTGGTGGTGCGGAAGGTGCCATCACCGCTCGAGGCTGGGAGGGGTACGCCTTCCACGTGATTCTCTATATGGCAAGGCTGAGAAGTGAGGCTTCAGCTTACAACCATTCGCTGGCAACAACTTCTTCGCACACTAAGCCTCCTACCCCGCCTTTGTGATCTTGACAATAGTCTCAACGCAAGTCTCCAATACGATCTCTAATGCACGATCTCACGATGCGACTATTTACCTAGACACACCCCTCATGTGTCTACCTACTATTGCCTCAAGAAGATACCTGTTGCAGAGTGATGATGCTTGCTAGGAACGTCAGCCCAGAGTGGGAGAGACTCAAATTGCTTCGGTCACATCGACATCGTTTAGTGAACAAACCCAAATATCGCCCACTGGATGAAAAGCAGCTACAGCTAGATCCAAAGGAAAATGCTCTCAACAATGATTTAGAGCTAGTCGAAAACGGCATACGCCACATACTGAGAAGAAACGATCTCGACCTTCTCCTCAACACTGGACTTGACACGGACACAGATGGTGGTGCTCAAACTTCCCTAGAGTCACTCTGCCTACTGCTCGAACAAGCCGTGAACGAGGATCTTTTATCTTCAACCCCGAAAGAAAGCAGGGAGCAAGCCACATCTAGTAGCTACGCAAAACTGGACGCTCTCCTACACATTTTAGCCGACACTCAGTGGCAATTTGAAGTTGTAGCCGGTGCAACAACATCCAAACTGTTGAAACTAAAATCTCTAGAAGAGGCCCGAAGAGCAAAGGAAATAGTCGATGATATTAACACTTTTTTCACTAAACTCACTCGTCCGACAGTTGAAGACTCCCGGCTTCCAGACCAAATTCGACCGATTGAAAGCGTCGACACTAACGACCAGTACGATCCGCTTATGGCAGCTCTCAGTGGGCTCACAACACTACTCTCAAAGCTTAATACTCTTCCTGGATGCCGCCATAAGGTCCTACTTCAGTTGCTACGCGAAGATGCCGTCATTCAATGTCAAGGCCTGTCTGGACTGAATTTGGACCTTTTCCTTTCAGATTGCGAACTCCCTCACTGGCAGTGGAGCTTGTTTAATTCGCACATATCCATGTCAGTAGCTTTTTGGCTTCGTTCTATTAGACGTATATAAGCACTTCTTACGCTGACTAGATGCTCAGAGATCAACGGTTGTGGCAAAGGGCTAGCAAGCTTTGTGGTGAGATACAAGATGCATACGAATGCTCTGGGGATCTTCATCTCGCGTACTCTGATAACGACATATTTGTGCGTGATGATAACACCGGTAATGCTACGAGAATAGGATCACTTGCTGGTAGCAAGCCATCCAAAACTTTGAAGCAACTATTGAAAGATTATGCCTTCGCTGCAGACATGATCAGAATTCCCGGCTCCAAGACTCTATTTCAAAAACGTGAAAAGCGTGCCTTGGCTGCAAGTCTCGTCTTTAGCCTTGCTACTTCTGTCAACTCAGGCCCGGTGGTTAAATGCTGGGATGCGGAGAGCATCTACTTTCTTTCCTCGCGAAATGGCGATCTTTTGCAAGGCGTTCCATACGCTTTATGCATACCACAGGGAGACCTACTCGAGAGTGCGGACTTCAAAACTTCTAAACAACCAGAGCAATCGATTGAGGACGTGATTTTCCCACGATTGGCGAAGCTTTTGATGGAGATCGAATGTGGATTCGAGCTATCCCACATAGAAACTGATTTCCGCACAGATGGCAATTCGAAAAGAACGACTTTAGAGGATGTAATTTATGAGGAGTTGGCGAAGGACCTTGGCCGAGAGTCTTACTTAGAGGCAGTCAAAGCTTGCCTAAAATTTCGAGCAACGTATGAGCGCAGAGCCAAACATATGCGTCAACGAGAAGGATCAGACGATTCCTTCACAGCTGCGAGGAGAATTACATACGCCAACATAATAAAGAATATACAAGGCTCGTGTCAAACAGATCCAAGGCTTAAACGATCACGAGATGCATCGGACAATGGCGATCTAGCGCATGATTTGCCCCCAATTTCCTCAGATGATGATCGACTCGGCATATCCAATGGAGTATCTTCACAGTCTATATATGATGATAGCCCGATACATTACTTGCAACCACCAATGCCTAATAAAAATCCAGCAGTTAAGAAAGTGAAGTTCATGGATGAACAGGATAATGGTCAACAATTCGAATTGCCATTCAAACCCCCCATCGTTGACCTAGAGAGGAAACAATTAGAAATTCGAAGCTCAAAGACATCTCTCTCCAAGACACTACATTTGACCAGTATCACCAACCAATCCGTTCCAAACCCTCCGCAACATTCAACTCAATCCCATACCCATGAAAACTATTCAGTGGGATGGATTTGCGCACTTCCCATTGAGATGGCAGCGTGCACCGCAATGCTAGATGAGATACACCATGAATTGGGCAAAAGACCAAGTGACCAAAATATCTATACTTTGGGGAAAATCGGGCGCCATAATGTGGTGATAGCCTGCCTACCTGCGGGAGTATACGGGACAACCTCTGCGGCCACAGTTGCAATGGATATGATATCATCTTTCCCAAAAATCCGAATTCGCATGATGGTTGGGATATCAGGGGGGATACCTTCCAAAAAATATGATATTCGTCTGGGTGACGTTATTGTCAGCAAGCCAACAGGTCAAAACGCTGGCGTGCTTCAGCATGATATGGGGAAATCCCTTCAGGGTTCTCGGTTCTCGTTCACCGGCACACTGAATAAACCGCCACAGCTTTTATTAAATGCAGTTTCGAAGCTCCAAGCAGAGCATTTGCTAAATAAAAGCAAAGTATCTGATTATCTTGCATCAATGGAACAAAAGCTTGGTGACATGTGGTCGAACTTCAAGCCCCCAGACCGCCAAAGTGACCGACTTTTCAAATCTGATTATACCCACATAGATCCCAATGATGACACATGCTCAAAATGCACAAAAGAAATGGAACGTATTCGGACAACTCGACAGTCAGACAATCCTAAGATACATTACGGCGCGATAGCCTCGGGAAACCAGGTCATACGCGATAGCGTTACTCGAGATCGTCTTGCAGAACAAGGTATTCTCTGCCTTGAGATGGAATCTGCCGGCTTGATGGATCGTTTTCCATGTTTGGTCATTCGCGGTGTTTGTGACTATGCGGACTCTCATAAGAATAAGCAATGGCAGGGTTATGCTGCTGCTATGGCGGCTGCATGTGCAAAGGAGATCCTGTCGGTGATCTAGAACCGAAATTTCAAGTGAGGCATAGAATTGCTTTTTTCGATGTTAGAACGAGTGTAGGAATATTTTTCTGACTAGAAGCAACTAATTCTCAATGTGAATAAATCACTATGAAACCCGTTGGCAAGCCGTAACAAGAATTAGGGCTAAGTAATATTTCCTCTTTCGGTATCAAGATACCCTAAAGACTAGATCGTCGGCGAATCAGGGTAGACGGACAGCATCAGTTGTATGGTTGTAACAAATAAAATGTATGTCATGAATCAATATCAATTTAATGCTATGCTATGTTAAGAATGGATATACACGACTATCTCATTTCATCAAAAGTCCAACAGCCCAGGGAACACTCAAACCGCGCAGATCGCCATAATGCTGACCGACACCCAAGAACACAATCGGAATGCCGGTAGCATGCACCATGCTCACGAGGGTTCCCACCATGTCGCCGACAGTATCACATTTACTGATGATGAATCCATCGAGATTACGTCCGGGCCCAAAGGCCTGGTTGAAGTTGCGAGCTTGCATCACACTATCGGTGCCGACTAGGGCTTCACCAACCATGAAAATCTTGTCCGGGTTAGCGAATTTGGCAAACTTTTCCAATGAAGACATCAGACGTTGATCGTTGTGCCGGCGTCCAGCAGTATCGATCAACACGACGTCAAATCCGTTGTCGGCTCCGTACGCGACGGCGTCTTTGGCAACGTTGGCGGCATCTTTGCCGTATCCCTTTTCGTAAAGTTCAACCTCGCCTATGTTCTCTCTGGAGCTCAGTTCGGTCAAATTCCTCACGTGCACCCGTAGTTGTTCAACAGCACCGGATCGGAAGGTATCACAGGCCGCTACCAATACGCGATAGTTATTCTGTAACAGAAAGAAGCAAATTTTGCTCAAGTTTGTTGACTTTCCAACACCGTTGACTCCAACAATGGAGATGACATAAGGGCGCGATGTCTGTCCCTTCACTGTGGGTGCTGTGACAGCCTGGATCTCGTGCAAGAGATCTAAAGATGACGTGGGCGTGAGAATCTTGCGCAGAGAAGCTTCCGTAGCATCGCGCAAAGCGGCATCAACACTTTGGAAGTTTGCCGTTTTCTTGCCAACCAGTTCCTGTTTCACGCCCTCGCACAACCGTAGAGCAGCTTCACGAGCAACATTCTTTTCCATAAGATGGTTCTCCATGGCCTTTAAAGGTTTCTCCAGATCCTCCGCTGTCAGCGTCTTTCCACCCACGATGTTTCGGAAAAGTCCACCGATAGCACCGAAACTTGACCCAACAAGACCACTAGCTCCACTGGATTTTGATTTCTCGGCATCCGCCTTGTCGAGAATCGAATGGACTTCGTCGCCCAGATCTTTGAGGACGAATTGTCCCTTGGCAGTCTTTTGTCCCCATGTGTCACGGTCTACAGCTTCCACTGTAGGAGCGGCCGCGGTTTCTTCCGTAGCGGCAGCGGAATAATCCAGATTGACACCATCATCCTCATCCGCGTACCCATCCGCAGTCCATTTTCGAGCCTTTTTCTCCTTGGAAGATTTTCCCTTGCGTATACTTTCATCGCCGGAGGAGACGTTGGCACTATTCGCGGCTTTCCGGGCGCGCCGAGAAACTCGGCCTGCTGGGCCAGATTTTCCCGTGATAATAGTGGACGGGGTTGCGGATCTCGAGGATTGAGGTGTAGCGGCTGGCGAACTCTCGTTGGAAGTCGCCACCGCTAGATGCGCAGCGGGTTGCTGCGCTATTCGTTGGTCAGCGACACCGATTGTATAAAATTTAAAAACAAAAGGACAATACATACCGGTCAGAAGCGAAGGGCCTGGTGGAGGAGGCGGGCCTCCATTATCTGACGAGACAAGCGGGTTCTTTTTGCCCTCGTCGTATGAGCCAGTATACTCATCAATAGACGGGCCAGTTGTATCCTCCAACTCGCGGATCTGTTGATCGAAATACTTGTCGAATGGATACTCGTATATCCTTGCCCTGGATGCTTTCAACTGATCCTTGTAAAGGTCCACAAAAATGATGGCAATATTGTCCAGTAGTTTGTCTACCCAGCTAAGATGGAGAAGTGACTGATAGACGGCCACAAATATCAGCCCGAGATCCTTTTGCCTTCTCCATTTCAGTGTGTATTTTTCCTTCTTGAAGGCCGTTGAGACACCCTCCGTTGGGGCAACTTTTTCCTCGATGAAAACTTCGCTGATAAGACTGTTGACGATGTGCGAGCCGACGGGGGCATACGACCGCGACCAGAGGACCACGCCGGATGTGGTGACAATTTCGAAAGCGTCCAACATTTTCGGAGACGAGCGCGATTCTGATAACTTTCCAAAAATGTGTTCTTCCTGTTGATCTGTTGTCTTGCGGTGGCGGGGAGCTTTCGGAGCCGCTCGCGGGCCACGTTCGACGTTCCGCGGCACTAAACCCAATCTGGACTCTTTCCATATCTGCCGATTTTCTCTCGATGAGCCTCACGTCTCCGTCAAGAATCTACTCTAATTGCGAAAACGATGAATATTTAGAGATACAAGTCTGCCAATTATGATCTGAAGTACTGGATTTAACGCAAGCCATAGAAATTCACTCAATATATGGGCACTGACACACGAATACGCATCTTTCAATGAAGGCAGCTAGCCTATCCTATGAAGCTTCGACTCTTCCATGTGCAGCTCTTTCTACTTGAAATTGTCTTATGGTACAGACCGAAAACATTGCCAAAACAATCTCCAAGTGGAAAGAACAATGGCTGAAACGACTTGACCTGGATCATATCATAAACTATGAAGAACATTCCGATTAGGGCGCAACAGCAAGATAACTAACTACCACCCAGCCAGGAACGCGCCAACTACGTGATCGAGAGATATGACTCTCCACCAGATTCTCAGAGCTGCTACAGAGATGATGTCACGATCGTGGGCAGAGAGCCAAATCCAAAGCTTCTAGCTCTCCACGTGCAAGCCATGTGCACATTGCGGATGGTTATGGTCCGCAAAACCGATACGCGTAGCACTGTCGATTGTCGGTTCCGGGTTATCCTCGATATCTAGTCTAGTCCAAAGGCTTCATGGCTCATACGAGATTCGACATGTTCTTCGTACCTCCTCGCCAATGTCCATTTCGGGCTCCCAACCGAGCCGGCACTATGTTACCATGAAATTTGAATCCATCCAATTGCTTATGTGCGCCTACAACGGAGAAAAGCGCGGGATCATCCGAAATTTATCCCTAATAGCTACTAACTAGGCAATTTCCCCTCACCAACAAAAACAAGGAACGACGTCTTAGTGAAAGTATGGTTGTTATTTCCTTGCCCCAGTGAGGCCACAACTGCCGGAATCCGGGTAATATCTTCACGTTCGTTGGTCAAGTAACAGACTTGTCGCTCTTTTTCTTCAAGAGGGCATATAGCCATTTACGAGCTAATTTTGTGCAGGTATACGCGTCCTAATTAATGTTCGTATAAGCACCAGAAATGGGTATTATACTTCGGGCTTCACGCCGGGGGCCCCACGTTCTTGTGTACCCCGGACAATCGTTCCCCGGATTTAGCACACTACGTACATACCACATTGGGGAGTATGTACATTAATTCCGACAGGCATGTTGTGATCGAACATTAGAAAATAATCTGGCCAAGAGGGAGGGGAAAGCTTGTTCTTCCTTCCTAGATGCTCTTCATTGTCGAATTCTCTTGTGTCTTCTACATACTACACTCCTCCCATAGATGTACGAACTGATGTACAAAGCCCCCTTGCTTTGATTCAATACAATCATGGATGTCGAAAAGAACGTCTCCGACCATGTCGAGACCAATTCCAACACCGACGAGAAAATGGACAAGCACGAGACAATCGCATACGGAAGCGCGCTTGCCACCGAAGAAGAGCATTCGCTCGCATTCTGGCAGGCTGTGCGCCGATACCCCAGTGCCGTTCTCTGGGCCATTGCCATGTCCTTCACCATCATCATGGAGGGATACGACACGAGTCTAATCCAGAGCTTCATGGCCTACCCGCAGTTTAAAAAGAAGTACGGATACTGGTATGCGGCAGGCAACGAATACCTCATTTCTACCGAGTGGCAGAATACTATCACCGTGGCTGCAATGTGTGGCCAAGTAGTTGGTCTGCTCCTCAACGGCGTCCTTACGGCGAAGTACGGACATCGTCGCGTCATTATAGCATACTTGACGACGTTGACGGGTTTTATTTTCATCGTGTTCTTCTCGCCCAACGCAAGCGTTCTGGTTATTGGCCAGGTCTTTTGTGGAATATCGTGGGGAGGCCTTGGAATTATAGGCTGTGACTATGCTTCTGAGGTGTGTCCGTTGGCGCTACGTGGATGGCTGACGAGTTTCGTCAACATTTGCTGGGCCATTGGACAGCTGATTGCCTCTGGAGTCTTGAAGGGACTGGTCAGTAACAGCACCCAGTGGTCTTACAAGATCCCCTTTGCCATCCAGTGGATCTGGCCTGTGCCATTGATAATCGTGGCTTTCATGGCTCCCGAGTCTCCTTGGTGGCTGGTCCGGAAAAAGCGACTGGACGAGGCGGAGCAATCTCTGAAAAGACTTTTTGCCAAGGAGTCTGATGAGCAGATCAAGAACAGGCTGTCCATGCTTGTTCATACGAATAATTTGGAAGCTGCACTGAAAACCGAGACAAGTTACTTGGACTGTTTCCGTGGTACCAATCTACGGCGAACTGAGATATCGCTTGTCATTATGGCTGCTCAGGCTTTGTCGGGAGAGTCCTTTGCGTATGGCAGCACCTACTTCTTCACGCAGGCTGGTTTCAACTCGAATCAGGCTTACCAGCTCAATGTTGGTGGATACGCGTTGGCCTTTGTTGGAACAATAATCTCCTGGACGTTGGCGAACTACTTTGGGTCACGCACCATTGTCATCAGCGGCCTGGGTGGTATGTCATTCATTCTCCTGTTGATTGGATGTCTTTCCTACGCGCATCATCAAGCTGCTACCTGGACACAAGCTATTCTGACTTTAGTCTGGCTTGGGGTTTATTCTGCAACCCTTGGACCGCAGTCATGGTCCTTTGCATCCACCATTGCCGCAACCAGACTGGGTAGCCAGACAGTATCGCTGGGAAGAGGCATGTATGAGGCGGTCTCCATAGCAGACACCATTGCCGAAACATACCTCATCAATCCAACCGCAGCAAACTTGAAGGGCAAGACGTCGTTTGTGTGGTTTGCCACATGCTTCTGTCTCTTTATCTGGGCTATCTTCAGGCTTCCAGAGATCAAGGGTCTGACCTATGAAGAGCTTGATATTCTGTTTGAGCGGCGTACGAAGGCGTGGAAGTTCAAATCGACAAAGATCGATGCCGTCCGAGAATCTGCTGATTTGCAGAAAGCGCAGGGCAACGAAATACGAGAAATTTGAAGGCAAACTTGAGTATTCAGTTTTTGTTTCGAGCTATTCATACTACGTATTCCATTCTGGCTAGGATCGTTTAATGAGATGTTTTCACGTAGATAGCTAGTAGGTAGTTCCAATGTTGTTAGAATAATCAACATTTCTATATCCACGATTTAAATACAGTCTATTCGTAACGATAGCAGAAGAGGATACCGGCAATGAGACCCCATTTCTGCGCGGAAAAAGAAAAAAAAATCTCCCCGAATACACTACGGATCTAGGCACGTCATAAGCACCACTATGTTAGTTAGTTTAGCTGCAGGAGCCTTGGTTGCATGCGGGGGTGTTGCATTCGGGCGAATCTCCGAGAGTATTAATATAAACATCCATAACATACCCCCAGAGCTAGATCAGTGGATATTGAGAGATAAAATTCCGTCTCGTTTTGTTCATTGCTTGCCAAAAGAGATATAAATTCCCCGTCGTTACCATGCCTCCCCCCGACTATCTCGAAAGAGTCTACGCTGGCGTGCTAGGCAAGCTCGTGGGCGTCTACTTAGGTCGACCATTTGAAGGCTGGACGTACCAGAAGATTATGAAAGAGCTTGGCCATGTGCGCTACTATGTGAACAAAAAGCTGGATGTTCCTCTAGTGGTCATCGACGACGATGTCTCCGGTACATTCGTCTTCATCCGTGCATTAGAGGAGCATGGCCTGAACGCCTCGGCTGAAGACATTGGGAAAACATGGCTGAATAATGTCATTGAGAACAAATCAATTTTCTGGTTTGGAGGTTACGGTATTTCCACGGAGCACACGGCATTTCTCAATCTGAAGAACGGCATCCCAGCACCTTTGAGTGGATCGATAAAAACGAATGGAACTACAGTTGCTGAGCAGATTGGCGCCCAGATCTTTATCGATGGCTGGGGCTTGGTTGCCCCCGCGAAGCCAGAGTTGGCTGCGAAATTGGCAGAGGCAGCTGGGTCCGTCAGTCACGATGGTGAATCGGTCTATGCAGCAAAGCTATGGGCAGCGATGGAAGCAGAAGCATTTGTATCTAAGGATGTTGACCACCTCATCGATGTTGGCCTTGGTTTTGTGCCTGCTGACTCTCTCATTGCGAAGCTAATTCAAGATGTTCGGAGCTGGGTGAAAATCGACCAGGACTGGGAAAAGACACGCCAGAGAATGGAAGATACGTATGGCTATGACAAGTTCCATGGTGCATGCCACGTCATTCCAAACCATGGGATAATGATCATGGCACTTCTCTACGCACCTCACGACTTCCACGAGGCAATGCATATCATCAATACCTGTGGATGGGACACCGATTGTAATTCCGGCAACGTTGGTTGTCTGGTGGCAATCATGAATGGCCTTGAGTCATTCGAAAATGGACCAGATTGGCGTGGGCCTATTGCTGATCGTGCCATTATTTCCAGCGCAGATGGAGGTTACTCCTTCAACAACGCAGCTCGAATCACCTATGACCTTGTAAACAGCGGACGAAAGCTGGCAGGCGAGCCGCCGTTGCCAACTCCAAAGAACGCCCAATACCATTTCACGCTTCCTGGAAGTGTCCAGGGCTTCCAGGCAACGCACAATGACTTCCTCCCTGGTCTTGTCAAAGTCGAACAGGCAGTGAATGGTGACAGCCCGGCGCTCGCCATTCGAATCAACGGGTTGAATAATGTTGTTGAGCCTGTGGAGGTGCTGACTCAGACATTCACGGCCCCTGAAAACGTGAACACTGTCCATCAGACATACCAGCTCATGGCATCACCCTTGGTGTATCCGGGCCAAAAAGTCACAGCTGTCGTGGAGGCAGACAAATCAAACACCGCCCAAGCCGTTGCGACTTTGAGAATCAAGGTATTCGGTCCGAAAGACACCCAGCTTGATGTTGATGGGCCTTCAGTCACCCTTCAGCCTGGCCAACGCCAGTCTATTGATTGGGTGATCCCAGACAGCTTCGATAGCCAGCCAATCCTCAAGCTCGGAGTTGCTGTTTCTGCACCCAAGGGACGTCTAGACGGCACAGTGTGGCTAGACAGTCTGAAATGGGCTGGAACTCCCAACTTCACATTGAAAAAACCAAGTGAAAAGCCCGGCGAGTTCTGGCTCCGAGCCTGGGTCAACAGCGTAAGCAATGTCATGAAATACTCCAAATCCATCCATGTTGCGCAAAACAGTGGCGAGGGAATTCTCATCCACGGAACCCGGGACTGGACAGACTACCAGGTCACTGCTCACAACGTTGGAATCCATATTGGGGGCCCATCTGGTATTGCTATTCGAGTACAGGGGCTTAATCGGTACTATGCTCTCAACTTTTTGCCTGAGAAGCGTGTGGCGATTGTCAAGGCACGAGACAATGAGAGGACTGAGCTTGCCAGTGCTGCCTTTGAATGGAAACTGGATGAGAGATACAATCTTGTGTTGAAGGCAGAGGGAAGTTCCATTAAAGCTAGTATAGCTGGCGGTCCAGAGTTGGAGGTCACTGATGATGCATATGATGGAGGTGGTATTGGTCTTGTTGCCACAAATGGCTCAATCTCTGCAGAACAGTTCGAAATAGCGCCTGTCAAGTAGTTAGCTAGCTTTTCATGAAAATGGTTGATTTGGATCATATCTGGTATCTTAGATATAATCTTGATGGATGCTTGTTGATATATATTTTGACTTGAGGACCTCGGGAACATTCGATTTTATATATTTCTCGGTTTTATTTTTTAGACTGCGATTATAGTAATTGAATATAAAATAAAAGTAAAAAATACACAAAATTCCCCAGTAGAATACCTTGATTTGTAGATATTGTTATCATAACAATGAAGTGCATCCGTCATTGGGTCTGGTGGAGCGAGCGGCTGGATAAATTCCTCTGCGGCATCAACAATTTAGCTGATGACACATAAACCCTTCGCACCGCCGCACGCACCTAACCGCCAGGCAACACCCAAGGGCCGCATCGCCAAAATTGTGGCCTTTCCTGTCCGAATTTTACTCCTCATTTCTCTCGCCATCTAACGAGTATCGCGCGCCCTTCTCCGTCAAAATGCAGAGGTCGCCGTTCGCTCCTGTACCTGCACAGTCTCCTCCGCTTCACCACCCTGTGCCGCAACATGTCTCGACAGTGCCCATGATGCGCTCGCCGCCACCGCTGAATTCTCAGTCGGGATATGAGAATAGTAATCCTTACCAGCCGGCCCCGGCCCAGGGCGGCAGTGGTACCTTTGCGCCCAATTTTGGAGGCTTTATAAACGATCCCACGGCGCAGATGGGGTTCCAGGTGGGCAAGACGGCGATGATGGCCGGACAGGAATACATGGAACAAAATGTGCGGTAGCCCCAGTCGCCCTACTATTATGATGATAACATATAATATTTCGTGTACTGACTAAATTGTCGAACAGTTGAACCGCTACGTTTCAATCCCAGCGCTTAAACACTACTTCAACGTCTCCAACTCATACGTCCTGAGCAAGATCTCGCTCGTGTTATTCCCTTGGTATCACAAGCCCTGGTCCCGACAACAAGCTCGAATGGCAGCGGCAGCAGGACCCGATGGTCAATTGCTGCAACAGCAACATTATGCCTCTGTCTTTCTTCCTCCGCGCGACGACCTGAACTCGCCCGATATGTACATACCGACCATGGCATTCGTTACATATATCCTGCTCTGCACTGTCATGGCCGGTCTGCGTGGGAGCTTCCATCCCGAGCTGCTAGGCTCTATAACCACAACGGCTTTGGCTGTGGTCATCTTCGAGATTCTATGCTTGAAGGTAGCCATGTACATCCTCAGCATCAGCAATGACTCTCAATTGCTCGACTTGGTAGCCTACTCGGGCTACAAGTTTGTCGGCATCATTGTGACTTTGCTTGCCGCTGGTATCGTTACCCCAGCACGAGGCACAGGTAGCTGGGTCGGTTGGGTCGTGTTCGTCTATACGTTCCTTGCTAATGCATTCTTCCTGGTATGTTCTTTTCCAGACAATCAAGAGAAAAAAAATATCTAGCTACGGAACACTTGCTAATAATCCTAAAGCTCCGATCCCTCAAATACGTCCTACTCCCCGACTCAACCGGTGATGCGCCAATGCGTTCAGGAACCATGCACACCGTCGCCCGTGGCCAACGCAACCGCCGGACACAATTTCTTTTTGTCTACTCCTACGTCGTCCAATTCATCTTCATGTGGGTTCTCTCTCGAGAAGGCCCACCAGCGGCAAAAGCAGCTGCATCCTGAGCACTTGCAAGCAAATTTTTTGATCTATTGCTCAGAGTAATCGACTGCCAACACGATGGCATCGTCTTTATATTTTCTTTCTTAGACATGCGAGCGATCAAAAGGAAAATAAATCGTTCTCTATATAGGAATGTATGAAATATGCAGCGGAATTAGCTTGTAGAACTTCGTTTAATGTGATCATGATTTAATCCTTTTCTCAATTACTGTAATATTGTTAGTGTTTAGGTTTTGCATCAGAGCTTGTACTACTATCGTTTTAAAACCTCTTTACGATGAGGTGGAACATGTTACTGCTCTTCGATACTGTTTGGATAGATGGTAATACTGAGAATAAAATATCATATTTTTCTTCGGCATGGGCCATGTAGAATAACTATCAACGTTCATGAAGGGTATATTGTTCCTTCCTTCACAATCAACTGGAATTCCGCTATTCGAATAAAAAACCTGCAATGACAAACTGTTAGACTGCTGTCATAATAGGGCATGAATAAAAACAAAATAAGAAAAGGTCCTCAGAGATCTTGGTGATAAAGGAAATATCAGCCGCCAAAGGCGTCATTTACTATCTAGGCAAAAAAGGTATAATCATTGGGAAAACCGGATAAGAAAAATTTTCGCAACGTACCTAATCGGATGTTCTACAGGACTGACTGTTGTCGACATAGCATAAATCTCGTGATCACTATCGATGTAATGTTAGTACAATGCCAATACCATCATCCAGTGATAATAGAGTAGTAACAGAACACAAATGGATATCAGAATATGTAAGAAAATTAAATATCATACGCCAGCCCTGTATCGAAACTCCGGCGAGAGCTTCACAGGGACTGGGTCAATCGCAAATTACCGCATCATATAACCAAGCATGTGGAGTGAACTGTGCAGAAGAGGATGTTGTTGATAGTGCTTACCATTTCAAATATCAGCCTATTGGACCTGAAGTTTTCATTCTTTCAGGTGCAATGGGCGAATTGTTGTGGGATTGATGGTTGTTGACAGACACGAGAGAAAAATAGTCGAATGTTTGGCCGAAGAAAAAGTAGCTCTTCCGTCGGCACGGAAAAACGACCTTCCCGACACCGCGCCAAGCGCACTCCGCACTAACCCCAAACGGAAAAGCAGCAGCCCTAAGCGAGACTTTCATTGTGGGCTCCCTCAATGCACCAGCCGAAAACTCGCGGTCAGCCTGCACACTATCTCCGAAAGACTTCAAGCAACAACCTTCTCGACAACAACTATCACCGCCGCACACCCGGAGTTGTCGACCGTGAGTCTCTCGCTACCCAAATCTACGCACACAAATACACATATTTTCTTCTTTCGACACATTTTCAGCCTGCTACACATCACCGAAAAACCAAGAAATAAACAAGTCGCTAACTTGCATATCCAGACAGTCTTCGCCATGGCCAGCATCGATATCAAAACCACATCATGGAAGCTTGTGGAGGTCGGCCGTGTGGTCCTCATCCGTGCCGGACCATACACTGGCAAGCTGGCCACCATTGTTGAGATCATCGACCACAAGCGAGTATGTTTAAACCCGATCACGAAGTCAAATCACGAGTCAATCACCAGTCGATTACGAAGTCGAACTGCGAGATAGAGACAAGGATGCGAAATTTGGGGAAAGGAATTCGGGCTAATACGATCGAATTTTAGGTGCTTGTCGACGGTCCTTCAACCCAAGAAGAAAAGATTGTTCCTCGTCACGCCCTCGCCCTGTCCCACGCTACCCTCACTCCTTTCGTCATTCCCAAGCTTCCTCGCGCCGCCGGTACTGGCCCCGTCCGCAAGCTGTGGGAGAAGGAGGAAATCGATAGCAAGTTCGCCTCATCCGGCTGGGCCAAGAAGAACGCTCAGGTTGAGCGACGAAAGAACTTGACCGACTTTGAGCGCTTCAAGGTCCTCAGATTGAAGAAGCAGGTATGTGGGAATACTGAAGATACTGGCGACACATCCGTTTCTGAAATGGAGACTGGAGCAAAGCGCTGGATGATGATCGCAAAGAAGACCGCGAGTTACATAGAAAAAATATGCTAACTTGATTTCTTACAGTCCCGTTACGAAGTTCAGAAGGCTCACGCCAAGATCCGGGCCTCCGCTTAAATGAATGATAGAATGGGAAGATGTGTTCTTGGGTGGTTTTCAAAATGGCTGGAGTTCATGTGATCATGCGCTGTGTTGCATTATAATTTTTTACAGCGACCATCCATATTATTGAAAAGGAAAAAAAAAGCTTCTGATATCCGGACGATAGTCTACCTGTGTCATGAGATATTTTCTTTTTTTTCTTCGATGTACTACAGATCCGAAGACAACGGCAGGAAAGGACATGCCGTTTTCGTTCTGACATTACAGAGTAATGAAAAATGAAAAGTAATATCGGGACGAAGAAATGTCCAAAATTTGATTCATGAATGTTTTAAATCTATAAATCTAATGATTATAAAAGTAATAATTGTAGATTGTCCGACTTGCGTATGGCTGCAAGGGCAACGGGAGAGGCTGGAGCCTGAGGGCTTCGGCTAGCCAACTTAACCCTTTTCGGCAAGATGCGCATCGGCCCTCATGGGGAATTCACACAGCTTGACTCCAACAACCACCAAAGAACAACCAAAATTACGCACCGCGACCACCAGCATCCAGCAACGCCCAGGTACGTCAGATATCGGTTCTGTGTTTTTCCAATCGTCTCTTCCAGCAATTTCCATCACATACGTGCCATCTGCAATTTTGGAGAGGCTAAAAATGTCCCACCATCTTTCAACCCGTTCAACCCGCATCTGGGTGGGCTTGGACCTGGAATCGAACTAATCGCTAAGAGTGGCGCAAGAAATAATGACTGACTTTTTTCTTCTGTTATCTTTTTAGAAGCTTGGATTCTTGAACCTTCATAATGGCGAACCCCAGAGTCGAAGAAATCGAGGACGACGTCCCCAAGGCCGGTGTTGAGGACGCTGGCGACAGCTCCGACTCCGATGCTGGCGAGGAGCCTACAATCCCCGGCGGTGCTGCCGTCACCATCCACTCCCGCAATGAGAAGAAGGCTCGCAAGGCTATTGGCAAGCTGGGCTTGAAGCACGTTCCTGGCATTACCCGTGTCACTCTCCGTCGTCCCAAGAACGTAAGTCTACAACCGACGGAGCAAAGGCATCCTATATCGTGGCATTGGTTGGGGCTGTGATGGATTCAAACCGGATACAAGCTTCAGACAAGGCTATGGATCTAGGATATGGCATGTCTATTATGGTTGACTAACAGAATTGGCAACAGATCCTCTTCGTCATCAACCAGCCCGACGTCTACCGCTCCCCTTCCTCCAACACCTGGATGTACGTATATCTATATATTCTGGTGGGGGTTTGTTTGCAGGAAAGAGAGTTTTAACAATTGTATAGCATCTTCGGTGAAGCCAAGATTGAAGACTTGAACGCTCAGTCCCAGGTCAACGCCGCTCAGCAGCTCGCTGCCGCTGAAGCCGCCGCCAACAGCGACCCACACGCCGGCCACGACCACTCTCACGAGGGTAAGGGCAAGGCCCCAGAGCTTGAGGCCAAGAAGGAAGAGGAGGAAGATGACGGCGAAGAAGTTGACGACTCTGGTCTCGAGGCCAAGGACATTGAGCTCGTCATGGCTCAAGCCAATGTTTCCCGAAAGAAGGCTGTCAAGGCTCTGAAAGAGAACGATAACGACATCGTCAACTCTATTATGGCGCTGAGCATATGATGTTAGCGTAGTGAAGGTTTTGTGTTCTATTTAAAAAAAGAAATTCCAACACGGGAAATAAGCCGGTCAATTGAACTAGCTTATTTATGATCTTTATTATGGATGAGGACGTTGATGCTTTGGCATGTATCGTCATATTGTAAATCAAAACAGCCATGAAATATCATTAGCTTCCAGATAATTATTGATCATTGTAAGAATATTGTTATATCTAGTTCGTGATAAGTGAGTGATGCCATACGCTGCCTCTCTTTTTGATGGTTCCCGGCTTTCGGCGGACGACGTCACGTGACCTATTCGGCAAAGAACAACAACCTCCTCAACGTTCCGGCAGCGTCAAGTTTGCACGTCAAGGCTCCTTTCTCCGCTCATTAAACCACCACCTCACAATTCACAATGGCTGCCCCAGTAAGTCGTTCGGCAATTCAATTATGTCGATCATTTCGACGACACAAATTTTCTCCGCCATGAACACAAATAAACTAACCGCTCATGTACCCAACAGCGTAGCGCCGCTCTCAAAATCGACTGGACCAAGGTCACCAGCTCGCTGGGCCTCCGCGGCCAGACCGCCGCCTCCCTCCAGGCCTTCAAGAAGCGCAACGATGATGCCCGCCGCAAGATCACCGTCCTCTCCGAGCAGCCCCAAACCGTCGACTTTGCCCACTACCGCAAGACCCTCAAGAACCAGGCCGTCATCGACGAGATCGAGAACCACTTCAAGACCTTCAAGCCTGCTTCATACGATGTGAACCGCCAGCTCAAGGCCATTGATGCCTTTGAGGCGCAGGCTATCAAGTCCGCGGAGGAGACCAAGGGTCGCGTTGAGGCCGAGTTGGTCAACTTGCAGAAGACTTTGCAGAACATTGAGTCTGCCCGACCTTTCGATGAGCTCACAGTTGTATGTTTCTCCCATACAATTTCGCACTTTAATATGGTTACGGGAGCAATTGCTAACGCTATTTACAGGACGAGGTCGCTACCGCCCAGCCCGAGATCGACGAGAAGACCGCCTCCCTCGTGTCAAAGGGCAAATGGATGCCAGCTGGATACAAGGAACGATTCGGCGATCTTTCCATTGTGTAAATTGTTATTTTATTCATCTCAAATCCAGCATTTTTCCCGAGTGGCTTTTCTATCATGCTTGTTCCATTTTCAAGCGATCGATCGATGCATGATATACTAGTCGATCCTGTATAGAAAACATCACAACCTGTTCAATTAGATGCTTACTCTTTGTCAACTTCTTGACATTTACCCATCTATCTCTTTTCAAGAGCTGTTACCAATGTATTCCCTTTGTTCATCATTCTTCGCCTCGTAAGTGTAGCCATTCACTATAAGTTCTCATACTGCGTCTCGTCGGTAAGTCTACTTTCTTGGAATGTTTCCAGGCTTGGATATGCTCATATAGAGACAGAATTTCTTATCCGACATCCATCAGCAGTCTACCAAGGCTGAGCTCTACGATTGATAGTCCAAAGAACAGACAGTATTGTCATAGCTGACTTTTTCTGCAATAGATACATATTTCTTGTTATTAGATGGATGAAAGGTATCGAATGTTCAAGAATTACAACGCTGGCTCTATCTTACACACTTTCTAAACTCCTAGACATGCTGATCAGTGCGGTTTCCGAATCCTCGACGCAGCCTTCATCGGCTCTATAATCCAGCTCTGATGCAGGTCCTCAGGATCATCCTTCTCCGACGTAAACCAAACAAGCTCAAACCCCAACACATTTCGATGCACCGGAAACGCAAACGACGAGACTTTGTCATAGTCTGCATTCCCAATATAAAAACTATTCGACTCCGAGACAATAACGCGGTGGCCCTTGTCCAGCACTGCTTGCGTAACTCCGTTGTGCCACGTTTGCACCACCCAATCCTTGGAAATGCCCTTTAGACCGTTGCCATCTTTACCCTCGTCGGTGACGGGGTCGTCCCACATAATTAGCGTTTTGCGTGGGCAGCAGACGGTCTTGAGCCATTTGAAGAATGTCGGCAGGACGACGTTCTTGTTCTCTTCTGTAGGCCATATCGAGGCAACCTCGTCGCCGCCAAAGTGGTGCAAGGGATGGGAGAGAAAGTATTTGTCGACGGTGGAGACCAAATCCATTATATAGTCATGTACGATGGGATTTGTGATGTTGAGTTGGGCGTTTGGCCGTCCCAAGTCTGGGTTTCCAACTACCAGGTCTGGTTTCCAGTATCCCCTATTCTCGTTAGATTTTAGAAACCCTTCAACTCATTGATCTAGGCATACCATATGTCACTATGTCCAGGCATATCCGTTTCTGGATACACTTCAATCCCCAATCGTTTCGCATATGTGACGATATGCCGAATGTCCCTGGGCGTGTAGTACTGGCGAGTATGACTGAACTCCATACTCACATTCGTCAACCCACCGTCCGCCGGCCAGTAAAGCGGGAAGCTCTGTGCATCGTATATGTGCCAATGGAATACATTGAAGTTGTATTGGTGCAGTAGTATCAAGATATTGATAATGGCTTGCACTGGGAAAAACTTCCGGCCTGTGTCCAGCATGAAGCCCCTGTGAGGGTAGCTATGAGAGTGATGCATTTTTATTCATACTTGGAGAAGTGCGGATGGTTGAATAATGAGGGTAAAACCTTCGCATTGAATATGTACAAGGGTTAACCTTAAAAGCGTCTTTTCACGATGGTACGTAATGTTTACCAATTCTCCCGGATATCCATGGAAGGAGTGTATTTTCTGCCATGAGAAAGATGTAAAAGAGTTTCTGATTGTTTTTCTGTTCTTCCCATCTTTTTTTTGGCATCTCTTGGGAGACTCTCTAGAGATATCGTTCGATCTCATGGCGCCTGATGGAGACACTCCACAGGTCATCCATATGCCGGAAGACACCGGTGAGGAGACAGACACATCCAAAGGAACCAAAAAGAGTCCCCTCGTATCGACCTCTTCCATAGATCCGGAGGATCCGAGTCCATCACCAACTCTTCTCCTCGAACACCAACATGATCCTCTTTCCGAAAAGCCAACTCTCGCGCAAAGATTCTCGATTAGCAGAAAGACAGTTCAGAAAGCTGTACGCAAAATCAAAACCAATCGAACTGACAGACACGCAAAGCCCGGAAAATACCGCAAGTTCTGGGTATGGTTCGCGCGATGCTTGACCTTTTACATCCCTTCTTGGTTTCTCAAGAAGGCCTTCAAGATGAATGATTTCCGTCTTCGTCTGGCATTTCGGCAAAAAGTACTCTTTTGCTTACTCATTGGGCTTGTTTATATGGTGTTATCGTATTTCCTCGTCGTTCAACCTGTTGTTAGCTGTGTCGTCAAAGTGCATTTTGGCATGTTTTCTAGCTATGGCAACTTCTGCAATATCGTCCGCAATATAATCTGGGTATATATTGGGGCAGGGGGCAGTTGTATGCTTCTAGCGGCCCTTTGCGCTGTCAAAACTCGCTATGTTTCTCGTTCTTTTGAAGAACATGACTCTCTAATCATCATGCACATCCCCTGTTACAACGAGAATGAATACGTGCTCCGTAAAACGATTGACTCGTGCGTTGCCTCAACCTACGCCAAAAAGCACAAACTCCTCTTCATCGTCGCAGACGGCAAAGTCGCAGCCCCCGGCCAGAAACCGACATATCAAATCCTGCTATGCGACATCTTCAACCACAAGGCAGACTTGGAAAGTGGAATTGACGCCGAAGCGCAAAGATACCCATCCTACGACGAGAACGGCACTTCGGATAATTTTGCTTTTTGTTGCACCGGCTACTTTCGTGAGGTGCCCTATGTGGTCATTGCCAAGGTTGGGCGAGCTGATGAGCAGGGGAACCCAAAACCAGGTAATCGGGGTAAACGTGACTCTCAGCTACTAGTCTACAATTTCCTTCACTACGCAAACTACCATCAAGAAGGAGGAAAGGAGTCAGCGCCACAACTCTTCGAGATGATTGATTTTCAACTGCGTACGCGTTTAAACATGGACGCTCGCCATGCAATCTATATGCTGGTGGCGGACTCCGACACCGAGCTCGAACCGACAGGCATCTCGTATCTCGTCCATCAACTGGAAAAAGACCAGAAACTCATCGGCGTCTGCGGCTACACGGGCGTCAGCAACCCCGTGGACAGTTTCGTGGCGTGCAGCCAAGTCTTTGAATACTGGCTCACCCACGCCATCCTCAAAGCCCTAGAAAGCGTATGCTCCAACGTCCTCGTGCTAAGTGGCTGTTTTACCATCTACCGCCTCAAATGGCCCGAAAACAACAAACCTGCCATACTCTACTCGGCCATCCTGGAAGACTATTCTGGCAACTACGAAAAGACGCTGCACGAACATAACCTCCTCTCAATTGGCGAAGATCGCTATCTCTCAACCTTGTCGATTCGATACTTTGGCTCCGAATGTCGACAACGCTACTTTTCAGCTGCAGTATGCACAACCACTGCGCCCACTAGTTTGTCGGTACTGATCGACCAGCGGCGCCGATGGACCAACTCGCTTATCCACTGCCACTTCTCGCACCTCAACATCCTTCCCTTTGAGGCCTCGTTCTGGACTAGGTTGATGCTGGTGTTTGTTATTGGCTGCGAACTCTTCATGGCACTTCTCCTGCCTCTGGTGTTGCCTGCTGGTATTGTGCTTGCAGCCATCAATTTGCTGTTGAGTCCCCTGGCCTGGCCCATACTACTTGCATTTTGCCTGATCCCTGTTGCGTTGTGCATTGTGTGTAACGATTGGCGATATATTCCGTTTTATCTTCCGTTCTTCCCCATGATTTTGGTTTATAGTATTTTCATACCGCTGTTTTCGTTGTGGAAGCAGGACACTGTCAAATGGGGTAAAACCCGTGATAGTTAGGGCTTGACTTGAATTGAGCTGGCGACGACGGATTTTGTGGATTTAGTTGCACCGTTGTCATACTTGAATTTCTTTGTTATCCATATCTTGATATAGCGACCACCTTGTTTGGCTCTGCTATTTTTAATAAATGTTAGGAATATTGTCCAAAAGAGGCAATTTAGTAAAATCGGGAGGGAAAAATGTGGCGGACCAAAAAGTGTGAACATTTCGCCATCTTTCGCCCATCTAATAACAAGCGATATATATCCATTACAGAAAAGCAATCCATTGCAATGCAGAAATTCAGAAATCTCGGAGCGTCGTCTTTGTTGCGTAGCTTTTATGCTCTTCTAGTAACAAATCAAATACCTGAGTTTAATCACACTTATTGACGGTCAGGGACAGACGTCTTTGTCTTCTCTCCATTCATCTATACAATACCCTCGATGAGGTCTTGTGAAAGAATGATCAAACGTCCTTCAACCTAGGAGGCTATGACTTACGCCTCCTTGGGGCACTCTGGAAGTTCTACTTCCTTGTTGGCACCTGGATGGCGTGTACCTTTATTCTTGACCTTCTTCTCCTTCTTCGGCGGGGGATGGTAAGCTTTGAGGGTGATTTCCTGCCATTCAGGCGAGGATCCGTAAGCTTGGTGGATAGGTTTCATAATTTAAAGCATCTGCTGTTGCAGGCTTCAGGAGTTGGGGTGTTAAAACTAGGCACAAAATATCCGGAATGAGGTTTGTCAGTGGTAGCGGTTCCTGGAAAAGTGCGTGGTTAGCAATGTGAATTTGAATGCACGCAGTCCGGTCAACAAAAGTATCATATTAGTTAACCATGCCAGGCAGATAATGTGAATGTTGACAGGTAGGCAATGCGAATGAATTCGAAGTAGAACGCGATTCCGCCCCTCCGCGAGTATGCTCTCAATCAACTCGGGATTGAGAATCTCGGCGATATTCTCGCAGATGAGATCAAATCTTTCCTTTGCAGAAGACGCCATCTTTGGGGGTATTGAAGTATTGGTTGTTTGCTTTGATGTAGCAAAGAAGAAGAAAAAAGAGGACAGACTGAAAAAGGAAGGCACCACCCCGCAAATAAACGGCAGAATACAACGGTGGGTAGGGCGGTCAGGCTAGTGGTCACCGCGGGCATTTTTGTAAATAAGTCACGTGACCTTGATCAATGTTGAAGAAAATCAAAATAATTGCTCGTATCGACTTATTCCATGCAACTATGGACTATGTTACCATATCAGTGTATAACTCGTATACGTTGGTGGGGGTATTCTCCGAGGGCAAGACGAGTGAGGCTGAGCCTGAGGCACAGGGCGTACAATTTGCAGCCTAATAATCGAGGCATCACATTGCCCCTCGCTGTTCGGTCTTACGGCGGGTGTAGGTCACGACAACAATCAATGCCATTGTGATCAGTCGTATAACTTCATCATAGCTAGAATTAAATTCTGTCACCTCTACGGGAATAAACACGAGTAATGAGGCAAACGTTGGCGGCGTCCCATTATTCAGACCAGACGAGCTACCCGAGTCATGTCCCCCGGCGAATTGACTCATGCAAGCTCGCACCTTAATTATCCCTGATATTAATCTTAATAATCGACGGTACGTCCGTAGCGGCGTAGACAGAGGATTGACGTGTGCATCGCTGCACCAGCCCGCCTGATCGACAATTATTATGTGCACAGCTAGCGGCCGGGATCAGGTCGCATTGTATGCGTCAACATCCCAACTGGGAACGTCGTCTTTTTTGGCTTTGGAGGAGTCGGACCCGCGGGTGTGGAAACCAGTCAGTGCACTCTTACCGTCAGTATGTTCGGTGCTTCGGTGCTCGGCCTCAGTGCCTCAGCGAGGACGGAGATAATCTGCTCCCCCTCCCGCAAGAAATTAACTACGTGATCAAGAAAATGCCTCGTCTTGCCTCCACCAGGTAGCATTAGAAGTGTTGGATTTGTTATTCCGTGGAATCATGGAATGAATAGAATGCGATGGAGCCAGACTAAAACACTTAGCCTACGTTGAGTCGATAGTCTAAGCTGGCTAGTGCCACTGTGCCAGTGACCGGACGTGAAGAATTCTTTTTTCTTGGTTGGTTTATAACTTCCCCCTCCCCCACCAGAAATACAGAGACATTGAACACGGTGTCTGTCTACTTTATATTGCATATTATATATTTATTTACTATTCAGGGTCTTGCGCCGCTGATTGGAGCGATCAGATCGGATCAGATCAGATCACGCCCGACAGACTGGGCCGCCGCGGCACGCCAGACCGAGTTTATCCGCTCGCTCGGGTCGACTACCTGCTCCCTATAACTATACCTGCACTGCTGGGTGACCACGTCGCTTCGCGTAACCAGTGCATAACCCGAATTTTGGCCTCGCCCCGCCGCGACAGGGATCCTACAGGGGTGCCGACAGGGCCTTGGACAGGGGGTGCAGTTTGATGTGACGCCGCACCTCCACAACTACATAATCATCCGCCGTGCATTGAAAAACAGGAATTACATCTCGTCGCGCAGTAAGTCAGCCCACGCTATTCAACTCTCCAGTCAGCTTTTCGGAGCGTGCATAATGAATGCACGCAGCCGAGACATGTTCTGACAGTATGACTTGTTATGGCGCTAACATCGTGGCACAGGAGACACCTAACAGGGAGGGTATATAATTATTGCATGTATTCGCTGCACATCGCAATTGCATAAACTTACGCGCAATTCCCTCTCGGAAAGGAGAAGAAAAAAGAAAAGAAGCGGCAAAGAAAAAGCAAACACCTCCAGACCGCCAATTGCAGCTGCAGCATGGTGTCAGCCTGTTGGCTCCTTGGATCGCTCTGTCTGCAGATACGGCATGCGCCGATATAACAACCTACCTTGAACGAACATCTATATTTACTTAAAGCTGGAGAAAAACAGCATCCAGTCAGGGAGCGAGCGGGTGTGTGGATGGATCCAGCCGAGGGTCCATCGGACGATGTCTCGTCTTCGTCTCGAGGCATAGAACTAGCCTCACACCCAAGGCTCACACAACAAAACAGAAGTAGACTCGAATCACTGCCCGCCGAGCTCCTCGAAAAGATTTTCTTTCACAGCCTCGAAATCAACCTCCCCCGCGCATCCTGGCATATAGCGCGCGTCCTCTCCAAACCAATCATATACAAATGGTTAATCCGCATCGCCTTTGCTAGTTCCAACCTAAGCTCCAAAAATGACTTCTTCACGCCCGACTTCTTACCGCCGCCACTTAACTTTTGGGCTGTCTCGACTGCTGAGCGCACGCATCTCCAAACAGTCATCCTGGGCTGTCGATGGAGCACGCTGGAATTGATCCGGCAATCTCAGCGCGAATACATGCAGCAAGTTATCAGGCAAAAATGCAAGGATCTTGTCTTTTCTGCCGAGGAGCAGTTCATCCTCGACAACATTGAGCAGTCGTACGAGCGTCCGATGGACTTTGATTTGGCCGCCAGCGGACGCCGGGGTAGTGGCGATTTCGTTCTGAAAGCAAAAACACCACCAGCAGCCGATGCTGATGCCGATGACACCGCCACCGAGGGTACTACTGCAGCAGCAGACATGCGTGTCGCCTTCTGGATCCATTTCGGCGGCGTGCAGATTCGCGAACCGAGCCAAGTCTCGTACGAAATCGACCTCTTCCGGCTCCCCTGCCCACCATCCCCCGACGAACGCCCACGCATGCCCAACAAACTGCTGCGCGCACCATGGACGCCCGAAAAACTAGAGTTTTTGCTTCTTCTCTCGCAAGTAGCCTACATTGACGAAGACACGCACAGCAGCGACCGCACGCATCACGTCTTACGCCAACTTATCAGGGACCGCGATTATTACACCTTTGAGAAATTACTGAACATGAACGTAGTCACGAAGAACTATAGTTATCCGCAAAAATGGCCTGTCAAGATTCGACATTTTCGTGCCGCCCTCAAGCATGCAGAGGGTTTGAGGGATCCGTTTGTGAGGCTGTTGTGCGTCGAGAGGTGGAATGTGCTGGGCTCGAGGGAGTGGGATTTGAAGGATGAAGTGTTAAGGAATGTGGACGGGGCGCTGGCGGAGGAGGTTCCTGTTTGGTAGTTTTATCATCATTTGCGTATATTTTGCGTATATAAAAGTAATATAGCATTGGTTGGGTAGGTATTGGTCTATTGAGAATAGAATTAATAATATTTGTTCACTATATAATTATGTTTTTCGACACGTCAAATGACATCTTCTGTATCCAGGTCTGCCCTAATTCGTCCCGAGTTTTGTTTTCGATGCAGACTTCGTCCAGAAACCGTCTCCCCATCGCATGCGTTTGCGAATTGATAGCCCCATAGTAGAACAATGCCCTTTCCCTCGGGTTTTCGCGCGCCTCGTCAACATGCCGCGGCAATTCAATCATAAAATCTAGCAGCCAGCGGCCAAACGCTGCATTATCTTCTTTGCCTCTTGATTCGATATCCTCGTCCTCGCTCTCATCGCTATCAGGGATATACGGCGGCGAAGACCCCGGAATCGCATTACTAGGCGCCTCACACAAATCCATCGCCCACTGCGTAATCTCACTCGAATCAGCCGGCATACTCTCCGCATTACACCGCAACAACAACTTGAAGAACCGCACTGCATCCGAAATCGGCATCTGCACAACACTCGTGAAATAGTCCCCCAGAATCGAGTAATACGCCCCCTGACTTGCAGCAGCATCAGCAGGCTCGGATTCAATCCTTCTCCGGAAAAAGAATTCATCCACTTTTAGTAATGTTGTTAGCGCTCGCGCGTTTTGCGTGAGAATCGCGCTCTGGATGCCCGCTTGCAAGGCCTGTCGCGAAAATGAGACGTCGTGCCCTGTTCCGTCGAAGCCGTATTCATGACGAAGTAGTTCGAGGAGATCAATGTCTTCTTCTTCAAACGAAACCGCTTTGGAGTGTGCGCTGCGTCGACCGCGCAGTAGGTAGTCTGGAATAACGCGCAGATTGAGCACGCGGTGCACGTCGCGGATACCTGCTTCGGCGCAGTTTATGCTCACGGAGACTAGTGGGGTGATGGACATGTAGTATGTTTTGCTGCTGTCTGGTGGGATACTTCCGCGGAATAGGACAGTACCAGCCGCAGCGCGACTACGGCTACTATCAGGAAGTCGCAATACTTCATCCAAACATGCGTGCTCCGTGGGGTCTGGGATGGTTATGTTTTCGCCAACCCAGTGTCTTTGAATGGCCATTGCCATTAGTGTTGGGAGCTGGGCTTGGATACGTTGCTTTGTGCACCAGCGACATTTGAGAATGGTGGATTGCAGGTACGCTTGTTGCGTGGGGGTAAGTTGCATGATGGCGTAATCATAGTCGGCTGGTTTGAGGGCCTCTGCGATTTTTTCGCGAGCACTTGCATTCTTGATCACCACCGATGCGTCATCAGAAGCATGGCGAAAAAAAGCGAGTCGTATGAGAGTACGATATATCCGCTCACTCGACACCGCAGCCGCCAAATACGGCGAGGCGCGACACAAATTCGTCTCTAGCGCATACAAAAAGATCCTCTCCAGCAGCTCGACGGGGAGCTTCTCGAGCGGCGAGGACGCATTGCCACGACGCGCTTGAGCCGCTTTTAGCAGTAATTCAGATGATTCTATGATGTCCTGCTGCGCTTTGGCATCTTCTTGCTTTTTTGATAGGCGCGCGGCTTTGCGGGCTGCCAGTTCAGCAAAGGAGAGGAGCGGGCGGCCTGGACGGCGTTTACGCTTCTTTCCTCCCCTTTCTTTATCAAGAGATTTTGTAGCTGCATTTTTCTTCTGTTTGCTGAGTGCCTCGGTGGTGCTCGACGCGTCTGGACGAGACCGAGACGTCGATGAGCGAGGGTTCATGTCATTAACATTGCTGTGTTTGTTGTGTTGTTTTGGTCGTTGGTTGGCGATGGCAAACGAAGATTTAAGATGGTCATGGCCGGCTCTTATTGGTCAGGGAAGTGTTCCACAGCACGCTAGACCGAAATAGGTAAAGTCGGATATACATGTAAGAGGGCTGCATCTTTGTTTCTTTGTTTATATTTTTACACAATATTATTTCTTTTCATAAGACTAACACAGCTACCTAGGTACCTAGGTAGGTAAGCACTCTAGTACTATTATTTTTTTGCCTTAAATACCTATGGCTGGTTGTCATGTGGATGTTGGGTTGTCTTCAAACCAACTACCTAGGTATATATATGTTCCGTCCTGCTGGATATATAGTACGTATGTCTAATTCACCAACATACCACCAGCAGAATTATTTTCATTTCCTCTTGCTCGTTATCGACATTATTGCAAGAAGAAAAGTAACTGAAGAGAACCAGAAGTTGGAGAGGCACGGGGCGGAGTGAATTGTCCGGCCGGTATTTTCCCGCAGACTCAGTTCAGGGGAACGACGCATGCTCCAGCAAAGCTATAAGATTCCAGCCTTACGCTATGACAGGCTCATTCAACCAAGACCATATTCTCAAACATCGCGACAGTCTCTTCCAATGCACGTAAACTGGCGCTGACATCCCGCTTCCTGCGCTCAGCCACTTGCCTAGCAGCAGTCACATCCTTTTCCTGCACCTTACTCAGCTCTGCCATGGCCGAGTCGACATCGTCTTCCTCCCTTCTCCCCTCCATCAACTTCGCCTTGAACTTTTCAGCCTCTTTTCTAGCATCCTGTATGCGCTCCTTGACTTCCAAATAGACATTCGCATCGGAGGAAACTGGGAAAACGGCACACCCAGTCGGGCTGGCTTGTCCAACCTTGAGGATATTGATATCCAACGCTACCTTGCCACGACTAAGAGACTCAATGGTGGATAGCTGCTCTGACACAACGTCATGCGACGATTGGTTCAGAGGCGAGATGTATGCGACGCCTTTATCCTTGACAGCATAGTCAGACAAGAGAGACCGAATACCCTTTGAGCAACCCAGTATAAGCTCATAGGCCATCTCAGATGCTGGATCGTGGAAGGACGGGTCATATTCTGGATAATTAGCTATTGTGATTGAGTGCGTGTCGTCGCCTGGTCTACGAGGGAGCCGTTGCCACAACTCTTCAGTCAAGAAGGGCATGAACGGCGCCAGCATGCCCAATCCAGATTCGAGCGCGGTGTAGAGCGTGTCCCTGGCTGAACGAGCTTCGTCAGGCGTGCCGTTTGCAATGATGGACTTGGGGTTCTCGATGTACAGATCAAACAGCTCATAGTACAAGTACCGGTAGCTGATCTGCGTCGACTTGGCAAACTCGCGCTCCTCGAGGGCCTGGTTGATCTCTTTTGTGGCGGTGTTCAACTTCATCAAGATCCATCGCTCTGGCAGACTCTCGTTTCCTGTCAAAGCGCTAGACGCGCGAGGGACAAAATTGTCAAGTTTGCCGAGAACATATTTTGTAGCTTGATAGATCTTGTTGCAGAATTTCCGGTAGCCGTGCATCGTCTTTATATCAAAGTTGATGTCCCCTCCAGAGGACTGGGAGTAATTTATGAGCGAGAAGCGCAAGGCGTCGGCTCCAATCTCAGGAATGCCCTGGGGGAAGGTCTTTTTCTGGTACTTTTCAGCCGTCTTGACCTCGCTTTGGGCTATGTTGCCCTGCAGAAGCTTTTCGTGCAGACCATCAAGGCTGATCCCGTTGATCATGTCCACCGGGTCAACGACATTGCCCAGTGATTTGGACATTTTCCGGCCCTCGCTATCGCGAATCAAGCCGTGGCAGTAGACCTCTGTAAAGGGTACTTTGCCGGTCAATTTAAGCGAGAAGATGATCATGCGGCTGACCCAGAATGGGATAATGTCCCAGCCTGTTTCCAGGGTTGTGGTGGGAAATTACCTTTCGAAATCGTCCGTTTTATCTGGCCAGCCGAGGATACTGAATGGCCACAGTCCGGAGCTGAACCAGGTATCCAAGACGTCCTCGTCTCGCCTGAGTGTCACTTTTTTGCCTGGGAACTTTTGCTCCGCTTGTTTCTGGGCTTCGCTTTCTGTTCTGCCGCATACCCAGTAGTTGTCATCAGCATCATCTGCACTCTTTTCACCTTCGATGCTGATAAAATACGCTGGTATTTGATGGCCCCACCACAGTTGTCGCGACAGGCACCAGTCCTGCAGATTCCGCATCCATTGCAGATATTGCTGTTTTTGTGTTTCTGGTCGAATGACAAGCTCGCCGCTTTCAACAACATCAATGGCAGGTTTTGTTAACTGCTCCATTTTCATCCACCATTGCGGCTTCAGAAGCGGCTCTACTATATCACCTGATCGGCTGCAGATGGGAACAACCATCTTGTTCGACTCTTGTCTCGTGTAGAGACCGAGCTTTTTGAGTTCTTCAATGACGCCGTATCTTGCGTCGAACCTCTTCTGCCCGACATACGGACCCGCGTTGCTATTCAACGTGCCGTCCTCGTTGAGGATGTTGATGAACGGCAGGCCATGTTTCTTGCCCAGGTTGAAATCATTATAATCATGAGCAGGGGTCAGCTTAACTGCACCGGTACCAAACTCTCTGTCGACATATTCGTCGGCGACGATCCTCAGCTTTCTACCAGGGATGATGGGGTGTTGCGCAGTCTTGCCGACAAAATGCTTATATCGGTCGTCGTCAGGATGAACCGCAATGCCCGTATCGCCCAGCATGGTCTCTGGTCGCGTAGTTGCAACTTCGATTGTCTCACCAGAGCCCTCTATTTGGTATTTGAAGTACGTCAGAGTTCCAAATTCAATCTTTCTATCGTAGCCTGGCACGTCCAGCTTTGTCGTTCCCTCGAGCTCTTTCTAGTCGACTTCAAGCGAAGACAGGGCAGTAAAGAGACGACATGACCAATGCACAAGCCTGTTTGCTCGGTAGATCAGACCTTCCGAGTGTAGTTGGATGAACGTCTCTGTGACCGCTTTGGACAATTGCGGGCTCATGGTGAATGCTTCCCGCGACCAGTCGACAGAGACGCCGAGTATGCGTACCGTCTTGTTAATGGCTTCGTGGTAATCCTCTTTCCAGTCCTGGCATAGCTGTACGAATTCAGCGCGAGTAAAATCTTGCCGTTTGGACTTGCCATCTTTCGGGGTTTTGGCGAGCTGCTTCTCGACAACAGCTTGGGTAGCAATGCCTGCATGGTCGCAGCCGGGGATGTAGAGCGTTGTGAATTGTCGCATGCGATGCCATCTGATTAGAGCGTCTTCCAGTGAGAGTGCTAGAGCGTGTCCGATGTGTAATTTGCCAGTTACCTACAACTCAACATTAGCAATTTGCGTGCCTTGGATAGTATAGGTATTGCATACATTGGGTGGCGGGATAGCAATGACATATTTTCCCTTCGGTTTGAGACTGCCATCCTCTTCTGTCCGCGGCTTGAACATTCCCTGCTCCTCCCAGTAGCTATACCAGCCAGATTCCACAACCTTGGGCAAATACGCTTTGTGGAAGTCGTCATCCAATGACTTTAATATCTTTCGCTGTCCAGTTGGTGTTTCTTCAAGCCAATATTTCGACTCGACTGCAGGCGCATTCTGCTCTTTGGATTTTTTCGAGCCGATGGGTTGTTGTTGTTTTAGTAGCGCCTCCTGTTCCTGCTTCTCTTTCTTCTTGGCGAATTTCTCAAGCTTCAATCGCTGCTTCTCGGTCATAGGCTTCGAGGCCTGGGCTTGTGTAGAAGCCATTTTGGATAGATGGGGTTATTGCCAGCAGGTGCCTGAGGCGAAGGGTAGGGCTGGGGTAAATAAGCCCCTGGCGGGTGAGCCACAGGAGCTCGTATGCATCATGCAGTGCATCCTGACTAGCGCTGACACGAGTCACTAGCTATACAATTATTATAGACGGCAACAATGCATAGTCAGAGACACATTATATTATTTAGGTCTCTAAATATAGGCAGTTATAACCGATTCTAACCGAGATCTACTTACAAATATCTAATCAAAGTAGCCACGAGGCTCTCGACTCAGTATATCGAGATTACTCATCCAGCCCTTGCAAGTACCACATCCTGCGGTTACATGTCGCACCTTATCGCTCGAATTAGATTGGGACAAGCATCTGTTCTAAGCATTAGCGTAGTATCTATTGATTAATTAACACAGAGAGCGTACCTGAGCGATTGAATCCTTCCGCTATCCCCAATCGAGGCCCTTCTGCCCAGCTTTTGATGAGGTTCTGGTTATATTCCGAGGTTCTAGGACTTGTCTGTTTTCAAGTTGTTTTCAATTCCTCAGAATTGACTATATACAGTTTATTTATTTGTTTACACAATGAACAAAAAGACAGCTGCTCTGCACGTGCTGGCTGATGATGTCATGGTGGCGGGCCCTAAGCCCTAAGCCCTGACATCCTTCCCAAAGCGGCAACGACCTGATTCGTGACGTCAAACAGCGGCCAGACCCAAAGAACGCTCTTCTGTGGCGCATCACCCATTCTTGACAGACACTTCCAGGATGAACGTGTTTGGCGGGGAGAAACGACATATGACGACGTCTGTGTCACTGTCCCCGCCCAAATCTACCTCTAGCATGATGCACTAGAGAGGGGATAAAGAAACCTGACATAGCCCATACGCCATAGCCCTGCCTGCCTGCCAGCCTAGATCTTGGTTTAACCAGTTCCTTGATCAAGCCAATCCTGTTTTCATCCACTCGTCGTCTGACAAAACTGAGCCCACTACCCCCTTACTTCAAGGCTTGCGTCCGCTGTTGTCATACCTACATATTCTTTCCTATCAATCAGGCATACATCATCTGGCAGATCTTTTTTCACCTACGTACCAGACGAACGCTATATAAATAACTGGTTTTATTGCCCAGGAACGCCGCAACGAAAAAAAAAAAACAATCGATCATGCTTCCGCGAACATCTACCTCTACTCAAACAATTGCCTCGTCTTCAACAGCGACTGTGTACACGAGTACTGTCAAGAGTATCAACGACGACTACGTGTCTGACTCGGAAGAAGAAGAATAAATCTGATCTTTCAATATGGGTGCTGTTGTGTCTTGTGTACGTCATCCCTCCTCTCTCCTTACATCCGCTATGTACCTGGTACTTGGGAAAGTGATACTAACATTACTCGTGACTACAGATTGAAGCCATCTTCGGCGCCATCGGCACCTGCCTAATGGCCATCGTCAACGGCATCGGCGCCGTCCTGACAGCCATCATCTCGGGCGTCGTCACCGTCTTCGATGTCATCATTTCATGCGTGACGTGCGGCCACGCTGGGGGGAGAAGGAGGCATCGGGCGAGGGCGGGTATATGATATTAATTTTCTCCCACCAAAAAGCGAAGAAATAAACGACTTCGTTGATTGCGTTAATGACCTGCGCTCGACTCGATTATGATTCAATGATGCGATGCGATGCGACGATCTATCTATGTTGGCGTTGACTGTTTCCTTTTCGATGTTTTTGTATAACATACCCTTTTGTTTGTAATGTGTTACACTATTTTCTTTCATGTCGGAGAAATATTAGGTATCATACACGTACCACCTAATCTACATACACGAATATATATACGTCAACAGAGCAAGTCTCATGAATTACTCAATATCTTAAAAATCCCCTTCACCCTCCCCCACAAACCCAGCGCATATCCCGTCTCGACAACTCCCTTGCACATCTCCCATGCGCCCGCACCATTCCTCTTGCTACCCTCACCCTTGTAAATCGGGTAATCCACTCTCGGCGGGATCTGCGTGCCGACAAGCTTGGGAAACCGATCAACACATATAGCCTTCAGATTGCTGACTGCTCTCAGGCCTTCTTCGCCTGCAAATCGACCATACCCAGACCCCTTGACGCCGCCGAATGGTAGCTGCACAGCGTAGTAAGCGCCAAAGTCGTTGACGGTGACCATCCCGGCCTTGATGCCGGAAACGCAGGTTTCGACGTCACGCGATTTGTGCCCGAATACACTCGCCCCTAGAGCGTAGGGAGTGGAGTTGGCGATGTTGATGGCGTCGGAGACGGATGAGGCGCGCATCACGACCATGACGGGCGCGAAAAGCTCTTCTTGAGCTATGCGCATGGAAGGTGTTACGTCGACTAGTAGAGTGGGCGTGAAGAAGTGGCCGTGTGAATGCTTGGGGTGTTGATGGACCTTGCCGCCGTGGAGGAGCCGTGCGCCTTGTTCAACAGCCTGTGCGATGAGGGACTCTAGGCGCGCAAAACTAGCAGGTGAGATCATTGCTCCAACGTCCGGTGTAAACGGGGTATCGGTTTTGGTGTCCAATAGAATAGAGCCGAGGGTTAATGCTTTGATGCGCGGGGTGACAATGTCAATGAGTTTGTCGTATGTGCCTGGAAGAGCGATTACGCGCTCCACGCCAATGCAGTTCTGACCCGCCGACTGGAACACGCCGCGCATGAGGATGGATGCAATTGATGCAAGGCCGCGAACCGTAGTCGAGTCATCCAGCACGACAAACGGGTCCTTTCCACCAAGTTCAACGGTAACTGGAATCAATGCTTTGGCTGCAGACTCGCACACCTTGTGCGCCACAGGCCGCGAGCCAATAAAGGTCAACTGGGAAATATCTGGATGCGAGGTAAGCGAATCGGCGACTTGCGGCAAGCAAACGACAATCTGGACTAGATCCGGTGAATGGCCGCAGCTGATCAACGCTCCGCGAATAATATCAACGAAAAACGTAGAGCACCATGCTGTTTGCTCTGAGGGTTTTACAACGATCGAATTTCCGGCGAATAAGGCGCTAATGACGGGGGAGATGAGGTTGTGGAATGGGTAGTTCCATGAAACGCATGCCGAGACTACTCCGAGCGGTTCGTAGCGGACGCTGTTTTTTTTGTACATCATGAGGAAATTGGTTGGTCGGGATTCCGTTGTAAGTGCTTTTTCGCCGTGGTCGATGGTCCATTTGAGTTTTTCGGCGGTCACCAGGATCTCGCCAAAGGAGGCGTCGACTTTTGTTTTTCCAGAGTCCAAGCAGCAGGCGGTCACGATGTCGTCTTGGTGGTCGAGTACGTATCTATAAGACAAAAAATAGGTTAGAATTAAACCCACAAGTCGAAACAGTGGGTGATGCTCACTTGAGTAAAGTCTTGAGAAGCTTCCTCCGCTGCGCAAACGTTGTCTGTGCCCATTCGGCCTGGGCGCGCTTCGCATCTTGAACCGCAGCGTCGACTGACTCGCGCGTGGCAAGAGGTGTATCGGTAGCAAGTATACGTCCATCAGCAGGACAGTAGCTCACGAAACGCTCGCTATTCCATTTCTATCGATACAATCGTTTAGTGTTTGCAGCATACTAATAATCGGTGCTAAAAATAGACTTACCCCCTGTACCTGCCCGTCGAGTATCTTCTTCTGCTCCCCTCGCAAATCATCCCAGCTCACACCCTTCCATTCCGGTTGCAATTGTTCTGGCAGCGGGACGTTGAACGTAACAGGTGCTTCTGCGAAACTCGCGAGGTAGAGGTATCCCAAGTACAGCGCTACGACAGACACAGTCGCGGTGAAGGGGCCAAATTTGAGTGTTTCGCAGTCAATGTTTGCTTCGACGAGGAGCCGCTGGAGGCAGGGCGTGTAAATTTCCAGCAGGCGCTCCATTGTCGACGCTATATAGCAGGATGAGGTGAGGTGATGGAAGGGGGTGGATTTTATTTAGCGGAAGCTCCTTTTTTTCCCCACGCGCTGGAAGGGCGTCTTTCTGCCGGTTTTATTTTTTGAGGCTCCACTGGGCATGGTAACCGCACTGATTGGCTTAATATGGAGGCGGTCAAGACAAGGCGGTGAGCAGCACATAACCTTCCTCGTTCATCAACTTTCAACATCGCAGAACATGAGACGAAGTGGAAAGTGCATTGGCTCTTCGATTCGTGACTGCCAATTCGAGATGGACCCTTGAAATCACGTGAAATCGGCGGTAAAAAGTTCAAAATTCGACGTCGATTTAAACTTTTAAGGTTGCTGCCGCAAAGCCGCATCCTTCTTCCGTGACTACATATTCAGAAGATTCAACTACATCTTTCTGCTGTATAAATGAACTTACAAGAATATAGACGCCTATTACGGCTATCTACGCAAAGGACAAAATCAGGGGATTTATTTTTCGGATTAAAATGCTTTACTCTACGCTCTATAAACAATGGACATCACATCGCTATCAACGATGAGGCAAGTTTCAACATCACAGAACACAAGACGAAATGAAAAAAAGCATTGATTCCTGGAGTTCCAGCCCGAGAATTGAAATGGATCTGCCGGGATTACTCAAAATCGTCATTTACAATTCAAATCTGACGTCGATTTTAGCTTCTAAGGTTCTTACCGCAAACCCACCCTCTACTATAACTATAATTCTGCTATATAATTGAATACAATAAATTTACTCTCCCCTTCATAGTTTCAGGGTCTCCTAGCTTGGTGAATTTGGATGGAAAAGATAAGATGGGCGCCAAGAGGAGGGGAGATTCTCCATGACTGGCTTCGTTATACAAGCCATTGGACAGGGGTCTTCAGCCAGCCTTGCGATGCAGGAAGGCTGAAGCTCAGTCTCGGCGGGCCATAGTTTTTGATTCTTTTTTTTCTTCTTCCGTTATTGACGCCCATGGGACATTCCACAATAGGACCTGGTCGATCTCGGTACATAGTTTGCTTCATTCCCTGTGCATGCCAATCACCTTATATCCATGGCTAACTCGTCATCGTCGTCGGAGTTTCGGACAAAATGGTCGGAACCGGCTGACATCTTCTCCCTCCTCCTCTTGCTAGGAGGAGACGTGATTCAGACGGCCCTCGCTAGCCCTCAAACTCCCGTCGCATTCTCATTCGGCTGGGTGGCGTACGCCGTCACCGCCATGCTCGCTTCTATTGGGAATGCGTCACGCCCACCATCTCCAAGGGAGCGCTCATGGGTTGTCAACCTCAGAAATGGATGGACAGAACCCAATGGGTCGTGGCTTATTGGACAGGTTGTTGAACATTACGACGTTTGGATACCGTCAGAGGTGGTTGCGGCCATGCAAACCCCGAAGACGTTCAGAGATGAGGAAGAAAAAGTGAGACCAGCAGAAGAGCGCGGGGCCCCTTTTAGCGTCGCTGTCTACAAGTGGTCTTTTGATGGGGGCCGGCAACCTGGAATTCCTCGACGAGACTGGGTATGGTGGAGCGGCCCGTTGACTACAATCTTTCAACTTGGGATAAGCGCCATTCCTTTTGTTCTGTATAATTATTGGGGCGTGTTCTTGACCACCGTATGCGGTACCGTTCTTTCATATGTCTTAAGTATACTCCCAACGCGGATCCAACTGTCTCGTCGATATCCAAATCGGAATGTTGCCTTGACAAACGGGAACAGATCCCGACATGTTATTATTATCTTGGGAGATGACGGGGGTCTCGATATTTCTGACCTTGCGCGCAATTACACGCCAAATCCGCCCCTGATCAAACTCTTCAAGTTCGTGCTAGGCGTCCTGTGGATCGCGCTGCTGATTACAAGCACTGGAATCAAAACTCATACATGGTATCTGCTGGCTGTTGGCGGAATAGGCATGGCACAGAATCTTTTGCTAGCTGGGATGCCACGTCATCCCGATGCACTTGGTATTCCACTGAAGTTGGCAAGAAGAGAAACGACGGAACCTGCAATGGGACAACTGCATCACGAGAAACCGTTGGTGTTTGCAGAGCAAAAGGTTATGTATACCCTTATGGAACTAGAGCTGGAGTTTAAAGGCTTTGGCAAGTCGCTTCTGGGAATATTTTTCCCTGGCGGCCTGAAAGCCTGGGAAGAGAAATGGTGGGCGTCGTATGATAAATCTCAAAGGATTCGGCTCCTAGAAGATATGAAAAGAGAGGAATTGCATAGGAAACCTTTGGCAAGGTAGCGTAGGGTATGTTCGCTGCATTCCTACCTAGTTGACCCCTGAGCGAGAATACTTCACTGTTTAGAATATTTATAGAAGCTCTACTATATCTTTCTGGTGTATAAATGATTTAAAGAATGCAATCATTGTGACAGCTATCTACCTGAAAGATAGTGGTTGAGTTTCCTTTTTCTCAATTCAATTGCTCAACTCAACTCTATAAATCATGGTATGCCATTACATCACATGACTTCCTAACCCTATATCAATATGCCAGCATCACAACTATTCGAGTCCGAGGGTAGTTAGGAATACCTTAACCCTAAATAGAGCTAACCATAACTGCCCCTCATCTGCCCTATCTAAACTGGCCGGCGGCCAAACGGCGGCCAACTGTGGGCGGCAGATGGATACAAGGAAAATCACTGTAAAAAATTGGAAGAGAACGCGGCGCTGAGTGACGCTCATGTCGATAACATTGGCCGTTAGGGGCTGATGTTCAACTTCGCAGTTTACTCAAGTGCCTTCACAACCCTCTGGAGATGATCAAGAGCGCTTTCATAAGCCGGGACATTTGCGCAAATAGCCGTTTTTGACAACTTCTCAACAAACCGTCTCAGAGAGGCCTTGTCACGAGCATCGCCGGAATTCTCTGCAGTTATTCCCAGACTCAGAGCGCAGCTTACCGCGATATGAACAAATAGCCATGAGCGTCTAACTGGGCAATCCAGCCTGAGTAGCTCTAGATAGGTATTCAAAATAGAATGAGAGCGGCTGAGGTATATTTCAGCAAGATGCCTTTGATAATCATCGTCAAGAGAAAGAATACCAGGGCGGCAGAGGCATAGCATGACGGAGTCCGAAAATACCCTGAAGAAGTAATGTTGAATACAATCATCTCGATTCTGGCACTTGGAGACGTTTTGTATATGTAGGATTGATTGAGATTCAATTTGGTTCAAGACACTCTTGAAATCAAGTACCTCCTGAAGAGACAGCCGCTGGCCTGAATATTTGGCGCGGTTGAGGGCTTGACTGATCCGGTTTGCTGTCACGAACAGGTGATGACAGCTATCAGAGAAAGAAAATAGACCGTTATTTTCTAAACCATTGTTTGCCATTGGCGGAATGTCTTCTAACACACTGATTCCGGGGGGTCGATCATAGCATAACGATAGGAGGGTATCTTGCCATATCAATGCCCGCCTATGTAGATGATTCTCAATGTTATCCACTGCTTTTATCAATATATAATGGGTATAATTACCAAATATAGTACTTGACAGTAGCCCTTTCCCTTTCCACCGTGTCTTCTATCACTTCTGGGTTCGGAGCACAATGCAGTCCAAGGCTTTGAGCCAAACGTATGGTCAATCCTAAACCCGTGTCAGAGAAGCTAATGAGGTCGGCGCAAAGTGCACAAGACTTACCGAGCATCGACCAAGATGCCCCTGCATCCGCTTGATTCATAAGAAAATTCACTAGCATGATGAGGGTTTGAACAACCTCGATAGTAGGAAAGGAGAGGAAATTGCTCAGTCTCAGGCATTGGAATGAACAACAAGCTATTTTATGCCAAATCATTAGACCTTTACGTCTCAAAGCAATAGAAAGGTAAATAACAGCTGGCTTTGACTCAAGTGACTTACCGAAAACACGAGCTTTCATCATATCGGACTCTTTGTCTTCAGACGAAAGCTGCACACCGCATGCAAGAATACTGAACAACAGACCAAACCAATTGGACGTGCATTTTGAAGGTGGTTTTGGCAAAGCATCAGGCGGCGCCTTCGCTCTTTCGACGAGGAAGGACATGAGATTTGCCTCGAAATCGGGAAAATGGATAATAGATGGAAGAAGGTGGAAAATAGATCCCTGACAGAATCGAACTAGACTTGTTTCCCGTTAACAACTGCAGCTGAAAATCTACTTGCTTTATAGAGTAATTTATATGCACCTTAATACAACTGCGTCGTCCGGCAACGCGTTGTAAACCACCTCTGGTCCATCGTCTGGTTTCCAAAGATTGGTAAACGGAAAGTTGGTGCTGGAATCTTGAAGACATAAGACTTCAAAGAGAGTCTGCGGATTCGAAGCGGTATTGGCAGATGGGATCGTCGGCCCATGTTGCTGGCGGCATGGATTCAAACTTTGATAGATAGAGAGAAGTTTGGGTAGAGAGTCCGAACCAAGATGCAATTTCGACGTGTACGGTGTAAGTGGGTCGACATAAACACCCCCCTTTTTATCAAAGACCGGCGAATTTGCTTTGGAGCAATCAATACTGCTTTGGCTGCTTCTGTTCTCCACTCTGTCGCCCGGAGCCTGACTGGTATAGTTGCAGAGGTCAGGATAGCCACGGTGACTGCAAGTATCACATGGTTTGCCGAGACTGCATTTAACCTTCCGTCGTCTACACGGATAGCAAGCCTTGGATGTACGGACCCGACGTCGCCTGAATATAGAGTACTCGATATCCCGAGATGAATTCCTGATCTCGGACCGATCTCCAGGCACTCTGATAGGCCTGCCCTCCATTCCGAGCTCTGGTGAGTGGTTGCTAAGATCTTTCCTTGTGGTTTTCTTCTGTCAGGGAACTGCTTCGCGATGAGAAGAATTTGGGAAGCCAGCAACCATCCCCAAGCGCAGTGTCTACAGATTACTAATCCTCACTCTTGCCCTCTTTGCTTATTTCTAATTGGTGCAGGCTGAGGTGGGGCTGGTAGTCGGTGTGCCAAAGTCTGGTCTATTTTTTATTCCTATTCACTATGTTATATTGAATTTGCTACAAGATTAGTAAAACTCGTTGAAGGTTCGTGGATGAGGTCGATATCTACGAGGTTAGCATTGGCGAAAGACATTGGTGAATCAGACACTGTGCTGTTGCCTAAAGATCATACGACTCTATAAGACAACTAATATTAGATGATTACTATTATATAAACTACATATTTAGCATATTCTAATCAGGAAAGACTAACCCCAGATTAATATTCGACCAGTACTCCACAATTATGCCCGGAACAAATGCGAACACGCTTAAGCTGCACGTTTTACTCCACAATTATAGCCGAGCTAAATGCGAGGAAAATCTATGGACTTAGCTTGTGCCATTTAGTTATCTCGTTGGGTGAATGGAAAAAGGATGCAATTTACCTTTCTATGAGGATTATATCAGAGGAACATTGTACTGTAATTTGCCTAGAAATAGTAGAACAATTTATTCCTATCAAAGCCAATAATCATATGTCACACCCCTGTCTTGCCCTCTTTCCGCCATCGTTGAACAACATCAGCATTCAAGGCATTTGATCGGCCTGCTGAGCACCTGCGATAGCACTAACATAGCCACGGCGTCCAGTGGCAAACAGCTCCGCAGCAATCGGAATGTTTGTGTCGGCAAGCGTGCCTGTCTTGATCAGAGTTGTGCCAGGCATACCAGCCGGCTGCGAGTAGAGACTACTCCCACAATCTGAATTATACCACCCGTACTGTAAGCTTCTTTCTAAAGTCATGTCCGGATTCAACTCACCTCCACAGAAGAAATGCGCGTGTTCTTTGCCAGACACAAGCCCCACCCTAGTCCAAGTTCTAGGATTACCCTTGGTGATTGAGAAGTTCGTAGTCGGAACTGCAACGTTAGACGAAAAGGCACTGCCAGTCCAGTTTTGGCAGTCGGAGCAGTGACAGAGGGCAGTCAGGGCAGGGTCGCCTTGTTATTGTAGATTATTGGTTAGAAAACAGATGTCTAGCAACTTGTCAAGGTCAAGCAGCTTACCAGAATATTTGAAGGCCACATTGCCGCAAGCGCAACTTCCAGTGCCAGGCATGTTGAGTGGTTTTGGATGGATACTTGTTAGAATTGGGTAGATCTGTGTAGAGAATAATAAAACTGTTATCAACGGATCTGGATAATTTGTGAGTAGAGGAAGGGAGAGAAGGAAGAAGAGACGAGGTATTTATACCCCTATTCTGACATAGAAAAGACCATTCCAAGCAGTGTTATGCGGAGTGACGTTTGTAATAACATGGTCCCAAACACCGGTGAGCCGGAACAGTGAAAGTGAAGGACAGTATAATTACAAATTGAGAGTTAGTACAAAGTGAATACATCTCCAATTCTATGACGTGACGTTACTAGATTGGCTAGAATGTAACGCCACATGAAAGTGAAGTAGTCGACTATCAAGTCTTTCATGTGCCGAACATCCGTTTCATGCATAAATAGATGGAAAACTGGACTTGTGCTGTGTTTTCAAGCGTTTATCTTTACATATCCAACAAAGCGGCATCTAAGGACCTTTACTATTTTTGATTACGGGCACACACATGGCAGCTAAAGGTCCTGTTTACCATCCAGTTGCAACAGGAGCAGCTCGGGCAACGGTAGACATTTACACAGAGAAACAAGACTTGATACTCTGGGCTGGATGGGTTCGTTCTATCATCTTCGACTTGGGGGCCGTTGACTAAACATTTATTGGCAGTTTTGTCCCTTTACACAGGTCGGCATAGCCTAAAAGCTCACGTCTATGCGGACACCCCTAACACGTGTTCCAGAGAAGCTGGATTGTTCTAGAGGAAAAGAATATACCATACACTTATCGCGAGGTAAGCCAAAAATGTCCACCGCCAAAAACCCTGAACACGGACTGACTAAAAGACTGGAAAAGACCAATCCATACTTGAAGGAACCTGAATATATCGGTACGTTAACCCTGAGTACAGAAGGCTTCAATGTTAACACAGTCCAGCAATCAGTCCAGGTGGTCTAGGCCCTGCTATTCAGCATCACGGAAAGCCTCTTCACGACTCGATGTTGTCAGTGAGTAGCTAGAGGAGGCCTTGCAAGCTTCGAAAGTGATATGAAAACATTTTTGCTCCCATCTGACCCATACCTACGCGGAATTACACGCATTTGGATCGACTATATCAACAAAAGTTGACCCTCCATTCTTCCGGTTGTTGCAAGTCCAGTCCCCGGAAGGTATAGAGCGTGCAACCGCACTAAATGAATTACAATCTGCATTAGCAGAGATATCGGCTCACCGACAAGGGCCGTACTTTTTCGGAGAGGAATTTAGTCTGGTTGATGCTGCCATTGCCCCGTGGGCAGTGAGGGATTTTATCATCTCCGAATATCGTGGCTTCAGTCGTGAGGACATACCCGACTGGAAAGATTGGGCGGAGAAACTGGAAAGTAGAGCGAGCGTTGTCAAGACATCAAGTGTTGGTTGTTCCATGGACTCTTCTGGTTGAATTTAACTCAGTCTGTTAATATCCATTTCTGCAGGACCGCGACAAATACGTGGAGTTTAACGGCACTTTCTTGAGGAACGAAGGTCATAGTCTTGCGGGAAAAGCGGCAAGTCAAGGGCAGCCGATCCCTTGAATTCATCGTATTCAGTTTCGAATACCTGCAATAGTTGAATCACAAGTCGTTTTAGCTTTGCATTTAGACACCTAGGCTATATGAGATCGATGATTGTAAACACTTGAACTTCTTCTTAAAACATGTTAACGTGCAAATACATCTTCCATCTTAACGATCCGTTCAAGCGATAAACCGCCTGTTCTGTTCGCATTATCAGTGCACCAGTCTCGCAATTACCTCGGACATTATTGCGGGGCCCAAGGCAGCTGTACAGCCACGTACCGAGAAACTGTATCGGATTATTGCATAGGTAACTGCATTGTTGTCTATTGAGCAAATCATGAGGCGCATTTAGTTCGGGTATAATTGCGGAGACCCGGCAACCTTATTCAGACCCACTTGCCGGGACCTGGATCCGCCCGCCACTGAGACTAACCCTAACTTTCCTTTATCTGCCCTATGATCGATCCTATCTAAACACTGGCCGACGGCCAAGCGGCGGCCAACTGTAGGCGGCAGATGCCCGTAGACTTGAATTTCGCGGTCGTGGATTGAAATTTGACTTTCGATATACAGGCATACGCAAACAAAAATTCACTTTGTCTATTTGACTATGGCTCACGAGCAGTCCCAAAGAACAGTCCCCAGCGCTCAGATTCCACTTTTGATTTATGGGATAAACAAGAACTTGACGAGATAACAATGTTGAAGATCTATGACTCAGATGCAAAATCACAAGCTAAGTGTAAGGTGTCTCCGCTGTTATGGAATGGTACTGCAGACTAATGAGCCCTGTACACGTTGCCTTCACTCGTCATTTCCCCTTGAAGAGAACAGTATTACTAGTTTGAGAGAAAGTATGGAAATAAGGTTCTTGATGTTTGGAAATTGAATTGTGTTTGGATTTTGTTCTACTACAATTTGAGAGACATCCGTTTCAAATATCGAATATAGCACAGATTAGCTCTTCAACAACCTTTCTACCAGTCTCAATTGCCTCTTCTGTCTTGCAATATGGTGTAAGAACAAATGCAGCCTTGGCTGGAAGGCCGCGCGTAAGTACAATTCGGCCAGGGTTGCCCATAAGAAGAACTCGCAGAACGAAACCCTGGCATCCTCAGAAACCTCGATATTTACATTCTGTGCAACTATTATTAGCATAAATGAATGGATTTCAAATTGGATGGATTATCATACCGGTAAATTCTGGAGAACTTTGTCTCGCAGATAATTCATCTTGGTCATTGTATATAGCTTCTTAGGTAGTCTTCTCCACTCTCCATCGTCGTCGAGCAGCATTCATGATGGATAGTAGACTCCATCCAGCCCAGGCTTCTTATAGTTATAATTGGATCGGCGGGCGCAAGTTTCGAATACGAAGCCAGGAGAGCTGGTCATCCCCATGTGGAGAATAAAGTCCGGCTCTTCGTAACCAGCTTTGTTCTCTGAAAGTATCTCCTTGACCATATCTATCATCGATTTGTAAATACACGGCCGGGTGTTATGAGCATACTTGATGATGTTAATCGTTGGCTTGCCCGGGCGAATGATTTGGCTGGGCAGGAAGGATATCACGTATCATAGCAGAAGTATTGTAATCGATATCCAGGGGCAGGTCCGCCTACGGATTATCAGCATCCTAGTTTGGGGTTATTTTATCCGGAATGCATACTTCACCCCCAGTAACAACAATATTTATCTCACCCGTCGGGGAAACCATTAGAATGGCTGTGACAGTGTACGTTTCCGGTTCTCCCTGGCAACAGACTTAAAATGACTGAATTTCAGCGAACGCTTGAATGACACGTAGGGAAGACAGGTTATAACGAAGATGAACTATAGAATCTAGCAAATTGTAGAGAACGAGAGACCTGGTCTCTTATATAGAGGCCAGTGCCTAAGAATAGGCACGGGGGTGTCTAATCTTAGGTGTGATTCGCGTACAAAGCAACTAACAAAGCCGACACATCTGTGCCTATTCTTAAGGGCGAATAAAGTAGACAAAGCCTAATCCGATTTGCTCGAGCATTTCTTAATTAAAAATCAAATCGATATGTTATACAGGGTAACGATGAAGCCTTGGGGCAGGTTTTTGCTGGCCTCCAATAAAAGGCGTCATCTTTCCTGCAGTGCTTAATTTTGACATCGCCGGAAAAGACATGTGTGATCATTGAAGCATATGAGGTGAACCCGGCAATATGAAAGATATTCAACTGTTCACTCCACCCCACTAGAAACACCTATCGCTCTCGCTAAACTTAGCGTAGCTAAGCGTCCCCGGAGTAACTAGCGTAGGGGCGGTAGGGGCACCGGGCATGTCCCGCCGGCCAAGCATCGGCCAACCGCCGGCAGGAGATAGATAGATACAAGCGTCAAACTCCAAATTCCTGATAATGGGTGTGGTTGTTAGAAGATAAAGTCAGTATACATGATTGTTTCTATTATAATGGCTTGAGGTCTAGACAGCGTTATCAGAGAACGATATCAGGCCTGCACAGTGCACAGTCCAGACAGATTAGACGATACTTTATGGTGTGTTGGATCACTATTTATTTTCCAAGGAGTCCACCCTTTGCTTCTATCAGATGCGCATAGACAGTTACTGTCTACCGGATGCAATGATATTTGCATAAGACTGGAAATGGCCTTACTGAGATCACATTTTAAACGTTATCTCTGAGATTATACTTGATTTTCAGACCCATATACAATCCAACTTCGTCGACATGGAATCTGTCAAGAACGCTTTGAAGAAGGTGGACGACTTCATAAGTGTCAGCGATGAAGACAACTGTCGAACCATCGATAGATGGACAAGTCCAGATATCCTTCCAGTTCTGCCTAAGCACCGGAATTTTACAACCGCGTCATACGCGAGTTACTGGTGAGACCTCATACAGCCACACATTTCATATCTTTCTAAAAATTTCAATCAAATACAGGGTCTCCGGTGCCGTATGCGCGTCCTTTTGGTCAATGGGAGGCTCTGCAGTCGCTGTAGGTCTCACAGCCGGCGAGTCCGTCGGCGCAATCCTCGTCGGTTCTGTCATTTGTGCCCTTGTTGCCCATTATTGTAGTAGACCGGGTACGAAATACTATTTGGGATTTCCGATAATGTCTCGCGCAACCTTTGGCATGTACGGAAGTTATATTGTGGTTGTTGTTAAATGTTTTACCAGTTTTCTATAGTGAGTGCTATGCCTATTCGGAATCCTGTTCTCTATCAATCATGAAAGTAATGCCAATTCATGGGTATGTAGCGAAGTGTGAGATAATATTCTGCTTTTTACCATGATATGCAAGGGAGAATAATGTCATCTCTTATTGTCAATTGATATTTTTAAAGTCTAGGGAGCATCCTCCAGATTTCATACAGGCGATACATCGTAATTTCGAAGCTATAAACTTTCTAAAATCAAAGGTTGGACGGGCAATAATCATACAGTTGACTAGGTACAACCTTGAAATGTTTTAAAACATCGATAACTCACATCCACATCCAATTACGCTGCAGGAGAGTCCTGCAGCGATTTCAGCACCTCCCTTACCTCTGGGAAATCCAGCTCTTGTGTAGTCTCATCCCATAGACGAGTCATGAATTTGCTGCCTTCCTCGGTGTACATGAAAGCATTGAGTCTAGTCAACCAAGTTAGTCTCCTTAAAAACACAATTTGGAGCTAGGGATGGAAAAATCTAAATATAGAGGGGGCATGAAGACTCACGGGCTGATCTCCCAATCACTCAAAAAGCTCCCATGGATTTCCTGGCCTCTACCCACCGCAGCATCTATATACCTCCATGCCGCATTGTTCACAGACGTACCGACCAGCATTGTAATTGGATATAAAAATATCCTCATCAGAAGTGGAATGTTGCGGAAAAAGCTAGTGCCGGGCGTAAAGCTCGGATCAACGACATTGATCACTACATCCTCCGCCTTTACCATCTTGCTTAGCGTATACACGAGCATCAGCACTAGCCCCTTGCTGGTGTCGTATCTTTTTTTGGCGGCGGAAGAGTTCCACTTTTGTGCACCCTGTTTACTAAAGGCAGGGAGTAAAGGTATTTCGTTTCTCTCTGAGAATTCGGCTATGAGAGCTGCGCCGGAGGCTACCATTGTGAGCCGTCCGGGAGGAGCATCGGATAGCTTCTTGTTTTTCAATGCCGGTAGAAGGAGAAGCGCCAGTAGGGCAATGGATAAGTAGTTGACCTGGAACATCTCCTCGTGTCCGGTTGACGGGCTTGTTTTGAGTGATGTATTCATAATTCCCGCACTGAGAATAGCGATATCCAATCGGGGTAGATCTAGACATTGTCGAGCAAATGACCGTATGGATTCATAGGAATTTAGATCCAGATGCCAGACATCAATCCTGGCTAGTGGATAGAGTTTGTGCAAGTGATCTGCCGCCTCTTTTCCCTTATCGACAGATCGTACAGCGAGGATGAGGTGTGAAAGATTGCGGGATAGTAGAATTCTTGCAGATTCTAGACCAATCCCGATGTTACCGCCTGTTATAACGGCGGTTTGGTTGGCGACTGAGATTTTTTCGAGTGAGGTTGGTTTGGGATTTGGTCTTAACTGATGTTTAGTGAAGACCGAGAGAAAGGTGTCATGCCGTGGTGGGAGGGACATGGAGATACTAGGGGATGCCATGGTGAATATCGGTTTGAGCGCGGTGAGTTCAGAGAAGTTCAAATGCAATAGAGTCAACTACAGTGAAATAACTCTTAATTATCGACTTCAAAGGCATACTTTATATACCGGTTGATTGTAAGCCAGTTCCTGAATGTGGGCAGTCGAGGATATACGCGGATTTCCCGATTCGGAAAACAATGTGGTCGCCCCACTTGGCGCAGTTAGGGCTATCCGGCATAACAACCGTCCGCGTCGGATTCCATTTTGTTCTTACATCAACTTCCTACAATAACCAGATTGATTCCCCCAAAAGGACAACAGTCATGTCACAGCAGCAACTGGTCTTTGTGATGACCGATGGTTCCGCGAGAATCCGTCCCGCTGACCGGCGGCTCATTCGAAGTCAATGCATGAACGAGAAAAATAAGCGGCCAGACTCTCGTCGCTCCAAACGAGCAGCTGCTCGAGTAGCAGGAACGCGCAAATTTGAGAAGGAGTACCAAAAGGGTGATAGTTTCACATCTCAGGCAGTCCACCCTACTACTACGTGTGAGCGAGTTTCGTCCGAGGGAGGGCGGAAAAGAGAACGTCAACAAGCCTCTCTACCGCCGCCGCCACCATCAGACTGGGCGCTTTTCCAGTTTCCGGAAGAGTTGGATATTTTCTCACAAGGGTTACTGTATCGATGTACGCAAAAAATCAATTCTAGAAGATGCCATCCATCCGTGACTAGATTACTAATGTACTTCATAGACTTCCTCCGAAACCCGATCAGGGATCCACTATGTCCATTCAAGCTCGTCGGTATTCATATCGACATTATCGACGACGACCCATCATGGTGTTTCAGATCATTCGTAGCCCAAAAGCTGACTTTCCATGCCTTCTTACTGTTGGCATCTGCTTCTAATGACTTGATACAACGACGGCCGCTGTCAAACACCACATGTCGCCATCTCCAACGCACCCTGCGCATTTTGAATAATCAATTTTCTGACGACAAGGATGCGCACAGAAGTGATACAATACTCTATGTTGTTGGGATTCTGGCCTCGATAGCCATTCTATTTGGCGACTATAATGCAGCCAAAGTTCATGGAGCGGGGATATCGCAGATAATACGCCTTCGTGGTGGTTTTCGTGCTGCTAACCATATTCCCGCAATACAACTGTCATTAGATCGGTATGCGCCCTCTGCTATGTCGTCCATCTTTATTGAGTCGGAATATATACTAATGAAGTACAGTCTGAACTTTTCAAGCATGCTTGTCACCAAACTCTGGACACCGATATATGACGACTCGTTCTGGAGGGAATCACCCGTCTTCCCAGCTGAAATTATAAAGGTTTATCATTCACAACAGATGTTAAGTGTTGATGGGCTTGTGGATCCAAACTTGGCATCTGTATTTCGCAGTCTACAGCATACCACTATCCTCCTCAACAAGCATTATTACAGCAAGACCCCAATAGATGGTGTCTTCCTCCAAGAATGTGTGGGGTTTGTGCACTCCAAACTGGTACAACTTGAAGGACAGCTCAAGGACGAATTATCAGAGTGTCTTCGACTAGCAATGATGGCATTTTGCGCAACAACCTTTAGGCTTCCGGATTTGTATGAGCACCCATGCTGCAAAAGTTTAGCAAAGGAGCTCCGGCTTTCATATGCTGCCGTCAAAGCTTCGATTCCTAACATGCAGGAGGCGGTGGATATTTGGTTGATGTTCGTTTGTCTAATATCCACGAATGACATGGACGAAATATGTCGATGGGAGGGTTGGCAAGAAATATCGAAACATGGGATGTCTTGGAATGAGATACGCCGACAAGTGAAGCAAGTTATGTGGATTGATGCTTTCCATGATGACCTTGGAAGAAAGGCATTTGTGTCGTTGGTAGCTCGTCATATATAGTCGAGGACCGAATTGAGAATTAGACGGTATTATGCAACGGGAGATAGACATAATAGATCACTTTAATGTCGAGCGGTTGAAAACGATCCAAAGATCACGAAAACTAGACAGTTAAAGAATCCCTCTCCTGTTTATTCTGCAATTTTTCTGATCAACCATTCCTTCAAAGCAGCCTCGCACACCATCGCCCGCGTATGAACCCACCAACACTTGCTCGACGCAAGCAGGATTCTTACAGCACGATAGAAGTGATAGACCAACAGAAGGGCGTGTAAATCGCCGTTCTGGATCATTGGATTCAAGGGACCATGGCACATGACCGGAAATGATAGAATAAAATTTGCCAGATCCGGGAGCAGGGGTGACTCGGCACTGACAGATTCCGGTGGTTGTGCTTCTGGGAGAAATGACATGATAAGACAAAGCTGACTGATAATGGGTGTATAGCCATCTTCTATTGGATCAAGTACGTCTTCTGTCCTGGGAGTAGAATACTGCCATCGCTCTGGGCCGGCTAAGTTCGTGCCTCGGGCGAATGGAGGAGGAAAGTTGATTGATGCCGTATCAAGTGGGCGGTGATAGGAGAAGAAATTTTGATAAGCAGTTAGAGTATTATTGCTGATTTGTGCAGCTTCAACAAGAATATCTTTCGAAGAGACTCGGACGTGTGGCATAAACACCGATGGCTGATGAACAATAGATGGAACACATTTTAGAAACATGACCTTCAAGCTTGAACAGAAGGAAAATATGAGGTCTCCTGACGGAACGGACAATCTATCATCTCCTTGGAGTGTAGCATAATCCTCTGTACTAGTCCATAATTCATACTGTAGTAGAAACGAAGTTGCGATAAAAGCGTCGATATGAGTTGAAGAAAAATCCTTGGCCAGTTCCTGGCGGAACCGTGACGAGGCACGAGACAAGTGACTAGCAGCCGCTGTTGAATAGACAGTATCTTCCGGATTCAAGACGGCAAGATGCCGAGCTGCAAGACATAGAATGGCATTTGCCAAGAAATCAAACTGGAAGGAGAGCTGCACGGCGTGCTCCCACACGTCAGGTGAGTATAAGAGCGTCTGAACTGTAACTGTCTGGAAATGATGGAATAGCTTCAAGTGCAGAAGGTCCACATTATTATTGGTTGGTACCGGGCTGAGAACGGAGACCTGAGCTGGCACTGAAGGTTCTGGGGTTGTGCTCTTGCGTCTTGGGAGGCGCTGACAGGGTTGCCCTCGCCGAACACAACCCGCACAGGGAGTCTTTTCATCGCACTGGCGGCACCCCACATGAGCCTACAAACTTTTATATATAGGAGAATTACCAACCTTGACACGCCGTCTCTTGCAGCTTTCACACCCGACCCTGGATTTGCGATGGGCTCGCCGTTGCCTGGATGCATCAACGGCCAAGGCCTTTGGGACCTCGGAAAGGACCTGTTTCGCGTTGGAGGTGGATGAAGAGGACAGGACAAAGGTGTTAGTCAAGTCCTCAAATGAGGAGCCTAGAATGGGGTTCATCATGAAATCACATGGCTATTTAGGAGCATGGGTAGATGAGTGCAAGTGCAAGGGAAATCCGGCTGCCTGTGGAGCCTGGGAAGCACGGCGACAACGCTAAGCCAGTTACAGCGATACGAGGTGGGGCTTTCCACTTGTGGGGATCTGTTCTATAAAAAGATTTAAACATATTATGACTTCATTTTATCTATGCTTAATTCATCATCAAGAGTCGATACTCGTGGTTATATCGCCTCTGCAGCCAAAACGGCTTCTTTTGCGTCCAAAATGCTCTTGTAGACACCTTTGTGTGACATTAGACTTCCATTATTTCAGCCATTTGTGGACAAACTTACCGGCAAGTGGCCAACGACTTCGTATATGGCCAAGTAACCAGTGTAACGTCGTTATGCTCTCGTTAATCTCTGCCGACGGATTGCCTTGTCCGATAGTCATAAGCGCCGAAACTCCTTGATAAACAACACCTACGAGGAAAAAGGTACATTGCCCTTCCAGTAGGTCTACCAAATTAGACCCTTGCTGGAATGCTACTGCAAGTCGGCAAAGCGTATCGATGGCATTCCGAGTTTCGACGAATGTATGCTGCTCCGCTTCATATGTGGATTTTATATCTAGCCGCTCCCAGAAATGCTGTTGGAGGAGGAAGACGCCGCTGTCCGAATGGCATAAGATTATTCTCTTGATCACTGCAATACTTGGCTACATATTGCTTACCTGTAAGAAACAAGGCTTTGGCAGCAAAAGGCCAACCTCCGGACTGTCACTTCCATTTCATTCGCGCGAACCAAAGCTTCAAGAGTGCGACATAGCTGCACTGTGTCTGCTGGTAAGCCGCCCCCGTTGAGGTAGTCGGGGATTATAGAATTGGATCTGATAGCACCAAGGCCCTGGCTGATGAGGTACGTTGCCTGAGCAAGTCTGCCAAAATGACCAGTCTTGAATATAAACCCCTGGGATATGGGAACAGCGTCCTCTGCTTGTGCGGTCTGGGTATCTTCATGTCAACGGGCCCGTTCTTTCAGGGAGGCTAACGGAGGGAGAGTTCTTACCGCGTCAAAGAACTGATCATCATCCACGGGAAGGAAATCATCATATGTGGGATCTTCTGTTGCCAAGACCCGAGAAGGGTTTGAAAGGTTCAGAAATCTGTATTTGGAAACACGTTAATATAAGCCACCAATGAAGGAAAAAGAAAAGATGTGACAGACCGGTCCAGGATCAAGACAGCCCACCAAGCCCGGCGCCTCTCCTCAATCTCCATCCATGACGCACGATTATGATCGCCGCCCATTCTGTCTTTATTGATCTTGTCCATACCCATGGCAATACCATAGCGGGCACATGCTCCGACTGTCAAATATGCCGCAGGGTAGATGGCATCGCCAATTTCGAAAACCGCAATGAATATACCTGCCTGTAGGACTTCGACACACAAGCTTTCTGTACTCTCCACTTCGGAGTAGAATTTCTTGACTAGCCGATATAATGAGAGTCGCTCTGTAGTACCCTCGTGGTCCTCTTCCAGGCCTGGTGGGAAGCAGCACAACTTCATGCACAGAGCCAGCAAGGCGGCCGGGCGTCGAGAGGGGGAGAATGGATTAAGTACGGCAGCTAGATGGCGCTTCCTACTAACGACAGGCATCCATGTCATCTGAAAGAATTTGTTGGCTGTCTCGCGCACCTGATGGCTATCACCCAAGTGAAAAGCAACATCGTCAGGGATGTCCAAGTTGACGCGAGGTATTTCCAAACAAGCCTTGCGGAACAGATCGGGTGCGAGAAAACTCATAGCGGAGGCCACACCAAAAAAAGAAGAAGAAGAAGAAGAAGGAGAAGGAAAAGTAGAAGTAGGAGTAGAAGAAGTAACAGACTTTTGCCCGGAAAAGGTGTCACTGGGCCTCGCAAGGACGGAACTGGAATCAGTGGCAGGTTCCGATCCACGCGGACTCGGGGAACGTTGGCCGCGGCGCTGGGGATAGCTGCACTTCAAGCCCTTCCGGATGCAAAGCTGGCATGATGGCAGGTCCTTGTCGCAGCGACGCTTACTGCGGCGACAGGAGAAGCACGAACTAGGAGCGCGTGATGTCATGGTAGGCTAGCCAGCTGGCTGATGATAACGATGTGATGGTGTTGTTCAAGCTTGCGGGGTTTGTGGGTGTCACGGCGGGGTTTCAATGTGTGCGGAGCTTTCTAGTGGATACCTATGCAAAATACACACATCAATGATTTTAATTTTGTAGCCTTTTCTACTATACACATTATTAATCCGGTCTCTTCTACAGTTGACAAAGTCAATTCACCGACATAATTAATAATGACCGAGTAGAATCCAGTAGCTTCGTCGCTAGTTTTCTGCTTGGGTTCTTCTTTTACAACCTTGTGGGGATTATTAACCTTGCAGGCAGAGGCGGATGGCCAAGTCCGCATGTTGCGGTCTTTGCGGGCTTTCGGGGTGCGCCTCATAATCCCCTAGGGTTACGGCTGGACTTAAAAGCAGCATCGTCCCTCCTCATGCCAGTAAATCATACCAAACAAAAAACACTTTCATCTATCATCTAATTTATTCCGCTCAATTTCTTTCTCCCATAACTCCTCAAAGTCATCAACAAGACACATACATCAATGGCTCCCAACACGAAGCGGTCGGTCCTGATTACAGGGTACGTAAAAGCCGATCTATCTTATATACAGTCCCAGGCTTACTTTATATAGCTGCTCGCAAGGCGGAGCCGGAAACGCGTTGGCATTGGAGTTTGCGGCGCAAGGCCTGCGAGTATTCGCAACTGCTCGCTCCATTCGATCAATGAGCAATCTGGCAGAGAAAGGAATCGAGATTCTCGCCCTGGATGTTACCGTTCCGGAGAGTATTGCGGCCCTGAAAGAAGAGATTACCAAACGCACCGGCGGCACCCTTGACATTCTATACAACAACGCTGGGACTAGTAAGTCTTATACCATGGCAGGCCTAGTTTTCTTTTGGATTGTTACTAAATACTGCCACACATAGTGTACGAGGCCCCAGCCTTAGAAGCAGATCCCAGCGAAGTCCGAAAAATGTTCGACGCCAACGTATTCGGTCTATTCGATATGGTGACGGCGTTTACGCCTCTCCTGATTGCAGCAGCAGCGCACAATTCTTCTAGTACCACACCCACAATCGTCAACGTCGCATCGATACTCGCCCGACTTCCATTCCCCTTTGCATCCGCATACAACGCAACCAAGGCCGCAGTATCCACTTACTCCGATACCCTACGACTAGAACTCAGCCCTCTAGGCATTCGTGTCGTCACTTTATTCATGGGTGAAGTCTCGACGAAACTTCGGTCTCCGGATAATATCAGCTTTGGCACTGAGAGTCTCTACGCCGACGTCGAGCACAGAGTTAAGGAGAGGACGGAGCATAGTGCTAAAGCGTCTATGACACCAGAAACCTTGGCCAAGGAGGTTGTCTCCAACGTTTTGGGCAATAACAGTGTCAACTATCTCTGGAAGGGAACAAACGCTTTCATTGTGTGGTTGCTTAATGCTCTAGGGCCGAGAAAGGTCTTTGACTCGACTATGATGGGGCCTGTAGGCTTTGATGATAAGAGCCTGGTCAAACGGATATATGATCGTGGGCAGCGGCTTGTTGGAAAGTGAGGTTGATGGAACTTGTATGTCTAGATAGTAATGTTTTAGTTTAGAAAGTATGTCATTAGTCAGTTTTTGTTACCCCTGTCACCTACTGTCTGCTGTATAAGAGTTCTACTTCTTGACTTCTATCAGTATATTTTATTGGGTTTTGCGACAATAATAGAAGGGGTAAAGAGGTCAGATGATGAGTAGTAATTAGGATAGATAAAAGGCTACATACATTTCACTCCTTTAGAGAAGAGTTCCTTATTTTTTTACGCTTAGCAATCTTCTTCTAGAGAGTTCCCTAGCACAATTGAGTCCGCCTGACGAAAGGTATTCCACTTGATTCTGTGAGATAGTGTTTGTGAGACCGTAAAGACTCCTTAGGTGTTATTTTATACCATGTCAGGCTGACCTGACCTGAGGTCAGCTCAGATCCCCCCATCAAAGCGCTTCACAAAGCCGGACTAAGACGGCTCTGGATTCTCACATAACTCCGATAACATACACAGCAATGGAAACTTGTCTATGTACAATAGACGGGCACTTGCTTCTAACCCTCGAAGAGTTTCTCCGGGTTACTAGGTAATTCCTAAATGCTACTCGCTATCAAACGGAAACAATAAATATTATCAAGTCGTGAATACATCATACGGAACAAATGGTCAATAACTAGACAACTCCACCAACGGCCTTACTTGTTTGCTCTCAGGTCATGAAGATTTTTCAAAATAGTCCGTGGTCGCCCATCATAATTCTTAGCCCTCATCCACGCCTCCAGATTAGGAATGCGAGAGGGATGAATGCGGTCAAGCAACGCCATATCACGAGTTGCGCCTTTTCCCTCGCTCCAATAGCGCCACCAAGCCGAGAAATTCTCACGCCAGGTCATGAACGACTCATCACGAGGTACATCCGGCTTGACGACTGCCCAGTTCGAATAAGCTCCTGGATACGGCTCGGCCTTGACTAGATACTCCTCCAGAGGCATGCGCTTGTGTATACCCTTCTTGCCCGTTACTTTGGTAAAAGTCGCCGCGATCTCGGCAAAGCTTACTTGGTCTGTGGCAACTTCGAGGTCGCGGCCTGCAGACTCGGATGGATTGTAGAATATCCATAGGCTGTAGGCACCAACATCGTCGAGGGCGATCAGTGGGATTTTACCGTCCGCTATCAGCCCGTTAGTCTACTCCCCAAACGAGAAGTGCATGCATGCACACATGATGCAAGGAAAACAAGCTTAACTGCAGGGTTCTCCCAGACAAACGAACCATCATCCTGCTCCTCAGGAACAAACATCCCGTCATAGAGCATATCCATGTACGGCCCCGTAGTCAAAAGCGAAGTTTTCATATTCGCTTGTCCATGACTCAAAATCAAATCGCCAACGCGGCCCTTGGCATCATTGTGTCCCCAATGATAGCGCTCGTCCCACCCAGCTTTACGAAGAGCGTAGTCCGTATTCGCAAAAACATAATGCTTGACACCATGGTGCCGGGCGATTTCGTACGCCCGAACACCGTAGTAAAGCTCATTCTTTTCGCCAATGGTGAAACCATCCAATTTCACCCACGCGCCGTAGACGTCGCCGGAGAAAGCGGCATGGAGGTCCTTCTGGCTATCCTGAGAACCCTGCACAAGCGTGACGTTTGGTAGGGCAGCTAGTTTCTTAGCATGGTCTGAGGCTGGGTTGCGAGTCAATACTCGGACACTGTAGTGACCGCTTTCGGAGAGTGCTGTGAGTTATTTCAAGTTAGAATACACTGCCTGATTCCTGCAAGGCTCTTTCAAACTTACCATTGACGACAGAACTGCCCTGAGCACCGGTTCCCCCGATGACGAGGATCAATTTGAGGTCAGCCATGGTGCGATTCAGTACTCTTTGATGTAAATGTTTCAAATTTTTAATAAATCCAATGTTTATGAAGTTCTGACCTCCAATCCGTAGGTGGAACCTAGGTACCTCTATATACCTCGCATACCTCATGCGCAGAAAGGCACAATACGCTCTGTATTGGCATTTACCTATTAGAGTAATTTGTAATCTCGAGAGGATTACTAATGCGACGCCATTTATTCACTGGTGAGCATTCAATTTCGATAAGGTTCTTCATCTACTGGTAGACTGGACCTGCAGTATGCATTATGCACCTGCGGGCGGGGGTTGCGGACATTCATGCGGGTTTGCGGACATCGCGGACCGGCCCGGCGGACTATGCAGCTAACCCTAAACAACCACATAGTTCAAGTGTGACGTCAAGTGAATACTCTATTCTCTACTTCCAAATTCGCATACTTTTTATACTAACGGGTTGCTAAAGACATAAATCATCAAACATGACGACACAAAAAGTAAAGATTGATCAGTATGCTCCAGCACGGACGGAATAGGCTGGTTGCGGAACTGCCGAGATTGTTCCATATCCAGTCTGCTAGACGCCCGTGGAGTTTAAGGAAAGTTGAACTAGACTTCCTCCGTCGGACGTAAAGTTCCAATGGATAAGTACTATGGAATTTTCCCCACGGTGGTTGATGATCCCTTCAGGTACGGGAAAGACGGTTTGCGGGCCAATGTTTTGTACTGGTGTCAAGTCAGTAGAATTCAATAGCAGACTTCGAGTTGGAGGTACACGCACTATAATGACCAAACTTGTATCCATTAATAAAAAATATGGTTGGCTGGGGCTAGGGTTTGATTAGGGCGTCCCAGAATACCCCTGAGAGAGTTTTAGGGGTACATATACAGTCTATAAGAATAGAAACTGTATGTGAATTCTATCTCATTCAACTTTGGCTCTCTACCACTATATACCAATTCTCTTTCCCCGGGCAATTGCAAGCGCCCGACTTTTAATATAACATTGCCTCCCTTCCGCGGCGAGGTTCGCCCAAAGACTGAGGTCACCCTTCGGGCTATGAGCTTTTTAATAGATGGAAATTATAAAGCCATTTCCCCACAGTTCAAGCAGATGATCTACATAAAACACCCCGCAAGTCCCACGAACGCTCTCCTTGGCTGCATTAATTAGGTCATTCGGGTTAGAGATCGTCGGAGGGGATAGTAGAGGTTCACAAGCAATTTGGAAAGTCCTAAGAATACTTATGCAGCGCTCAGGAAATGGCAGACTTGGCGCAGCCATGTACGGGCAGCCTGCAAATGAAACGATTACCATCAATGAAGACTCAATCTGGTCCGGCCCCGAAGAAAACAGACTGAACACGATTGTTTTATCATCGCTCGGCGTACTTCGAACCGCACTCCTTGAGAACAATGTTACCGGGGCCGCTGATATCGCATATGCCAACTTCACGTCTAACCCCACGACAAGTAGGGAATATGTTTTCCTAGCTGACCTAGTATTGACTTTCGATCATTCCTCGTATACAAATTATGAGCGCGTTTTGGACTTACAGAATGCTCTCGTCACTGTCTCGTATGAGGTTGATGGTACGCCATTTACTCGCGAGTGGATAGCGAGTTACCCTCAAAAGGTAATTGTCGGCAGTCTGACCTCGTCTACATCTGGCGGCTTGTCGTTTACAGCGCAGTGGAATCGCACTGGGTTGTATGATGGAACGAGACTTGGAAATGTAACAGACGTAGGTCAAAATGCCTCCGTAATCCTAGCAGGATTTCCTGGAGGTGCGCCGAATTATGCCGGCATGTTTGCTGTAGTGCCTAGTGGAGGTACGTAACTTGTATCAATTAACAGTTTGAAATAGGACTAAAGCAGGAACAGGTTCTGTATCTATATCGAATGGTACTGTGACGGTTACTGATGCCGACAGCGCCATCATCGTCATAAGTGCCGAGACAGACTATTGGAACGATGGCTTCTCTTATGCAGAGCTTCAGGATTTAGTGCAATCCCAAATCTCCAACGCTATTTCAACAGGCTTTCCCGCCATTTACTCCGAGCACACAAGCGATTACCAGTACTTCTTCAACCGAACAGTCTTGAACGTAGAATCGCCCGCAACCAACTACAGCCTAGACATTACCGGCAGATACGATGCCTACATATCGGGTGCTACTGATCAAGCACTCGAAACTCTTTTATTTTATTTTGGTCGATATCTCATAATTTCCAGTTCACGAGCTGGGTCCTTACCACCAAACCTCGTTGGGATATGGAATCCTGAAAACAACCCAGCATGGGGTGGGAAATTCACCACCGATCTCAACGTCGAAATGAATTATTGGCTAACGGAAACAACGGGTCTCTCTGAGATGAGCTATCAACTCGTCAACTTTACGCAAAATCGAGTCGTTCCCAATGGTGGAATCCAGCCAAGACCTTGTATAATTGTAGTGGTTGGTGCTCGCATCATAACAACGACGTTTGGGGAGATACAGCTCCCCACGATAAGTACGCACCATCTTTCTCGCTTGGCAAAGAAGAAGTTCAATGAGGGACTAATCTTGAACAGCGGCACTGCTTACAAATTTTGGCCTATGGGCGGCGCTTGGCCAATGACCCATCTTTACGAGCACTACCGATTCACTGGGGACATGGACTTTCTCAAAGATACCGCGCTTCCATTATTACCGGGATGATCGAGTTCTACAATGAATTCTTGATTGAGCGAGACGGTTATCTGGTGACTGCTCCAAGTGTTTCGACCGAGAATAGCTATTATACATCTGACGGTATTGAAAATGCCATTGCCATTGGTCCAACCGCAGATGCTTATGTATGGCTTTCCTTTGTGACTGACTTTTGATGTCATGCTGCTGACGATAGACAAAATAGTTCCTGCGCGACATTTACATCAACTTTATCAACGCATCTACATACTCCGGCTCAACATATCTCATCCAAGAAGCTGAAGAAGTTCTCAGCAAGATCCGCACTCCCTTGATGCCCAACTATTACGGCGGAATCCGGTGATTCAAATTGGATGATGGATCCGATCTTGGGTCTCTTCCCCTTCAGTGCAATATCTACTTGGGATCCCAACGGGAACGTGACTGCAATGGCGGAAACGAGTCTGAATCACTATCTCGGTGTGATGAGTGGCAATTCGTGGAGCGTTGTATGGCCTATTGCGTACCGTCTGATGCTTGGCCCCTTATGCTCTTGCCTGCTCTACCATCTGCCTGGCCGAACGGCACAGTCAGCGGGTTGGGTGCTAGAGGCGGGTTTACTGTGGATATTGCCTGGAATAATGGCTCTTTCCAGAGCGCAAGCGTCTATTCGCAATTGGCCTGGAACCTCAACGTGTCCGTGTTTAATCTGCAGGAAGGCCTCAGTAGTTTTACATTGAGGAAGTTGATCTTACCTCCAATGATGATGGATATATCTCTTTTGGCTCGACGAAGGGGGTCAACTATACAGTTGTGGTAAGTGGCAGGCTCTTGGCAATAGAATAAATGTCCAATCACTAACGAAGCTGTTACAGCCTGTTACGGATTAAGTTTTGTGGATGTTGTGTGTCGTGTACATAGCCAAGACGTACACGCCGTAGAGGATGTAGGAGGGTAGAAAGGTGGCCAGATGCTGTGCAACATTCTGGATTCCCAATCTGGCGGGGTTCCAGAAGGAATTGCGGGGATAATATTTATTAATATCCACACGGGCTTCGGCATTGGAGAGCTCCCATTTGCTCTGCTTCGGGATAAGATTTCTGTGATTGGCTGCCGGTTATATTACTACATGACTATTTTACTACCACATGTCCTTATTTTGTTGTTTTCTAATGGTGACATGAATATAAATACCTAGGTATATCCCCAAACCAAGCCCGCATTGTAATGGAATAGTGAATGTGCAATTTCTTCTGAGCATTTGGGTACTCGTACTACCACCATGGCACCTCAAGGCGAGTCGGCTTCTCCATTTTTGTCTCAAGCTCCCTTACTGACAAACACTAGATATTGTAATCTCCGACTCGTCGTTTGCCCTCAATGGCAGCGACATGGCCTACCGGTTCCATGTTGACCAAGCCAGCGGTGACCTACTCCTCGACCACTTTGGTCGCAAAGTCACCCAGGACCACCCCATCTGCAAAACTAATAATTTCGGAGGCTCCTGGTCAAAGGCGCTCTACGTCCGCCGAGAGTTCCCTGACATCGGCCATGGCGACTTCCGTGAGCCTGCCATCCACATCAGGCACTCCCAAGGTCATACCGTCAGCGCTTTCAAGTACCAATCTCATGTAGTTGTACCCGGAAAGCCGAAATTGGAAGGGTTACCGTGCACCTTTGGCACCGAAGATGAGGTCCAGACCGTGATTGTGCGTATGCAGGATGTTCATAACGCGGTCGCCGCCGAGCTGTCGTACTCGGTTTTCCCAAAGCATGATGCGATCGTCCGGAGTGTCAAGATCATCAATGAGGGCGAGAAAGCGTGTACCATTGAGAAGGTGGCTAGTTTTAGCTTTGATCTGCCGAATGGCGACTATGAAATGGTTGGCCTCCATGGTGACTGGGGAAGAGAGCGGCGGCCACAGCGTCGCAAGATCTATCACGGCGTTCAAGGGTGAGAATTTCAACCTTTCATTTATCATAGATTAGGGACTGACATACTTCTTCAGCTTCCAGAGCACTACAGGCTACTCCTCACATTTTCACAGCCCTTTCGTGGCCATCTGCAATCCCGACACTACCGAGTCTCGCGGCGATGCCTGGGGGCTGATGCTTGTCCATTCGGGCTCATTCAAGGCCGAGGTCGATAACAGTCCTATTGGCGGCCCCGTGCGCACCATGATAGGCATGAATCCTCTGCAGCTCTCCTGGGACCTTGCCCCGGGCGAATCACTCGTCACTCCAGAGTGTATTGCCGTGTACTCCTCTTCTGGCATTGGTGGTATGTCCCGTCAGCTACATCGCATATTGAATAGGAACTTGATCAAGAGCAAATTTGCCTCACAGCCACGTCCACCCCTTCTGAATTGCTGGGAGGGCGTGTACTTCAACTTTGATCAAGACAAACTTTTGAAATTGGCCGAAGACACCAAAAAGATAGGCGCTAAGCTCTTTATCGTCGACGATGGATGGTTCGGCAACGGCAAACACGCCCGAACTAATGAGCGAGGCGGGCTCGGTGACTGGCAACCTAACCTCAACCGGTTCCCCCAGGGTCTCAAACCCATGGTTGACAAGATCACAAAGGACAACAAGCTCCAGTTTGGCTTGTGGGTCGAACCTGAGATGGTCAACCTCAACTCAGAGCTGTACGAGAAACACCCAGATTGGGTGATGCATGCAGCTGATCAAGATCGCACCCAGGCCCGCTACCAGCTTGTACTCAACGTGGGTCTCAAACAGGTCCAGAACTTCATTATCAACTTTATGACTGAGCTGCTCCGCTCCGCTCCAATCTCCTATATCAAGTGGGATCACAACCGAGCTATCATGGAAAATTCGTCTCCTCGAAGCTACCATGAGTACACCCTTGGCCTGTACCATGTCTTTGAGACACTCACCTCGCGGTTCCCCGATGTTTTGTGGGAGGGTTGCGCCTCTGGCGGTGGTCGCTTCGATGCGGGTGTACTACACTACTTCCCCCAGATATGGACCTCGGATAATACTGATGCTGTTGATCGAATCCTGATCCAGCTTGGAACTTCAGTGGCTTATCCCGCCTCCGCTATGGGTGCCCATATCTCTGCCGTGCCCAATCACGAGACTGGTCGGGTAACGTCGATACAATTCCGTGCTCACGTTGCTATGATGGGGGGATCCTTTGGCCTGGAACTTGATCCTACCAAGCTAGAGCAAGAAGACAGAGATGCACTTCCCTCTTTACTAGAACTCGCAGAGGAGGTTAACCCGGTCGTTATCCAGGGTGACATGTATCGTCTGAGACTGCCTGAGGAGTCCAATCTTCCTGCGGTTCTTTTTGTGGCGCCTGACCGTGCCAAAGCCGTGCTGTTCCAATTTCAGATTCGCGATTCCAGAGTTACGAATTGGCCTACCCTTCAGCTGCAGGGCCTCGACCCGAAGGCCACGTACGAAATTAAAGGACTGGGAACGTTCCTCGGCGCTACACTTATGTATGGAGGCATCCAGACTGGTTTCAATGGAGACGCCGACAGTAAGGTTATGGTTTTGAACAGACTTGAACATGCCAAGTCTCATGAGAATGGGACACATTTGGCGACACGGGCATTACACTAACACGCTAGATAACATCCTTTAAATTACAGTATTTGCATTGCTCTTGAAATAGTATTACATATCTATAGATTGCAACCGATAAATTAGCTCTACAATGTTAGTCTTAGTTTTGAGTTAGACTCTCAATGGCTTTCAAGTAGAGGAACCTCAACGTGTCTATGTTAAGTCTGCCTGCAGGATACAATAAATTTTATATTAAGGAAGCCCATCTTACCTCAAATAATGATAGATATATCTCTTCGAGCTCAACAAATGGGGTCAACTATATGATTATGGTAATCGGAAGGTTCTAGTCAATAGAATACGTGATGTTCGACTACTAATAAAGCCATCACAGCCTGTTGCGGATTAAGTTTTGAATGTTATCTGTCGTGTAGCCAAGATCTGCCCAGATAATCCAGGCGTGTAGAAATAGCTAGAAAGGTGCTGTGCAACAATCTGGCGGGGTTGCGGGCATTTGCGGGCATTGCGGCGGATAACCTTACAGAAATTAAATTGCCTGCCTATTCAGGAAAATGCACAACAGCCTCTCGACATAGAATTTTATTATCATGTGTTTAAGCAGACATACTTGACTACTATATCAAATATCTGTAAATCTATAAAATGTCCACCTTTACTCGACAATAGATGAACCCAAGATTCCAAATCATCAAGTCCTTTACCTAGAAAAGCCCCTACATCCAACGTCTTCAAAATTATAATCACCATGCCCAAACTCATCGTCGTCACCGGCGCAACTGGCCTGCAAGGCACAGGCGTCATTAATGCCCTTCTATCCTCAAACCCCTCCTGGAAAATCCGCGGTCTCACTCGAAACACCAACAGCCCCAAAGCCAAGGTTCTTGTCTCACGAGGTATCGAAATGTTAGCCGCCGACCTGGACGACGAAGACAGTCTCACCAGCGCCTTCCTCGGCGCAAACGCCATGTTCGCTGTGACAGATTTCTACGAACCTTTTGCTACTGGTATTGGTTCCAAAAAAGCCATGGAAATCGAGTACCAGCGAGGCTTAAATCTGGCCCGCGCCGCGAAGAAGACTCCTACACTCGAAACATACTTCTGGAGCACATTGCCTGCTGCCAATGATTTGACAAAGGGTGAGGTGAAAGTTCCACATTTTGATGCCAAGGGAGCCATTGATGCGTATATCAAGAATGATCCTGTGCTGAACGCGAAGACGATTTTTCTGTTGACTGGGTTTTATGCGTCGAATTTTGATTATCCGCCTTTTACTCCGGTTTACTCGGTATGTCCCCTTCTTCTCTTTTCCGATGCATCAGTCCTGTCAGTTAGCTAATGATAGGATTAGAAGCCAGCTGGACAATATATCCTCCCCCTGCCCGTAAAATCCACCTCGTCGTATCTCGCCTCTCTAGGGTCAGTGAACAACATCGGCGTCACCGTCAGCGGCCTCCTCCAACATCCATACCCGGAGACAACAAGCAACCCCAAAGGAGAACGATATGTCCACGTCACGACTGGCAAGTACCAGATGCAGGAGTACTTTTCGAAGTGGGCGGAGATTGCGAAGAAAAGCAAACTTCAAGTTCTAGCAGTCCCATTTGAGCAGTTTGAAGCGCTGCACGGTATTTGGGGTACTGAGTTGGGTCTTATGGTGAAGTTTTGGGAAGTTGCTGGGCCTCCCAAGATGTGGGGGACAGTTGGGGATGGAGATGTTATGGTTGATTCGAGGGATCTCGAGGGTGTGAAGGGTCAGTTGGTTAGTGCTGAGGATGTTTGGAGGCAGGAGAATTGGGATCATCTGTAAACATCAATTGAACGAGGGCAACGAGTAATCATTGGAGCTATCAAATATATTTCTACTCTATTAAAGATTAAACATTGACTTCATCTATTATAAATTCATTCAGCATCACCAGGAACTGTCTTCCTCTTCCCAGTCCTCCTGACAAGATGATCAATAACACACCCCTTATCCCATCCCTCACTCTTCTCCCCCGTAATCGCCCGACACCTCGGACAGCTCTTCCCATGGCGAATCAGCAATTGATGCAACGAATACTTCAAATGATCCGGAATCCGCACTTCCAAATGACTAAACGCCGTGATTTCAGTAACCCTTTTCCCGCCGTCCCCATCTAATGGCAACCAGCCCAGCCATTTGCATATCCGAAAGATGTGTGTATCAACAGCAAAACAGGGACGCTGAAGACAAAACAGCACAACGCAGGCGGCCGTCTTGGGGCCTATGCCGGGGTATTTGATCATTTCTAGCATTGCTTGATCTTTAGACAGTGCGTGGATCCAGTCAAGGGATAGCACGTTCTCGTCTATTAGTGCTATTTCGACTTCTTTCTGGGCTTTGGATTCATTCTCTGCGCCTGCCGGTCCCGGTTTGCCTATTTTCTCGTCGGTTGATGCCTGATGAGCTGCTTTCCGAGCCAAGTTCTCTTCATATACCATGCTGAGAATCTGCTTAATATATTTACTCTTGGTAGTGGCCAACCCCCCGCTCTTCATAGCCTGAAACACATCATCAATGGGCGCAATGCGAACGGCGTTCCAGTCCACGCTTCCCTTGCCAATGCCGCTTTCAAGGATTCCAAACTTGTCCACAAGGCCCTTGAATGCTCTAGCAGAGTTTGCGCCTGTGGTGGCACCGCTCAGAATTGTGCGGATGAGGGCATCAAGAACAGATGGGACTTCACCGCAGCCAGTCACTGTGAGCGAGGGTTGAGGGATTTTTGTTGGAGCTTTGATTTCGCCGTGCAGACTTGTCAAAAGCCGATTTACTTCTTCGCATTCTCCTGGTGTAGGGTGTTGGAAGTCGGGGAAAGGGCTGACGCCAGGTGTCAGGCCATATTTGGTTGCGCTTTTCTTGGTTGCAATCTGAATAATGGTATCATCTGCATCCTTGCTAGTTTCCGCCTTGATGCTTTTCACCGGATGAGAAAATGGTACATCCTCCACGGTATTGGTAGGCAATTTGCCCAAGTTATGTGGAAGTGCATCGACATCGATTTCTTGGATAATAGACGCAACCGCTTTCTTCTTTCTAGCCGATGTGCTATGCACCTTGGATATATTAAAAGCGGCTTTTAATGTCGATGGTTTTGACTTTGAAATTTTCTGTCTGGGTGCGACCGGTTTTGTGATACCTGACGATGACTTTTTGGTTGATTTCCGCCTTTTCGTCGTCGGAACTGTCTCTGCAGGCTTGGAAGCCCCCGGCGACGTCATGGAGCGAGTCAGCCGCATGTTGTTTGTGTGGGATTGTCAGAGCCAATGATGAAAACAAAAAGGCTGGGATGGATAGGATGGATGCAAGTGGAAGATCAACGTTGAGGATTGTCGCGGAAGGAGGTGATACTTGGCGGAATGATGTAATGCATAACCACTGACTTGACACGACGGCACCAATCACACCGTCATCTTTTCTTACGATAATTACAACGAATATGTGATAATTTTTCTACTGATACCATTTAGAATGAGTTCAAGGAGACCGGCATACATATGACTTGTGCAGTTTTCTGCCTCCGTAGACATTCAAAGAATAAGCTAGTTGCGTCGCTAATGGAGCTGCTTGAGCAGGGTGTTTGGACATATGTTATCAACTTCATGATGATGACTAGGTTTTATTATCTCTGTTGTCAACAAACTCTCTGCTAAACGGATAATCTACATATCCTTTCTCCAGCCCCGGCGTGTAGAAGTAAGCCCGCACATATTTTGCCAGTGGGACTCCGGTCTTGATTCGAAAGACCAGATCAGGGTTGGGAACAAAGTATCGCCCAAAAACAATGACAATATCGTATCCCTTGTATGTCAGATCCACAGCTCTCTTGGCTGACTCGGCATTGAATCCTCCGTTAAGAAGGACTGGCGTCACATTGTCCCATTGCTCAACCATCCACTGAACAGTTTTCTGCCCACCACAATCAGCATCGTCATTTCCTCGAATGCGTGCCTCGATCAAATGGAGATAAGCCAATCTCATTTGTTTTAGCTGCTCAAGCAGATATTGAAAAGCCGGCTCCGGATCTGCCATGAGCATGCCGTTAAAATCGCTATATGGGCTCAGGCGCAACCCTGTCTTGTCGCTTCCAACAGCATCAACCACGGCTTTGGTTACTTTAATAACAAACTTGGAGCTATTTTGTATGTTCTCGCCCCAGGAATCTGTACGTATATTGCAAGTGTCTTGCAAGAACTGGTCAGGCAGATAACCGTTCGCAGCGTGGATCTCAACGCCGTCAAAGCCTGCAGCAATGGCATTCTTCGCTGCGGTCGCGTAGTCACGTATTACTTGGTAAATATCTGCTTCGGTCATGGAAATAGGAGTGCGGGAGGACGCGTCAATTGGCACCGCGCTGCTAGAGTATAGTTCGGAGCCCAATTCCCTCAGAATGTCCTGGTCACCGGCTCGACCCTGGTGCCACAACTGGCAAAATATCTTGCAACCTCGACTATGAATAGCGCTGGTGATGTTTTTCCATGCGCTGATCTGGGCCTCACACCAAATCCCAGGCACATTTCTCGCACCGGCTCCTCTCAACGAGATAAGCGTGGCCTCGGAGATGATGAGCGTTCCTGGCACACAGGAACGTTGTTCGTAGTACTCTGAGATGGTAAAGATGTGTCTTATTAACTCGCGCCGCTAATAATCTAAAACAACTGACCACAAGACGCTTACTTCTAGTCATGGCTGTTGGTATCCAGTCATTATCGCAGCGATAGCGAGTCAGTGGTGCCATAGCCACTCGGTGGCCCAGCCGAGCACTGCCAATTTCCAACGGCTCAAAGAGTTTTGACATTTCAAGGAAACAATTTTGCTGATGAGATATTAAACATTCCAGAGTGCCCCTAGCTTTGGAGTAGCTCCGTTCATTATATGCAGAGGCTTGACCTATTACTGTAGATGGCACTTTCATCGGCAGTTATCAACGATCGGCTCAAAATTCTCCGATGGCGTTCTCTCTGGATTTTCTCAACGCCTTTGCACATTTGTCAGATAAATCATGATTGTGTGTCAGAGGAATTCCTACGCCTCGTTTACCAGCAATTTCGGAATCTTTCTCGGCTCTTGACATGAGGTCTGTCCCACAGCATCACCACCCACCCTTCCATGTTGCAGCAACCGAGAAATGTCAAAATGTTGACCTTGAGAACATTTACGATTACTCGTAAGATTAGACAGTCACCAGACATTGTTCTGGTAGCCCCATCTTTCGATCACTATGGACGAGGAGAAATCTATTCCCACTGCATCAGCCACGGCAGACATCAGCCATGCGTCTGATTCCGAAACTATCGATGATCTACGAACTGACATGACAAGCCATAGACTGATCATCTCAATGTCTGCCTTATCAGCTTGCCTCTTTGTGTCGTTCTTGGATCAGACCTGCGTTTCGACAGCTACGCCATCAATTGCCGGGGAGCTTCATACGGGAGCTTCTACATCTTGGATTGGAACCTCATTTCTCATTGCATCAACCTCGTTCCAACTTATCAATGGAAGATTGTCGGATATTTTTGGTCGCAAAATCTTGCTGTTGGTGTGTCTATCTTTGATGGGGCTGGGCGACTTGCTTTGCGGCTTTTCCCAAACAGACGTCCAATTCTATGCTTTTCGATCAATAGCAGGAGTTGGAGCAGGGGGTGTCAATAGCCTTGTCATGATTATTGTGAGCGATATTACAACTTTGCAGAATCGAGGCAAATACCAAGGTAAGAAGTGGAAATGGACGATTTTATCATATTGGCCACTCTCTAATGGCGGAGAATAGGTATTCTAAAAGCTCTGATTGCCCTTGCAAATGGAGTTGGGCCCTTCTTGGGAGGTGCAATCATCGAATCATTGACACGGCACTGGATATTTTGGATAATCACTATTATCACTTTTCCTGCAGCTGCTGTGATCTGGTTCTATTTGGCTTTGAATCATAGGTCCGGTGAGTATGCTGTCAAATTAGCAAAAATCGATTACGGTGGCATTGTGCTAAATCTGGCATCAACCCTACTACTCTTGATCCCCATCTCTGGGGGTGGTGTCACATATGCATGGAAATCGGCGATATTCACTTCCATGACAGCTGTTGGCGCTTTCCTTGCGATATTATTTGTTGTGTATGAGTGGAAATTTGCCAAACTACCGATCATGCCGCTACGATTATTCGGCGCACCGCATTGCTGGGCGCTGTATATCCAATCTTTCCTGACAGGAGTTGCGTACTTTGGTAACTTCTTCTACCTACCCATTTACTTTCAGTATATCTTACGCCGTTCTGCGCTTGTCTCGGGCGCCCTAATCCTCGCCGTCGTGATCCCTTCGTCCATCACGTCTATACTGGCTGGACAGTATATGAGCCGCGTCGGGAGCTACATGCATTGCATTCTTGCTGGATTTATACTGTGGGCTATCGGCAATGATTTAACGCTCATGTTTGGCGAAAACACCTGCTTGGGGAAAATCATTGGCGTTTTGATAGTTGAAGGTACTGGAATAGGACTCACATTACAGCCGACTCTGGTCGGCATGTATGCCAACAGTCGCAGTGAAGATCGAGCCGTGACGACGGGACTTCGGAATTTTATCCGTACACTAGGAGGTGCATTTGGCCTTGTGATATCTGGAGAGATTCTCTCCAACACTCTCAGCTCTACGCTACTAGCAAGCGGTATTCTTCCACGGAGTGCGATCAGCCAACTCACTTCCTCAATCTACACGCTACATAGTCTCAACCTTGCACCTGGAATACAGTCTCAAGTTCTGACTGCCTACGCACAGGGAATTCGTTATGTTTTCCTCCTCTTCACATGTGGCTCTGGGTTGAGTCTTTTGTTGACTTTGTTCGTGGGGAATGCAAGCCTTCGATCTTCCGAGCCCATCGATGAAATCGAAGAGGACTAGGTGATAGACAAAGCAAACAGCGAGCTATGAGTCGACAAACATAGACTTCGTTTTACTGCTACAGTAATGCGCATTTAAAAGCATTTCTACTATTTCATTGCTCTTTTATACTATGAAGAAACATATATACATTCATCCACAGAGGAACTATAAGACACATTTGATAACTAAAAAAAACTCACACCGAGATAGGGTGGAAGAAGCCATAGAGAGCGTCTAGGATTTACAGTATCTATCTACGGCGTGTGCCATCTAAGCTATAGGATACTTACTATAGGTCACCCCATCTATAGATAGAGAATCGGGCAGATTGCTCCCGCTCGATTTATCGGCCTCTTGTCCGAATGTTGATCCACATGGCTCTTATCTTTTTGTAAATTGAGGCCATCGGTAGTATAGCTTCCGACGAGGAATTGGGGGTGCGGGGGGAAGATAAAAGCTATTTAAGGGACAATCGAAAGAACCAAAGAACCAAGGACACCAAAAAATCAATCTTCCATTCCGAGATCTCAGACGGATACTTTCACATTGCGTCTCCGACATGCCTGAAATTTATGCCTCCCACCCAGACTATGGGTTTGCCCGCGATTTCAAGGGCTATGGCGAGAAGGGCCTCGAAGGATTGAAGTGGCCGAATAACGCCAAGGTCGCTGTATCATTCGTGATCAACTATGAAGAGGTGGATAAATGAATCAAGTCCAACTGAATTACCTACTGACAACTTCTGCATAGGGCGGCGAAAGGTCCGTTTTGTCTGGGGACGGAATGGCAGAAACCAGCCTCCGCGAACAGCCAGGCGAAGTGCGATTGAATGAACGAAATTACAATGCAGAGTCGGAATATGAATATGGGTCTCGTGTTGGATTCTGGAGGCTGTTCAGGATGTTCAACGAGCACAAGATGAAATTTACCCTCTATGCTGTCGCGCAGGCAGTGGAAGAGCAACCGGAGGTCGCCATACGCTGTGTGGAACAAGGGCACGACGTGGCTTCACACGCGTATCGCTGGGTTGATCATCATGACTGGTCAATTGAAAAGGAGAAGGAATATATTAAAAAGGGTATCACTAGTCTGAAATCCCTCACTGGGTATGCCCCCAAGGGTTGGTACTACGGCCGTCCATCGCCGCACAGTCGCAGCCTCATCCCCCAGGTGTACGAAGAAATGGGAGAAGAACTTGTTTGGGCAAGTGACACATATGCTGATGACGTGCCATACTGGATTGATCTTCCCAAGGAGCGAGAGAAGACAGACCCAAAGGGCTGTTTGATGGTTCCGTACAGCTACGACTGCAATGACTTCAAATTTGGAGTCGTGACGGGCTTTAATGATCCGAGCAGCTTCTTCACGCATGTCAAGAATGCCTTTGACATTCTTTATGAGGAAGGGGAGGCCGGCCAGCCTAAGATGATGACTATCGGGCTTCACTGTCGCATCATTGGACGACCGGGTCGTTTCAAGGCGCTCCGAGACTTTGTCGAGTACATTGAAAAGAAAGAGGGCGTATGGGTTGCGACGAGAACGGAGATTGCGGAAGCATTCAAGGCCCAGTTCCCTTACAAGAAGGGCCAGCTCGCTTGATCTATTCGAGATACGTAGTTCTTTAGGTATATCATGACCTATACATGTCGTTAAATGCAAAATAGATTTTTTTTCTAGTTAATTAGTGTCTCCCATATCCCATCCAGGGCTGCTGGTGACATTAAAATCAGGAACGCCAAATTCAGGTTCGCGAGGTACTTCTCCCATCATCATCTCCGTCCACATACGCCAGCTCTGCCAACCACCAGGCGCTTCCTCGTCAACTTCCATGAACGTCTCTTCAACAGCGTCTGAAATTACCTGGCTCATGGATGATTCGGCAAAGAGTACATCAATATCTTCCAAGTTATAGCCTGGGGCTTCTCTAGTCCCAGGCTCAGCGTGCGTTCCAATTATATTATCTGGCGGCATTTGTCTATGATAGGCCTGGTTGGGGCGCACGAGCTTTCGGATAAGATTCCCAGAGAGAACATCAAATACATCCCTATACTTCACAGCTCCGGACCACTTTTCGCCGAATATCGTCAAACTCTGCGAGCATGCCTGGGTCGCTTCTAGAATATCGTATCCAAAGAAAGCTGGGTTGCGCCAAAGGCAGTATATGAGCGTAAGTCCTGCAACAAAACAACTGTGCAGGGAGATCATCGTGTAGCTGAGTGTCTTTTGCTGGTTAAGCCTTTTGTACGCAATGCACACACTGACCGACGATCGTGCACATGTAAAGAATCGGGGATCAGAGGGGATCAGAGTTGGAAGAAGGACGGTAAACAGCGCGAGTACAGCTTTATGATAATTACTATTTTCATGGGTCGGAGGTCGGTCTTTTTGTTTGAAATTGGTCAAGTCCTGCTTACAGATTGAAGAAATCGTGGGAATTTTGGTTTCGATTCTCGGGGTCATACATCCAGGTTGATCGCTTCGCATTCTTTGGAGGCATGGGGACGGTTTCTAGCCAAGTTTCGAGGTCTTGCTGAATCAGGGCCATCTTACAATCTCTTTTTCTCCTTTCATCCGTTGGACCGGAGGCGACATCTCTATCAACCCGGAATACTGTCTGGTGGATTCGAGAATGGATGCGCTCCAGTTTTATTATGTGAATGAATGGCTCGATGTTAGACCAAAGGGTTGCTTGTGATGAGGTATCGGGGGGCTCTTTGTGAGTCAAGTCCCAGAATTCGATATCTGGATCAGGCATCTGTTTATTCAGTCAGCAAATAAGACTCCCCAACTGCTAGTTTCATCGGATTAATCATACCTTCACATTAACATCTCGATCAGATATAGCAAAAGCTCTCCCCAGAACCATACTTGTAGCACGATCTAGGCAGTAGCAGCACCAAAATGCACGTCGCCGAATTTCAAGGTCTCGCGCATTATGCTGAGCTGAATGTGTTCGTCTTTCTCGATGGAGACCTAACTCAATGCATAATGACACAGCGTATCTGACTTGACTCCAGGCCCCGGCACCATATGGCGCTCTCTGGCCATATAAAGCCAAAAGTAATAGAAATTGTACTGTGCCAATATTATGTTGTTCAAGCATATAATCCATAGGCTGGATGGCAGCAATGAGATGTTTTTCCGGGTCGACATCGTGGGGATGTTTTGTTAATTGAAGGAACCGTGCTGCGATTGCGTATATCAAATGCATAATACACCGGTGCATAATAAAGAGTGAATTTTGGTCATATTGCTGTTCGAAGATCTCCTCGTAGACCTTTCTGTCTAGAAGAGGCCAGCGAGTGTGCAGTCGATCAAAAAATGTATCAAATAGTAGCCGTGCCTGGGCAAGCGGGGGAAACTCCAGCGTATCGATGGCTGGCGACATTGCACGAAGTCCCCCCTGATTTGCAATGGATGTATGGCGTAGAGATCTTAGGCCATGAAAATCACTGCCACCAGAGCTCCGAAATAGAGATTTTTGAATGATTCTTGCAATTGTGGCCCCCGAGCTTGAGCCAAGATATGCTGGATCAGGAACCGTATCGGCTGTGCCCGAGGCACATAGTGACAGGTAGGCGACGCCGTCTACCAGTGAATTGCTCTCTGCTTCTGTTTCGTCGGTCCCGGAGCCATGATGGGACGACAGAGAGTCGGAACGCAGGTTACCATGGACGGAATCATCATTTTGCAGTGGTCCTGTCATAGGAGGAGCTTCGAAATGGTCTTCAGCATAAGCAGGAAGGCGAGCTTCCAAGAACGCAATACGCTCCTCCAACACATTTATGTATCTAAAAGATGTTTATATAAAGTTTCTTTATTCTTTTATTTGCAAGGGATAGCTTACTGTGTTTTCCCTCCAGGGTATTGGGGTCGGATTGCCTTCTCGTAGATGCATTGCGTTCCTGCACGCTCACATGATCTGCAGACTGGGCGTTCGCCATCACACTACTAGAATATGAGCTGTGGTTTAAAAACACGCTATACAAGACCGAGTGCTCCTACATACCCTCTGTTTTCTGCGTTTGCATCGCTGGCAAGCTAAAGTTACTCGCGGCTTTCGCACTGGTGGCGAGCTACAAGACCTATCATTGGACATGGGCAAATAGATGATTATGGACGTACAGTAGCTCAAAGAGGAGAGAGGCTTCGGTATCTTCTTCGCCGGGCAAGTGGCAACAGACTGAATATATGGCCATGTATGTGAGGGGCATTGTTATCAGTTCTACATTGTTAGCGCCACGCGCTGTCGGCAAAAAAATTACCGAAAGCGATAAGAGATACAAACCACCGCAAGCTGGTCATGCAACAGCATCGAATACCGGCTGCTTTATATTAATGTCAAAGAATCTCTCAACATGGGGTGGCCTTTTTGCCACTACCTGGAAACGAATGCAGTCCGATTGACCAGTTTGTTGAGCCATGGTATCCTGTCCTAGAATACCAAGTCCGGCCGAAGTCCTCGCGCCATTCAAGTCCAAAGAGGCATTTGTCAACGCCGTTCAAGTGTCGGACAAGGATTCCACTGAAAGTCGTTTCGGCACCTCAAGATGGTCGAACCAAGATCTGGAGCCAACACAAGCAAAGTATCGTTCGTGGACATGGTATGTAGAGCCGACATAATCCAGACAAGAGCAAAGCTCATTCTTGAACAGGTATAATCTGCCACTCTACTGGTTCTCCAACCAGTTCAGCCTGAGTGGATGGAATACTGGCTCTTCACTAATCGCCGTTGGACTGGTGGGGTTTTCAATCGCTATGAGTTCCAAGGCATTGAGCTAATCTTACTTTTGTCGCAAGACATGGCAGCAGTCATTTGTATCTTGCGTGCTGGGTGCTCTTGTGGCTTCTGTAGTTGTGGTCTGCATGGCTAGGCCGGGAGTCAAATATCATGTTGGCTAGTAAGTTCAACCCCCTGCTTTGTACTCGTGGATATCAAATAACTTGTCTATCTCAGCCCAGTGCTATGTCGCACAAGCATGGGGATGTACGGATCGTTCTTTTTCATCTTCATCCGAGCCGCAGTCTGTATCATCTGGTTTGGGTAAGCTTTGAATGGACAAACTAACTCCTTACGCATGCTAATGACCATAAACATAGGATTCAAACGTACTATGGCGCATGCATTCTAGCAGTCATGTTTCGATGCGTATTTGGAAGCAGCTGGGAAAGCTTTGCGAACACGTTGCCTCTCAGCGCTAGTATCACCTCCCAAACTCTTCTAGCCTTTTTCATTGTCTGGGTTTTGGAATTTCCATTTGTAAGTAAAATGATTCGTGTAGGACCGACGCATTGCTAAAAATTCCAGATGTGGGTGCACCCTCGACACATCCACTACATTTTCACAGTCAAGGGCTTTACCATGCCCATTGCAGCATTCGCTATCTTTGGTTGGTGCATGGCTAATGGAGGCGGCCTGGGTTCGATTAATTCGACCGCAGCTACGCCTTCAAGCTCTCTCGGCTGGAGTATCATGTCAGGTATCAATGTTATCATGGGCAGCTTGTCCCCGATGCTGGTCAACCAGCCTGATCTGGCCCGTTACTGTAAGGAGCCTCGCGATGCAGGAATATTGCAGGGAGTCAGTCTATTTGTATCTACTGTTATCGTTTTCTTCCTCGGTCTTGCGTCCACTGCTTCCATCCAAGCGATATGGGGAACAGCGTACTGGAACATTTGGGACTTGTTAGACGAGATTCTGAATCACCATTGGAATGCAGGGGCGCGGGCAGGTATATTCTTTGTCGCGTTTGCTTTCCTACTAGGTGTTTTTGCTACTAATTTTGGCTCCAACACCATTCCATTCGGGTCGGATATGACGGGGCTGTTCCCTCGGTGGCTGACTATCCGTCGAGGCCTGATTTTGTGTTCTTTTCTGGGAGTTGCAACTGTTCCGTGGAAACTCATTGCCAGTGCGCAGAGCTTTCTTTCGTTCCTAGGAAGCTACAACATCTTTATGGCTCCTCTTTGCGCTGTGATACTAGTCGACTATGCCGTTGTGCGCAAGGGAAACATTCATATTCCGTCTGCCTTTATTGGGACCAGAGGCGGACTTTACTATTTTTGGTCTGGAGTCAACTGGATGGGTGCTTTTGCATGGGCCGCAGGAGTTTCCATGGGCATTCCTGGATTGGTTGGACAATATCAACCTGCCATCGTCAGCACTGCTGCCCAAAATATGTACAAATTGGGTTGGATCTTGACGTTCGTTGCAGCAGGTGTTGTCTACTATGTTGGGACTCGGTTCATCAGCTATCAAGTTTTCCCTACAGGTCAACTGTCAACTCCCACGGAATGGGAATGGCTAGCCAATGAAGGACGAGAAGGCTTCTTCGAGGGAAAATATCACGGCAGCACAACGTTTGATGGGATGTCGGTTTCTTCTGCGCCGGATGAGAAGGAGATGCAGGTAGGAGAGAAGGAGGCTAAAATGCGTGTTTGATAGGTACAACCTGGTGGTCACTGGATAGATAGTCAAGATATACAATTAGTGCGATATAGAGTAAAGGAGTTGAATGCATGCGTTTTCATCACACAAGTCACAAGTCAAATTTTAATAGAATGCACCCGAGATAATGAGTAACTCTCAAGCGCGCAGATTTGGCTATCGCTTTCTATAAAATTTCGACTCGAAAGTATCCGAAGCAAGAGGATCGGAGGCCGCCGACGAGCCGGTTTCCTTTAAAGAAACTCGATTTCGCAATCTACTGCCGTAGCTTTCAAAAAACACGACCAAACAACCTCTCGCGATGGCCAGCCAAAAAAAGCTTGAACCGTACCAGCTTTGTGCTGTGGATGTGATTGCTCGTATCCAGAAAGGGGAGCTCACTGCAGTACAGTATGCTCAATCCCTGCTTTCGCGTATTCAAGAGCGGGATCCGATTGTAAAAGCCTGGGCCTATATCGATCCTGAGTATGTTCTTGAGCAGGCCAAGAGACTCGATAAAATTGCGCCCCAAGACCGAGGGCCGCTCCATGGAGTAGCTGTAGCCGTGAAGGATATTATCTTTACCAAGGGTAAGAAACCAACGATGACGCAGGAAGTATACTTCTGATGCTAAACGCTGGTCCATAGATATGCCCACTCAATGTGGTTCACCAATTTATGACGGAGATGCGCCCAAGATCGACGCTGCATCTATCATGGTTCTCCGGCATGCAGGAGCAATCATTCTTGGAAAGACCACTACCACAGACTTCGCCGCCATTACCCGGGGCACCAAGACGACAAATCCTCATGATTCCACTAGGACTCCTGGGGGATCTTCTTCGGGATCTGGAGCTGCCGTCGCTGACTTTCAGGCGCCCATCGCGCTCGGCACGCAAACAGGCGGCAGCACGATTAGACCCGGATCATTCAACGGCATCTATGCGATGAAACCTACCTGGAATTCCATCTCCCGGGAGGGCCAGAAGATCTATTCTCTGATTTATGATACGCTTGGTCTATACGCTCGAAGTATAGACGACCTAGATCTCCTAGCAGATGTTTTTGCGCTCCATGACGATACGCCGGTCCTTGATCAATTCGAAATTCGTGGAGCTAAATTTGCAATCTGCAAAACGATGGTATGGAACCAGGCTGGGCCTGGGACAGTAGCTGCCATGGAAAAAGCAAAGGAGCTGCTCGAAGCAGAGGGAGCTCAAGTAGACGAGATTGAATTTCCCGCAACCATGACCGACCTGCCGAAATGGTACAACGCCGTGATTGCGCTGGATGGATCAACCACTTTTCTGCCCGAGTATCGAACGTCCAAGGAGAAGCTTTCAGATCCAATGAAGGTCCACGCCGAGAATAGGGGCGGCATATCCCACGCAGAGCAACTTGATGGATTTGATAAAATCGCTAGTGCGCGACCAGTCATTGACAGGCTCTTGCGGCCGTACGCCGCAACTATCGTACCAAGTGTGCCAGATGAAGCGCCCATTGGCCTCGAGTCTACGGGAAGCGCAGTTTTCAATGGGATCTGGACAGTAAGTTTTTTTTGCATTTTGCATTTTGACTCTAGGGTCATCCTTGAATCTGACTGATACCGTGTAGGCGTTACACAACCCTGTGATTAACGTGCCTGGGTTCAGGGGAGCACACAACATGCCAATTGGGTTGTCTGTAGTGGCACCGAGATATCACGATAGGCACCTTCTATCAGTGAGTAGGAAAGTTGGGGAGCTCTTTGAGGCTGAAGGAGGGTGGATAAATTGCCTGTTATGAGTTCTGGTCCGCTACAGTATACTCTTAGTTGGTATATTCGAAACGATGAATTTTTTCCATAATCTCTTGGTTAATGTTAGAAGCTGCAATCTGTTATTAATTATAAAATAGCACAATAGAAATCTCCATCTTGTATCAGCCGGCAACGCAAGTTTGGAGAAAAAACACATATACAGTACGTATGCCTATTCTTAGGCTCCCACCCCCTAGACACGCCCTATAAGGGCCGTGCAAGCAAGCCCGAGGATGCCTGGAGCTCTAGCTTGAGATAATGAGTTAGGCGCTGATTTTCAGGCGCTCCAGCTAGATGAGAGTATGACGGAGTACATCCGGGCTCTATATCCAACATTCCAAATAACCATGTTCAAGGTGGACCAGTTAGAACTTTGAAGTTTCTTGGCTACTATTTTTACTATCGAATAAGTTAACGGAGATGAGATGAGTAATCTAGGCGCATTAGCTCTGGCTGCCAATCCGACGGCGCACGGAGGAAACAAGCATATTAGGGCTAGAGCTTCTTGGGGGCGGGTTCTTCCAATTTGTTCAAACTGTCTGCACTCTGCACTGGGCACTGCCTGCCACTGCCTGTCGCTGCTTGCTAGGGTTAGGTCGTGTGATTCGCTTCCCCTCTCGAGAGCCTCCGAAAAAAAGAAAAGAAAGACGGAAGCATGGACCTAATTGGGATAGCCGCGTGGGATTCTATTCTAAGACTTAGTCTCCTCCTTCATGTACCTAGCAACCGCCAATTGGATTTCAAGGTCAAGACAGGGTTCTACGACTGGTTAACCGGCCTGTTTAGGTGCTACATAGTTAATGAAAGAAGAGCTTTGTTCCCCGGTTTTGCACCCAGCCCCCGCAGCAAGCCCCCCAACTGTCAGCAATCAGCACAATCATCAAATACGTGCCCCAAAACACAAAATCGAAAATAGAACACAGCTACTCCATAGTGAAGAATGGATTGGATAAAACGGCCTACTTTATCATTTCGTCCCGATCGTGCCAAAGAAAACACCAGTCTTGGTTTTGGGCAATCTCCGATAGCAAGCCCGCCCACTCCCAAGAACCATGGACTGACTTCCTCAGTCACCTCCATCCCTTCATCCATCGCCAGCATGCGGTCGGTAATAAAGCCTCAAAATGGACGATTATCCGTAAACGAGCAGACCAAAGAACAGGTGAAGATGACGCGGCACGCCTTTACGCAAGTCCGCGAGGCTCAGCGCCTGCGCCAACTCACTTATGCCCAAATCATAGAGAAAGGGGACTTGCAAACCTTAAACTGGATTGACTCTACAATCAAAGATGCAGAAGAGGCAACGTGGGACATGCTAGCTTGGATCGAGCCCGCTCGCGTAGAGCAGGAGACGCGCGGCGAAAGGGGGATGCGGCTCGGAAAGCGCATGCTGTTCGCGATGCGCAATACAAGCCAACGCGGGGACGAAAAGAGGAGTCATCTACTGCTCTGTCTGGGGAGTCTGTCGTCGGTGATCAGTCATCTACATCAGATTAGTACCCTCGAATCGCAGGTAGTCATCACGCAGCATGACGACGACGACCACCACGTTCCGCCGCCGCCGCGTCTTGATGAGCCTAATCTAGCGTTACTGGGCAGACACTTTACGAATATCAGCAGTACAATATCTCTCACCCTGCCTAGCGAGATTTGGTCTGAGGAGATGCCCAGCAAGAATGGGAATGCGCCCGAGGAAACTGCTTCTACTATCGACCATGAAATTAGTGACATGTTAGCCTGGCGACGGTCAAAACAGCCGGAGATTGTGAAAAGACCACCCCAGACTGAATTTATAGCCGAGTTGGAGAGCATTGCGCCGTCTGTCGCGCCGTCTGATCGTTATTAAGCCTCATGATTTTATGATTTTATGATTTTGTTGCATTTTCACTTGATGATGTACTTATAGCGTGCCTTTTTTCTCTCGGGTATCTACATTCATAGTCCAATATACCAATATACTCTCCTAGCAATAACTTCCATTAATGCAATTACAACTTCGCAGTAACAGCTTCACACAAAACCACTTTGTTCGCCAAACGCTTCCCTTGCTCGTCCAGAACCTTTACAATTGCAGGCAACACCACAATCTCGCCATTGCCAGCTGTATAAACAAACTCAAACGTACACGGCTGGGCAAACAGCCAACGTCCCAAGTCCGCAGCGGTAGTCATCACGGTTCCCAAGTGGCGAACACGGTCTCCTTGCAAGTGTGCTGGGTCGGCGTAGGGAGCGAAGGAGGATGTAAAAGTTCCGACAAAGTTTTGAATCGCTGCGTCTTGCACAGCCAGGTTTCTTTGCGCGGCTTCGGGTGTTGCGGCTTGGGATAGGTGAGCTGTCAACATGCGCCATGTATAGAAGGCTTGACTCGATTCTAAAATCGTCAACAACAGATTAGCAATAGATTCCAGATAATAGGCGACGGGACGTACCTTGACCAGATTTGAGTGGCCCAATGGCGAAAGGCAAGGGCAGCAATGATTCCCTTGCCGCGCTCTGTGGCTGTATTGCCTGCAAAAGAGAGTACACGAGCGCATGCGTGATAATCAACCTTCGTGTCGTGGGATTATTCAGCAGCGGATTCAACGACCCCGGAAGATACGGTGTGTCAAAGTCGGATATCGTCGAAGCCCCTATACCTGAGCTAGGAGGTAGCGAAGGCGCCTGCGAATAATAGTTGTCCACGTGCAGACTGGCTTGGTCAAAGAATGTCAAGACACGTTTGACAACGCTCTCGTCACCCGCTGGCTCTGGGATATATCTTGCCAGACTGGCTGCTGCAAGGATTTGATCATTTCCAGTTCCTGCCACCGCCGTTGTTTTGGGTGCAGCAGCACCAGTCTTGCCTATTGCTGCTGCCGAAACATATCCACCTCGTCCCTCATAGCCCTTCAAGTCGCTGCCGTTGCGTGTGTTTTTGGATCTGCGGAAGAGCAGCCATGCGGCCAAGAAGGCCAGGAGTGCTGCACCGATGATAGAGCCGACAATTGCACCGGCGAGCGTTCCAGTGCTCACCCCGTTGCTGTGTTTAGGGGTAGCAGTAGTCGAGGCAGTACTGTGCGAGTTGGCACTGCTAGCAGTAGTGGTTGGTACAGCATTAGTGCTAGAAGATGTTGGAACAACAGCAGTGCTAGTGGAAAGGTATGATGGATAGCTATAGATAGAACTTTGAACAACAGCTGTTGAAGGAGAATATGTGTAACCAGCATGTGTGGTAGCCATGGCGTCAAGAGTAGTGCTACTAGAGCTCGTGATACTCGGTATGTCGTGTTTCAGGAAGAGCAGTTTGGAGATAGAGCACAATGAAATACCATAGCAAATTATAAAACTAAAACAAAATACGGCAGCAATTTCTAAAACCGGGGACACGCAATCCCCCGGGCTTGGATGCCATACAGCCTCGTGGGCAAGGCTGGGAGATATTGCGCGCCATACAGCGCCTCAGCCTCAGCCTGGTGGGGGCTGGATATAAACACACTGCACAATACGTGTCACAGACCCATGTTGGTTTGCACTACGGCGTCCTCCGTGCATATGCAAGGTACTAAAATCGGAAAGAAATTGCAATGTGCATAGCTCCCTGTCATATCACTCGACTAGGGTCCAACGGGGGATGGTTAGTTTTGTTTAGAGCCTTGCCGAGACAGGCAAGGACCCACGAGCACCTCTCAGAGGAATCCTTCATATTCATAATCAGTTCTACTCTGTATGGATGAAAGTTCCATTTTGCTGCGCAAGAACGAACAATGAGTGACAAGGAAGTAGTCGCTTTCCGGTCTGGGCCGGCGGATCTCTACGAATGGCAGCCAGATATTGTCGTCGGGGTCGATTTTGGCATGACATACACTGGTAAGAAAGACAGCTTTCTTCGTAAGGATAGGAACAGTAGAGTGATGAGATGAACAGGAGTGGCCTACTCGTGCGCACCGGGATGGGCACCACCAAAGACAATCCAGCGCTGGCCGGGCAAATTGCTCGGCGAGCTGGCAAACAAGGTGCCTACATGCATTGAATACGAGGCCGACAATACGACTGTGAAAAGCTGGGGGTTTCTGTGTGATCAGGAAGACCAGTCTAGCGTCATCCACGAGTTCTTCAAGCTTCATCTGGCGCCTCAATATCGCGACGAATCTGGCAGCGGTCCCACCAGGATTGAGGCGCAACGGTGGTTTCGAGACTATGTTCAATGCGTTTATAAGCATGTAATGAATTTTCTGGCCAGTACGACCCCGGGGTTCCCCTTAAAGAAAGTTGAGATTCTCTTCAGTGTTCCGACGACCTGGAAGGATGTACGGATGATTGAAGAAACGAGGGCTCTGATCGAGCAGGCGATAATGACGAGATCGTCCAATCATCAAGCTGCTATTGGATTGACTGAGGCTGAAGCTGCGGCCGTCTATGCTTGCAAGCAGCATTATCAGGTATTCCCAACGCAACTAGTATTGTTAATTGAATCTAACAAGATTGCAGATAGGCGATACTATTATGGTCTGTGATGCTGGAGGCGGAACCACTGTAAGCCTTAGCCAGACCTCTGTTTCAATTTGTTCCTCGTCCATCTCTTACAAGCGCAGGATGTCAACGTACTCAAATTGCTGTCATCAACCGGCCAGCCTACAGTCCTCAAACAACTAGGCAACGTCGAAGGCAGACCCATCGGCTCCGTCTTTATCGACAGAACTATTCACCAGTTGTTGTGCGAAAGACTATCAAAAATTGCCCATCACTTGCCCAAGTCTCCAACTGAGATAGCATGGAAAATGATAGCAGGGCGTTTCCAGCGACTCAAATGCTCCTTTGGCACTGATGCGACTTCTTCAACGCCGTGGCTGAAACTTGATGTTCCCTCGTTGGGGCCTGGATCAGACTTTCCCGAGGCAGAGATTCATAATGGGCAAATGCAAATATCATGGTATCTCCATTCTACATTGAAATATATTTGAGAGTATGTCAGCTAAGACCAGAAAGGGGTTTCTTGGAACGGGCCTTTGACAATAAGATCGACGAAATGTGTGAGCTTCTTGATGGGCAGTTTGAGCAAACGGCCACAAAGTACCCGGATGAGAAAATTGTGTGAATTTCTTGCAATCCATTTCCTGTTTGTGATCACTGACACATTGTTAGTCGTACATTGTCCTCTCGGGAGGATTCGGTAGCTCTCCGTATGTGATAAAACGCCTTCTTGATCGGTATAGCAGTGTTCAAACGGGAATGCAGGTTCTAATAGCAGATGAGCCGTGAGTCTATCCTGACCCTAAGACACAATTCCGGATGCTAATATAGTCAGGCAACTCGTTGTGGTTCATGGTTTGGTGCTAGACCGGATACAACAAATCCAGCGAGGAGTGGTTGTTTTCGGATCGAGGTGTTCTCCGGTGAGTTACGGAATTATATGTGACGAGGTCTACGACCCTGCAAAACACCTTGGGGAGCCAGTTAGACAGGATCCTCGCGACAACAAAACATATGCAACACGCCAGATAGATTGGCTTGTCACGCAGGTATGTGTCTCACTCTTGACCCTGAAAAACGCCTCTAAACACGTCGAATTCTAGGGAAAGCCAATCCCGCACACGGGCATAGCAAAAGAATTCCAACTCAAAATGGAATTCGACGAAAACAACCAAGTATACAAAGTCCACATCGTCATGTCAACTCTTCCACCGGAAAGTCTTCCGCGGAGCATGAACAAGGGTGGCGCACAGGAAGTATGCCGTCTCGACATCCCCACGGGTTCCGTGGATAAAAAGCTGAAAAACCGCCACTGGTACAATTTCAAGCCGACTTATTGGAGGACAAGATTTGACGTGAAAGTTGTGATTGGGCCGGCCGATCTTAAATTTCAGCTATGGAATAAGGAAACTCGCATCAGGAGCAGGGAGCATGAGCCTATCCGAGTGAAGTGGGAGCCTGCAAGGGAATTGAACGAAGTTGTAAATGGATCTTGAATCCGACATTTCATTATGTATTTGCATTGAAATAGCATTTCGAGTATCTAGTGTATATATCATTGAGCGAGTTCGCGGTTTGCTTTGCAGCAACAATCGAGAGACCTAATCATAAAAACTATCGCGATCAATTAGCACACGAAACACAGAAATTGTCATCAAATCAATGGCAAGGAGACGTCAATTAATATCAGTTTGCAGTAAATTTTTCCGCAATGAGATTCGGAAGTCTAACATCTAAAAAAATTACACAATCATCATGCAAAAGGAACGTCGGGAGAGCAAGTGGGTTGGTGGGAAAGTGATCATTACCTTGCTAAATCATCTTCCAAGATCGAGTACTTGGCACCATTTTCAGGTGAACAATAAGTGAGCTTTCATATGACAGTCGTAAAGTCGAATACTCGCTCCATCGTCAACAATTCAGTGTGAGCGAGGTATATGAAAAAGAGAACTTCGCGGGACGTCGACGGACAGAAGAAATTGTTGGAGCGGGCGAACTGTTTATCCGGCCCACCTTGGCGCTTGCCTATTTTGGATCTCGAAAACAGCGGCCAATCAGACGACACTTTCTCAACAACCTCAAGATCTGATCTGAAGAAGCAATATGGAGAAATTTTTGGGCATGATGGTTTTCTTCTTATTTGCACACAAAGGCTTGAGGCAGTTCTGTGGTGGGAATTCACAGCTTTCAACATTTAATGCAACAAAGCATGGCATCTCATCTGCTCGGTTGTGAATTGATGGCTTATGCCAACATGCCTTTGAGATGGGCAAACAAAGACCAGGTCTTTTGGCCTTCACCTTGTCTCACTTTCACTGTCATTTCTATTGGTAATGCCCCTCGTTCTCACAGCCTTCCTACATAAATGCCCCTCCTTCAACTTTCTCCTCTCATTCACTGCCATCACCACTCACCACCATTCATTCTTTTGCAAACCTATCTTACTTTCTACAACTGCCTTGCCTCTCAGTTCTCAGAAAGGGTGGCTGTAACACGATCTTCATCTCATCTCAGCTTCATTTCAAAGTTGTCTTTCGCTTGAAAATTTCGCCAGAAAATTTCGCCATTCTTCGAGGTGGTGTTGGACTACGATTAGACTCAGTCAGCTGTTGCAGTGAGTCTCCAGCTACAATTTTAGTGAGGTTCTGATCTACGAACTTACATTAAAACAGACATTCACTCACAAAGTCAAGATGATGATGATTAACAAAAAGAGGAGGCTCATCAGTCCTCATGTCAGCTACCGACGTCTCCATGACATTCGCCGACCTCTGGTGAACATCTCAAATACCTTCAACCAGAACATCATTCTCCAACGACCGAAAATTACTCACATTACACATGTTGACCTCACAATCGACGACGACGACGTGGAATATCTGTCTTCGGATACCGAAGCTGGCTCGATCGGTCGTCCAGACACTCAAGAGGAGGAAGAAGACAGCGAGGACACAAGGTTCAACGAGGACGACTACTTGAACGATGAGCAGTTACACGAATTTCTACGTACTAAGAGTGACGATCCATCAGCTAGTGCTCAGATCGACCATCCTACTACCGTCTGTCTACAGAAATACAAAGGGCTTGAACCTGGCATGGCGGTCGAGTTGGCTAATGGAGACCTGATGCGAATCACGAAGATTCCCCGTCTGTTCAACGGGGATGTGTACTTGCGAGGATGCTACTTCAAAAAATTGATGAACTTGCCGACACCATTTCCCCAAAAACATCGAGAACTGTGTTGGATTATCCAGCAGGACGCAAACGGAGTCATCCAGTTAGAAAAGGATTTCGCTGTATCAGCCGTGAAAGAAATCTCCAGAATTGTCCTTACGAATCAGCGATGGAGCAATTCCAACCTTGCCAGCCTGCCTCACAGACCGTACATTTGTCGATTAGCGTGGCAAGAAACTGCTCTGAAGGGGGAGACGATCATTCGATACCTCAATTTTGAGGAAGCAGATGCTGAATTCAAAGTCCCAGAACATATCATACGCCAGCAGTGGAGAGGGAAGACTATCCCACTGGGTAGCGAGGAAGTGGAGAGGCCTACCAAGCCAGGGCGTCGAAAGGAAAAACCGCAACGGAAGTATTCATTCGGTGACGCCTTTTGCGGCGCTGGAGGTGTCTCTACGGGGGCTTCTCTTGCTGGACTTCGTGTAAAATACGGTGTCGACATGGACGAAGCTGCGTGTCTAACATGGAGAACAAACTTTATGCATTCGGATTGCTATCATGCTGACTTTACCAGCTGGTATGCTCTCCACGGTGCAGACGAGATGCGGGTCGACATCAGCCATAGTTCACCCCCCTGTCAGCCCTTCAGCCCTGCACATACTCGTTCATATAATGTTGAGCGAGACGAAGCAAACTCATCTCTCATTTTCAGTGCATTCAACATGATTCAGAAAGTGAGACCACGAATCCATACGATCGAAGAGACTTTTGGGGTTGCGTCGCGTCATAAGGAAACTTTGGATCGCATGCTTCAGGACATCCTCGAGCATGGCTATTCCATTCATAGCCGAATCGTATCATGCCAAAACTACGGAATCCCGCAAGCACGCAAGCGTCTTTTCATCATAGCTGCTGGGTAAGTGCACCTCAACTTGCGTTCGACGCGCACACGATTTGCTAGCATCCATTGAAGGTATTTGTTAACAACTTCTTTAGTCCAGGCGAAAAGCTCCCGACGTTCCCAGAGCCCACTCATGGGGAAGGGGAAGGTTTGAAGCCATACGTGACGATCAAAGACGTCCTCGCCAGCATTCCTCGTCACGTCGACAATCATGACCTTGAATACACGGGCTTTGCAGATGGAATCACCAAAGACCCTTATGATGCAAACACCCTCGCCAAAACCATTACTTGCGGCGGGGGAGAGAAAAACTATCATCCAAGTGGTCTGCGACACTACACGATCAGAGAGCTTGCTAGCTTGCAAACATTTCCCTGGCAGTACAAATTCCCGTCCAGTTATGCAAAGAAACAGATTGGAAACTCAGTCCCGCCTCGGCTTGCCGAGGTGATATATCGAGCAGCCATCAAATCGCTGCAAGAGACTGACAAAAAGGAACAGCGTGAACAGGAGATTGTCATTGACTAGATTGGGTGGATGGACAAGAATCTTGATCGTCCAAAAAAAAAATTTTCATCGTTTACTTTTTTTGTTGTCTTGTTTTGTATCCTCAATTGGAGGGATCTTCGTTCAATTTCGACCATCGCGACTGTTTTCCTTTTGGCTATCCTAATTGAAATCGAAAAGGAGGAACTGCTTAACCTTCACCAATCTTTAACAAAGAACACGGCCAACCTCAACGACGCCTTACGTGCTTCTGCTTCTGAGAATGCCCAGCAAAAAGCATTCATGGAAACGGTGTACGAGCTAAGAAATCAGCTCATGGCGGAGCTCCAGGAAGACACTTGACTTATCTGCAAAAGCCTGTTCATCAAGGATACAGTACCAAGTTTCCAATCGGTCTTTCTGCATGATGCAAAATTGGTTCTCCATTCTACACGGATAAAGACAAGGTTGATACAGAAGCCTTTGGCATGCATTCTATCTATACGACTTGAGACGAACAGTGAGAAGGGACGCAAGACAAAGTCCAAGAAAAAGCGATATCATCTTCATAAGGTTTTTGTGTTTTGTTTTTTGGTTTTATTTTCTGAGCAAAATGATGAAGACTTTGATGCCAAAGACATGGACTGGACTGCAAGTGCAGGAGAGGAAATGCCCAGTTTCCAAACTCATCCAAGCGCCGGAATTAGATGATCTCACGACAAAGACGACATATTGGGGAGTTTCACCGAAAAAGCAATGCATGTACTTAGCGTTCAAAAGCATCCTCATTTAACCGGTCCTCGTCATGCCAAACATTGCTTCGTGGTGGCGAAATTATTTAGAGTTCTGCGATGATTTAAGCTTATTTATTAGCCTACCTACTACCCTGCTAGTTGCTCCATAATTAGCACTTGATATTTTTATATAAAAATTCCGTATTCCATTCTCCTTTCTATATTTCATCGATGAGCTTACATTATATTGCAGTTGAGTAATATTGGTGCAGACCCAAAACTGCATGTAATAATCGACTCAAAGGTTGAACATTAAAGCGGGGTTGACAAGACCGAGACTGCAATTCACCTATCATATATCCTCCGACTCTCTGGGAAACGTAGTACAATGTCGTACAGGCACCTGGGTAAGAATTAAGGAGGCATGGTATGACCAATCAGGCAGCTGCGCGTTCGGGTTGAGGATTCGAGTTCGTTCCAGGAAGGTTACTTCCTTCTTTGGTTCATGACCAACATATAAACGCCAACCTCCATCCCACCTACCTAGGTACCTGTCTAGCAAAACACACAAGACGGGGAAAACCCAGCCTCAAAGAATTGAAAAGAAAAAGAAGACAGGAAACATATACCTGGTTTCAATGGCAGATCCTCGATTGTCTGCCCTAGCGGCCTTTCTTCAAGGCCATCCAAACATCAAATACACAACCCCTTCATCCGCAGAGTTCGCCTCGGTGCGCCACGTGTGGAATCACAGTCGACGCGCCACCCCTCTTGCAGTTTTGCAACCGCAGTCAGCAGAGGACGTGTCTGTATTAGTAAAATATGCAAAACAGAACGGCATCCCATTCACCGTCCGTGCCGGTGGACACAGCCTCGAAGGACTCGCCATTGCTAACGGAGCATTGACAATCGATCTCCGCGCCCTCACCGCGGTGACAGTTGCCGCTGATCGCAAGTCAGCCACAGTTCGGGGCGGTATATTACAGCACGAGCTGGCCACTGAATTATGGAAAGAGGGTCTCGCGACGCCTCTCGGCACAATGCCCTCTGTTGGATATGTCGGCTGGGCTGTGTATGGCGGCTACGGTCCGTTTTCGGGGCATTGGGGATTAGGTGTTGATCAGATTATTGGTGCGACAGTCGTTAATCAGAATGGAGACATTGTCAAGGCAGACGGCCATCTTTTAAAGGGAATCCGTGGCGCTGGTGGTTCGTTTGGGGTTATTGTTGACCTTACTGTTAAGGTGTATCCGCTCAAGAGCGTAAGTCTTATCCCCCTCTCCTCGAAATCACGGTTACTTAATTCGGCGCAGCTTCTCGCGGGAGTAATCATGTTTGATGCTCAAGACATCACCAAATCATTTACGGGCTTCAATGCTGCGTATCAAAAGCTTCTAGAAGGAGATGGACTCCCGCCAGAGTTGACCATACAACAACTCATTTCCAATGCACCACCTGCTCGAGTATACATCGCCATCTTTGTCTGGAGTTCGGAGAACATCGAAGAAGGCCAGCGCTGGAAAGACAAGATTGCAAGCTTAGGCACTGTGGTTATGAATACTGTCGCCGTCACCACCATCCCAGATTGGTTCAACGCGAATGGAGGTCTCGCGCCATCGGCTGTATATGGCAGTAGCCGCACACACAGTCTGCACCGCATGACGCCCGAGGTTGTCCAAGTCGTTGGCCGAAACTTGCCAAAGATGCCGTCTGTCTCGCCATGCATGTTCACTATCCATCAACTGAGGGGGCCTTCTGCAACTGTCAGCTCTAGCAATGGTGCCTCCATCTTCGCAGTCAGAGAGCCGCACTACATGCTAGAAATCCTGGGATTTTCTGGGGAAGAAGAATACAAACAAGAGTGCGAGCAGTGGGCTTCGGATCTTGCGGACCAAGTTGAGCACGAAACTGATGCTAGAAATATCCTCCCACATGCATACATTTCTCTAGACCCGACTGATAAGAGGAATCTGGCTAGGATGTTTGGTTCACATGCCGAGGAAGTTCGCGCGTTGAAGAAGGAATATGATCCTGATGATTTATTTGCCTTGGCTGTGCCGCTGTTGAAGGGTGTTTAGTACTAATACGCACTTTCTCTGAAACTTTGAAAAGCAAGCATTCGATTTTATTTCAAGACATGTCTCGAGACTATCTACCTTCTCAGTCAGGAGCTAGTTGCGGTGAGCCAGAATGAAGAATAGAGCCTGTACTTTGACGATTACCAATAACATCTTGCTGCTGTGTCGTTATTCGCTTGACCGTCTAAATCCAGAACTTCATCGCACTGGGTCCAATTGGTACTAGTAGTTCTTGGTCAATCTCCAGGTAGGTCTAGGGCTAGAGTGACTGTTGGTGGTGAACGTGAATGTCCGAAAATCGGAAGATCTACCGCGGTAATGGAGTGTAATGATACGCTGCAGATCTCACAGAACACATGGAGATTGTTCCTGCAGTCTTGCAGCTTTGAGAATATCAATTGCAATTTATAGAGTAAAAATTATTCAATGGGCTGGCTTTCTTAACGAGTTGTGCGAGACAAAGCTCTCCTCGGGCTGTCGGTGACCGCAAAGGTGGTACGGTATGTTTCGGTTGGACGCGGCGCAGGGGCAACCGGCAGCGAGCCAGGCACCGATACGCGTAATCTTACAGTCGGTTAACAGCCGAAACGTCACGTTGACGGCAGGCACAGCTCCTTCCCCAACCTCGGTCAATCAAGGCGGCTTCCCTCTTTTCCTCCTCCTCCTCGCATTTAATTTGCGAGTCCGTCTACTCTTCTTAACTGCTGCCTCAATTGATCCGGTTTCAGGCCGACTTATCTCTACACCTCGTTATTGCATCCCCCAGCAGCAGCAATGTCCGCCGGAGCAGCAGCTCTGCGTAGACTCGGCCATCGGACTCCCCGCACTCTGGGGCTTTCCTCCCGCATCCACGCCCCCGCCCAGTCGTCGCGCTCTATAACCACCACTTCCACAACAATCCGCTCAAATTCATCAACTATTCCATCCTCGTCTGCCTTTACCCGTCAAGCGTCTCGATTCTCAACAATGTCGCCGTTGCAAGCTGCTCCCGTGCTGGAGCGCGAGTATGATCCGGAGATCAAGGATATGGCCGACTACATCCACAATTACAAGATCGACTCTGACCTTGCGGTATGTTTATTTTATTTCATAAATCTGCATGCCATTTATCTATATCAACTGTCAAATGTATCATTGTGCTGACAAAACCAGTTCGACACCGCTCGTCTCGTCTTCCTAGATACTCTCGGTTGCGGTCTCGAGGCTCTCCGCTTCAAGGAATGCACCAAGCTGCTCGGCCCTACTGTGCCAGGCACTGTTGTTCCCAACGGCACAAAAGTTCCAGGAACCCCATACCAACTCGATCCCATTAACGGAGCGTTCAACATTGGTGCGCAGATTCGATGGCTCGACTACAACGACTGCTGGCTTGCGGCTGAATGGGGCCATCCTTCTGATAATCTGGGAGGTATTCTCGCGGTAGCAGACTGGATTTCTCGCACAAACCGTGCTGGTGGAAACATTGGACAGGGCAAGATTCTCAAAGTCCGCGATGTTTTGGAGGCTATGATCAAGGCCCACGAAATTCAGGGTGTGTTGGCTTTGGAAAACTCGTTCAACAAGGTTGGTTTGGACCATGTCGTCCTTGTCAAGGTTGCCACTGCCGCTGTCACCTCCAAGTTGCTGGGTCTCGATGAGAAGAAGACTGCCGATGCTATTACCCAGGCATGGGTTGACGGCCAGAGTCTGCGCACATACCGTCATTCGCCAAACACCATGTCCCGAAAGTCGTGGGCTGCTGGAGATGCTTGCCAGCGTGCTGTGAACCTCGTCTTGAAGGTGCTCAAGGGCGAGGGCGGTGTTCCTACTGTTTTGAACGCTCCTGGATGGGGTTTCTACGACAACCTCTTCAAGGGCAACAAGTTCCAGTTCCAGCGCCCATATGGCAGTTACGTGATGGAGAACGTTCTGTTCAAGGTTTCATATCCTGGTACGTCTTCTCCATAATTACTACCAATCCTTTATGCTCATTCATTCTAGCCGAGTTCCACTCCCAGACAGCTATTGAGGCTGCCGAGATTGTCAACAAGAAGCTCGCCGAGTTAGGAAAGACCGCTGCGGACATTAAAGAAATCACCAACCGCACCCACGAGGCTTGTATTCGTATCATTGACAAGCAGTTCAAGGCCATGGACAACTTTGCCGATCGTGACCACTGTGTGCAGGTATTTATCTCCTCAACTAGTTCTTCTATCCTTTTTTGAAGACACCGGCTAATGATCGTAGTACATGGTTGCAACCATGCTAGTATTCAACCGCCTGACGGCTCAGGACTACGCCGATGGAGGAGAAGCTGCCACATCCCAGCTGCTCGAAGACCTCCGCAAGCGCATCAAGTGCGTCGAAGACCCTCAATTCACCAAGGACTACCACGACCCATCCAAGCGCACCATCCCCAACGCTCTCACCGTCACCCTCAACGACGGCACCGTCCTCGACGAGGTCGTTGTCGAGTCCCCTCTCGGCCACAAATTCCGCCGTGAAGAGGCCAAGCCCGAGATTTTGGCCAAATACAAGCGCCATATCCAGGCCCATTTCGATGCTAAGCGCGTTGAGCATCTCCTAGAGCTTGGCTGGAACCAAAAGGAGCTTGAAAATACTGATGTTGACAAATATGTCGATCTGTATGTGACGGACAGCATTGTTGCACCATACTAGTCTACTTTTGTTTATAGACAGTTGTATTTAGAGCGAATGATGAAATAACTTATGTGCTGCATTATAATTTCTAAATGATTATTATATAAGGGTATCTTTATATATTACTGGTTGATTATGTCCTTCTGTCCCTGGTCGCCGGGGATATCGCCCCCAGCTTCCATCACACCCGCCTCAGATCTCTCCAGCCCATCTCCATTCGTGGCTGTTTTCGTCGTCGTCGTCCTAAACGTATGACCTTTATTCCCCCCTTCCGGATACGCCGTATCCTTCCACTCCTCCCAAACCTTTGCACCCCACTGCAAACTCGTCACATTCTCCCATATCAGACAAAACGCAATCAGCGCCATAACCACCGACAGCGTCTCCGTCAGATTGAGCCCTTTCGCAAGTGGTAGTAGCACCAAAATGAGTCCTACTACAGGACGCATAATCAACCGAAACGACCTAGGCAAGATGAGCGTGCAACCGGCATCGTTGGATCCGTATAGCACCGCCATTGCATATAAACAGAATAGCCCGACACCCAGACTAGCGCATAACAGCCATCGCTGTCCATCGCTAAACGCATCGCCTTCTGCCTCTTCCCCCTCCCCACTTTCACTACTACTAGTAGACTTCGCACTGGCCGCAGCCACATGCCCGCCCGCCAACAAACTCGCAATAAGCGGTAAATGCAGCGTAACCCACGTAAACGCCGTAGCCACACTATTCCGTATCGGATGCGTATAATCCACCGCACAGTCGTTATGCAGATACATCCAATTCAGACAAAACGCGATAATGAGCGTCCATACAGCGCGCAGCAGCGAGAGGTTGAAGCCGATTGCGGCTGGTGAGCCGACGATGATGGTATACAGAAACTCGCCGAGCGCGATAATGTAGAAGGCTGCGAACCGGTCGATTTCGTGCGGGATGTCGACTGCGGTGGTGTAGCGGGCGCGGAGCAGCCGTTTGGCGATGGGCGAGTAGCAGAACATCCATATCGCTTCCTCGGTGACCTCGGCCACCGCCGCGACGGCAATCTTGTTGCGGAGCGGAATACCCTCAAAGAAAAGAGGGATGTAGATGAGCAGCGCAATGGTGGACATGACGAACCACAGCCGCTGTTGCGCGCGGTGGTGGTAGCTGGCGAACGAGTAGAATAAGTGTGCGCAGTTGGCGGTGATGCGTGCGGCCATGTATGCGCCGACGGTGGAGCGCATGGCGCCAATGTCTTCGTCGACCAAGGGGGCGTTGTTGCCGTAGACGATGAGGATGGCCATGATCCAGAGGATGAGCACACGCTGCAGGATGTCGTCGTTGAAGAAGCTGTTCATGAGTTCGCGGAGGTCGGACCAGACGTGCCATGAGGGCGCGAGGATAAGCTTTGAATTGTTAGCTAGGATCGCGCATGCGTTGGTTAGGGAGGTGGGCGTACAATGTATTTAACAAGCTTGACGCCAGTGACATCCTCCGCCAGACTCTCTGCAAAATTCGCCAGGATAGCGACATAGAGCAGATCGAGAAACAGCTCAAAGCGGCCGGCCGAGCGCTCCTCCTCGCAGCGCTTGACCAGCTTCCCGTTGTCGAACCATTGCAGCGCCAATGGCTGGCGGATGAGGTAGCGCGTCTGCGGGCGGGGGTCTTCGGGGATTAGTACTTCTGCCATTATTCTGGATTCTGGATTATGCAACAGAAGAGAGAAAGAAAGAAGAAAAAGAGGGAAAAAAGACGGGGTCTGAGCTGGTGGAGATCCAAGATGTTAGCGTCTTGTCGACATGCGGATCGTCTCCACAGCGGCTGATCTTGATATCATCACTTTAGCTACATATCAGGGATCTATATGTTCGATATTATAGTCCGTTTTTATATTTATTTACTACGTTCATAGTTGATTGGGGTAGTCTGGAATTATATCCAGGAGAAACAGACTTGTTACTGTACAAGTCTTGTTGTTGGGAAAATACCATTATCTCTTCTAGGTCTATATATAGAGTAAAAGAAATGCCTTGAAGACAAAAGACATATAGTGTATATAAAAATGAATGTAAACTGCCCACGTTATGCCCAGCAGGGCAAGTCCCGCAGTGTTGGAACTTCCGCTTTCGGGCACTTCTTTGTTTTCTTCCTCACCTGAAACATCCCTCCAACCCATCCATCCACCTCAATGTTTACTCTTTACCGTTTACCACGTTTTCTACTTTCTTTTACCATCCCGACATACTATATCAGTTAAATTTCTATATGTGTTTTTATCTCTCTCACCAATGACATACACCAAGCAAAACGAAAACCTTGCCCAAAACTTCCACGACCTCGAAGACACCGTCACCCACCAGGATGACATGATCAAAGACCTCGTGCGCCTGATCCGCATGCAGAACAGCGAGATCAACACGATTCTGCAGGAGCAGGCTAAACAGGCAAAGGAGCAGGAGCGGGAACAGCGGCGTCTGAGTGGGATAGTCGATGAACTGAATGGGAGGCTCTCGTCGTTTTTGAACGAGCAGTCAACCGCCACTGCTGCTGCTGTCGATGTGAACGAAAAACGAGATAAGGAATCAGATACAGATCTGATATCATCTCTCATAGCCAAAGTTGATGCACTAGATGCTACTTTGCGTGATCACAAGTCGTCAAAACATGAACTTCTGCAGGGCCAGATTGATGCGTTGGAATCCAAGATTGACAATCTCCAGAGCCAGATGCCATCAGCCAGAAACTCACACCGCAGCGACGAGCAGACAAAAGGCTTGAATTCGGAGGATCTTCAATCATTGACCGAATCACTCGCCAAACGACAGCTATCCATGCAATTCCAGGTCGACACCCTCACAGAAACACTAAACAGACAAATCGACATGAAACCCGAGCGCAAATCAGACATGTCATCCTCCCAACAAATAAAGAGGAAACCCGTCCAGGATTCAAAGACATCAACCGACATGCGCGTTCATCGTGGAACGAAGAGCGTCGATTCGAACAACAGTCCCCATAAGTCGGTGCAGCGCCATGGCAGGATCCCAATCGACGACGACAGCCACAGCTTTTCCAGCCTCGAGTTTGACTCGTGCCATCATACCCGCAGCCACAGTCACATCTCTGACTCTCTGTCCAGCATGAAAGAGCGTCATGATCCTGACACTGACATAGACCTTTCCCCTGAAACCCTCCACCGTCAAATCACCTATCTCAAAAACAAAACAATACAACAAGACACCACCCTCTCATCCCTGCACGCAGACATCCTCAACCTAAAACGCCGCCTAGCCCACGCCGAAAAACTCATTGGCGCACACTACCGCGCCGGCTCATTCATAATCCAGGGCCGCTCGTTCTACCAAGATGCCACCTCGTTACGTTTTATTGCGACTGACCAGGCAGCCCGCGACACATTCAAAATGTTCTACGGCAATAGGTTGCAGGCCATCGAATACGCCGACATCGCGCCGCCCGCTGTCCTAGCGGCATTTGACATGATAGCTCGCGTCCGCTGCAGGTATGAAATGTGGACTGATGACAAGCTCGAAGTGAAACGGCAGATCCGCTGTGCGGTCGAAAAGATTGTGGATGATTGGATGAGGTCACTTCTCCCTCTGACTCCTCATGATGGCGAGGGACATGGTCAGGCTGGTTTGGCTCGTCAGTTGCAGCGCGAATTTACTATGTTGAAGGTTTTGTGTCATCGGAATGGTGTCGATTTTGATTTTGACCTGCCGGGTGTTTAGGCGATGGTTATCGTGGTCATGTATGTATGTATAGTGGGCGTGGCTTGTTTTTGTGTTGATATGTTCTATGTTCATATACCTTTTGTGTGCCATTGATGCAACTGTTTATGGATTATGGGAGGGGCAGTTTTGGAGTCTTGGATGCCTGAATGTTGTACGAGGCGAATAATAGGGTTAAGGATTACCGCACAGTTCCGACTTCAATCTAGATTATTAACCATCGAAGGAGGCCCTTGTGGGGGGGGGGGCATTTCTCTTTATGATCAGATCAATAATATGTGTAGTTTCCAGAAGGAACTAGATCACAATCTGTCTTTCCGATCCAGTATGGGCGACAAAGAATGACAAGAGTGAGACATCCACCGTGCGATAAGTAATATTAGCATACAATCCTCCCAGTTTCAACTTAGAAAAAGGACGTTTTTTAAAATTAAAAAAAAAAAAGTAACGTTTTTGACAAGAGTGGGGTTCGCTGTTATGAGTTAGCGAGATGTCTTCTGATGTTGATGGGAAATACTGACAACCCACTTGTGGAGAATTAGCATAGATTCGACCAATTAAGAGAGAGAGAGAGAGAACGTACCGCCCATTTCTGGATTGGGGATTAGTTCCCTTAGTTACTAGTAGGAAGACTTAAATCCAACGCTGGATTTCCATTGGTCAGATTGATCGTTGTAATGGCTGGATCGGCTCCACTCACCCTTAGACCACTGCAGTGAGAGGGAATTAGTATTGATTTGGTTTGGGTAATCAAGGAGGAGAGGAGAACGCACCTCGGCCATCTTGCCTATCGTTGCAAGTGGGGTTGTTGCGTTGGTGCGTTGGATTCTCATCAATCGACGTGCTTGATTGAAGTATATTCTGCCATTCAATGCTAACGTCGGACAGATGGCCAGGCTTGCTTAAACAAAGGTAAATCTGCTGCGCTGGGATGATTATGTAGATAAGAGTTTGCTTCTTCTTCTTCTACTACATTACATATCTGATAGCGAGGGGGTTGGATTGTTTTGGCTTATTGGTTGCAGCGAGCTCAATCTTTTGAGGATTCTGTGTTATTGAAATAGTTTATGCTGCCGGGTCCAAGTAGTATGTACATATGGCGATTATTTTGATGTCAATTATTGGAGACAGTTTTGCCAGTCCTAGACGTATAAGACGAACAGGGTTATAGACGATGACTTACCGCATCAGGCAGGCGAATGAGCCTTATGCTTCAATTGTAGATTATCCACCGATTAAGTTAGCTTTTGTTAGTCTGCTAAATCCCATATTCCCCGGAATAATGAATAAAAAAATGCCGAGGTCCCTTGCCCTAGTCTGGAGTCGGGATACCCGGCGTGCGGGGAATGCATCCAGACCGCTACGCTGCCTGCATCCAGTGATCCATGGAGATCTCAGTCCCTGGAGCTCGTTTCAGTTAGAATTAAATCTTTCCCCCGCTTGATCTGCCTGCTTTATCCTGAACATATACGTAAATGTTGAATGTAGTGATTGTCACTTACAACGTTCGCCGGATCAATTTATGACCATTGTGTGGAATGGTCGGTCGTACCTAAAATATACTGCATTTTTTTTATCGTTACCTAAGCACTTAATAACATGGATCAAGGTATGTTCTACAACCTCACTGTTAAATGCCGATAACTGACCCTCTCCAGTAACAACACTTGCTGCTGCAGCTCTCGCAGCAGGCACGGCCACCGCAGCCGCCTATGCCAATGCCAAATGGCACATTGCGCAAGATCTCCAGTCCATATATGCCGACAGAAAGGCTGAATCCGCGACCAATCGCGCTGGTACTGCCCTTCCCCCTTCTGATAAACATAGGAGTAACATACTAACTGTCGTAGCTGCCACCGGCCGCCTCTGCAACTTCTTCCTCTTCGAAGACATCGCCAACACCCACCCCGATAAAAACCTCATCTGGTCGCGCACAGGCTCATACACATACCGCGAAACGCTCCAGAAATCATCCCAACTAGGCCACTACTTCCTCTCCCTCGGCATCAAACCGGGCCAGCTCGTCGCCGTCTATCTAATGAACAGCCCCGAGTTCCTGTTCATATGGCTTGGTCTGCTGAGCATCGGCTGTGCGCCAGCGGCTATCAACTACAACCTCACCGGCGAGTCGCTGATCCACTGCCTCAAAGTACCCCAGGCGCAATTCGTGATCGTCGACGATGACGCCGAATGCCGTGCCCGTATAGAAGCTGTTCGAGATAGACTAGAATCAGACCTGAAAACCACCACCTTACCTCTCGCCGACACCATGCAAAACGCTTCTCTCTTGTCGACAGTCCCACCAGACGAGACATACAGACTCAACGTCGACGCCATGTTCCCGTTCATCCTCATCTACACCTCCGGCACAACCGGCCTGCCCAAGGGCTGCGCCTACACAACCAGCCGCTTCCACCGGGGTGTTCGCATCGCCGGCCCCAACACAGACCGGTGGTACTGCTGCATGCCGCTGTACCACGGCACAGGGGCAATCTTCACCATGTTCCGCGTCCTCGGCGGCACATCGGTGGCTATCGGCCGGAAATTCAGCGCCAGTAAATTCTGGTCTGATATCCGCGACTCGGAGTCTACCTGGTTCATATATGTGGGCGAAACGGTGCGGTATCTGCTCAACAACCCGCCCTCCGCCAAAGACAAGGAGCATAAATTGGTTGGTATGCTGGGTAATGGACTGCGGCCTGATATCTGGGAACGCTTCCGGGACCGTTTCGGGGTGACGCAGGTCACTGAATTCTTTAATAGTACGGAGGGCGTCTTCGGGTTGATTAACCATAATCGAGGACCCTTCACGGCCGGAGCCGTGGGACATCATGGCGCGATACTTCGGTCTCGGTTTCGAGATGTTTATGTCCCTGTGGCGATTGACTATGAGACGGGTGATATATGGCGTGACCCATCCACGGGCTTCGCCAAACGCCAGTCGTACGAAGAAGGTGGTGAAATGCTCGTTGCGATCCCCAGCAAAGCCGCGTTTCAGGGGTACTGGGATAATGATTCTGCGACAAACAAGAAATTTGCGCATGACGTTTTCAGGAAAGGGGATCTGTATTATCGGTCTGGTGATGCGTTAAGGCGCACGGATGATGGGAGGTGGTACTTTGTGGATCGGTTGGGGGATACGTTTCGCTGGAAAAGTGAGAATGTCTCTACGGCTGAAGTCGCGGAGATTTTGGGACGGTTTCCGGGCATTGTAGAGGCCAATGTGTATGGGGTGGAGGTGCCGAATCATGAGGGGAGGGCAGGGTGTGCTGCAGTTGAGATATCGTCAGATCAGACTCGGGGTGATCTTGACTGGAGAGAAGTCGCTCGCTTCGTCCGCTCGAAGTTGCCGCGGTATGCGGTGCCGGTTTTCCTGCGTGTTGTTGCCAAGGGGTCTAGGCATACGCATAATAATAAGCAGAACAAGGTGCCGATGAGACAGGAGGGCGTTGATCCGGCGTTGAAAGGGACAAAGGATGTTGCGGGGGTAGAGGATCGTGTGTTGTGGTTGAAGCCTGGGGCGGATGGCTATGTCGATTTTGGGAAGAGCGAGTGGGGGTCGCTTGTGGCGAGGGATGCACATTTATAAGTCTCTGGCAGTTTGAAAGAGCTACTCCATGGAATAATGTAAAGGCATCAGTTCATTCATAAAACTTTGGCTAATTTCGAAGCATTCAAAAGTGACACAAACATAAAGTAAAGTAGAGACAAAAAAAAATCACGGTCTTTCAAAGCATTCTGACTCAATGCTCTTATAAATGATACGCATAACTTCCAAGCAAATCCACGCAAATCATAGTCTATCCTGTATGTACATTTTGCGAGTAACTATGGATTACTCATTCCTTCAACAGGCCCAATAGGTTGATAGACTTTGGACGCTCGATGGGCAGTCCTAGAGCACGGCTCCAGATGAGCTGAGCGAGAGGTCCCAGAGCACGGCTTACGCCAAAGGTCACGGTGTAGTAGAGAGGCTGCTGGAAGCCGTAGTGGTGGAAAAGGACTCCGGAGGCGGCGTCGACGTTAGGGTGGGGGTTCTTGGTCTATATAATTTTAGTTAGCATTAAACTGCAGAAATGAAATGACGAATTAAAAGGAGGTTACCTTTCCATGTTCAGTCAGCACACCAGGTGCAATCTCAGAGTTCTTTTTCACGAGCTGGAACACCGGATTGGCGAGCACGTCTGGGCGAGTAGACGCAAAATCCATGAGAGCCTCAAAACGAGGATCCGGTTTGCGCAAAACACCGTGTCCATAACCAGGAACAACACGGCCCGATTTCAGGGTATTCCAGAGATAGTCCTTGACATCCTTGTCGGTAAACTTTGTGCCGATTTCACCTTGCATGGCCAAGATCCAGCGAAGCACTTCCTGCGCGGCAAGACCGTGAAGAGGGCCGGCGAGACCGAGCAGACCGGCACTGTAGCTGAGGAAGGGATCGCTGAGAGCGCTGCCAACAAGATGGGTGGCGTGAGCAGAGACGTTGCCTCCCTCGTGATCACCATGCAGGGCAAGGTACAAACGGAGCAAGTCGTGGAAATCTTCGTTCTTCTTGCCGCCCTTGCCAAGCAAGTCGGCGAAATTGTATGACCAGTCCTGATTCACGTCAAGTTTTTGAGATGCCACAGCATCAATCTCGGTAGGACGAAAGACGAGAGCCGCGATGCGAGGAATCTTCGCTAACAAAGAGATGCTGTCTTCGAAAGTGGGTTCCCAGTATTCGGCTTTGTTCAAGCCATTTTCATACGCCTTGGCGAACTGTGACTCAGTGTTGAGAGCTGCCACAGCGACGGAAAGCTGAGTCATTGGGTGCATGTCCCTGGGGAACGACTTGAAGAGGTCCAATATGTGCTGAGGAAGGTATGATTTCTCAGCAAGTTCGCGAGAAAAGGCGCGGATCTGTGTGGTTGAAGGAACTTGTCCAGTCAACAGGAGCCAGAACATGGCTTCGGGAAGCATCTCTGTGCCAGAGGTTCCTTTGGGCAGCTCCTTTTGGCAGTCCTTGATTGTCCGGCCGTGGAAACGGATTCCCTCGTTGGCGTCGAGGACAGAGCCTTCCCAGACCATGGCCTTGAGGCCACGCATGCCTCCGATGACGCTGGAGATTTTGACATCGCCGATGACCTCGTCGCCGCGAGCTTTGACTTTTTTTAGGAGTTCTCGCTTCTCGGGAATGACTTCCTTGAGCGTTGATTTGAGGTCTGGCTCGGCTGTGGCATAGGTGCGCAGGAAAACGGCCAATGGACGAGAAGTCTGTATATATGCATGTATTCAATTAGTATAGATTCTCTACAACATATCGTCAAACTGCAAACGCGTTATTTGCGTACCCGTGCCAGTCTCAAAGATCTGGTTGACAACATGGTGGCTGGGTGGGCCAACAGCTTATCTGGGGAAGGCGGGGTAGCCGAGTCAGCGAATCCGGGGTTTGGAGAGGCGATGACTCGTTGAGAAGGGAATTGGTGGATTGGTGCTTGACAGTGGCGGACTGGAGATGGAAGATACGGAAGCGAGCACAAAATCGAGCTCTAGAAGATAGTTGCAAAGGAAAGAATGAAGATAGACGGTGGCCAGTTATGCCTGCTGCAGCCTGCATGCCGACGATCAGTCATTCTGGCCGCTGGCTGGCCGCGGCTGGCCGCGGCGGGCGTCTCGGGCGTACCTCGGTGCCTGGGTGCCTCGCTGCCTGCCGAGGCTCCGGAAGGGCCGATGTTCGCTACTAACGGCTGCTCATCTCCTCACGCCGCCTTCAACTAACCACCTAGCACCTAGTACCTACAATCGGCCTATAGCCGACCACACAAGTGACACGACCGCTGAAATATACTGGCACTCTAACTAAAACTAACAAACTGCTAGTCAGTCAAGGCGAATTCCGATTTCGCTGCAGAAAGTGTGCTTGAGGTTCGGTGATCGCGCGACGATGAATTGATGAATTGAATCTCTTCAAAACAACACTCATCTTTCCTCTCCAACCCCCAACTTCAGACAACCAGTCTGTCTCGCGCCATGCTTCGCAACGTCTCACGTCGACTGCCTCGACGCGCTTTCCGACCAGCCGTTGTCCTTCCCACAACGCCGCTGTGCGGCTACCTGCGGATGTCATCGTCTCTACCGGCAGTCATTCCGCCCGTATCAGCTACTCTCCCCTCAGACTCGTTTCAATTATTGTCCAACGTCGAAAAGGTTGGCAACGCCGAAAATGAATTATTCGAAGAACAAGTGAGAGAGGTTGAGGCCTGGTGGAACACTCCTCGTTATGAAGGCATCAAGCGCCCGTACAGCGCGGCCGACGTCGTCAGCAAGCGCGGGTCGCTTCAACAAACATATCCAAGCTCAATCATGGCGAGGAAGCTTTTCAACTTGCTTAATGAGCGAGCAGCCGAGGGGAAACCCGTACATACAAGTAAGTGGTCAATTTGCGTTACTAAATAAATGATAAGTGGATTGACTCGTTGAATCGAAAGTGGGCGCCATCGATCCGGTGCAAATGACACAGCAAGCCCCTCACCAAGAAGTCCTGTATATCTCCGGATGGGCCTGTTCTGCGCTCTTGACCACCACCAACGAAGTCTCCCCGGATTTCGGAGACTATCCCTACAATACCGTCCCGAACCAGGTAGAGAGACTGTTCAAAGCACAGCAATTGCATGATCGCAAAAGCTGGGACGCCCGACGCAAATTAAGCCCCGAACAACGAGCAGAGACGCCATATGTTGACTACTTACGGCCTATTATTGCTGACGGCGACATGGGCCACGGAGGCCTTTCCTCAGTGATCAAGCTCGCCAAACTTTTTGCAGAAAAAGGTGCTGCTGCCGTACATTTCGAAGATCAGGCACACGGCGGAAAGAAATGCGGCCATTTAGCTGGAAAGGTCCTTGTGCCAATCGGTGAACATGTCAATCGGTTGATCGCCGCACGCTTTCAGTGGGATTTGATGGGCACCGAAAACCTCGCGATTGCCCGATCAGATGCAGAGAGTGGGAGACTCATCACAAGTGTTGTTGATGTCCGTGATCACGAATTTATTCTCGGTGTCACTGAGCAAGTCGAGCCGTTGGCCGAAACTCTGCAAGTTATGGAACGCGATGGAGTGCCTGGTCCTGAAATTGATGCTTTTGAGAGTAAATGGGTTAAAAGTCATAAGCTGGTGACGCTTGACGAAGGTAATTTTCATCCACTTTTATCTAGTAAATGACAAAGCTAAGGTTCCGCAGCCGTCGACGCCCATTTGAAAGCAGAAGGTGCTTCCCAATTCACACTCAACCACTACTGGAGTCAGATCAAGGAAAATCCTGATTTGTCCCTGACCAAACGCCGTGACCTCGCCAATAGTCTCACAAACAAGCCTGTTGTCTGGTCGTGTGATGTTCCGCGAACACGCGAGGGTTACTATCATTATAAAGCTGGATTCCCGGCAGCCACCAAGCGAGCCAAGGAGTTTGCCCCTTATGCTGACCTCCTCTGGGTTGAGACTGGAGACGCCAACGTGGAAAAGGCCGCTAAACTCGCCGCTGATGTCCACAAGTTCTTCCCCGGCAAGAAATTTGTCTACAATCTTAGCCCGTCATTCAATTGGATGGCTCAAGGATTCACTGAAGAGACGTTGAAATCTTTTATCTGGGACATCGCCAAGCATGGGTATGATAGTCATTCAATTATGTTCGGAATATATTTGCTAACTTTAAATGCCTTTTTTCTTAGATTCACTCTCCAGTTAATCTCTCTTGCTGGCTTGCATTCAAACGCCACCATCACAACGGAACTTTCCCGTGCATTCAAGGATGAAGGCATGCTTGCTTATGTGCGATTAATCCAGTCACGCGAGAAAGAGCTTGGCGTAGATGTTCTTACGCATCAAAAATGGAGCGGCACAAGTTATATGGATGGAATTCTGGGCGCGATCCAGAGCGGTAGCAGTGGCAGCAAGAGTATGGGCGAAGGCAACACTGAAAAAGGTACGTCAATCTAAACAATGTCTTTTGTATGTTTGATGCTGACAACATGTCGCAGATTTCTGAGCATATTTGTAAATATTATATGTATTAAATGCAATGGAGTCATGATTCTCACATATTGCGAGTTTTCAGTCGCTGTTCCAAAGGGAAAGCCGCCTTTACTAGTTATGCGATCTGGTTGGTTGTGCTGACATTATTCTGGAAAATTATGAGCGGCCTCTATTATATCGACAACGCATATTGGTTGGCAGTTTACTCCCCAAGTATTCCATGGTTCATCCCATACCTAGGTATGTGAAGGAAATTGTGCTGTGCAATTGGTATGCACTTACTTGATAGGATCGTCACTGTCAGTGACGGGAACTGCCGGGAACTGCCGGGGGCATATCCCTTACTTACTCGCAGCTAGCCAACGATATCTTTCATCATGCCCTCAAGAATACGTCGAGAACGCCGGGGACCATAACGGTATTCAAGATATGGAGCCAAATACGCAGACGAATGATATTATTCGTCTATTGAGTGGTGAAATCATCGACTGGAGGTTTAGAGAACATCTTACTGAACCCGTCTAGCCGTACCAGTCCCATCGTCGTCTTGACCGTTGCCGGCTGCGGTTATTAGACGACATGACATTCCGAAAACGAAGTAGGACATGAGTAATTCAAGTCGGCTACATATGTATGATGCAAGGTTCAATGTGAAATTCTCGCACGCATAGCTACGCATACCTACATACGTAGTGGATATTTCCCGGGTTATATATTGACATTCCCTTTAGCCGAGAAAAGCACCGCCTAGGTATCATCTCTCCATACATGGATGCTATCACATTTGAATTTTGTTTTCTTCCCTACCTACCTATCCACCATGCTCGTCCACTCCCTATGGCTTCTTCTGCTTCTCGGCGCCAGCGCCAGCGCCTCTTTGGCTAACCAGGCTGTTCTGATGGACTCGGACTCTTGCCTGTCTGCTGGAGACAATACTGGGAACTCTAGTTATGATCTATGCTGTCCAGACGGAAAGACGGGTGGTGCAGAATTTGTGGGTGGTTCTGGATTTCAATTTCACTGCAATAGCTATGCCTGGCCTGCTTATGGAGCTTTCCGTCGAGCATCCAGTGCACATGAATGTGCCATGCTTTGTGCACAGAATGATACTTGCACAGCAGCTACATGGACTGTGACAGAGGCGTGCTTTTTCACCCGAGCCGAGAATTTCACAAAGTTCCTGAACGATGAGCACCTCGAGGGTAGTATATTGCTTGAGAAGATTGCCACGAAAGAGGAGCCACCTGATGACGAATATGTTGAATGGGAACCTGTACAAGACGGGCCTGCTCTTGCCAACATCTCAAACACCACCGTGGCATTTTCTCCTGATAGCAAGTGGCTTGCATACCACGACAAGCGAATGGAAATTGTGATTTGGGACCTGGAAAATAGGCGCCCAGCTCATCGAATCCCACTCTATATCGGGAGCGCGGATCCCCCTCAAATAGTTTGGTCTTCTGATATGAAGAAACTGGCAGTTTGGTTGATTTCAAACCTCGATACCACCATACGAGTTGTTGACATCGAATCAGAAAACGTCAGATATATACATGGAACCAGCAGCCCCTTCCGCTTGGTCTTTCTCCCTTATAACAAACGTTTTGTTACTTCGTCTTTCGACGACACTCTGAGGGTTTGGGATGTGGAGACTGGAGAAAACACAATCAAAAGTAAAACTCAATGGGATGCGCCATTGGGTCTCTCCTTATCACCAGATAATGGAACACTTGCTGTTGGGCACAAGCATGGACAAATTCGGATATATAACACAACTTCCTGGCAGATACTCGATACCTTGGACAATGTACGCGACGTCTACGCCCTTGCGTTTTCACCCGATGGAAAACACCTAACCGCAGTCAAAGGTATTCCTAGTGAAATACAGATCTGGAATATGGCCACACGCAATGTTATTCGCAAACTTGAGGGCGCCCATACGAAGCCGTGTTGGCATCTTGCCTACTCAGCGGACGGTAAGCAGCTTGCATCCGCATCAGCAAGGTGGGATCAGCAGTTCATTTATCTCTGGAACTTGTTCCCGAACCCGCCCACGAAGGCCGTGCTTGTGGGTCCAGTATCTCTTACCAATGATGTTGGATTTTCAGCAGATGGGAAGTATCTTGCAGCTTCTTTCTGGGAAAGTGGTTCGCCTACTTCGCGAATCACGCTTTTGAGAGCTAGGCGATATGTCCCAGGCAATCACTCCACAGAAAGATTTGAACTTTGAAGAAATACATCCTGGCTCTGAAACTATAAGGATGTGTATCTTTAGCTGTCATGTATGTAAACAAAAAAAGTGGCTTTAGTTGAATTGATATATTTTGGAATACCTAATCACTTATCTCCGCTGTGAGTAATTGGCAGAGCAATCCAATTTGGTATTATTTCATAAGCTTCATTGACATTTCTTGGAATGATAGAATCTTTTATGATTTTGGTGCGGTGGTTGGTGCCTTGCGGCCTTACATGGATTAGCCCTAAGTCTCGCGTTTCTAAGAAGGTTGGCTTGCCCATCCAGCTTCGCGCCATGATGATATTATCATTAATATTATAATTTTTGCGTCAAGAAGGATTCCATTCTATTGAAATTCTAATAATACATAAAAAATCTATGTGTCCCGACTCGCATCTCTGCGTATGTCCAGTGTCGACGGAAATAGCTCCTCGGCTCATCTATACTCCCACAAATTAATATAATAAGAGAAAAATCTAATGAACGACATAACCAAGTCCAACAAGAAGTATATATACCAACAGCCCGCAGTTTACACTGCCTCCTTCTCTCCAGTCTGTTGCTCCGACGCTGACTCCGATTCCTCTTCCTTGTTACTACTATCATCAGTAATCTCCTGGAGCTTCTTGATCTCCAGGATATTCTCAAAGCCCAAGCCCCAAGCAAACAGCAGCATGCCGCCAGCCACAGCAATACCAAGATACATGGCATGCTTAATACCAACGTCATAGCAGTCCAGCACAACCTTCAGCTGGGAAGCTGACAGACCTAGGCTGCGCACGGAGGTGGCACCGCTATCGAGGATGGTTTCCGGATTGATGCCGATGCTAGACGCATGCTGCACTAGCTGTTTCTTGAGGCTGTTATTGAAAATGGAGTTGGCGACGACGACCCAAGTGGCAGCACCTAGGTTTTGAAGGAAAATCACAATAGCAATAGCCGTGGGGATCTGTTTTAGGGGCACGAGGTTTTGGACGGCGATGATTGCCTATAGTCGACTAATTAGTTTAGGTCTGCACATGCCACAAGCGAAGGGTAACTTACCCCCGAGCTTGCTGTACCACTACCAGCACCATAAAGAACCTGATACCCAACCCAACGCGCGGTAGAGGTCGTAGAGTTGAAGGTCGACATAAGTCCGTATCCAATGGCTGACATGCAACTGCCTGCAACAACCCAGGGAAGATAGTAGCCGGTGATTTGAGTCGCGGCGCCTGCCAAGAAAGTAAACAAGACCATATCAAGTGTTGTTGGAAGCATGTGCACGCCGCTCATCAGAGCCGAGTTTCCATGGATTGTCTGGAAGAAAATAGCAAGATAGAAATCAGCCACAAGAGTGGTGCCCAAGCTGAAAAATTGTGTAAACGCCGCGCAGAGGATAACACGCTTTTTTAGCATTGCAAATGGAATCATGGCATTGTCGCCTTGACGGTGTTCCCACACTAAGAAAGCCGCAAGCGTAGCAGCAGACCCAACGAGGAGACCGATTACAACAGAGCTGTTCCAGGCGTACTGGTTTCCACCGTACTCGAGAGCCAACATGAACATGATAGCAGCAGGGCTAATAAGCGCAAATCCCGTGAGATCCAGCGACTTGATGGCTGTGCCGAAAACGTCACGCCAATAGGGCTTGACTGTCGCCTCTGGCATTTCATTGAAGAGAAGACAAACGGCAACAAGAGCACCAAGGGGGAGGTTGATGTAGAAGCACCACCGCCACGAGGCCTTTGTTGTAAACACACCTCCGAGAATAGGGCCACAGGCAAGGCCCAGCTGGCCAATGCCCATGTTGAATCCCATAATCAGCGGCCGTCTCTGTAGAGGGAGGGAGTTGGCAATGGTGGTGAAGGTGCCTGTAAATAGGGCCGAGGATCCTAGACCGGCGATAGCGCGGCCAATGATAAACATGTTCGATGATTGTGCCGCACCGCACAGGGCCGATCCGAGCTCAAAGACGAAGAAGAAGGCGAGAAAGGTCCACTGTTTGAAAGTTAGCTAGTTCTGATTGATTCCGGTACGGATTGACCTACCTTCAGGGGAAAGTATCTGTAGATTTTGCCGCTCAATGGCTGAAACGCTGCGCTGGCAAGCTGGTATGCGCTCGAGTACCAACCGAGATCCGTCAGCGAGTCGAATTCGGTTGTGATGGCCGGCGTCGCGGTGGAAATGATGGCTAGATCGAGGAAAAGAAGAAAATAGGATACGGTGACACCAGCTAGGATAGCGACAAGCTTGATTCCCGTGGGGAACACATGTTCGTACTCGACGGCAGGGACAGGGGCGCTCTTGTCGGCATCCCCTTGATCTTGCAGGGTGACAGCCTGTGAAGAATCTGGCCTGTCTTGCAGGGTTATCGACGTTTTGTCGGTTTCCATCTTTATGGGCGTGGAAGAGAAGGTATAACTTCGATGATTAGCGAGTGAGATATGGATGGACACGTTATCGAGATCAATCTAGGCTTTATTTTGTTGCTATGTCGTCGAGATCTCAAAACCCTTGCAAGCAAAGTGCAGTGAACTATATAAATCTTATATTAATTTTTATTCGACTTGTTAGTTGGTCTCTTTCTAAAATGTGAGCCCGTCCCTGGCATAGGGCAGGAGGACCGGACTCCGTCTCCGGTGCTCCTATTGAAACCAACCAACCGTACGGAGAAGGAATCCGTTCACTACGATCAATAGTCACATCTTATCTTCTTGACTGCGATGGAGATAAAACGGACTTTGTAAGTCTGTAGGGCAATTCTTGTACATAAAATTGGGATATTCTTCACATATCTGACTGCTTCTTACGCATATTAGATGAAAGAGCCCGAAATCCGCTTGCCGCGTCAATGATATTCACATCATTCAATAGTCACGACAAGATACTTTCAAGATCTGCAAAACAGCCGAGAGTCAAAAACGAAGAAAACCAATAGCTTCAGCATGGTCGAGTTTTAGCATCCAGAGCCACAGCATGCTCACGATAGACTCCACGTTGAGGCGAACATAATGGGGCAGGTTAGGGCTTCGGACTCCTGCTAGACGTGGATCGCAACGATATGATTTGCTGACCTTGAAGCCAGCTTTCAAAAAAAATCAATTAGTACTACTTTGCAGGATCTGCAACACAGTCGAGTCGGTTTTCAATGCCGTCCCTGAATGAAAAGGCCGATGGAATTGTTGGCTGGTGGTCCGTTGGTTAGAACGGAGTTTCGGAGCGGGAAGTCCGTGTATAGGTATACATGCCTTGGGCACTCCATGTACAAATAGAGATGAATAATCCTTGCTCGATCAGGTAGTTTGTAGAATATTGACTCACTGGCTAACTTTTTAAAATTGTAGCCTTCGAGGATAGATCTACTGAATCTGTCAGCTTTGACTTGTCAGTCGTGAGACCGCTACGCATTCCAAATCCGGCTAGGGTTAGGGCTAATATGAAGACGAACACCTAATTTTCTAGAGGGGCTGTTGCTGTTTTTCTTGATATACTGTTAGCCTGGAGATTACGATTCCAGGACCTCACGAGGAACAGCTGGATATGAGTGAGCAGGTGATGACAGCTGAAATAGTAAATGCTGCACCAGCTTTTCTTCAACCGTGTCTCCCGTATTCGAGTCGAAATACAGTACTTTTTAAGTTTTAACCTGAGTAAACCGAAGATGTCCTCTATTTCTTGAAACATAAAAATTCACCTCGGACAATATCCCAAGCTGCGAGGAGACTCTGCGTGAGACTCAGATTCAAGAAATCGGAGTTGATAACCGCAACTTCTCAGCTTGGTCAGATAAAGCCAAAGGTCTGTCCAAATTGCGTAAAAGGTGACCCGTTTGACAAAATGGGGCATACTTGATTGGCTTTCTATGTGGCTTCCATCTATATCATCAAAATAAACTTCTATCGAAGCGAATCACGTGTTACACAAAGCCCTTACATCGTCTGAGCGAGGCTTGACACGCGACTCTGTCCTACTGAATTTAATTATGGTTACATCGTTTAACTACTGCATAAATTTTATTTCTAGAATACATTATTTGACTTCCATGGCGTTGTGCTACGTAGCGAGATTCATTTGGCGGCTGAAGGGTTAGGGCGTGAGGCTTGAGGCTAGAATTCAACGCAAATGCTAGGCAGAATTCGAGTCAGTGCTATAACTTCAACGACTCTGGTATAAAGCCGGATAATACTACCGGCTCGCCTTCATGGCAGAAGTCCATTGTTGACAAATCTCATGCATGATGGAATAAATTCCGGACACGAGAAACGACGCCGACTACCTCTTGACTTCTTGGCCTCTCTCAGCAGCGGCTCGAGAGCTCCCTCTTGTAGAAAGCAAGAAAGTAGGGCTATAACGCGCGTATAAATGTCTCCGACCTGCTGATCACACATGCCATCTCTCATATAAATTTCAATCAATTCTTGCATGATGCAGCAACCGCGTGACGCCGGACAAGGGCTTAGCCGCCTCTCGATGCCAGGATAAGACGAAATAAATTACAGCCGGTATAAAAGCGAAACAGCACGGCTCGCTCGTGGCGCTCTTTAGTGCGTTCTAGGCAAATATTCGTTAGGCTCAGATAAAGTAGTTAGTACTTACTCGAAAGGGCAAAGCTGACGGAGAACGCCGGTGTTACGCAAAGTTTTCGTACGAAAAATGGAACCCTGTTTTTGCCTGTTTCTCCGGGGTCTCCGCATAATCTCTCCACAACCGTTTCTCTTCCTCTGCTTTTGGCCCTTTTTTGCTGTTTGACAACTAGCTAGCTAGCTATTTAATCAATGTTCGTTTAAAAAAAAAAAAAAAAAAAAAAAAAACACATACCCTCTCTCACCGGTATTCTTCCAATTCTTCCAGAACCCATGGAACTTGTTATATTTCAATTAAAATTTTCGTTTTCGTATCTGACAAATACAAACGCTCGGGAAATGCAGATCATTCTCTTTCAAGGTTCAGTAGCGTCATTAGGCATACTTAGTCTATAACCATAATATTATATAGAGGCACGGAGTCCCTACAGGTCCGGGGAATGCGTATCCAGGGTGGCCTGGCACACGGCCTGTCTCGTTTCAATGCCTAATTTGGGTACGCTGATTTGGCCCTAGGAAAGCTACTTTGTTCCTTGTTACTCAGAATACCACGTTGAACAAGAACTTATTTTCTATTATTCAACAATTAATATAACCAATCCTTCGAGCAGCCGTGTATGCGCGATATTCGAGCACAAGACATCGAGGCTGCCACACCAGTCATACTACTCATACTACCTTCAGCCATTCGTGGATCATGGCGGCGGTGGCTTGATGGCGTTGTAAGGATCCTCGCGCCCCGCCGAACCCGAAAGTAACTTGGAGTTTTGACTTTCAGCCGATGTATATTTTACTTTGGATTGACGACGTGGCGTTTAGGGTCGAGTCGATGGTTGCAAGCCACGTGAAGTTCGTTATGCTGTAGTACAGTAGAAGGATTCGCGGTTTCTTCGTTTCTTCGACACGTAGTTCCGAGGGGGCTTTTATTGGGCTTCTAACGACGACCTGCACCCCCGAATGAAACTAGGGCTTATACTGGGCTATATCTGTCACAATTAAGACAGCTTTCGTCTGCAGCCTGATACGCGGTTGATACAGGGTTGTAATTGTAGCGCATACCAGGCTATCATAACTTGGTTATGAGTTATGACTAGTGAGCCATGGGCAGATCTCAATCTTATGCAAGGCTCAGGCTTTGCACAGGCTCAGCCGTTCGGGCTTTTTGGATGTGTTCGTCTTAGAAGACAACCAACAGACAGAATTGCAATCTTGCCGGGCAAAAATACGGCCTAAAAATACCACACGCGTATTGTGTATACGCGTTTAGCAGGCTAAGGGCGCCACAACTCCCTAATAGGCTAGGGCCATCAGCCGCGATCCAATGATCAGGCCTAACCCTAATCGAACAGCATCGGCCGCCCTCCAGCTTCCCCGTACGACTGACTTCCTTCTCTCTTTCAAACAACTCCAGACTCCATCGCTCTAGCTTGGATCCTTGTCTTCGCCCCCTGCCATCCAAAGTGGGCCCTTCCACGCCATGACAATCCTGCGCTGCCAGGAGGAATACCATTGGCATCTTAATACTAAAACTCCGTGGTCAGCGTGACGGCATGTGCTGGTGCTGTGCTACCTCCCGGGCCCAAGAGCCAAACCATCGGCAAAAGGATCGAGTCCTGAGTCATTAGTAACAGGTCTGCCAACCAACTCTGACTGTTGCTGATTGGAGCTGCCGACTGGCAATTAGCCTGAACAATGAACATTTTTCTAGAACACGAGAACAAGTGTAGTACTACGTATCACACCATGGCCGCCATATTCTCTGTTGAACACGGAGTACGTCTTTGCCAGAATACTCGTATACCGGCCCACCGGCTGGCTCGCCAGAGCCGGGCTGCTTCAAGCCATCGGCTAACCGTGTGCACATCTGTGAAGGTATGATACGTCTGCCGTACGCCGTACGGAGAGCATGCTGGGCAACCACCCAATCATGATTGGGCTGGTCGTGTCTGGGGTCGACATGTCTACTTCCGTGAGCGAATTTGGAGAAGAGCAATCGGAAACATTGATTGGAAAATCCCGCCGAAATGGCGTCTCCGCACTCCGCAGCCCCCCGTTTGTTTGCCATTTTATACCGCGCTACTAAGGCGCCCTTCCGTGCTTTTTTTTCCTTTTGTTATGTTTATGACCGAGGCCGAAACGGTACGCCGCATGGATACCATTGGCATTTAATCTCGCCAGCGTGAAACTGTCCAATCAGCACGGGTTTCCTCGTGGTTTTTGGGGCTTTTGCTTACTCTTCCGATACCTTAGTCGGTAACCTACTGCCTAGTTGCTTTTGAAAGTTCGTACAGATGTCATTCGTCCTCTTGTACATGCGACATGCAACACCCTGTGGGTGGGTCACCCTAGTGAAATGCAAACCGTTTCTTTGTTGTCTTTCCACGGGTCCGTCCTGGGGTGTCATTGAAGAAATAAGCTAGGCATATAAAGTGCCCCTCTTCCCCCTACCCCAGACTGCGCATCTTCTCTTGTTGGTTTGTGGTCGTTTGCGATAACATCAAGGTCAATCGGTTGGACAATCAACAACAGTTTTGAAAATCAACACGTCCAGCAGTACTGCACTACACCCAACCCGCAAAATGGCGGACATCGGACCTAAAGATGAGGTCAGTGCCGTGGAGGTCGCGCCTCCTGCAATCGACGTCGACGAGAAGGTCGCCAAGGTAGAGAAGATATCAGACAGGTTTGTGCTACACAATCATCAACTACTTTTCATAGGTCCGCTGCTAATATCCGACTCTCGCAGCTCTTCCGAAGACGCCGAACAAGGCCACCTCGAGAGGGTGAACCTGAACAACAATCTCTCCGCTAAGTACGTGCGCTCAATAAAAACCTACCCTTCAAGCAGTCCAGCTGACAAAGACCGATCAGGATCAAGAATCCCCTGGCAGATCTCTCTCCTCGTCAAGTCTTGCGCGACGTGAACGAATTCGCTCAAACCTATGATTTGGTCGACATTCTCCCGATTTTGCAAAAGGGTGCTCTCGTGGCTCGTGACCCTGGCAACTATGAAGCTGTTGAAGGTTTGACCGGGGAGGAGGCTACCGCTATTCAAAATGAGGTGCTTCACAAGTGGAAACAGCCCCGTGATCTTTACTTCACCATCATTCTCTGCTCTATCGGTGCTGCTGTGCAGTAAGTGGCCAACTATTGCACCCTCCCGAGGTTCGTCGACATATTCTAACCATCTTTCTTTACAGAGGTTGGGATCAAGAAGGTTCCAACGGAGCCAATTTGTCGTTTCCAGATGCTCTTGGTATTCCTGAATCTGGCGCCAAGGCCATTCAACACGAATGGCTTGTTGGTACCATTAACTCGTGAGTTATCAATTGCTTCCCAAAAATGGAGTTTTCTCGATCTGACTGTCAGCCAAGTGCTCCGTACATTGGCGCTGCCGTTGTCGGCTGCTGGTTATCTGATCCTCTCAACCGTCTCATTGCCCGTCGTGGAACTATCTTCATTGCCGCTATCTTTTGCATGTTGACTCCCATCGGTGGTGCTTGCGCTCAGACTTGGCAACAATTGTTCATTACCCGTCTTCTTATGGGAGTTGGTATGGGCCTCAAAGCTTCGACCGTTCCCATCTTCTGCGCAGAGAACTGCCCAGCAGCTATCCGCGGTGGTCTCGTCATGAGTTGGCAAATGTGGACAGCGTGAGTTTATCATTATCTTATTTGCTGTAGACGCATACTGACCTGGTAAATAGGTTTGGCATCTTCCTTGGCTGCTCTGCAAACTTGGCAGTTATGAACACGGGATCTATCTCCTGGCGATTGCAACTGGGTTCGGCTTTCATTCCCGCTGTTCCCCTTGTTCTCGGTGTCTTCTTTTGCCCCGAGTCTCCTCGTTGGCACATTCGGAGACTCGAGATGAAGAAGGCATACCAATCTCTTCTGCGTCTGCGCAATCATCCTATCCAAGCTGCACGTGATCTTTACTACATCCACGCTCAAATCCAGGTTGAGAACGAGGCTATTGGTTCTGGCACCTACTTGACTCGTGCCATTGAGCTATTCACCATTCCTCGTGTCCGCCGCGCGACTTTGGCTTCGTTCGTCGTCATGATTGCTCAGCAGATGTGCGGCATTAACATTATCAGTTTCTACTCATCCACCGTCTTTAGTACCGCTGGAGCCTCCGCCGAAGGTGCTAACTGGGCCACCTGGGGATTCGGTTTGATTAACTTCTTGTTCGCGTTCCCTGCCGTTTGGACCATTGATACATATGGACGTCGTGCACTACTTCTGTTCACCTTCCCCAACATGGCCTGGACTCTTCTTGTGGCCGGTCTGTTCTTCCTACTCCCGAGCGGCACCACTAAGCAGTTGGCTTGCTGTGCCCTGTTCATCTACTTGTTCGCAGCGTTCTACTCGCCGGGTGAAGGTCCCGTTCCATTTACATACTCAGCCGAAGTCTTCCCTCTCTCACATCGTGAGGTTGGTATGTCGTGGGCGGTAGCAACCTGTCTGGGCTGGGCCGCCGTCTTGAGTATCACTTTCCCTCGTATGATTACTGCCATGTCCATTACCGGTGCCTTTGGTTTCTACGCCGGTCTGAACGTCACTGCTTTCGTGATGATCTTCCTGTGGATGCCCGAGACCAAGCAGCGCACCCTCGAGGAGCTCGATTACATCTTTGCCGTACCAACTCGTCGTCACATGAGTTATCAAACTTACACTGCGCTCCCATACTGGTTCAAGCGTTACATCTTCCGCCAGAATGTCACCCTTGAGCCGCTATACCAGTTCGATCACATTGCTACTTATGACAAAAAGGTCGACCAGCCAATCCCCTACCCAACAGCAGCAACGTCATTGGCATATGGCGCGGGGGCCTCTCAGGTGCAGTAAAATGGTGCTGGTGCTATGGAGAAATGCTTGTCAAGATAAGATACTTGGGGGAGAGAATAAGAAAGAGAGAGAGCATTAGACTGGTTTTTCTGGGTAAACCCATGCTGTGCTTGAATATATGAACTTATGATATTTATGGATGTCCTTCTTTTCTTTTTGTCGATTTTACGGAAAGTTGGGAAGCTCATGTCTATCTTCCTGTGACGGCGACGGAATAGGTTGTTTTTGTATCATAAGACTATATTTTGCAGAGTCTGAATGCCAGATGATTGTCTTATTAATGTTCAGCAAGCGCATATAAATAAGTTACGACTCCTTTGGGCAGACCACACAACAATAGACCTAAGTAGAAATTCCTCCTTGTTCTTGGATTATATGAAGGTTGCACTCTCTTCTCAAATGTTCACTCCCCCCCCCCCCCCCCCCCCCGGTGTCTCCATTATATTGGCTGCGTCGGGGTTCTCTTATGCGGTATTGACCATGGATTGGAGAGTCTGCATCTTTCTAGAAAATGGCGTTGATCCCCCGTCTAATCAAACCTTTCTTCTTCGTCTTCTAGTTCAGTTCTGCCATTGATTTCTCCAACCCTTCCACTTTCGTTTGAAAGCTCTTTCTATCTCGTCTCGTTCATTCTCCTCCCTGAATTGGTGTTTAGTTGCCTCCAACTGATTCTGACTGTTTCTGAGGTCTTCGGATCGTTCGCGTTCCATCTTCAGCCGCTGTTCGCGCAATTCTTCGTCATTGCGGGATAGGGGTGCTCGAGTCGAACGTCACCAACGGAATGATGCAGAATCAGCAGTGCGCTTGATCAATATGTATACGTCCGAGAAATTAGATATTCGAAAGACTGTTTTGAAGATTCAAGATGAGATGGTAAACCAAAATAAGGAGTTGGAGGAGACGGCAGCCGGAAAACAAGTTGATGCTACGTTACTTGAAGCTCGGGAAAAATGGGCTAAGGAGCTTGCCGAAGTGAAGCAAACGATGAAGGAAGCACTGGAAGCTAAGGACAAGGAGTCTGTTGAGCTTCTTCGGCAAGCTGAAAGGAAGATGAACGTGAAGATCGCCAGGGCGGATCGCGCGCGAGAAGAGTTGAGAGCAGACCTAGAGAGGAGGTATAATGATGGGATGTCAGATCTTCAGGAGGCGCTTGCCCGAACAAAGTTGAGTCATAAAAACGAGCTGGACAGAGTGCGAAATAGCTTTCAGCAGAAGGAAAGTGAGCTTTCTGAAAAATTGTCCCGGCAGAGAGAAAGAAGCAGCCGAGTTACTGCTGAATACCAGGCTCGGGAATACGCTCGCAAGAAAGAAGAAGTCCATTTCATGGCCGTTCCGAACACTACTGGAACTGTGAGTCTCTCGCTATCTGGTACTTATTATTACTTCTGCGGTCCGAAGTACGATATCCGGTAAGCTTAATATATGAATCCCCTCGCATCGTATGCCGACGTACAGCTCGTTAATTTTTGCCCTCTTGATCTTCTCACAGGGATATGCCTTCCAACTACACCAAGTGGACTCTCAATGAGCCAAAAACTGATATGTATGTTTGTATTGGATCCAAAGGGGCTTGGTACCGGCACTATCACACAGCTGATGGGACATGTTCGAGTAGTAAGTTCCTTAAGATTCATTTCCTTTCCTGGGCAAACAGGAGTTCTGATATAGATTAGCTGGTTTTTTGATATCAGAGTATGAGCGTGTTTACAACTGGATTAAAGAGAGGGAACGATACGGGTGCCCTAAAATGCTGTCTCTAGGGTGCGGTCCCTCAGCATATATGAAATATGAGGGAGACTCTATATTGACACTCCCCGATGGAGTTTTTGAGGGTTGTGAATGCAGTTCATGTCTTAAAGATGTGGTTGGGTAAGGATAATGCATTTATCTCTGAGAGTGAGAATGGCACGAAAAGATGGAATCTGCGTGGGCAGTACAAGGGACTCGATGATTAACTCAACGACTCCGAATCAAATATAAAGGTAGGAGAGCAAGGTCCTTCTCCTCTTGTTAAGGTAGCACTCTAACAGTAACTATAGGCCGCTGCTTTGAATGTGGAAGATGGTCAATCCTGGGCTATCATCTTTGAGAACGGGTTTGCAGCATGGTGTACCGGCGGATCGTTCGATGCAGATCGCTTCAGAGAATTCCTACGCAAGAACTTTGTCTGAAAGGGTGAGGAGCTTGCAGGTTTAGCACCTGGGCAACCAGTGGGATTCTCGGCGTGTGGATTGCCCTGCCTCCGGCCTGAAGGTGAGGTTTCTTGATAGCGTTTCATAGCCCATCTTCGAGGGAATGAGCCATCAGAAAGCCACTAGTATATGTGTAGGGAAGAAGTTGGAAATATATAGAGAGAAAATAATCATGAAGATTTGATATTTTGCAAGGTCCGGCTTGCAAGTATCTGTAAAATAAGCTGCTTTATTCCCAGTTCATGAGCCAAAGCCTCATAACACTGTAAAAATCCTGTTGCATCACGTGCCACGTCTTGTACCAGCAAGCTGAATTTTTCTGAACATGTGCTGCCTATTGCTGTCATGGGCTGTGAAGATGTGAAAGGATGGAACCAGCGGGACGGATGGGCCCCTCAGCAGGCAGAACCCAGAGCTGCATCACGTGCGACCAGTGACCGCCTTTGTGATCCACAACTGGAGAAATAACAATGAGCTTCTATAAACATCGATCGAATCTGTGTGCTCTACCCAACACGCAGTTCACTCTAAACGAGTTATTGTTTCTTCTATTATCTCTCCTTCTACACAAATATCAATACCCTTTCAGTACTCGGCCTCCAACAACCACACCTACCACGCTTCCAGCTATTCTTTATTTGTTTCCTCTCAGCTCGTCATCGGCTATCCAGCCACCCCGCTCAGATGGAGGCATGACCCGAGCCAGTGACTTTCACTGGGTGCATGTTATGGTCTTGATATCTGTAGAGACGGATTCTTGAGCGTTTCTCTGTGCTAAGCAATTTTAGCCTGTGTATATATTCCCCCCTCCTCGACATCCGACTTGCGGCTCGTTTTCTTTCAAGATTTTTGTTTCTGATATGTCCAAAACAGTGAGGTCACTCGATTTAGATCGTCCGAGCAAACGGGAACAGACGTCGTAAACAGCTTGTTTTCTATCTTTCGCCATTCATACGCCGATCAAATTTCGGACACGCAATATTCGATCTATTTCCAATCCCCCTAAGCGCCGTTCTACTCGATTGTATATTTCATACCTACTCCCGCGCATTTTTATCACCCCGCTGCCAGAGACAGTAACCCTCTCCGGACCGACGTGGTCTTTTTTTTCTTCTTTCTAGACATTCGCCATGCCTTGCTTCAAAGGGCTGGCAGTCAGCATTCACACCCCAGAGGGTCCCATTGCGGAGTTCTCGGTGCAGCGCCAATCTCGCCAGTCTCGCATTGCCTGCTACATACCTGTTCCGGGGCCAAAAATCACAGAGACCGGAAAGGCAGAATCATCTACTTTTGCTGTTTCAATCACCCTCCTCAATTCCGGACAAAACGTTCCGTACTCGACGCCCAAACCAACCCCCGAAAACCCAACCCCTAAACCGCAACTTGTCGGCGTCAGCGAAGTCGATGAAAAGGGACAATCGCATTCGATCAGCCCTTATAACCCGTTAACGGGATCTCAAAACGAAACGGTTGCCGCATACATCTATTTTGATGGCAGGCAGAAAGAGGAAGTAGCGACATTGCTGCGCCGAGGCGAAGAGACATGGGTCAATTCGCGATGGGTCAGTGTTCCCGAGTCTGAAGGCGGCGGGCTTGCGGAGCGCGAATTTCTGTTCCGAGAAGTTGGCCTCGAAAGATGGCTAAATGGGCTGGATCTGGAAGGTAAAGATGCAGCAGCCAAAATTGAGCGTCGGAGACAGAAGATGGAGAAACGCAGATTACAGAGAGAGACACAAGAGAGCGGCGATATTGATATGGGTGCTGCATCATCCTCCGCCAAACGAGAAAGGGGCATTATGCGGTATGGAGACGATGCAAAGGCTCCCCTTGCGAACTTATCAGATGATGATTTCTCGTCCGATTCGGACGATGACCCGATCCCAGAATCTGCGGGTCAAATAAAGGTCGCGCTGTTTAGGGTGTTGGCATCTGGAGAGATCAAGAGAGGAGAATACTCTCCGCAATTCGATGCACATGATGACGATGACGAAGTGACAGGTCAGGGTGGAGATGGAGGTGCAGATGTTGATCATACAACTAGCTTTGCAAAGCCTAAGTCGCTCGATCCAAAGACAATCAGTACCCAGACCGTTACGGGCATCGATCCCACTGACAAACCATATGCCGTGTTTACATTTATGTACCGTGGTGAACGTGAGTATCTCTCTTTCCGATTATCGATTTGAGTATGTTTATTTTAGATTCAAAGCTAACTCGACCAGGTCAATTACAAAAAATGGGCATACTGAAAACCAAAGCGACCGAAGATACATCCGCCAAGAGAAAGTCTACTGATTTCTCAAAAATAGCACCACTTAAACCTGGCGGTGCAGTTGGATTCATGACCTACCGTGAAGGCGAAAGTACCGCTACAAAGAAGACGGGGAAGTCCAAGAAGAGCAGCGAAAGCGATATGGACAGTGACGAAGATGAAGACGACGCACCTGAAGTGAAGGCCGAAGATGACGAAGTAAATGATAATACTCACTTATCGCCCGAAGATTTGCGTCGACAGAAAGATTTGGCTGAAGGCGTGAGAAAGATTAAGGTACGTTGTCAACCAAGTCACTTTGCCAGAAAATACTAACTCTTGTAGTTGAAACGTCAACATTCGGCCGAACCAATGGGCGACACCGCGTCCGCTTCAAACACCCCTGCATCACGAGCTACGCCACCTCCAGCGGCTCAAAACAATGAATCAACAACACCTCCAGATACATCAGCTCCGGCTTACCCTGGCGTGACTGAAAACCCTGCTACCAGTCTCCCCGACGAATTGAAGAACCCCGAATATGTCGGCAGCCCATTGAAGAAGGCAAGAGCCAGTGTCTCTACAGCTGACGAGGACGGTCTACGCAAGAGACTCGGATCAAACCTCGCCAACAATATCAGTGAGGTCCTGGGCACATCATCCAGCGGTATTACCCCTGAGAACACAGACGCTGGTAATAATCCCAGTAGTAGTCTTGGAGGAAGCGGGAGCCATTTCGGAGGTAGTTTGAATACCCAGAGTATACAGAATCATCAACCTCCGCATGAAGAAGAGGAAGAAGACCTTTAATCTCTTCCCTCATTTGTGTCTGAATGGAATGGAATGGGACTTTGCTCGAACTTTTCATTTGTTCCTTTTTTTTAACTATTTTAAACCTTTGCATGCCACGGGGCGAAAATCTTTCCGTCCAATACAAGTCCTGCATGATACCTCTTTTATAACCAAATTAGCCTTGCTTTTTTTTCCTCTTTTTTCTTGCAAGTTGCTTTGTCTAATACTACGAACTGGAACTCTCTTCTACATGTGATATTATTTTACTTGGTGCATGGTCTAGGTAGCCATGGAGCGGGTTATTTTTTTGCTATTCTCTCTCCGTCCCTCTCTCTCTATGGACGTTCTCTTCTTCCATTTGTTTTTAGAAAATGAATGGTTTTTTTACTCGAGAAGGATAAGATCCTCTTTCCCATCTTTTATTGCTTCATCTTTTCAATACTTTCTCGGCATTCGCTTGGGGGGCGTCTTTTGGGTTGTCTCGTTCAGGATTGGACTGATACAATGCAGGTAGACCAGGGTATTTGTTTTTCCTTCTTTTTTTTCTTTCTTTCCTTTTTGGTTTGGCTTTTGTTGTTGGTCGCTTTGCGATAAGGAGCTAGCTTTGGACAATAAACGAATCGAGATTAAGATCAAAATGAGAGGATGATGTTTTGTTTCGTGTTTTTATCTATATTTTATACGTAGGCGCTACCCAGCTATGGCCAGTAACCATCTCGGACCAAATTCGTTGGGTACCGATACACGGAAACCAATGTCCATTTTCCTATATACTAATGTGATAACAAAACATTCAAAGTATTATCTCGTGTACTTGCCTGGGTTGAAAGGAGTTTCTTACGGTGTATACGGCTCTTAGGGCTTAGGGCAACTACCGCGTCAGCTATCTATCTCCCTAATCGGCAGGTCCCGCTCCACCCCCTCCTTCCTCATGTAACAGTTACAGCAAGTCACAGACACCTCACTTTTCTTCGGGCAGTTATTAGAGGTGTTCATATCTGAACAACGCAAACAAATCGATCGAAGAAGTGGTATTTACCTGGTAATCTTTACGGTGAACTCTCTTTGAGGTCCAGACTAGAGGCTGATATATAAACTGTCCGGTACCTAGGTAGATACAAAGTTCGACGTGGAGGTGAGACATATGTTGTCCGCGACGCACATTGCCATTTATTTCTAATGACAGAAAAGGAAAAAACGACTTTTCAAGATGTCCTCAGACTCCATATTACGCAAAAAGATAGGCCAAGTATGCAATCCAGCACGTTTGAACGAAAACCAGACCAAGAGTTTGACACGTTATATGTATAGCTGTTCGCCGTCGGTTTCCATGGCCTCATTCCGAGTCCTGAGATTAAGACTTTGATCAGGGACTATGGACTCGGTGCCATTGTCTTGTTTAAGCGCAATATCAGTGATCCCGCGCAACTTCAGGTAACTTTCAATCATCCATGTCGGTTAATGGATTTAGTACTGACAAGCTGTAACAGGCCTTGACGCTCGCCCTACAACAGGAAGCCAAGGACGCTGGCCACGAGCACCCATTGTTCATAGGAATCGATCAAGAAAATGGCCTGGTCACGCGAATCACACCACCTATTGCCCCTCAACAACCGGGGCAGATGACCCTCGGAGCAACACAATCAAGCGAAAATGCATATGAAGTCGGGAAGGCCACTGGTGAAATGCTGGATTTCTTCGGTGTCAACATGAACTATGCCCCCGACTGCGACATTAATTCCGAGCCCCTAAACCCGGTGATTGGAGTCCGCAGTCCAGGCGACAATCCCGATTTTGTCGCAAGGATAACCAGTGCAACAGCAAAGGGTCTCCGAGAAAGCAGCGTTGTGCCTACGGTTAAGCATTTTCCGGGCCATGGGGATACCGCTGTTGATTCTCACCATGGGCTTCCGGTTATTACGAAGTCGCGGAGCGAGCTTGAGAGATGTGAATTGATCCCATTCAGACGCGCAGTGGCAGAGGGCATTGAAGCTGTGATGACAGCTCATATTGCTTTGCCCAAGATTAATGGCCCGGAAGCAAAGGATTTGCCCGCGACTTTGTCGTCTGATGCGCTGGGCATTCTGCGAAATGATATGAAATATGATGGCGTAATCGTCACTGACTGCCTGGAGATGGACGGTATCCGCGCAACTTATGGTACTGTTGAGGGTGCTTTGATGTCCTTGAAAGCAGGCAGTGATAGCGTGATGATATGCCACACCTATGAAGTGCAAGTCAAGTCTATTGAGAGAGTAGCGCAAGCGGTGGAATCTGGTGAATTCCCAGAGTCGAATATTGACGCGTCTCTCCGTCGGGTTTCAGCCCTCAAAGAGAAGTTTCTCACTTGGGAACATGCATTGCGCACACCCACAGATCTCTCAACGAATCTAACCACTTTGAATGAAAGACACGAGAAAGTCGCCACAAAGGTGTACTCCGAGTCAACGACAGTCGTGAGAAACGATCGGAAAGTCCTTCCAATATCATCAAGCGCTTCCAAGGTGCTTTTGCTTACACCAGGTGGCAAGATCCCAGCAGGAGGAGCTGTTGACGAGAGCGGTCCCAAGCACCGGACATATCTCGATGTACTGAAAGAAACCGGTGGAGGTCAAATAACAGAAGTAATCTATCCAGATACGGGACTTCTCTCAGACGAGCACTGGCAGACTATCGAAAAGGAGGCTAATGCGGTCATTCTGGTTACACGAAACGCGAAAGAAGCGGAAGGACAGAGAACATTAGCCGCGCAGCTTGCCAAACGCCGTACTGATTTGATCGTGATTGCAGCTTGCAATCCCTACGACTTTCTTGAAGAGGCTGAACTATTCAAAACCTACATTACAATCTATGAACCCACTGTGGAAGCGTTTTCGTCCGCTATCGACATCATATATGGGAAAGCCCTAGCCCAGGGGAGATTACCAGTTGCGTCAAAAGCAGACCCGCAGCCGGATGAGAGCTACAAAATCAAAGCCTTCGATGAGTCTGAAAAGGAGCCTGCGATTGAAGGTATCACAAAAGTCTGGAACGCGGCACTTCCTGACTACCCACTATCGACAAACGACCTGACGAAAGTGATTGATCAGCCTCATGGCCACCACTTCATCGCACAAGAAGACGAAAAAATTGTGGGATTCTGCCTAGCATACCAATCGCTCAACAAGGGCAAAGCCACCGCCCAAATTGCTGTTCTCGCTGTCGATCCATCAAACAGAGGTAAAGGAATAGGCACTCGCTTGCTAGCTCAAGCACGGGAATTCTTCTACGAACGTCACGGGATCAAAAACGTGGGATTGAGGAGCTACTTCCCCCGGTTTTGGCCCGGTTTCCCAAATGATTTGTCGCCTGCAACGAACCAGTTTTTCGTCAAGCGCGGATTTCGGATAAGGGCAGGAGGCAAAGCTGAAGGGTTAGATGCGAAGCTGGGCGCGGATCTGTATCAGGATATTAGGAACTTCAAGGCGCCTCAGAAATATCTTGATAGGGCGGCCGCTACCCATGTGGTTTACAAAGCGATTACCCCGGAGACTTATGCGGACTGTCTTGCTGGGCAGAAAAGGAATTTTACGAGTTATACGGTGAGTCTATTAATACCTAGAGAAAGGAAGATAGAGAGATTAATAAATCGTACAGGGCTGGGTCGAAACGTACTTTGCGCTCAACCCCACTGAACATCCATCAAGCATCATGGCCGCATTCGACGAACGCGACGGCAGCCAAATCGCATGGACACTGATGCTATCTCCTGACGATGCTTACGTGGCCGCCAACTGGGCGTTCCCTCCTTTGGTATCAGGTAGGAGTCTAAAAACCGGGGTTATCGGGTGCGTTGGTGTCGATGAGCCGCATCGTGATCGCGGTGTTGGTCTGGGAATGCTGTGTCATGCCATTGAGGATATGAAGAGGAGAGGCGTGGAGGCTGTTTTTATTGATTCTACGAATAAGGTTGATTGGTATGCGAAGGTGGGCTTTTCGAAGTGGAAGGAGTATTTGGTGGCGGAGATTTAGTCTTTATACAATCGAGACAAAGAAGGAGTAGATGTCTTTGTTGCATGCTTTTATTCAAGTGAATTGTGTCTTTGTTAGATAGATGTGGCACAGTCGTGGTTTGTGCAAATCTATGCATTCTGAAATCAGCTGACCTGGGCTGCCCTAAAGTCGCTATCATTGTGAAGGCAACACACTGATACATTAGATATCTGTTGATTTACTATATTCTTACGTATTACGAGATGAAGCTTTTATTACCCTCTATTGTGATAATATTTGCCCAACTAGAGAAGAGAAGAAGGGAGCTGCTGTGAGCCTTTGTGTGCCTAGCTTATAAGAAGGCAGCGGCGCCTGATTGGGATGTGAGGCGGTTCCCAATTGGGATATCAACAATATTATATTCAATCATTAACTTAACTAAATCAAAGACGCAATTATAGAATGTAGTTAGGCATATATGAAACATGAAAGGCTATACCTTCCTGCATGAGTATCAGTGAAAAACTGCCATTACTCTTTCAGAATAACATAAGGAATCTATTGCACAGGGACATCTTCCTTTATGTTAAGCATATTAAACAACAGTAATGAATAGAGTATAAGAACCATCCAACTGCCAACCAAGCTGTCTGCCTACTGCATATATTGCTCTTGACGACCTACCTAGCTAGGTAGCCCAAAAAACGTCTCCCTAGAATCCAGTTTTCCTCATACGCCCAACCCTTCTTCCTTTCCTTTCGATCTTGCTCAATGGAACAGAGAAGAATGCCCCTGACAATCCGCCTCATCTCCGAACCCATCCCCGTCCACGACGAACCCATCCATGTCCACAGCATAGCGCACGCAATGAGCGAAGCAAGGCGCATCGAAGAACAAGCCGAACTCGACCAACAACGAATCGCGCTCAACAATGCCACAGACTTTGTCTACGTCGACCATTCTTCTGGTAGTAGTCATGGCTATGAGGGCTATCAGTCGAGCGAGAGTACGAGGCTGGGGGAGATTCCCAACCGCAACAACAACAACAACAACAGGGAGAGTAATGTCCCGATTAGCAGGTTTGATTGGGACTCGAGTCGGGGCGAGATGGAGCATGTTGAGGAGGCTGGAGAGTACTCTTCAGGCAGAAGGAGAAGGAGGAGAAGGCAAGGAAGAAGTAAGAAAAAGGGGTGGAAGGGGCGGGCGAAGAAGATAGTCAAGTCGATGAAGAGTCTGGTTCGGTTGTTGGCTGGGGGTCGGGGATGATGGATTATCTACCTAGTTAGAAAACCTTGGAAAGGAATGAATTAATCAAAATAGAAATTCTATTTGCAATTCAACTCACTATATACCTAAATATCCCGCGCTGCATAGCATATCTACATAAAATGTCGTCCCTCCGTGCCAAGAATTCCCCTATATACATTTCTCATTCAAGTATGTCCCAGAATCCGCACTGCATATCTGCATAACATCTTACCCACCCCCCTAGATCCGAAAATCCACCAATATATACACTTCGATCGATTCAAGTATGTCTCAAATATGTCTCACAACCTGCGTATCAACATATCTCCAATACCTATCCGCAGACATAGCCCTCAAATACTTCCCCTTCCACTCCATCAGCAAAAAGCTCATTCCAAAACCCCACGACAAAACCGCAACAGCAATAAACGTCTTCTGCAGGCCCTGGGCATCAATCCACGGCGTAATAGAATAGCTAAACGCAAAGCTGATCGTGTTACGGCACAAGATCACAGAAACAATGGTTTCGCCGGAAAGTTCCTTGAAGCAGTCAACGGCATAGGCGAGCGCGTAACTGCCGCCGGTGACGTTGCAGTAACCGCATAGACCGCCGCCTAGGAGGACAACGGCCCAGTGGACATGATGGTATGCACCTAGGCCCCAGATTAAAAGACCGGCGGGCATGAAGATGCAGTATATTGTCAGTCCCCAAAGCCGCTGCTCGGGCTCACGGAGCCCTTTTGATCGTGATGCCAATTTGAGTGTCAGCCAGTCAGCGACGGGCCCCGAAACGACACCGGCGATGGCGGCGCCAATCAATGGCGCAACATATGAAAGACCGACAACAGCGGCGGAAAAGTTATACGGTGCTGCCGCGAGGATGGACGAGGCAGTTGCATTGTAGACGTTGTACCTGTTTCATCGTAAGTATTGTGAGCAAACATTGCAGAAAAGATCAAGGAATAGAACTCACCATGCCAATGCAAACCCGTACATAAAACCAGCCCACATAATATTAGGGAAGAGGAAGAAAATGAGAATTGGACGATAGGCCATGCGAAATATTTGGGTCATGGAATTATGATTAAAAGACCACAATTTCATCTTCTGCCAGAACGTCTTTTTTCGTACCGTTACCGGCTCGGTTGTCGCATCTGCAGATTCCGGCATAGTAGAAGAAGATAGGTCATTTGCGTCCGAACCATCGTCCACCTTTTCAGCCTCCACGCCTGCTCGCGTATACATCGATTCCTCGTAGAAAAAAAAGGCGAGCACAAAGTTTAGCGCTAAAAGTAGAGCAGACCAGTGCTGTACCCAATGCCAGCCATAAGTATCGTTCATAAACCCCGCAATGAGCGGCGCGATGAAATTGCTGCCACACAGCACAAGCATGTACCATCCAATATACGTGCCGCGCTCATGGGCGAAAAACACGTCTGGAATACAAATCTGCGGCAATACTTCGACCGGAGCACAAACAACACCGTACAAGCATCTTGCCCCAGCCCATGCAGAGTACTGGTCAATCCAAGCTGTCCATTCAGACACCGCAACACAGCCGAGCAGACTCAACAAGATGATGGGACGCCGACCAAATGTCAGCGCCAGAGGTTGCCAAATGATGTTTGACCATCCGGCCATGAGAAACAGGAATCCGGTGCCAGTGTTGAGCTGGCCGACGCTGATGCCCGTTTCTTCGGAGATGGGAGTAAAGACGGAATAAGTCGAGGTACCGCCGACGCCAGTGGTGAGCACGTAGAACAATACCAGGCTGATATTCAGGAATTTGCGTGCCTTGGACCAATTCAATGGGTCGTCCGGGTCTGCCGACGGCTTTGGAACCAGAATAATCTTGTCGGATTTCTCACCAACCAGGTGCACTGTACCCGGCGGTAACATCGTCTCGGGTGATGAACTCATGCTGTATTCCATGATAGAGCCGGAATGAGATGAAATATCCCTTCTCTTCTTCTTTTTCAAGACCTTTCGTCGATGGAATGGCGAAAAGGGCCAGGCGTGCCTTGCTTCTCATTCATTCGTATACTCGTTCAATCATTCACTATACACTCGTCGGCATTTTTCAACAAGCCACACACAGCGCGCAATTCAAAAAAGCAAAACTCATACACCTGGCTGCCATGCAAAGACCGCCGATCAGTTCTGTCGCAAAGTGGTCTGACAGAGGTATGCAGCGACATGCATGGCCGGAGCAAATCACGGGGAGGAAAGCTCTTGGGCTGTGGGACGGCTTCCCGTTGGCTGTGATATGCATGGAGCTAGTGGCCCTTCCCCGCCCTGCCGAACCGAAGCCTTCTTTATCTCTCAAGAATCCTTTGTCTTGCACTTTGTTCTCTGCACTTTTGCCCTTTTGCAAGGCCTCAACAGAGTCAGCGCGGCCCTCGGATCAGTTCGTTTCGCAAGCGATAGTTGGGCGTTCGCTGCCGATCATTCGATAATTCTATAATACGAGTCAGCAAAGTTGAAAAACCTGGATCGCTGACATAATAGCCATTCTTCTTTCGTCCAACTTACTTTATTATTTTTTTGTCGGATGCCTCCCTAAGTATGTGCCTTGTCCAAACGAGGAACGCCATCTTTTCATGAACACGCACTTCGCTGCGCGGTCGTTCGCCAGATGATGGGGGCCAAGACCGCTGGCAAGCGAAAAGGAAAGCCTCGCGGGATTCGTAGGGACAGGGACTGCCAGAGCTGCAAGGCTCGAGGCATCAAATGCGATCTAAACAGACCAAGGTGTCAGCCATGCGTGCAGTCTGGCTTACCATGTGGTGGCTACCCTCAGCGAGTCGTCTGGGCTGCCGATGCGAACTTCGGTCAGAAGCGGACCCGTGAGACGACCACCACAACAACCACTACCACCACGACCACGACCACGACCACAGCTGCAACCACCCCAACATTATCACAAGAACAGACATCATCACCACCGGATGGCTCCAAGCCGAATGTCGCTAGCACAGCAACATCAGCGTCATCCTCACACATCGAGGTAGCCACGACTCTGCAGATGCATGACCGATACATGACTTTTAACCAGTATAGTTTTATTAAGCGCCTGGCAGGCTTCTACGAACAGATCAAAGACGCCGGCAGCCAATCGCGAGGAGGATATCTTTCGCCCGAAGCCATCGAACTAGTGTCGCGAATATGGGATTTCATTCGTGCTAAGATGAAGGGCCACGGTGGAGGCGGCGCGGCCGCGTCAGCGACAGCAGCAGGGGGTGACTCGAAGCACTTGATAGATGCCGTACACTTCCACGTCGAGGCTTTGATGAGACTGACCGAAGCCATCGACAAAGCCCACCCGATCGCCTTATTCGGGATCGCAACATTCGCCTTTTTCGAAGTCTGCGATGGCTCCTTTGGAGAATGGCAATGCCACTTGAACGGGGCCAGGTCATTGCTCGACTTCCACTGCCGGAACAAGGCGGATCTCGATCGTTTATCGTACGAAATAGTCGGTGTAAACGAGATTGTCGCTCATCTCGTCTGGTTCGATACCATGGGCGCCATTATCCGGGGCAGCACGGGCCTCATCTTCGACGACTGGCACCGCGAAACTCTAAGCGACAGTTTCTTTGCCAGCGTGGGCTGCCCGCTCGACACATTCCATCTGTTCGTGACGCTGGCCAAGGCCGGCACAAATAACATGAGCGCCCTCGACCTGAGTTTCGAGGCTCTCGATCAACTCCTGCTCTGCGCAGAGCCTAGCAGCAACTCGCGAGGCGATTCGGCGCTTATCGAGAATGCATGGCGCTGCACGGCAGCCATTGCCATTTTGAGTCAGATTGGAAACGCAGGGTCGTTATCGCGACGGAAAGCTCTTTCCACAGCAGTCGATAAAGCGTGTCGAGTAATTGCAATCATCCCGCCCACGTCGGGCATCTATATCCATCTGGCGGCTACAGCATATCTGGCTGGTATCCACGCGACGCATCCTCGACAGTGCGAGGTTGTGAGATCGTATTGGCGCAATTGCCGGGCCCCCGATTTCCCGCGGTATCCGGACGGGCAGGCAAAGTGCGAAGAGAAATGGCGCGCAGAGGGTCTGGCATGATGAATATCTAATGAAATGAGCGTTATGAGTTTATACACACATATACACACATATACATATATGGTTTAGCATAGTAATCGAGGGATGTGAATAGCCACCTACCCATGACTCCAGAATCGCAGCCACCAAGCATGCACTAGATATGTAGATAGCGTCGCGTTAGTGATGCGCACTGCACAGTTCATGTACGGTGTTGTCAGTCGAGAATATTTTTGCAAGTTGTGTGGCTGGTGTCTGTATTTAAATTGTTTATGGAGGAGGGGCACGTATCACTTTGCGTAAAAAGGATGGAACGAACGATATCAGCCTTTGCTTGCCGCTTGGGGAAAGTAATCTACCTCGCAACCTTGTTCCCATGGGGCCGGTGCTCCCGACGATAATTAAGCCAGGGGCCTGAGGCACGTCGTACTATTTTAACTTCTTTTTTTCTCGTATAAATTTTGTTTGTTTGTTTGCTTGCTTGCATTGAACCTATAGTGTTCGTATCTTATCAACAGAAAAAGGGAAAAAAAAAATATAATATTCAACGTGCCCCGTTTCAATCATTCATCTACAGGACAGACATCGCATCATCGCTTGCTTCATGCTAAGTAATAAAAAGAACCAACTGTGTGGGATATGAACGATAGTTATCCAAAGAGACAACAAAAAAAAAAAAAAGGGGGGGGGGGGGGGGAAAGAAGATAAAAATAATCCAAAAATCCAATTACAGGATTGATCGATAACCAACACGATCGAAGAAGAAGAATAAAAAAAGAACGAGAAAGAAGATTTCGCGATGGACTGATTTACATAACGATACAATCGCCTCCTTGTTGTTGTTGAGCTTGCACAGCTGATCGGGATACGCGTTGCTTTTGCATGCGGCCACTGCCCTTCTTGAGCTCTTCAAGACGTTCTCGAGCTTTGTTGAAGTTTTGGGCTGTATTACCTCAGTCAGATATTGATTGATTTGAAAGAAAGAAGAAACTTACAAGCTGCTCGCCAATACCACCGCTGCGCATCTTCCAGATTGGATGGAACGCCAATGCCGACTTCAGTAAAGTAGCCCATGGCATATTCGGCCTTGGCCAACCCAGCAGACGCAGCTCTGCGCGCCCACAGATACGCTTCCGTATCGCTTTGTTGCAAGATGCCGTCTGCACCAGTCAGGTACCATCCACTCAGGGAAAGTTCGGATTGATGTTCGCCCTGAGCAGCGGCACGGGTGTACCATATTATACTCATGCGCGCGTCGATAGGCAGACCCATGAGACCATTCTCATATGCCCCGCCCAGTCGAAACTGTGAGAATTTGTATCCCAACTCGGCGGCCTGCGTGAATAATTGTCGAGCGTATTCCTCGTTGGGATCGATAAAGCCGGCGTTGGATGGGTTCTCGTACATCAGAGCTAGCTCGTGCAGGGCGTGTGGGTTTTCAGCATCCGCCCCATCCGCTGCCCGTTTCAGCCAGCTTACAGCACCGCGAGGATTCCTCTGTTGTCCAAGCAGTCCCTTGAGTTGAATAATTCCCATCTTGTACATGGCGGGGACGTTCCCCAGTGTAGCAGCACGTTGGTACCATTGTACTGCCTTGACAGCGTCTCTTTTTGTGCCACCTCCGTCCTCTTGCCCGAGTTCGCAGCATACGGCCGTGCGATAAGCCGCCTCAGAATGTCCTGCTTTGGCAGCCGATTGATACAACGAAAAGGCCTCTTTCGGATCAACCTGTAGGCCCAATCCTCCATGTCCATAGCAATCTGCCATGTAAAACATACCATCTGGATATCCGTCATGGACCATTTTCTTCACAAGTTTGTACGCGTCGCTGATGAACTTGTCTCTGTTTCTAGCCCTTGTTTTGGGATCAACTCGGCCTTCCTCACCGACTAGGCGTGTTGAAGCTTCGACATACTTCTTCGCTAGTTTTAATGCCGACTTGTAATCGTCAGGGTTGCGACGGACTATCAACTGTAATTTCTCTAGTTCCACCTGCGTAATGGGCGGAGATACCGGACGGCCGTCAGGGCCTGTAGGAGCAGGCTGTTGCCCACCGTTTTGCTGAGGCTGTCCGCCATATTGTCGCACTGGTGCTGGTCGTTCAGCTTGATCGAGGCCAGCGCGATAAGGTGATGGGTGAACAGGAAGAGCATCAGGATTTTGATTTTCAGGTGCTCCATTTGGCGCTGCGCCATAGCCATTTGGCTGCGAGTTTTGGCGATACTGAGCTGGGCTTCCATATGATCCAATAGAAGGGGTTCTCTCCGAGCCATTGAAACTATCGTTGCCGTAACCATTGTCCATCCCATTGGGCTGGTGGCCACCTGGTAGATCAAATTCAAAGCCGGCATTTGCAAACTGGGTTGCATCTTGTTTTGGCGCGGAAGGCTGGTAGGCTGCATATCCACCAGCCTGCTTTTCTGACGCCAAATGGTTTTCCAGACTTGCGTTGCGACGGTGCACAGAGTCCGATGATGGCATCGCATCGAAATTAGGCATATCTAGCTCATCATCTTCCCCTTTGGCGTGGTCGTGATTGGGCTCCTTGTCCTCTTCTTCGTCAAAGTAATCCGCAAAAACGTTGTGGTGTACATATGTGCTGAATGTCTTGTATTTTAACTCGTCCCCGCGCGACCCGCCAGGCGCAAGTGAATTGTTTGATGCTGGCTCTGCAAATTCAGGTTGCTCCGTGTATGTAGATTGACCGGGGTATTTTGGTGATCGTAAAGGAGACGCGTAGTCTGCTGTGGCACTTCTCTGCGGTATCTTGATAGGCGGAGGGGCGTTGTTGTCTGTGTATGATCGTTGAGGTGGCGCCGGAAAGCCATAAGCACCCTGGCCTGGATCCGCATAGCCGTCGTTGGGAGGCCCTCTGGGTGCACGAGAAGAATTAGAGGTATGTGGCCGAGCAGGTGGTGCGCCCATATTCATGTCTCCCATCTGCCTTGCCAGCCCGTGATCGTCTGAGCCCCGACGTCGCGACGAAGGACCGTTTCCAGGGTTTGCATATGGATCTCCAGGTGGTGGCCTGCGTTGAGGTGGAGGTCGACCCGTTGGTGGTGGTCCTCGACCAGATGGCGGAGGCCCCCGACCAGACGGAGGTCCTCGCGGAGGCGGTCCTCGCCCTGAAGGTGGTGGTCCTCGTTGTCCGTGTCCGTCTCGCGATCGGCTCGACGGAGGGCCTCGTGGTGGTGGACCACCTGGTCCGCCATACCCAGGCGGAGGGCGTGACCTCGGTGGTCCTGACCGCCCAGATGAACCGCCATGATCAGGTCCGCCACCTCCATAACCGTCATATCCATTACCAGGAGGGCCGCCAGGTCCTTGCGATCGGTAGCCTGGTCCGGCGGGCGGTCCTCGTGGAGGAGGCATTCGTTGCTGGGGGTATGCCATGTCGTTGTAGCTCCTTTATTCTATTATATAACCCTTGTTTCCCGGTTCTCCTCCGTTTCTCTCGTTATTTGTAAGTCATCGAAGAATGCTTGGGTGTGTTGCGCTGTGATCAGTGTGCTTGCTAGAGATAGATATACAAGTCACACGAGTTCGAAACGGCAGGTTAAGGCTGAGGATCGTTAAATGTATGGAGTTGCGCACTCGAAAAGATAGTTTGGTCAAGATCGACTGTCCATTCAGCAACCGTTAGTGCAATGCTAATGCAGCGAGTCGAGGGATGAAACGGGTTGGCAATATCTGTGCCGCTTGTATAGGTAGGTAGATGTAGTCAGGGGTGCCGCCGCGACATGCTCGTGTTACGCCACCATACCGCGCGGTACATTACCTGACGAGTTGGGTTTAAAATGCGACGTACCTGATTAGAAGTTATGAGAAGTTGAGAACGAGTGACTGTCGCGAGTGGTGCAGAAGATGCTGTTCTTGTCTTTGTGCAAGAGGGGTACCGCAGCGGTAGCGGTAGCGGACTTGTCTGTTCGCTGTCAAGGACGCAGAGAAAACAAGCGCCAACACTCCTCCCTCAGAAACAATAAAGACAGGTTGATATAAATGGATGATAAGAGACTTTGCATTCACAGGGTGGATATTTAAATGATGATAGACGTTCGAGGAGAGTCAATCCCTCGGGATTTGGGCATTATTTAGGAAGGGAGGGCCTCGGAGAGAGCTGACATTGGGCAAGCTGGACCGGTTCCTGACACTTGCAATTTGGCGCGTAATTAATTCCGCAACGCTGATTTGTCCACTTTTCATTGCGGCTCCACGGTTGGAAAATTACGCCTGAAACTCCGATGATTTACGGTATTATTTCGGACATTCTCTACTCCTCACTGCCAGTGCCAGTGCCAGCTGACCAGCCTGATGCAGTCTCGCGACATGACTGTACCAAGGGCAATGGAAATAGTAGTGGTCATGAAGCTGAAACATGTGGTAGAAACGGCTGTTTTCAACAGGATCTAGTCTGATCCATGGGTTGAAGATTAACCACAAAATTCTGGGGACGAAGAAAGAAATTAAATATTACGTATGCACAGCCACGACGTTAGCTGCGCCATTCCCATTATGGAGAAGTGGCTGGTGCCGTTCTCCGCAGAGAAAGTAGCTCTGCCGTCTGCTATGATTTCATCGCCAAACAATACAACCCCAACTGCTCGTGTTTCCAACCAGTGTAGCGGGGCTATCTTTCTATCTGTCTGTCTCGGAGGACCCGAAAGTGACAAGTCGGATCAATCCGACTTCTATTCAATATGAGCGCCGGGAAATGGTTGAAGATGCTCACGGCGTAAGTTGCGGCTTTTCGGAAAACAAAAAAGTGAAGATCTACTAACCGGGTTTGATATCTGTTTACAGGGGCGCGGTTATCGCCGTGGGCGGGCCTTTGATGGTCCAATACCTCCGACCAACAGACGAAGAGCTATTCAGCGTAAGCTGCAGCTTTATCTTCCTCAAAACTTGAACTTCAGACTGATGCGTCTGATCACAGAAATACAACCCCGAATTACAAAAAGCAGCGCTTGAAAACCGCGATCGAAGAGAGAAAGAATACGATGAATACGTGAACAAATTGAAAGAATGGTCCAAGTCGGATAAGTCAAGTACGTTTGCATTGAGAGATCGCTCCTGGTTTTTGAATCAATCGCTAATTCTTACTGTCTACTATCAGTTTGGTTCGCAGTCAAAGAAGAGGAATCGCTCAAAAAGGCTCAACTAGCTGCAGCCGCGGCATCGGCTCAGTCCAAGGAAGAAGCACGAATACAAAGGGAAGAGATGCGGAGGGAGCTGCAGGGGGGGAAGTGATTTCCTTCCTGCGTGTGTATCTCTATATGTCAACAGTGTACAACAACAATATCGCCACGAATCTCATATCATTGTCTCATCGCAGCTATTTTTGACCGACGACACTTCTAAAAGGCATCGCAAAGGAGCTTCTGCTTGGGTTGCATTGAATAGGTGGTACGTACCTGTGTAGAAAGGCACTGGAAAAGGAATACCACTTCCGAAAGCCATGCGGTTACATCCCGTTGCAGGTGGAAGTCCACAAAAAAACATTAAAATAGCAACTTTGTCTTGGAAGCTGTGAACAAGTGGAGGAGAATAATGTCGTGCAGAGCTCTACCGACCCGGGCGTTGGCATCGGTATGTACATGAGGTACCTTCCGGGTTATACAGATCTATTCCTTGCGCAGGTGGCGACGATACGGCCACAAAAAGTATTCAGGTAATACAATACATTTGCGTCCCACAGAAGAAAATAACCGGCATGCCAGCTGCTACATATCGGCCGTAGTCCATAGCCCGGTAACCCATGGAGTATCATCTCCGTGGTAATAGTTAACTATTCCGGTCTGTCTCAATCGGACCAAACAGTATCATCCGACGGAAATGCAGACTTAGTCAAGGCTCGTCCCAATACGTACGTAGTGGTTCTCTTGTATATTTGCTTGCCTCGGCACGAACCGTTCGTTGCTGTTTGAGGAAATTCGTGTCCTGAATTTTGAAGAAACAAGCAAAAATGTCTTGGATCTGTGGAGTGATCGGCCTACCCGATTTTTTTCCCCATTGGACACACCTCCTTCAGCCTCAGCTATTCCCCTTGCGGTGACTGTCTCTGCGAATGTTGTTCTGGTGTCTTCTCTTGGCGTGGACACGCTGATCGCCCGCTTGTTCTGCGCATTGCATCACTGTCTCTCACATGTCTCAGACGCATTCTTTGTTAGTATCCAGTGTCGATATGGGTTTCTTGAATTTTGGGAAGACGGAAAATAGGGTGGTTGTGTGGTTAAGCATAAATAACGCTGCATATCCTTGTCTTTCCTGAGTCTCCTCGTCATTGTCGTCATCCTCAACAGCGGATTTCACACCTCAGGCACCCATCTTACCTCTACTTTTCTCAAATTTTACTTGGAGCTTCTCAACCATAATCATTCAATATGAAGTCCACTTTCATCGCCGCATCAGCCCTCTACGCTATATGCGCCACGGCACTTCCAGCCTCACAACGTCAAGCCAAACGTGACACTGGAGCCTTCACTGCTATTGCCCTGCGCTCTGGATCTCCTATTCACCAACTCACCATCAATGCCGCGGGCGAGAGCTTTTGGCTTGGAGGCAGCCCCGCTACCTACTGCCCGAGTGCTGAAGTAGACCCTTGCCCTCCAGGCAACGAAACCGTATTCGGCAACGCATACGCCTTGGTACGTCCTCCCCTTTATTCTCATTCATCTTATATTGATATTTTCTAACCACCGCTACAGGACACCGAGGTCCCCGGTGGACAAACCATCTATGTCAACCCAGATGGCGCCCTCGCCTTCACGCAGGCGCATTCCATCTACATTCCCACCGGCTCTCAGCAAGGGCCATTCAGCTACGAGTCCGGCTCGCCCTTTGGCACGTACTCGACCACTAGCTTTGGCGCTACAGGATTCATGGCTTGCCCTGATAGTGCCAGTGAGCCGTCTACCTGGCAGGTGTTTGCTGCCATTGCCAATGCGACGGTGCCCACGGGCGATGTTGCCGATTGTCTAGGCTTTGATGCTGCGACTCTTGAGTATGATGGAGATATTCCTGCGTGGCAGTACATTTAGGCTTCATGGTTTCTTTGCTTTTGATTTGAAAGGTATCATGTGAATGGCGGACGGGATGAAGTTATGAAGTTGTTCTAGATACATATGTTTAATAGTCCTTTGATAGCGGTTGTCTCAATATACAAGTCTTCCTCTGCAACAAACCTCATCGTGCCGCCTTCCTCAGTTGTAACATTTCGTATATAGCCCGGTCGACTTATCACAATAGTTGAGACCGCAAAGGACGCCCCGAAGGCAAGCATGACCGCACCACCTCCTTCCTAATCCAGCTCACTCGGAGCTCACATAACCTCAATCACTCCATGACATCAGATTCTCACGAACAACAACTCTCACAACCCAGTCTATTTGCTCATCATATTTTCTCTCTCTTATCCACCTCGCCCTATCTGACATACATACATATCGTCATAATCAGCACCTTTACCCGATCATGTACGAACTCAACTCATTTACTTCCCGGAGCTCTTACTTGAAACTAACATGACATCTCAGTATTGCCTGACATCCACGACATCATTACAAACGCAAAAATGCGCGCTCCGAGCACCGACTCCAATCCTGGCCCAGACACCACCGATGTCGACCATCTCCAGGGCCTAGAACGACGCCTCAACGATCTCGACCGCATAATCACCAAGCACTACAAGAAAACCCTCGACAAGACGAACCGCCTCGAAGCCACTAGCAACCACATCTGCGATGCACTACGCATGCACTCACAGGCACTCATAAACGAGCAGTCAAGCATCAACCACACAAAACACGTCGTCACTGCACAGGCACGCACCATCGCCGCACAGGCCAAAAAAATCGCCTCGCAGCAAGAAATGATGGAAGTCATGCAGCACGGTATTTCCAGTCTATCGGGATGGAACATCGAACTACAGAACAGAATCAATGAGCATGATGAGGAGCTGAGTCGGCGCAATGATAATGAGGAGGCTATACGCAAACTCTGGAAGGCGTTGAAAGACCAGATCAAGCTTTTCGAATACATTGAGACGCAGACATACTGGATGAATATGTACTCGAAACAGACGATGCTCCTTCGCGCTATGGAGCTTGAGGAGGTTGCTACCCTAAACGAGGATGCGAGCGTCGCTACTGCTGCTAGGAGTGCTTATTCAGGCACGACGCTTGTTGGGAACCAGTCACAGCAGGATATCTTACTTGACAGAATCGTCGTGAAGATGATCAAAGATCACGCTCCAGATCGTTCCCAGGGAGTTTACGACGGATTCGAGATTGTGCATGGAATCTCGCCTATGGCATTTGAAGAGGATCTGAAGAGTCGAGCAGTGACTCACGTGGAGTAACGGCGAGACAGGAGCAGGCACTGGCATTGGCATTGGCATGATTTAGCATTGGATACCATTCATTCTTTTCTTTCTGTTTTTCTGGACGCGGCTGATGGGCTAGAATATTCACGGCTCTTTCTTTCCATAGTTTTAGCGAAGGCATATGTTATCTTCTATCCTATTCCACACACATCCTTTTCTGCAAAGCTAGATCAGCCAAAACAATAGGCACCTATGCAGTGAGCATCAATAGATTTAATATACTATACGTAGATAAAAAAAAAAAGATCAGCCAGCCTTTACATTAGACAGTCAATGAATGAGAGATGACCGGCCTTTCCAACCCGCTATCTAATTTCAAGACAAACGAAAAAATCAACGACACGACAAAAAAGGGTTTAAGAAGAAGGCTTGATCTTTTCCTCTACAGCCTTGACAGCGCCCTTGGTGCCCTCCTCGATGCTCTTTGCGCCCACAACGGAATCCTCGGCCATGACCTTGGCGGCCTCGGAGGCTGAGCCTTGCTGGCTACGGCGCCACATGAATATTCTCGTTACCTGGGCGAGACCGGTGCAGGCGAGGAAGAAGTTGACAGTGGCCAGGCTGGTACAAGTTAGTAACCTCTCTTTCTTGTCTCTTCTTTCCAAAGAGGGAGGAAGGGGACGTACAGAATGTTGCGTGGAGAAATGATAAAGCACCACCGCGTCCAGATTGAGCCAGTTGCCATGAGAGCAAGGTTCTGAGTCAGGGAGAGCTTTTCGGCGGGACGGGCGAGATCAGAGATGCCTGCAATAACCAGACTCCATTTCATGACGGGGGCCCTTCACAATCACGATCAAACCATTAGTTGCGTTCTATTTGTAATTGAAGAAACGAGAGGGAAGGATATACCAGAAATGAACAGTCTTCACACCAACCGGGCTATTCCACAGTCTTTGAAAGGTGCTCTGCGAGTCCCTAGCGGCGGTGCTGGCATCGGAGCTCTGGAACCGGAAGCCTTTGCTGTTGTTGCTCTGGCGGAAGTTGCGGAGGGTAGCGCGCGAATTGGCGAAGAAGCGAAGACCGATACGAGATGACGACATTTTGTATTCTTTTCTTTTTCCGTGTCTCTATAAGTATAACCCTTTCCCTTTATGTTCTGCGGTATGTCTTGTTGTCCGTCGGTGGTTGGTGGTGGTCGTGTGGGTGACTCTGACTCAGGACCGGCCGATGGATTATTCGTCTAGCTGTAACTCCCAGCGACCTTTATCACAGGCTCTGATAAAGCAATGAATTGAGTGGAGAGGTATCGAGACAATTGATTGTCCTGGAGTGAGCGTGTGTGTGTAGAGCGGTGGTAAGATGAGATCCGATAGTGTCCGTCCAACTCTTCACCGGCACAGAACCGGCGGCCGCCATTTCATGCACGGCTCGTTCGCCATCCACAAAATTTCGGAGCTGTGCCTTAACTCCGCTTATGTCAGCTGCGCTCTGATTGGTTGGCGGCTCTCACTCAATCTCAACCTCAACCTCGAATCTAAAGCCGACGGGCAGACAACAGACACGAATTGTTGCGCCAATTGACCAATTCCCTCTCTTTCTCTCTCCTTTAATACCACAGAGAGGATACTCAACATGTCGGCCAAATACGCCTTCAACAAATCCATCAAGGAACTCCGGTTCTTATTTTGCCAGACCTCTTCGCACAGCGATGCTACACGGTAGCCTCTCCCTCTCGTTTAACCTCAACACCAATTGCGATCGTACGTCCACTGACACATGTTGCAATTTGAATAGATCATTCCTGAACCGCGCATACCCAACCATGAAAAAGAATAACCCCTACGTCCCCATCCTCATCCGCGAGGCGTCCGGCACCGAGCCGCGGGTATTCGCTCGATATGGTGCGTTGCATTTTCTCGCCCAATAATTCGCTTTCTTGCTTGCTTGAATCGCTATTTTGTGTATATAAGGTAGAAGGCATTGCTAACAATTTGGATGTGATCTACAGAATTCGGCAAGGAGAAACAAGAACTGCTATCAGGTGAGCACTGCATCAAACAGCCGGAATATAAGCAAGAGCAAGAAAACAAGCTGACGTGTGATTCTTTTGCATAGGGTTGACGGATAAGGAAATCGAAGAAAAAGTTACGACGCTCGTGAAGCAGCTATAGAGTTGTCTTCGTTTTATTTTGTGTGTGCTATTATTATGCCTTTCTGTCCTCGAGCGATGCGATAGATGCTTGCTTGCTTGCAATTCGACTTGGTTTTCGGTCCGAGAGGGATTCATCGATCTATCTTTGTCGGCTAGCTACACATACGAATTTTTAAGGTGAAGCTGTGTGGTTAGATGGATGGATGAATGTGCCCAGTGCCATGGATTGATCCATGGCTGTATTTATATTTGAATGCAATGCAATGCAATACCGACCTATGTGAAACAAATATAAATTCCATATTCTTCGAAACTATTTATTTATATGGTGCATCGAACAGATATCGACTCGTTTATATTTGATATCGAAATGAATCCACGACAAAAGAAATCAAATGTATGTACAGTGAAATGTATAAGTAAAATGATACAAATAGAATATCAACAAATGCCCCTCAAAGAAGAAATGATAACGCCATCCCACCCATCCATCGTATGCAGGCTAGATTGAAGTCACCCTAGCCAGGTGGTAGTATGCAAGTTTTAAATCCGAAAGAGAAAAAGAACGAAATATACAATCAGGGAGTAGCACTTTCTCCCTCCTCCTCAACAATCGTCGCAAACTTCTGCAACACCTGTTTCAGCGCCGGCCGTCGAATCGGTTTGGACAGGAACATGTCCATCCCACTCTCCATACAATCCCGGATATTACTCTCCTCCGCAAACGCACTCAGCGCGACAATGGGGGCTGAGTACCCCATTTCGCGAATCAGGCGCGTACTTTGCAGTCCGTCCAGGTTCGGCATTTGGATGTCCATGAAGATGAGATCGAATTTGTTGCCTTCGGACATGGCCGCTTTGACGGTGTCGTATGCTTCCTGACCGTCCTTGGCGATGGTGACGTCGTAGATGTCCTCGAGTTTGAGCATGCGGAGCACGACTTCTTGGTTGACGGCGTTGTCTTCGGCGACGAGGACGCGGATTTTGGTGGGGCAGTTGTTGTCGACTGAGAGGGCGGATGAGAGTGGTGTTGAGGATGTTGAGGGTCCGACTTGTGCGTGTGCTGCTCCTTGGAGCTTTGGGTCGGAGGTGTTGTTGCTGTTGGTGTTGCTTATAGAGGCTGAAGAGGGCGGTGCAGATGCAAAGAATGGTTGGCTCAATCCAACCAAGCGCGGTTGAAGGTCTTGACTTTCGGCAGGTTTTGTGGATGAACTGCTACCTGCTGGGCTGCGAGTGTTGCCATTGCTATTGTCATCAATGGAGATTATATCACTCTGTGGTCGAGATCCCGCTGCACTCGAGCTGCGTGTACTAGAAGCCATTTCCTTGATGAATTTCAAGGGAATAATAACCCTAAAAGTCGACCCTTTGCCCACTGTACTGTCGAGGTGGATGGTGCCGCCCATTAGGCGAGATAATTGAGAACAGATGCTCAGTCCGAGACCAGTGCCGCCGAACTTTCGGTTGAGGCCGAGGTCGCCCTGCATAAAAGGTTCGAAAACTCGTTGCTGCAAATGAGGCGGAATACCCGGTCCCGTGTCTTCAACTTCAAAAGCGAATGCTAGTGTTCTGCAGTTGAGAGGTGCTTGCGACGAATAATGCTCGAAGGTGCCACCAATGGTGCTCCCGTTCAACTGGCTATTTTCCTTCGACTGAAAAGATGGCGTCCTTGATCTCATCGCCGAATTGGATCTCGAGTCAAACGATACCTTGGTGCTGGCGTCTGATGGCTTTTCGTAATCTCCAAGACACTTGATGCGAACATCAACTCGGCCACCTTCTGGTGTAAATTTGAGACTGTTGCTGACCAGATTGATAAGGATTTGGAGTATCCGATGCTGGTCACCCCATAACAGCATATCTTTTAGTCTGCCTGTTCCCGGAGGGCCGTGTGCATGTCTCAATGTAGTTGGAACAGACACAACAATGGGCTGCTTCTCGTCGCTGCCAGCCCCAGTCGCTGCTCCAGTCGCCACTATCTCCGTTGCTGCAGCCGGTGTGCCGATGAATTTCACCCCAAAATTAACCCTATTCTCGTGCACCTGCTTTTCGAAAATCGTCAATATTTGAGACTTGATATCCGCCAGATTGAACTCTTTCTCATCCAAGCGAATGGCCGAATCAATTTCATTTTTGCTGAATGTCAACAGATCATTCAACAAATGCAACAAAAGATCGCCAGACTTGTAGACTACTTGCAGCGACTTTTTGATTCTGGGCAAGTCATCCTCGCCCATGCAGACAGCGCACATGCCCAAGATTCCATTTAATGGTGTTTTCAGCTCGTGCGAGATGTTTGCAATAAAGAGAGTTTTGCTCTCGTTGGCTGTCTCTGCAGCCTTTTTTGCTGATTCCAGCTCGCGCGTCCTCTCAGCCACGCGCTCCTCAAGTCTTGTGTACTGAATCATCAGCTCATCGGCCATTTCGTTGAATGTACCCGTCAACTCGGTCAGCTCATCTGTGACCACATGCTTTGATTCTTTGACTTTGCCGGGCACTTTGAATGTCTTTGCACGCCCGTCTGCGCTTGCCGCATCTTGCGTGTTCCTCCATCTCATATGCACAAAATTCGAGAGTGCTGCGATTATACCACCTATTTTCCTGTGTTGTGCATTCAACGCCTCCAAAGCATCGCTGGCATCGTTATTATATTGGTCATTCCCATAATCATGTTGCGGCGCCGGTTGAATTGATTTCTCTGTTGCTGCTTTGAGCTTCCTGATCGGTCTGACACTATAATGCGCCAAGGGAATGACAACCACAAAAATAAACCCAGCCGTGCCAAACACGCACGCCAAGATAAGTTTGCGTAACTCAGTCACTGAAGCGAACGCTTGCTCGTGCGTTTCCTCTATAATGAGAACCCAATCCACCAAGGACGATTGCAGCCTGGAAACACCCACGGCTACATTGTATCCTTGTTCGTCGTGAGTATTGAGGTTGCTGGTCGCATTATTGGATCTATAATGAGACAATGAATCGAGTATGGCTGGGTATTTGCTCAAAGGGAACGTGTCCTGTGTAGCGAGATATTCACTGTGCCGGTCCGCCTCGCCTGTGATGAGTGAAGGCAAGAAAATGTATCGTGCCTGAGCCTCGCGGAGCGCAGTCTCGTTGACGTGTGGGTCTGTGCGCGTTGCAGGGTGTGCGTCTGAAGAATACAGGTTATCCTTGCTAGCAGGTCCGACTAGTAATATCAGGGCAGAGCTATCAAGCCCGTCGGTATTGAGGGTAGACATTAGGCTTGTAGCACTTGTCACAATTCTGTTGCCACAAATGAGAAGGTGAATATGTAGGTTTTGGAGGAACAGAACTCACGTCATATACCCCAGAATATCTGTACTCGACGTATTATTTATGATTGGAAGTGTAAGCGAAAGCAGCGAGAAGCTGGCATTCACAGCCATCGGACCTAGAAGCAGAACACTCGTTGTATTGAATGAAAAATCAGAGAAGGCATACGCCGTGTCCTCTTCGCTTGTTGCATTGTCGGGATTCATGCCAGTGTCAAAAGTGTATGTCAAATTGGGGTAGAGTTCAGGGGGGTATCCAAGGCCAGGATCGCCCAGTATAACGGACTACAAAAAAAGGTTAGTTGATACATCAATGTCTTCTCCAAGATGTGAGAAACTCACCGATCCATTTGCATAATCATACGGAAGCGTGATTTCACCCGTCAACGAATTGCTAGTCACATTCAATATCCCGCCTCTATCGCCATCCTCATTTCGAGAATATATCTTCGCCTGATAGAGAGACGCATAGCTGCCAGTCCCCAAAGCCGACTGCACATCGTCAGTGGCAGCAGCCCAGTTTGCTGCTGTGTCGTTCCCCGCGTAAAAGTTTTCTAGTGCTTCTTGGATTAGGATTCGGGTGGTGACGGTCTTGCAGGTGGATTCGATAAGTTGAATGTCTGAGGTGACTTGGCCGGCTTTTAGGGTGGCACCCAGAGCGAGGCTTGAAGATCTGTTGTAAAAGAAGGAAGAAATTGTTAATGCGATGATCATCCGAAAAATGCGGAGATAAGAATCGACGTACTTGACCCCAGTCACGAATTTGAAGTTATTCACCCACTAAATCGAGCAGATTAGCAAACTCCTCATCTGAAGTATTAGGCAGTTATTAGCTTACTGTCGCAACAGAAATAACAGTCAACCCCAGCAACGACGTGAGCAGCACCAGCAGCGCAAGCTGCCATGCGATTGGGATCCGCATGCGATTTCGCTCTGATTAAAATTTTGACGTTTTATAAATTCAGATCCCTCCTCCTTAGAGACATATCTTTTATTGGGTTTTTGCGCTTCAACTCGCCGTGGTCGGGCCGTGAGTGGTTGTGGTGATGATCGTCGTGATAACAGAGATAGAGTTGATCGAGGTCGGGCTGGGCATTCTTCAGCGCCGGCATGTGTCACGCTAGACAAAGCATACTGGGTCAATAATGGGACGATATGGCGGCCAATTCCCCGTCAATACGAAGATGGACGTCGCACAACAGACAGGTAGTCAATAATAGCGAGGAAACGCAATCAGGGCAGGACGGAGAGGAGAAGACGACGTGCCAAGATTTTCAGGTTGGACAAAGAAAAGAAGGAAGGCAAAGCACAAGCCACCGGAGCCAAGGTCCGGACTCAAAAGCGCCAAAGGGCAACCCCGCCGGGGCCAGGCACGCGGATTGGCTGTCCTGAGGCTCCCCAAACATCGACGTTTTAAAGTCGTGTTTAGCTAACAATTGCTGGCGGGCGCTGATTGGCGGATGCCAGCCGTTGCTTGCGACGCCACGTGACTGCAGCCAATGGCAGCGAGGAAACGTAAAATGAGGGTGGGGCGGTCCACAGCCGGGGCCATTCCGGAACAGGCTTGGCGCAGACGGGGTATCCACGTAAGCCCCAAATAGCCGACGACGCCGGTCTAGACTCTTATCCACGCAATACTAATGATCCTATATAACTAGGATGAGGGATGGCTACATGAAAACAGATCCGATGTTTGCCATAATTGCCACTTATTCTTATTGAAACAGGACTTGCTGAAAAGTTTTGTTGTGGGTCAATATAAATAAATGTCTTCGACTGAATGAGGGTAGTGTGTACATATGTACTCTGCGTCTCTATCATATACTACGAGATTATGAATAACTAATACTCTCCAACGAGCGCCTGCGTCCTGGAACTATTTCCCACTGCAATAGTAAACTGTCCGTCCACTGGCATCACCCAGTTTTGCCGCCGTGTGCTCCAGAAGCTCAAGTCCTTCCGTGTCAACGCCATTTCAACCTTTTTCGTTTCTCCCGGAGACAGCTCTACTTTGTCAAAGGCGCGCAGTACGCGGACGGGGAAGTCGATAGAGTCGCTAAACTTGTCGTCTTCGTCTTGGACGTCGTCTGGGAATGAGACGTATAACTGCACCACTTCTTGCCCGGTGCGCTTGCCAGTATTGGTCACGTTGACAGTGACCACCACAAACGTTTCATAAAGAGACGGGTTGCCCCCTTCGCCTCCGCCGGCAGGAGATGGAGTTTGGCTCTTTGTGTAGCCTTTCGGGTAGTCAAAGTGCTTTTGTTTAATTTCCGATAAATCGGAGAGATACGGATAGATGTATTTGTGCAATGGCCGGAACCCTGCTGGAAATAACGCAGACTTTGCATCGGGCGTGAGTTGACTATATTCAGGCGGAGAAACTGGAGCCTCTGGTCGAGGCGATGGTAAGAGGGACTTCTCCCTGACTGGTGATATGACAAGATCCGAGTATTCAAACGTGGTATAGGATAATCCAAAACCAAACTCAAACCGCGGGGTAATCTCCTTCTTGTCAAAGTATCGATAGTCGATGAGTAAACCGTCTGTAAAGTTCACCTGTGGTACTATCGCGTTTGGGACGTACAGGATTTGTGCACTCGGGCCGTAGTCTTCAATGCTTTTTCCAATGGTATACGGCAGTCGTCCACTTGCGTCAACTCTGCCAAACAGCACATCGGCTAATGCATTTCCGCTTTCCTCGCCTGGAAGATGGGCGAGAATAACAGCCTTGATGCGTGGGTGATCAATCCAAGATTCGACAATCACAGGACCAACAGCATGGATCACGACAATAGTATCTCCCGTCTCACCCCCGCACTTTTCCGCGGCTCTTTGGATTAGAGAGTTGCCTGATTTTTGAAGAAAAAGATTGTTTCGGTCTCCGCTGATGTCTCCCCATTTTAAGAATCCTTCGCCCGCATCAGAATTGGCGAATATAATGCACAAGTCGTTATTCTCAAGATCTTTATCCTCGTAGTCGTCATTTAGATACCCCTTAAACTCAACTGTCTCATTATTGAATGACTCTCTCAATGCATGATAAGGCGTAACCAGATAAGGAAACTCAACTGCACCACTGCCCCAGCCGGAGCCCAAAGTGCCCTGGTTGCAGCCTCGATCTGGACAGGCATTAGGACCCTTCCCTTTACCTGCATCTTCGCCAAACACAGCAATTTTAGAGTATTTACTCGCGGAGCTGGATCCATCGGCGCTTAGAGGAAGAATACCGTTGACGTTCTTCACAAGCACAGTTCCTTCAGCGGCAACTCGTCGAGCAGTAATGCTGTGGGCTTCATCACCGCTTCCCTGCACATTAACAAACTCATTGACTCGTCCAATTGCTGGATCGCCTGATCCCTCGAAGAGATGACCGTACGTTTCATTCGTCCAGGAGGAAAAGTTCGGAGCATCCGGGTTGTCTCCAGGCTCATTTTGTCCCAACTGATACCATGCCGCTACTATGCGTGTCACCATGTCATTCAGGCGTTCCATAGGCATCGTTCCATTGAGAACAGCAATGGTCAGCTCTTTGCCCCAAAGGGGCTTGCCATCTGCCCATACAAGGCCATCCCCGGGCATAGACATGTCTAGACCTGCGAGTGCACTTGTCACGCCCGATCGTTGTGCGAGCCAGTCGGATTGCACAAAACCCTGGAACCCCAACTCGTCCTTTAATAGACCATTCAAAAGTTTGCTATTGCCGCACGCATATGAATTGTTAACCATTTGATACGAGCACATGACACTGGCAACGTTGGCGCGGATACTCTCCGCAAAAGGCCACATGAAAACTTCATGTAGAGCACGATCGTCAATGTTTGCAGACATCGCGTCTGTCAAAATCCACTCGTGCCCCTGTCTGAAATGTTCCTGCTCGTTCATGATAAAGTGTTTCGCTGTTGCCATCACGCCTGTTCGTTGGATGCCTCGAATGGTGTCTGCGGCTGCAATCGCGCTCAAAACAGGATCGGGAGAGAAGCCTTCCCAGTTTCTGCCACCAGCCGGCATGATTCCCAAGGGGCCCATGGACGGACCGAGCAGTACATTGACGCCTTTGCCGCGCGCTTCTTTTCCGAGTAGATAGCCACGTTGTTCTATCAACGATCGATTCCATGTTGCTGCGGTTGTAAGGCCTGCCGGGAACGCAGTGATATTGTCGGCGAAGCGTAGCCCCAGGGGACCGTCTTGTAGACAGAGAGAGGGAAATCCGGAGTCAATCGCAGGTCCTATCCACATGTCAGCAAGAGTAAAACCAAAACTGTAACCGCAATCTTGATAAGCTTACCAGTATTGCCAACGCATAGCCCCATCGACCATCCTACTCCAGTCGTAACATTAACCTTTTCAACTAGCGTCATATTCTGGACCATGGCCTTGGCCTTCTGATAACTATGAGCCCAAGTCTCCTCGGTACCGCCTCGAGGGGATGGATACCATGGAGGCGATTCCTAAACATTCATTCCCCGTCAGAACCGCCGATTGATTTTCGGCGCTGTAAGGCGACAAAAAGCAGAATGAGAACTCACATAAGCCTGGTCCCCCCAGAAAAAAGTCCTAATAGTGTGTTGATAAGCAATTAAAGGGAGAAAAATAAAAATAAGACCAGCCGCCACAATCAGATACAGACGATTCCGGACGATCGAGTTTTTGAGTAGAACCAGCACCTTGCGTGTCTTGGGGAGCGAGAGAGCACGCTTTGATGAGCTTCGCTTTTTCTTTTTCGATGAGGCGATCATCCCGTCGGTTTCACCGTCCTCATGATCGTAGTCGTTGTCGTCTGACATTGATGATAGGTCAGATGCATCAAGAGAGTCCAAGTGCCATTCTCGCTGATCATGTATAGGGTCGGATGTTTGACTGGAGAGCTGCTCTGTGGAAGAAGCAAGGTCCGCGTCGTGGCGCGGCACCGGTTGGTATTTTGAGTCGGCCATTGCGACTGTCTTATATAAACAATTGGATCCTTGGGAAGGAAGGTGCCAGTCAATCAATTAAGTGGTTCGTATATTGGCAACTGCCGTATATGCACCATCGCCTCCCCTTAATTATTGGCGGGTGTCAAGAGGGCAACCGCGGCTGCGACACACAATTTTTCCAGATATTTTCAATATGCGCCAGAAGATAAATATATATAGACCAAATAACAATGAAAATTGCGATCGAATTACTTGTCTAGTCGGCCCTTTGACAGAAATTCGCGATGGGGTGACGTCGACAAAGGCTTTGTTGATGCGGCGGACCTAATCGGAGTCTAGCTCCCATCATCCAATCAGCTGTAAGACTGCCATATCGGCAGTTTTTTCAGGGTTAGGGTTATGTCACGACTCACGACTCATTACTTTGTCTTGCTCAACATCTCTAGAAAGCTCTAGATAGACCTTCTAAGGTTATCTAGTATGTGAGAAATGAGATGCGAAGGTATAATTCTTGACGCCCAGTCAATCATAAGGCTCATATATTATTTATATTATATTTGTAACGGAGCCAATACGTAGCTATTCGAAGTACGTGTGCATGTAAACGAGAATATTCAGGTCCCAGGATATCTCCGTACAATAGAGAATCCCATACAAAGCAGATTGACGGAGGATCCCTGATAAAGACCTCCTATAAAGGAAATCCTAACAAAGCCCTACTCCGTACGGCGGCAGAGCCAGCTGCCGTAACAATATTCTTGGTTAGATAGCAGCTAATTAGGAAACCAGCTCTAGGGTCGATCAATTCCTCGTCTTCTGCCGTGTGTTCCTCTATCACTATTCTTCTCGAACGCATCTCTAGAGTCATTCTGGAGCCAAAATGTCCCTGGACGAGGATGATGATTTTAACCTAGAAAGGGGCTCAAGGACCGCGCAATTTATAGGTACGTACATAGTACATAGTATTCCCAACTAACAATAAAATACTATTATTAACTAATTTTAGAGAAACTTTAATGGCAGAAATGCAGATAACATCTTCAATAATTAGGTCCATCTTACCAAAATATTACACTTATTAGATAACCACCATCTAACTTTCATATACACCACAAACTAAGCTCTACTTTTGGGATAATGATAGCAATCTTATCTACGTAGTACAGTATGGAATCCAACGTAAAGATAGCGAATATGCAACATTAACGAGGGCACTTGGCGCAGTTGGTAGCGCGCATCGTTTGCATACTAGAAATCGATGAGGTCGCCGGATCAAGCCCGGCAGTGTCCAACTTTTTTTATACACACTCTTCTTCTAGTTGACAGTCAGGACACAATTTTTTTTTAAATACATTCAATTTACGAGACAGCTGAGACGAGTGATGAGGAGTCTCCCACTTGAAGTGAACGTGTCTGCAGCACCAAAAATATATATCTACGAAGGATGGGACTACCTAGGTAATGTTGAAGATAATATCTAATAAGAATGTGCAACAACCATATATTGAATAGATCTCATACAACAACGGTAGCAAGTTTATAACACAAAAATCTTGGCGAAGAAAAATGCAATCGATCAATATACGAGGAAAAAAATGAAAGATTGTATGGGAATCGAAGAAGATGACAATAGAAGAAAGAAACTACAAAAAAAAAAAAAATAACGCCGTCCAGTCTAATGTATGAACAAATGAAAAAAAAAAGCCATGCATCAAAACAAACATCTATCATGAAATGTGCCTTTCATCAAGAATCGTCATTAACACAGAAGAAAAAAAAAAAAGGCAAAACAAATGGATTTTTTCTCGCGTATAAGCGAATTATTTTGTCCTCTTTTCGAAACAAAGAGATGAATTGACGGATTATGCCTCGTCATCGGTATCGACAGGCTTAGGCGTGCCCTTGGGCGAATTGAGCCATTCGATATGACGGAGACGGCGGCGGACTTCACGGTCTTTAAGTTGAGCACGAGTAAGCTTCTTCTTCTTGCGGGCCTTGAACTTCAATTCGCCGGTATCTTCGGCACCGGAGTTGACAGCCGATGGTGCAGCGCTGGATACCACAGAGCTGGCCACGGTACTGGGCACAGTGCTGTTGGGGGCGGGGGAGCCAGGCTGGCTGTCCTCAAACCGGTCGGCGGCGACCGCGGTGTTGGTTCGCTGGGTAATACGACCATCGGCAATGTGAATCTGCTCGGGGCATAGGGCACCGACGAATTCTTCGTTGTGGGAAATCATAACCACGCCACCCTTGTAGTCGCGAATGGCGACGGCGAGACCTCCGAGGGAGTCACGGTCCAAGAAATTGGTTGGTTCGTCGAGCACCAGCAAGTGAGGGTTATTCCACATGGCACCTGCCAGCACAACCTTGACTTTCTGACCACCAGACAATCCGGAGATTTGGTTGTGGTTGGCGATTTCAGGGTCCAGACCGACATCCTCGAAATGCTTGGCGATAACCTTGGGTTCGAGAATACGATAACCTAGACCTTCACGAGATGCTTCGTGATCATCGAATTCCTGGACGAGCTTGGAGAAACCGAGCTCGGTCAAGGTCTCGCGAGAAATCATGGTGTTGAATTTGGGGAGCAGTCCAACCCATTTGACTTCGTATTGGAACGACTTCTTCCATTTCTGTCGACCGATAAGGGCTTCAATGCGTTTACCACCCTTGCCATCGCCAAGATCGACAGGCTTTTCCATTTGCTCGCGCTCCTCATCACTCAGAATACGGGTCTGTTTGAGGTAGACCTCACGATCGTCACCGTTGGCATATCGCCATTGGAGGTACTGGTTAGGTGTCTTTTCAAGATGCATTTCAACGTGCTCAAGTGCGTGCTGCTTGATGTATCCGATACGCAGATTAGGGTGCTTCTCAACACGACCGGTCTGAGGGATAGTCTCGCCAGTCAAGAGCTTAATGAAGGTCGATTTTCCAGCACCATTTCCACCAATGATAGCAGTACGAGAAGATAGCGACAGTGTGATGGAGGCATCTGCAAGTGAAGGCTTGCTGGCCCCGGGGTAGGTGTATGAGCAGTTACTCATACGCAGAATAGCTTTAGTCTGTGACTTGATGCCGGTAAGAATACCGGGTGCCGGGAACTTGAATTGCACGTTCGATGCAGATAGAGTGTAGTAACTCTTTCCTTCTGGTTTGACCTTCACAAAGTCTGCAAGGTTACCCTTGTAGCACACCAGCTTCTTGCTCTCGTAATGGTAAATATCTGTGCAGACTTCATCCAAGAAACCAGAGTCGTGACTGACGATCAAGCTGGTGATATCGGTATGAGCCTTGAGGTATTCTTGCAACCACTTGACATTGGCGACATCGAGATGGTTAGTAGGTTCGTCGAGCAGGAGAACATCGGCCTTCATGAGCATGGCACGAGCAAGAGCAAGCTTCATCTTCCAACCACCAGACAACGATCCGACCTTCTGGGATTGACGGCCCTCGGGTCCAGCAGTGAACTGGAACTCGCTCAAGACAGTTGAGATTTCTTCCTTGCTGACATTCTGAAGTTCAGGGTCATTTGCACAGAACTCAAGAATGCTAAGCTCGGCACTTTCGCCTTGGTTGTGCTCGACAAAGCACGTGCGAAGGACTTCCTTTGAAGGGAAGCCCTCCAATTTTCCATTGGCAATACTGCGCATCAAGGTGGATTTACCGGCACCATTACGGCCACAGAGTCCATAACGGTGTCCCTTCAAGAGGCGAAGGTTGGTGTGAGACAATAGAAGCATACCACCGTATGCGAGAGAGAAATCTGCGTTTACAATTTCAACCTCGCCGTCGTCTTCCTGAACCGGTGCGCCGAATTTGCGGTGATCTTCTTCAACGAAATGAGCCTGAACTTCAGAGGCAACGGCATCATTCTGTCCATCTTGGACTAGAGTGTGCAGATAAGGTCCCACACACTCCGAGATGCGGTCGAGCATTCTAACATTAACGTCTTCGCGGACCATACCGGCAATGTATGATTTGACAACGTCGAACAAGGCTGCTTGTGCCGGTTGCGCGGGTCCTCCGTGAGCGACAATTTTAGCATCCAAGACTTTGAGCACATCTTCTGGGGTGGTCTTCACAACAGCTCCATCAGACACATTGCCGTTGTCATCGCCCATTGCCTTCTGGATCACGTCGACAGCTCTGGTGGCCAATTCACGCACTTCGGGAAGGGAGGCGCGGTCTTTCACGGCCTGCACACCAGGCTTAAGCTTGGGAAGGAAAGTCCTGGCTTCTGTGGGGTCGTGGACCAGTTTGGTCAAGTTCTCAACTACAACGACAGTTTGACGAAGTACTTCCTGGGAAGTTGTAGGAGTGTTGAGCGATCGCTCCAAAAGAGGCGTCAATAGCGCGAGGACAGGCGAAGTGACAATGGCGACGAATGTAGTTTGGGAAAGAGCGTGGATCGTCTTTTGCAAGCTTTCAGTAGAGGGCTTCTCCATTGCAGTGATGAGCAGAGGGATCCTGGGAATGACGTCTTCGTTGGTGATGAGCGTGGTAACAGCGGTCATGGTCTTGACTGCCTGCTTGGCGACTTCATTCTTCAAGTCGTGCATGCCAGACTCGACGACAGGAATAACCTCCTTCAAAGTGTTGCCCATTGCTTCACGAAGCAGATCCTTCTGTCGCTCTTCGTCTTTGGTGCCAGTGCCAATCTTGGCTTTATTGGCCATCTTCTCCAAAAGAGCGTATGCGCCGACGGCACCCTGCCATTTGCCAGTGCTTTTGTTCAAGTAACGGAGGACGGCTGGGAGAAGAGCGTTGATGAGTGATTCGGGCTTGAGACCGGCGAAAAGTGCGTCCACGGCGTACTGGGCGGCATCGCGGACAACGGCACCCTTGTCGGAAAGGGCATCCAAGGCAACGTTTAGAACGCCGCCGTCGTGGATAAGGAATACGACCTCGCTGAGAGGATCTTTGCGCGGAAACTGTTCGAACAGAGCGCCGAGGATAAGCATGGCGCTTTCTCTTTTTGCTCCATCTTTCTTATCGGCTGCGGCTTTCTTGATCTGGGGCAAGATGTTGTAGGCCAAGAGTCCCGAATATCCGACGGAGTTGATTAGGAGGTTTGTGAGGGCATAAGAAGCGTCCAGCGACTCCTGCGAGGTCTTTGCAGAAAATATCGTGTTGAGAAGGGAGGCGACCTCCTCCTGGGTAGGAGGAACACCCGACGGGGTCTTGGAAACAGCGATCGGCATGTTTGGTACTTCGGTGGGAGCAAAATGAGGCATTCTATAACAACGAAACGGCGAAAAAGTCTTCGGGCCCAGTCGGTCCCTTAGGCAACAAACTGCCTATATGCAGCGAATATGTACAGAACCCGAAACCGGAAAAGAGAAAAGAAAAAAGAAAGAAAAATAATATTAGGTAGAGAGGAGAGTTCCTGTTACAGGTGGTCGATTTAAAACCGCCGTGCAATGAATATACAGGGAAGAAAATGAGACAAAACAAAAAGGGACGAAATGCAACGCGGGGCTGAGCGTCGACTTTTTTTTTTTTTTTTCCTTTCGGGAGATCTTTTTATCGCCCCACTGCATGTGCCATAGTGGCAATATCAACCAATAGGAGGTCCGTATCTACCGGGCTTATCAATCCATTGGTCTATAGCGTTCAAGGTGGGGCCGAAGCTGACAGCGTGCTGTGATTGGCTGGAATTGTATACAATTTGTATACAATTCATCATATATTCAGGCATATAAATGCGGAATAGAATAGAATATTAAGTAGATATTCATGGATATGTTCATTTCCAATTGGTGAAAAATGTATGTGTGGTCTTCCTTCTCCCTCAGCTTTCTCTGGACGAAACCACCCATTTCCTCCCTTTCGGTTTGGGTCAGAAGCTGCAGGCGATCTTTTAGATCCCCATCCCTAAAGAATCGCCGGTCAATTTTAGCCCAGTATATCATATCAAACGCCCACCTCTTCCTAGCTACATAGTTCAGCCAGAAGTTACCGGTTTCCCAGCTTTTCGGCATATCTTCTGATAGCCGATCGGTTTCCTTGGATCTGTCGATCAATAGCTGCCTGCTCCCTCTCCTTGAGTATTCTCAAAATACCGGCAGGACTTTCTCATAGTGGTGTGCCCAGTTGTCCAAGCGTTGGGCCCAAAATTCGGAAAGCTCGAGTATGAGCCAGAATGGAGGACTATACGTGAAGCCCGTCGGTGCAGCATACGTAAATTCCCAGTCAAGGGCCTCGGTCATCTGAAACTCCGCATTTGCAAGCACATTCCCCGGTCGAAAGTCGTTGCAATAAAGTTTGAATGGCCCCGAGTCATCTGTGCAAAGCTGATACTCACGCGTGATCTTGCGAAACAGAAATCTTGCAATATACTTCTGTCGGCAATCTTCGGCAGACTCACTTGCAGGTTTCGCTGAGAAGACAAGTGCGTCATATGTGATTCATAATACGACGAAGCGGTTGTGAATGGATGCTGGGGGAGCAACTTTTCTGGGAAGCCTCCAAGTTGAACTAATTCATTCATGTTGAATGTAAGTGGGCGGTACTTTACGACCTATTTGTCGTCAAATTCATCGTCTTCATTGGCCTTGGAAATACAGCAAATTTCGGAGAAAGGGCGTCTTGATAATTGCAGTAAGATATCTGCCATTTGACTATAAACCAATTCGAGTCTTTCTGGCGTAAGGTCTGGGTTCATGATGGGCCTCTCTTGGCGCGAATGACCAGGTATGTTAATAACATCGATAAAGTCATACTCATGGTTGATATATTCCATGATAATAAAGGGCCCTAGGCCGCATGGGCTTTCTTCCATCGTTCCAGAGTGCAAGATGTGAGGCACACGGATATTGGTGAAATATTCCAGAAACCGCATGACAGCTATTTCACGCTCGACTTTTTCTTCGGGGAATACCGAAGCACCAGGGCATGGAAACCTGATCACTGCTGAGCCCCCATCTTTGAATTTCATCCGAGGCCAAGTGCTAAACGCGCCCCTTTTGGAAGAAAATAGTTCATTGGGGACTCCTCCTCGGTGCTTGTCTATCGTTGCTCCGATATACCGAAGGACTGCCGGTCGAAAATCTTGTCTTTCCAAGGTTCAAATAGATTGTCACACCTCTCCCATGCAAGATCATCGTAGTCCATACATTTTGGTATTATGATAGTGCTAACCGAGTTTGGAGCCATGGTAAGGATTAAATTCACTAGAAGATGGTTTTGCGATTTCTGATTTAGACACAGTTCGTCCTATTTATGTTTCTTGATACTTATGGTCGTAGTCGGGAGCTTTGAAAAGCGACGCTGGAATTTCGAAACGAGCACAAGAAGTTTTTACGCAGAGATGCGAGTCGAAACAAAGATTTTCTACGTATTATTAGAATATGAATAGAATGGCATCTTTATTAATAGCAATAGCCACAGCACTAAAAATAAGAGTACTGTTGATTTTCTGGCAATCGTGCAACTTCCCGCACAAAGGATTGGCCACGTATGACTACGTGGCAGTGGATAAAGGGCATTTATGGGCATAGAATGTACTAGAATAAAGAGGATAAGACTGTATACATAAGGAAATGGCTGACCGTCCCATGTAAAAGGGCAAAGAATCGAGATTCGTAAATAACAAGAGATATTTCATGTTGTTGTTGTTGATGTGTGCTGATTGGCTCGGCCCGTGTGGCCACTGGCTGGCTGGCTTGATGGGCCGACCCAAGATGCTTAAGAACTTGGGCTGCGCCTGATTATTTTCCCATTACCCAACTCTCCCCAAGATGTTCAACACAGAAGAGCGCGTCCGGCTTACGCCATCGATGGTCCCCAGCTCACTCAATTTTGATGTCGAGGACTCATCATTCTTTCGAAAATGGAACCAGCTACCCCCACCAAAGGAGGTTCAAGCTCAAGCCAAAACCCAGCATCTTGCTGGAGTCAACCCAGACAAAAGGAAAGTCCTTCCAATGACCGCTCCTTATGTGAGGCCACCACCTGTGTTATTTGAGGACATGGGCTTGTTGGTTAAGTGGGGAAGCGCCGTGAATGTATCTGAGGCCTTGACGCTCTATGCAATTAATCGGTTCCTGAAGGGGCGCGTCCCAGTCCCTGAGGTGTACGGGTGGCGCACAGATGGGGATGAGAAATACATTTACATGGAATACATCCGAGGGAAATCTTTAGAGCAAGTATGGGATACTATGGATGTTAACGATCGAGCCGCGATCTGTCATGAACTTGGGGCAATCTTTGGTCATCTACGTCAGCTTGAGCAAGACCCGCTGGACAAATTCGTTGGTCAGCATACCTATACACCCCGGTAGCCGCAAGATACTGCTGTCCTCTAACATCTGCTGTTTTTTCTGCAGGGAATATTTCACGGGCCCCTCTTTATGATAGAGCTCTGCACATAGCATACATGTCAGAGGCAGGGCCATTTGCTACAGTACATGATTTTCATGAGTGGTTCACATTTCTCCCCCGACGACCGATGCCTGATCCATACTCTGTACCAATGGAACCATTTCGTCACGAGCTCCCTGACAACTGTGACATTAAGTTTACCCATGGTGACCTCCACCGAAGTAACATCATTGTCACCCCCAGCCGACCACATCGCATTGTAGGTGTTGTTGATTGGGAGCAGTCAGGCTGGTTGCCTGCTTACTGGGAGGTTCGTAAGGCACAGTATACCACATCCTGGGGAGAAGAGTGGTCCACGAAATATTTGCCGATGATTTTGGACCAATACTCCACGACTTGGGATCCATGGGACTATTATGCTTCATCTATGGGGTGCTAGGCGATATTTTTGCATGCAGGGTTTAATGACAAGATGAGAGAGGCGTGTCTCCAGTGTGTTTGACTAATACGAAGTGGAAACACACCCCGCGAAATGTATTCGCCGGATATATTGAACACTCGGCATCAGAGAGTTGGTATCTCGCACGCAATGTAAGGAAACATGTATGGTTTACAAATTAAGTGCAATTCATTTCTCCCCTATCGCCTGGCAGTGTGCTAAACTTGGAACTTAGACTTCTTTGTTAATTACATACAGCTTCAAAACTCACACAATAAACAGGCATTGTCCCACACAAACAAACAAAAACTTCACATAAACCACTCCATCTTTCTTCGACGTTGCAAGACCCGTGAATTCATCGTTGTCGGAGTATCTTTGGGGCGTTTTGCACAACCGCACTGGCACTGCTGGCAACGAATCCCTCCTCGATGAGTTTTTGGACGTAGTCTTCTAGCCAGTTCTGGCAATTGGGTGCCTACACCAATCATTAGCCACCTTAATGAGTATTTTTACGGACGAGGAACATACCGATGAATCAAACGGATTAGGACTGCGACCAGGAGGCGGTACAACTGTGGCGGCAGACTCGAGTCGATCACGGGCCGTGGTGTCTTGCGAAAGCTGCCCATTGCCGACAGTATCTGTTATATACTGTGTATTGACTTGGGCAAGAGGAATGATCTCGTATTTTCGTTGCGTGATACGAAAATCATAATTGCGCTTGAATTCAAGGAAAAACCCCGTGGCTGTGTTTCCAGTCACATGGATCCTTTTTCTACTTGACCCGTACTGTCGGATGGGATAAAAACGCCATAATGGGCAGGTCTCGCGCCATTGGAGAAAACTGCCAGATAGATTGGGCGAGACATTCTTTTGCGTGGTAGAGGATATATGTATATATATATAAATAAGACAAACAGTGCGACAAGTGTAAAGATATAGGCGATTTGTACAGTTTACTGAGATATGGCAGTTCACTTCTAGGGTTTATATATGTTCGCTACCTTGTCTGAATGATAAAAACATCATGAGTTGAGCTCTCCATAACCTAAGCGCCCACAGCACCGACTAGGACCACAGAGTGTTTGAAGGGAGCCCTAAGACCAGTCAATTATTTGCTATCAGCAATCCAGTGCCATCTATTATACTAACGTTGAAACATCATTATGTCTATTTTCAGGTGAAAACGCGAGATGAGCCGACTTTCAAAGATGATTTGGCACACCAATGTGCCACCAGCGGTTGAGGCAAGGCGATGTTGGTCGTGGGGAGGTATTTGTTTACTAAAGTTAAGCGCTTCGGTCTGAAACGGCTCCATAATATCAGCGGCTAATTGACCCTATATCAACAGCACAAGGAAATCTAAAGTTTCAAATCGTCATGTCTAATAATAAATGGTTGGTCGGTTTGACTCGATTTGCGCAGAGTACTACGCGGACCGTGTACATATAGGTAGTTTGAACTTTGAAATGTTGACTCCGCAACTCAGCTTTATTCCACTTGGATTCGATCAATGCGTACGCGTTCATTCTCCACATATCCTGAGGCGTCACCAGCCGACAAAATGATGTTGATGTAAGAAATTAATATTTATTTGTGCAGTAAACGCAAATACTAACCCCAATCCAGCATCGAGCATGCCCTGCAATCCAGTTTCAGGATCCCAGCAATCACTGGCGCAACGATACCTAGGCAAGGCCCCCAAAATGTTTGTATAAGACATGTTCCAAGGTTGGCGACAGCAAACAATTAGGAATGTAACGGGCTTTGAGATTGTATAAACAAAATCTACTTTGGTAGTCATACGTTCGCGCAGATTGTCCTAATATACTAGCCAGAAGCTTAACGTCGTTATATACATTTTCAGCACTAAAAACAAATAATCCCAGCTTTGCGACATTTCAAGCAATAGGATTCAAGAAAGGCGTTGCCAAAAGCCGATTCACCTCATCCACATCATCCACATTCTCAATATCCAAAACCAACTTCTCAATCCTATCTCGTGTCTCTTCATCGATGAGACCCTGCGTCAGCCGTCGCCATTTCTCTACTATCTCGTCATTCGACAGACCCGGCGCAACACTCTTGGGGGCGTCCAAGGTCTGAGTCAGAGCCGTCCCGTCGGTAAGCGTGATAGTAACGCGTTGTATATACCCTTCACCAAGGTCGAGAGCATGGTGGCATGTAGTCTTCGCCACAAGATCCCAGATAACATCTCGCTCGAGCTGGTCATGCCGGAATTGAGCCGGCAGAACCTGTCCGTCGACAAGCTGCGTGACCGCAGTATACGCTGCGCTCATCTGCGCGCCCGTGGCTGCCACAGGACGCTTCACATCAAACCCGCCATGATGGAACGCCGCCTCGGTCATGTCCACCTTAATACTAGCAATGGCACTCAGATCCTTCAATTTATCCGCATGTTTCGTCTGCAATTCGTGCACACAATCAACCGTGCAATGCGTCCCAGCCATGGAAGCATGATACTTGACTCGAATATTCCGTGACTGCCATGTTGTGCCGAGCTCCTTGCTAACTTCCTCTGGCAGATATGGGGGTTCTTTACCGGATCCCTGGCCAAACATAGCCAAAAATCCACCATATTTCTCTTCATAAACATTCTTGATGCCCGTATACCCCTTTTGCGCCAAAAAGGCGCCTAGCAGACCATTTCGGGCTGCGAATCCGTGCTGCATGCGTTTTACCTCGCTGCCGAATTGGGCAGACATGAGCCCGCAGGCCTGTGTGCAGGCGACACCCAGGGCGTCTTCGATGGCGCTCGCAGGCAGGTTTAGGAGTTTGCTGACAGAAGCGGCAGAGGCTGAGGGGCCGAATACGGCGCCTGAATGCCACCCGCGTGTGAGGATGTGTGCGCCATGCAGACCCAGACCGACTCTGGGCCCGGTCTCGAAGCCGGCAATGAGTGCGACGAGGAATGTCTTGCCATCGGTCTTGGTTGCCTGGCCGATTTCGCGTTGGCTGATGGCAGAGAAAAGAGCTGGTAGGAGAATAGCGTTTGAGTGCACGGGGGCTAAAATGTGCCAATCATCGAGTTCGAATGATTGAATGGCCGTGCTGTTTAGTAGTGCGGCAGATAGAGGGCTGACTTTCTAGAAGGTTTTTAGTCTATTTTTATCTTTTTGAAGTATAGAGGAAGCTACCTTGTCAGTGTACCCCCATACTGTGCTGTGTCCTGTCGGCTCCATCTCGAAGATGGTCTCTGCTGCCCTTTCTGTCCATGGCAGGCGAGCACCCACGATGCCGCATGCAAGACCGTCTAGGGCAAGATATTTGGCTCGAACGCGCACATCTTCAGGGATGTCATCCCAAGTGACGGTCTCGAGCCATTGGCTGAGCTTCTTCGTTACTCCTTCTGGTTCAGTGTCTGTTGGCGAACCCATTTTGGATGGAATTGAAAATTAAAAAAGCAAGAGAGATGATTGTTTGGTCGTGTATTTGTATGATATTGTGGGATATGCTGAATGAATCATTGAGCCCTAACTTTACCCCGGATTTATATTCTGGCACATCGATCAATCCATGCCGCGAACGGCCCGGTCTATGTGAAGAATCGCCGGTACGCCAATGACGTGGTGAGAAGCCCGACTTAACCGAGGACATAAAACAAACCGACTTCGTACAGCGTTTTATGCATGTTTTGCATATCCCCTACCTTGAAAGGTCGATCGTTCTTGAGGATGGAGATGTTGATGCTAACCCCGGCGGGTGAGAATTCAGGCTAGCAATGTTGGTGCCTTAGCTGGGTGCCTAGCCCCAGGCATCAACGACGGCGGCTTCCTTCCCCACGCCCTTGAACGGCCCGGGTGCCTTCATTTTCTTGACTTCTTCACATGATGCTAAGATTGTTTCGCGGTGCACAGCTGTCTCTCGTCCCCAAGATTTTTGTTCCTAGGCATTATTCAGCATCCACGATGGCGCTGCAACGCTCAACGGCCCCACTAGTCTGGATTGACTGTGAAGTCTGGAACCCCTCACGCGACTCCAAACGCGTCTCCCTTTCCAACGATAGCTAATAAACTGTGCAGATGACCGGCCTTAACCCCGAAACCGACCAAATCCTCCAAATCAGCTGTTTTATTACAGATGCGAACCTCCAGCTCCTCGAACCCAATGGCTTCGATGTCGTCGTCCACCAGCCGAAATCCATACTCGACGCCATGGGGCAGTGGTGCGTCGAGCACCATGGTCAATCCGGTCTCACGCAAGCTGTTCTCGACTCCACTACCGATGCTGCCACCGCGGCTACAGACCTACTAGCCTACGTTAAAAAGTACATACCAGAGCCACGGACCGCATTGCTCGCGGGCAACAGCATTCATGCAGACAGAGCCTTCCTAGCCAAGAATCCGTACTCGCCCGTCCTCGAATACCTTCATTATCGTCTTCTCGATGTCAGCACAATTAAAGAGGCCGTGAGACGTTGGGGAAGCGACGAGTTGCTGCGCGAAGCACCGCCGAAGCGTGAAGTCCATCTGGCTAGGGACGATATACTCGAGAGCATCGAAGAGATGAAGTACTACCGGTCACGAATCTTCGACAGCCGCTGAATAGATCATTTACATCAATTGACTACCACCAAAAATCATGAATCCGTGATACAGATCTCATACATGATCTGCAGGAACCGGATGGCGAGCTCTTGATCGTCACTATATTTTAGTCCGAGAACGGCCTATCTTTTTCAGCGTGGGGCGGATATAGTATCCGATATCGATGTATGCAGTGTGCACTCTCGAATTGGGCACTCGAGTAACTGTGCTAACTTCCAAGGCAGGCATTACTACATGATTAGATGGCCACTTGGTACTGGTTATCGGCTTCGGCCCCCAGGCATGCCGGGATGGGATGGACAAATATCATAAGGTGTATGAGCCACGTTTGTTCTGGACTCGCGGTCCCGCTTGTTCAACAAGGTAGTGGGTCACTATTTGGTGCTCTGCGAAGTGCCCCTTTGGCCATAATCACACCCAGAAAGACAGAAATAAAAGCGAATGGACAGAAACTCCTTCGAATTGATCGTGTAGAAATAGCGTAGATCAATGCCTTATCGAACGTAAAGTATGTAGTGTAGAGTGACTGCGTGGCTGCAGGCAGGTGGCGGGCGGCGGAGGAAGGAGCTCAGTATGACGCGAGCCCCTCACTAAGCCGCTGTTGCTTTCCCTGCGCTTGCCATCCCACTTTTCTGTTGTCAAAACACTGAATGTCGGTGAGAGATCATCTTCATCGTCTTATTATCTCTGCGTCTGCATTTTTCGGCTTCTGATCTCTTCCCCTCTTTTTTCTGCTTCTGCTGCCAATTGCACATTCCGATCCAGACATACCACAGGCATCATCATGTCGGCTCAGACGGTGTCCCTCACCCCCTTCCAGGACCAGAAGCCGGGCACGTATGTTTTCTCTCGTTATTCCAGCCCACTGTCGCAGTTTTATTGACTAAGAATTGGAATTCTGCAGTTCTGGTCTCCGTAAAAAGGTCGTCATCTTCCAGCAGCCCAACTACACCGAATCGTTCGTCACCAGCATCCTGCTCTCCATCCCCGAAGGCGTCGAAGGTGCTTTCCTCGTCATCGGTGGCGACGGTCGTTACTACAACCCAGAGGCTGTACAGACAATTGCAAAGATCAGCGCTGCATACGGCGTGAAGAAGCTGCTGGTGGGACAGAACGGCATTCTGAGTACCCCGGCTGCTAGTCACCTCATTCGCAAGCGGAAAGCTACAGGTGGTATCTTGCTCACCGCCAGTCACAACCCCGGTGGTAAGATTGTCTCCAGTAAATGTGCTGTGAGGATGGCCGCATGCTGACTTTAGTGGGTAGGTCCTACTGAGGATTTCGGTATCAAATACAATCTCGCCAATGGTGCCCCGGCTCCGGAATCTGTCACCAACAAGATCTATGAGACCTCAAAAACCCTGACTTCATACAAGATCACCCAGCTTCCAGACATCGATCTTACCCAGATTGGCACTCGCAACTATGGCCCACTCGAAGTGGAGGTTGTCGACTCGGTTACTGATTACGTGGATTTCATGAAGGAGATCTTTGACTTTGACCTGATTCGCGACTTTTTGAACACCCACAAGGATTTCAAGGTGCTGTTTGATGCTATGCATGGTGTCACCGGACCTTACGGTGTCCGCATCTTCCAGAAGGAATTGGGTCTCCCAGCCTCCAGCACCCAGAACTGTGAGCCAAAGTCGGACTTCGGAGGTGGTCACCCAGATCCCAACCTGGTGTATGCGCACGAATTGGTTGAAGCTGTGGACAAGAATGGAATCCAGTTTGGTGCCGCCAGTGACGGTGACGGTGACCGCAACATGATCTACGGTGCCAACGCCTTTGTGTCTCCTGGAGACAGCTTGGCCATTATTGCTCACCACGCAAAGCTCATCCCTTACTTCCGCAACCAGGGTGTTTACGGTCTGGCTCGCTCGATGCCAACATCCGGTGCCGTCGATCTGGTCGCCAAGGCTCAGGGTCTGCAGTCTTATGAGGTGCCTACTGGCTGGAAGTTCTTCTGCGCCCTCTTTGACAACAAGAAAATCTCAATCTGTGGTGAAGAGAGCTTTGGAACTGGCAGCAACCACATTCGGGAGAAGGACGGTGTGTGGGCTGTTGTGGCATGGTTGAATATTATCGCCGGTGTGGCCAAGGAAAAGCCTAATGAGACCCCTAGCATTGGTTCTATCCAGAACGATTTCTGGAAGACGTATGGCCGTACCTTCTTCACTCGTTACGACTACGAGCAGGTTGACAGCAATGGAGCAAACAAGGTCGTTGCCGACTTGACCGAGTCGATCAACAGCTCTTCCTTTGTTGGCTCATCGATTTCTGGCCGCAAGGTCTCCGATGCCGGTAACTTCTCATACACCGATCTCGACGGCAGTGTTAGCAAGAACCAGGGTCTGTACGTCAAGTTCGACGATGGCAGCCGCATTGTGGTTCGTCTGTCGGGTACTGGCAGCTCCGGCGCTACTATTCGACTTTACATTGAGAAGCATGAGTCGGATGCGAGCAAGTACGGTGTGCAGACTCAGGAGTACCTCAAGGACAACATCAAGTTGGCTGTTGAGCTTCTGAAACTGAAGCAGTACGTTGGACGTGATGAGCCTGATGTAAAGACTTAAATGATTGAACAAGCACGACGAATGATTTATCTCAATGGCGAGAGTGTGTGTTAGCGGTTCTTATTAATAGTCATTATATAGCATTCCTTACATTCAGTAAAAATGGACCATGCAATTAATCAGGCAATAATCATACCTAGTCAGGATCATTATAAAAACTAGAAAACATATAGCTTCCCATATATTTAAGCTTAAGAAGACTTCATCTGCTCGTCCCACCACGACTGCCACCTCACCACCTTTTCTTCCCTCCTCGCCTCCTCCGCCGCAAACACAACCGCATGACTCCTCACAGCTTCTTCCAGGGTACATCCAATAAACTGATTCTGCGCATCCTGCACATCCCACCCCTGATTCTCCACAGCATCGATCGCACCCACAAACATGCGCGCCAACCCCCAGTCCCCGCCTCCATGCGCTTTCTCTTCCTTGGGATTTTTCGCCTTGGGAATCTCGACCGTTGTGAATTCATTTGTAGCGAATGAATAGATTTTGATGGTTCGGCTGTCATACTCGATTTCGCCCTCGGTGCCGTAGATGCGCCCTCGTCGCTCACATTGTTTTTCCGAGGGTGCAATCATATGCAGATTTGCGGTTTTCGCGAGACGAGCAGTAGTTGTGCCATCCTTGCTAGTGACTGGTGTCCCATCGTCCCATTTTATCGTCACGAATTGATCGTCGACCACATTATTATCGGATTCCCAAACACAGCGGCCGAACCAGGGGCGAGCGGCGATATCACTGTCTGGTGTTGTATCTTTGTCGTAGTCCTCTGCGAGTGTGCTCATAAGCCGTTTCTCGGCTGCTGCAACACCGGCTGTAGCATATGTATCCTCGATATCCGGACAGACAATGTGCAGCGGCCAATCCACATTCCCCTTGAGCAAATGCCTTTCCTTGTAGATGCGCACGCTGCTATACACGCATTTCCGCTCAATAGGGCACTCCAAGCAATTCGTCGCGTTCCCCGCATCCTTCGGTTTGCGTCTTTTCAGGAATTGAGTCAGATTCCCCGACGACGTGATTGTGCGCGGATGATGCGGCAGTGTCCCGTTGGGCGAACCCGGCGGCGGCGAAGAGAGTAACCAAACCAAGAAATCGATATCGTGGCATGCCTTGGTCAGCAGTGACCCAACCCCATCGCCAGTCTCGCGCCGCCAGTTCCCGCGCACGTAGCTGTGCGTGAAATGCCAGTAGCCCACGGGCTCCGTATGCTCGATGGAGACGACGTCGCCAATGACGCGTTCCGTCAGCAGGAGCTGGCGAAGACGTATATTGTGTGGGTTGTAGCGCAGCACATGCCCGATGGAGAATACCTTTGGCGGACCAACATCTTTCCCCTCAGGCACATACGCGCGATAGATAGACAGACAGTCCTGCAACGACGTCGCCAGGGGCTTCTCGCATAGCACATGCAAATTCAGCGGAGCAATAGCGCACATGATCTCCTTGTGCATTTCGTCGAGGGCGCAGACAAACACCCCATCCACACCTATAGGCACATCTTTGTCCCCGTTAGCAGCGGCCAGTCTACGCTCCGTCTCCCATTTCACCCAGTCCCTCCAATCGGGAAACGCCTGGCCGGCAGCTGGTTGACCATTTTTGCCCCAGATAAAGCTCTCGCCGAATTCCTGGCGGCTGTAGGGCCGTGGCTCGGCGACGGCATGGATTATGGCTGATGTGCCCTCCGTGACGGCTTCGGCGTAGCGATGGCCTCGTCCGCCGGCGCCGATGATGAGGAAGCGGAGCTTCTTCCCGCTTGGAGCAGGTGTCACACCTGCTGAGGGCGTGGTTGGTAAGGAATTGATAGCCATGTTAGTAGACACTGCACAGTTGGAGTGTTTGTTCTACAGGGGGGGTTTGTTGCAGGGGCCCGCCTATCTTATAAGGGCTCCAGCGATAAGCATCCCCGCATGCCATGCCGTGCGCGGGCCAACCCACGGTGACCAATAACCCCGCTGTGATTGGCCCGTCACTCAGCGCCCCGGCTAAATGCCCGAGTTGGCCGACCTCGTATTCTTCTCCTCATCAGACATCTACACCGTACTTTCTGCCTCGGACTCTGTCTTACAGTAGCATCTGCTCGCTGATTCATGTTTCCTCTAGTTGGCTTTATCTAAGTTCTATGTATAAGGGTGGATATTAGCTATCAGTGGAACCATCGGACCACCCTCCATCCCCGCCCAAACTCTCATATCGATTCCCCAACCCGCAAAACGCCGTCTGAAGACGCCTCTCTCTCTCGCTTTCCCGACTGCAAGCACCAAACTCAGCACTGCGATGTCCTAGCACATCCTCCAACGCCCATGCAATGCGCTCTGCTCCCAGACGCGCGCCTTCCAGGTTGGGCGCCGCCGGCCCCAGACGCAGCGATGCCAGACGACCAGTCACAAACAGGGGCACGCCGGTCTTCCACATGAGATCGTCCGTAAGGCACGGCAGGCCATTGATGGTCTCAATCGGGTAGTCGCGGTTCATAGACGTCAACAACGGCATTTCGGTGACGTCTGTTTTCATGCCTGTTGCGACACAGATGTAGTCTACGCCCGAAGTCGGGAAGTCTGCAATGGGAGGGTCGGTGACGATTTCCCATGTTTGCGTCACAGGGTCGAAGCGTTTGCTTTTGATCACCGTGTGCGTGTGTATGGACAGACGCTTGTTGGCTGCGTGCTGCTTGAGGATTTTCTGGTAGCGCGGCGTGATGCTGCCGCCGTTGCGGGCTGATTGCAGCATGTCGAAGCGTTCTAAATATGCACTTAGCATATATCGACAATCTGAAAAGGAATCTGGAATGGCACTAACCTTGATCATCGTCCGCAGACCAAAACACAGCTTTATCATAATTCTTAAACTTACCCACCCAATTCAGGCTAACATCAAAGTGCTTAATCTTCAAGTCGCCGCGCATGAGATGCCAGACCTTGGTGACGCCTCTGTGAATGGCCATATCAGCGATCTGAGCAGAGGACAAGCCGCCGCCTACAATGACCAAATTGGTTGTTTGTCTACTGTCGATTCTCCGTGCAAGCGCCGGACTAGGGAATTTGGCTCCCACTTCTGAGCTATGGCAGGCGCCCATATTCTCCTCTGCAGATAGGGATAGGTTGGCTGGCATCATCTTGGTATGACCCGGACCGATGGCTAGGACTACTGCTCTACTGTGGAATGTCTCTCCGCTAGAGGTGCACACAGTGAATATCTTGGTGCCGTCGTCCTCAATCTCATTCTCGCCAAAGCGGATATCGCAGACATCCGAATGGGCGATTGGATTCCCCTGATCGAGTCCGTATCGCGCGGCGATGGAGTCGCAATAATCCGTGAACAGATCCGTCGAGGGCGTGAAGTAATCCTTTCGATCGCGCTCGTTGATTTCTGCCTCGTGTGGGAATCTTCACAACATCAGCCACAGCCACTTCTTCTTTCCAGAGAGACAAGGGAGTAGAACTACCTCGAAGGATTCCGTATCTTCTTCCTCTTATGCTTGCTAAGTTCCTGCCCTACACACCCCGACAACTCAAACAGCTCTTTCTCACGGCCCGTTTCGCGTGTATATGCAATCATACCATCGCGATCCGCAGGATCGATATGGAAGAACATGGGACTGCGCAAGAAATCAATCTTGAGGGCCCTGAAAGCGCGATTCCAGCGCTCCATCCATCGCGGGCCGGAGCTGTCTAGTACTAGGGTAGAGTATTTATCCTCGCCCTCATCATTATTATAGCGAGCGCTTTTGGTGCAGCACGATGGCATAGTGTAGGAACACGGCACAAGCGGCGTGCCATGTACCCTCCTCTGTCGAGCGTGCACAAGCCGCATTTTCCCCTGGTGTTTCTTGATCCAGTGGTATCGCTGGTGCTCTTCGTCGGTGAACATGGCTGACGGCGTTTCTTCGCGGAGACGAGCGGCGACGGCGAGGCCGCAGGGGCCGGCGCCGATGATGATGATGTCGACGACGTCCATGCTTCTTTTTAAACGAGATGATGGTATGAATGAGCTGTAGAAAAGTAAGGGTTAGGTAGGTAGTAGAGGTGAAGATATACATGTTGCAACTATTCCGGTAGGTAAGCAATGAATGTAGATATCCCCAAGGTACCTGTCACAGTGCACCTTCCAAGGGTACTCGTCTGGGGACCTTCATGGCTACTACAGCTCTGCACTCTATATTGGGCTGTGTATGTCTATTTCAGAATGTGTATGGGTACCTTGTGAAGCACCAAACTACCCCGGGTACTTAGGCTCTTTGTGATTACTAGCCCTAAAAGTCTCGGTTATATCTGGATGAGATGGCAATTTTTATAGGGATACACTAGGTGCACATAGCTTAAGTAAGTGTATAAGCTCCTCTAAGAGGCTTAATAGCACCCCGTACTGCTCTAATTCTAGAAGCTAGGTGGCTCTAATCTAGAGTTAGTTATATGTCTCGATAATGATTTACAATGTCTAATACTGTTCTAATTATGGAGCATAAAGGCTCGAAATGAGAGAATTTAAAATATAACTAAGTGCATAATCTACAGTTGGATCTAGAGAAAGCAGTCTACTATTCTGACTGTTTATCTACTTAAATATAGTGTTGTGTAGTCTTATATGAGGGTTAGTTTATATAAAGAATAGAAATTGGTTTCTTATACTCTTTTGGGCCTAGGGATCTTGGGGGTATGCACGAAATAGTGTGCATAAAGCAAAAGGGGTCCTTTTTATATGGGATGAGATCCATGTACAAGTGAATAAATATATGCACGAATACTCGTGCTTTTAAAACGAGAGGGCTGGTCCAAAAAAGACTTCCAAACAAAAAAGCTGGGCAGCGAAATCCTGGTTTACAGGACAGATATTTCCACATATCTGATTTTGGATCATATCACCTAGTATATGTTGATTTTCTGGAGCAATCTAGCAATTTCCGCACAAAGGATTGGCTACGTATGATTACGTGGTATTGGACAAAGAGCATGGAATGTACTGGAAGAAGGATTTCCGAGATAAATAAGAGGTAAATGTTACACTTTTACATGTATCTAGTCAGACAGGCTTGAGGGCGCAGGCGGGAGGTGTGCTAAGAAATCCTCATACCGTTCGTCTACCAAACTCCTTTGTACAGCCCCATTCCTGGTAAGCACCGCTACCACCTCGCTCTTCCCTCCTATAGATGCCATTTGAAATGCTGTCGCTTTTGTCTTAGCATTCTTCGCCTCTATATCCGCCCCTTCCTTGATAAGCACCGTTAGTATATCAATATTCCCTGCCCCGGCTGCGATATGAAGTGCTGTATACCCTGCCCCATCTCTTGCTTCTTTGTTCACTCCTTCTTCAATAAGCGCTATTACTATATCCAATCTTCCTTTTGAAGTTGCCACGTGAAGTGCTGTTCCCCCACTCGTACTTATTGTGTCTTTATCCACCCCATTCTTGATAAGTGCCATCACTGTATCTTTTGTCCCTTGTGAAGCTGCGCTATGAAGTGCTGTAAATCCACCTTTGCTCTTTGCCTTTATATCCACCCCGTTCTTAATAAGTGCCACCACTGTATCTTTTGTCCCTAGCGAAGCTGCGAGATGAAGCGCTGTAAACCCATTTTTGTCCTTTGCCTCTGTATCCGCTCCACCCTTGATAAGTGCTATCACTGTATTAACCTTCCCTTGTGCAGCTGCAACGTGAAGTGCTGTTTGCATATTTGTATCTCTTGCCTCTTTTTCTGCCCCTCTGTCGATAAGCATTGTTATTATATGGACCTCCTCCTGGGCAGCAGCTATATGAAGTGCTGTGTATCCATTCATCCTTTGCCTCTCTGTCTTCCCCTCTCTCAATAAGCGTTGTTATTATGTTTGCCTTTCCTGCCCAAGCTGCAATGTGTAATGCTGTTCGGTTTATTTTCCGCCCCTTTGCCTCTCTTTCTGCCCCTCTGTTGATAAGTGTTGTCACTATGTCTGCCTTTCCAAACGCGGCTGCAATGTGTAGTGCTGTTTGATTATAGTTATCCCTTGCCTCTTTATCTGCCCCTCTGTCGATAAGTGTTGTTAATATGCCTGTATTTCCTAGCCCGGCTGCGATATGTAGTGCTGTTTGTCTGTGCTTATACCTTGCCTCTATATAAGCCCCTTTTGTGAGAAGCACCTCTAGTGCTGGTATATTCCCGACTCCAGCTGCCAAATGAATTGCTGCCACCCCCCCTGTAGTCATCGCCTCCTTGTCTACCCCTTTTTCAATAAGCATCCATACTGTAGCGGCTGGCTTTTCTGTTCTGACTGCCATATGAAGCGCTGTCAACCCTTCCTCATCGATTGTAGCAAAAGTCTTTACAGGACTCTAATTCGTGACGCAGCCTGACTGCTGTGAAATTGCGGGTTGAGTATTTACAGAAATGGTCTTCTATGTGTTCCGTTATCTCCTCGAACATGTTGGAAGCTTGCGACAACATGTCCGGTAGCTTAGACTTCCATTGGTCAAGCCTTGACCCAACTTCGGACAGGCGGTTTGGACATAGTTTGTAGACCTTTGTGGCCTTTTCAAAGGCTTCCAATAGCGGACCCAGTGTGGAGGGATTCGAGGGATCCATCTGACCGGAGCAAGTTTAGCATTCGACAAAGGTAATGGTAAAAATGTCGGTGGAAGACCGAGGATGACGCCCCAACGTCGAGGACGACCTTCGGTGTTAATTAATATGCGGAGCTAGCTGGTTTACCCCTGCATTGTTTATATCCCATATATAAACAAACACACGACCCAGCGCGTAAGCCACGATACAGTGGGGGCCGGTTGAGTAAAATGACGCTTGAAACGAGCACCAAGGCAGTCATTTAAGAAATGATGATCTAGTCGAGTGCATCCTATGTGATTAGCTGCTATACGGCCCCGTATGGATATTGAGATAGCTAATTAACTGGCTGCAAGCCCTAGTAAGAGGCAAGGCACACCGCTAGGCCGCGCTACCTCCAAGTGCAGCTTTAACCGAGGTATATCCAATCATAGGTAGCTCTGGGACTCTTGATTCGTCTACTGCACTCTATGTCTATTGTAGAATGTGTATGGGTGCCTTGTGAACATCGCGAGGCTGCCCTTTTTGGTTGCTACATAACCAATGCTTGTGATGTACCCGGATTAGTTCAGTGGCAGATCGCGCGATTCCAAAATTATCGTGAGGTAGCAAGTTCGATTCTTGCATCTGGGCATATCTAGTGTTTTTTTACTGGTATTCCTGGTCTTACGCTTTGTTCCTCTGAAAATGACATTGACTCCACTCCATCGCTGGGGATGTAGATACCTTCACCCGGATTAGTTCAATGGCAGATCGCGCGTTTATTTGGTGATAACACTAAGTTACGTGAGGTTGCAAGTTCGATTCTTGTGTCCGGGCATTAATGATATCGTTTTTTTTTGGCTTACTCAAGGTCCGCCCTAGTGTATATGTATTCCTGGTGGTTAAGCCTTTTCCTTTCTGAAAAAACTCGCTATGTAGTTACAGGTTCTGGGGATGTAGCCCACCCAATAGATCGTACCGACTCGTTCGAACTGCGCTTCCATTGGGATATCATTTCTTGGACTGCCGCATCATCTTTGATGTTATTCATTCTCTTCACCAAGATCTGCGCAAGCCATACCCTCACGTACTGTACAACCGTGTTCGCGCTGGGTTTGAATCCCCGCCCCAGTCCAAGCGCACATTCGTGTACGTCCTCCGTCGCTACGCGGCTCATAGCCTGACTCAAAGAATTCATGTCTGTCATTAACGTCGAGACGTTGTCGTTACATGACTCCTCCACCAGATCCAGCACGGAGGAGGTAAATGCCGCGTAACGGGAAGAATAAGAAGGAGAAGATTCTTTCTGAAAATGAGGAAATGGCAGAAGCAAAGCCTGCAGCTGGAGATGAGCGGGGAGAACAGGAGGACTGCGTTGGGGGTCATTGTTCCATTCCTCTGTTCGCAGTGCCTCGGCATTTGCGATTATTCGTTTCGCAATCGGCAAGACCTTTGCGCTACGCTTAGAAGGGCCAAAAATTCCAAGCTCTGAAAGTAGGGTTGTAAACTGCTGCTGCGATATTTGGATGCGACCACCACTGACAAACGTGAAGGGGTTGCGGACGATGATTGCCGCACACTCGACAATTTCTTCTACGACAGATTCAAAGGTTATGCCATTGGCAACCTTCGGGCTGGCATCGTCGTCAAGCCTTTTCATCAGGACACTGAAGGACTTGAGTCGCCCCCCAGTGTGACTCTCGAAAAATTCTCGCCAGTGCTGGCTAGCGTTGGTCCCTCTACCTGGTCCATATTGCTCTTTGAGCTTGTCGTTGATGTTTCGGAGTTTTACACAGTCCAGGTACCCTAGGACCCACGTCCTGTACTTGAGAAGGAATTCCCGAGGCAGATATGAAGCCCACGTGTTCATCATTGTACATATAAGATCTGGCTGGAAAGGGCCAAAGTCCGTGACAGATAGCTCTTCGGGTGTGAGCTCGAGTTGCGAAAGGAATTGACGCATCCAAAGATTGTGTTGTCTGGTCGATTCGTTGACGAGGGGTAGCAGGATCTTGTGGATATACTGTTCGTGATATTTGCTCGGGAGTTTGTAGTAGGCTGCGCCAGTAAACAAATCAAGCAGGGGTCGTTCTTTGTCGACCGTGGCAAGCTCCCCCTGTCCTGATTGTTGCAGCCCGTCGTTTTCACTGGGCCCAGCTGCGTAGGATGCCAGAGATGTGAATGTCTCGTAGGCTTGGTCAGCGTCGTCGACCTCTTCAATGATATCAAGTAAAGCCGCGCAAACCGTCGCTCGCACATCGATATGAGTGGATTCGTGAAATAGGCTCTTGAGGGTCCCAACAGCGAAAGAAGGAGACACGCCGAATTTGTTTTCTGCCAGCATAGTACCCAGCATTTTGATCGTTGTGATCTTGATACCTGGATTTGCGTTCTTGGACTTGACACCCCTGGCTTCCTTCTGCATCTGTATCGCTTTGAAGATATAGCCAGTGAATTCATGCATGATCCGCTCTGCAGTTTCGCGGTCCAGGCTTCTTGCCAGTGACGGAGGAAATGCCTGCCGGTGCCATGATGATGCGTTGGGAAATAGTTGCAGTGATTTCAATCCCAGTATCGCAGCCAGTTCTGGCTTATCAGACCGTCGCAATAGAGCCATTGTTTCAAAAGCATATCGCTGAACCAGTGCATATTTCGGCGACGCGCTCTCAAGCTCGTGAAGAGTTTCCAGAAGGCCCAAAGAAAGTTCATATAGGAGACTAGGTGGTACTATTTTTACCAAGCCACCAAGTAAAGCAATAGCAGCCCCTGCCGCTTCTCCCTGGTCATCAACACTGGACATGAAATCGTACGAGAGGTGCACAGCCGGATACCGAAGAACGCCAGCAGCTTCGGGGAATGCCCTGGACAGAAGCCGTCGTCCCGAATTTCTGGTTGGACTGTTGAGAAACAAGAGCGCCGAGGCAACGAGGGCTTCTTTGTGCTGGCATGAAACTCTCCAGGGACCGTATGCAGGCCGCCATATATCGAATGCTTTGGATTTTGCAGATGAATTCCATGGCTTTGGATGAGATACCAACAGAATCAAGGCTTCTAAACACCCTCTCTGCTTGAACGCAGAGAAACGGTACTGCAATAGAGTCTCTTCCCAATGCTCTTGTGATGACAAGGGGTGTGTATTTTCTGGGTGACGAGGCTCCCATTCAAAACTTGGCGAGTCGCGTGATATGTTCTGAAAGATTTCCAGCGAGGGCAATTGGGGAGGTTCGATCGTTCTTGCAACTTTATGCAAGCCTCTAGATCGCAAAAGGCCGCACAGGTATTTTTGGATGCTTCCCTTGTGACCTGCAGAAGACGGGATGCTTTCCGAATAGTGCTTCCATATTTCCAAGATTCTTGTGCCTTGTTCGTTTCGAGGCCCATTGTCTATGTAGACGCTCATTGCAAATTGTAGACTGTCCACGAATGGCCCTAAGTGGTAATCGTCTGGACTGATTTTCCGAAGGGCTGTATCAACATCACAAAAGACAACGTCCATCACCCTCTTCGTGACAAAACTGTCGACTTCTTGGGACTTGATCACTTCAATAGTCCATTCCTTTGAAGGAAACAGATACTGCAGCGGCAAACCTCGAGGTAAGCCTTCCGGGAACGACGCGGTTTGAGGGTTACGTAGAAGGCGCTGCTGCGCCCAAAGGCCATCTCGGTGCTCTGCTACCAGGTTCATGAGCTTCAGCACCCCAGGCTTGGGGGACTGTGGGCATTTGATATTTTCGAGCAGGCCGGATATTTGTCCCCAGCGAAGGGATTCATATCCTTCGGTAATACTCACACTTTCGTATTCTAGAATTATTGGCACTATGCCGTCGAACAGAGTGGCAACTACCTCCTCCTCGCTCCCAACACCGCGGCGACACAAGCTCTTTACTGCATTTATTCGGCTGGAGACGACACGCTGAAGGAAAGAGCCGAATTCACGATCTTGACCGGCTCTGTACCAGGGCTCCTGCAAAGCTAAAAGCGCTTGTTTCATCAGATAATTTATCACAGTGTCCGCAATGCCGACATCAACCGCTGGGTTTTCTAGGGTTTGAGACGCCACACAAGACAAGACGGATGCGACATCTGCCTGGTAGATTTTTGTTATCAGGAAAGGCCTTACGAACTAAATGCATGTCATATCAGTATTAACCACCTAAAGGACAGTGAATGAACTTACCGGATCCCGCAAAAATCGTGAGGTCCAATAGATGACTTCTTTCAGTGTTTGAACGTCTTTGCTCAAGATTGCGATGCTGATGGTAAGCTTCGCCCACTGCAACCGATCTCCCGCATCGCGGGCTTTGACTGCCTTGAGTTTGACGTCTTCGATTACTATACGCGGCACAGATTAGTACTACTCCAGACAATAAGAATAGATTGAAGTTACATTGACGCGCCACTGAATCACCGACATTGGCCTCCTCTCTGCTCCTCGCGGACTCTATATGCACTTGTACCATGCCCTCTAAAAACGAAGACGAGTCTCCTCCACTTGCGGGCCACTCAAAGCTGATGGACGTCGTCAAGCTTTTGGTAGAAGACAGTCGCGCCGCGCGGTCAAATAGCCACCTCGCATCACGTCCGGGAAAAGACATAAGCAATGATGAATTCCATGGTAACAGCTGTTCTTCATTCTTTGACGGCGTCGGCTGGTCCAGATCGATGTCAAGGTCTCGCAGATGCTTGCATATGATTTTGAGTAACGGAAGCCTTGCCTTTGCAACGGTCCGTGGAAGGAGAAGATTGACGCAAGCGCTGAGGTGGGACTTTGTAAGCGTCCTGAAAGCTCTTTGGATTATTTTCTCCAACGAGTGTTTGTGAGCCTCTGACGACGGCCTGGACGGATGCAACTCTTCCCTGCGACGTGCAGCAGGTACATCAGAAATTGACTCGGTGTATGCATCGGAGAAAGCTGCCATGACCCAGAGTTTTATCAATGCGTGCATAAGGGATCCCCATTCACCCAGATTTCGCTCCGAATCCCCCAACATTGGTAGCGCCTGCTCAAGAAATGCGAGAATCTCGTCAAAAGGCACTTTTGAGCGCCGAGCAATGGTAAGAGTTATCTCGATGCAACGAATCCGGTAGATCCAATGGACTTCTTCACCCGTGGTTTCTGCTGTTCCACCAGGAGCGCTGGTTAAAAGATCCAAGGTAATGTCTATTGCCGGTATGCTGGCCTGCCGACCTCGATGGATTTTCGGCTGATAACTTTCACGCGATATAAGCATTTCGGACAGATGTCTATCCAACAAACGTCTTCGTAGTGGAGGAGAGATTGGGGCCGACCCGACGGCGAATGCCCTTAAAAGTTGCATACGAGAGATAAGCAATTGCTGAATCATAGGGTCAATCAAGTTGGCGGGTCGGTCTTTTGAAAATACTTTGATCAACATGGCATCACTAGACATATTGAACAACGGCACCAAGTCATTGGGAGTTAATAGCTGTCGCCTGCCGTCCAGGGTGAAGCCCAAAAAATTAGGCATCAAGAGTTCAAGAAGCTCATCCACCACCGCTCGCAACTTGGAAGCATGACTGGAGTTAGAAAGCGAGCCGATGGCTTTCGCCAGGCTCCTCCCTTCTTGTATACTAAGTTTCTCAAAGATTTCCCTCATGCCGGCTGTGCCTCCGACCGCATCCCAGCCATTCTCCCGCCAAAGATCTGTTTTCAGGGCGCATTTCAACACGTTTATACCGGCGTGGCGCACACCATAGGAAGCCTCATCTCGCAGGGCGTCCCCAAGGATACTAGGTAATCTGGGGTGGGCGAGAAAAAGCCACACTGCGAAAATCTTGGGAGTAATCCCCCCACTATGAACGCATTCTAGTAGGTGCCGATTAGTCTCCAAGACCTGTGTTTCCGAAACGTCGTCTGGGAGAAGAGAGCGGAAGTAATCGGCCGCCTTGTCCGGACCAAACCAGGGCTTAAATACCATTTCCATTTTCCTCGAGGATTTTGGGAAAGGTTGGTGAGATATGGTATTCATTGGGATGCTTGTGGTGTTGGTTGTGGGGGAAGGACCCTGCCTGCACGGGGTCCCAAAGTAGTTAGTAAACATGAGTCATGGCAAAAGAAAAAACAACAATATATGGACAAGACAAGTGACAAAAAATCACTGATGCCCAGATACAAGAATCGAACTTGTAACCTCACGATCGAAATCGCGCGATCTGCCACTGAACTAATCCGGGTATACCACGAGCATTGGGTACTGTATGCGGCAACCAAAAAGGGCATGAATAGTGAAGCAAATGTCATAGGATTGATATTAGCCCGTTTTTGAAAGGAACAAAAAACCTTGGAAGTGCCCAGATGCAAAATCGGACTTGCAACCTCGCGATAGGTTTGAGCAATCGTGCGTTCTGCCATTGATCTAATCCGGGTGAAGGTATATATGGTCCTGATTAGCAACCAAAAAGGGCAATCACGATATCTCCAGATGGAGTGAAGTCCATGTCATTTTCAGAGGAACAACTACCACAAATACCAGTAAAAAAAAGTCACTTGATGCCCAGATGCAAGAATCGAACTTGCTACCTCGCGGGTGAGTCTATCACTAGACAAGTCGCGCGATCTGCCATTGATCTAATCCGGGTACATACACCAATGGCCGTGGTGTTTTGGTTATTATATACTCGCTTTGTGACAGCGCCAGGTAATACAACCCTATCTGAAGGCGAAATATTGCGTACTCGAGAAATGTTTGAAGATAGCTAATTTACAGTATAGAAGTATAATACTTAGAAAAATCATAGGTATACCTATTATTGGTATATTAACTAATTATATACATGCAATGACTCGGGTATCAGATTATTGGGGTCATAAAAGCGAGTGTATAATAACCACAATACCCACAGCCATGCCATATATTATCCATCATGAGATAAAATTTGTACATTGCAATCTCTCTCTATCAAATGGGAGCCTGTATGAATGAATCGACCCGTTTAAGCGCTGCTAGGTCCACCAACGGTAATAGCCAGCACCTTGGGCGAGCTAGAAGAGACCTCACCAGAGGCATTCTCACCATCAGAAGGATTGACATCATCGTAGGAAAAGGCGTAACCCTTTCCATCAACTTCGTACTCGTGCACAATCTTGGAGTAGTAGTTGTTGGGCAAGGTGGTGTAGTAGTCGGTGGATGGCAAGCTAGGCTGAACATCACCACCTTCCAACAACAATGTAGCGCGGTTGAAAGCGGCGCAGAGACGGGGGACGACAGCCTGGTGAACGTCCGTGTCGGAGCTGCTGGTGACAAAGGGGCCGGTGTTGCAGCCGAAAATGTCGGCGGTGTCGGGCTTGGTGTAGTTGACGTTGTCGCCAGGGCAGCCGAGGGTGTCGCCAGAGACGGTGCAGGAAACGTTGCCAACCTTTTGGGTGTTGACGATGAGCGGGGTGTCGGTGTAGTTGGCCCAGACTTCGTCGACGTAGTCGGAGAAGTAGTCCTCAAACCCGCTGCTGGCATTGGCAGACATGTAGTCGTATGGGGCCAGCACGCGCATGACAGTGCCATTAACAGACATGCAGAGAGCGTCCCATGGGTACCCGTCCTTTGCAGCTTGGGTAGTAAGATCATCGCAAACTTTAGTCACTGCATCTGCTTCCAGACCCAGAGCCGTTTGGACACCACCAGTAGTGTTTGTGAGCGAGAGACCGAGTGGAAGACCGACGAAATCGACATAACTGACGTTGGCGTAGACACCGGAGGCGCTCAGCCAGCTGAATTCGACGAAACCCCAGTTGATACCCGCAGAAGGGTCATCGGCATTGGTTTGCGAGGGCTGGACAACGGAATAGCTACCGTCAGAGCCGCTAACGGTGTAGAACTTGAGCTCGCCGACAGCGAACCAAACACGTGCAGAGTTGATGTAGCTGGGGACTACGATTGTGGTCTCACCAGAGTCACTGACGGGGATGGCAATGTCTTCAGTGATGAGCTCCGGGACGCCATCGTCAGTGGTCGGTGCAGACGGGTAGTACCAGGTACCGTTGGGCGACAAGAGCATGGGTGTTCCATCGTCGGGGTCGGACCCGACGACATAGCAGTACACGCCACTGCCGATGTTGTTGGTGACGGTGAGTGTGAGGGTTTCGTTGGTAGTGGTGGCAGCAGCGCCGGCTGCTACAGTGTGGCTGTTGCCGATTGTGCCGTTGATCGTGTCCTGGGCGTCAATGATCAGGTTTGATGCATCTCCAGGGTGCAATTCAGTTGGGGCTGCAAGGGCTTGCGGTGCCATGCTCAAGGCCGTGACAAGAGCCACGGCATATTTAGCGAAGCCGAACATTTTGATTTGCGTCAAATAGGCAGTGCAGTATATCTATAAAAAGGATTGTAAAAGGTGTATCTAACACCTGAGCTCAAGAATGAATGAATGTAGTATGTATCAAAGGAATGTAATTCTGCACACCCAGAGGTCACAGTCAAAAGGGCTCAATGAAGAACGAGATGCCTGATCATTCGAGATACGATTCAAGGGACAAGCTCTCTTATTTATCTTTCCATGTCGACTTTGTAGCACGCCATTGGGGCGACAAGATCGACACCAATGCCCCATCTTGGCCAAAATAGCATTGCAACGGGAATCGTTTTAGCTTACAGCCGTGTGGCAGTCCCGTAGCGAACAAGACATTGGGTTACGGTCTGCTAGGGGTGTGAAGCAGCTAGCAAGCCTCGCTATCTGAGCCGATCTGACATGTTTCCCTAGAAAGTTCAACTGCCAATTGCCAAGCTGGGGGTGGCTGTAGGTAGGGCGGGACAAAACGGCCCCTGCTCAGGGTAGCAGTGGATATGGGATATGTAACGACGTGTGGACCAGAGGCTCGGCAGGGCAAGACTAAAATAAAACAGAGATGCTAGATAGGGAAAACGATTAAGAAACAACGGCATAGTACTACTAAAGTCTGGCTTGTGTGAGAACGACGTTGCAGCTGGCAGGCCGCATTTCCTAATTGGGTCATCGTTCGTGCTAGTCCCTCCGTGGTAATAAAAGCGTTGCTGGCTAGGCCCGACATGAAACGCTGTGCCATACACGAGGTAGCAGCCATATTCTCTAGTATTTCTGGTGGCTACTGACCAGTAGGCGCCCTGTTTATTTTCCGGAGATTATTTGGTACTGCTCCATTGCTTTAAGTGTCGCTGTCGCCGTCTATCCATGTAATAGCAGTCAAGCCCTAAGAGCGGAATCCACGGCACTCGTTCAAACACTCGTTCCACCTACGTAATATAGCATGTTCGAGCTATTTATAATTTTAGAAATGATATAAACAATCGTCTGGCACCGAGTGCGACAGAAAAAGGAGTTTGCCTCCTCGACGCTTACAAACAGCGGTTCTTCCACACGGCGAAGCGGCCAGCCCGGCATTCTATTGAGAAGGATAATCATCGCAGTTAGCGCGGCCTCAGGTTGTATATCTTCTACATATTTGGGGCATGTAACTAGGCTTTGTTTCCGACGCCGAAGAAGTGAAGAGGTATTGATCGACGCTGTTGCTTGTTTGGAACCGAATATGCAAGAACGAATACTACACAGGAAGGAATTCGGGATTGCCGATTGCCTGCATCTGCTGTTCTCGTATAGACCTACATCAGTACAACTAGATCAATCCATCAACAGTTCAACTGGATCACAGAAAATCTTGTCCTTCTGGACCCCGCTCTGTAACATTCTCGAAAGCGAAACGCGATCTTCTTCGGGCATTTCAAGTGGAGTAGTAGAGTTACTGTGCAGACTGCACAGTCTACAGATAGACGAGGAATATGATAAGAAGTATGCATGTATGAAATGTTAGTTTCCCACGTGAGCAGCGATTTGCTGACAGATCTATCTGCGGTGACATTGGCCAACTTGTCAAATCGTCGGAATTGCAACCTTTGCCTCTTGGTTATTTTGCTAGCATCTTGGTACATGCATGTCGTACAAGACTCGAGGATCAGCAGGGCATATGCCTTGAATATATCTAAAATGCACCCAGCTGCAGGTACATAGCAAGCTCGAGTACCTGGAACCAGATCGCGATGAAGGATTAATTACCGCGACCATTAAACCGAATATTGTCCCAGGATACAGCATTAAGAGTGGCCTGTGTTCCTAACTAAATGATCGATCACACAAGCCAGTGTTTTCATTGCCCAGCCCATCGTCGTACTAGGGACCTAGTGCCGAAAGAAAAGTCAGGAACGATCTCGTTGCGTGGCCAATTGTCTTGAAACTCTTACCGTAGCTACAAGGCTAGGGCCCTGAAATAGTCCCCCAATTGGGGCCAACCGAGGGGGGGATGTCGTTTAGGGTGTTTAGTGCATGCTATGATGCTACCTAACTAACCACGCCAATTTAACCACCTTTACTAAATGTACGAGCATGTGATGCCTCTATTTTTCTTTCTTTTTATTCTGGCTGAACTGAACAACAATTATATGGTTACCAGGTAAATCAATGTGGCGTGTGGCTTGCATTAGCAATCTGTCAAACTCGATTTGAGGCTTTTGCATCCGGAGTTCTGGGAACGCCTATTAATGAATATATAAATACATATATTCTGCAATAAATAAGTGACTGTCTACATAGACATTAGTTTGTTGAACGAGGTCGGAAATTTCTCTCACCCGCCACGGCACGGCGAATTGGGCGTACGTACGTTGCTACGTACCAACTAACAAAGGAACCCTTTTTCCCCTTCTACATGATTGGACAGACACACAGCAAGAAATGCATGATTAGGACAACAGCTCAATCTTTTTCCTGTTCAAAAGTCTCGGCATACAGCGCGGCTCATAGTGGGGAATAGGGCAATAACCTTAGTCAACTATATAACATGGGGATTAGTTATGTTGCATTACTACCGACATAGTACTACCTCACTATGAACTTTGCCTACTCATAAATACTGTTAGATAATAAATAGGATTAGTGTAGATGCAAGAAGTTTCGGATTCGGAAGGATCATCAGAAGTGTGGTTGATGTCGATGGCGTTGGTTTCGATCTTAGGGTTAGGGCTAGGACAAGGGTATGTATCTTTGGTGAGCAGAATCAGCAGATATTTATTGGAGAGCTAGCCAAAAATAGATAAGAAGTATGAACGAATTTGATCGAGAATATCAAAAACCCCTGTTGGACTCTTTGTCACGCATGTTGGCTTGGAACCCAAAATAATGTCGGCAGCCTGCTCTGCCATGGCGTAAACGCAGTTCTGGAGATGTCCAGCCAAAGGAACAGGAATAATGCTTGCATCGACAACTCGAAGTCCTTCCACTCCCTTTACGCGCAGCGACGTATCTACTACTTTGCCCATCGATAGGGTACCGGCGGTATGATACATGTTCCTATAAAAAAGGTGAGTGGGTATACATCGCAGCCTACCTAAAATAAGGGTGACTCACTGAGGATGCCGGAAGATTTTCTCATTGAGCTCCTGGTCAGTTGTCTCCGAAGAGACCGCCTTGATACCCTCTACAACAGTCTCGCTATCGATAATCTCACGACCAGCATCAGTTTGACAGAAAACCTGGTAGAGCTTTCGCATGCCTTCCCTCAAGATGTATCGATCCGCCTCTGTGGCCATATAATTCGGATCTATCAGCGGTGCACTATGCGCATTTGCATCGGCCAATGTGATTGAGCCTCTAGATGTCGGGAGCATGCAGACAACATCCGTCGTTATATGGGTCCCATCATGGACGAGGGCGGCTCGTTCGGCGTTGGCAGCTACATACATAATCCAGGTTTCATGGTGACTTCGCTGATTAGCTACTGCAAGAGACTCTGAGCGCAAATCGCCATCAGCGGCTAATGCGTCCAAAAATCCTTGCTTTGATACTGACTGTGTAGCGAAAAAGTCTGCTGGATTTCCCTTGAAATAGTTGGGATTGTTAAACGCTGGTGAACCAATTGACAGCCCCCTCTCAGGGTTTTTGAGCTTCCACCACTGCATCACGCTGATATGATCATGGAGATTGCGTCCGACATCAGGAATGTCAAGAATGATATCAATCCCATGTTTTTCTACCTCGCCTTTTGGGCCTAGGCCGGACAGCAGAAGTATCTGAGGTGAGCGAAAGGATCCTGCAGAAACAATAACTTCTTGGCGGGCAGAAATCATATTTCCATTATCAGCCAATTCAACACCAGTGGCGACTAGATTGCCCTCTATATTTTTGACGACGACCCGTTTCACCAGTGTATTTGTCAAAACATCCACCCCGTCCAAGGGGTATACGAGAGGCGCAAAAATTCGCTGCCCATTAAGTCGGTTCTCAATCATCTCAGCCAATCCGACGGGATCACCGTCATTCATATCCTGTATAAATTCAACCCCGGCAGCTTCCCAGGCGGACTTCATGGGTTCACGAAGAGGATATTCTCTCGAAGACGACGTGACTTGTTTAATTGGTCCATCAAATCCGTGCACATTTATATCGCCATTAGCCCGGTCATGAAAGGTTTCGATTTTGCGAAAGTAGGGGAGTAAACCGTCATAGCTCCAGCGGTTATCGTCAACTACCTCGCCCCAGTGGTCGTAGTTTTGTCTGTCACCACGAGTCCAGGCACCTTAATCCTTAGCTTGGATTCACCAGTAGAAGAGAAGGAAACGGGCTTACCACCATTGATAGCTGTGCCTCCTCCCAAGGCCTTGCCGGCGGCATTGTCAATGACACGCCCCCCTAGATGCTTTTGTGGAACGGTCTCGTATTGCCAATTGAGCTCGGTTCCAAGCAATGACATCCATTGCGAGCCATCCAGGACGTCGGCGCGTTGACTGACGTCGGGGCCAGCTTCGATGACAATGACAGAGAGAGAAGAGTCGCTACGCTTGAGGCGAGATGCGAGGACGCATCCAGCTGTGCCGCCTCCAACAATCACATAGTCGTATATATTTGATGACATTTTTTCTTTGGCTCTTCTTTCTATCACAGGCAGCAATGTTCGTCCCAACAATTAGTATGATGTGTCCAAGTCCGCATTTCACCTGATTTCCAAAAAGGGCGCTTCTGCTTATTATACTGTATGCGTACGGGTCTGGCTGTGTTCTTTGTCCTGTTTTTCCGTATTTTCCCGCATAAGCCCCTTGTATTCCAACAATAGGAGGAACCCTCCTATTGTCAAAGGGCATAAAGACAATTCAAACAATTCCATGACTCGTGCGGGGTATGTTGGATAGTACAATACGATTATGAGGCGTTTATGGTGTACCGCGTATATGCAGACCATGACAAGGAGAGGTCAGCAATCCAGAATTTAAATTAATAATATGCAATAAGAATTGACTTTCTGCCCAAGTCAACGTGCAGAACACTTGATACCTGAGAAGGAACTGCAGGTGACTGCAGCTGTTGGACGCCTGAGAAAACAAATTGTTTTAAACCTTCCTATTCTAGTAATCTGTCGGATTTACCACCAACACCGAAAAGGGCTCAGTGCAGGATAAACCCTGAAGTTACCCTATAATACCAACATCTATAACCTCAAATCATGCAGTAGACCTCAGTTTTTCGACTCCTCCAGGTTTCTTTCACAAATTTAATTTTTAAAGAGATTATGGGGTCATAAAACACCCGTAAGTGATAACCAATATGACTTCCCTTTCAGAGATGGCAACAGGGCGAAAACCTCAGCTGTCTCTCCACAAAATATGATTTAGCCTACAGCGCTAAATAGACTTTATTCGCATATAAGAAGTCAATAAACACATTCTCGAGTCGAGTTTCCACATACATCTGACAGGAATCCCCGCCTATCGGGAATGGCAATCATACATGGACAATAGAAGCGCCCCTCTCCAGCTGCACAAGGTGAAAATGAAAACAAAAATTCCTATTCGGACAGAGCTGAGAGTCAAGTAAGAAAGGTTGCATGATGATTGCGCGCTTGTTTTGTGGAAGTATGTATGAACATTAATGGAAGACTTCAAAGTGTATAGCACAACAAAGGAGGGCGCCAAGAAGACATTCTGCCACTATAATAGGTATCCCTTGTGTGTTTATATGGTTAGAATAGACACTGAACAAAGACATCTCTCCTGTAGCCAAACAGCGGGCGTTTATATTAAGCACAACTTAAGGCTAGGGTTATTGGGCGCACCCCGTGACTACTTTCTTTGTTCGCGCATTGTCAATATTTCTCACCCACATATTTGCTTCATATTCATTCAAGAACACATCTGCATGGACATTAGCTGTCCTCATCACCGACTTTGACTCTGATTTGATAGTCACAATGGCAGTTGTAAGGCTCTATCAGCCAGTCAAAACTGGAAAACTGAGATACTCAGGAGAGGCTATGGCAGCATTCAAAGCTGACAAATCTAATGATAGTCCTCACGCGTGCAGTCACTGCAAAGGCAAGACAAGCACTGATAACGACAAGTCTATCACCAATGACAAAATAGACAGCTTTTCAAATAGAATCTGTGCTGGCATCAATCACAAAAGCCGTCCTGCTTTGAAAGCAAAAGAGAGTAATGGTCGAACTATTGGCCGTTATCCATTGACTTCAAGCCTTTCCCTTTGGGTCGCCAAAGCCATGCTCAGTCATATACCTAGCAGCGAGGTTTTTCGCTTCGTGAAACCATTCTTGAAACAATTCCATGCCGCCGTGGCCAAGGAACGGGATTCGAGCTCGGGTCTACATGATCTGAACCTGGTAGAATTCACCTATCAAGTTACCCTCGAAGTCGGAGCTGCGATTTTGCTCGCAGCAAACAGCACCACTGAGCCGGTAAAACAACAGCCAGAGTTCCATTCCTCAAAGGCCAGCAACGATGACCATTTTGTCTCATGGGGTCAACTACTTACAGGACTGGAATGCGATCCTCCGATTATTGCCATGTTTCCCGTCTATCTCATGATGTGCAGGGCGTTTACCCTTGAAGAATCAGATTCGTCAGCACACGCAGATTATGTCTATTCAGCATTGACTGGTGTTGACTGGGTCAAAGAGAAGAATCAGTTCAACGACAAAGTGGCCACCTTTGAAAAACTTGCCCACTCTTCCGTACCAAATCTCAATGATACAAAATCCGGGGCTGATCGTTCGTACTGGCGTATTTGCCAAGCCTACCTCAAGGCCATGAATGGCTGTGAGAACAAGCGTCAGCTAAAAACCCCTCGCAAAGCTGCTATCAACCATGAACTTAGCAATGAGCTTGTCATTGTCGCTCGTGGGTTCGACACCATTGGTTCTGCCTACATGTGCAGTGATGGAGCTGCATATTTGGATGACGCTGGTCTCGATTCCCTCATAGGATCAGCTATTCCCAACGACGTTATGGATCTCCATACCGATATATGGACAGGCGAAACTCGCAATACAATCCGTCTCATCTACCCAGATGGCTTGACTATCGAACAGGCGATGAAGAGTCTATCAACGGTGCTATCCGCCCAACTATGCGAGTTGTTTCGAGGACACCGCCGCGCCCGTTTTCCTCCTCATCGAGAAGATGGCCGTATCACAGCCAGTTCGCCCGCATACAGCTTTTGTCGGGCTCGTCATCGCCGCATCTTCGAAGTGATGGAGCTGTATGTCAACAAATATGGTCAGAAGTTTTGGGATTGGACCTGGGCGATTTACGGCATGGCGAAGGCACAGGTAACTGAAGCAGCGCTCAAGGAGCCACTCGTCTGCGGCTTGATTCGGTCTGTTGATCAGGGTGATCTGCCACCATCTACTCCCACGAAATTCTATGATGTCTATTACGAGTTGATTGAAGACTCGGCGGCTGAGCAATTGCAGAAAGAGAACCCACTCGGTGTCACCGAAGACCTCGCTCAGATCACACGGGATTTGCATGAGCTGTGGCATACCGTCCTGACATCCGGAATCAAGAAACCGGGCTGGGGTCGTCGCTTTGACGAGGCGTCGGACAGACTGTTTGGCGAGGCTGGCAAGATTTTTTTATCACAGAATGAGGGAGACGGTGCTGTTGAGAAAGCATACAGGTTTAGTATTGCGTATGGTAGATTGAGCATGACGCTTCCGTACATTGCTTATCATACCATTGATGCTATCATCTTGGCTTATGGTGTTTTGTGAAACTGGCTGTGCCTCGATGAATTTTTTTCAATCATTTGCCTACGGGACATGTCGCAAGTGTATACTAGCTTTTATCAGGTTTCGTTAGTAGCTTCAAAACAAAAAAAAAAACCCCCCAATCAAAAAGTAGTTTTATTTTTAGTTGACCCCTCCTGCAAGTACCTATTTCCACTTATGTATTTGTATCGCGGTCGTCGATATATCTAGGCTATCAACCAATACATAGCCACAGTATACGAGAATATTGCACATGTAGAGATACCCTTTACAATCAAGGGAGATTTCCTAATTAGGAACCGACGACGTTATTTCCAAATCGGGCTCCGCAACCCTAGCCCTAGCCCTAGCTTCTGCCGCCTGCTTTCCATCACATTTGTCAGTTTTGAGGCGCTGAAACAATCGACCATGTTTCTGCAGTGAAGCGCAACTCATTACTCTGCCTCATGGTTTCCGGGTCTACAAAAACCTTCATTTCAATCGAGTCTTTGCCCAGGTTGAACACGCGGAAAATCACATAAATAGACTCCATTTGGCCTTCTCCTGAAGGGCCATTGGAGATTCGTTGCATCTAGAGATTGTCAAAAGGTTAGCATTTGAAAAGTTATTAACATGTGACTTATTATATACCCTTTCATATTGGTATTTACTCATATAAAATGCATTCTCGCAAGGCCCAGTCGTTGACTTGACTTCCAGAAAATAGTGAGGCCGTTTTCCGGACCATATGGACGCATTTAAGTAGCCCTTGTCAACGAGGAAATCGGTAAGAATGCCACTGCTATCCTGGTACGTGATATCTGCGGTTTCTCGCCCGACCCAGGGTATCAAGCCGGTATAACTTTCATGAATTGAAACGTACTGTCGGATTGTGCTCTGCCAGTTATCGCGAGAGAAACCTGGTAAAGTGGGAACCAAACGCGACAAGACTTCAAACACCTATATGATATATCTATTAGCTTCAATTGGTTAGATGAGTTATGGTACTTTCTTACAAAGAGTTCTCCTGCTGCGCCAATCTTCTTGTCCCTTTCGATCTTTTCCGAAGAGCGAAGCCCGAAATATTCGCCGGGAGCATCAGAAAAGTCAAGATTGAGACTGTGTGCGAGTGCCGCCATATCAAACGTGCCCCGACTCGGAAAAGTGGCCCTTTGAGCATGATTCACAACGCTACGAAGAATTCTGAGATACTCTGAATCCACAACTTCAGCATGCTGTGCAGGCTGTGCAGGTTGCATAGGTTGTACAACATTAGTCAATAATGGAAGATGACCGCCTGGAGTGCCGTGTTGTGGTGTGAATGGTATCGGGTTCGGGGCCCGTGAAGAACTGTGACTTGCTGTTGCAGTTGTATAAGTAATATATTCCACATATGATGCATCTAAGGGATTTTGTTGTTGGTTTTTATGCTCGATGTCTTGCACCAAAGTTTCTCTCTCCCAGTCGTTGTCACTCCGAGAGCTCGTAGAAGCGGTACTATGTTCGGCAGCTACTTGTTCGGCATGCTGCGAGGCGACATCAGCTGGATCACTTGGTTCATGATTTATTGAGTCCTCGGCAGTTTGGATGGACATGATTCCAGCTCGACTCAGAATTATAGAAACCTGCTTGCTTTTAGCTTGTAGGATTGTTTGTACCACATGTATGGCCTTGCTGTTGATTCCATCGCAGATGCCTGTCACGGGATCTGTCATAATCCACTCGAAAAGGGCAGTGGGCATCCTGTCAAGGAAACACAGATCCTGCATTTCTTCATCTCGAGGTACGTAGACTTTTAGCCCACCATCGTGTTCCTGAAAATGCAATTCGCTTGTGCTCTGTTCCACCACGATATCCTTCCCACCTTGACTGAGATGTAGCTGGGAAGAAACACCATCTGTCTCGTAGACTTCTATCTTTTTGAGATCCTGATAGAAAAGCTCTTCACCTTTCCGAACTCGGGGACTTTTGTAGTGAACTGCAATTCTAGGGTATCAAAGTTAGCGCTATTTCTCTTTCTTGTCAGCAGATGCTACGCTCACCGAAGTAATCCATGTGCCTTTCGAGCCAAATCTCGCTCCGGTGATTTGAGCCGCCTTTTGGAATCACCCTTTAAACTAGATATTTCTTTGACAGACGAGGATAGATATCTGTTCTCCAGGCCCGTCCATTGAAAGAAGGGCTCTAGTCGGAGTATCTCATTGACATTGAAATTCAGCATCTTGGCCTTGTTAGAGAATAGGTCTGATAGGTGTTCGCGATCTGCTATGTGAAAGTTCACTTTTAAAGAGTGCAATTCGACGCTACCGTCGGGGTATCTGATGGGAAACACGCGTGCTTTCGAGATTTTATTAGCATTTGGGTGCTCCTCGTCGGTTTGGAGAGAGCATTCAGTGACCAAATTGTGTTTGTGATTTCTTCAACAGACGCATTCTGTTGTCCTTTTTCTGCCAGGTCATTTACCATCATTTCCAATGTCAGAGTATCGACACCAAGAAAGTTCACAAAAAAATCATGCATATTCTCATATTCATGTTGATTGTTGATGGTAACCTTCCCGTTGATCCCTGTCGTTGACCAAATGCATTGAGATATCGGATACCAACCGGCATCAACAGCATAAATGAGACCATAGTTCTCGATGAATTGCCTTCGGATCAGAAGCAGATGGTTCAGCGAAATTACTAAAAGAGGTGAGGGGTAGAGAAAAAGTCAATTACCGGGTTGGTGAAGCCTCGGAACTAGATATCCCTAATGATTTCCTTTCTAAGGCTTTGTAAATTTTGAATATGTGGTCGAAATCCACGCACCTAGAAGACTTCAATACGTATAGCTCTTGTAGTAGGTGATCTATAAGAGCATCTGATACGTTGAGAATCTCATGGAATAAACGAGTGAAATGTTCACTGCCCCTGATCTTCTCATAGCATGACTTCAGAGAATATTTCGTATACATATTCGCAGGCGCGTCCCATAGGCAGAGCTCGAGTGAAGCCCAACAAGCTTTCCGTGGATCAGTAAACATGAGAACATATGTGAGCGATAAGTTGAACGCTTCACTAAATATCCAGTTAGTGTCATATATTTCACCAGTGCAAGCAGAATTTCAAGAGGTCGAGAAAAGACAGCGTACCGAATCTGCTGGCGACTAATGTCTCGAGTTGGGGACTCATAATACCGATTAGTTATTCGACCATACAAATCATAAACTCTGGTCTCATTCTTTAAGCCAGAAGCATCGTTGTTCTCAAGGTGTAAGAATTTCAGAATTGTGAGATAAAATTCGAGATCTGACTTGGGATATCCAAATCCTAGTTCTCTTGCCCACTCCTTTAATGCAGAGAATTTGGCATTATGGAGTAGAGAAGTTTCTACATCAAGCCATGGGAAGAATTCATCCTCCGTCAGGAAAGTTTCGGCTATTTTTTCGTTGTCAGTTATTGGCAAATATGTTTCACCAAGAGGATGTTTGCGGCCGTTTCTACAAGTAACCTCTATTTGCAATAGTTGTGCAGTCACTTGTGGAATTTTATATATTGCTGTGTTTGTCCCTTTCCAGTTTTCGAGAAGGAATCCTATAAATCGTTCAGGGCGATGCTCGGCCACATAGAGACATTCATCGCTCAGGCGGCTGCCGTTGGGTTCTGGTTTGTATATCGGTATGACATTTGTTATACATAACCTGTCTCCCAGCCAGGCTTTCCAACTCAAACGCTCGCTTTCTGGTTGATTTGGCGGGTTATCAAGGTATTCATGATGAATAAAGCGCGCATAGAGTCCTGGAGCCTTGTTGTAGCGTTGAAAAAGCTCTCTGGCACCATATGGGTTATCATCAGGAAAGTAGAATGTAAAAGACTGTGGTCCATAACATGCGCCGAGTTCGTCGAATAAGTATACCTTTTTAAAATTGTCTCGCCAGAAACGTTCATCATTATCTTTGTCGAGGTGCGTAGTAAGGTAAAGGAAGGTCAAGTGGCTTTTCGACGTGGCCAAGTCCCCAATAAAACCACCATCATACTTTTCGAAAATAATTTTTCGGACAGTGCGGGCTTCAAGGTTCATAACGCCGAGGAGATCAAAGAGCTGTTTTCGTTCAGAATTCTGTTCCGCTTGTGGATTTACAATGTTCCAACCCACGCCTATGGGTATTGGGTATTGATTGACGTGCGAATAAAAAATCGGTGTTTGTTGAGTTGACATCCACGTCCCCCCTATCAAAGGAACGAGAGGAAGGTTTCGAATGTATTGAGAAAAATGATCAAACCAAGTTAACAGAAATCTCGCAAGACAAGAATGCCATGCTTCGTCTCTTTCTGGCGATTTGATTACAGAGCAGCGATCATCGTAAAGGTCTAGGCTAATCTTTGCGAGGAATTCCGCCGCTGACATATATCCAAGTCCGTAATTTCGAAGTTTATCGAGATCGGTGGGTAAATATCCAGAAGCAAGATATTGCTCTGGATTCGAATCAGGCAGCAAGGGATTGCCCCTATTATCTAATAGGTCAGGAGTAAGCCGTCGGAGAGCATTTGCGGGGCGTAACGTTTTAAGACTTTGAGTCCATAGTATTGATTCGCATTGTAGTTGAGAACCAATTTTCGCAACCAAAGCTTCCCAGAACACATCCAGGGGATATTCCGTTCTCTGGGGAAGATATCGCATCCACTGATAGCGAAGGGTTGGATGCTCGCAAAATTGCGATACAGCCTTCACAAAAGCTTTGGCAATGTCATCGAGAAGAGCGTAGTTTCGAAGTGATGACCGGACAATATCTTGTCTGCTTGCATCCGTCACAAAATCTGTTTGAATTACAAACTATAGTAAAGACTTTAGTACAGCGTCAAAATGAGGAGAGTGAAAGGAATATGGCCACTCAACTGAAAACCCCATTTTTCGTATAGGCAGAAAAGCGAATACGTGCTGCGGCTCTATGATTGGAGTGTTGTCGCTGCTCAAGGGAAAAGCGAGAATAACTTCGGCCTTTTGGAATGCTCCTTGAGAGATCTCATCTGAGGTATAGGTACGATTCTCGCTCATGGGGAGACTCCTCGCGATACTTTTTGTAACATGGTAGTACTTGGAGTCTAGATTGGTCGCCCCGTTCTCTCGAACTGTGGTGATGAGTTCAACTCGATTTTCTGCTTGATGGTTCATTGAATAGGTGGTCAGATTTGTTTGATGGCCATTTGCATCATACATGGCAATGTTGATCGTTTGGAGATTCTTCATGAAAAGAAGAAAAGTCGGCTCTATTTCTTGGAACTGCCGAAGAGTTGTTTTCATGGCATCGTCGTGGATGGAGTGGTAGAGGGAAAGAGTGATGCGTGTCAGGTGACTAGGTAGTACGGCCTCAGGCTCTTGCTCTTGCCAGACTGGGGATATCATCCCCATTCCCGAGTCTTCCCTTCTGTGTTGAAAGTAGAAAGAGAAATCCCCGGACTCAATCAGTGCCTTCCATGCCACCATAAACACTGATTTGAATCCAATGCCCTTTTCTCCGATGTATCCTTGCGCACCTGACTTGGAGCTCTTTCCGACATTGCAAATGGCCACCAAGTTCTCTTCTGTGAAGCCATCCTCATTACATTCCACGACAATTTGTTGATCGTACACATGAAAGGACACATAAGGGCCTGCTGACGATGCCCTAGCTTTGTAATATGAGTTATCGTCTGCGTTTTGTAACATCTCAAACACAAATCTTGCACTGCTGTTATAAAGATTTTTGGCAAGGCTGGTCACAGTGTCAGTTGGGAGGACTTGTCAATCATGATACACAATCGCATCTTACGTTATGACAGAAGATCCGATCATTTCGTCCTTCTTTAGCAGGGCCTCCTCGACCTCCCGACGCACATGTGGTGCCATTTGGCGAAGAACATCTTCACCGAGATAACCATGCTGTTTAGCAATGCTATTGACCAGCTGATGGGCGTTTGGCAAGGCTGTCATTATGAATATTGCTTCCTTTTTCTTGCGTCAACAAGTATACATGAAAGCCCATATTTTGTGGGCGAGCTCTCAATATGATGGTGACTCGAGCCTGATATTCACCTCGGAAGACGCAAGGCTGAAACCGAGTTGACACATGCGGCATGTACATACTTTACACGGGCCAACAAGGATATTCATGCTGGATTGCGGCATTAAAACAGATAGCTTTGAGTACACACACACACACACACACACACACACACACACACATATATATATATATATCTAGTGGTCTTCGATCAGACATGGGGGCCGGTTTGACTTTTGTGACAGAATAGAATCGCCAAGTGGCGGCGCGAACTGCGTGGGACAAGTAGCCTGCTGCGCCGCAAATATTTAGATGTCGCACCTACTTCTAGTTACTTTCTAGGTAGCCAATAGCATACGCTATAATTATTAATTTACACAGCAATCATAAACTGTCCTGTTTTCCCCCATCCAGGCAAAGTTGCGTTTTTCTTGCTCTTATTGTTGTTGTTGGCAGTGTATAAATCTAGTCGACTGTACCAAGATGAACTTTTACGAAGATAATTTGCCTATGCAGGTGCGGTATGAAATGTAATTCCTTTTATCATATTTGTCAGTAACTTTCATAGAAGGATGAAACGGCGATTCTTTTGTACAAAGGCCATTTGAAGATGGACGATGGCATGGTTGTGTTGTTGTGATCATCATATGCATGCATGCTTTGTGGCCCTAGTAGGGAATGTGATACCCCCGAGCACGTATGGTCATTCTAAACGCTCACATAATCTATAGAGAATTTAATGTACTTGAAAAGAAACAAGAGGAAGGAAACACAAAGACCTGCATACCCAAGGTAATGACAACAGATGCGAAGAAAATTATTATTGAGGTGCAGCCTTTTTTTTCACACTTCTCCTTTCAATCCCCAGAGCAGGAAGCATCGAAACGCTACAAGTAATAGCTACCACAAGAAAGACCCGGTCTATGGCCAACGAGTAGCTACCCAAAACCGCAGTGAGATACTCAGCTGGTACCCAGCTTCTCAACAAAGTGAGTCCATTGGCCACCGCAGAGGAAATAACCTTGCTATTCGATATCCGTGCCTTCAACGCCGCACGAAGCTCACCATCAAAGACAGCCTGTGCAACGCAAGGGCAATAATACTACCAAGGCGCTGCGAGAAGCCGACTGCGGTGAGGGCAGTTGGAATATCGTCACGACTCATGACAGTTTGTACAGCCACATAGGGCTGTTGGAAGCTGATTCCGCAGTCAAAGCCGAACTTTATGTGCTTTGCTTCTGCGCATAGTCGCCAGAGGCTCTTTATGCTCTACCACCAACTCGTAACCAAATGGGGCATTGAGGAGGAAGAGCTGCGAAGTGCCGTCGAGTTGAACCGACTCAAGGAGATGCTCATGTTTCGATGCTCTCAAACCAGAGATCCGGTCATACTAGGCCACATGCAGTGGCTACAGAATCAGCAAGGATTCGGAGCCAATGGGCAAGGGCCGGGACTTGTCGCGGTCTTTGATGCAGCCCGAGAAGAGTTGTTAAATCCTGACGATAGAAAGGTGACGATTGCCGAGCTTCAACCCAAGGAAAAGCGAATGGCGTTTGTGTTCTACGTCCAGATCCGCAATGAATTCAAGCCGGACGTGGACGAGGACAACTGGATCTCATTAGGCTTTTGCACGGCCAAAGATACCGAATCTGAACAGCACCTCGCCTTTGCATACGGAATGCTTGTCGAGCGATGTCTGTTCGACGAGTTCTGGAATGCCATGGCGGAGTCCACAGTCGTGAGATTATTCATCAAATATGGGCTTGTAGAACAAGTATCACACATACGTCATTTCAATGACTTTATGCTCATTGTAAACAAAGCGTATCCAAGCGTGTGGCAGCTCAAGCGTTCTCGCCTGAACGTGGCTGATCCGTTCCGAGCTGTCGTGGTAGATTATGGATTCATGAACTGCCAGGATGCACGCCAACGGCTTCAGCTCCGAGAGATCTACCGTCAGTATTTTGAACTGGGAATGAACGAGATGAGACTTCATGAGGCATGCATTGCCGGAAAATTGGCCAGCTTCCTTCAGTCAGTGTTTGGCAAACTAGAGGTACCTTTGCATCTTCTTCAGAACCCCTATCCGCTGGAAAATCGCCCTTTGGCTGGGATGGTGATGGATCGCATTATTATAGGCACCAAATCTAATTTGGACCGACTGAGGGATTTGAAGAGCGATGATGAGAACAAAAAGGCAGTAAGATTTATTATTCCAGACGCCGACGACGACGCGACAAAAAGTCTCATTTACGATTATGCTGCGTTTTCGGGAGCAGGACTGAGAAAGCGGTATTATTCTGGAGCAGACGGCAAGGTGATTATGCAGTTGACGCTGTCAAATTGATGGCCCATCATCTTGGTTTTTTTGGCGTTGTATAATTTACACTCCTTTTTTTTTTCTTTTGTATGGTTACCTAGGTAGTAGTCTAAATTTCTCAATCACCGATATATTACATATTCAAAGATGTACTTATTCGGAAGAGATAACCTCCTATAAGTACACGTGATTCTTTTTTAAAATAACATGGCATACATTGTTATTACACCTGCTAGGATAATCGTGTCACAGTCATAGCCCTAGGGCTTCATCAAGTCAACACAGAGAACAACAAAAACAACAAAATTCCGACAACACCAAACAAGCAATATCAACGCCATCAAATCCCGAAATAAGTACAAAAATAGACATTAATAGTAAATCCGTGAGGAATAGATAGAATAGAATAGAAGACAAGGAAATGGTACTGTAAACCCATCTATAACAATTACACCCTCTCCTCCTTCTTTTCTCTTTCCTTCCTGACTCTCGCGAGTCTTCATGATACTGTCTTTGAACTCCTTCCCTTTTTAGTATTAGTGGTAGTTGTAGGATTGCCATTCTTCGGCCTCGTGCCCTCCCGCCGATGCCATGCGTCCGTCGGCCAGATCCAGCCACGCACCCTCTTCGCATCCCTCTTTTCGCCGAGTTGCGGCTCCGGGATCCATTTGTCCTTTGAGTCGGAGAGGATTCGTTGGCGGCTGAGAGATCCTGGTCCGCCGACGTTCAGATGTCCTGAGGGCTGGGTGGGGAGGGGCATGGATTTGGAGAGCATGAGCAGGAAGTAGAGAGCCATTGTGGCTGTGAGCGGGACGCCGTCGAGGCCGTTTGTGACGCGGATTATGCCGTCGTCGGGGACCGATGATGAGGTTGGTGACGTTGGTTTTGGTGACGATGAGATTGGGGACGTGGGTTGGTGTTGTTGTTGTGGTGGTAGCGGTGGTGATGAAGTCGATGACACGGACGACGCCGAACTGCCGCTGCCATATGACAGATTATCATCAGCAGACAGATGCGGCGTATTAGACCTGCTAGAATGATGATCCTGATCTTGTTCCTGATTGCTTTCTCCATTTTGATTTTGATTCTGATTTTTTGTCTTCTCAAAAATAATCCCCGGCGCCGCCTCCTTTGTCGCAATCGGTGCGGACACCTCCAAATACCCAAAATACGGCACATCATCGCCATCATCACACCCGGCACGAACACAAATCATTTCGATCTCGGTGATGATGAACCCATACCGGCATGAATGCTCCCTCATGCACCGCTGCAAATGCGCCAGGCCGCGCAGGTACTCAACGCGGCGATGCGGGCGCTCATTGCGCATGCCCGTGTTCCAGCGATCAAAGCTCTTTGCGATGCCCACAACGCGGGCTCGACGGTTTCCAGAGGCGGTTATTACGTCCGTGTCGGAGGCATAGTTGCCCAGGAAATGCGCTCCGTTGGCGCTGCGACCGCCGGAAGAAGTGGCCTCTGGCGACACGTATAGGCGCATGTGGTCGGGGCCCTGGGAGACTCTGGTAGCGGCGTTGACGCGCGGGCCGTAGATATCGCCAATTAGGTTGATGAGCGAGTTCTCGGATTCGGGCGTCAAGCGTGATGGGTCGATTAGAGGTTGGGGTAGTTTGCGGTGAATGGGAGTCTTGAGGAGTTGAGTGAGGCCGCTGATTTCGTTGAATGTCGTCAGGGAGAATGTGGACCAGGGTCGTAGCTGGCGGATGTCCCACCAGAAGTAGTCCTGTAGACCACGTGTGGGGCCGTAGTTGACTGTGCGCACGAGGTTGACGGGGGGTGTGGTGTTTGTCAAGTGGGCAAGAAGAGAAGTTGGTGGTGGTGATGGAGACGGAAGGGGAGGCGCAAGAAAGCCAACTGGTGAAGGCTGCGCGCTTTGCACAACACGCAGATAGTCATACTGCGGAGAAGGCATGGCGGCTGCTGGTCCATAGTATGCTGCATGTTGTTGCTGTTGCGTGGGCAGCTGAATGGGACAAGGAACTCGCATTGGCGGGACTTGTCCATAGGGAGCCGGGAATACAAAAGAGGCAGCGTCGACAGGACTGACGGGTGAAGCTTCTGCCTGGGACACATACTTGGGAAGCTTCCTGTAGGTTGGGTATCCATATCGGGTGAGAGTCACATCGTCAATGCTGGATGTAGATGTAGACCGAGAATGGCCACCATGGCCAGGAGCCAAGCTTTTGCGTTTTCCAGACGCAGAAGTCAGGATGATTGGGGATGATAGACCAGAAGATGATACGGCAGCCGGTGAGACTGGAGAAATTAGACCACCAGCAACAGCAGAGCCGCAGTCGGAAGTATCAAGGACATTCCTCGACAGGGTTGATGGCCGGTTGCTGGGGTAGGGCATGTATCCTGGAGGATTGCGGCTGTTGGACAAGACACGACGATGACGACGTGGGCCAACTGTGCTGCTGCCTGTTGGGGCTGGCTCAAGGTCGACATCCTGGGTGCGGATCTTGGGCAGTAGTTGTGGTCCGTGTTGATGGGTAGGCGAAGTCGCGCTGGGACTGGTGATGCTAGTCATGACCGAGTCTGGCGAAGAATCATGAGAATGGATAGAAGAGCCAGAAGTGTGGCGGCTGTGCGCGCTGCCCAGGGGATGCAGTCTGGGCACAGGGACACCCACGCCAGGTGGTGTAGTAGGCCAGTAGTACGCGTCTTCTCGAGACATGTTTCTTACTTTCTTTCTGCAGGTATGACGACGAATTAAGAAGACCTGCTTCTGAGGCTCAGCTCAGCTAGAACAATAGAATAGATGACGGGGTATGTATAAACAATTGACGAGGCATGTAGTCTCTCAGAGACAGGGCAATGCATGAACAAAAGAAGGATGATATGATGCAAAGCAGAAAGAAAGACAAGTGATTGCATGGAGAGAGGAAGAAGAAGATTGATGGCAATGGGAACAGAGTGATGTTAAATGTGTCGGACGACGATATCAAACGACAACATCAATGTCCCAACAGAGCAACCTGAAACACAACACAGGAGCTCCTCCATGCTTGTCCTCAGATCAAACAGCATGCCAGACAGAAAAGGGTTGTGGATAGATGTGTTTTAGATCTCCAGCATCCATCCTGATTCGACCCATTCACGAACAGGTACCTCATGATGAAGAACAGGGCTCGAAACATGGCAGCTTCTAAATCTGGAAGCTTTCACGTTTCATCCACCCACAAAGAGTATAGCAGATCCAGGAGCTTGGGGACGATTTCCGGATCTCTGGACGTGTTGCTATAATCAGCAACACATGGAACATGCGCAGGACGGTCAGGGACAGGGCAGGCGGGTATTTTTCTGGAGAAAGATGCTATTAATAACAAGTCGGTGCTTCAGTAGGCGCTAGGGATCTGACAGGTGGGATCTATTTTTGTCTTTTTGATACTGATGCGCGGCAATTGTGTTGTGCAAAGTATCTACACACAGTGTCTGGGTGTATACTTTGATAGAAAGGAAAGTGCCAAGAGCCCGTTCGGGAGTGCAGCTGGTCTAAGCGCTGGCTTGCCCTGTTGGTGCCTTTTGTCTGGTCAATCAGCGGCCGACTCTCGACAGTTTCAGAAGTGTTCTATTTAAATCTTTAGGCTACTGCTGGTAGCAAGTAGAGAGCAAGTAGAGAGTGATGTGATGGGGAGATGGTCGCAGTACGCGCCGCGATGGGACACTCGGCGCTACGAGCGATCCACTGGTTCGTTCTAAAATTCATCCTCGATCCAATCAGACACGCCACAGCCCGAAAATCACCCCGGGAAGAGCTTGCTATTGGCTGCAACCTGCAGGCGCCGCACATAAAAGCACAGCCAATCAGACTGCAAAACAAACAATTCTGGCTCGGATCTCATACCGATCCCTGCATTTATTTGCATTTATTTGCATTTATTGTGCTGTTGCTGCAGTTTAGTAGAGTTTAGTGAGTATATGGGATCAGTGCTCTCATTGGTAGATTTTGTTTGTTTCATCTTGCCCTCACGCGGTTATTGTATAGACGCTGCTATACATAGCACAGACAATGTTATGCCCTACAATGTAGTACTACGCACTGGGCAGGTACCCACTGTCTTAAGATCTACTAGGTCCTAGCTCAAGCTCTGTTGATACGCTATGCAGCCGCGATCACATCTCTTTATACTGTACGGAGTATACAAAGTCATAAGTGTAACCATGTGTAGCATTGTAGTATATATATAGTAGTATCATAGTATGGCGCAAACAAAAGAAACAATGTCCGAAACCATGTCCGACATCAATCAAAACATCCATGCACTCTTTCTTACTTTCTTTCCTCTTGCCTGTATACAAGATCTAAACCGAAAATCTGATAATAAGAAAATAATGCCAGACTCCCATGAAACTGCATAACTGCATCTACCGACGCAAACTCCCTAAAGATTTCATCACGTCGTGTCAAGATCAGATCCCATGTATGCTGCTTGTTGTTGTTTGTTTTATGTACTATTCAATTAGTTGGGGTATTATGCCTTGACGGCATACTTGCGGCGGTACATGTCGTCAACCTCGGTCAGGTAATAAGTGCCGGGGGCGATGGTCTCTGTGGAACCGGCCGGCTTGAAGTCCTTCTTCAGGTGGGCCTTGTAACGGAGGTCGCAGAACTGAACCGCATTAGCTACTATAACTGGAAAGGAAAAGAGGAATAACTTACTGCCTCGTATTCAGTAGGAGGAACAACGCGACGCGCATTGAGGCGGTTGTGCAGGTCAACCTTCTTGGCCAAGTCAGACACGTCGCCAACGACCTTCAGACTGAACATGGAGCTGGCAAGACCACTGCCGTAGCTGAAGAAACCGACGCGCTTGGGCGCGGCGGATGGGTCAAATGTGATGTTGGACAGCAGACTGACAAGGCCTCCGTAGACACTGGCAGTGTACATGTTACCGCACTGAGTGGCAACCTCAATGCCAGGCAGTACTCGCTCGTTGTAGCGCTTCTTGGCAAGAGCCATGAAGGTCTTCTCGACAGTCTTGTCGCTAATAGACTTTTCGTAATCAAGACCACGGATCTCAGCGGGCACTTCAGCAAATGAAGGGTGGTCTGGGTTCACGAGGTAGTCGTTGTAAAGCATGCGCGCGTACGACTTGGAGACAAGCTTGCAGTTGGGCGCGTGGAATAAAACGTGGTCGAAGCGGTCGACGGGGGTCTGGTCCTCGGACGAAACAACGCCGTTGGTTCCGTTGCGCTGCTGGAGGGTCTTTTCGCGCTCGTTGTAGGCCTTGTAGCAGGCATCGACGGCCTGGGTGTAGCACTTGATGGAGAAGTGACCATCGACGTAAGGGTACTCGCTGGTCAAGTCGGGCTTGTAAAAGTCGTAGGCGTGGGTGATGTAGCTGCCACGGAGACCAGGCTCGAAGACGAGAGGGGCGTCAGGTCCGATGACCATGGCGACACATCCAGCTCCACCGGTGGGACGGGCATTGCCCTTGGCATACAGAGCAATGTCGCCAGTGACAACGACGGCGTCACGGCCATCCCAGGCAGACGACTCGACCCAGTTGATGCTGTTGAAGACGGCATTGGTTCCGCCGTAGCAGGCGTTGACGGTATCGACACCCTCGACGTTGAAGTTTCCAGACTCCTCAAACAGCTGCATGAGCACGGACTTGACCGACTTGGACTTGTCGAGCAGGGTCTCGGTGCCGACTTCCAGGCGGCCTATTGACTTGGGGTCGATGTTATATTTGCGGAGGAGGGAGGAGAGGGTGGTGAGGGCGAACGAGTAGATATCTGGCCTGTTAGCTGGTTGTTTTTTTTTCCTGTCGGTTTTTTTCTCGAGTGCCTACCTTCCCGGTCATCGCAAAAGGTCATTTTCGTCTGGCCGAGACCAATGGTGTATTTGCCTGTGCTAACGCCATCGTGCTTCTCCAAGTCCGCTTGGTCGACGCACTGAGGAGCGGGTCAGTCAGTGTCTGTCAGCAAAAGAAATCGGACGAAACAACGCACCTGGCTAGGGAAATAAATTTCAATGGCCTTGATGCCAATGTTCTGAGGTCGGGAAGACATGTTGTAAGCTGCTAAGTAGTCTTTTGCTGCTGCTGTACTTTTTTTCTGTCGACTTTTCGCGGTGGCGGCGGTCGAGTATTTAAGGGGTACGGAGCGCGGGCACAAAATGGCACAAGACTTGTTCAATGTTCCCAACGGAGCGCAAAATACGACGTAGGCAGCAAGAAAACGAAAAGGAGAAACACGAACAGGGAACTGCGCGAGGCAAATATGTGTGTAATGTGTTAAAGGGGCAGGGCAACGCAACGTCGAGGAGGAGGAGGAGGAGATGGCAGAATAATAATTAAGTCGACGGTGGAGGGGCGGGTGGAGCACTGGGGAGCCTGCCAGATTAGGCCATTCGCCAACCTGATAAACAAGGCAATTAATTCTTTGTCGGGTCCCTGGGTGAACCAGAAGCCACAAAGTACGTAGACACACCTAATAGTAAATAATTAATGTGCAATGGTCGAGTACATCATCCTTGCTGACCGCTACTCGCTTCTCTACACAGCGCACACAAATGTATAGAAACAATTTACTATATGTAGTAGAAAAACACTGCAGAGCGTTGCTGGCAGGGAATGCGACCTTTTTTTGAAGATTGTCAGCCTGACCAATCGCACGCCACGTACTATGCCTGATACAGACTAGCGCCGCGCACACGGCCACCGCCAGCTTTATCTAACACCCTGCTGTAGACCGCATATTTTATACGAGTCATGAGGCATACATACATGTGCATACATATACATATATACATACTTGCACATATCTATGTATATTTGCATGTACGTGTATATATGCACTCACATTCCATCCCGTCTGTTGTACATATCATGTATGCAGGCATCGTCTCTTCGGTGTCTGATGTTTGTCGTCGATCCCCGATAGCGGACGCGCCCTGGGACTAGTCCTATCCAGGCTTAGCGGGAATGTGCCAAACAAACATTAAAATTTAAATGTGCTGCCTGAGGCTGGCCAGTGCACTTTCTTTTCAATAGCTTCATTCATTCAATTGGAACCAGTATAGCAACAGGCAGAAGCGTTTTCTTTTGTAGCTCCCTCCTTACGCATATTTTATTTGTTGAACGTTAGCTGCTGATCGTTGAGCCCCTTTTCCCGTCCCTGCCTCCTTTTGATTGAATTTGACATTGAACTCGGATTAAATAGGAAGAAAAAAATGCAGGTACCTAGACAAGATGATTTCTCATTTGTGGAGCAGCTGGAGCTAGAAGCTGTGGATGCCCCTCCCCGAAGGTCCCCAAAGGGAGCTATGACCGAAATACTATCCCCTCGTGAAGCTACGTACTTTCTACATGAAACCACTCTTTATCAGATCCATGAGGAAACTCCGATCAAAAGCCGTGTGGAGATTAACAGACAGGCCACCGATGACGGCTGCCTAGCTGGTACTGAGTTCTGTTCGAGGAAACCTTCCCTATTGAGCATGACAGAGACCCAGGGCCGTACGTAATAGAGCGGGCTGGGTTTTTGCCGTCAAAAGTTGCCCTCCACTCGCCCGTGAGCAAAGTCTCGCTGGCCGTGAACTGGACAATACGAACGGCCTTTGTGGTTTTCGGAACCAGCGGCACGGCGTCGTCCAGGTCGCTGCTCCCCCTCCCAGTGCAACAATATGAGACCGGGCGTAGGGCGCACCGCCCATGTCGTCATAGCGTGGCAAGCACGATGCCGCCGCAGACACATGGGGATGTGGCTGAGCGTACAGCGATGATAATATTCCCTGGCCACCTGGGTATGGTTGTGTCATTCGTAGTATGTACATCGGTGTCCGGACACTGCTGGCGCCGAACTCCAGCACGGGGATAGGCGCCAGCAAGAGAAGACGGTGGGAATGACGACGAGGAGAAGAGAGTGGCCAGTCGATAGACAAGCTTCTAGCTAATGTGTATGCCAGTCATGACGTCCATCCTCCATACTCCTTCCTTTCTCTCTCTATTCCATGTTCTCCCTGCTTTCTGTATCTCAGTTAGCGTTTTCTAGCTCGGGCAACCATTGCCTTGCCCGGTTCTCTTGCAAGTCTCTTCGTTGATACCCCAGCTTTATTCTGAGGGCGGATAATTTCTTGTTGGATTTTAGAACTAATTTTAGGGCTTACCCTGCACTCAAGATCTTTTGGCGTGGGAATTCTGGCAGCTCTCCACAAAAGCCCCGCATTTGCATCCTGCAGGTGAATCAATCACAACCCTATGAGGAAAGTCGTATTTCTTGGAGCGATGCCGTTATGGCAGATCAGCTTATGAATTTTTGGAGACTCCAATTCCGTGCAATAACGAGCGTAGAGAAAAAGATGTTTTTTATACGTATCCATGGATATATATATACAAGCGGGACCGAAGCCCTCCAGAGGTCTCTCCTACAGTGGCCCGGCATTTGATCATCTCATTTCCTACGTACGTATTAATTATTTACTCATATCGTTTCTTTTGACAAGTTACAAAGGAATGAAACAGCTATCACCAGCCAATCGTCCAACTAGACTCAAAAGCGGTGCGCAGATCGCCAGACGCCAGGCCGCTGATGACGGCTGCCGAGCTGGTACTATTCCATGCAATACTAGCACCCTGAACAATCTCTCCATTGAGCGTGACAGGACCGCTGGGGACGCTGTCCAGACCCAGAAGCGTGACCGTGTCGAGCTGGTTCTTGTTTTCAAAGTTACCCTCCACATTCGCCGTGAGCGAGCTGGCGCTGGCCGTGAACTCGATGGTCGTGGTAGCTTTCGGGACCAGCGACTCGCCGTCGTCTAGATATAGGCTGCCATGTGCATAGTTCTCAATGCCCAATGCGACAATGATCGACCAGGGCGTAAGGCGCGCTTCACGCGTCGTCATGGCGTACTCCTGTGTGGCAAGCACGTTGCCGCCGCGCAGATAGACGGGGATATGGCCTAGCGGCGCAGCGATGGTGGTGTTCCACTCTGCGGGCACGGCCACTTTGCTCTGGTTGTACCAGTCGTAGTACACGTCAGTACCCTCGACAGCCCCAGGCCTCACGGCAGAGACCTTCTACTCCAACTTCACCGCAATGCAACCTGACGGACGAGTTCTGGCCTCTATACCTACTCGCAGAAAACACCTCTGCCGAAGCCAACCATGCCAGCAACGCCGTCTTTGACGACATCAGTCGTGTTTCCACCTGGCAGTTTGCGCTAGACTGGTACGCCGGCGGCGCAAACAGCTCTGTATGGACATACTTTTGGACACATGCTCCCCCCGACCTTGATCAGGGTGCCCTTCACGGCTCGGAAATGTACTGCGTCTTTAACAATATTCCCTACACTGACCCACAAGTGAACTTGACGGATGCCGACTATGCCATTGAGGCGCGCATGACTCGCTACTGGGCTAATTTCATCCGCTCTGGAAACCCCAATGGCGATGGACTGCCGGAATGGCTGCCCAGCGGCGAGAACAAGTATACCATGTGGCTGGGTGATTCGTGGGGGACTGACAAGACAGCTGACGAAGCTCGTACGAGCTATATTGAGGAGTGGTTTGCTCGCAATCCGGAGTGGTAGATCGATGAGCTTATAGGTATATATATGTCAAAAGTCTTAGAGTAGTAGGTCCTCGGTCATGTTCAAGAGTAAACCACCTGTTATATGATTCCATTCTTTATTTTATGCCCTCGTCTCTCCGTGCTCATTCTGATACAAAATGTTACCTAAAAAATTCAAGACGCAGTCTCTTCGGCGGCCATATGGAGGGGCTCGGCTTTTGCTAGAGGGTCGAGCAGGGGTTTGCTATGACTCATATAGCAACACCAAGCATTGTCATCTTTTTAATACGAGGTACTCACTCTTCAAAACGACTTTTTATCTAGACTAGATAATTTACTCCATAAACTGAACTACATTTCAGAAGAGACAAATCGTATCCGTCAAGAAAGAATCCACAAGAGAGTATACAGACATCGAGCTACTTCCCGCAAAATGACCACACAATCCACCACATCAACAAAACGATTCTACGCAACTAATTCCCCCCATGAAGCAAACATCGGCTACTACCGCGCCGTCCGCTGCGGCCACAACATCTACGTCTCCGGAACCACCGCGACAGACCCCAACTCTCCGCCTTCTGCGCCCCGAGTGCTCTTCCCCGGCAATGCCAAAGAGCAAACACGAGTGATCATGGAGGAAATCATCAAGGCCATCAAAGCGTTGGGCGGTCAAGGCGCCGAAAGTATTGTGCGTACAAAAATGTTTGTGCAGCGACAGGAGGACTGTGGTGCTGTGGGGGAGGGCTTCAGACAGGTTCTGGGGAAGCAGCAAGGGGGTGGGATTGGTTCGGCGGCGACGATGCTTGTGGTCAGTGGGTTTGTTGATACGGAGATGTTGGTGGAGATTGAATGTGATGCTGTTGCTGATGTTGATATTAGCCAGTAACTATATACAACCAATGAAAGACCAATGATTAGCAATGTTCAATAATATTCTCAGCGTATTTCGAGTGAAAATAAGTAGACTATATGCTAATTGCAGACGAGTAGTCTTAACGTTCCAAAATATACCCCTATTCATGCTAAACTAGCATAAATAGGATGTCCTAAATCATTTGATAAAGATTTATATTTTACTTTCAATAACAAGTGATTCTTAAGTATGGGTAGATTGAACTTCATGGCAGCGTAAGCTTGTAATTGTGCGAGATTCAATATTCTATAGAAATAACAGTGGTTGTTGTAACAGCTTTGCTTATTTTTAGGTAGTAGGCGCACCCACACCGCATCGTAGATTGAGTTTGGGCTTGGGTTTCTGGGGGCCAAAGAGGTGATCCAACATTTAGCTGGGGTAAATAAAAGCCTCAAAACCTGTAAAATACATATGCACCTAAGAATTATGAGAATATTTAATTTTCGCTCCATCATGGCCTCGAGGATGTAGAAATAAATTATATGCGATTTAGTAATGACCATATTAGGCAGGAGACTATTATTTTTTAACCATCTATAGGAATCTGTTAGATTACCGCCAGACTAAAAAGCAATGCAGATTAGTTGCGCAGTAACCCCCAACTAATCCAACAGAATCAAATCCTTGTAGGGCCTGCCATACTAGAGAATTACGTACTAGGATTAATCAACGTATATTATAATATAGTAAGCCCGGAGCCGCCCTGTAGATTTTTCTCCGAAAGAACTAAGAACTATAATAGGGGCTATTAATAATCTATTGCTTTAATTTAGCCTCAAGTGATAAAGTTGTGGCTCAAACTCCTACTTATAATTGGCTGATGCGTGGAATTTGTTGGACCTAGCCCACTAGACCAAAAAGATGTTAACATCCTAGTGGTGTATATGGCTAGCAAATGTGATCAGGTGCTGTATGGCGTAGCGAGGGAGGCAGAAGAAGTCTGACAGAATTCCATGACAAGGCTATGGTGCACAACTAAGATATTGCGATGAGTTATTTCCACTGTGGTAGGACATATACTCATTTTAACTTTTGTCTACTGTGATGGAACGCCATGGAACGGAGGCAGGGTTGAGGCAGGAACAAGAAAGCTCTACACATCCGACTGGGAACGGCTCCATATTTCCTAATTGGGTATGCACTGTGTAGAAAGAGCGCTCTAACGCACAGCACGAAGCTATTCCTTCTCTTCTTTTCTCTCATGTGTGATATTCTCGTGACGTAGTATCTAGATAGCCACACCAATCTATTTAGTTTGGCTGCTGTTACATTCACCTCCTTTAGCATACACATGTACATATATAAAATGCAAACTTCTACCAACGTATTAAACAACCCCTGCTGAAAACACTATTCACTAACCCAAGGACGCGGGGAAGGCCCATCCATCAAAAGATCTTCATTGGTGCCCTCCTTTACAGGACTGCTTTGCAGCTATTTCGAAGTGGTTACCACTTTTGTAATATCGATATAGAGACACCATGACGTATCGTTTTCTCCAGTTGACCAAGCAATGTTAACAATAATCTTGTCATGAATCTCCAGACATATTCCCATCAGCCAATTATAGCCAGGAGTTTAAGCCATAACTAGACCAGCACACTAAGAAGGAGCCTCTTCCTGGGTGAGGGGTCAAATTAGTGATTTTTCATGCAATCCATGGATGTAACAGTGCTCAATCATCTGATTCAACATTTTGTGTTGGCCCCTTTCGCAAAAACGTTTTATGACTTGAGAGACTAGTCTTCTGAAGTATAAAATGGCAGAAATGAACTCTTTCAAATATGTTCTTTTAAAACAAAAACCAGGCAGCTAAAACAATCATTCTATTATATTATTCCAAGAAAATAGAAATTCTTCAAGCAATTTCAACAACATATCCACAATGCAATTGCACGCTATACTTCCTTTCGCCCTCCTCGGGCTTAAAGTCGCAGCCCAAGGATGTTGGTCACCCGGTATGAACTATTGTTCTTCGTTGGGAAGTACACTATGCCAGTGCGATGAAGGATTCCTGGTACTTGACTTGTGCAAATCAATAAATTGCTTCCATAAACTAATACTTTCTGTCTAGTATAGCTGTGAGCTCTACGTTGCACCTTCAATCGATGGAGAGGGTGGCGAGTCTTACGGCCTGTGGACCAAGGTCGAGGATTGCCCTGTTCCATCTGATGGCGGTCTACAGTGTGTTGGCAGCGCCGGCGAGGCATACTGTGCCGCTTAAATAGACACGCATTAGCTTGAGCATTCTTCAGCCATTATAGGCCAGTTATTGAAACGTGAGCCATTGACGTGTGGAGTCGGCCTCTTTGTTTGAAGGGCCCGCGCATCTTGTCTGCATTTTGAGCCCGACATGACTGAATAAAGGGGCTGATATTATGTGTTGGATAATTGGCATATGCTCATGGGCTGTAGCACCGCTAGGTTTCTTCTTGAGCTTTCGATATGTGTTGGATTAGTGACTTGATTTCTTACTAATCCTGAGACATTGGAATGTTGGTTCATTACTTGATTACGATGAGGATTTGGACTTGTGAAGAACAATTGATTAGTAAAGTTATGTGTGTGAGATTCTTTGTGTGTTTAATTCTTAAATATATTAAAAGAATTCTCATAATCATGTTGATATGGGTTTGCCATAGGATTGAGACTAGACAAGTAATATGATGCAGGCTTGATCTTTTAAGCCATATTGAGGTTTTTTAAATTGATTTTTCTGCCCACTTTGGCTATGAGATTTTTGTTACTGATGGGGACGTCTATGAGATATCTATCGCTATTCTGTGGTGGTGGAGGTCTCTGCTGGCCAGACGTTCCTAGGATAAGGTAACGTGATGAACTTCCTGAGGGAGTGCGTCGCCGTGCTAACACTACCTTCATTCTATCAGTCTGCCCATGGCAGATGGCTATACTATAAACGGCCTTTTTGTAGCAGCGGTCAAATCCACATCGTCATGTTCACACGCTGAAACGTCCAGGAGCCAACCTAGGGCGTGACCTGAACAAGACCTTGATTGATCATCTTTACCAAAGCATCCATGGACTAACTGACATTTTTTTGTCGGTGTTTCAAGGTGTAATAGTGCAGAGTCGCAACAGTAGTCGAACCAACATTTAATACAAAATTATAAATTTTTTTCTTTTTTTTGTTATTAGGATCTATATGAGTAGGGTTAGGGTTAGGGTTAATGCGGAGATAGTGCGTGTAGGCAAGCGGAAGAGGCGAAGATAAGCAGGCCGGGTTCATTGGCGGCTTCCGTGGCTGCCACTAGTATGCTTTAAGTCTATCGCAGCTTCCCCTCTTTCAACTGTCTCCAAACATCATCCCAAAAAAAGAGAAAAAAAGCACAATGGGCAAAGCAGATGGTCGCATCTGGAAGGCCTGTCTCTCATGTCGGAGAAAAAAGGCGAGTTACCTCCCCCCTCTCACTATCCATCATCTCTGCTAACGTCCTACCAGATCAAGTGTGACGGCGAAGACCCCTGCCATGGATGCCAGTCGCGTGGCCAGACGTGTGAATTCCCGGATAGCAACGACAATGCATCTGCCAGTCGGAGGTGCGCTCTGCTATTGCAATTGTTTGCTGACCCGCACTGACTCTACAGATATGCCACCTCGTTGGAGGAGCGCTGCCAACACATGGATGATCTGTGCTCACGGCTCGAGATTCTAGCAAAGAATCTAACCGACTGCATTCAGACGGCACAGAAAGAATCTCAATTGACGCAAGAAACCGACTCAAGTCGATCAATTCAGCCAATTCAACAGGCGCCACAATTAGCTCCCAACGCGGCTATCATTCCGATTGCTGAGATACCAGCCCGGTCACCTCAAATCTACAATGGCTCTCCATCAGGAAGGTCTGGGCGATCTGGAAATTCCCAGTCTCAAACCTATGACAGCCCGGTTGACCAAGGTCACATGATAGCAGATTCATATGGTCGTCTGCGGTACGCTGTTCCTTTCTGCTTAACTCCTATCACCTTATCTCATACAGACAAACAGGTATATTGGCGGTGCGACGAACAAGATCATGATCGAGGCTGTACAGAGTTTGTCCCCAGACGGCGGTGCTACCACTCGACCAGTCTCGTACGCCGACAACAGCGAAGTCGCTCTCCCTTTCTTTATCCAAGGACAGGTCTGGCCTGAATTACCCTATCTTCCCCAGCCAAAGGAATTAGCGCGACCACCGCAATACGTCGCGGACTTGCTGATTGGGATCTACTTTGAGCAAGTGCATTATACATTTCCAATCTTGTATAAGCCAGAATTTATGCGACGCTATCGTGAAATGAGCGCCGCCAAAAAGGACGCTCCGATCGACCGTGGTTTTCTCTCCGTATTCTTTGCAGTGTGTGCGTGCGCATCAGGTCTGCTTCCTCGTCCGGCTGGTTCGGCTCCCATGCCTGGTATAGAGTTTTACCAGAAAGCTCTGCTTCTGCAATTTGCGTCAGTAGGCGAGGCATTTATTGAGCAGGTGCAGTGTCTCGGACTGCTCGCCCTCTGTTCGGCAGGTTGGAACACCTTGTCTCAGAGCTGGAGGTTTGCAGGCCAGGCAGTGCGGCTTGCACAGGATCTTGGACTCCATGTGTCTAGTTTGGTATGCTCATAACTTCTTCTTTTTTATTTGATACATTCTAACAATCACCAGCAGAGAGAAATGTCTATGGAGGATCCGAACACGGCTAGATATGTTGAGGTCCATATTGCCCGGTGTATTTGGTGGAGCGTGTTTGGCCTCGACTGGTAATATCCAGCATATCCTTCAAACCCGATTAAAATCTAACTTACTATTCTTTAGTCTAATGTCAATATGCCTGGGACGACCCATGGCCGCAGATGAAGCGGATTGCTCCTGCGGTCTCCCTTTTGACATAAGCAACGAAGATCTAGAGCATATAGGGTGGCCTCCGCCAGAAGACCACCACCACAACATCTACAACCCAGCCGGTTCCTCGCCCATGACGGGATTTCTAGCCTTCATTCGTCTATGCCGAATTGCCGCACAAGTACACCAGCTCTATTCATCGAAACGTAGAAAGTGCTGCGATGATGCGCTTGCGGATGACCTGGCGCCGCTGCTCCCTACAGTCGATGTTCTCGTTCGCGAGCTGGATGAATGGCTGAATGAGCTTCCAAATGATATCCGATTTTCTGCAAATTCGAATCAGTGTGGACCTAATCTGACCATGTGTGTGATTGTGTTTATTCTTCATTCGGGGACTATTATGAATCTGTACCGGTTGGTATCCTATCTTCTATAAGTCTTGTGCATGTTCTTGTTTATTCTGATATACATTCAGGCCGCTCGCAGGACGTCCTGACCTCGTCCTTCCCGGCAACCCATCATCCGAATGCCTCAACGCTGCTCAAAGTTGTATTCAAGCCGCAGAGCTGATCCGCGAGCGAGTTCCGCCGTCCCACTACCTGGCGTTTTGCGTTCAATATCTGACGATTTCCGGGATATTGCTGTATGCTCCCCTCTCCTGTTCACAATTTTCTATCACATGCAGTGTAGGTCTCTAACCATAAATGTAGATTAAACATGGCAGACAAAGACAACCAGTCCACATATCTCCCCGACATCGAGAACGCGCTGCGCTTCCTGGGAGACGTAGAAGCCATCTGGCCCGGGGCAAGTCGCAGTCGGTCAATCATTGACCGGTTGCTCCAGAATCCGCCACCCCGTATAGCGACAAGAGAGGGCTCGAATTTCAATACTATGGGGTTTCCATCTTTACCTGCTCTGGATGGATTGCTGTGGGATTCGTTTACGGATGCGGATAGTTATTTGAATACGTTGTAGTAGTTACGAAATATGTATGATGACGTATTCAAATATTGACAAAGGATTACTATTTTCTTTACCATGGCCTATAATCATATTTTCTATGCCGTAAATCCATAATCGTACATTGTGTGGCTGATAGGCAATTGCTATCCCCATCTCACTTCGGCTTCGGATGAGATCCGGCCGGGCTGCATATGGACTAAATAAACTACATCATTTATGCTGTCCAACCTTATCACTGCCATAATTGGATTTGAAAGTACTCATATTTTTTTACACACCCCCTTGACAACATGGCTACAATTGCCTCCCCTGTGGTCTCCCCAACAGGCAAGACCCGTCTCCAAGCCTCTCTCGAACGCGCCGCAGCTCGACAAGGCCCTTCAGTAGGGCAATGGCTCGAATTCCCCGGCTACTCTCTCGCTAGAACTGTCGCACCCCTTGGAGCCGATGTATGTCTCCTCTAACCCTTTACCCCTTTCTCTCAGTTTCCTACTAACGGCATATGCATGTAGTGGGTTCTAATCGACTGCGAACACGGCGACATCTCCGACTCCGAAATGTACCTGCAAGTCGGCGCCATCTCCTCCGCCGGCGTATCCCCCATCGTCCGCATCCCCGCCTCTGAACCCTGGATGATGAAACGCGCGCTCGACTGCGGCGCGCACGCCATCATGGTGCCCATGTGCGAAACCGTGGAGCAGGCCGAAGCCGTTGTACGAGGGTGCAAATACCCTTCATCTGCCTGGCCGCAGGGCATTAGGGGGGCGGGGGCAATGTTTGCGCCTGCGGCATTCAATCAGAATGGCCGCGAATATCTGACGCATGCGAATAGTAATGTGACGATAATCGTACAGATTGAGTCGCGCACGGCGGTGGAGAATTGTGAGGCGATTGCGGCCGTGCCGGGGATTGATATGCTGTTTATTGGGCCCAACGATTTGGCGAGTTCCATGGGGTATTTTGCGTTTGATCATGCGACAATTCCGGAAGTGCAAGAAGCTATTTCGAGAGTGCTCAAAGCTGCGAAGGGGGCGGGCAAGTATGCGGGTCATTTTGCGTTGTCGGCTGATGCTGGTGAGTATATTCTCTCTGCATTATTATCTGATTTGGAGGTGTGTGTATTGACTAGGTTGGGATGTGTAGCCGCGCAAAAATATAATCAGGGCTTCGACTTTGTGAATTGTGGTGCGGATATAGTCGCCGTGACGGCGTGGATGTCAGCAGAGATGGCGAAGTTGAGGGCAGAAACGGTGAAAGAAGATGTTTCTAGTACGGAGGGGAAAACAGAAGGGCATGCAGGTGGTTATGGGAATTCATAGATTTAATATGTATATATTTGAAAGTATCTAGACTATAGCCGATAAATGCATCAAGCTTGCCATACACGCATATGAATCGAGTTCCGTTGGGGTTCTCTCGTTAAAGAACTTGGGAATGTAACAGAAACCAATCCACAATCTAATGAACAACCCCGCCAACATTACCTAGGCAATTTCCAAGCTGAGAAGAGCTCTAATCGGCGAGATGTTGGGACTACAGATAATGATCCTCCTCCGGGCCGGGATCCGATGCGCTCTTCTGGCCGCGATACATAATAAAACATACCTTTGAATAATTTCATAACCACGATTTCCTTTAACAAAAAACAAACAAACGGTTAATGACTGTCACTATGTCTACCACAACTATCACCGCTACTACCACCGTTGATATGTCAACCCGCACAAACCGTGCCTGCGTTTGGGTGGGCGCGCAAACCCTCGAAATCCAAGAACGTCCCTTCAAATCCCTCGGCCCTACCGACGTACTCGTCCAGGTAATCTGTACAGGCATCTGCGGCTCTGACGTACACAACTGGAACAGCGCACATGTCTCTCGCCAGCTTGTCTTGGGCCATGAATCTGCTGGTATAATTGTCGAGGTTGGAGAGAATGTTAGCCAGACGAGGGTTGGGCAGAGGGTGGCTATTGAGCCTGGGTTTGCATGTATGAAGTATGCTCAGCCCCCCTCTATTTGGGCTTTTTTTGGCTTGGTTTACTGATACGAGTAGATGCGAGTTCTGCCTCCGCGGAAACCCGAATACATGCGCCAATCTCGAATACTGCGGTCTGGACCCGACAGATGGCACGCTGCAGCAGTACTTCACCTGTCGTGAATCCATGGCCATACCCATCGGCGATGAAATGACCTGGGAAGAGGCCGGGGCCATTCAACCGCTCGCCATTGCCGTGCAGCTTGCTCGACGCGCGAGTCTGACGGCGAATAAAACGCTTGCTATTTTGTATGCCCCCCTCTTCTTTCTTCCTGGTGGAAGTGTCTGACCTGAAAAGTGGCTGCGGACCCCTGGGCCTCCTCGTCATCGCCGTCGCCAAAGCATACGGCGTCCGCAAGATAGTCGTCTTCGACGTGGAGCAGTCTCGCGTCGATTTCGCGGTGCAATATGGCGCACACGTAGGCATATTGTCACCTGCAAACACACAATCTCTGGAGGCTCTGGAGTTTGCCAAAAATGTAACGTCCCAGGCTATTCGCGAGCATGGTCTCGGTGAAGGGGTGGATGTTGCGGTGGAAGCGAGTGGTGCGGAGACTTGTGCCCAGATGGCTATTTGTATTCTCAAAGCTGGGGGGACGTGTAAGTTGAGAACAGTTTCTTGGTTTTGGTATAGATGCTGACTACTTGAGAAAAGGCATACAAGCTGGATTGGGGAAACAGTTAACCTCCGTCCCATTATTCCTGTTGACAGCGAAAGAGTTGAATATTAAAGGTGAGTTCCTTTCCTATTCGATATGTGCACATGAATGGACCGAGCTGATTGTTTGCCGAAAGGAACTGTTCGTTTCACGCCCGGATGCTACACAGATGCCATTGATCTGGTCAGTCGTGGAAAAGTTGATTTGAAGCCATTGATTACCTCAAAGTATCCCCTGACCAAGTCAGCGGAGGCCTTTGTTGCGCAGCATGCGAAGCAGGGTATCAAGATTGTTATTATGAATCAGGAGTGAGACTATACTCAAGTTAATATATAGGAAATATAGTGGTAAATGATAGATCTTTGTTAATCATCTCCAATTCCGATCTGAAAATTGTAAGAACTGGTTTTATCGATATAAGAGCTTCTACGAAATTTATTCCACACCAGCATCTTGAAATCTTCAAGTGACTTGAGTCATATGATTATTCTAGCCCTTTGATCCCTCTCAAATTCTCTCTCACCGTCTCATCCAGCGATCTAAATCCACTCTGATCCCACCACTTCTTCAACAATCTTTCTCCCGACGCATTATCAACACCTCTCCTATCCCGACCCAACCCATCAACTCTCGCCGGCAAAGCACGTCCTGGTCGAGCCTTCTCAATACTATCCAGGATATCATTCTGGTTAACCGAAGGCCCAAACGCCAGCACCCGTTCGTTGCTGAGATCACTATCCAGGAGAGCAGCGAGATGGATCCGCGCCGAGTCTAATACATCGACCACATATTCTATAAACAGCCTGTTAGTATCGCTGAAGGAACATGTTAGGGTGGGTATGCATACGTGGCGCAATATCAACCGCCGCCTCATTCTGCATCGCCAAATTCGGAATCCACATGCCCGTCTCTCCCGGGGAGCCCAGCACGTGCCCAAAACTAGTTGCTGGATTGACGCTGTTGAATATAAAGTCTGGCTTTTCGTCGGCTACAAACTTCCACGCGGCGCGTTCTGACTCTAATTTGCTGGCTGAATAGACTGCAAAGGACTTTGCGGGGTCGTCTAGAGGCAGATTCTGAGCTAGGTCCGCAGCGAGATCGTTCCAGTCTTCTTTTGTGATTGGATTGGAGGCAGCAGTGTCATCGGTGCTGGGAAATGTGATGGCCGTCGCGGACGAGGTGTACACGAACCGTTTGACGCTGGGTTGTCTCTTGGCTGCTTGCAGTATATTGACAGTGCTGGCGACAGAGGGACCAATAACCAGCTCCGGATTAGGAGAAAAGCTCATTACTGATGCACAATGGATGATTCCAGCGACATCCTGCAAGAGTTTGTCGTTTGATAGTAGTGCTTCTTCATCTGCCAAATCGGGAACCACGACGGCGGAGTAGAAGCCTTGTGAATCAGAATTGGAGTTGAATAGGTCGGTCGTTTCTCGCGATTTCTCATCTGATCGCACAGTCCCGCGAACACGGAATCCCATGCGCAGGGCTTCGGTGATGATGTGGCTGGCGAGGAAGCCGGATGCGCCAGTGACGAGGATCAGGGAGCCCTGCGGGAGAGCAGCGTCTTGCCAATGCATGTCGTAGTATCGCCTACAGCCTTGTTAAATCGAATAAAATTGAATATCCAAAGAAAAGTGTAGATTCCGAGTGATCAGTGCTATATAGATGCCATTCGGATGTTGTCCGATCTCGGGCCGTGATCCGAGGGGGGTAAAGAGCTATCTGCGATAGATTAGATATGGATAAGCAGTATCCTTTCATATATATACCATCTCTCCGTGCAAGACTGGAAGCAGCTACATATTTAGATATCAGTGAATCAAAGACCGTCTCAAAACCCCAGCCAACAATTAACCAACTATGGCTGCTCTCCCCCCGCTGCCTCCGGTGCCTCCCCTCCCAACCCCGCGCTTAGCGAGGCCCGCGACGGGCTTTTCCCTGCTCCAACCGCTGTCCCGCAAAGGAACCGGGCCGGGCGTGATCATCCTGGTGCCTGATTTGAGTGGTGACTCAGATGCTGAATTGCTTCGGATTGAGCATGGGGTGCCGTCTGTGTTGATGAAATGGGCGGAGGAGGGGTATACGGTTGTCCAGGTGGAAGAGACCGCGCTAGAGCAGGCTGGTGCTAGGCAGGTTCTGCGTCAGGCGCTTGATATTATGGCGCGGAGTGAGGAGTGTGAGCCGAAGAATGTTGTTGGGCTTGTTGGTATGTTTGAACTGTCTGTGAAGTGAATGAAGCTCACGTTTCCTAGCATACAGTCCATCTCTATGGGATAAAGTGGCAGAGACTGTTGCCGGTATCGATGACATCAAAGCCACAGTAATCTACAGCGACATCACTACTGTCTTAAAACCATCATCTCAACCTGCCATCCACCACATCGCAGGCAAACCAAAACTTGCCGATGGCTTACAACGTTCCGAACAACTCACTCAATATGACTACCCTGCCATCGCGACAACATCATCTAGTTTTGCTCTCCCCTTCCAGCCATCCTTCAACTACCGCGCCGAAGCCATCTCGCACACCCGCAATCTCACACACTTGAAAAAACACATGAACGGCCCATATTTTGATCTAGAGCAGATATGGGACGAGCACACGTATTACGAGTTTGAAAATCGGTCTGTGGAGCATACAATGGCGACGATGGTGCAGGAGCCGTATGTTAATCATGTACCAACCGTACGTTTCCTTACCCTTCAACATCAACGGATTAATGTAGGTGATTGATGGCTGACGATGTTACAGTTAACAGGCGGTATAGGCCGCGAAGCGCTCACCAATTTCTATACCGAGCATTTCATCTTCAGTAACCCCGCTGACGCGGAATTAGAACTAGTCAGCAGGACAGTTGGTGTTGACCGTGTTGTGGACGAGTTTATATACAAGTTTTCGCACGTTAAGCAGGTTAACTGGATGTAAGTTCCCCCCTCTTTCTTTCAATCATCAGATATAAAGAATATGAGATAGAAGTATTGACTGAACCAGCCTCCCCGGAATGCCCCCAACAGGCATATACCTGCGCGTCCCCATGACGGCTATTGTGAACATCCGCGGTGACAGGCTGTACCATGAGCACATCGCGTGGGACCAGGCAACGGTATTGAAGCAGTTAGGGATTATTCAGGAGTATTTGCCGTTTCCGCATGCGGTTTCCGGAAGTATTGGTTCGAAGTATGAATGCCAGGTCCCGGTTGCTGGTGTTGAGGCGGCGCAGAAGATGGTTGATAAGAATAGTGTGGTCTCGAATCAGATGTTTGGGTATAAGGTCCGAGAGGTTAATAATTAGTCGGTTACCTTCATGCAATTATTCATCTATGATAAGGGTTGATTGAATGGCTTGGATTGTCTAGCATTGTTGTGGGTCTCTTCAATATCAAGTACCTTATATCTATCATTCATGGAAAACGTCAAGCTCCAGTGAACAAGTTACATGCCAAGTAGTTGGACTGGAAAGATTCTCCGAATCAATAAATAATACTACCATGTTATCATGCGAGTAGGAACAAATCGATCATAGGTCCCGGGCCATATCGAACAACAGTACATCCCATCTGATTGAAACAGAGGACATATATTCTAGTACAAATACCGGAACGACTTAAACTGCTGCTCCTCACCAACCCCATAGCCTCCAGCCTGTTGCTGCTCCACCACCTCCTGATCAAGCTTCTTATTCAAACGCTTCAAGTACGTCCTCAGGGTAAACGCCAAGATAACCGCCAAACTAATAATCGCGAATTCGGCACCAAAAGACTTGACATAATACGGCCCATAGCTAGAGGGGTAAATATACGACCCGGGGATACTCCCAATATTGCCCATGGCGTTGATGATTCCGATTGCTGCGGCGCGTTTGCCGGGTGGGTGTGGAATGGTGCTGGATATCCAGCCGAGCATGATGAAGCCGCAGGCGTAGCCAGCTATAAAAATTAGATTAGAGAGAAGATGAGATACGGGAGAATGTGGGTATGTGCTTACTCGTCATCATAAACATGGATACGTATCGTGGCGCCGTGGAAGTCGTCGTCATTCCAATAATGTATCCAACTAGACAGGTCACGGCTGGGACTAAATAGTGAAAGAAGCGTTCGCCCGTTCGATCGGCATGCCAGGCGAGAGGAAGAGAGACAATGGCAGCCCAGATCCATGGAGGAGCGGTGAGGAGGAGGGTTGTTGTCGTTCCGTAGCCCAGAGATTGGGTAATGGTAGGGAAGAAGTAGCTAAACTGTAGCGTCATTGCGTTAGCTCGTGACAATCATAAGAACTGAACGGGGAGAAACTTACACAAAGACCCATAATGGTACAGTGATATGTAAATCCCAGTAACCAGACCTTGGGATCGACCACCGCTTCTTTAAGACCTTGCAAGGCGACCGCCATGCTTGACTTATTGGGATCAGCAACTTCGCCTCCCATATCAAGATCGATTCTGTGCTGAGCAATCGCCTTTTCATGGTCTGACAGCCACGAGGTTGTGCCTGGATAATCAGGAAGAATAAACGAAGCTATGCCGGCAATGACAATGGTAAGCACGCCCTCGAGGATGAATAGCCATCGCCAGGCGCGAAGCCCAGCAGCTCCCTCCATACCATCGAGAACACCAGCCGCAATCAAACCGCCAAAGGCCTGGGCTAGCAGGTTACCCAAGTTCAAGACGGTGACGCGCAGCTGCATTTCCTTGCGCGTATACCACCGCGATAGAAAATAGATTGTCCCGGGAAAGAGAGATGCTTCGACACACCCCAAAAAGAATCGACAGACAATAGCCCCCGACGCATTTTGTGTCGCTGCTGTGGCCGCCGAAATAACTCCCCAAGTAGCAGTGCACGCGCACAAATACCAACTTGGCCGTCGCAGGACGTTCAGGATCATGTTGGACGGCACCTGAAACAGGACATACCCAACCAACAGAATCGAAATGCAAGTATTGTACTCGACATCGGACAAATGCAGATCGTCCTCGAGACCGTACAGACGGGCATTGGCGAAGTTGTTGCGGTCAATGAAATTGAGAATGAACAGGATAATGAGCACGGGGAAAATGCGAAGATCAATCTTCCAGCGAAGAGCGGTTTCTTGCTCGGCTGTCCATGTGAAGCCGTTCATAACAACAGCCTGGCCTTCTTTCTCTTTGTCGATCTCCTCATCACCGAGGCTTGGCGGACGTTTTTCGTCGGCCATTTTGTTTCTGGCAAATTAAAAGACTAACAAGTGTAACACTATGTCGTGATCATATGAACGGAAAGCAGAATGGGGCCACCGGGTCTGGAGCAATCCACAATTGACAGGTCTTTGGCGTGCATATTAAAGGATTCTGGGGAGGAGGAGTCCAGGGGTGGAACGGATCTCGGCGTCGTGAAGCTTGTTATCGTGGCTGCGTATCTTGACACTATCGCGGACCGGGATCCGGCCGTCTCCTCTTTTGGAACGTTGCACCATCAGAGATGCATCTATAGACTATCAATGCATAGCAATGCTTCTCCTATCTATCTATCTGTCATCTAGATTGGCCTATAGAGAGACTGAGAGGGAGAGAGATAGCGGGAAACCATTCTATCTCCTTCGCAGTCACCGCTACTTTGACCGTAGTACTGTTAGGGTTAGGGCTTCGGGGATCGGATATCCGCAGACACTGAGTCTATGATTATAGTAGATATTAGATAGACTGAAGGATCTCGAAATAACTCTTTGGTAGATTCATGTATGCAAAATAAATATTAAGCCAGGCATGGGCTTATTAAAGGAAATTGGGGGAATTGTTCATAGAAAAGAGACTCATGCGGACTTCTCCGCAGCAACAAACGGAGGCTCTTCCTGGTATACATCATACCGATATTGCGATCCAGTATGATCCTCGCGAAGTTTACTCTGGCCTTTACCGTAAAACTTCTCCCTTGCCGTCAATTTACCGCCTGAATTTTCAGACTTTGCAGGATAGACGCCACGACGCCGCAGCTCAGGCACAAGCAGATCAACAACATCCTCAAATGTGCCTGGGGCAGTCACATAGCAGAGGTTGAATCCGTCGATATCAGCTTCCTCAATCCACTTCTCCATTACATCGGCAACCTGCGCCGGAGTGCCGACTGCCAGCGGTCCCAAGCCTCCGATAGAAGCCATCTCACCGACCAGTCGCGGCGTCAACGAAGGCAAATCTGGTGTACGAGCCGTCAACATCTCGGCCACAGAGGTGACTTTGTGTGCTTCTAGGGAGTGCTTAATTGGGTCAATCTCCTCATCTAGTGGAACCTTGGACAGATCAATCCCAGTCCAGCCGGAGAACAGCACCAGTCCGCCAATAGCGGAAGCATATTTCTTTGCTTTCTCGTATTTCTGCTTTGCTTCTTCCTCGGTGCGTCCGATAATGGGGGTGAAGCTGGCGAAGAATTTGAGGGAGCGTGGATCTCGACCAACTTTTTGAGCTGAGTCGCGGATTTTGGCGACGCGTGGAGCGAGGACGGATGCGCTGTGAGCGTTTACGAAAATTCCTTCGGCGTGGGTTGCGCCGAAATGGGAGCCGGCCCTGTTCAACATTTGGTCAGGTATCAATTATTAAACATGGATGAACGTAAGAGGTTAGAATAGTACGTACGGTGACGTCCCCGCCTGGAACAAAAGGGGTGTACGCTGCGGGCTAGGATCGACTATATGCTTGCTTTCCAGATGGTAAAACTCTCCTTGGTGATTAATTGTGCGAACTTTGGCCGGATCCGTAAAGGTATCATTCGCTGCGTCCTGGATGATAGCATCATCGGCCCATGAGCCTTCCCACAGCCTGTAACATTATTCTGCAATCAGTTTTGTTCGCCTTCTCAAAGTACTGAATACTAACTTGTATAGAATGCGCACATATTCGTCCGCCTGCGCGTACCGGCGGTCATGATCCGGTGGCTCGTCCAAACCGATTGCCTTGAAAGCTCCTTTCTTCCAGCCTGTGACAATGTTCCAGCCGATGCGGCCGCCTGTGAGATGGTCCAGGGTCGACAATCTTTTAGCTAGAAGGAAAGGAGGTTCGAATGAGGTTGAAGAGGTAATAGCGAAGGACAGATTCTTCGTCACTGCTGCCATAGCTGAGATAGGCTGTACATTGAATGAAATTAGCATTTGACTCATTCAAGATTTCGATAGATGAACTGTAACGGGGGACTGCTAACGATAGAAGGATCAGTTATCGGCCATTGTGCTGCCCGCCGAATGCAGTTATCAATCGAGCCCTGGTAAGTATCATGACCACCGTAGGTATCGGCTAAGAAAAGAGCAGTGATATCCCCTCGTTCTAGGATCTGTGCTAAGTTGACCCAGTACTCGAGAGTGCGCTTCGTGCTGGAACGGTCTTCGGGATCCTGAACAGAGTGAACACACTGCCTCTCAAAGCGAGAAATTTCTTCATATTCTTACCTTCCATTGCCCCGGAGACATGTGTCCCACTGTTGACATTTCGAATGCATTGAGCATAATTTGTTTCTTGGGGGGCTGATTGGGCCCGGCATCCTGGCTTGGACCGTTATCCGCCATGACTCGGGTGTTCCGCGAACAATTTGAGAATAGACTAATGAAAGTGTGTTGGAAAAAGAAAATTAATTTCCTCCCTCGATACTTTACTAAATCCAGAGATTCAACGTTCAAGTATAGATAATAGACAAGTTGGGGTGCCATCCGGATCCCATTCTCGTCTTCGGCCGGATCTCGGCTGCGTTGCATATGCAGTGTCAGCAAATTCATATATCTACTTAGGGTTATATATACATGCATAATATTAATGTTCGGCTTTTTCTGCGTAAAATCAAGTGGATCTCGATCCCAGACGTTGTCAACGGAGAAGTCGTTTCTGGATGCAATGGACACAATGCAGATATCAGAAAAACAATCTGACTCAAGCCCTAAACACCAATCTGCCCTCGTGTTACGTGCAGTAAAGCAACCATACATCCTTGTCACCAATCATGCTATACCTAGTCTAATTCATTCCGATGAGGTACTTATCAAGGTTTGTGCAATTGGGCTCAATCCGGTAGATTGGAAGACACCGTAAGCATTCAACATATACTTTATGCTATGTATCTACCTTCTAGGTTCTTCTTCTTATACAAACAGTGCATTCAACTTCGGCATCCCCGCTCTCCCATGGGTCTTTGGGCGAGACCTAGCCGGCGTCGTAATCGAGACAAAGGCCAAGTCAAATCGTATCAAAGTAGGCGATCTCGTTTTGGTGCCATCAACAGACTACCGAGATATCCGCAAAGCGGCCTTCCAGGAATATACCGTGGCGAGCTTCTACAATGCTGCAAGAATACCGCAAAATATTTCGTATCGTGAAGGAGCTTCGCTGGGGGTTGCGTATGTAGCAGCTGCGCTTGCGCTGGGGGTATGTTTTGGTCTGGATTTTTCGACGGCGAGGCCTACACCGGGTCCTGATTTGGGTGGTATGATAAGGGGTTCGAATTGGACGAGAGTGGAGATTCCGCAAGATATAGAAGATGAGTGTTTACCTAGTGCGAACGATGATGGGCGACTGCAGCGAGGAGATTGGATTGCCATTTGGGGAGGTTAGTTTCTGTCATCCAAAACATCAAAAAGGATTAGAACTGTGCTGACAAACTTACCAGCGTCTACCACGACCGGTTATATTATAACACAACTTGCCAAAAGATGTGCACTCAAAGTAATCTGTGTGGCCGACGTTGCCCGCCACGGACCCCAATTGCTCTCAGCAGGTGCCGACCTATTAGTCGACCGGTACGACACCAGTCGCAGCATTGAAATCATCCGAGGAGTCACAAAAGACAATCTTCGATATGCAATTGACATGGTTGGACGCGAAACGGCTGTTATCCTACAGGAGGCTTTGTCATCGACCAGTGGCGAGAGCCATCTATTAGGGATAACAGGACTGCCCAGAGATACAGAGAGACACAAACATATTCGATACCATACTGTCCCAATCAAGCTTTTTCATTCATGTGCCCCTATAGGTGAAGCACTTATGAGTTGGCTGGAATGTTTGCTACAAAGCGAGACATTGGTGCCGCCGGATTTGATTGTGCGAAAGGATAATGGGTTGGCTGAGGTTAATGATGCTTTAGGCTTGCTTCGAGAGGGAAAGGCGTCTGGGAAGAGGATAGTCATTGACTTGGAACGAACCACCCCTACAATAAGTCAGCCCCCTGAATGCGGGAGGGCTGTCTGCGCACCTAATCCTAACTTCGAGGTGTTAGGGTTAAACATGGCCCAGGAGAATATAGTTTAGGCAAATAGACGTTATTGATTGGATAATATTCTTTATAGAGTTCCAATAATAGTTTTTTTCTTTCTTTCTAGCAGCTAGTCTACCTCTGTTACCTATCAACAGATCTGTTTACACGGTTGTGGTATAGGCAAGCTTCACAACTTCCTACTATACACCATAATCAAAGCCCTGTGAGAGATTCGTCGCCTTCGCATAAGCGTCCCAGCCCTGGCATTTGGAGTTCAGTACGTCAGTGTCAATGAGGCTGGGGATCTCGTCCGGCAGCTCATGGACTTGCACGGCAAGGCCTTCGACGGTGTGTCATGCGATGTGGCAGTGCATGAGCCAGATCTGTACAATACCCAGTCAGTCCAAACTCTTCTTGAAGGTCGATTTAAGGGTTATGAGCCAGATATAAATTTACTCCAGGGTTATTGATCTGATGCAGTTCCCGGGCACCATGACAGTATCACGACGGGGCGCATTGACTGTCGTCAAGTTTGCGGTGCTCGCATTAAAGGTACCAGACTCCTGGGCCAGGATCCAAAAGTCATGGCCATGCAGATGCATTGGGTGCGGCTGACCAATATTAGTTTGCAGAATCCAGTATGCCCACGACCCCCGCTCTGGGTAAGCCTCAACACTCTGTTCTGCAGTCCAGGTGTAGTTATCCTCGCTAATCTGCAAGAGCGTTGGGTAATCCCACTCGTTGATAAACGTGTGCGAGCCCATCTCCCAAAGGTGGGCGCCGTTCTTGCCAGAGAGCAGAGTGATGGCAAAATCGGTTTCGTTGGCTGGAGAATCTGAGGCTTTGACGGCAACGTATGGCACCAGGCTTGCCATTGGTGGGTCGTCGCAGTCGTCAGTCAAGGCAGAAGCCCATTCAGTCGAGTTGGGGGTGGCGGTGGAGTTGCTATTATAGCCAAGTATGCCTAGATTGTCGTACATGTCGTTACTTGATGAGCAATACTCTTGCACGATGGCACGCATCCAGTAGTTGTCTGCTGTCTGATTGGCGGTTATAATCACGTCGTAACGCTGACCAGAGCCAAGAGGGAGGATGTCAGTAATATAAGGGTGAATGGGGACAAAGTCGGCGGCAATCACTTCCATCGTATGATTATCAATTGTGAACTTGTATTGGGTGTTGGCCGCGGAGCTGACGATGCGAAGACGGTATCGTTCTCCGGCCTCAAAATTCGTCTCGAAGCGTTCTCCCAAGGTCTGGTTGAGGTAGTTGATGTTAGTGCCGTTTAGAAGCTCAGTGCCTTCTGACGGTGGTCCGTCCCAAAGAGAGATCCATTCCTGCTGGTCTGCTGTTTGGTGAGACCAGTCGCTGAGGAAGAAGATGCCCAGATCCTCATCATAGTTGGCCGTAGCAGGGCCATTGATCTGAATGCCGCCATAGACACCGTCGTAAGCTTGAACGTAGAAGTGGGAATGCCACCATGAAGAGCCATACTCAGTGGCCTTCCAGGTATACGTGTAGTAACCCCCTGGAGCAGTGGGACATTGAGTCAAACTCGGCACTCCGTCCATTTGGTTAGTGTAGTTTTGGCGAACTCCATGAAAGTGAATGGAAGTGCCGTTGTCCTGCAGTAGGTTTCTGACATGGACAACTAGAGGAATGTCTTTGGTCAATTGTAATCATAAATAGATGAGGAGACAAAGTCGGCAGTTGGGGATCTACAAGATTGTAGCTTGCTGTAGCATCGAGCAGAACACCAAAGAGACGTTCGTCATCCTCGGCATAGACCTCGTGTTGGTGTCTCAAGGCCTGCTAGAAACTCAAAAAGGGTATATTCAAAGGTTTGAACAGAATTCCTGCTTCATCCAAGACGAAAAGCACGGATGGTGTCCCTTCTACTCGCTCTGGAATTTTCTGACGTTCTTGATGTGAACGTTTATCAAGAGCTTTTTGCAATCTTTCTGAATTCAGGTTCTATCTCTCTCTCATATTCTGGAAGCATTCCCTTGTTGTAGTCAAACGCGTGTTTTTGATCCCCGTGATATTCGAAAAGCGACAGCTCCATATTACGTAGATTTAGCAAAGTCTTCCTATGAAAATGGTCGTAAATACTCCTCTCCGGTACGACTTGCACATCGAAAAACTCGATTGGACTAATACCAGAACGCCGACAAAGTTTGACATTTATAATGTTAGCAGCGATGAAGTACTCAAATTTGGCGGTTGCGATCATCCTTTGATGGTCCTCTAGTCTCACTGGATATCCTTGGGACAACCATCCCGAGACAGGCTGGGGTTTGGGATAGATAAATTGGTCTCTCCAATCCAGGTTCAAATTCACGTAGACAACATAAGGAAGTCCGGAACTGGCAATAGATTTCATGCTGAAGCTTTTTCCAATCCCGCTGGGTCCCACGATGGAGATGTAGGGACTGGAGTGCCAGTAGCGGTTGTACGCATCGTAAGCATTACAAATTCTTTCCCAAACAAACTCGGAAACCAGTTTCCCGCCATGTCCCTTTGCTGTTTGATGGAAGGCTTGCCTGGCTATTGTTTTTCTGGTGGAAGTATTTGTGCTTCCAGTTGGATTCCGGCTGTCAAGAGTTGGCGGGGGTTTCTGGAGTTGTGGCAAATGAAGCTTGAGGATATCCAATATCTCATTGCGATAATCTGTCGTCCAATACACTATCCCCTTTTTCGATATACTTCACAGAGATCGACATGAGCATATCATCGTGTTCATCATCGCTTTCTCTCCTTTGAAGGTAGCTCAGATCCAGGGTGGTATCTTGTTGGTGCATTACTCTGGCAATCTGAAAGAAACTATCCATGACAGAGAGCATTTTAGACTGGAAGTCTTTCTGTTTAGGATAAGACGAAATAGCAATATTGATGTGATTCTCGATATCTTGGTTAAAACATTCGCAAAAGTCCTTAGCGTTCTCGTTTGATCGCCAAGGACGCGACATTTTGACTGTGCAGTTTGCAAAATTTGTTATTATAGCGTATTCTACGGCGTGTTCTAGGAAATTTTTAAATCTTGTAGGCAGATAGCCTTTACCTAGGTATGACATAGTTGATAGAAGCCTAGTAGAAGCCTAACTAGACTTAGCGCAGTTTAGGGTTAATAAGAGTAACCCTAACTCAACATCCAGATCACGGTAACTAAAATGATTTGAAGATCTCCTGAGAGTTAGATACAGAAAATATAATCTTAACCTGAGAAGGGCTCTAGATTTTCTTAATTGATTGCTGATAGACAACAATATTATGGATGGGCGGAGGGTATTAACCGTACTCAACATTGTCTCCCTCTGTGGAGGACGTCCGTTATGTATCATACTCATTACAAAGCTTGCAAAAAGAGCATGGGATCTTCCTCGGTATAGGATTATGTCGGGTGTATCCGAATCCTGCTCCATATCAGAATATTAGTTATGTATTCAGTACCTAGCGTGCACCAAATACAAACAAGCTTGCTGTAAATTCTTTTGGATCAACTAGCCTCTCCTCCTAGCACGGTCGCCGCCGATCTCGATTATCCTCGTGTCCCTGTTCACCAGTCTCTGCTGCCTCTTCCTAGTGCCCTCAAGTCCTCCGGTAGCAATCCACCCGGGCGCAGAAGACTGTGCCTAGCCTTTGCCGAGAATATGACGGTTCGCGACACCCCTCGTTGGATTATTACGAACCGAAATGTGTACGACGGCGTCAACTCAGGGCCATACGCTTGATACTACTAGCTATAACTATCATTGTTGTCGAAGATAGCTGGAACCTGGTAATGTACACAAAAAGCAAAGGAGATACAGCCAAATAGAACACGCTATGGTCACCTACCCCTTTAGGCAATATATTGTCGTCGGGAAGGAGCCCCAGGCATATAGGTCACGAAAACAGTCAGCCATATCTCTTTCTGTGGAGGGTGCCCGATGCATACAATACTCATTGCGCAACTTGCAAGCAGATGAGGGGGGCCTCTTGGCAATATAATATAATAAAACTAAGTATCTGATAGCAAATTTGACATGATCATAAAGTAACATGGAGTGTATCAATCATTCCCGAGCATACCGTAAGCGTCCTTTCTCACTGGAATCTCCTTGCATCCTCTTCTACGAATACAGCATCCACAATACTTCGTTGAGCAATGACTAGATATTTTCCCTCTGGAGGTTTCTCGGGGAGTCTGACAACACCCACAATCGTAGTTACAACAACCTCCATTTGCTTTGCAACTGTCCTTGGTGAATTCGGGATCTAAGTCTAAGTCCAGGATTATTTTCGCCAGCCGTTGTACAGCCCCCTCCGGTGCATCAAGCCGGTGCTTAGCATCAGCTCTGATATGAAGCCACCATTCTAAATCTAGGCCGTTCAACACCTTTGTATAGCTTCCCAGTTTCTCCCCATCCTCGATGGATAAGCATTCGAGCTTTTTTTCGTTTTTCAAGAGCTTCAATTTCTTCTTTTAGATAGATCTCGCGCTGGCAGAGTACTATTCCCAGTCTATGTTCCCGAGCTACCTTCCTAGCCCATTCCATTTGGACTTTCTGCTTGGTGGATGGAGTGAGAAACCATTCAAATTCGACCAGCTTCGCAAGAAGATCGAGCTCCTTGTGTTTAACCAAGTATTTTTCAAGTCTTTCGAAAAACTTCATCTTGCCAAGCAGGGCGTTGATACGACCTGATCCTAGGCCTTTGAGCTCGGGTTTCGCAAATGCATCAATAAGTTCACAAAAATTGTGAAGAGTGTGTAGTAGTTAGAGAACTAAAGATCCTGGGGATATTAGTGAAATATGCGCGCCGAATTGTTGCGTAATGGTTGTCTATAGTCATGACGGAATCATGGATAGCCGTTAGGGCTAGGTATTCTGGGGTTATTCCGAGACAGGTGACGTTGACATATGTAAGGCTTACACCGACATCTTTCTACACTCTGAATATGGCCTAGTTGATTATACCCAGTGCTAGAGACTATTAAATCCAGGTTTCTTGATATTTGGCCGTGTCCTGTTACCCTCAGGATATGTCACAATTTCAAGTAGTAAGAGTAGCTCTAGGCCCAATTACCTTCTACAAGCTGGTACCCCCAAGCAAAGAGCGACACGTCATTAGACTCGAGCCTGCCTACATTTTGGAAAATATATATATATATATCGGTTCCGCCCATTAAGAAGGTAGTTATACAGAATGCACACCTATGCAGCCCCATATATTAAATAATCAATTTATGTATTGGGATCCGGTCGGTGTCGTTAGGGCTGCGGCACGCCGTGGCCAGCGCCGCATAGTTAGGGCACGTTCGGACTTAATTTATTTTCATGCGCAGTCTATTACCTATAAATTAGCTTCTTGTCAATATGTATGCATATGTAGCTATATTATGAATCATTCAAAACCTTTAACTCCACACACCCGGTTTCAGGAATCAACCGGATAGAAATTTCCTAATTGGGCAATACGCCTTCCTCGGCGATAGCACCGAGCTCCCGCGTTCCTAGGTTTTTCCTAAAACGGCAAACCCTAGAAGCTACACGAATTGGCTAGTATTCGATAATCGTTGTCTACAAGCACATGCTGATGTCGCGTTTGACAATACTTAGAGTCGAGTCGATTGCGACTTCTTAAAAAAAATTAATCTACTCTCAACCGCGTTGCTGCTTCTTTCACTTTTGCATATCCGAAAGAAACCCTTTTCTTCTACTTCTCGAAATTCATTCACTTCGAAAATGTCTCTTGGAAAGAGAATCCTACTTAACAGCGGCTTCCATATTCCGTACGCACCTCGATTAGCTTTGTGTTTTCCCGATCAAAGATTAATTGTTTGCTTCTAGGCAAGTCGGATTTGGAACCTGGCAATCCGGGCCAGGTGAAGCAGGCGCTTCCGTTTTTGAAGCGCTCAAAACTGGATACAGACATATTGTGCGTCGTCAGATTACATATTGATGACCCAGAAATTCAACTAACAACTGAAATCACTTAGGATCTCGCGAAAATGTAAGCTAATACACAACCATGAGGAATATCGACATATCTCTAACGAATCGCGAATAGATATGGAAACCAGGCAGAGATTGGACAGGCACTACAAAAGGCCTTCAAGGAAATCCCGAACCTGAAGCGGGAGGATGTTTTCATTGTAAGTTGACGTCAGCCAGACAGACAAATATTTTTTAATGTTGGAAAACTAACATTTGTTTTCTTCCTGCCAGACCTCGAAATTGTGGAACACGTCAGTCCTCCATCTCAAGTCACACCAGATACAACACTAATTCTATTTGTGTGATATCCAGTCAACACAGCCCAGAACTTGTCCCAGCCGCTTTGGACGATTGTCTTCAGGAGCTTGGACTTGATTACCTTGATGTTAGCTTCTCTTCTCATTACCAGTCTTCCGACTAAGAGTATACTAACCAGCATTAAAATTAGCTATACCTTGTCCACACTTGTGTATCTTTTGTAAAGGGCTCCAAAATAAACGAGGACCTTATACCCGTCACTGGAGGCAATCTACCAGATGGCGACGCGAAAATTGACGACAGCATCTCCATCGTGGACACCTGGAGAGGTGAGCAAATTCATCCGTCTCCATGAAGTTTTGACTGAACCTGACAACAATCTTTTAGCGATGACACAGCTACCGAAGTCCAAGGTTAGATCTGTTGGTGTGTCAAATCACACCGCAGCTCATGTAAGTCCTGGATACACCGTGACTAGCTAGAGGAAGAGTCTCTTATTTGGAATGACAGGTCGAAGCCCTCATCAAAGGAACAAACGTAGTCCCGGCCGTCCTCCAAATTGAGCGCCATCCATTGTTGAGAGGCGATGAGCTTATCGCTTACTGCAAGGAAAAGGGTATCCATGTTACTGCATACTCGGTATGTCACCAAACCAAGAAGTTTCTATTAAATAAATGCATGGCTGACTTGAATTTTGTTCCTACCAGGCGTTTGGCAACAACACTCTCGACCTTCCTTTACTTCTGACTCATCCAATCGTGCAAGACACTGCTAAAAAGGCATCTGCAAGAATCGGTTCAGAGGTCACTCCCGCTCAAGTTTTGTACGATACAATTCGTCTCGTATACCCCAGAATAGATACTAATTTTATTTCATCTTAGGATTGCCTGGGCTCAAGTCGGCGGACACAGCGTAATCCCCAAATCAGTCTCGGCAGCACGCATCCAGCAGAATTTCCAAGAAATCGAACTATCCGAGCAGGAAATTGCGCAAGTAGGAAGTTTTGACGTCCAGAGACGCTACAATATTCCATACGCCGCTAGTAAGCTTGTTGCCAAATAGACAAGTTCTACATTTGCTAACCTCGGATTTTCTTATAGACAAACCCCGCTGGGATATCAATATGTATGGAGATGAATCTGAGAAGTCGGCGTCGCACCAGGTTGTTATTTAGAAGAAATATACTTTGGGAATATCATTAGATTCGCATTATTTCTCGGGCTTGGCTTCAATTCAAAGGAGATCTCACATCTTTGCGGTGAATAATTCCGTAGGTGACTCATTCGGAAATTACCGAGAATAAGGCGATGTTTCCGATCAGTAATCCAACTCACCTCTCTACATCCCCTTCCTGTAACACCTCTGGAGATCCACAGTGAACGAAGAACTTTTATTTGGGAATGAAAAAATAAGCATAGACCGATGATAGCCAGTTATAAAATATTATTCAACGCCCCATACCACGTTGGTTACATATCAACCCCCCAAGACTAGTCAATTAAAGCTTTAGCCTCCCTGCACGGCGCAACTGTTGCTCTTTTTGGTAACATCAGTCATAACATTTCAAGATCCAACAAAAAAAACGATCAACTGTCTTATAAGAAGCGCTTATACTCGGGAATAACACAAATGAATCCGCACGAGTCATATCTATACATAGCTTTATTGCATATAAACCCTCAAGGCCTCAATTCTTCAAAAGCAGATATTTATTTGATGCCACAAGTAGTCAGTCACCAGTCTTACTCAAGCCCGACATGGACTCTGTCGAGCAAGGTCTCCAACAAATAGCACGCCACTACTTCAATGAAGTAAACAATATCAAAGACAAGCCTATATGCGAGGTTGCAGACCCCGACACAGCCAAGTTTCTAAGCGAGCAGTATGCACTCCCAGACGATGGCTCGCACAGCATCGATTATGTCTTGAAAGAGGCTATTGAAATAAACAACTACCGAATACGAAACGACCATCCCCGATTCTTCGGCTTCATTCCCTCTCCCGTTCTACCAGTGGCATGGCTGGGAGACGTCATATCTTCCGTGTTCAATGTGCACGGGGGCTCACGAATGCAGAGCTCAGGCGCCAGTGCCATTGAAAAGAAGCTCATAAATTGGATGGCAAGCATGGCAGGACTTCCTGCCGAGACAGCCGGCGGAATTTCAGTGTCGGGAGGGTCAATGGCAAATTTAACAGCAATGGTATTGGCGCGTGACTGCAAACTGCCTCCGGGCAAGGTCCAGACGGGTGTTGCATATGTCTCGGATCAAACGCATTCGTCCGTTGCAAAAGGGCTGCGGATTTTAGGGTTTCAGGAGCATCAGGTGCGCAAAGTCCAAAGTGATGACGATTTCCGTCTGGACACTGTTGCATTGGAGGATGCCATCAGGGCAGACCGTGTGAATGGACTGCATCCATTTCTTATTATTGCTACCTGCGGCACAACCAACACGGGAGCAATTGACCCAATCGAAGAAATCACAACTATTGCTCAGCGTGAACAGCTTTGGGTCCATGTGGATGGGGCCTACGGTGCCTCGGCAATCCTATCCAAGACTCATAAAAGCTTATTCCGTGGTCTGGGTAAAGTAGACAGCATATCATGGGATGCACACAAGTGGCTTTTCCAGACCTATACGTGCAGCTTTGTGCTTGTTCGGGACGCAACGCTGCTCTACAAAAGCTTCCGCACGGGTGCTGAATACGTGCAGGATGCTACTGAAATGGACTATGTGCCGAATTATTGGAACTTTGGAATGGAGTTGACGCGGCCTGCGCGAGCAACAAAGCTCTGGTTTACGCTTCGTGTTTTGGGACTTGACCGAGTTAGCACTATGCTTGACCATGCAATCAAGCTTGCCGAATGCGCAGAGAGAGAGATACGGAGTCTACCTCAGTGGCTCATCACTAGCTCGGCGAGTTTGGCGATTGTGACGTTTCGATTTGCACCAGATGGTAAATCGGAAGCTAAGCTTGATGAGCTCAACACCCGCATCTCACAGCAATTACTGGCCGAAAATGTGGCTGGTGCGCTCACAAGCAAAATAAATGGTAGGGTCGTGTTGCGAATGTGCTCCATTCACCCAGACCTGAGTGAGAATAGCATGAAAGAGATTGTGACAAGGATGGCAGAGATAGGCCAGCAGCTGTTACATGCATGTAAATGATTTGAATAGATTATACATAGTTAAACCCTCTCCTTCAAATGATCTAATCCACAATGCGAATACTACCATTAATCCAACTCTCCATAGTCTCAAACCTCGTCGCTTTAGACTCACTCCACTCCTTAATTTTGTCCCAGTTCCTGCAAGTATGAGGAGTATTCGTCTTGAGTATGATTTCATTCCCCTCAAGTCTCCATTTCATAGGCGTTAGATCTGCACTGCATTGCAGCGACTGTCGGATGTGGTTGATACAGTGGTCTGGAGTTATTAGCTATGGCCGTGTCAACTCAATTATATGGTATGAAGATAAAACCTACTGATATGGTCGCCCCGCGCTGGATCATCTGGCCTATCGAAAATATGGTTATAGTAATCAGGATATATAGCCTGGCGGAGTCGGTTCTGGCAATATACATATTAGCCATAATGTACTTGATTAATAGTTGAAAACGTTATACATACCAGGCAATGGAGAGAATGATACACATCCAGCCCAGTAAAGTAGAACCCAGTATCAGGCCACTGGAAGGCACCGGATAGATCCGTTTCATCTTGAGCAAGGTCCAAATTCAGGCCTAATCGCTTATAAGTAAAATGTTGCAAGAAATAGGTAAGGATAGAGAGAATCTAACCTCCTAGAAGACTTTGCCATGCTTTGTCAATTGCTGGTTCAGGTAGTCCAACATATTCCTGTCCCCCTTTATCGGCCACAAAGTTGTTGTTGCTGTCCAAATCAATGCCACCTGAAAATTTCTTGGTGACTAGTCCGATTTCACTTTTGACGGCATCTTGAAAGTGTTAATTGTTGTTATAAATCCAAAGAGAGAAAAAAAAATCAAGATTATGCGTACCTAAATCCGAGGCAAATCCACGTTCGTATGATTCGGCCGCGACCAGCGCGACCAGTTCTTGTTTATAATTTATAGCGGCGATACCAACAAAAAGTATAAAGAAAAAATTCAAAGATACAGATATGATGAGAAAGAGGAGCGAAAATCGTTGATTTCTCTTTGTTGTCCTCCCTGTGAATTGTGCTGATATCCCGCTGCTCTCCAGGAGGCGTTCTTTCTCTTCTTCCATATTGGCGGTGGTGTGAGCAAGAGTCGGTTAGAAGAATAGCTCGGCCTTGACTTTTGCAGTATCCTTAGTTGAGACTTTCGGATCTGTACGATCTAGTATAAGTTTTACTAGCATAGAATTAGAGAAGAATGACTGTCTATATAAAACGGCCAAGTAGGGCTTTCCGAACCCTCGGGAAAGCGCCGGGGTATAGATTCCCGGGTTTGATCTGTTGTAAACAATAGCTTTAATAATTCGCCGTCATATACTCTCTATACAAGCTTTATTATGCATTGTTGATTTGTTAGGAGCATTACTCGGGGCATTGTTGGGAGGCAACCACAACAGCGAGCTCTGGTTGGTCGAAAGCTGTGAAAGCGATGGCACGCTGCAAAAAAAGCTTAAATTATAAATTAAATTATATGTTGGCTTACAGGCCATGTCTAGCAGCTTCATCTAGTTCCAAATAAACGCCCGATTGCATATACGCCCCTGTCGCCCCATGTTCCAGGCAGCGCACCTTCCCCCGTGCAGTTAGACTGGGGCGCATAAGCTCTTATCTATGGGCCTTGAGGCTCGCATATACATGTAGCTACTTCCTAGACAGGTATAGACAGACACTATAATCCATGGCTATGCGCTTTTTATGGTCATATACTATTAGATTTTATTTTATATGATACACTATAATTAGCTAGAAAATCAAAGAACTGGCAAGAAACTTGAAGAACACTGCGATGATAGCTTAACTAACTATCTAATTTTTCCCAAGGAAATTTCCGCTCTTATTGTACTATAAAGTCTTCTTTGCTACAGTCTGTTGACGTAATTATCTGTAATATATTATACATGTTAGGAGCAAAAAGGCTCTCAGGATATGTCACTCAGACATGCAGTCAGCCGGGTATAGAGGCGCATGCCCAAAGCGGCTCTGCCCTGCTCTTCCTGGTGAAAACTCTACAAATTAGCCCAAACTTTTGGGCAATTTTTCCGGAAAATTGATACATAGATAAGCTTTACTTCAATAAACTCTAATCTTTTAAGTTTGATACGCAGCGTGTCATTTACGCCCGCAAAACTTCTTTAGGCTTGGACTAGCAGATGACGACCATAGGTAGAAATCACGGAATGTCTTGCCCGAGTAGTCTTTGTAGTATAGCCTTTACACACAAAGTCTCTCGAGGAGATAACAAAGTAGGATTTGAATACCTCGCCTGAGACGCTTAGACGCTGGGACGCCTGATGTGGAGATGTGAGATTATAGCTCCACCACTCACTGGCATGGTGTTTTCTCCGGGCGTCATGACATCTAATTAAAAAAGACGACTAACCAGAGGCAAACACTAACTCCTCTCCGAAAAGGTCGTTACCTCGGCGCAATTAACAAATCATAATGGTGAATTCTTTTCCGTAATGAAGGTTAAGTCACTAGGTATAAGCCGTTTTGCCCTTCGATACTAAGAAATGAACACCAGCTCAGTATAGTCATAGTATCCCAATAGTATTACGTTAGGTATCAAACGCCTATGGTTGTATCTATCAATTAAGAAATGTTATATCAATACCAACACAAACGCCCATTGTATTCGGCCACTAAGATGATCCTGATAACGAATTTGGAGAGATAGAGGCAAATTTTTTCATCTTTGAACTGGGCAAACAAGACCAGTCATAGGAGAAATCCAGTCTATAAATACTGCCAAAATCCTCTGTCCCAAAGACCATTTCTCATCATCAAGCACTCTCTACGTTATTCATAACACAACTACCTCTACCTAGCTTCATTTTGCTCTCATCTCCACGTCATTAATCTTCAAAATGAAGTTCTCTGCTCTAATCGCCCTTGGTGGTCTCACTGGCCTCGCATTCTCTCTTCCTCTGGGCACTACTTCATCCGAATCTAATACAAACCTTGGACACGGTACTCAGAGTCCCGATGATTTGTTCTATCACGTTACCAAGCGCTCTACTGATGAAATTGAGAGCACAGGGGACGAGGATCTAGTTGCGCGACAGTACTATCTGATCAAGCGCTCTGAAGACGGTACTGCTGAAGACGATCTAGTTGCGCGACAGTACTATCTGATTAAGCGCTCTGAAGACGGTACTGCTGAAGACGATCTGGTTGAACGGCAGTATTACTTGATCAAGCGCTCCGAAGATAGCACTGAGACCACAGACGAGGATCTAGTTGAACGTCAGTACTACCTGATCAAACGCTCCGAAGATGGCACCACGGATGAGGATCTGGTTGAACGACAGTACTACCTCATAAAACGCTCCGAAGATGGCACAGAGGACGATCTAGTTGAGCGACAGTACTACTTGATCAAGCGCTCCGAAGATGGCACCACCGAGACCACAGAGAATGATGATTTAGTTGAGAGACAGTACTACCTCATCAAACGCTCCGAGGCCACAGAGGACGAGGACCTAGTTGAACGACAATACTACCTGATTAAGCGAGGAGTGGAGTATCAGCTCTAATAGAGTAAGAAGATGCCAGCAATGGAATATTTTCCCCCTCATTTGGTACTGGATTCATACGTTACGTTGAGCATGGCTTCTCAACCTATTATCATGTCAAGAAAAATGCTAGTCTAGAAAGTTTTTTTCTCTCTTTTTCGGTTTTAATTTACTCATGTGCTCTTTGATATTGTTTTGTACTTAGATTTATACTTATCAAATCTTTTATCATTTGGAAGAAAATATATAGTTTGGTTTTCTCGCTACCAGCCTTAGGCCGAGTTCAGTCTATATAGATAGACAGACATATATTCGTTACCGTCTCTATTGCAGAAATGTACTATTTTAATGCGTATATGTAGAAATAAGAAATTATTATGCTACAGTACTATGCCTCTCGAGAATTCCGGAGAATTAGTCAAGCAAGTTTTATGACTTTTCCTTGGCCAGGCCCCGAGTCTTGGCTTAACAACCCTAAGTAATTATGGAATAACGTCGCATGCCCCGATCCAAACATAAAGCCGGCACCCTACCCCAAGCCTCAATTGTGCTAGTCCGGCTTAGAACTTTACCATTAATCTTCCAAGAATATTCACAAAATGTGCGCAAACAATTGGCACTCGATCCACAGTGAAAGACTGGAAGTAGACTTCCGTTTCGGGCAAGGCACGGCATCCGGAAGACAATTTCCTAATTGAGCTCTAGTGCGCTTCCCCGGATTATGCCCCAGCTTCTGCTGCTGCACCAGTTACGCACCTGGCAAGCACATGGTTTTGCTGCTAGTATATGGATACATATAGCCTGCATGAATATATAGAATGCGTGCGTCCCACTGTCACCAGTCCTTTTCTCCTCCATTCCCCATCCCCCAAAGCCCATCAACTCATCGCTGAAGGGAAGAAAAGATACCTCATCTCAACCATGGGTACCCACGACACCCAGACTCAGCACCTTGAAGGGGGGCAGCTTGAGTCTACTGCTATACCAGATGATCTCAACAAGCAAAACATCACCAACACCGGCCCCGTGCCACCCAATGTCCTCGAAGGCATTCCGCGGGACCAGCTGATGCGCGACGTCGAAAGCTTCGCACAAGACCACGAACTCCTCGACATCCTCCCTCTACTTCAAAAAGGAGCCCTAGTAGCCCAAAACCCGGATTTGTTGCAGCAAATCCCCGAATTGGATGACGACGAGCGTCAGCATTTGCGTGAGGAAACTACGCATAAATGGAAGCATCCAAGAGCCCTGTATCTCACCATCATTCTCAATTCGATTGCCGCCGCAGTGCAAGGTTGGGATGTCACTGGTTCGAATGGAGCCAATTTGACGTTCCCCGAAGCCTTTGGCATTAATGATAGCGGCGCGGAATGTACGGCTGCTGGTACCTGTGTGCGGAATTCGTGGCTGATTGGGGTGATCAACTGCTTCCCGTTTCTGACCATTGCATTTTTGTATGTTTCACGACATCCTTTCTTTCCAAAATACGCTTTGTGAAAAATTCTGACTTTTTTCTCTGCTAGTTCTTGTTGGGCATCAGATCCAATGAACTACCTCCTCGGACGCCGTGGGACCATTTTCATAGGCGCCATCTTCAGCTTTGTCGCTCCCATTGCTTCCGGCTTTACCCAGAATTGGGGCCAGCTCATAGCCACCAGGATGTTACTCGGAATAGGCATGGGTTTGAAGGATGTCACGGTGCCTGTGTACTCGGCTGAGAACGCGCCTGCGAGTATTCGTGGAGCACTCGTTATGACGTGGCAGATGTGGATTGCGTGAGTAACTTCACTTCCATTGTTCGTTGTATACATGCATACTAACGGGAAACAGCTTTGGTATTTTCCTGGGTAACTCTGCAAACTTGGCAGTTTTCAATACAGGGAGTATTTCTTGGAGACTCCAGCTTGGCTCTGCCTGTATCCCTGCTCTCCCTCTGCTGCTCGGAATTTATTTCTGTCCCGAGGTATGTCTCTATCTAATGTATCTCTTACCAGTATTATTCACTAACATACTATTCCTTCAGTCACCTCGATGGCTCCTCAGCAAGCGAAGATACCGCGATGCCTACAATTCCTTACTCCGCACCCGCAACAGCCCTATCCAAGCTGCCCGAGACTTGTACTATATCCACGCGCAACTGGTGCGAGAAGACGTCAGTTTTGTCCCTCAAGGGAAAACAAGATACGGAAACGTCGCAAAGCGGTTTGTCGAGCTGTTCACTATTCCGCGTATTCGACGGGCGACGTTGGCTTCTTTTATCGTGATGATTGCTCAGCAGATGTGTGGCAGTAAGTGTCCCCCTTTCTTTCACTCTAGTTTAAACAGTGAATGCTGCTAACAGGGAATATAGTTAATATCATCGCCTTCTACTCTGGAACCGTCTTCTCCGAGGCCGGTCTATCAGTGACAGGCGCACTGCTTGCATCCTGGGGCTACGGTCTCGTCAACTTCCTCTTCGCATGGCCCGCTATCTGGACAATCGATACGTTTGGTCGCCGACCGCTCCTCCTCTTCACATTCCCCAACATGGCATGGACCTTGCTCGCAGCCGGATTCAGTTTCTGGATTCCCGATGACAGCAAGGCGCATCTGGGTTGCATTGCGTTGTTCATCTTCATGTTTGCTGCCTTTTATTCTCCCGGCGAAGGGCCTGTGCCGTTCACTTATTCGGCCGAAGTCTTCCCTCTATCCCATCGAGAGATTGGCATGGCATGGGCTGTTGCTACGAATTTCTTCTGGGCGGCTATTCTCACGTTGACATTCCCTACTATGCTTCAAACCCTGGGAGCTCAGGCGTCGTTTGGATTCTATGCTGGCACTAATATTCTGGCTTTGGTCTTGATCTTTTTATGGGTGCCGGAGACCAAGCAGCGGACTTTGGAGGAATTGGACTACGTTTTGTCCATCCCTACGAATCGCCATGCCGGTTATCAGCTTTTTGAGGTATTGCCGTGGTGGATTAGACGTACGATTCTGCGTCAGCGAAACCTGCCGGAGCCGGAGTTGTTTGTTTCTTAGACAGCAAACAACTTAAAGATAGGCGTAGCTTAGCTGTTATCCAATGTTGGGTCCGTGAATATGGCTGTTGAAGCCGAGGCATGTCAAGTAACAAGCTATCTAAATAGTTGTAAATTATCTATCCAATATGACTCTGTGCATAAATTCCGACTTGGTTTGTACCAAAAAATGGAAGACGATCCACGTGTAACCCAAAAAACCTAAAAAATATGCACCGGTAATATTATTTGGCTCTAGCTGCGAGTGGATCCTTGAATGAGGCGAGAAGCGGAGGAGCTGGGGAGATAACTTCCAACATGCGGGGTGAAGTCCGGCTGCATCTTGACAATCCATTTTCTGCAAATATACACTGCAAACTAGCTACTTTTGTCCCTAAAAATGATTGGAGCTACTAAAAGAAAGCAGCGTACTGCTAGAGCTTGCCAGTGAGTACTTTCTTTTATTTTTCCGTGAATATCTGTCACCGTTGCTGACGTTGAAGGATCAGACCGTGCCGGCAGCGCAGAGTGAAATGCGACGGAGCAACTCCGGCGTGCAAAAGTATTGTCCTCACCGGTCTTTCCATCAAACTGCACTGACAAATATACGGGTAGGCTGTCGAGAATCCTCAGAAGCGTGCATCTATAGACCTGCTGAAAGGCAGAAGAAATATGTATTCAAAGAATTCCAGCCTACTACATCCCAGCGTTTCCGGCAACAATCATCGAATCCTGACTCCAGCAGTCCTGCCGGGTCGCAAAGAACTAGAAAATCTCCCACAAATCCATTAATAGTCTCACCAGCTTGCGAAAATCCAGTCGCAACACCACGCGTTGAAAGTCGGCCAAATTCATTGAGAATCCCCTTCTTCCGATGGTTTGGTCCCACGGGCATTGCGCCGGGATACAAACGATTTTTTGTTCCTGTCAAAGATGGCTCGGAGCGACAGCAGCAGCAACAACAACAAAATCGTTCACGCCAGACTACAGCTTTATATGACGATAATGCCAATACACCAACCGACCCGGCACTCTCATCGCCGGAAACCGGTGGTAATGCCTATGACTTCCAGAAACAACTCTTCGAGTCCGATGGCCTAACACCATCGTCGACAATCCTCTATCCGCTTCTCGACACATTCTTCGAATACTATTCCTGCCACTTCCCCTTCATCGTCCGGCACACGTTTCTGAGTCTAGTGGAAGAGCGGAAAGTGCCCGCCATATTGCTCAACAGTATGTGTGCATTGGCAGCCCTCTTCTCGAACCTGCCAGTCTTTCAAGACCAGCCGGCGTATATGCGCGGCGAGGTGTTTTGCAATAAAGCGAAACATTTGCTCGTACCACTGCTTAATTTGCCGAGTTATGAGGTGCTGGAAAGCATTTTGATGATTACGTGGATGGAGCTTGCGACGTGCCATGATGTTGGGTTGTGGATGTACACGGGCATGGCTGTGAGGATGGCGGAGGATATGGGGCTGCACAAGGTATACAATGCAACACCTCTTTTCTACATTTCAAGACTAATGGCTTCGGTTTTATAGAAAACAACTCTAAATTCTAGAGAGATCGAAAACGACCACGAGCGCCTACTCTACTGGGCTATCAATATGCTAGATCACATTATATGCTTCGCCGTTGGCCGACCGCTCACAACGCGTCGCGAGCATGTAGATGTCAATCTGCCTGCTGAGCGATTTGTTTCAACAGAATCATCCGAACAACTTGCGTGTCCCTTTGCAAGCCTGATCCAGGTGATTCAGTACCAGGGCCTTGTGAATGAAGAGATTCGCATGTTGCCAGAAGACTTTTTGGATCTTTCGGCCGAAGCACGCCAGCATTTGACAGAGTATGGCAATGGGATTGTTGCGTATTATACGGGTCTGCATCCGAGTCTGTTCTTCAATGTGCCCAATTTCAAGGCGCATGCGAACAAGGGGCAAAGTGGGACTTTTTTGATGCTGCATCTGTGGTTTAATAGCGTACGTTCACTTCATAGCCAAGATGGGATATGCACACCATTCTGACACTAACAGGTCATGATATCCATCCACCGCCCCGGCATCCGCTTCGGCCAAGAACGACACCGCGAATCCAACCTCCTCTGCCCCGAAAGCCGGCAAATTTCTCTATCCATCGCCCGCAGCACTAGCTCCATGCTCTCCGTCGCCGAACTCGTCGACACCAAATCCATCAAGGGCTCGCCCTTCATCGACCAAGCCGTCGAAATGGCCGGGCTCGTATTCATCGCCGAACTCCGCGTCCCTCCTCCCATGCTCAATTCGCCGCATAATCCACCCATGATCCTGATCGATGGCTTGCAAGAGCTAGACCATCAGAGCAACTATCAAGTCTGTTTGAGGACGTTGCAGTTGTTAACAGTTTATTGGCGGGGCTTAATCTGGATTCTGACGGCAATGGAGCAGACATATCAGGGCGCTGATGAGACGGATCCCGGCGAGACGAGCGTTGATCCGGTGACGTCGGTGTCGCTGAGTGATAGCAAGATGATTAGTTGGTTGTTGAAGAAGGTGGAGTGCACGAATAATAGCTGGACGGAGATGAGGATTGAGAATACGCACAGGAATGCTAGTAAGTTTACCACAACATAAAAATAAAAGTGGAGGATGAGCTAACATTCGCAGCCATCGGGGTTGCGGTGGCTGGAACCACCAACTCGGCGTCCAACAGGACTGTGACTATATTTGAGGCTGGAAGGCAGTATGGTGTTGCTCCGTCTCTTGCGCCGGCTCAGACAATGGAGTCGTTGGCGGCAGACGTGCAGTATAATCATGGCGTGAATGATGATAATGGTTCCATGTGGACGTTTCAGCTCGATGATGCGGAGTTGTGGAATATGGGGTTGGAGCTTTTTCGTCAGGAGACCAGTACATAATCAATTCATGGTTGCTTATAGGAATGGAAATGCAACGGGACGTGTCTGAACATCATTGGAGGGCGTTGTAATGAAATCAAAGATCAAGCATTTCTCAAATTAGCACGTAGGTAAATGCATAGTATAGATTTGGTAATTTCGATCGAGCTCAAAATCAACCCGAATATCAGAGGTTGTGACTGGAATCATCTTCAAAGCTTATCCAAGAGATGGATGGGTAACAGGACCACCAAATCAGTAAATCACTGAAGATAATATTCAATCATCTATAATCGGAGAGAAATCCATCTCCAAAAGCAAATAATACCGATGTCTCCAGCTTCTCCGGAGCGCATTATCCGTGATGGATCTAGCTCACGCCATACATCACGGATCACTTTTACCCGTTTAGGAAATATTGCATCACTGCTGAATGTTGGGTCTTATTTCCCCGCGATGTCGATTAGGCACGTTTACCTTGTACTGCCTATATCGGCATATTTATTTTTTCTCAGCTGATGATCCCCCACTTCGTTTTCTAGGTAACTCGTGTGCCGTCTCCAAATTCCATTGACCGAGATAGGACATCGATATATATATCATTTGGTCTTCAAGCCGCAAACCTCAACACAGTCATCTCTCTCTCTCTCCTCCTCTCTTTATCCAACAAAAACAATCTCGCGCGCATCAACATGTCTTTCGCAACACCCTCCTTCGAGGAACTCCCCCTCAACAAAGCCGGCCCCGAATACAATGCGTGGGGTCGCTTCGGCGCCAACGACCAGCTGGGCATGCTCAACCTGCTCACCGACGAAAACACCAAAGCTGCTGCATCACAAGAGATTCGCGAGGGCTCCAGGATCTCGCTGGATTGGTATCTGCACGAACCGGCGCACCCATTTTTTGGCCGACAGGTGTTTTATCATCATATAGATGAGAAGGCGCCGAGGAGTATAAATGATGATATCCTCATGTTTAATACGCAGTGTAGTACGCAGTGGGATGGGTTTCGGCACTTTGGTATACCTCTTGCACCTATATTTTATATATATAAAGAACTGCAAGCTAATTTATCTACAACAGGCTACCAAAAAGAAAGGCAATTCTACGGCGGACACACGCAGGACGAGTTTTCAAAAAGCGACATCCTAGGAATCAACGGTACGCCCCTTCTCTCTCTTATCATCTAAATAGAGAGACTAATACATGCATATACAGTCTGGGTCGAAAAAGGCGGCATCGTCGGCCGCGGCATTCTCCTCGACTACGCCTCCTGGACCGAAAAACACAACATCAAAGTCGACTGCCTCTCCCAGTACGGCATCCCAGCCCAACACCTCGAACAGTTGATGGAAGAAGAGAACATCACCACCCGGCCCGGCGACATTGTCTTTATCCGCTCTGGCTTCACCAAAGCCTACGAAGCGCTGAGCATCAATGAAGAAGCAGCACTACCGTCCAGCAAAGGCCGTCAAGTTATTGGTGTTGAGCCCACGCTGGATATGGCGAAGTGGGTGTGGAAGCACCAGTTTGCGGCTATTGCAGGCGACATGCCGGGCTTTGAGAGAGCGCCGGAAGTTCCTGGCGCGGATGAGCCGCTTCATCAGTGGTTGTTGGCTGGTTGGGGTGTGCCGATTGGCGAGATGTTCTATTTGGAGGAGTTGGCGAAGGAGTGTAAGCGTTTGGGGAGACATACATTCTTTGTGACTAGTGTTCCGTTGAAGGTGAGTAGCTTTTTTTGCAATGATTCCTATGTATGGATTAATTTCTGACACAATGACAGGTTCGTGGTGGAGTTGCGAGCCCACCGAACGCCATCGCAATCTTGTGAGATATGAACACGAGTTCATGTTAAATTTGGATGTCTTGGAAGTTGGGGGCTCATTTGAGTCCATTGTTTGACAAGAAGCGCAACGTGTGAGGTCGTTTCGTTCATTGCATCGCTTGACAGGTTTAGAGACATCTTATTCTTGAAGTATTTATAAATAAATTAGACAATAAATTCTATGTTCATAAGATGTTCAAAGCAAGCAGGGATAAATTCATAGTGGAACGCGGACTGCGCCACACGTGTTTCTAGACCATTCCTCTTCTGTACGCCCCCCCCGTATCGCCGTCAACCCCCATCTGCCTGCATCATCACTTTCATCTCCATCTTCATCCAGTGACTTGCACATTCATTGATTATTCCTTTGCATTAGCTTTTGTCTTTTTATTTAATTCCTTTCGCACTCGCGCTGACACGCACCGACCGATCGTTATGTTGTCCACCCGTGTCTTCATTCGCTAGACCATGATTCCGAATGCTCCGCTCCATACCATCTCCGTCCACCTACCCGTGTAGAGAGCGCTCTCTCGAGCTCTCCTAGAACATTTTTGAGCGATGCCCGACGAGAAGATCAGATATGAGCAGTTGCCCATTCCCACCTACGAGGAAGCAACGGCCTCCGACCCCGGATCCTCGCAGCTAGGCCCCGAACATTCGAGCGACGACCTGGAGAGGCAGGGTCTCCTCCAGCACGACGATAATAATGATTCTAGACATAATGGAGGGTATCACCCCCCGACAGTCGAATCCGCTCGCTCGAGTATCGACTACCTTGCCTCGTCAGCAGCCAGTTCCGCCCGCAACTCTGTCGAGAGTTTGCGACGGGAGCTGCATCAAATGGACGTAGACGATTCCGGTGGCCCATCCTCCTCTCGCCGTCCTTTACTCGGATATTCAATTTCAAAACACTTCTCCAATCCCTTCTCCAGTCTCACAAAACGGCTCTCGTCCATACAATTACCCTTTCGAAACGTCTTCCCCAGCTTTCATTTCCCTCGCTTTTGGCAAGTCCAGGTCAATGAAGAAGGGTTTGCATGCATGGTGTTCCTGCGTCTCTTCGGCATTCTCATCGTCGTTTCTCTCATCTACCTCGTATTCATCTCCGACGTCTTTGCCGTTGGCAGTCGATTCAGCCTCGGTCAATCCTACACCCCGTCCTCGGTCGAGAATTTTGTACAAAGCCATATCAACGAGACGAACATTGCCAACAATCTCGAAAAGGCCACACAATTTGCACATATAGCGGGGACAGAGGGCAGCTACGTGCTCGCGGAATGGATTGAGCAGGAATTCGCCAAGGCAGGGTTGGAGGATATCGAGATGGAGGAATTTCAGGTATACTTGAATTACCCACGAGTGGACGGCCGTCGCGTTGCGATTGTCGACCCTCCGGAACTGGCTTGGGAAGCAGCAGTGGACGAAGAGCCGGCATATAAAGATCGACAGAATACACTTGTCTTTCATGGTCATTCCAAGTCTGGCAATGTAACGGGCCCATTAGTCTACGCCAACTACGGTTCTTTAGAGGATTTTAAGCTGCTTGCTGATAGCGGTATTTCAGTGGAAGGCGCGATTGTTTTGGTTCGATACTATGGCACGCAAGGCGACCGTGCGCTTAAAGTGAAGGCGGCGGAGCTTGCAGGAGCGGCAGGCTGCATTATTTATTCTGACCCTCAACAAGATGGGTTTGTTCAAGGACCGGCATATCCAGACGGTCGCTACATGCCGAGCGACGGTGTGCAGCGCGGGGCTGTGAGTTTAATGTCCTGGGTTGTTGGCGACGTTTTATCGCCCGGCTTCGCTTCTACTCCAAAGGAAAAGAAGAGACTAAAACCTGAGGAGAGTGCTGGCTTGGTCCAAATTCCTAGTATTCCCCTTGCCTGGCGTGATGCGCAACGCCTGTTACAAGTCTTGAAGGGTCACGGCTCTAAAGTGCCCTCTGACTGGGTGGGTGGTGTGCCTGAGGTCTCTGAATGGTGGACTGGCGATTTATCTTCTTCGCCGAAAGTCAACCTGATGAACCTACAAGACGAAGTCGAGCGTCAACCAATCTACAATGTCTTGGGACGGATAACAGGCCTCGAACAGCCTGAAAAGAAGATTATCGTCGGCAATCATCGCGATTCATGGTGCTTTGGCGGCGTCGATCCCGGCAGCGGAACCGCGACGTTCCTAGAAGTTGTCCGCGTCTTTGGAGAGCTCAAGAGCGTCGGATGGCGCCCGCTCCGAACCATTGAATTCGCCAGCTGGGACGGCGAAGAATACAACCTCATCGGCTCCACCGAACACGTTGAAAAGGACATGGACAAACTCCGAAACAACGGCATTGCATATATGAACGTGGACGTAGGCGTCAGCGGCAACTCCCTCGAAGCAGCCGGCTCGCCCGTCTTTCGCCGTCTCCTGCACACCGCCATGGGCCGCGTCAGCGACGAATCAGTCAACAAAACCCTCAAAGAAATCTGGGAAGAAAAAGGGAAACGCCTCGAAGGCCTAGGCGCTGGTAGCGACTATGTCGCCTTTCAAGACATGGCCGGCACATCCAGCCTCGACTTTACATTTGGCGGCGACCCGTTTCCCTATCACAGCTGCTACGAGAATTTCGACTGGATGGTGAAATTCGGAGATCCGGATTTCCGTTACCACAGGATGCTGGGCGAGTTATGGGCGTTGATGCTGCTAGAACTTGCGGATAGCCCTATTGTCCCGTTTGATCTGGAAGCGTATGCGCTCGAATTCACGAGCTATGTTCAGAACCTGCAGACGTATGCGCAATCAAAGGGTGTCCCGCTCAAATCGACGGCTCATGTGCTCGAAGAGAAAGATGAGTCCGACCATATAGACCTCCAACCCCTCCACGACGCCGCAGAAGTATTCCGCCGCAACACCCAGCTCTTCCAGGCCTGGGAACAGATCTGGTACAGCACCATATACGGCACCGGCGGCTTTGAGAGCAACCTCATGGGCGTCCGCCGCGTCAACCACAACGACCGCATATCCCGATTCGAGACGAATCTGCTTGATTTGTCGCAGGACGGTGGTGTAAGTCCCCCCTTCCCATCACTTTTAATTATATGTACTGACTCGAGCAGGTCCCCAACCGCACACAATTCAAACACGTCCTCTTCGCGCCCCAGACCTGGTCCGGCTACGACGAGGCCTATTTCCCCGCGATCCGCGACGCAATCGACATTGGCAACTGGAACGAGACGCAGCACTGGATCAATCGCGTTGCGGAGATTGTGACCCAGGCGAGCGAGGGGTTGAATACATAAAACATCAATAAATAAATAAATAGCCCTGTCATCTATACATATCTACCTACATAGCCCTCTTTTTACCGTTTCATTTCTTGTTTTTGTGGGTGTATCGATCTACCTATCTATCTATCGTGCCGGCGTTTGTTTCTGTATATATATAATCTTGATGGATGGATTGCCATTTTTTCTTCTTCTTCAGTTTCTTCAGGTTCTTCGAATTTATTTCATATCATCCATACAGTATAGATAGATACCAAACAACCAGCCTTCTTCTGATCCCCCCTCCCCTTCCCTTCATTCTGATCTATCTATATTTTGAGCACCATCACAACAAGGCCGGTTGGAGTAGTTGGTTATCTCGTATCCTTAACACGGATAAGGTCGCCGGATCAAGCCCGGCACTGGTCATTCTTTTTTTCGTCTTTTTTCCCTCTTTTTAATTTGTGTAATTTTTTTTATGTGCTCCGTACACTCGGGATGCAAAAAGAGTTAAAAACTGGGTCGTTTGGGTGGATACTGCGGGCCGCGCAAGCTATATATATAGTAGGCGGTCAGAGACCTCAGACTACAGTGCAGTACATTTTTTGAATTGTTTAATTGTATTCAAACAGTGATTAATTGCTAGACTGGCTGACTCATGATGATAAACTAAGTAGTTATTGATTGACTCCATGCAATGTGTGTAAAGTAACCACGACCAAATGTAGAGATTGAAAAACATGAAATAAAAAGAGTCCGACATCCCAGACAAAGTGTTGAAAGAATGAAAAAAAGATAGAACGCCAAATATGCTCGCAGATTGAGAAACGTGCTCTCTGCATATTATTGAACAGGTAACGGAAGAAAGAAGAAAATATTGTGTTCGATAGGTAGAGTTACTTCCTGAAATTCTCCACACTCAACGTCGGCGTCTCAACGAGTTCATCGCTTGGCACGCCTTCGTTGCGTCTGCGGTCGCAAAAGTTATCGAATTCAGATACAACTTGCGCCCATTCTGCAAGTGCGCGACCTGCGTATTTGCTAGCCACGACACGCTCGTTGCGAAGCAGCTTGCCGTCGTCGAAATATTCCGTTGAGTCGGCGCATGATTTCATTGCTGATGAAGAGTACGAATTGGTGGTGCTAGATGTCGATGCGTCGGTGTTGTCTCGTTCGACTTTGTCTTCGTCCTCGTCTGGGGTGGTGAGAGCTTTGGCGGAGCGCTGGTGCTGAACATAGTGAAGAGTCTTTCGAGGAAGGTTCGGCGAAGATATAGGTCGTGTCTTAGCGGCGTGGTTCCAATTAGGATGGCTCTCCAAAGAAAATTTGAAGTTGTACGGCTGACGCGGTGCGTCGTCTTCGTCTTCACTGTCGTCGCTATCTTCAGTCGTCTGGTTGACGCTGTCCTGAGAACTGGAGCTGATGGACGGTGTCATGTTATTATTATTCGCCTCGCCCATCAAGTTATCGATAGGATTGGCTTCGTTCTCGTCTGACACGCTTCCAGGCGGTGTCACTTCTCCAGGCTTCGGATTTGCAGACCCTCCAAATACGCTCTTCAATAGATTCCACTTTCTTTTGGGTGGTGCTGACTGAGAATCGGGGAATCCGTTGGGGTCGATCTTGAGTACACCATGACTTTGATATCCGCTATTGAGCGTCGATGTTGGAATGGTGAATCTGTCAAAAGAGACGAAAGGATTAACGGGTGATGGAGATTGGCTGTCAGAGCGGATGATCAGGATCCGTCGGCCAGGGGCTGGACTGCACAACTCGGACGACAGTAGTGGCCGCCTCTCTTTCCGAGCTTTGAAGTTGAAAGACATGTAGTATGCCCATACTTGCTCCAGTTTGTCCAGAAGCATGTCGTATATTTCCCTGCATTTAAAGTCAGTAACGGTTACATGCCTGTCAACAAAGTCACTTACAAATCAACAGGCGTAGGATCAGCATTGAAGCGAGCCACCCTCCAACAAAGCAGGCGATGGAAATATGATCGGACCATCGGATTCCAATGACTGAAGTAGGTGTAAAAGTAGTCATCATGAAGCAGGAATTGCGTACAAAGATCGTTATACCGCCCCTCATCTGAAGTCCATGATTTCCACATGGAAAAGAGGAAAGCAAACAGGCGGACTTCGGTCATGGAATTTTGACTGCCAGTCAGCTTTTTGCAGACATCCATCCAGAACGGCCATTCGAAGATATCTTGTTTGATTTTCCGGCAATATCGGTTAACCAAAGGAGCCGCCTCCTCGACAAAATCGCATAAAACGAAGCAGGCACTGTGATTGAATAGTGACGTTTTCCGGGCCGCGGTCTTCAAGACACGCATGAACCCAGTAACGTACATTCTGCGTGCTTGAGAGAGTTCCAGTGACGGTTCCGAAAGAAAGTCTCGTAAAAGTATAATCAGTCGGTTTTCTGCCATTGAACGATGGCAATTTGCCAAACCCATTGGTAAAGTCGACATGGCAGCGTTGGGTCCTTCTATGAAATCATCAAAAGTCACTGCGGTTGCCCCAAAAGCAGTGTCGGGTGCCTGTGGAGAAGATTGCCGATATAATGTGTCCTCCAACACCACCAAAAGATGGCCTTGAACAGACAGCATACCAGGTGCAAAAATGTGACATGAGTTTTCTGTTTCCCTGGGCAAAAACTCGCAACTAAGCATGTGGAAGTACTTGACGAAGACGAAAAACAGATCACTATCCCGACCACACCAACGCGATATCCAAGGCCCCTGCCATGGAATCTGCACTGCACTTAATGGCAATGTCGGTGGCTGACGTAGGTACCTGGAAAGCGCGATATGAGAAGAGAAAGCCAGAGGTCTCACGGGAAGCGGGTATCTCGCTGCAAGATTCTGCGAGATTGTTCTAGACGTGAGACCTCTATGCACCGATGGATCTGCAAGCAACCGACGAAACGCTTCTGAAGGAGTATTCCATAATCGTATCAACATATCAGCAACTCCGGGGCAAAAGTAGAACGCATAAGCGCATGCTGTTCCGCAAAACGCCACAAGACTGGCTGGCGCATGCCGCAAGGACATCCTCTCCACGACGAACGACATTTGCGAGAGCAGATTTTGGTTGAAAATGTTCCGTACGTTATGATAAATCGATTCCGCAAGAAAATCCGAGGAGCCCGAGTCCAGTGAGTCATTGGAGGTGTTAGCAGACAATTTCTGGGGGTCATAAGGAATCCTCCATTCTCTTCGTATCATGATACCCGAAATGGCCTCCAAATAAACTGGTCTGTCTGTACCAGACACTGACTGGTTGTGTTTCCCGTGCAATAACGTCAACAAGGTAGTCCACCATTTATTCAAAATGTTCGCCCGGCGGTCAAGATCTTCAGGCCTGAGGTCATTGAATGACGGGTGCGATGCATATCGAGCGAGGAAAGGGAGTAGTGATGCCTTGACTACGTTCACTTTTAGATTGGTCGACTTGGCCTGGAATTTCTGGAGATCTGCTTCAAGACCTCTAAAAACAGCCCAAAGATCATCCTTCTTTCGGATAGGCTCTACAGCTGCAATCATAGGGATAGCCTGTGGTTTTGGAAGTGGTGGCAAGTCAGGTATCAATACGTCCTCCCGTGTCAATTGGTCCATAGACTTTCTGCTTCGTAGCGATAGCACAGAAGACTCGGCTGACTTGCTTCGCGTGACGAAAGCGCTCAACGGACGTCGGGGTTTTTTGCCCATAGCATTCTTTTTATTATCAATGTCCTCGCTCGGTTCTGACGGAACTTCTTTGTCTTTTTTGGCTTCGGCGTTCAACGGCACTCCATTGGTTGATGGGTGGCTTGTGGGAGTTGGTGAGTGCTCACGCGAACGAGATGCTCCCGTTCTCGAGTCGGATCGGGCTGGCGAGGGTGATCGAGAAGTTGACATCCATGACACACGGGCAAGTGTAGCAATCTTTCCAGATACGGATCGGGCCTTTGCCGGTCTGACAGGAAGTCTTGCGGTAGCGTCTGCAGGCATATCATTTTGATGTGGTTTCTCCTTGTTGTCGACGGTTCCTAGATTGCCTGATTTCTCCTTGAGCGTTAGATCGGCTGATCCAGGGCGAGACCTGGTAAGTTTCGTAGTTTCACGAGGTGTGCGAGTTGATTTGGGCTTGCTCGACGGACGAAGTGTAACACGACGTAGAATATCTTTGCCGGCAGCAAAGTTCTCCTTGACCGTTGACGATTCGTTTCTTGCGGAAAGACTGGCATCGGAGAACGTTCTTTTCACGCCAGGTGAGACGGGGCCATCTTGGACATCTTCTTCCTTGGTAGAGTCGAAGCTGGCTGCTCGCTGAAGAATGGTCCTTGGTACCGAAGCTTCCGACAGAGCTGGCACATCGTGATGTTGCGGGCGAAAGAAGCGGGACTGCAGAGCTTGAGCGCTGTCCAAGTCAAGTGCCATTGCCAACGGATTAGGGTTATGAGGGGGAATAAGGGTAATATCGGTGACGAGTCAAGTTAGTCCGGAGAGGCCAGCTCTCCAGGAACCAGAGATCAAGTCACAGCACGTCAGTTCATACACATAGCTCGAGTGGGAAAGATGAAGTTTCCCAGTATGACCTAAGGTGCAAACGACCGAGAGATCATGAATTGGTAGCCGGGCTGTGCTGTAGTGGTTGAATTGGAGCGGACAGCACGCGCGGGGAATACGTAGGCGCAGGCTGGCTGTGCAATTTCCAGATTTTGAAAAAGACGGCGATAAATCGGGGGGCGGCGGATTTGTCGGAAACAGGATCTCCAGTTAAAATTAGATTAGCGATTAAGATAATAGAAGCAGAAATGCGTTGAGAAAGGTCGAGATCCTGTAAATTGCGAGGGGCAGAAACAGTGGCTGCTGGGATCGCTGATTAGTTTGTCGGCGGAAGGATTATTAGTCCAGTTTCAGGTGAGATGTAAGAAGTCGGGACGTATAAATGGATTGATGGCGAGGTCACAAAAGAAATCGACAACGTTTAATGATGCGCGATGAACGAACGAAGAATTCTCAAGGGCGAGTAGGAGAGAGAAAGAGGAGGAGGAGGAGGAGGGAGGAGAAGGTGGGTGAGTGAGGGTGTGAGAGAGGCAGGAGCGAAGTGAAACACTGGTGGTGACTGACGTGATGGCTGGAATGAAGGCGGGTAAAACTACCAAGACAAGACACATCCAGCAAATAGTTCAACCATCGCTTTATTTAAAATTTATTAAGAACAAGCAATATCCTCCGTGTCCTTTTCTTTTCTTTCTCTATTTTATTCTACTCGATCAGCTATCGCTGGCTTAGTACTACTACAGTCCCTACTGGGTGGTAGGTGCTACTGCTAGTAACTGCTTAGGGGCAGTTCATTCAGATGAGATCCCCGCATCTCTTTCTCTACTTTTTTTTTCTATAAAAAAAGAAAAAATCGATGCCGAAACAGCTATGCATACTGAAGACTTTTCACGGCTATAGGTCTCATCAAATATACAGAGTACATTCCATGCACAGGACACGGCACATCGCGGTAACTTTCTGATCAGAGCTGATCATAGCGAGAACCTTCACAGAGCCGCCCGCGGCTTGCAAGGCTTGCAAGGCTTTGGCACGCTTGGCAATGCCCCAATACGAGCTCTCTCATCCAATGTGTTCGTCACGATGGCCCACTAAACTTCCACGACGAGTACGGAGTGCGACGGTAGTTGACGTGGTACCTACGAGGGTACTAGTGACTCGGTGCATGGAGACTCGGAGACAATAGTGCTGCCCGGACAGGCGATAATCGGGCTGTGCGCTAGTGAATCGCTACTAAATAGTAAACACTAAATCGTGGAATGGTAAACATTAGCCACAATAGTACGGATTTGCGTGAATTTAGATGAACAGTGTGGCTGTACTCCGTACGCCTCGCTCGAGTCATTATATTATTTTATATAGCTTGGCAGGCCAAGAGACGATCATGTTGACTTGTCCAGGTAGGCAACAGCCAACAACCAACAATGACTCGGTGAGAAGGTTTTGTGCGGTGAGCCTTCGTGTCAAAGCACGCCCCTATATGCAGTCCTATACCCCGTACAAATCTTGATGATGGGTGCCACAGCATGGCATGGCATGGCATGGCATATGCAGAATATTGCAGTGGAGACGCTTGAAGTTTGCCTACCGACGGTCAGGGACACCTTACGAGAATGGCATACGCAGCAAGCTACGTATGCTGTCAAGACATGTCACTTACCAGACATAAAATTCCAATTGACCGGCAATGGTGCGTTCGATATGTCAATTCAATGAGGGATGCAAGGAGTTAAACCGAGCAAATGTCGATATTTCTACACCTTGGTAGAGCTTGCTAAGGTGGCTTCCAAAGTGGCTAGGGTTAAGGTGGCTAGTAAGGTGGCTGATGGAAAAGTCTTGCTTATATAATCTTGTCTGCCCATTTGGGATTAGTGCATGCAGGATATCCCCCGCAATCGGCGTATAGATTCTCTCGACGAAAAAAACCCCCTCTGAGTCACATCACAGAGGCACAGCAATGATGTCTTCAAAAAAGCGATGCGGTATGAAGATAATTTCACCAGCAATGGGTCTTGATGAATAAATGACGTGCATAACTAACAATTCCCAGGAGTCTTAGGAGCAACCGGAACCGTGGGAACGCGCTTCATTCTTCTGCTCAATGAACATCCGTTACTGGAACTGGTAGCTGTAGGAGCATCCGAAAGATCAGCTGGCAAAAAATACACCGATGCTGTGCGTTGGAAGCAGTCCTCTCCAGTGCCCGCAAATGCCGCCAATCTGATTGTGCGGCGTTGCGTCCCCGAGGAATATCCAGACTGCGACATCATCTTCTCCGGTCTTGACTCTGATGTGGCTGGCGATGTCGAAATGGCCTTTCTCAAGGCAAACTTTGCTGTCTTTTCAAATGCCAAAAACTACCGACTGACTCCTCAGGTTCCCCTGATTGTTCCCGTTGTCAATCCGGGACACATCGAGTCCATCCCAGCACAGCGTCGACACTATCAACTAGATAAAGGCCTTCTTATATGCAATTCAAACTGTGCGGTTATCGGCCTCGTCGTCCCAGCTGCAGCACTTATTAAAAAGTTTGGGCCTATCGATCAAGTAAGCATGGTAACTATGCAAGCTGTATCAGGAGCAGGCTATCCTGGCGTCAGCAGTAAGTGACCCATGTCAGGTATATATATTCTACATATTTACAAGCTAACCAATCACGCTAGGCATGGATATCTTTGACAATATCGTTCCATATATCCCAGGCGAGGAACCCAAGATTCCCGCCGAAGCTCGCAAGATTTTGGGCAGCTTGACCACGGACCTGACTGGGTTCATCGAACAACCTCTCCGCGTGTCCGTTGCCTGTAACCGTGTGCCTGTGCTTGACGGCCATACGGTGTGTGTATCGTTACGATTTGCCCAACGACCTCCGCCAACTGTTAGCGAAGTGCGCGCTGCTTTGAGTGAATATACCCCGGAGGTTCAAACCCTAGGATGTCCTTCAGCCCCCAAACGCGCTATTATCGTTTTGGACGAGGTTGATCGGCCGCAGCCTCGCCTGGATAGGGAGTCCGAAAGAGGATTCGCGTGCAGCGTGGGCAGAATCCGGGAGGACGAAAGTGGTATTTTTGACATCCAGTTTGTGGCCTTGTCGCAAAACACCGTTCTCGGAGCGAGCGGTTCTTCGATTTTGTCGTAAGTTTGGCACACCCTTTTACCACAACCCTCAGGCTAATCCCCGTCTAGAGCAGAGAGTGCAATTCTAAAGGGTTACATCTAGCCTTTTTAAGTGACTTGGTCTTTATTGTGGCTATGGTCAGAGGATAAGTTTTATGCCACTAAAAGTTGAAATGTAGAACTTGTACTTAGACATTCTCTAAATAAGATATTCTATTCTATCGATATCATCTCTCGACGCTCACATGGATACGTTAATACCTATCCCGCTGTCAAAGGCTGGGGGGAAGCGACAAGACGGGTACACAATTCACTACGTATGCAGTCAAGATAGGTCATTTACCAGGCATAAACTTCCAATTGACCAAAAATGGTGCGTTAGATATGTCAATTCCAATTGGGGATGCAAGGAGTTGAACCGACCTATGCAGCTTGGGTCTCGAGCAAATGTCGGTATTTATGTCTACACTTGTTCAAGGTTCGGCGTAGTTTTCTAGAAAATATCGGGCCTAGGTACGCGTAAGTACCTAGCTGCTTTGAGTTCCTTGGGTAGATGATCGGCAATATGAACATATGGATCGGCCTAATGTCGATATCAACGAAAACACCGAGTATGCATAGATCAACCATCTTGTCTCGTACAGCGTTCTTCATCGCCGCAAAATTGCTTAAGTGAACGTCAAAGTGTTATAGAAAGAGAATATTCGAAGCTGGCTATATTGCTTAATTTACATTGCTTCAATGAAAACAACGGGATCAGTTAAGATACCACAAAAGACAAAAGAAAAAAGGGCTTGAGAATGAATAGCAATTCATTCCCCTCCATGTGCTTGTGCAGATAAGAGATATATCCACTCTCGATATTTTGCACAGTTCTCCGCGAGAACTCCTCGTAGACCAACCATCGCATCTCATCTCATCCATGCAAAACCCCCATCATACACACAACCATCTTAATGACTCAAAAAGAAGAAAACCGTGTCGAAATTTCTCGGCATGTTTCTTCTTCTTCTTTTTTCTCCCCTTCCTCTTCGGTAAAAAGGAATATATTTATCGACGGATGAAAATGCAGACAAAAGTTTATGTTATTTAGTGGGCGGCAGGAGCCTCCTCCTCATCCTCTTCGAACCAGCTCTCCTCCTTGGGAGCAGCTTCGCCCTCGACAGCCTGTCCCTCGACTTCGACAGCCTGGGTCTCGTAGGCTGAGAGGTCGCCGGCGAGGCTGGACTCCTCGGGAGATGGCGGGGGCTTGGGAGCAGTGAATTTCTGGACGTGAGCTTCGGCGTCACCGGCCTTGACGGGCTTGGGCTTGTAGGCACGGAGTTCGCGGAGGTAGAGGTCCTGAACGGGGTCGGCTATTTTTTATATATGTTAGTTACAATTCAATTGTCCGGTATGAGTTCCACCATAGGGTATCCTGGATCCAGCGTTCGATGGATAGAAGGCGAGCCACGACTGAACCAAGTCCCTTCCCAAGTACCAAACAAACAAAGACAAGGATTGAATTGACGTACCTCGGCGAGGAGCAGTGGTCAGGAAAGTGCGGTATGAAGCGCCGACGGACTGGCGGGTGACACGGGTGAAGAGCGAGCGCTGGATTGAGTCAGTTGATTAGCCGGCATGAAAAACGCAAAAAAAGATCGAGCAATTGACTCACAGAAGCCCGGACAGATTGAGACATCATCGCGACGGTTTAATGAGGATGATTGGTGGGAGGAGAAAGGGCAGCGAGTGAGGTAGTGGTGGTGCGAGGTCGTTGAGAAGAGGTTCGGGAGGAACTTTTGACTTGTCCAACTCGGCCTTGGCAGATGCGGCTTAGTCACCCCGTGATCATCCGAGCTTTCTCTATACAAACAATAACCTCAACTTGTCTACGATTGTTTACATTTGGTCGTTTCGTTATTTTATTGCCATGTATTGATAGGATTGTTTACGGTGCACCATTTTGAAAGATCTCTTGGTATTCAGCTACTCACGCGTGTGCGATAAAATGGTAACCACGATAATCAATCTAAACTCTATACAGCATTTCATGGTCCTCAGCCATGTGCAATAAATACTCAAAGACAGCTTCAGTCTGCAATCTTCACTTCGGAATCTTCACTGGCAATCTATGTTGGGAAATGCATTTGGGAGAAAAAAAAGAGCCTCAGTCGCTCTCGTTTCACGGTCGAGACTCAACGCAAGACGATTGTCATGGCATTAAAAAAAAAAAAAAAACTATATCTAGCTTTGAGGTAGATTCGATTTGTCCCCGTTCACCTTGGCAATGAACTCATCCGTAAGCAGGCGATCTCTCTCTGCATACAGCTGCTTGTACGCGCCACGGATGGTTCCATCGCTAACACCGACCACATTGGAAATCTCCTTGGCGGATTTTGGTACTCCGCACAGGTGAGAGATCATGTAGATGCAAGCCGCAACAATTGACAGAGGTGATCGGCCAGCAAGATCGCCATCTTTCGTAACCTTGTCGGACAAGGTGGCTGCAGCGTTCCATGTGCGGTAGTCCAAGCCCAAGAACGTACCGAAACGTTCGCATAGATCGCTTGGTTTGGTTGATGTTGTCTGTTTGAACCCGGCATCAGCACCGACAATAGCCGTGCGTTCAATGTTCTGTGCCGTGAAAAACTTTTCTAGAGATTTGTAGATCCTGCCGATTTCCTTGCGAGAAACCTTTGTCACCGCAAAAATCTCCGAGAAGGTTCTAGGTGCTTGGCATTGCCTGCAGGCAATGAAGATACAGCCAGCAATGATCACATCCTGCGATTTCCCCTTGAAAGCCTTGTGATCGTCGACGATCTTGAAGAGGTACTTTGCCGTATCCGCAACGATTTTTTGAATGTTGAACCCATCGCACAAGGCACCAATCTCCTTGTAGGCAGCCATGAGCGCCTTGTTGTTCTTCTCACTGGAGAGCTTGTTCTGGGCACGGTACAACTGCCGCGCAGCCCCAGTTGCTCCTCCTGCGATAGTGGTCTCCAGCTGGTTGCCGTTCAACAAGATGTTGGATGTTTCGCCAACACGCGATGGGTCATCGTTGTTCTGGTCATCGTTGGAGAAGGTACGCCACTCTGAATGCACATCAATCTCTCGATCCGCTAGCACCAAGCCACAAGAGGCACAGACGGTCTCGTGTGATCCCGGAAAGTCTAGATTTGGGGGAAATTCTTTGCATTCAGGGCAGATGACGTGGGCCGACAAGTTCTTCTCCCATTTCGTTCCCGCCGCCGTAGGGACTGTAGTCGTTGCCATTTTCGCAACTAAGCCGATGTCCTTTTTCGTTAGATGTCGTGTCTAGTTGAGTCAAGTCGAACTGACTGCCGACAATCTGACCGTCCAAGGAAGAGCGAGTGGCGAGAGCGAACGACAGCGGCGCCACGGCCGTAACAGAGTCACAATCAAATGACCGAAATGGCAGTGGCGCACTTTTCAACTCAGCGAGGCCTGGTTATAACGTTGGACCTCTCAGGCATATCTCGCCGAGCAGGTTCGTGAGAGATGAAAGAGAGATGGAGGTGAGGCGAGGTTCAGCAAGGCTCGGCGCTTTGATATGGCCAGGCCGCCAGGCACAGTTGCACTAGCCGTTTGTGGAAAGGTCGATATTAGTAATCCGCAGGCAGATATCAGGCAGATTCAGGCAGATTCAGGCAGAACTCTCTGGAATTCACCACTTCTCTGCCTGCCTTCAGTGGTATTTATGTCTAGCAAGACTGCTGGGCTTGGAGAAGAGCGTTGCTTCAGAGTCGTAAAGAGCTTTATCTCAAAAGTACTAAATAAAGCAATCAAAGATCTCAGAAGTAAGATCTAACTTGGCAATGATCACGGCCAGTCCTAGTCTAAGTCCTAGAGAGCCTCCCATTGAATCTATTGCCCATTATAAATAACTACAATGTATCTATACCTATTTTTTTCATACAAGGAAGTTATGTAGTATCCTATAATTGTACAGCATGTGCATTGAAGCTCTTGGTTGGCTTAAGCCTTTCAGATCCAAGGTCCCGCCGAGTGGAGTAAAGCCAGTTTCAACTGCCGCAGTATCGCCGACTCCGAGCTCCCTCGCCATCACCAACGCACCTGGCAAAGACGCCATCAGGGCCAATGCTGCCCCTCTCCAACCATGCCAGACGAATCCAAAGCTAAGGCCTTTCCTGGCCTTTCCTCGAAACTTTCTGCTCCTCCGAAAAGGTCGGTTTTCGAACGCCAAAAGGCAGAGGCTGAAGCGAAACGCGCGCGCGAACGAGCCGAGACCGCCGCTGTCTATGAGGATTTTGTGAAGTCTTTCGATGATGATGGAGGGGATAGCCACAGTCGGGATCCGCCATCATCTAACTTTAGATCTGGACACTCAGGCCCTGGAAGTCTTGGTGGACCGCCGCCCAAACGACACTTCACAAGCTCGTCGACTAACCGCAACAGCGGTCCTGGCAGCTTAGGCCCAGCACCATCGCTTGCACGGAAACGAACCTACGACGGCTTCTATCGAGACCGAGACCGCGATAATCGGGAATCAGGGGGTCATGGGATATTTGGCTTTGAGGATAATGAGCCACCAGCCGCTTTCCGCGGCCCCTCTGATGACGAGGAAGAAAGAGCTGTAGAGGACAAGGAGGCTGAAAGGGCTGTTGCGAAACCTACAGTCTATCTCTCTTCTTTACCTCCCGGCTCATCACCGGCTGTCATTAAATCCTTGATACCGCGCAATCTCACAGTAGATGGCGTCAAAATCATTCCTCCATCTACGCAAGCATCTACAGAACGCAGGTCCTTTTCCGCCATTGTGACGTTAGCGCAAGAAACAGCTGCATCGGATATTGACTCGGCAGTGAGTTCTTTACAAAGCAAGTATCTGGGATGGGGTTATTATCTATCAATTTCGCGCCACCTTTCATCGGCAGCGATACATTCGGGAATGCCTGTGACTGTTGCCTCGTCATCATCCAAGAGCTCATTACCTTTTGGTGCGAAGACCATTAATCAAGGACCCGTCGGTAGACTTAATCGAGCGCCCCCGCCGGGCCCTCATCGTGGCGGATTTGCGCCCCCGTCTTCCTATGGATCTCAGTATGCGAGACCTACATCAACAGCTCAAATAGAAGTCAAGCCACCTTCGGACTTGAAACAAATACGACTTATACACAAGACTCTTGAGAATTTATTGAAATATGGACCTGAATTTGAGGCTTTGCTTATGAGCAGACCAGAGGTACAGAGAGAGGAGAAATGGGCATGGATTTGGGATGCTCGCAGTGTTGGAGGGGTTTGGTATAGGTGGAAACTGTGGGATGTTCTGACTAATCCGAGGCTCGGTCGAAGTCAACATGGGAAGAATGACAATAGTACTACATTTATATTCGAAGGGGGCGCCAATTGGGTTGGTCCCGAGAAGCCGATTCGATTTGAATATGCCACAACGCTTGATGAATTTGTTTCCGATGACGATTACAATTCATCGGAAGAAGAGGATTCCGATAACGAAGAAACAAGGCGGCGCCACGCGGTGGACGACTCGCTTGGAACACAGGATGGGTTGGGATATATGGACCCTATGCAAAAGGCGAAATTAACACACTTACTTGCTCGGCTACCAACAGCTAATACCAGACTACGGCGAGGTGATGTAGCTCGAGTGACAGCTTTTGCTATTGAGCATGCAAGCGCGGGAGCAGAGGAGGTGGTCGAAATGCTGGTAGCCAACGTTCTTCAGCCATTTGCATATTCACGCGCAAACCCAAATCGCGAAGAGGCACAGACGGCCCTCAAGGAAAGTGAGGCAAGCGCGGCAGCGGACAACACACTGTCCGGTGCTGGCAAAGTTAGTGAGGACACATCAGCTGCGACGCTCGTCGGTCTCTACGTAATATCAGATATTTTCTCCTCGTCGTCTACCAGTGGTGTGCGACATGCCTGGCGATACCGACAACTCTTTGAACACGCATTCCGCACACACAAAGTTTTCGAGCATCTCGGCCGCTTGGAGAAAGAATTGGCTTGGGGTCGACTGAAAGCAGACAAATGGAAGCGTAGCATCGGCGCGATCCTACATATCTGGGAAGGCTGGAGTGTTTTCCCGCAGGCTGGTCAGGAACACTTTGCCCAGGTGTTTGAAAACCCGCCTTTGACGGAGAAGGAAATGGAGGAGGAGAAGAAGAAAGCCGAAGCGGAACAAGCTAGTTCTGCTCTGGGAAACAAGGGCAAGAGTCGCTGGAAGACGGTGGATGAAGATGCACCCGCCGGTGGCAGGTTTGATCCCAGTCAGATGCCGGCACCCGAACAACAGGTTGCACAATTTGATGATGGCCTGGACGGCGAGCCCATGAGTGATATCGACGGTGTGCCGATGGAAGACAGTGATCTTGAGCCCGAGTTGGACGGGCAGCCTTTGGACATGGATGTCGATATGAAGAATAACCAAGAGAACCAGGGACAGGCCGATCAAACCGGTCAAGCGACAGAGCCCGTCGGCAAGCCTGAAGAGGGTGCTCCGGTTGGGCGGGTGAGAAAGCCACGGCCGCGAGCAGAGGATATGTTTGCTGACTCTGATGAAGAAAACGATTAGTGTAGGATACTATTTGTAGCTATATGATATACCAAACATGAATGCATAACATATGTTCTGACCGCTGTAAATGCTCTGTTGTAGGCGAGCATGAAGTCTTAAGATGGGATATATGTAGCAGATGCCCGATGCGCGCGATCGCCCCGTGGAAAGCAGACCCCACCGGCAGCCATCAACCTCAGGCCCACAACACCCCTCCTTGCCGCCTGCTTGCTTTTGTTTTATCTCTCCATAAATACTGCCTGTCTGCCTACCATCACATCGCAATTGTGTCTGTTGCTCAATCTACGCTTCCATCTCGCATCTATTTTGTCCATAGTTACTTCGATCAATAACTTTTCACCATGGCAGGTAAGTTGATACCAAGGCTTGCTTTTTTCAGGGTCAATCGCTTTGCGCGTTGTTTGCTGCAGTGTCTGCAGCATCATCTTTTGGCTACTGATTTTTCCCCTCTGAAAATGCCGCTTTCTTCTCTTTGTTTCTCTTCTTCTTACTAATCATACGTACACAGACTTCCAGAGCGTCGCTCGTACGTCCTCTCCCATACGCATTTCCGAACCTGCCATGTTTGCGAACCCCCACCTAACCTGACCACATCATATCACCACAGAACAGTTCGTTACTTTCTACTACCAAACGTTCGACCAGAACCGAGCAAACCTCAGCGCGCTTTACGTAAGCAGTATATTTCTGTCAGGCTTGTTTTGGATGCACAAGGACTTACCATGAACGCCAACAGCGTGACAATTCTATGCTCACTTTCGAGCAGGATGCCAAACTGGGAGCCGCGGCCATTACCGAAAAGCTAGGCGTGAGTTGTCCCCATTTCCCCTTTTGGAGATGGACGATTCTAATAAAATGTGGTTTTTCATAGAACCTCCCATTCCAGAAGGTGCAGCACCAGGTCGCAACCCTCGACGCCCAGCCCAGCAGTGAGCAAGGTGGCATTCTTGTCCTCGTCACTGGCGCCCTTTTGGTGAGCACTCCTAATATAACGACTATTCTTGGCTTTCCGTAGCAGTGACAATACTGACCGGTATCGATTCAGGTCGACGAGGAACAAAAGCCAATGAACTACAGCCAGACATTCCAGCTTCTGCCCGACGGACAAGGCAGCTACTATGTCTACAACGACGTCTTCCGTCTCGTCTACGGTTAAAGAAGAAAATAAACGAACATGCAAAAAAGAATATATGAGGACGACTGAGACTTTTGGTTGCGAGCGATGCGATATCCACCACGTCAATTGATATTCCTTCAACGGACTTGCGAATAGGACTCGGGACCGGGAGAATGGATGTGTTTGACAATGATATCGCGGGATCTTTGTAGACAGAGGATTAATTATCTGGCTTTATACCATTTTACACTTTCCATTTGTTTCATTTTGTTGAAAACACAATATCCAGTTCATCGAAATATGAGTGGATAGCGTAGTTATATATTATACGGCACCCGGGCTTGGTAACCCAGCCATTTTCTAACATTCCCTAACAGGAGAAGAAGAAACAGATACCTACCTAATAGGTACGGATTTGAGACTCCGCTTTGCATATATCTTCAGAAGCATCGACTATACCTTCTCCTTCCCATGGAAGACCTGCTGCTTATCCGAACGTTGCGCAACAGTCAAAGCCCTGATCAACTTTACGCCTGCTTCAATGGTCTCTGATGCAGTCCTTTGCCATGACCAGAAGCGCGCAGCCCGCTCCGGGTCGTCGTGAGCATGCAGGCCGTCACTATTCGTCCTATGCATGAACAAGGCATTTTTGTGAATGCCGTACGGATCTGTAATACTATCATCGGTTCCCGTACGCACCAGCGTCTTCTTTTCCACCTCTTGAGACGAAGGCATTCTCATGTCCACCTGCGAATTGAAGCGTACATGCGGCCTATGTCTTCTAGACAGGTCTGCCGCCTCCTCATTAAACGTCTCCAAATACCGTTTCCTCACAGCATACTGTCTCGCGGCTTCCCGACGCTGCGTATCCGTGCCCAACTGCTGCAATGCCGACCTCACCAGGTACTGAGTAGCAAGATATACCTGCTCAGCCACAAACACAGTAACCAGCAGAGACAAGGACAGCTTCACGGCCCCCTCTTTTACCGGACCGCGATAAAGATGCACAATCGCGGCTGTAGACAACGTCCCCAACCAAGTCAGAAACTCAAGCACGCCCAACCACGGCCCGATAGAGTCTGCGCGAATAGGCGCTGGACGTTGACACTCCATGCCAATCTTGAGAAAATCACTGCGCAGCTCGATCCAATTGTTGATCAGGAAGCCCAGCGGAACCAGCGGCCAGGACGCGCCGAACATGACCAGGTACCCAAACTGCACGCACATCTCCAGAATGTCATCCTGCACACTGTACTCATCCGCATCAGACTCGTTGCGCACGCGAGTCAAGAAATGGGATTCGCCCGGCGGATCGGCCAGAAGCAGATTGATTGTGCCTGTCCGCCCTCGCCCGCTGTTGCGCCGGGCAGCAGCCTCGACACTCTGAAAGCGATAGTTGCCGAATTTACGTAGCAAGATGCGTTTTGCATACGGCAGAATCATCTCTTCGCCGAAATTGATGATCTGCGCTGACACAGTGAGATAGATGACTTCTTGCTGCAGGCGAGAGGGGTCGACGTGGAAGTCTTGCTCGGAGCCTGGTGTGAGAAGGACAAAGCCTAGGATTCGGATGGAGTTTACATGTAGGAAGGACACGATCGTCCTGCCGAAGGGGATGTAGACGAATGCCGTGATGAATATGGGGAGGAAAGATGTGATGAAGTTTAGTACGAATGTTTTTTGCGTTCGGGCTTGCTCGTATTGGTCGTGGGTGCGGTAGTTTTCGAAGTCGGTGAGCTTGTCGGCCATGTTTGTGAGGACGGAGGTTATGGTTGGGAGGAAGATCGAGTAGATGATTGTTGGGAGGAAGCTCTGCATAGTCATTCGTCAGTATGTGTCCCTACAAAATAATAAGGGGAAATATCTTACCAAATACTGCACCCAAGCCCCCTCGACAAACTCCGAGATGAACTCTTCCATCGCAAATATGAACACTATCAACGTCCCCAGCGCCAGACAGGCCAGAATACCAAATGGGATCTGGAGGGATTGCCTCGACAACTGCTTCCACACGGGGAACACCTTTTTGATCTCCTTCGTGATCGGGTCGACGACTTCCTTTTCCCAGGTGTATTGCGATCGATCTATTTTGAGCACACCAACGCCCTTTACGCCCCAGCGTATACTAAGATCGATTTCTCGCTGTTTCCAGTATTCCACGAATACAATACCCCACAGACAGGTGAGGCATGCAAACATTATGGAATAGGGTCCCAGTATGAGCCAGCAGAATAATCCGAGGAGTGCTGGGAAGATGAGGAAGATGGAATAGCACTGAATGAAGGCGAAATAATATGCAACCTGTTATCCCAGTCAGCACCTGCCTTTCTCTTGTTCTCCTCTTTCTTCTTGCTAGGGGATATACTTTTTCACCAAACAACGCCCTTATATCATCCAAATCCTCATCCTGCAACACAATCGACCGACTCCACCGCCTCAACAAGTCCTTATTCGCAGCCTGATTATGAAGCGGAAAACACGCCTTGATGTTTTTCCACTGCCCGAAATTCGTCGTTATGCCCACGCCTCCTTTCTCTTTTGGATATGTGATCAAGTGGTACATCGAGCGCAGGGTCTCGGCTTCCGTGTCGCCGTCGACGATGACATTGCTGTCGCCTATCGGTCGTACGTTGGAGATTCCGTATAGCCAGTCTCGTACTCTTCACAGTACTTAAGTTAGCAGGTGTGAGTTGAAAGGAGGTGGAGGATACCTACCGTGATTTATATATCCAATTCCCAATCAGCGCTCTCGGAGCTTTAATGAATACCAACAGGGATGCGCCGCGGCCATGTCGTACTTCGGCCTGCAGTCCGATGGCGTCTATATCGTGAATGAGGGTTTGGAATTCCTTTACAGCTTCCGGCTGTTCTGTTAGATGTCATGTCAGTATGTATACCCCTCATTCTCGATGATTATTCTTACCTATATTTTCAGCATCATAATGGACCACCCAGTCGACGCCAAAATTATCATCCTCATCCTCGTCGTGGTTGGTGAGCCAGGCCATTGTTCTCGTCAACGGAGGCAGATATACTATCGAGGTACGGAATTGCTTATCCGAGGGCATCCATTCATTTATATCTAGTTAGTAGTGAAGTGTGAGATTATAGTGAGAAAAGCCTATCCTCTTGGTAAATAGATGACGATCCAATCAAATATTGAGTTTCCTCTCTCGGAATGATCCGTAGATTAATAGTACGTAGCCCTATACTATTTTTAAGATGAGCAGATCCACTGTGGGCACAAACCCTAGCATTGTCTCAGCTGGGCGCCAACTTTTGTGTTTTTGATGAATCGATTCTGCTCGGTTAATGCTGAATGTATTGGAGGTGTTCAAGTAATTGATTATAAGTTTATGGAATATATAAAGTCTAAGAAATGAGATATAGAGACGCCCGGCCTGCGGATCGTCTATGCATAAAATTAACTACGCCATGTTCGCTTCAGATGCAGAATTTTCGGTTTTCGGTTCAATGGTTGAAGAAGAAGAAGAGGCCGTCGTGTTCATATAACAGCCGAGGGTCTCGAGGAGATATCGCTCGCGATATTTGAAGTGTATAGGTCCCAGCTCGCAAATGCATTCCCGCGCTATTTCGACGAGACGAGACCGGACCGTTTCGTCAGTGACACTGCACAGTGTGCGTGCTTGAATAGTGATGGTGGTTGTTGTCGTGTCAAGAAGGGTTATAGAAACCTCCTCATCGCGGAGAAGGCGAAGGCAGAAATCTTCGAACAGCCCGTTTTTCACCACGAAATCGAGGAGACTGGGAAGCGACAATGGCTCGGAGACCACACCGAAAAGCGACGACGTCGGTTTCTTCTTGGAAAAGGGCGGTAATACGCGCTGAATGGAAGCGATATATCGTAGTTCCTCCGTCAGACAGGTTTCGTCGAGACTCGGTAGTTTGTCAGTGACCAACGGACGGTCATACCCCAATCCATGTCGCCATGCGTAATTGACAACTATCGAGATGACGATGCAGGGGATTAATACTATATACCCCCACCACATAGTAGACGTAATAAGCGATGCAGCACCGGCGACAACGCCGGTGATGCCGTTCAGCGCTGCATGGAGTTGCACGGCGGCAATCCGGGCTTTCAGGATCTTTCCAACCGTCGGATCGGCAGCCTCAGCGTGCGTTTCAGGCAACTGCTGAACTTTGGCGCCGTGGGAAATACCATGTCGACGCGCTCTCACCCACACATACACTGACCACATCAAATTCACCAGCCCGTAGACAGCCAGCGGCGCGTTTCCGATGTATCCGGACAGCAAATTGCTGGCAAACCAGACCGAGTGATTGGCACCGTCAATGGCCATCAGGGTCCCCAGACCCACCATGGTGGCCCCGAATCCCATAAAAATGTCCATCCCAACCCGGTCGATAATTTCCGTGCCCGTCTCCCTGAAATTGACATTCAGGAGAGCTTCGATGGTGCGAGAAGACTCGTACCCTTTCTCCGACTCTTGTTGTTGTGCTGTTTGTAAGGATTGTAGTAGATACCGGCGCTCGCACCGGAGCCCCTGGACATTCTGCCAACTCAGCCGAGCATCCCGATATGCAAAATAGGGCATACACAGAGCAAAAGTACCTCCAATAGCCATCAGCGCGATGGCATACGATGGTAGAGGAGCTTTGTTCCATACATTAGCGGCGAAATCACCGGCGTTGGCAAGCTCGAAGAATCCCACGGCAGCGAGGAGACTGTTTTTGAGTTGGTGTCGGTGTGCATGTTTATGTTCATGCAAGAGGCAGTATTGCCCGTTATTATTGTAAAATTCAAGAAAATAATCCGAGTCCGGCGGTATGCTGGGAGTGTCTGCTCTCCTGGACGACATCTCCATGGTGGTTGTGACTTTCTTATCTTCCTGCTCCGGGGTCTTTGGGCAGGTCATTTTAAAGTGCAGCCTATTTTCTTGGCCCCCCTCGATTTAATGCCTCACTCCGACTGGCTGCATGATTTCTGGGCAGGACTCGACTGCTATCTTTAGCAGTGCCAGCAAAATAAGGAGTAAGCACGAGCGATTGTGATCGACCCAAAAAAAAAAATCCATACCGCGTCAGCCCTGGGTCTGTCTCAGGCAAATAGTTATTCCGCGCCGAGGTACATACTACACAGGGTTAGGGTTAGGTTGGGATTATATTGACCCGGATTCTAGTTTCTTGATAAAATAGTAAACCAACGGCGATTTGTACAAGGAAGCTGACTTTATTTGGGCATCTGCCTAGGTTAGGTATTTGCGCAATCGAAGCCATGGGTATATACCTATATTCCCAACTCAAGTATCTCGTCGATAGGCAGCGTTCCCAAATTCTGTTCGGATATATATAGAAAATGCACACTACCTAACTAACATCAATTGAGCATTCTACCCTTATACTACACCCCGCAAAGGACTCCAATAAGAGTTATTCTATTAATAATTTTGGGGATTTTCTGGCAGGTGCTGGTCTCGACCGACATCGAAGTGACAGTGTGTGGATCCTCTGAATGAAACCGTACCAGTCTCTTCGGGTACACAATAAGTCAATAATATGAGTTCGGATGTCTCGATACAGATAGTACAAGCTAGTTTGAGATAGGGTGACGTAGTAAATTTGTAATGTTCGGGTACGGGTGCCAACAGAATAATCTATGATACCTAGACGATAAAGTCATAAAATCAACTATATACCCTTTAGGGATCGTTAGGGCACATGTTTAAGGCTAGTGAAGCGAGGAAGGATATTTTTAGGGCTTAGACCGTTAGGCTTAGATTAAGAACCGCTTAGACGTTTGAGATAAGTCTCCAACGATAGGCTGGAAATAGTGGCGCAAAATATTGCGTTGTTTTTTACGCAGTTTGAATGTTGGACTAATTGATGCCACCAGCACCAACAGCCGTATTGTAAGCTGAGGTCAGCTCGTTTTTTCTTTGTCCTGTACAACCCATTTTATTTTCTTCCCTTTGTGTTTACTCAACTATTCCTTATTATATAGAAAACTGTGTTCTTTTGCCGAAATTGATGTTCTTTTTATCTTCATAACACGATGTTGATTACTATCTTGGCTGCGCTCTTGTCAGCGGTACGAACAATGTCCTGAGACACCGGTACAGAAGAAAATCTAACAAACAGCAGTATATACTCCTACAAGTCGCATACAATATTTTCCTACATCCAATTTCTCATGTGCCAGGACCTCGCAGTTGGTCCGCCACTCGACTTCCTTTTATCCAGGCTCTGATCAAGGGAACAATCGTGCACGACTTTCAAAAGCTTCACCGCCAGTACGGACCAGTAATCCGCACATCACCAGACGAAGTCAGTATCGCCGATGGCAACGGCTGGACGGATGTGTATTCGGGAAATTCGCCGTTTCTGAAAGACCCGACCTGGTGGAAAACCCAGCCGGGCCACCCAGATACCCTCTTGAGTGCAATCGACCCAGAAAAGCATGCACGCATGCGCAAGGCGCTATCGCCCGGTTTCACACCAAGGGCATTACGCGCTCAAGAGCCGCTGTTACATAAGTATGTGAATCTGCTGGTGCGACGACTTCGTGAGCAAGTCTTGGAAAATGGTGGAGGCCAAAAGACGGCGGAAATCAACATGACTCCTTGGTTTAATTACACCACTTTCGACATATTTGGCGAGTTGGGCTTTGGAGAATCGTTTGAGTGCCTCGAGCATTCACGCTATCATCCATGGATTGCGCTAGTTTTCAACAGTGTCAAGGCAGCTTCCTTTGTGATTGCAGCACGGTTTTATCCTCTGCTAGAGTCACTGCTGATGAAATGCATCCCGCCGTCGTTGCGTAAAACACAATTGGATCATTTCCAGCAAATTGTCGACAAGGTGCAGCGACGACTAGGCTGGGAGCTTCAGCAGCCAGACATCATGTCTCACATGATCGATATAAACGGCAAGACAACGCTGCCCATGGGCGAACTGAATGCAACCTTTATGATCCTTACGACGGCAGGAAGTGAGACAACTGCGACAGTTTTGACCGGTACGCTCAACTACTTGGTCAACAACCCGGACAAGATGGCCATTTTGGTGGATGAGCTGCGCTCGCAATTCCCTCGGGGTTTGATGGATGATGTTTCCATGGACGCCATCCGGAAGCTGCCGTACCTTAATGCGGTGATCAATGAGGGACTTCGACTGTGCCCTCCAGTTCCATGGATGCTTCCACGGCTGGTTCCTAATGGTGGCAGAACTGTATGCGGAGTTTGGCTGCCGGAAGGGGTGAGTTTGGTATCTTGATCCGGGAATTATGAGTTGGAATTCTAATATCAATCCAGACACGAGTATCGCTGCAACCGTATACCCTATACCGAGACCCAACGAAGTTTCACCAGGCTACCATGTTCATGCCAGAGCGATGGCTACCGAATGCATTAACAGACTGTAGTTCGCCATTTTTTAAAGATGATTTGTCCGCTGTTCAGCCGTTCAGCACAGGAACTCGGTCGTGCATGGGTATCCATATTGCCTGGGCAGAGATGAGATTGATTCTAACCAAACTGCTCCTCGAGTTTGATTTTGAACTCATCCAAGCTAAGAAGTTCCAGTGGGAGGACTTGAAGACCTTTTTGTTGGTAGAAAAAAGACCCTTGGAGGTGCAGGTCAGCCTCGTTTAGGTGGCAAACTCCTCCCTTGCATGTCACTGGGTTAGACGCATGCCACTAATATATAATGAAATATAATTGGGCCTGCAACGCGGTTACACAGACATAGCCACCGACTAATTATCAGGTATAAATAATGCACAATGCCCGCTCAAATGAGGGGTCGTTCCGACGAGCAAGGCTGGCCCAATACACGGGCAGAGCAACCTCCTAGAAGGCAGAAGTTGGATATCATCTCGAACGGTAAATTTCTAAAACCCAACGTCCCGTTTCTCCTCCTCAGAGCAACGCAGAGAATGTCTAGTCCCTACGTGCATTCCTCTGACATGGCGCAGCCTTCGGGCTCCGACCTATCGAAAGTGGAAAGCGATATTTTTCAGACAATCAGCCTTGCCGACACAGTGGTGACGTTAGTCCGGGAGCCCATCTCACTATTGTATAATAATATCAACAAAACAAAGAAGTTGAAGCAGAGTTTGGGAGCTTGGCAGACCGAAGCACTCGATAAGAACGGACAAAGTCGAATTCCCGTCTTGCGACTTCTTGAGTTCGAGGAGCATTTGATGTCTACGGATGGAAAGGTCAAATACTCCACAATGGCAATGGCAAAGGCAAAGGCAAAGGCAGAAGAAAAAAGGGTGAGCTTTGGGAGAAAGATTCGATCGTTTTGGGCTTCCGATCAGCAATTGCCGAGTCCACAGCGCTCGAGTCTATCCCCTGAATTTCCGAATGCTGGGTCAGCCTGTCGGAACTACTTTTTATATGCCCTGGGGATTCATCCTGGAATGGGCGTTGCCAGCTGGAGACCGTCGATGGACGGGTATATCAACACGTAGAACGGTGGCGTGGAGATGGAAATAGACGGCTCAGTGCTGTGTTATATTATCAATATGTATTCTACGAGAGCTGATCGTTCATGGGCTCCTCAACTCCCCCGAAAGCTGCCAGATCGCCGCGAAACGAAGCTGTGCATGTTTCCATTCGGAGAGCTGGCCTGGAGTACAGTAAACGGGCAAACGCATGCCCATTCAAACCGGGACTCGAAAAAGAGCTATCTAATACAAAGATACTATTTGGCCGGATGGGGTCGAAGTTGGAGCCTGGGACCTTGATTACATCTTACTTGATCGCGCTGACTGAAAAAGTGTCGGATTCCAAATTTCAACTTGCAGACCCAGGAGCCCCTCTATTGGATCGCATGAAGACATTTGTGAGATGCTTTGGCGCCCTGGAAAGCGCGGCTTTGTCACGGCCATTAATTACCCCACGGCCATTATTTATCTCACGGGACTGGTTTGAGGAAGCGGCACGGGTCAAGAGAAGGGTTTTATCTGAAGGCGGCAGCAATCGGTCCTTTTATAAGGACGTTCACGGGAATCCCCGTACACCTTTATCTAGGCGGCACGGACCTTAGTTAGGCTTAGCGTTAGGGCACCCTTTAAGGGCTCTGGGGCATATATCTCAGAGCCTCGCACAATATGAATCTTTCTCTTCCTCAGGCACCACCTGAGAGAAGCTCCAGATCCCTTTTCCATGAGACGTTATCAAAGCTCTCGACAAAGAAAGGGAATTGGAAACTTCCGACTGGGGTGATCCCATAAAGAAAATGATAAGGGATCTTTTCTTTTTTGATGAGGATGGCTTTCAGTTTTATCTCCCGGGTAGGGCTATTCCCAGCCCTCAGGTTGATGTTTTGGTTTATGAACTACCAAAGAGAGTCTTAGAATCCTATAAAGACCAACCGTCAGGTAGTTGGAAACGCACATTGTATGAGACTAGGGATGATGTACTAGATGTTTTTAGTGTTAGTCGAGATGTGTCCATAACAGAACGGCTGTTGCTACTGGAATTCACACCTGGCTGTGAGTTGTGGGACCAAACGGTGCTTCTTGGGGCACCTGTCCTCTTTTAAGAAATACCTGTTGGTTTATTGAAGACATGATTCTATTTCTGTTATTCCTCGTGGCAGTCCGTCTTTGGTACATTCTTTGACATGTAGCATGAATTGCCCGAGACACCACCCATAGATGGCAAGTCACCTGCTACCTAATTTCCTAGATAATCAAACCGACAGTGGCGCTGATTGGTGGCATCTTTTGATGTTTAGATCATATTCTCTGCAAAAAAAGAGCCTGTTTTTTGTTGTCAGGTTTAGAGAAGGGCGCAACGAAGAGCGGGGGTTGCGTTCGGTGTATTGTTTGGCAAATTCAAATCAATCACCGACCCTGGTCAGACAGTGAAGTCGGACTCGAAGATTTCCAATACAAAGGGCAACCCCGTATGACCTGAAATAAAAAGGAGTACACTCAATGCTCCAGCTTCTACTATTGCGTATATCTTCTTCCCTTTCTCACAGCCGCGTGTCACAGCTAATAGAAGTACCGTCACCCCTGTACTATGGCTCCATTATTTCCTGATCCGAGACGAATCGTCACCGGCCATGATGAGAACGGAAGGGCGATTGTAGTTGCGGACAGTCAGATTCCTTGTGAGCCGACACCCATTAACGCGAACTTCGCGGTCTTATACAAGACATCTCAATTTCCGGAGTCCAACGATGAATGGGTCGACCCGATCAATGTTCGGACGACCGACCTCGCGAATGATAAGGGGATTGTCCTTAGGGTGGTAGACTTCCCTGCGAACACGGCGACAGTAGGTCACTCGTCAGGACATCTGTGGAGAGGGGATCCATTAATAAGATGATTTCAGATCTTCCATAGAACCGAATCTCTGGATTTCGGAATCCTTCATAGTGGCGAGTTGACCTGGTAAGCTCCCTTCCTTCTCCAGATCTTTTGCCGCGCCTCAGTCTGACTATGCTTTGACCCAGTCACCTGGATGACGGCGTTCGCGTGGATATGAAAGCAGGCGATGTCTGTGTTCAACGTGGCACGATTCACGGATGGACCAACTACACGGATAAGCCTGCCAGGGTTTATTTTATCTTGACTGGTATGATATCTCCCGCTGCCAGTCTCGTATGGAATCCCAGAAGAACTAACATTTGGCCTTAATCAGCTGCCCATCCTGCCAAGGCAGGTGGAAAAGTCCTGACGACGACGGGATTTGAGAGACACGAAGTTGAGTCTGGCGGTGAATAGAAACTTAGAGCTACCACATAATGAGGATAGGTGGATATGAGCAATATCTCGTCTTTTAATTTTGAATACACACGTGCTGTTCAACCTGTTTTGAATCGATGCTCTCACTTCGAACCTCGAAGACTTCTACTGTAAACGTAAGATCCAGAGGTTAAAGGGTAAAGTACAAGCACTGATATTTTACCAGCTTAAGACTCTCATCTCCCGTAAACAGACGTCCATGGACACAATAGCACGCACTAAAAGACAAAAACTACTAGAAAAAGTGGCTTCTCAAGATTCTGCTCATATTAAAGCGCTTGGCATGCATTGCGGAATAGCTGTAAGGTGCCAACTTACTAGAAATGCTGGGCCACTTGTAGCAGAATAAGGGCTTGTCAACTTCGCCCTTTAGGGCTTCCCCGAACCCCGCACTCTCCAACCCCGGACCCTCTTAGGGGTCCAGTTAGGGGTTTGCCGAATACCCGACCCCCAAGCTTGTATAAAAAGTCCATTTCCCGGTCCCTCCTTGCATTTCCCGGATACTGCGATCCTTCCTCACTTTTGCCCCGCTGCTTCGGTCCAAAGCTCAATGCCTGGAAGACCAAGACGATCATGCAACAATTGCAACAGCCAGAAGGTCACCTGCCCCCTCTTGTAATCCGACGCAACGCTAATGTTTTACAGTTGCAATGTTGTGGCCAGAAGCCCAGCTGCCAGAGATGCACGCGTCTTTCGCGGTCATGCGTCTATGGCACCAATCTTAGACCCCCTCGCACAAGTCAATCCCCTTGATCTGCAGCAGAAGCGAACCCATCATCTCTGTCACAAATTTGTCTACCAGAGAAGCGATACTCCGGTATCTCGTCCGCACTGCTCCCTAGTCTCATAGACCTATATTTCACTCATCTTTACAATGCAAATCTCCTCTTCCACCGACCTACCTTTGAAAGGGCATTCGCATCCGAGACCCTTCGAGTCGACGTTTTGCTCAGCGTCTGTGCTCTATCTTCCAAGTAAGATCATTGAATTGGCCCGGGGAATTCACTAGTAGTTGTCTAACAGATGAGACAGATTCTACAAAGACTCGGGAGGATCATCGATTCTAGCCGACAATAAATTTAGCCACGAATGGGCAGAAGCCGCAGGCCGAAGCGCGCTTGGGGAAATTGAGAAATCATGCCAGGACAACGTCGTTGTCTTTCTCAACCTCGCGCTATTCTGGTATAGCGTTGGACAGTTTGAGAGGAGCCACATGCTTTCAGGTAAGTTCACTCGATCTTAATTAGTGGTACTCGCTGATATCAATCGATTATCAGGCTGTGCAGCCAATACAGTATGGATCCTTGGTGTGCACCATGACAGGTGTGAAGGACGGGATCCTTTGGAATTGGAGCTCTGTCGGAGAAGGTTTTGGGCCTGCTATCTGCTATGCTCTTTCCTTTCGGATAGCCTATTCCCCAAAATACCAACCGAAGTCATGTTGGACGTGCCGCTTCCCTGCAACGACGATGCTTTCAATCAAGGAAATCCTCAGCCAGGGGTTTCATTGAGGTCAGCCCAGGCTACAGATAGCATTTTTGCCGAACTAATCAGATTCATGTCGTTATGGTCATCAGTTGTTGCCTTGATCAAGCAGCCTTACTCGAACTTTGCCAATCGTCTTGTCGAGATCCAAGCCCTTGATGGAAAGAGGAGACAATGGCCTGACACAGGAGCATTGTGCTGGTGACCATTCCGCGTTGGGCAGTTATGCTTCGAGGGAAAGTAAGGACAGGGACAGCAGAGAAAAGAGGAGCAAAACTCGCTACCTATCGTTCAGTTCGGCTAGAAATACTACATTCTCTACGTGGTCCTCCTGCTCATAATATTGGCAGTGGTCTATTTCTTATTCCCAGAAACCAAAGGGTGTACACTGGATCAGATTTCCGATATCTTTGAAGGTCCTACGGTGGTAGCGGGCCGATTCAACAAGGGTTACCAGCGTTCTGGCAATAATCTCGCTTTCGGTATGGAAGAGTACACTAAAAATGCAGTGGAAGAGGTAGAGAGAATTTGAGAGACTGGTTCAATCAACTAAGTAGTTACGTGTCCTGGTGTATGAATTATCTAGGTCATTGGTAGGTAACCAAAGTAAACCAAGCCTATTATACTTAATTTGTGATATTCAGTACGTTTCTTATAGTATACACCTCTTAGAATTTCTTAAAAAATTATTTAGATTCTCTCTTAGAAGGACATCATAAACCAAATAAAGCTTCCGTAGTATTATAAGTATACTTGAGGTTCAACTGCCAGTAATTCGGAGTCTCGGCCTTCGCAACCAACCACGCCTCGTCCAAAGCTTTTACTACTTCCTCCGGCAGAGGGCCTTTCTCACAAGCTTGCAGATTCTGGTCCAATTGCTCCATGCTATTAACACCGATTACAACACCATCAGTACCGTTGACCACACTGAGCGCCGAGTGGTGGACCAGCCATCGCAATGCAATCTCCACCAGTGTCAGATTGTGCGCTTTAGCTACCGGTTCAATTATGGAGAGTGCTTCGAATGCACTATCACGGAAATATCGCTTGCGATAACTTGCGCCTAATAACGGGTTCACATTGGAGAAGCGTCCTTCGCTGGGCTGGTCGGATGGCTTGTACTTTCCGGATAGAATGCCGCCTGCAAGCGGATTGTACGCGACCACCTCCAGTCCGTACCTTCGACAAGCTGGGATCAATTCATGCTCAAGCGAGCGCGTGATGGCGTTGTGCATTCCTTGAAAGATAGTGGGGCGTACCCAGTTGTTGTATTTGCATGCCATCACGATCTCAGCCAGCTCAAATGCAGTGTAATTGCTGAGTCCGAGTTGTTTAACATTCCCAGATTTGTATAGTTTGTCTACGGCTTCCAGGGTATCGGCGAATGGCACGGAACGATCAGCGGCATGCAGGTAGAAGATATCGACGCAGTCGGTGCCGAGCTCCTTCAAAGATGTCTCAAATTCGGCTGTCAGGGCCTCTGGTTTGTGTGTCCCTGCAATCTTGGGATAGGACTTGGTGGCCAGCTTTAATCCTCGCTCTTTCCAGCGGGCTTCGCGTGTGAACGCCTCTTGGGTACCGCCAATGTAGGTGCGCGCTGTATCAACTTCATTACACCCCGCTTCCTGTAGACGGTCTAGGAACGTGTTGTATGTTGCTATAGTTGCTGTCAGTAGATGAAGTAATTATCAGTGGAAAAGAAAACAAAAAAAGGCGAGGGACCTACCCAAGGAAGTTATTCTGCCTCCCTTTGAAGGATCTTCACCGAAGGTCATGAGACCGAGGATTACGCGGGGTTTGCCCGTGGAGCCTACCATGGTGAGTGGCTTAATGTCAATAAAACAATGAAGGTGAGAGGAATAGAAGTATAGCTGTAGGAGCGACAGTGATCAATAGAGAATTTCTCAAAGAGTCCAGGAAAAAAAGCAAGGAAGCAGTTCAGCCCGCCCAACCGCATGATAAGACTTGAAGGAAAGATCGATTGGCAATCTATACCCCACTATTAATCTAAATATCTTATCTAGGCCAGGACCGGTGCTGGACTTGGGATGGAACCGGAGAACCAGACCGGAGCAACATCCGGTCGACGGTTGTGGGGTATATCTTATCAATGGCGGTTTTTTCTAGTCGCTGCTACATTCTCACCACTGGCCGGTGTCATGACTAGATTATGATCCACAGTGTTGCAGTGGACATCATCTAGGAACATTATTCTCGATAAGAGCCGGTCCCGGTAGGATGAGCATGGAAATTATGATCGGACCGGGGTGATAGCCATATCATCGTTCTAAGGGAGGCACCTTTAGGGCTTGGCTCAATATTCCGAGATGAAGTTTTTTAGACATTTCCTTATCAATCACTTGTCTGTGCGTTGTGTACAATATTTGTTTTATGCTTATCTCCGAGTGTCAAGATAGCTAGCAATTGTTTACTGATTAACAGACAAGGGAAAAAAAGTGCTCCGTGCGCTTAATATTTACATTTCTGGAATCTTATGACACGATGATAACCAAAGCAGAAGAATTGGCACAGACTGCCATGAGCGTCACAGAAAAGGATGTGTCGACTAGAAACGACGAAATTCGAATAAGGTCGTCTGATTCCAATGACTTGGAGGCAAGCACAGAGACCTTGCAGCTTGGGACAATAACAACAGCAGGAAGCAGAAGAGATGTGCAAGACCCCAATCTGGTCGGATGGGAAGGACCAGACGACCCTGAAAACCCCCAAAACTGGATTTCAAGGAGGAAATGGGCCGCTACTCTTGTTGTATCGTCTTTCACATTCATAACGCCAGTGGCATCAGCTATCGTTGCTCCAGCCTTTAATGCCATAGGATCAGAGTTTCATGTTTGTTTCCCGCTTCATCAATCTTTTTTTTTCTTATCTTTTTCTTCATTACCACGTACAAGTGCTAACCTGATATCTTGTAGATAACCACCGAGCTCGAGCTCAGCTTAGTACTCTCAATCTTCATCCTCGCATACGCGGTAGGCCCCTTATTCCTGGGGCCACTAAGCGAGATCTATGGAAGGGTCATTGTCCTTCAGCTGAGCAACTTGGTATTTCTGGCCTTTAACCTGGGCTGCGGACTAGCAACGTCCAAAGGCCAAATGTTGGCTTTCCGATTCTTGGCTGGCCTTGGAGGATCCGCGCCTCTCGCACTTGGGGGCGGTGTTCTCTCAGATCTCTTTAACTCCAATGAGCGAGGTAAAGCCGTCAGTATATATAGTCTCGCTCCATTAATAGGCCCCGCCATTGGACCTATTGCGGGTGGATTTATGGTTGAGAATGTCTCCTGGAGGTGGATCTTTCACGTCATTACTATCACAGATCTCATAATCCAGATCAGCGGCCTCTTTTTCTTGCAGGAGACGTACCCTCCAGTTCTACTCAATCGCAAGAAGAAGTTGCGCATCAAGGAAACCGGGAACTCGAAGTTGTATACTGAGTTTGACGACCCAAGTCGGACCATTTGGATAACTCTCCAAGTCTCCTTGACCCGGCCGTTCATACTTCTGGGCACTCAGCCTATTATGCAAGTCCTCGCAATCTACGTAGCCTACCTATTTGGGCTCATGTATCTGCTACTTTCGACTTTCCCCACGCTGTGGGAGACCAAGTATGACGAGTCCATAGGCATAGCCGGACTAAATTACATATCTCTCGGGCTAGGCTTTTTCCTAGGCACGCAGATATGTGCGCCACTGCAAGACCGTATCTTCCGCAAACTCAAACTCCGCAACAACGGCGTGGGCAAGCCTGAGTTCCGTGTGCCGCTCATGGTGCCTGCTGCTATCATGGTACCTATCGGGCTGTTTTGGTATGGCTGGGCGGCGCAAGCACACACGCACTGGATCGTTCCCAATATCGGCACTACCATCACAGCGGCAGGGATCTATCTTGGTTTTCTCTGCATCCAGACGTACATTGTAGACTCGTACACTAGATATGCAGCGTCTGCCATTGGTGCCTCAACCGTGTTGAGGAGCATGGCCGGTTTTGGATTGCCGCTCTTCGCACCTTATATGTACAGTGCGTTGGATTACGGATGGGGGAATACGGTGTTGGGTTTTGCGGCGATTCTACTGGGCTGGCCGGCTCTAATTCTTCTTTGGAAATATGGTGAGAAGTTACGAAGCATGAGCACATATGCTTCAGGGTGATTTAATTGTACGAAGTTTAATGCTGCGTTTGGCAGCCGCTTGTACCTAGATAGCAAGGGCTCCGCATTGTTCCCATTTACGATTTGCATGGCTTGGGTGTATTTTGAAAACATAGAAAGTGCTTATTCGTCATGAAACTCATAGATAGCGTGAGCAATTTTTGGTTTAAAGGTATAGAGTAGAAGATAAACATGATAACCGATGATGCAATACTGTTCTGTGCGAAAGTGCATTACAATTTGGTAGATCTAGACTTCTGCAAGTACCCAAGTATTCGCCTTAATATTCCAGTAGGTAATATCTACAAGCTTATGCCCTGGTGCACCGTTTATACTTGATATTCTTGATTCATATTATCAATTCATTATGTACTTCTAGACCTCATCGTTGAGAGGCTTCCAACTCAATAACAAAATTTTTGTTTCATGACTTCCTCCTGACTTCCAACAGGCGAAAACTTGGAATATTATTATATACGTGCAAAAAAATCGATCTAGCCTAATGCAATGTGGTTTCGGTCATTGTCCAGTCTCTCTTGGGTCGTCTTGAAGACTATCGGTAAGCCAGTCTCTTCATATTTCTTGCCGTCCTTTACCATTGAGGCTAGTGCCTTGGACGTAAGCAGAATCTCGGGCATGCCATGACCGTTGAAACCTGCAATTATATATTGACCCGAAGCTTCTGGGACTTCGCCAACGTGGGACGCGAGATCGGTAGTATAACCTTGGACTGCATATTTGTTAGAATGATTATCTGTAATGAAATGGCTTGCTGGTGGGATTCTTACCTCCAGACCAGACTTTGTCTGTATATGAGCCAGTATTCTCCCAACCTCTAAAGTTACGCTGCATGTAGCCATCGAAATGTTGCCTCGCAGGCTCCACAATTTTGCTATCATCCACCACATTGTACCAAAGCTCCTTGCGCACGGAGACATATGGCTTCGCGCCGCCAACAACAATGCTGCTATCGGCTCTCGAAATGAAGTAGTCGGAGTTACCCGGTCCAGAGCGAAGACTATACGAGTTAGGGAGATGAGGGGCTTGGCCAGGGCAGACAATTCGACTGCAAATACCACGACAAGGAACAATTCGATTGACATATTGAGGCAGAATATAAGGGGTGTAGGCATTAGTAGCGAAAACCACTTTCTTCGCCAATATTGTTCCGCGAGACGTGGTGACTGCCCATGACCCGTCAGCCTCGGGCTTTTCTGCTACGCTTAGCACTGGGGTCATGGTTTGCAGATTTACGCCTTTTGCGACTGCACGCGATAGCAAATGCATGGTCAGCTTATAAGGCCACAGGTGGGCGGCAGGAAAGGTGAAGCAGCATTTTGCACCCTTGACTCCAGAAATCTATCCGAGAAGAACGTTGTCAGAGATATATACCTAATGGCGGTGGTAGGCAGCTAGTTAGAAAACGCACCTGCTCAGCATCCTTTGGGCCTACATATTGAACCTTTTGAACACAAGTTGCGCCTTCAGCCTTGATCCTGTGAAACGCTGCAGTGATTTTATCTGCATACGCCTGGTCTAGGAACACATCACAGGCTCTCGTTACGTGAAAATCGCAATCGATATTTTCTTTTTCAACAAGGTCCTTGACGGCTTGCACATGCTTCAGTTGAAACTCGGCAATCTCGTTGGCTATTTTAGCACCGTACACTGCTTCTTGTCTTGGAAAAGCAAAATACGCGATAGGTTTCACATGACCACCTATTTTTAAGTATTAGAAAAGCAACCTCGTGTAAGTTACTGGTCTTTCCAAGGGTTCACTCACCATTCCGTGCAGTAGCACCCGAGCAAGCTTCTCGAGCTTCGAGCATCACGATAGATGGTAGAGGCTCATCACCGTAGCTCTCTACCAAGTGGTATGCAGTCGAAACGCCAGAGTAACCGGAACCGATAATAAGCACATCGCATGATTGAGGTAGCTCGGGGGTTGAGCGATGTGTATCAAGCTCATGAAGCTCTGTTCGCCAGAAAGGTAAAGTATGGTCTGCTGGCAATGGATTTGGTGGCAAGGGGCCAGAGCCATTTCTACACAGTCGGTCAGACTAATGATTGAAGCAACTACAGAATATGGAACAGGTCTACTCACGGCCATAATTCTGGTGGGGATTCCGTATGCGTAGTAGCTGCGGTCATGGCGAGGGTGGGCGCTAACAACTAGGATCACTAGGTAAGCTATCAAAGGGAATGACAGAATATTTGATGCGTGCTCTGGAGAATTGAGGTCAAGAGAGATGTCCATACTTTTGATTATGAAGTTAGTCTCAACATGCTTATCGCGTGGTGCAGGCACTATCAAGATAGTATCAGATGCTAATAGAGTGGAACCGGAGCCGGAGCCGGGATACTAAACACCCCTCATCTGCACAGTAGAAGCTCTGCTTTGATGATATTCTCTGAATACAGCTATCTAGATACCTATATCACGCTACTCTTATCTATTTGTTTTTCTCTCTTCGAGCCTCTATTACTCATCCGCGACCAATTCCTCCAAGCTCACCGTTCTTCCTAGCTACCCAGCCGAAAGATATCGAATCAAATCCGCGATCATGGCGAAAGTTATCGACTTCGAGCCCAAGTACATCACCTTCGATTGCTATGGCACCTTGACGGATTTCAGCAATATGACCAAGTTGACGCGGGAGATCTACGGTGACCGTCTTCAAGGTGCTGAACTTCAGCGATTCATTACCCTCTTCTCGGGCTACCGCTACGACGAAGTGCTGGGCCCTTACCAGCCCTATCGCGAGGTCCTGGTCAATGCCGTCCGACGAACCTGCGCAAGGACAGGCGTCACGTTTTCAGAAGAGGAAGCCGAGAAATTCTACCTGGCAGTCCCAACTTGGGGCCCGCACCCGGACGTCACAGAAGGCCTACGTCGTCTAGCATCCAAGTATAAGCTCGTGATTCTCTCCAACGCCTCAGACGATCAAATTATGCAAAATGTAGAGAAGCTGGGGGCTCCGTTCCACGCCGTCTTTACCGCACAACAAACGCAGAGCTATAAGCCGAGAATCCAGGGTTTCGAGTACATGTTTGATAAACTCGGCTGCGAGCCGGAAGACTGCCTGCACGTCTCGGCGAGCTTCAAGCATGATATCTTGACCGTTGAGTCGATGGGAATGAAGCACAAGGTCTTTGTCAATAGGAAGGGTACAGCGGATCCGTCAAGGCCAGATTATGATTGTTACGAAGTGCGGAGTATTGGAGAATTGGCAACTATGCTAGGATTATAGACATACAAATAGACAGATTGATTATATTGTATGTTAAAGAGAAAAATCTAGATTTTCGATAAGATAAAAAAAACTATGCAAATTAATCGTAGGAAATTCAATCCAAGTACATCAACTTTCGCACTCGAGTAAAAAATGACATTATCCCACCTGCCATCACCATCTCCGGTCCCACAAAATTCCCCGCGGAGTGCTTATCTTCAGGCACGGAGTCTCGTCCGGTCCAGCGGCCCAGCGTCATGTTTTGGAGCTATCTTTCTAGGCATCTCTCAGCGCTAAAACTAAGACGATAGCGATGGGCCAAGCAGAGGCGGGCGGGGCTATTGGAATAGCTTAGAGATAAGGAGCCTTTGGTTGACTTGGTTGTCAGTGCGTAGGTCCTATGTATGCTCAAAGATCTATATATTTCATAATGAATGCCGTAATTGAAACCGGAGATGAAGCCTTTCTATATGATTTCTCCTTGGTTGTCATAAAATCTTGTGGACCAGATTCAGGACTTCCGGAAGGCAACCGGGCTAACCAAATACCTAAATATCTCATTGCAATATGTCTCGCATCGCTGACACTATCACATCCGACCACGGACCGATGCAGACATCGCCGCTTGACGAAAAGGTTGTCGAGCATGTAATTGATGAGAAATTGGTGGTCGTCAACAGCAACGCCGAGAACGAAGTCTCTGCCGGCGAATACGAGGATGTTCTTCATGAGTCTGGTACTATTCACCTCCCTGATCTGACGATATTTTGAAGCGTCAAGACTGATAGAAGTATAGAATTCACCGAAGAAGAGTATAAGGCTCTCTTGAAAAAGATTGATCGCTTCCTCTTACCTCTGATGTAAGTCCAACATGCTCATTGTTGTATCATACACATCTCTAATAGCATTCGCTGCCAGGTTCTGTTGCTATGGTATTCAGCAAACCGACAAGACCGCAACCGGAACACAGGCAGTAAGAACTTCTCTCATCAAAGTCTTATGTGTCTGCTTCTAACCCCGACAATTAGATTTTCGGTCTGGAAACCGACTTGTCTCTCCATGGCACTCAGTACAATTGGTTGACAACTATATTCTACATTACTTATCTCGTTGGCGAATTCCCGTCCAACTTTTTGCTGCAGCGATGGCCAATTGGTCGCTGCTTGACCGTCTACATGATGTGTTGGGGTATGCTAAACAAATAACTCCAAGAACTGAGAGGATATATGCTAATAACAACCCAACTCTCTAGCAATCTGCCTGATCTGCTCCAGTGCGGTCAATGACTGGTCTCAATTGGTGGCTATTCGTGCGCTACAAGGCTTTTTTGAGTGCACTATCTCGCCCGGTTTCCTCCTCATCATTGGAAGTTGGTACCGAACCGAGGAGCAAGCACCTCGTGCTCTCTTCTGGCAAGCCGCCAATGCTTTCTTCTTAATTGTCTGCGATTTGAGCATGTATGGTATTGCAGGCTACGTGAAGAAGCACGGCGGTATTGCCCCTTGGCGTACAATCCCTCTGTTCCTGAGAAGTCTTACTGTAGTTCTTGCCATTGCGGCGGTATTCCTCCTCGGTACGCCCAAGGAGGTTCGCTGGTTGACCAAGAGGGAGAGACGTATGGCGTATGTGAACTATTCTTCATCGGTCTCTTTGGAGCTCTCCTGTCTTGCTTTTTTTTTGCTAACACACCATGACAGTCAAGCTCGTATTGTGAGAAACAAGGCCGGTCGCGATACTACTGGACTCAAGTGGTCCTGGTCGCAGGTACAGGATGCGTTGACAGACCCCCAGACTTGGTTCTCTTTCGTCAACGCTTTTATCAACAATATTCCAAATGGGTGCGTAATGAATCTCAAGCTCCTATGAAAACCAAACACCTCTAACGAACCCTTTTCTCCTTAGTGGTCTCACTTCGTTTGGGTCACTCATGTATGCCTCCTTCGGCTTTAGCAGTATGGATGTCCTTCTGGTCGGCTTGCCTCGTTCTGGTCAGTGTTCCCATATGATCTCTTACTTGCTTAAGCAAGACTTGCTCATAACAGCATAGTTATATCGCTCATCCTCTTCCTCATTGTCGGTATCTATATCGGAAGAGTGCAGAACAGACGTATGTATATCATGATGTTTGGCTGCGTTACGCCATTCATTGGTTTGCTTGCCATGTCTCTGCTGCCAGATACCGCTGAGTATAAGTGGATCAAATGGGGCCTATACATTATGACGATGCCTTTTGTGTTCCCCATTTTCCTGGCTTGGTCTTTGAGTACGTACAAGAATCCCTTCTCTTGCTGAACCGTCCAAGTAGCTCTCTCCTAACCTTCCTTCAGTCCCTTCCAACGTCGCTGGACGCACCAAGAAAACTGTCGTGTCTTCTCTAACCTTCCTCGCATATTGCCTTGGCAACATTGCCGGCTCATTCGTCTTTAAGACCTCCGCCGCCCCGCGATACGTAGCCGGCACCATCACTTGCCCCATCTGCTTCGCTGTTGAGTTCTCCATCATTCTCTGCTGGCGTTTTTGGTACATGTACGAGAACAGACGCCGCGACAAAGCTGCTGCTGCTAGCGGTCTCACGCAGGAAGAGCAGGAGGCCGAAGGTCGCTTGATGGGTGAACAAGATGTGACGGATAGAAAGAATCCTCATTTCAGATACACTATGTAGATGCTTTCTGTTTCCGTTATGTGCAAGTTCCGTCTGTGTTGGCCTTGCATTCGAGCAGAATCACAAGTTTTAAAGGTTGATGCGCGCGGAGGCTGGAATGGGATCATTAATTTCAATGCTTTCATAGGATATCAATATATTATTTGGTTGTGTTTAGGGTATCAACTAAGACATAAATCGTATCTGCTGTTGGAAGTTTTTTTTCTCTTTTTTTTCCTTCTCTGTATCACAGTGTTTAACTGCAATGGCGAATCTTCTTTTTGAATATCCCCTTACGCTTAATATAGACTGTTCTTTTTTCTTTCTTTTTTTAAAAAAAATCAATGAACAGCCATAGTCCTAAGTCATCACTGAAGAATTGGATACTCCATCCAGCCAGGCTCCAAATTCTCAAAGTTCAGATTCGGCGTTGGTTGTTGATAAATATTTTTCGAAGATTGGCCAACCTCGCTCTCGCCCATGGGCTGCGAATAAGCAAAGAACGGCTCTAACGCAAAATTCGACATGGTCGTCGTTTCTGTCGACGGCGACCATATAATTCCACTCATATCGGCAGCATTTGCCGCAGGTTTGGAGGATAAAGGGGGATGATGCTGTTGGTTTGTTTCAATGAGACCAGAAGTTTGGGCTTGCGGGGATGTCTGTGTCCATAGTTGCGCCCAATTCTTGAATTGCTCGTATCCCGCACGTCGTTCGTTGAGATGCCCTGCTGTGCCGGACTCGGAATGAGCCTTTAAGCGAGATATTACTCTTTCGAGGAGCTCGATTATCGAGAATTCATGCTTTGTTGAATCAACGCCGCGGGTCATGATGCGCATTAGATTCATTCCGTTGGTTAGGCAGTTTCGCAAACGTTTCGTGTTTTCGTTCAGACTATGGGCCAGAAGGACGAGTAATGCGGTGCGACAGGAACTGAACTCTATGTATGATGATCTTGCTAAACCGCCGTGGTCGTTCAAAAGTTGGCAAAGGTCGAGAATTTGGTGTGCGGCTTCAATGCAGTCGACTGCAAGGGTGTAACGGGCCATGGATGCCTTTGACTTTGCTGACCCCCCTGGTGAAGATGATGACTTGGCATACGTGAAAAGGAAAGGACGGCCTAGGAATACTTGGGTGAGATAGAAGGCAAGGTTTAGATGCACGTTTGCACGGAACATGAAATTCTGTGGGTCGAGATCTCTACAGTACACTTCCTCCGGTAGAGAGGACCACCATATTTTGAGGTTGTCGCTGTGCCGAAGCAGTTCATCGAGACGGTCAGAGTGCATTGCTTTTGATGAGTTTCTAAGACGAATACTGTGGCCTGTTGTTAGCTGCGAACCAGTGGAACTTTACATTAAACACTGTGCATTTTCAGATACGCCGAGTTCAAAATGGAGTGGCTTACATTGTTGTGGCAACAGCTTCTAGGTAAGGAGTGAGCATGATTATAGCTCGGAGATTTTCAAAGTTCGATGGTTGAAAGTCGGGAAAGTCAGTAGGTAGGTCAACATCTATGTCCGAACCGGAAATAGATAACGGCCTTCCATGAAGGATACAAATTCTCCTTGATGACGGGCGTTAGTAAGAACCTGTGAGACGCTGGATAGTGATAGAAATTCATACTTTTCAAGAGTGTATACTGTCCACCACAGCCGTTTTCTGACCTCCACCGCATGCTCGTCTAGTGAACCACCTGAATATTTGCGATGCATACCATTTTGAATAGCCATCTTGATGGCCGTGCCAAGGTATGTGTAAGAGAGACCCGACGTATCCATGGGAAGAGTATATACACCCAAGAGCAGAAACGCCTGCACACTCTCGAGTGAGGCTATAGCTAGCACGTCTGGAATAAGCTTGACCGCGAGTTTGTATAAAGTGATACCAACGTCATCCTCAACCGCCGCATCATGACTTGTGGGATGACTGATGGATTGCTCGTGGTTTCTAGTTGAGTCCAAGTCAACAAATTGAGTCCCAATCGCCAAAAGCGTCAAGAGAATGCACCACGTTGGCGAGTCGTCACTTGAACCATTTGATGTTGGTTTGTATATACTCCCCAGTTTTTCCATTACCCAGTCCTTTTCGACGTAAAAGTAATTGGTTTGTCCGTATTTGAAAAAGGTTTCGACGAGAAATTCGGCGACTGGCTGTGGAGGAAACCAAAGTGCCACTGTGAGGGCAGTGGCACCGGAAGATTGCAAGTGCTTTGCCCTGTAATATTCTTTCACGGTACTCGTTTCGCTTTGGTCCTGTTTTCCCCTCAGAGTCAATATAATAATAATAATATATTCAGAGATCCGGTGATCTTACACTTTCGGGCCCGAGGCTGTTTATTTCGCGCTGAACTCGTTTGGAAAAGTTCCAATGCGACAGTTCTCCAGAGTAATCTATATCAATTAGTCACAAGCCCTAGCTAGGTCAAACCTGCTGGAAAGCTGCGGGACGCACGAGTAACATTGCCAGATATTTCTTTGAACATAAAAGACTCGTCGGCTATGGCGGAGTCGTCAGAGTCGTACGATGCATCATTGATGGCCGATGTAGGCAGTTTCGCTCGGTCTGCGTCTAGGGATTCGGCGACCCTCCGTAGTTCGTTGATATCGCTTGGGACATGGCCAATGAAGTGACTGAGCATGCGATCCATCAATTTCAACCTTTCATTTTGCTCTTGTCCTAGTTGGGGTACGCTTCTCTCACAGTCAGTCAGTTTGAAATGTATGCCGAGAGAGCTAGCTTTACTGGTCGTCTTCTACCGAGGCAGTAGTCATCGGAGCCAGGCAAGGACGGCGTAATCGAATACATCGGCCACATGGAATCCCTCCTTCACATCTCTCCTTCTGTCTGCGACACGACTCGCAGCTTTCACTGGATCAGTCAAGAAGTTAAGGCCTGGATCACGATAACATACGCTCTGAACGTCCTTCTGCGGTCCCGTCCCCAGTCTCGGTCCCCATTAGACACTCTGGGCCGTTTCTGTCTGGATTGAGGTCTCGGAAGATCATCTACCAACGTGGTGGTGAGACCTCGAGGAGCAGACATGGTCAGGGTGTGCAGCAAACGAGGATTTCGCACGCATATGAGGTTGAAGAGAATCCATAGATAATAGCAAGATAAGAGAGTCCTCTCGGTGTTTCGGAGGCTGATTTCTCCACTTAATTTCCCTTAGCCTTGTCTGCTTATCACAGGCATCAAAAGCGGGGTATCAACCAATCACTATCAAATCCCCTTGAAGGGGCCCCTTTTTGGTCTAGTTGGTTGATTCAACTTCACAGGCAGATAAGAATAAGTTCAATGTATATAATTTATAAGTTAAATTTCAATTTGTACCTGCAGGAGTCCTGGAACTCGTTAGGGGTACGAAGGTCCTCGTAGGTCGTTCCCATGATCTGGAGCCCTAACCCTAACCCTAACTCCAGATCTGGGAATAACCTCACGTCGCAGCTTTATTAGGAAGGGCCACAGATAAAGCTCTTCGCGCTGTCATGTTAAAAGTTTCCTTTTTCATGCCTAATATTTGGTCGATTTGCACCCAGTAAGTAGGAACACGAAGCACTAGATTGGTACTGTCACAAGGAGGAATGTCTAGAGACGACGTTAGGATGATGAAATTTGCATCGTCCTCACGCTAAAGAGCTTGTACAGATCTAATTAAACACTGGCGGTGTGTCTGTATAATTATAGCTATTATAGGTGATTTACTGGGATATTTTTGTGCCTATGCACACCCAATGAGCCAATCAGCACTTGGTTTCAGGTGAGAGTCAGCCTTGTCGATTTCAGCTCAACTTTTCTTTTTCTCTCTTTCCCTTTCTCTATTTTTCTCTTCCAATCTTTCTCTCTGAGCAGAAAATTTTGCACTGTGAACTTTTCAATTATATTTATTTATTTTTGCTTCCAATCACCTCTTGAAAGCCACACATTTTACCGAGTCGGAGCTGATACAGCAATGGCGACCTCGGTCAAGAGGCGTCGCCTATCCCGCGATTCCTACGCCGTCGCAATTCTCTGCCCTTTAGAAGTCGAACTAAGTGCCATCAGATGCATGATGGATGAAGAACATGAGCGACTCCCACCCGCGGCCGACGATTCAAACTGTTATACACTTGGGAAGCTCTCTGGGCATAATGTTGTTGTTGCGTCTTTGCCGGCAGGCTACCAGGGCAAGGTCTCGGCAGCAATCGTCGTAAATGGAATTTCGAAATCATTTCCATCGATCAGTCTTCGCTTGCTTGTCGGTATCGCGGGCGGGATCCCAAGTACGAGGCACGATATCAGGCTCGGAGATGTTGTGATCAGTACGCCATCTGGTTATAAGGGCGGGGTTGTTGAATATGATCTTGGAAAGAGCACAATTACAGGTTTCGAGAGAAAGGGATACTTGTGTCCTCCGCCAGCTGAATGGTTGACAGTGCTGGGCCAGATGCAATCCGATTACAGAATCCGTGGCTCAAGTGTTTCCCAGTTCATTAGCGACATGCTGGAAAGATATCCGCAATTGATCGAATACTCTCGACCGCCGAATTCAACGGACGTTTTGTTCGATTCAAAATATCATCATATATCTCAAAAAAGCACTTGCGAAGATTGCGACAGAAGTCAGGTTGTTAAACGACATGTGCGTGAAAATTTCAAAGGTCCACGGGTTCACTATGGTCTTATTGCCTCGGGAGATAGGGTCATCAAAAATGCATCTGAACGAGAAAAGATTGGCACATCTCTTGATGATGTGCTCTGCTTTGAAATGGAAGCGGCTGGCTTAATGAATAACTTTAGGTGTATCGTTATTAGGGGGATATCCGACTATGCTGATTCACATAAGAACGACTTATGGCAACCATATGCTGCTGTTGCTGCTGCCGGTGTCGCGAAAGAATTACTTGGATATAGACATTCTGTAACAGGTATGCAGAACTTTTCTGGAGGAAGCTTTTGAGTTAAGCTTCTGGTTAGAAAGGCAAATGAAAGCTGATACGACGGCCATAGAGTCACTTCCTGCTCCAGTCGACGTGTTTGAAGTTCTCAAAAACGCATACTCTGCCTTAAATCGACTTGAAATTTTGCGAATATCTGGAGCGAGGTTACCAATGGACGGATGTTACATCAATCTCAGTATTATCCGTGTCTTGCAGGGCAAGAAACAGTCTTCCAGTAAAGACCGCGAATCACGCCAGTGGAGTACGAACGACGGCCAGGGTCCTAATAAAGAAGGGCCCTTATCGCTAAAGGATCTCTTTCACCCCCTCACGGATTCTGATGGAAAACCGAAGCCAGTAAAACGAATTCTCATTCAAGGACACGCGGGCGTTGGCAAGACTACTCTGTGCAAGAAGATAGTTTATGAGTTTTTGAATGCCAATATGTGGCACGATATGTTCGATTGGGTGGTGTGGATACCTCTTCGAAGACTCAAGCAAAGTCCGAATGTGGCTTCATATAGCCTTGGAGATTTCCTTTACGATGAATACTTTTCGCAGTGCCCAGATGGCAAGTCCTTGGCACTGAAAGCATGGGAAATACTTGAAGGGGCAGATTCCCGTCATCGATGTCTATTTCTTCTCGATGGACTAGACGAAGTGTGGCATGAATGGGAAACTGGAAAAGCAATGGACAGATTTCTTCGGCATATACTTGAGATGCCATCTGTTATTGTGACAACACGGCCTTATTCTCCTGGGCAGCATTTTGTACAGGATATCGACCTCGCAGCTGAAACTATTGGATTCAAACGTGAACAAATATTCAGCTATATTAATAACCCTGAAGTTGTTCCGGATGAATCTGTGGCAGAAGAGATCTCGAGCTTTTTGAGAGGCAATCCACAACTTGAAACGTTTTTTCAGATCCCGATTCAGTTGGATGCAATGTGCTATAGCTGGAATAACAAAGTACTTTCTGACAGACCGAAGACAATGACATCTATCTATCAAGAAGTGGTTCTCACGCTGTGGCAAAAAGATCTTGTTCGCATCCAGAAGAAGTGGAATGAAAATCAAATCACAGAAGCAACTGCTCAATACCTTGGAAACTATGATATTGAGGAAATAGCCTCGAAAGAAGTTGAAATTGTTGAAACCCTTGCTTTCACTGGACTTTACAATAGTCTCATCGAGTTTCAGTTTCGTGATCGTACACAGATTTATCAGTGTTTGATACACAATCAAAAAGGGTCACTGCGATTATGTGACCAGATCATCGAGAAGCTTTCTTTTCTCCGATCTTCTGATCGAAACGCAGATTCACGAGACTACCATTTCTTACACTTGACATTCCAAGAATTTTTTGCTGCCCGATATTTTGTGAGACATTGGATACACTCCAAAGGTATACACTGCTTAACCCTCAATGGGACACGACCACAGCCTTTTTTTATTTCACCTTCTTCTTTTTGCAGCAAAAAAAATACAACCCCCAATATCGTACCTTTTGGCAGTTTACGACAGGGCTTCTCGACGCAGGTTGGAATCAAGGCACACCAATAAGAGATCATCTAGACAGCTTTCTCGAATGGCTTGACGGCGAACCTCGTGATCTTTTGGGACCTTCACACCAACACCTAGTAGCTTCCTGTCTTGAAGAAATACCAGAGCCAGAGACGCTGTCTACTCTGAGAAATGCAAAATCAATGGAGAATCAGCTCTTAGAGTGGATGTTGCTTGAATATAGGATCTTTAATACATATCATTTCACTTCCAGTGCATCACTGCCCGATAATTTGTTACTACGCCTTCTAGATTCAGCACCCGAAGATTTATTGGCAGCAACAATAATGTCTATCAAAAGAAGGCCTTATATTCCGATGCCAATTTTACAACGTGCATGTTCGTGGTTCCAAAATAGCAGATCGAACAAGTTGAAGATAGCAGCCTTCGCCATTTTAGTCTATCACCACCAGTCTCTTCCGGGGAGTATTTTACAACTGCTCACCTATACTATCTGGAATGCACGCCCATACATGACTACTAAGTTACTGGAATCCATACAGGAATTCGAGTCTTTGCCGGAACCAATACTCCATTGTATAGTCGAGCTTATCCCTACCTGGACTGTGGAAATACGCGAGGCGGCCCGAGTTAATCTAGAAAAGCAGTCCAACTTACCGAAAGCCATTATACACAGAATTGCTCTTCTTATAGAGAGCCCTTCTAAAGACCTAAGTGACTTTGCATCCAACTGCATTAATTTGGGATCAAGACCGTCCCTTGGGACCTTTCATTTATTGACACAGGTGGCTATAAATCAAGATGATTCAATTTTTCACAATGCCTGTGTTTTCCTGAGAGGAATTCGACACAATGGATTTCCAGATGAGTGTGTTGAGGATCTCATTCGATGTCTCAGCAATACAGACAAGAGAACACGGCAAAGGGCTGCAAGAATATTAGGCTTTTTAGTTGCCAAAACAGAACGCATTTACAATTCACTGTTCTCATTAATTCGTGACAAAGAAGAAGAGGTGAGACACGAGGCCTTCGGTGCTCTTTTCTTTGATAAATGTCCTTGCGAAAAATTGATTCACTCCATGCTCCTGCTCCTAGAAGACGAAGACAAAGGGCCGAAAGTATCTCTTCTTGATGCTCTATCATTATATATGGACGAATCGAAAGGTCATTTGCCTGGAATAGTTATTGATTCGATGATCGGGCTTCTCTCCAACGACGACCAGGAACTACGATATGGTGCCTTGGAGGTAATAATTGCGTATTCGTCCATTCGCTTCCAAGATTTCGAGATTGAATCTAGATTACGTTTGGCTGGCTATCTATGTGAAAATTTCACTCTTGAGGGTGAAGAGATATGGATTACCTATTCACCCAACCAACCAAGGCTGGCATTGCAGATAGTCGAGGCACTTAGTGAATACTTTCCTCATGACGGACGTGACAAAATTGATTTTGTTACGGACCTGATTCATCAGCACTCTATATCGCCGTGGGTGTTTCAAAATATCAATCAGGTTCTACGAGATAGGGACGGTTCAATGAATGTCGCAATGGAGGCTATTAGCCAAATCCCAGATTTACCAAACGAGATCCTTTACTCCTTGGTGCCTTTATTGGATCGTTTAGATTTTGGGCGTGGATTGGCGTCTAGAATCCTATCAAGACAAGAAAACTTACCAGAAGATATTTGGAAGTCTATTATTCAACTTCTGACCAGTGGATCATCAATTGAAAAACGGAATGCAATGATTGCCCTCCAAGGTCACGATATTATAAAGGGTATTAGTGACACTCTAATCTTTCTTTTTGAAACCAGTGACGATTGGGATTGGTGTCTTCTCAGAGAAACCACAAGACAAACTTTGATGAGCAGAACTGATTTGCCCATGAAGGCAGTCATATTCGTACTGTCCTCTCTTAAAACGCTTAGGTTATATGATACTCATTGCCTTCGAGAGTATCTGATGAGCTTGGACCAATTGCCCTCATTACTCATACACATGGATGTGGATTCTCTGACTCATATGCTTTACATCTTGACCCTGGAAGCTTTTAAGTCCCCTTTCAGGTTTTTTGTACACGATGGGAAGTTCTTTGTGGATACATCTGAGGGCTTGGGCGAAGCCGCATTTGAAAGTCCCCTACACGAAGCAGAATTCCGTCGCAGAATTCAAAATGCACAACGGAATATTGGTATTACTTTAGCCCATTCATGATTTATTATGTTTCATTTGCTATAGATTTACCACATTGTTCGTTCCTGGATTCGACCTGGGTGTGACGGTTACCAATACCATAAAAAAAAACACAACGCGTGCATCTGGACTACATAACTCAATAATATTTACTTACTTTTTTTAACTACTGCTAGTTTGGATATAATTCATTCTTCAATGCCTCTATTTATTCTTGGAGCTTTCTTAAAACCTGTTCAGATGTAAAGAATAATAAGACATTATTAATAAGCAGATTTACATACTTCGATAATAACATAAAGATTCCAATGACCCATTACTTTCTAACAGAGAATGGGGGAACAAACAAGGTGGCTATATAGGATAGCGGAAATCAGGGTGGAAATCACCACCCTTGCCATGATCGATTGCATGGTTCCTCTCCTCTTCCGTCATGTTATCGCGCTGTTTGTTTTGGCGATTCAAGTATAAGGCCAAGACGAAATGGCCAATGCCGGCAAGGCAAATGGCACCGAGAGAAAAGCTCAAGCCTAAGAGGTATTTGCCGTTGACTGTGGTCTTGAAGATTTGTCCAACCACAATACCAGCACTGTTCCCAAGAGATTGGTTCATGCCAATGGCAGTTGCCCGCTTGTAATAACCAGCATGACAGTTCAGCAGCCAGGCAGAATTGATACCGACAATGATATAAATGCCTGGTCCAATGAGGAAAGTCGAAAAGTACAGTGCACCTCGCGAGGATACTCCGACATTTATGGCATATCCCACGGCTGTGGCAAGAGCAGCAGGGATCATGAAATACGCTCGCTTCTGATACTTATCCGAAAGCCACGAGACGCCAATATAAAGCCCAGCAGCCCAGAAATAAACCGGAATCAAGAGTAACTGGGTAGTCACGGTATCAAAACCAAAGGACTTGATGATCAAAGGTAGGAAAGTAGAAAACCCAAAGGAGCAAATATCGGCCCAAAACTGGTTCCAGCAACTAATCCATGTCTTGACATCGGCAGCGGCCTTTCTGACTTCGGACCATTCAAAGTTGGGTTTTCCGTTGTAGCGTTTCATGATTTCGGCGCGCACACGCATTAGTTGCTTATCCTCTTCGTTCAGAAATCGGGCATCCTCGAAAGAGTTTGGGAGGAAGATGTAGACGATGATGGCGACCGCCACGCTCGCGCATCCTTCGATGATATACAACCACCGCCAGCCGGCGAGGCCAGAGACGCCGTCCATCTTGAGCAGGGCATATGCAAAGAGGCCTCCGAAGGCACCGGATAAGGCGGCTGATACGAACAGATATGATACTCGCAGTGCTTGTTCGGTCGGTTTGTAGAAATTGGTGAGGTATAGCGAGAGACAGGGATACATCCCGGCTTCGAAGAGACCCAGTAACAGACGAGTAGTATAGAGCTCCCCGGCATTACGCGTGAATCCGGAACCGATAATGACGAGCGACCAGCAGAACATTAAAGCAGGAATCATGCGCCCTGAAGGAGAGGCCAGTCTGTTAATTTCCATCCTATATGAAGACAGCATCTAAGTTGACTTACTCGGCTGAATCTTCTTGATCAAAAGCACACAGGGAATTTCAAAGGTGACATAGAGAACGTAGAACAGGGTGACGGCATCTATTGCATCTTGTATTAGCTTCTTCTTCTTCTTCCTCTTTTTCTGAGAGATGTTTTAGAATCAAACATACTTCCATATTGGCCGGTAGTCATACCCAGATCAGTCGTCATACCAGCCGATTCTGCATTGCCAATATTGGAACGATCAAGGTATGCAGCCAAAAAGACCACGCTCATGACCGGCGCAATCCATAGATCGAGTTTTCGCAGCAACTTCTTTTCAGCGACGGGGTCAATGTAGAGGTCTGCATCAATCGAGCCAACGCTGACATCGCGAGAGCCATCATCGACGACGGGCGTCTTCTCGGGGATCTCCATCTTGCTCAACACAGTACTGTGTAAGCAGGTGTATGGTTTGATAGAAGCTTTAGATGAAGAAGAAACAAAAAGAATGATTGAAAATACCGGAATAAAAGGTGTTTATAGCCATTTTGCCTCTCCATACTGCCAACAATCTACTCCAAACTTTCTTGGTATCGGCGAAGCGATAAGTTAGGGCAAGATAACGCTCGGCTTCTCATCCAAAAAGCCGACGCTACGGCGACGCTACGGGGAAGATAAGATAAAGGCAAGCCGAACCGGCGGGCAATTGGAGCCCTAATTTAATAAGACGTTTATAAACTGGATGCAAAGGAATGAATTAAAACCTTTTATTCACATTCTATAACTTCAAACGACAAAAACTAAAGCAACATGGCTGTAAGTAATCGTCCAAGTCAATTTCACTAAGCAGCATGGGTCTAACTATTTCTATCTACTTAGGTCTGGGACCGATTCGTGCGCTTCATCTCTGCCGATGATCGAGAACTCTGCGGCGAGCCTGAGAGTCCCGATATTGACGGTATGTATTTCTCGCTGTCTTTAAACTGAAGGGTATATTCTGATATGTCGTTAGTCGGCTTGGCTATGTCCAAGAATGAAACTGTTACAGTGAAGGTGTTGGATGTGTCTTCTCCATTGCAGGACGGTGGAAAGTTTACTGGAGAGATTGCCACAATTAAGAAGGTGAGACTCAACTCATTTACTTGATGCTACACGGATGAAACCTGTTACTAACTGCATGGCAATAGCTCCTCTCTCCTCTCACAGCCCAGGAAGTCGGAACGATACGATGCATTGGCATGAACTACAAAGATCATGTTGTATGGACACCCCTAAAAAGTTCCTACTATTATTAAGAAAAACAGCTAATTTAGCACCCCAGATTGAGATGAAAAGCACCATGCCCACCGTCCCCGAAGTATTCGCAAAACCCTCCACCGCACTCATCGGACCTTCAGACGCCATCGTCCTGCCCAAGGAAGCCCCCAATGCCGTCGACCTCGAAGTCGAATTAGCAATCGTGATTGGAAAAGACTGCAAGAATGTCAGCGTGGAGTCGGCAATGGATTACGTTCTTGGCTACACTGTTGCCAACGATCTTACCTGCAGAGACGTGCAGAACAAAATCTTGCAATGGGGATACTGCAAATCTTTCGATACTTTCTGTCCCGTGGGCCCTGTGTTGGTTTCGTCGAAAAGAATTGTTGATCCGTCAAACTTGAAGCTTCATTCGACTGTTCGGGGGAAGACGCTGCAGAGCAGTAATACCGCGGAGTTGATATTTACGGTACAGGAAATCATAGCCTACTGCTCTAGGGTAAGATTTCTCTTTCATGGACTTATTAGCATCAAGAAAAAATACTGACTATTATCGTTATAGAGCGCGACACTTCCAAAGGGAACTTTGATTTTGACGGGCACTCCGGCAGGTATCGGTCACAGCCACAACCCCCCTCTATATTTGCAAGAGGGTTCTGAAATTTGCGTGTATATTTCTGAGATAGGATCTTTGATCAATCCTGTCATTAATGAAGGTTGAATAGATAGTTTCGCTGTTTGACGCAATCTTGGATCGTGTATACTATATAGAGTAATGACAGATGCATGAGGCACATGCCTCCCACAACCCTAATTCCAGCCCGAAATCTTGCAGGAACGGCCAAAAAAGTAATGAAAATGTTAGATCTGTTTTTCTAATATTTTACACGTAAATTGGATGGTTGATCTTTAGATAAACTATGATTAGACATGATAAGCCCCACAGATCCACCCATGGATCTCTTATCTTTCGGCCTGATCGATTTTAGCCGTATCGAGTCATGATAAGAAGTGGCTTGATTCATGTATGTATCTTATGCTTTGCTCGTTATGAGGATTGAAAATTTCATCTTTTCAGTGTATGAGACAGACTTGTGTACATGAACCATCTCGAACTATGGAGAAGGACGTAGCTAGCCCTGCCGTCCCCCGAATGCGGTCTGCCCGAAGCAACGTGTGCACTCAATGTCGGCACCAGAAACAAAAAGTACTTCTTGAAGTTATGTCAGTTTGTTCAAAATAACTAACAGAAGCTTCAGTGCGACCGCAATACGCCCTGTTCAAACTGCATTCGCAGATCCATCCCTCACTTATGCCACGTCCCCCCTTCGCGACACGAGCGACTCAAAAGCCAGATGATATCTCCTCCCCAACCCATGAACTCGCCCATAACACCATTAGACAGCAACCCATACCAAACGGCGATAGAATCACAGCAAAGTTTACCAGCAGCCAGTAGCAATGTCGGCCGAATATGGAACACCCGCGGCGCACCAACATACCACGGCAATTCCTATTTCGGTCCCCAAACAGCAGCCGACATAATGCACATTGAGAGCCCCCAATTACCCATGGGCATGAAAAATATGCCCTCGCGACACACGCGACATGGCTGGCGCACAAATTCGTACAGGAGCGAGAGAGGATCGTACAGCCATATCTGGGAGTTATTGGGGTATTTACCTCGGGAAAAAGCACTTGTTGACAAACTCGTGGGCGCATTTCTGCGCGAGCTTAACCAGGTTTATGACGGGTTGCATGAGGAGACCTTTATGATGCGATACGAAGCCTTTTGGAATCGTCGGTGGAGCGACGATGATCGCTCGGTTATTGATCTTCGGTGGTTGGGGCTGTTGTTTATTGTGCTCGCGTTTGGGGAATTGCTTGAATCGCCTATTGATGCGTCGCCGGATATTCGAGAGGAGTGCGAGGAAACTTCTCTGCAGTTTTACTGGGCTTCGCGCACTGCGATTACACTTGCCCTGACGTTTTGGGGCGAGAGTACGGATCTTGTGCGGTGCTGCATACTTATCACGCGGTATCTGGTTTATCTCGGTAGGAAGACTGAAAGCTGGTTTACAAGCGGATTCTCTGTCTGTTTCGCGCAGGCACAAGGAATGCATATAGAAGGGGACAGCTGGGGTCTTCCGCCCATAGTCCTGGAGACGAGACGGCGTTTATGGTGTTCTGTGCACTCGTTGGAAAAATCCATTTCGCTAGCTCTGGGCCGCCCTTCATCTACCAACGAAAAGAACTGCATGGAGATGAAGATTAGGAACGTATGCATAGACGAAAAGGCGCAAGACGAGACTCTTGTAGTCGTTGAGCGTCCGGAAAGTGATCCTATGCCGAGTATGTTTTATATATACCAGCAGCGACTTGCCAAAATTCTGGGTATGATCCAGGAAGAGTGTTTTTGTCTGACGCCGCTTACAACCTCGTACAACTGCTACGCAAAGGTTCTTAATCTGGACAAGATATTACTCGAGTGGGCAGGGTCGCTCCCGGCTTACTTTCAATTTGAGAATGCCGATGTGTCAATGGACAGTGCTAGGCCTTATCTATACTGGCAAAGGCTGTACCTGCATTTTGCTTTCCACTTTGCACGCGTTACGCTGCACAGGACGTATGTTCTTCTAGAGTCCATCACGGATCGTTTCCAGTACAGCCGCGACGTATGTATTAGTTCTGCCTCGGCCGATCTCAAGCTCAAACTGAGCATCCGCAATCTCACCATGGCCGATCGACTGAGAGCCGGTACATCAATGCATAGCCTTTTCAGTAGCGCGTTGGTACTGGGGATTCTTGTTGTACGTGACCCATTATCGGCACGCACGAGTGCCATCCTGCAGGATCTGGCAGCATACTGCGAAATGCAGAATTGCGATCCGTGGGCAAATGAATTTGTCCTTGCCGAGGTCAAAGTGATTGAGCTGTGTATATCGACTGCGACAAAATCTAGACAAGACAGTGAGATATTAGAGAGACAACGATCGTCGTTTCTGTCCACTGTGTCCAACGACGGTGCCGAAAAGATTTCTTCTGTTCATAATAATGATAACCCGAACGAAGAACAACCGGCAGGTATCTTGTCAGGAGAACATGAGCAAAGCATATATCAGGTCCCAGGCATGAATCTAGCGGGACCGGGACTCGGTGCTGGTCTAGGTACCGGTGTGGGAGCATTGGAAACACAGATGCTTGACAGCGATGACTGGCTGGAGAATTGGTTTGGTCCGACTCGTAGCTTTCCAGAGCCTGGTGATTATCAGTTGTGGGAAAAGCTGGTTGGCTCTATTGCGCCTTTGCCATAGACTTGCCTTTGTTGGGCCTCATCTTTATTTCCAGGTTGTTGTTGTTGTTCTTAGTACACGATTGTACATTGTTCCTCGGTAATGCACACAAGACAGATAGTTCGATATTAAGTAGTGGAATTAGTCCTGATATTATATAAATAATCACCCCTTCCTCTTATCGCATGAGTTAGGGTTTGCAAAGTGGAGTTGGCATTCGCCGACGCTACGGCCAATGCTACGGAGAGTCATATCTTGATTACGCGTTGAGCAGTGACAGTCTGATTGCTTTGTATTACAGTAGTTTGCATCTTCAGCGTAACACCTCAAACACTTCTTCTGTTTCAGAGGAAACGGTGCCAAGAAGACACCATTTGAAATGTAGAATAGTGCAGGGAAAAAATATCCCGCCTTGCCGCTAGGGACCGGCGGGCACAAGCGTTGTTCGGCTTGGATCCTACGGGTCTGCCTGGTTGCCTGAGCCTCACCTCAAGGCCAGCCATAACTAACTCTAACTGGCCAATATCACGCTACACCCTGACTTGAACTATGTGCGAGATCGATAAGCAAAGTCTTTCCTTCCAAGAACACAATCCCGATGCCTCAAACTCCATCGTCTTCCTGCATGGAATTCTAGCCTCCGCTCACGAATGGAATAGCGTCGTTCCTCGTCTGACGCAGTACCATTTGCTTGTCGCAGATCTGCCCCAACACGGCGCAGAGGGCAGCGAATCGTCAAAAATTCCGTACTCTCACGCGACGGCTGTCGAGTATATTGCTCAATTGATCCGTGAGCATGCCAAGGAAGGCACCGCACATATTGTCGGCATATCGCTCGGCGGATGCCTAGCTCTCTCGCTGGCAGCAAAATATCCAGAATTATGTCTCTCCCTCTTCGCGACGGGATGTGCACAGCGTTTCGACCAGGGAGAGGGGGGGACCAATCTGCCCGCCTGGTTGATATGTGGTTTTCTCTCCGCCGCAAATGCGCTCGGAGCTGCGTTTTCCCGTGCGATCCCGCTCTCCTGGTCGCTGAAATTATGTGGATGGCAAGACACGTCGGCAGTGACAGAAGAGCTGCTGCAAGACACACAAGCAGCTACGGCGCGGGGCATCTCAGGTACAATTATCAGGGGATTGATGAGCTGTTCGGGTCCAGAGGTGTGGAAGAAGGTGGGCGAGTCGGGAGTGCGCACATGCGTGCTAGCAGGCGGCAAGCTGGATCCCATAGAGATGACGAGAGAGCAGGGGATGACACTGAAAAAGGCAAGCCCTAGAAATAATCACAACAAGGCGTATGTCGTCCGTGATACGATGCGCACGTGGAATTTGTCGCATCCTGCTTTATTTGCGGAGGGTGTCGAGGCTTGGATTGCCGAGAAGGACATGCCTGTTGGCTATGAAGAAATCTAGGGAATTATTCAGTAAGCCATTAGACTTACGTAGATATACTACTATCAGAGCTCTGCGGCTATACTCAGCGGTACACGCAATCTCAGATACAGTCAGCTGCTTATCACGTCTTAGCATATCACATATGAGTTAAACTGTTGATCATGCAAGGGGCAGTGCCATCCTACAGTACAAGGCTATATTATGTTCTAGTGACTGGTGTACAGTAGAAGAAAGGAATGGAAAGGACTTCAAAATTGCAAGAGACCAAACTCTAGGCAGCAATACATGTAACTTATGGGTGTATTAAATCTGCGAATGCCCAAAACCCCAGGGAGAAAAGTACACGAGCGAGGGTTGTTCCGGATCTAGCTACAGTATATATAGACTAGGCAATCCTTAGCGCTGTTTCAGAGGAAATAGAAGAGAGTGTTAGTTGTGACTCTGAGTGTGCAAACTACTGTACAAGATCTCACTCTAGTCCCCATATCATCAATGGATCCTTACTCAAACGCTTCATGTGCTCTGGTGTCAACGTGACGCGCACATCCCAAGCGTCACTGCCGGCGCTCTGATTCACTGGCAAAAGAATGACCAAGCCTGACAGGACGTCACCCTGTATCTCAAAGTTACTAATCTTCCCCAACTCCGGCCCAAAGTCCAGGCTGTAAGTATTCAAATTACTCCAGCTGGAAACCATAATGTCTGGAATCACCATACACGTATCTTCCCCTTTGCCCCTTCGCTCATGCAGGTACGCCATGAGGCCATGAACATAGTCATCATCCACAGCTGAAAGCTTACGCCGTAGATGCAAGGCTTTTTGGGCTAGGTAGAGCAGATCGTCATCCTTTATGCCATCAATACTGGGCAGCACGACATCCGGCCCCCCAGCGCAAGGACTCGAGAGGTGGCCAAAATGCTCTCGGAGTGTCGTCGTGACATTTCCGATACAGCTCTCCATTCCATCGAGGGACTGGAAGCGTGGCCGGAGATTGACGGACATCGTGACACTGCTGCTCTTGACCGCTTGGTTGCTTGAGTCTTCCATTTGTGCACGTGATACGCAAAGACCCAACAATGCGGTGATCACGTCATTGGATGACAAACGTATGGTCGGTTCGGGCACCAGATTTAACCCTCGTATGATCTGGTTACAAGAGACACGAAGGGCGGTGATTTTTTTGGAGGAGAAAATGAATGGCTTTGTATAAAGGGGTACGGGGACCGGCGTGTCGTTCTCATTCGGTTCTGTAGCGTCGGGCGGAAGCCCAGCAGGTTGAAAGTCCTGCTGGAAATCGTACATATTTTTGCTGGCAGATGTTTAATTTTCTAGGTCATGCCTTAGTGCTCTGTCAGTGTCACAGTCGGTCGGTAAGGAGACCTCACCATCGGAGGATACGCGACAGCAATGAGCCAGCATGTCGAAGATTGTCCCCCCAGAGGTCCCATCAAAGACTAAGTGAGGGTAGCTGATACCGAGCAAAATCCCGTCGGCGACTATGTGTGCGTTAAATCGTAATACTGGCTGAGGCTGTGATAGTGGAAGTGCAGTCGGCAATGCGCAATTGGATATATCGAGACTTAGGAGCTTCCGGTCTCTCTCAAGTGGCGCGGGTTTAGCAGATTGGTGAGGTGGGAGATACAAATCGGGGTGGTTCTCGACGACCAGATAAGGAATTCTCTGGGCCAAATCAGTAGAAGGCTGAACTCGTATAGTTCCGCTATGTTCATCGCGAATAAACTCCCCCGCAAGCAGTGGAAGGCTTCTGAGTAGTCTGTTGATCCCAACTTCGAGATTGTGAATAGCATGTTGCGAGTTCGTTACAGGAAAGCATAAAAACTGAGATACATATATACTGGGCATAGCATGATCAATGGGGGTGATATCAAAGGGAGTGAAAGAATACATTGTAGATGGACTATCTTGCAGATGGCTTATATTGATGAGATAAGGTCGAAAGAGATTTAAGTTCTCCCTGTTCAACATGTTCTACCACAACACCTTTTATATGTCTACCACAGGCTTCAGAAATGTTTCGGTTTAAAGTTAAAAATGCCAAGATGCTTGGGTGTGACAAGGTATTCTGGGCACAAGTCATAGCTGACCTCCAGCTGAGGCTGCAAACGGATCGTCGGATCTACATTCGTATCAAATGCCTATTGTGGTATGCATAGTGGCGCCAGGGTTCGTATTAAAAAGTTGCAGATGGCAAATCATGTGCATGCTTGATTTCACCAGTAGTTTGACCTGAAGTAATAGACAGTAGATACTTGAAATCACGGGTCATTTTTTGTTACAAATAATCTTGAATTCCCGTTAATAGGGCTTTTTTCCTGCCAGCTTCAACACCAAGTCCGTCTCAGTAGGTTCCTCTAAAGGCCGCTCCCGCTCTTTGCCGTTCTCGAAACGCGTGGCCTGACTGGTATTTGTGAAAATATTATCATGAGGCCAGTGAGTCTATTCAACTAGTTAGTGGATTCATAATCAAGCAATCAGAGAATCGGGGCTTACTGTCGGGATGCGCTGCTCAAAGAATTCGGCCTTCTTTGCAAGGACATCTGGCTCCGCAAAAGCAGCGGGTGTATAGCATGCATCTGAATAGAGATGTTAGCAGTTACTTATGAACTCCTTCAGTCTTGTAACTCACATATCACAGCTCGAATGTTCTGCGTCTCAGGAACACAGTTGAAATGCATAGTTCGAGAATCCCATAGAATGAGGTCGCCCGGATCAGCACAGACTTTGTGAATCTCGCAGCCTCTGTCCTGGAACCATTTCACTTCTTCCTGGTTGAAACCAAACCAGTCCGAGGGGCCCCAGGTTGGCCGATCAACAATATCCGAGTGAGTCTTGAAAAAGTCGGGCATCAGCTTGGTAGATCCTTTCATCACAATCAAGCCGCCATCTTTTGGTCCGTTGGGCGCGAAATTCAAGATACCCTGGACGCATTGCATGCCCTCTCGGAGAGGGCTTTGGTCAACATGCGGCCAGGGCTCAGTCTGAGGTAGAGTCTTTCCTGAGGGGAGGACAAAGTTCATTCCGTCGAATGATACGAGGAGCTCGTCGGTTCCCCATAGTTTTGCAAAGGCATCAATCATGCCGGGTTCTCTGAGAGAAGTGATGTTATTAGAAATAGAAGACTTGGTACTTGGAGCGTAACTCACGAGCGTGCATCCCACATGAACTTTTCGTGTTGGACGCGATATCCATGGTACATTCCTCCCTTGATATGCGACGGGAGATGCTCTTCAGTCCACGTTGAGCGGTCGTTACGATCAAATCCCCACGGAAAGCTCTCCAGCCACTCATACATTTTATCAATGTAATGATCACATCGCTCTTTAGAAATCACGTTCTTGACAACAGTATAGCCATTCTCGAATAGGTCATCACGCCAATCGCCATGGGTCTTTGAGCGGTCAACCGTGTGGCTGCTGTTAGTTGAGTGAGGCATGTTGAATATTCAATCCAGATAAGCAATAGCGAATTTTTCTTCGATAATCAGAGAAATCTTCACCGCGTAGATGAGACTTTTTTAACTCTATAAGCCCTACTTGCGACGCCCTCTCTCTATTGGTGCCCGCATCCGAGATAAATAGTTCGCGCGAGTCTCGCGCGAGATTCGTGCGAGTTTTGCATTATCCATTGATAAGCCATTCGCTCACTCGCGCGAGATCTTCTCCTCCCAGCAAATGGCATAACAGGAATTACTACTCGAAAGCTAAAATGCTCAATCATATAAGTTCCATAGGTCGCGCCAGGTCTGGTGTTGCAAATGCATTTTATTATATGAAATTATCCTTTTCGAAAGGTTCACAGTCGCCACAATGTCCGACGCCACACCGATACAAATTGTTAACAACCGGCGCTTCGAAAAATGGTGGAAAGATGTATCTCTCCGCAAACTACTTGCATGGCAGGCCACAATTCTTATTTCGCAGATGACTACTGGGTATGATGAGAGCGTGACTGGTAGCTTCCAGTCAATGGCTCCTTGGAAAGCGGGTATATCTCCTGGCTTCATTTTTTCAATTCTAGATATTGATCTTTTGAATAGATATGGGTGAGCCAGATGCCTCTAGAATCGGACTTATTACTGCAATTCTTTTTGTCGGAGGGTTCGTCGGAGCTTTCATCGCCCCGGTCATCGCAGATCGTTTCGGTCGAAGGATTGGCATGTTGACTGGGGGAAGCTTGACTCTGATCGGGACCATTATCCAGACGGCAGCTCAAAACTCGAGCATGTTTATTGGAAGCCGATTCATCATTGGACTTGGAATCAGCTTTACATGTGTTTCGGGCCCGTCATTGTTACTTGAACTTTCGCGTCCTGATTTGCGAGGCACTATAGCCTCTATGGTATGAGCTCTTACCCTCTTTGTATGATCTAAAAGGTTGCCTGACCTGCTTTACTATCTTCAGTTTAACGTACTATGGTACGTCGGTTCCATCATCGCCGCTTGGACAACGTTCGGGACGGGTTATATGACCTCCAGTTGGTCCTGGCGAATCCCATCTCTCATCCAAGGCGTCCCAGCCCTTGTCGTGATCCTTTCTGTTTTGGCGGGCCTTCCTGAATCTCCTCGCTGGCTATGCGCCAACGGAAGAACCGAAGAAGCACGGCAAATTCTCACAGAATACCATTTCTACGGCGACGAAGGAGTAGCCTTGGTGGATCGTGAAATTGAGGAAATACACACTGTACTGGAGGTTGAGAAACAGGCTAAGAGGACAGGCCAGTCCAGTTGGAGCTCCATTTATCGATCCCCAGCAACCAGGAAACGAGTAGCGCTGGTCATCTGTGTCGCGTTGCTGACCATCTGGAACGGCCAGTCGGTTATCTCATACTATTTCAGTCCTATCTTGGACAGCGTTGGCATCACATCCACACCGCAGCAAACAGGTATAAATGGCGGTCTTCAGATTTGGAACCTCATTTGTTCTCTGGCAGGTGCATTGCTGGCAGATCGCATTGGCCGACGTCCTCTCTGGTTGATTTCATTCTTCGGCATGATTCTCGTCAACGTGCCCCTGACAATTACCTCGGCTGTCTACGCAAAGAATGGATCCAAACCGGCCTCCTATGCTGTGGTCGTATTTCTTTTCCTCTACGATGCCGCCTTTAATTTGGCCAACAACCCGCTCTTATACTGCTATCCCACAGAGATTCTTCCGTTTACTTTCCGTGCTCGCGGGCTCGGGATCCAGGTGGCTGTTTCACAGGCAGCTTTAACTATTAACCAATACGTCAACCCTATTGCACTGGCTAAGATTGGGTTTTATTATTATATCTTTTATCTGGGGATGCTTTTCTTGGGTGTAAGTTCACTCACTATCAACAATTTTCTGTGCTAAAGATTTACTAATCCGTATCAGACCGCTATTATTTGTTTTACGTTCCCCGAAACAAAAGGAAAGACAGAAATTGAGCTTGCAGCTTTCTTCGACGACAAGGCAGACGCAATGGGACTTGAAGGGATAGAAGCAGGACCTGTGTCTTCAATTGATGAAAAGGGCCCAGTTATTGCAGAAGGAAAGGTCTGATACAGCGACGTCTCGTTAAGCTTATTTAAGCTTAACCATATGGTGTCGTTGAATTAAGCTTATTTGAACGTCTTGTTATTATTCTCGAAATGGCAGTCACGACAGGTAGCCTAAGGCACCTGCCTCCTGAGCGAACGGCGGAGCGACTCAATGATTTACTGGCCTCTCATACATAGTCCGAGTATATCAAACTATGCATCGTTAAATCCATAGAGCAGGACGTTAACAGATCAGTAGAGCTTAATATTACATCTAAGAATGAACATGAACAGATACTTAGGGCTAAGGGCATTAGGGTTATGAAGTTAGGGCTCCCCTAGAGTCTCCACCGGGCCGCGGCGGTCTCCGCGATCGGCATAGCCTAACGTCTGCCAGATATTTAAGCCTGACTTCCATCATACCATCATTTTAGAAGTCTAGAATGTCGAATGTACGAAGCACTCAAAGAGCCCCAAAGGCGTGCCAGAGCTGCGCTAAGCGAAGAGTAAAATGCGACAAGCAAATCCCGTGCGGAACATGTTTAGCAAGAGGTCTCGAAGCCTCTTGTGCGAGGGAGGAGGTCAGAGTGCGCGGTAAACTAGTCGTGTAAGCTCATCATCATCGCAAATGCAAATCAGGAATACTATCAAAGAGTCTAACATGGGCAAAGAAACGATGCCGAAAATGTTCTCTCTTACGTCGAGTTACAGCAAGAAAATGCCCGACTCAGAGCACTGCTGAGATCGAATTCGCTGGTCTCTACGCAGCCGTCTTATATCCAGCAGAGTCAATCGCGTTGGTCGATCGTGAGGCCGGATACCCAAATCTACTTTCCGCGAAACGAGCACACTTATCGTCGGAATGTTTGGAGACACGCGGATATTCTAATGCCAAGTCAAAGCTGTAGTAACGCATTACTGGAGCATGGGTTTATCTGGACGTCATGGATTCACTTTGCGGTTCATATCCCAACATTCCGTCGTGAACATGATTCCGCTTGGGCGACGTCCTCCTTTCTAGACAACGATAAGGTCTGGCTAGCCATTTATTTTGGTTTTATTGCGGTAAGTCGATACTATATAGGATTGTTCTACAATGAGACATCGAGCTGATACAAAATCCTAGCACAGCCTAATGTTCATGGATGAAAACGAGGCCCGAAAAGCTGGGATTCCTTCAGGTTATTGCACCGTGTTCATCACAACGGTTTCCTCTTACTAATTTTTTGTTGTAGGGAACGCCTCGGAGCAAGTCCGTAACTGGTACGACGCTGCGCTTTATTTCCTCGACGAAGCAGACTTTCTACGGAACCACCAGTTCCGCACCGTACAAGCAATCGCCATACTTCTAAGTTTAAGCAAGAATGTAGGCGACTTTGACATTGAACCTTTATTGCTATCGACCGCAATTCGAATTGGGCAAATCATAGGAATGAATGAAGAGCCACCGGCTGTGTCTGACGATCTAGTGGTGCAGGAAATAAGTCGGCGAACATGGTGGACGCTCATCATTTGTGAATGGCTGTCGATACCACATCACATCCCATGCATACGTGAGACGGACTTCAATGTCAATAATCCTCTGAACGTATTGGATGAAGAGCTTTGCAATGAGAATTACCCAAACGACGGATTATCACACCTTTCTGATGTGAAGCCAATTGCATACCATAACGCCATGATCTCTCTCGCAATTTGCAGCTACCGCTTCTACTCGCAAATGGCGCATATCGATGAATTCGATGCAAAATTCCTCGAAAAGCTGGTCCTAGAAGCAGACGAAGCTTTGGCAAATACCATCTCAAATCTTCCTCCTCACCTACTAGATTCGAACTATGCAGGACATGAAGACGACGCCTCACATTCTTCTTCATGGGTTTTGTGGCAGCAAACAAATCTCTCTCTTTCCTTCCTGTTTTATAGAATGGTCATCAACCGCTCAATTCAGCATCTATGGGCTGTGTCTTCAGAGACGTCACATATCCGATCAAGGAAAATCTGCACGGATTCCGCGCTGGCGATGACGGAGTTGGTGAACCAACATAGGATTGTGCTGGCCCGGCTTCGTCCATGGTGAGATTTCTTTTTCGGGGGGGTTTCGATTTCTGAAATGCACTTTGCTGACAGCTCTGGACTAGGGCCACAACCAATGCACTCTTCACGGCAGCAATGACTTTGGCCATTGAAACAAAATACAACGATGATCCAGAGGTATCAGAGTATATGGAAGGAACCCGAGTCTGCATGCAGTTCTTGGAGGGCATTCAAGATCATAATGCACTCGCAGCGAGAGCAATTCAACAGTTACGCTCATTTTATAGCCAGCCGGGCTAAGAAAATCGCTTTATGCGTCTTTGTTTTGGAGGCAAATCCCGTACTCGTCTGAGATGCGCCTGTTCGAGGCTTTGCTTGGCGTGATCAACAAAGACGCTCTTTTCAATCACAAACCTACAAAAAAAAGTCAGATTGGCAGCTACCGAATTATGAGGGGAATCCCCGCCCATTTAGATGTCGCGTTATTGTTTTGTAAACATCGCACGTCGACGGCGACGCCCAACATGGCACCGCAGCGAGAATATATAAACAGTTCTACATAGCTGCCCATTCGTTCTGTCTCCTGCCTCATGAGAGATTCCCTAAGATCGGCTCCTGGTCAAATTATTTTCTTCCGAAACCGGGCATCATATCTCACGACAAAACAACAACAAGACCAGAGGTTGACACATAATGGGTCCCATTACTTCTAGATCAGGATATCGCCACAAGATCGTCTGCCTAGATGCCTTTCTCTGCCCCGTCCCCAAATTCAACTTCCCGCACGACTACACCGAGCACGCCAACACCATCGGCGATGACTTGGTGCAAGAGCGCGTCAAAGACGCCACCATAATCATCTCAACCCGCGTGCCTCTTACCGCAGAGACTCTTACGCACTGTCCCAACCTGGAATTCGTTGCCGTCATGGGCGCCGGAACCAATTTTGTTGACACAGCAGCGTGCAGAAAGAGGAATATTCCTGTGTGCAATTGCCCTGGAGCGTCGGCTGAAGCGGTAGCTGAGCATGCCTTTGCGTTGTATTTCGCCTCGAAGAAGAAGATAGTCGATTTGCACAATACCATCGTCGAGGGCAAGAAGTGGCCGGAAGTTATTGGTGGGTTTCGGTTTTATGAGACTCCCCCGCGAGTTGCGAGGCATGATACTGTGGGTATTATTGGATACGGGGGCTTGGGTAAGCTATCTGTTTTATCTTTTTGAAGAGAGAAAGAGAGAAATCACTGACAGAATATTGATTAAACAGGTAGAAATATCGAATCAATCGCCAACGCCCTTGGGATGAAGGTCATGTTAGCCGAGCGCAAGTCCGTCCCAGACGCCCAAATCAGACCTGGCCGACGCCCCTTTACAGAAGTCATCCAAAAGTCGACGGTGGTGATGATTGGATGCCCCCTCAACGACGAAACGCGAGACATGATCAACACCGCAGAACTGCAGCAAATTCGCAGTGACAGCATTCTCATCAACGTCGCTCGCGGCGGCGTCATCAACGAAGACGCTCTCGTGAAAGCGCTACAAGAAAACTGGATCGGGGCAGCGGCTACGGACGTGTTTGACGTTGAACCGGCGACTTACGAGAATAATGTCCTGATTCGCCATCTTCCCCCGAATCTCACCATGTCGCCGCACACGGCTTGGTATGCAGATGCCAGTATTGAAGGACTGCAGAGTATGATCAAGACTGTGATTGAGGGGTATGTGGCCGGGGAGTTGCACAATGTAGTGAATTAGATACTCCGCTCGGAGTTGACAGCATCTTTCCTCGACGCTTTTGCATTCATAGAGACATGTTTATGAGATGGAGTACCATTTTTGGTCTTTTAATCCAGCACTCGGTTACTTGCTCGGCTGCTTGATCGTGGATAGTGTTGTTGAGATAACGATTTTATCGCGGATGTCTAGGGTTAGGGTTAGCCCTGGCAAGTCACACTTGTACTATAAACTTGCCATACTCAATCTCTCCATGTATATTGATAATCGACAATTGTTAATTGGGTGTATTATTGTATCATTTCTGTAAATATTATACAAAAAGTCACCGTCTCGAGGTAGTATCAACGTCGATCGGTATTCATGCCGAACTACCCGATAAAGCCGACATCGCAGGATGTTTTTCCACTAGCAAATGTTAGCTTGGGCAGTCATCGTTGCACGATAAAAGAAATAGAAAATACAAACATTGAATTAAAACAGAGGGTGCGTATAAAACGAGACAAGATCTACTTTCGCGTCTATTTCTTAATCAATGGAAAATCTCGTCGCAAAATACACCAGCAAAAAAATTTGTGGGTTCTCGTCGTCTGAACTATGGGGAAATCCTCCCGTGGCGACGATGATAAGCAGATCGCCAACACAATAGCGACACCAACAGCAAATAATTCCAAGAAGAATATTGCAAGACGCGGCTTCGACCTCCCCTCCTGGCGGAAATGGGCCATCCTAGCCGTCGTCAGCTGGAACACGCTGCTCATCTCTTACTCCTCCACTGCACTGGTGATCGCAACGCAGGAAATCTCCAGCGATCTAAACACCACATCTGAAACGATCGATGCCACCAATGCGGCCGTGTTGGTGCTAACGGGTTCGTCGGCGCTTCTTTGGAACCCGTTTAGCGATGTCTTTGGTCGAAGAGTCATTTATAATATTGCCCTGATGTTTCTGCTCCTCCCCACGATTGGGGCTGCGTTGGCGCCGAATTTTGCGACTTTTATTGCCATGAGGTTGATTTCGGCGTTGTGTGGGACGTATATGATGGTTGCTGGGCAGACATTTATTTCTGATATTTTTGAGCCTGTTCGTTTCCCCTCGTCCAAGCAATTCAACATGACTAACTATAAAATGAATATTCGAACTGATTGACATTCATTAGTTGGTAAGAGGCAAAGCCGTTGGGTTCTTCATGGTTGGAAGTGTGGCCGGCCCAGCCTTTGGACCTTGCATTGCCGGTATTATCATCACATTCGCTTCATGGCGTGCAATCTTCTGGCTGCAGGTTGCCATGTCTGGTCTTGGATTCATTCTCTCGATCATCATCATCCCAAATATTCGTAGAGAGACAGACTCGGGCACCTCAAATGAGTCCGATGAAATAGATACGATGAAAACAGGGGACAAAATTCGTTTATTGTTTAGAAAGTTGAACCCTATGCGGGTTTTTAGGTTGCTGGCTCGGCCGAATATCTTGCTCGCTGTACGTGCTCTACATTTCTTCTTGTCCATTAACTCTACTGACTTGTTCTATAGGACGTTACTTGCGGCTTTCTGGCAGTCACTCAATACGGAATCATCACCTCGGTGCGCCAAATTATAAACCCGCGCTTCAACCTGTCGACACCTCTGATCAGCGGTCTCTTTTACATTGCCCCCGGAGTAGGCTTCTTCGTGGGCAGTGTGGTAGGTGGTCGGCTATCCGATCGCACAGTGAAGAAGTATATCGGCAAGCGGGACGGCGTGCGATTACCTGAAGATCGCTTGAATAGCGGATTGATTGGCATGTTTGTCGTCCTCCCTATTTCCATGTTACTGTATGCATGGAGTCTGGAGAAAGGCTTTGGCGGTCTTGCGTTGCCCATTGTGGCTGCGTTTTGGATCGGGGTGGGTGTTATGGGCACTTTTAATTCGTTGAATACGTATACGGCAGGTGAGTAATTTCTCCTCGGTATAACAAAGACAGAAAATAACATGATCCGCACAGAGGTCTCGCCACCTGAAAAGGCAGAAGTCATCTGTAGCAAGTATAATGTCCAGTACTGCTTTGGCGCGGCAAGCAATGGGGCATGTGTCCCGATGATCAATGCGATGGGTGTAGGCTGGACCTTTACACTATGTGAGTTGTCGTCTTCCATATACAATGAACGTTTATACTAATTGTTTTGTCCAGTCATGTTCCTGAATATACTAGGCGGACTCCTTGTCGTCTACATAGCGCGATATAGGACGAAGCACATCTGATCAGAGAGTACTGCTCAGGCAGTCGAGAATCGACGCGATTCCTTCCTTTATAAATACACAATACCACATAGTATGTATACAGCGATCTCCGGGGATGATACATGTGGTGCTAACCTGGGACCAGGATAGATTTACTACAAGCGCTTCGACCTGCGATTGATATCAACATCATTTTATAACTAGAATTAGAATTAGAGTTATATGCATATAGAAACGAAATAGAGACGAGAAATATATAATTTGAATAAATTTATCATTTTACACTGTGACCTAACGGATTCTTCAGATGTGATGGCGTTTCAGAGGATATATATATAGCTCAGCGTCAGGAGTGGTTTCATATATGACTATATTTTTCATATGTTTTCTTTCTTCCATAATTTTCGCCGTAACCTGAGAGTTCCAAACCTACATTTAAAATAACTGCTTTGAAGTGCTTTGTATTTTGACGATCTGAAGATTGGCACGTTGTCCTAGAATCAACGGTGCCTGGACGATAAAAAGGCGCTAGGCGCTAGTCCTGTTTGGGGTGTGCTAAATTAGGGATGGCGGCCCACTTGGCAGCTGCGACATGTGTTCCATAATTTAACGTAGCTACCTGGCCCTGCGAATTTCCTCAATCCTGAACCCCAAGCTCACGACGCTGACGATCACGACACGCTTTATTCTCTCCTGCCTTCTAGTTCTGCTCCATCCGAAATACTTCGATAAACTGAGCGTCGCCACAAGCCGAATCCCGCTTCATCAAGATGACTCTCGCCGAAGAGTTCCGTACGCGTAATTTCAGTAAGACGGCTCCTTCATTCCCCATCCTTGCACCTGTCGAACTTATCCCCTGCTCGGAGTTGTATATCTTGATTATTGATGCTAACGTTTTCTTGTTGCAGGTATTTATGGACAATGGTGAGTTTGCTGTTTACCTCGGTCGCTTCCAGAGAATCCTCGTCCCTAAACATCATTGTCTCCACGTCACCCACATCAGAAAACAACTCGGAAAACATCCGGACTAACATTTCTCTGAAATTCGCAGGACGGGTGTGATTTGCATCTTCCTCTGCTTCGCCTTGGGCGTCGCCAATATCTTTGCGCCTATTGGGCGTATCCCGTTTAGCATAGTGTGTCTGTAAGTCAACAAACAACAAACAAAACACCCGGATTTCGCCATGACACGCGGAACAAAAAACTAATAATGGGTTATTTCCAGATGCTGCGCATTCATCATCCTCTTCGTCGAAGTCCCCTTCCTGCTCCGGATATGCCCAACATCGTCCAAATTCGATGAATTCATCCGCCGCTTTGCCAGCAACTACATGCGCGCGCTCATCTACGTGCTCATGAGCGCCGTTCAATGGGTCAGCCTGGTCACTGGCGCCTCAAGCCTGATTGCTGCCGCCGTCTTTCTGCTCGCCGCCGCTCTGTTTTACTTGTTTGCCGGTCTCCGCAACCAAGAGTTCATCGGCAGTAAGACTCTGGGTGGACAGGGTATTGCGCAGATGATTGTGTAGTTCGGTTCGGCACTATTCCCAGAATATCTCTTTTTATTTGCTTTTTTGGCACTTGCAGCCAACTGAAACGAACGCGACGGTTGTCCGGATATCAGATCAGGATCCGACTGGTCTATGAACTCTCGATTATATTATCCTCTTCTTGCTTGTGTCCCATGAAATGTGTTTTCCTTACCCCCCCTCTCTGTACTCTGTACTGTGTTACGAACCCGTGATGGACGTATTCTTCGCCTGCCTACCTACTCAGCACGCGATGCATTATTGTGTTTTTTTTGCACCCCCTTTTATTCCAAGGTTGCTCTTTCCCTTTGGAGTTTGTATGAATGTTATTTAGATATACTCACTATACTGTATACCGTATCGTATAATACTTCGATATGATATGCTCAAAAGCAGCGAATTCATTATACCTAGTCTTATGACGAGTTCTGCACAATTTCTGCTTGGTAGAGATACTGACTCACTGTACTAGGCCGTTGAGCCATTTACAAGAACCAATGACAAAACATTCCAGCTCTTCAATTCATGTTGCAGCGAAAAGAATGAATGCAATTGCGTCTTTTATTATCCCCCAATCCTCCCAGGATTCTGCTCAACCTGGGTAACCTAGTAGTTCCTTGCATAGAAGTGTGTGTCGTACAAGGTTGTTGCTAAATCGCGCAAACCTTGGGAGCCAGCCGAGAAGAACTATACCTAGGTATCTTTCGCGAGTCTAAGCTACATAATACAGTTAATCTGCTTAGTTTATATAGACCTACTTCACTTTTCGAGAATATACAGAAAAGCAGGCGGAACAAGTCCGAACAGTCGTTGTGCTCGCTCTACGTCATAGCTGCAGCTGGCTGCTACATACGTATGGATGAAGGAATGAATGAATACAACGAGCTGCATGTATGTATGTAATATACAACTCCACTGCGCGGGGCGCTGAAACTTTTTCAAGTATTTGTATGGCGGGGTAATTTACGCGCCCAGCGTCTTCTTAAATAGACAAGATATTCCATGGGCGATGGATGGTACACTGTTTTAGTTTTATAGAATGGTGATTGACAGTTGGCGTGCTCGGCACAATGAGGTCACAGGCCGAGTTACAGTTACAGTTACGGATACAAAGTGTGGGGTGGGATTGTCGGATAAGTGACTGTTGGGGAAACTACTGTACTGTAATCGCCTAGGTAATCGATGCATTCCAGTTTCCAAGTATTTCGTGCAGATAGTCAATCTGTGCGCATGATAGACTATTAGACAGATATCAAAGCGTCCCAAGGTTTCGTTATCGCCAAGGAGATTGGGCAGTCTTCGTTATCTGTTTTATCTGTTGATTGATTGATTGATGCTGCCATGGGTATATACATTGTATATGTGCTTATTGTTAATTTGCTCACCTTCCCTTCTCCGCACATTCGTCGCATAGACTTTGGAGTCTATAATTGCACCTGGCAAAAAGGCCAAGCGCTTTTATGGTGCCACGTGAGCATCGGATTTCTTGCACAGGTACCACGTTTTGACTCTATACTTTGCGATGGCAAAGAACGCAGTAGAAACGATGTACATAATTGTATTAAGATTACGCCCAACAGTACGCGCCATTGCGTATCGGGTATAGCGCTGGCAGCCTGATTGGCTGCAACGCCCAGCACGTAACATGGATCCAGGCCAGACCAGGCAAATAATTCAGATCAGATCCTCCACTTCAGCGCAGCCCCTGAGGCATTTTCTCGGTTCTTTTCTTTCTTTTCTTTCTTTTATTCGCCTGTGGAATTCCCTCGTTAAGGATGTGTACGCGACAAAAATAATTGGCAGTAATTACGTGCTCGTTGCCATGGAATCCTGCGCATAGAGAGAACGGTGTGTATGAGTCAGGTATGCGTACCGTAACAAAAGCAGCAGCATCCAATAATAGCGCAGGCCTATGTCAGCTGCCGTTATTGCAACGGGCTCCCTTCGTGCAGCCACACATCCCCGCGCGTGTATTGTCACGTTTTGTACGCAGGCTACCCGCTTCTGCAGTCGTGTGACTGCGGTTGGAAATACTAAGTGGGCCGTGGCAGCAGGCTCAGCACGTAATCGCGTAATAATCCGCGTACGAACCCATACGCCCTATGGAGTCATAGTCATAGCCTAGCCATGGGCCAGCCCAGACAAGCTGCTGCTATTCTTAACTTGCTTATATCCAGCTGCCTCTTGCTGTCGTTCCTCTATCTTTCTATTCTATCTTTCTATCTCTCGTATCTCTGACTCTTACATCTCCTAAATCGCACCGCCATTGATAATTGATAAGATCAATGGAATACACTCTACCGTCTTCTTCTTCTAATAATCATTGAATGAATCATCTCCTCGGCTCTCCCGTCCAATAGCAGCAGCCCGTCCCTACAGCACAGCCTCTGCCGCCACCGAACAACTGCCATTCTGACAAGCAGGTACGCATGTTTCTATTGCTCATTTTCATTGCTCATTGCTCAATGCGCTTTTTGCTTGTTTTTTGACCTACTTTTCCTTTACCCCCATTTTCTGGTCAGCTGGCCTGTCGACGTGCAAACTCTTCTCAAGGCGGTGAGCATTGTCCTACTGATTGGGTCTCTGATAAGCCTCCATCTTGCTACGTGCATATCAGAAGGAATCCGCCGAGGGGCCAGACCCATGACCAGAAAGATAAAAAAAAGATAAATAAATACCTCAGTGTCACCCCCCTGCAAAAAAAATCAATCGCAGAAAGCAATTGTCGTGTCGTCTTACTTTTTTACCCCTGGAGAGTTGTCGCCAGTTGTTCTGTCGGTGTGATCGTCATCGTCGGCTAGATCCGGTTAAGCGTGGAAGGAGCCAGACCTGATACCGGAATTGCCTCAGACCAAAACTCAGCCCAGCTTGCCCTTTGTGTCTTTGGATTCACTTGCTGTCGTTATTTTGACTTAATTCTGTTGCCTTTTTTTATATTTTTATGTCTTCGTTTCTGAGTCATCAGCCGAACCACAACTGACGTCAGACATAAAGTCACCCGAGTCTGTCTTTCGAATTTTTACATGCGTCATTGCCCACCACGGCTTCCTATACTCTGTAACAACTACACACCATGTCTGCTCCGTCAGCCCCGGTGATACCACCCCGTCCGTCCAGGTCTCCTCGGACATTGAACGTCGACATGCCATCGATACCTCCTCGCCCGGTAAACCGCCGCCTGGACCGTTCAGTGTCCCCCGGCAGAGACAGCTATGCGCCATCACCTTTGAACGTGCCCCCAGGTGGCCTCTCGCGCACCACCTCGAATGACCTCCCCGTTCGCCCTCCCAGCGTCACAATTCCATCTCTCGGCGAGGAAGGCATCGAATACGAGGAGCTGGCCTCGCAGCAGCAAAGCGTCGAACCCGCCGAGACCAGAAACGTGGGCAGCGACTTGAAACTGCACGCCCCGAAACCTTCCTTGCCAGTTTCCAGCGCAAAGGCACAAGTGCAGGCCGTGACTCGCACCGATTCAAACGAAGCTGCTGCGGCTGGCTTCGGTAAGCCGTCTTCTCCGCCAGCAGCGGAAGAAAGCGAACAACGCAGCCGATCCCTGCATTCAAAGCCTAGCGACCATTCTCGCGCAGAGTCATCGACCGCATCGAGCACTCGTCGTCAATCCATGCAGTTTGAGGAAGAGCATGGTATTCCAGAAATCGGCCAGCGTGTGCCCATGCTAGCGTATGCTGGTGACGTACAGGCGCCATCTCCCGCACCCCCGCGAAGCGGATCCGCTTCTGGTCACCGTGCTGGTCGTCACCACCAGCGCACCCGTAGCGGCCGCGATGTACCGCCCGGTAGCTATGGTCTCCATGGCCACGGTGTACACGGCACAGACAAGTTCGAGAAGGCTTGGTACGACAAGCACCCTGATGAACTGGCTCGTGAAGAGAAAGGTCAATACGGCCCAGCCATCACCGAGAGATCCACTTGGGCTCTCAGTAGTGATGACCTCAATCGTCTTGTTCGCAGTGACAATGATAGCAGCCTTGGTAAGATTCATCCACTTCGCTTTTATTAAAGCTATACTGACGTTCGATTTCCATTTTCTGCAGGTGCATCACCAGCATTCACTGGAACTCCCGCCGAGGAGGTCGGCTACATTGCGACAGACGAATTCACCCGTCAAGATACGCAACCCTCGGTCGAATCTCCCCTCCGTAATTCTACTTTCCCCGCCGAACTACAGCGATCTCGCAGTGCCATGTCAACTGCCAGCAGCGATGGTGGCCGAGTCATTCATGTCAATGATCCATACCATTCCGTTCACCACCCAGATGGCTTCGCCCATACTCCAGAGCCCGCGTCAACTCTAGATCAAGAAGAAGGCGCTGTTGATGAGGACGAGCCTATTCTTGCAGCCGACGAGTCGCGTCCAGGATCTGCTTATCTTCATCCCGCCGTATCCCCCAAGCGCTTAAGTGGAGACTACCACGAGCTTGAGCGAACTCGCAGCCGTACACCGAGCGCTCCAAACAGTCGACCAAGCAGTTTGCATGGTGCTCCTGCCGGGCTCTCCCGCTGGAGTTCTCGAGGCGAAGAACAACCTCTGGAGGATGTAGAGGAGTACGAGCCATTGTTCCCTGAAGATGAGAAATCCAACAACGGGGCTGCAAACCGATTCCAGCAGGATTTCCTCAAACATCGGTTCCCAAGCAAGGACATTTGGGAAGATGCGCCGGACAGTGTGCAGCTGCATGCTAGTGTGTCTACTCCAGATCTCCCAGAACAACCCTCCGAAGCCAAATTCGAAACACCAGAAGCAGAAGCACAACGGAAACAGCAGACCGAGCAAATCGATTCCCACAAGGTGGCTTCTCACATTCTACATTCACATGCACAAGGCCAAGGCCGCGCGCCACGACCAGATACAATCAAGCATCGCTTCCCGAGTCGGGATGTTTGGGAAGATGCACCCGAGAGTCACCAACTTGTGACGACGGTTGAGCCTGCAGAACCCGAAAATAAGAGCCCTGACGAAGCAAAACGACCCTCTATTCCATCTCGCCCTAATATCCCTGCCCGACCCCAAAAGACTGCCGAAGAGAAAAGAGCACCCATTGTTCCTGATCGGCCCAAGCCCCAGGTTCCTTCTCGCCCTTCAAAACCAGGCGATGCGCCACCAGTCAACAAGAACAAACCCGTTGTTCCTGCACGACCGGGCGGCAAGTTTGGAGGTGTCAAAGCAAATTTCCTGTCCGACTTGAATTCCCGACTTCAACTCGGGCCCCAACCACCCAAGCCGGCTGAGAAGAAGGAGGAAGCGCCAGAGGAAAAAGCCCCTCTTGCTGACGCTCGCAAGGGTCGTGCTCGCGGTCCAGCAAGGAGAAAGCCGGCTGCCACCGCCGTGGAGACCAAATTGCCATCCATTCCAGAAATTCGCATCATGGATGCTTGGAATGTGTGGGAGCTTGGTGTTGACGGTAACCTGACTGTGGGTCGACCTGAGAAGAAGCTTCCTGAGATGGAGGTGAAGCCCCAGGTTGCAGATATCGAGTTAGAACCTGCGACCACGGCGCCTCCCATTTCGAAGAATATAGCTGGTGAATCAACAGATCCTGTCCCGGTCCCGACACAAGAGGAGGAGATCCCTGCTGAAGAGCCGGAGAAACCATCAGAGCAACCTGTTGAAGACCAAACTTCAGAAGAACCAACAGATACGGCAGTAAAGGCGCCGGAACCTGAACCGATATCACCTTCTGAATAGGGTGTATCAGAGCAAGTCGCCGAGCAATTAGCTGCAGCGGCCGACGGCAAGAAACCATCCGATGGCTCGATAGATACAGAAACCACGGCTTAATTAATTGTATTCAGTGTTACGATGTTATGTGAAAGGACCTTATAAGCGGAAAACCTACAAAAAAAAAAAGAGTAGAGAGAGTGTGTGAGAGAGAATGATGATTTCTATTCCTGATGCGCGATTCATTTCCCCCTTCTTCTTATTATCATCCATGTTTAATACAGATACAACTTCTCGTCCCGAGTCTGCGAGAGTTGACGTTCTTGTCTTAAAGGCAAAAAAAAGCGTTTTACATTTTACATTTTTCTATTTTCTTGTTTTAAATTTGTTGTTGGTGAGTATGTAGTAATGTAACGACTAGTTAAGTTGTTAGCCATTACATACCTACGATCAACACCACCGTATCCTTAGGAGCCATTGGTTTTGGTCGCGTTCTCTTCTGTTTAGGAGTTTAGGAATGAGGTCCTCGTCATACTAGGTACCAGCCGGGTTTGTGTCGTCACGTCGACTGGGTTGTTTATATGGATTGTCGAATGAGTCATGTAATATTATAGGGTTTTTCGTGTTTGGTGTCTATGGGGTAGATACTGTATGTAGATAGTCTGGTCTAGGGAAGTCGAGTCGATGTGTAATCTGATTCTAAGATTCTATACATTTCTTAACACAGAGCACCAAGAATAATAATTTCTAGCTTTTACTTCAACGTATGTATCAAACACAAGCATAACACATCCGTTCATGACTCGAAAGTCATAAGTTCCTGGTGCTTTCAAACAGATTTGCCCCGGTAGTTACATATCCGATTTCAACCTGATTACAGACCTTGGGAGCTTTTGTTGGCCTGAAAGGCTGATCAAATAACCATTAGAAATAAAATGAAGGACCATCCCATAATCACACTACTCCCCCACTGGTGCATTGGACAGATTTCAGAAGGGAACCTCCGGATTCACTGATTGACATGAGAATTGAAGAGATATTGACAATGCAAATACCACACATGCCCGTAGGTTCTTGCTCCGCTCAAATGAGAGCAGCGATTGCCCCAACGTTCCAATACTTCACTTCAGGTTTGCCATCCTCCTGGTATGTAATAATAGCTATACTTTTGCCGTCGCCTTCGCTGCCGGAGGTAAAGTCAACGACAAGAGCGTCGCTGGGAATCTTGTTAGGGTAAAACAGAGTCCCTTCAGCCACGATCTTGTCAAGGATATAGAATTTATAATTTGGTCTCAGTTGGATCGCCGCATTCTGCGGGACAAGGGTCTGAGAAGATCAAGATGTCAGCAATGGTTTGGAGAAACCTATTGCCGGGAAGGGGGGGGGGGCATAGCATACTAGAGCAACAGTTGTACCTGGCGTAGAAGAAGGTCTACCGATTCTTGTTTCATCTATCGGAATCCTACTAGTAGGGTCTAGAATGTTTCTGTACCTCTAGATTGGCTGAGGGAAAAAAAAGCAAATGCTTGCAGCCAAAGAAAATGACATCAGCATGCACAAAGTTGGGAGAGGGGGAAGTGGCCCAAATAATCATAAGCCGAAAGATACACCGGAAAAAAAAATTAGACACCAATTCGAAGATATCATGCACTTTATTCAAGGGACTCCAAGAATAGCGCCCGCCAACGAAAAAGCAATCCAGATAACCGTGAGCATCGCAAGATGGGGAGGACAGAATCTAAGAGTCCAGTTAGCTAATATGCGCCAGGTACGAAACTTTAAGTATGTAGATGAGCGCGTACTCTTCCGAGCTAAGAGCGATAAATCCACCCCAAAAGAGCCACTGTGAAAGCCAGAGAAGGGGTATGCTGATGGTCATGGCCGCATACAACAATCGCACAGACGTTTCACGGGAAGCTTGGTCTATGCCAGCAATGGTGCCATATGATACCAAGTTGTCTCTTCCCCTGCTGCTTCTTATCAACCTGGTTTGTTCAGAGTCCCTACTACCTTCGTCCGTCCTGGAATATACCTGCTTTTCACCAGAGTTTGTGGAACGTCGTTCATCTACCGTGGCCGTTAGCATATCTGTGATGCTTGATGTTGACTCTCCACCTCTCTGAGTCCTTGTAACAGCTTCGTTCATCCAATTCATCATCCTACGTATAGCCTGCACTAACTGAACGAGCACCAGGATAATAACCACAAGCCATATGAGTGCTCCAGTATACATTATCCTCGCCGCCCCGCCTCTTTCGGCTCTTTCCATATGCCTAAAGTAGAAGTTGTGTTGTATGCCATATTTGACTGTCATGGCCATGTAATATGACGAGAAAATCTGGAGGATTCCTTCTGCTAACAACCAAGATGCAGCGGCAGATAGATTCGTTGGTTGTATACCGCCAAGAACCAAAACTGTGAGGCAAGCAAGCCTCGGCATCGAGCACCAGAGGAGCACCAATTGAGTAACAGGAACGTCATTGTAACCAGGAGTTCGTTGGACAAGAAGCGCATTGATATAGTTTGCAATGATTTGAAGAGTGGCGATTGATGCCCCCCTGGAATACCAAGAACTGGGTCTGCGATGCCATACAGCAATTCGACTTGTCTGACTGAGAATTACCGCAAGGAGCGTCGTTATATTGACTAGTGCAAGGCTTCTGGACTTCCACCCATTCGAAGAACATGTAGAATTTTCGAAACCGGTCATAGAACCGTTAGATGGCTTGACAGTCCATCTCCATGGAATCATTTCGGCAGCGGTAGGAGCAGCTAATTGACGCCAGTTATCTGGCAGACCTTGCCAGTCCTGCACATGGCCACACATTCCGCGGAGCCAGTTAACATAGTCGATTCGGGTTTCGAATATCTGGCACGAACCTCCGCAGGAATCGTAGCTGATGTTGCGGCAGAAGCAAGCCCTGTCAACTGCGGGCTTGACTTTGCTGCAATAGCCCTCCGAGTCAACCTCACAAGCATCAGCTACACACCGATCAGGAAGCTCAGTCACTTGCTTGGGCATATCCGCGACACAAATGGGCCAGTGCCAGTTTTCGACGGGAATGTACGCAAAGTCTGTTGTTACGAGTGTGTTGGCCCAATTACCAGGTAAAAACGTGGAGCCACAGGTGGCATTGATCCATAGCCGCTCCTTCGTCAGGTCGATTCCTCCTGGTCCTAAACAGGGTTCGTTGTTGGGATCCATAGCAAAGGAGCTGCAAAAGCATTTTCTGTCAAAGTAATTCCCATCTCTAATGGTACGCCCGGCGAGATTATTGTAACCAGTAGTCTCAAAACCTAGAGCGACCATGGACCGTGGCGATTCACTGTATTCCCAAGGACGTCCGGCACGTCCAATATATTGACTAGCGCTTGTGAACCCACATGACGCTACCACATGTTGATATGGTTCCCCCGATTGAGCTCCAACCGAGTCAGCCAGACATGTTGGCGCATGGTGGACCACGTCCATGTCCGCGTAGCCTTCAACCAGGGAGGCTGGCGAGAGATTCTGAAGCTCGTTTGCATCACCGACATCGACAAGCCATGTTCGACTAGTAATGTTCCGGATCCATTCGTACAACTGCTCTTTTCCAAGTACAGATCTACCACAGTATGGGAGATAGCCCCTGAGAAGTTCGGGGGAAAACTCATTGCTGAGACAACTTAGCTGGGTGAGCCATTGGTGGTGGGTGCAAATAACTCCAAAATGCGAGGTACATCGTTTGGTGGTGCATGTTTTCATGGCTGCTAGCCAGGAAGACTGATCCTGCTGCGCTATGCATTGTGGCATGGGAGCTAGATCTTCAGGGTTGACCCAACCATTGTAATTCTTTTGGGTGGTCAGGGTACTGTCCTCAGATTTATTAACTGTGGCGATGTCTGCAACACTGGAGTTGGTATCAAAGAAAATAAAAGTTCTTGGGAATGTTATGATATACCTTCCGCGATTGCCCTGCAAAAGCTCGCCATCAACAGTAGAAGCAACATTCCGGATACCTCCATCTTGAAAGGCGCCATGTATTTCAAGGCGATTAATAGGCACGTGTCCTGTGGCTTCAGTTGCACAATGATGCTTCTTTGGTATGGATTGAATCCTTCTCATAGATAAAGTCTAGCTGCTTTATGACTCCCTCAAGACGTTGTTTTACTCTTCTCCCACCTTTTCTTAATGGCAGTCCTCAGTGCAGGTTAGAAAATGCACATATGGTGAGCAGACTGGATTTGTGGCAGATAAATACTGAGAGGGGATGGCATCAGGCTGAGGTGAGAGCAGCAAGGCTGAAAACGGAAAACCCCACCTCATATGGTTGGTACATCATATGCATCTAGGCGCCGGATTTTCTTTGACGCGCTGTGGCTTTCCCTCTTTGTTGTCATGCAAGTGCTCTGCCCCTCGCTGCTTTTACCCACTGAGAAGCAAGCATATCCCTGACCCTGCCCGCGCAGCATGATACTAAATATCTACATAGTATACAAGTAGCTACATCAGTGAGCACCTCGTCAACTTTGTCCCCTTCCAATATCTTCTGTTCATATTCATACATACACAAGTTGGTCTCTTTATGCCTTGCACGTGGACCTTTGATCAAAAGGACATACCTCAAAGCCCTGTCAAGGTGCTTAAACCCATTCAAAAGCTCGCTAGATTCTACGAGAGAAGGTCGGTATACTTGGGTATAAGCGTCAGATAATAGTTCTGTCAGAACAAAGCATTCTGAAAACCCGAAAAATGTGTACAAATCAACCTTGAAAGTTCGCTCGCCCAAAAATCCTTTTTGTCATAAGATTACTCCATGGAGTTATCCTCTTATCAAAATCTTTCCAATTCGGGTAAAATCATCAAACAAGCAGGAATAGGTCCGGCTAAAAGTCAACAATTCAAATTGATTTTTTCCTGTGTCATAATCGTAACTTAGATTTCCCTCACATTATGAGGGACACCCTTCAATGTCGGCGTGATTGGCGAGTCGTAGAATGTGGATGGGGTTCCCTGCACCTTTTGTTCTGTCTCTGACGACTGTGCCGTTGGAGCATATACGTGCGGTTTGCGCTTGCGCATAAAGAATCTAAACAGTTATCAGCTTTTATCACTGTGAACGTGAATCGGCAAAACATACATTGCTCCTGCAGCGACACCTATAAGGAACGGCGCTCCCAGACCCACGCTCAGTCCGATGATGAGCTTATTGCTTGTCCCATCCGTCTTGCCGGTGAGAACGGAGCCCCCTCCCCCAGTGGCACTTCCAGGCTTGCCCGTGTTGGATGCCGTGGAAGTGGTGGGTGTGTATGATGACGGCGAGCCCGATAACTTGGCCAGCTTGTTGGCGTTTGAGCCAAAAGCGATAGCGCTGGTCACGGAACTGAACACGCTGGCCGGGTATGTCGCGTCGGCGCCCGACGAGACGGTGACTGTGGACGTCATGGTGGTTTCAAACTTGGTCGTGTTCTGCAGATTGGCCGGGCAGTTAATCAGTCCGGTCGAGAGGCAGTTGACAATAGTGTAGGCCTCGGTCGTGGTCACGGCAGTCAGACTCATGTCAGTTGCTGAGGCAGCCGGCGCTCGTCGGGCAAGCTCTGTCACTGTGGCGCCTGCTGTGGTCGAGGACGAAGCCGCGTTCGTCGCGCAAATGCTGGCCAGCGTCGTATAAAAGACAGGAACGGTGGTGTTTCCCGACGGGCCCCAGCTGTATGTGTCGACAGCAACAGTTGCGCCCGCCGCGCCGCCGATGGCCATGGTGTATTCCGCTACGGCGGCCAGCTCGCAGTCAGCGTCAGGATCGGTGGTGGCGTTGACCTGCAGCAGGAAGTCGGCGAGGTACGCAAAAATGTCGACCGACATGCCGGCACTGAAGTCGGCGTATTTTGATACCGCCGCTGGCACGTCTACATCCATTTCTACCCCGAAACTCGCTGTCAGGCTTAGAATAGCCTGTATAGACCCTTCACCGTCTACTGTCACGGGAAGCACCTCGAATTGCCCGCCGGGACTGCTTTGTTAGCCCTCAGAACATAATGGACCGGTTCATACGACTTACACCGTGATGCTTGAGACGTTGCTGCTGAACAACTCAATATCAAAGACAAGCCCCTCATCCAGCAGGATGTGGATCCCCGTTTCAACATCAATCTCCGCGTCCACAATAAGGATCAAGTCCACGACAAAGAGCGCCCCAACGTTCAAGTCGGGGATAGAGAAGCCTGCGGGGGTCTCCGACGTGAAGAGATTCAACGTATAAGTGGCCCCCGCGGACAGCTCCACGTCAAACTCCAGGTAGAGTTCCAGATTGTCAAATTCAAAATGGATGGACGCTTCTGAGAAACCAACGTCGTCCATATTGAAACTGACATTCAGGGTTGGGAAGACAGGAACCTCATCCCACTCTAAGGTGACAATTTCCTTGAATGAACTCTCCGCCCATGAGACCACGTCGTCAATAGCTGCTTCAGTGATGTTTTCGGCTTCCTGTTTCACACTTTCAAAGGCCTCGGTGAAGTTGAAATCGCCCGTGAGGGTCAGATCACCAATTACGGAGCCGTTGACATAGCACGTAGAACAGACAATGTCAATGCCCGCGTCAAGATCGAGCGTTGAATGCTTGCTTGTATTGACGCTTGTACTGCTCATTCCGTCAGAACATCATTATCTACCATACCAAGGTGTACGTCTGTCCATACCTCACGTCATACTTGAAAAGCGTCGCTCCGTCCCAGCTTTTGGCGAGAGACGTCCTGTTCATCGAGTACACAGTATCCCGCGACTGCAGGCGGACATCATTGAGTGCGCGTCCCACAGCGCGCATTGTCTCTGCATCAGTCATACCGGGGGCATTGCGAGTCCGCCTCACAATCTCCCCTTGGCCGAGTGCCGTTGCCATGCCCAAGGGCAAGCACAGGAGAATGGCCAACAAAGAAATTACCATCATTTTGTGCTCTACCTAGGTAGTGTGGTGTATTGTTGATGGAAGATGAAGATGCACAATAGAAAGACGTCGGTTACACTCCATTAAATAAAATACCTCCTACCGAGCTGTCTCGCGAGGCTGCCACAACCCAGACTCTCAGACGGGAGCTTGAGATGCACAAGTACTACATGTCTGCGCTATGAAGACAGCGTGAAACAGCCGGGGTCAGCCGCAGGATCGCGTCTATTCTATACTTGGTGAGGTAGTACGGAGTATATGCAATATAAAGAGCGCATAGACTCAAAGGTATAGTAGTTTGTGTCTTGTGCAAGCACTAGCAGCAAAGCTTACGTATACTGTACCTCGTATACTGCACTACAGACTAGTTTAGCTTAGAACGGCACATAATAATAGTTGTTACTTCTCTTTAGAGTCTTTACCCCCCCCCTTGGCATCGCATACTTTTCCGAAAAGGTGGTACAGTGACACGTATCAGCCTCGCGTTATTCAGCCTTGTGTACCTTGTACAGTCTTGTGGGGGCTAACATGAAGTGCAGGGTTTGCGGAGTCTCTGACGGATAGTAGTGTACTTTAGTAGTATTGGCTAGCTATAGCCTAGAATTAAAGGTGACGTGATTGATTATTTCTCTTCATTTCCTTCTATAACGTACCAGCATTGTAGTCAGCTTCACATACACTGAGGATTGTAACTACATACATATATCTTTTGGTGCAACAACGCGGCTGTCAGGCTGTCAACAGTTCGCTCTATGATGGATCCACCCACGCATTTTTTTTTTAATTTCCCTGCGCCCAAGGCCCTAAAGCATCAGCAGGATCATATTCCCTGCTCAACCCGCGCATAAGTGTCATCGCTGGCGGCTTGGATCGGGAAAATCGGGGAATTTAAAAATCTCTTGCTGACGTGCTAAGCCAGAGAGAGACAAGACTATGCGGCGCAGGGCTGCCGCACAGCACTGCGCCGCATCTTGGTACCTCGCCTTGGCCCCCAGCATCGCCAGAAGTCATCCAAGCTCAGAAGATAATCAATGCGAGAGAGTATGTTCGCTGCGACACTCTGTATCATCCAGGGTAATGCTACTTGTTATGTGGCAGATGTGTCACGGAATAGGTCTGGTTTCTCAGCTAACAAGAGCTTTACATACAAAAAAAAGAACGATAACGAAAGAAAGGAAAAAGTAGACGCTCCAGCCGCAGCTCTTAGCCTTTTACGGAGTACACCCCCTTCTCAGCTAGTAGCCTCTAGCCCTAGCCCTAGCTCTGGCTCCAGCTCTGGCGTTCCGGGCCCCGGCTAGCCACGCCGCTGGCCCCATGGCTTAGGGCTAGAGTAGCCGTTCGTAGCCTTAACTCTATAGAGAAGGAATGTTCGGCGGGTTTTTGTCTATTCTTTAGCAGAAAAATCTGCATCTTGAACAAAATACCGTCATTTATAATGTATATTCGACGAGACCTCATCTCTATTTTCATCACATGGCCTAGATTTGAGCTTGAACTAATGAAATTGAATGTTTTTAGTGCCACCCAACAGCGGTGAAATAGCAGCCGAGAGAGCATTGGATCAAGACATGGTCCTGCTCCATACACTGAATAACAATTATTTCTCATGTGATGCGTATCGTTGAAGTCGCAAGGCTCCATATGCACACTACTCCGTACGTAACACCAATTTCGTGAGACCATACATTTGAAAGCTTCATTTCGAATGGACGAATCGGACGGTCTCCTTTCTAAATATGAGCTGAAAAGTTCCACAATGGCAAAGTCTTTTATACTTAGTACATAACCTAGCGTCACTTTTCAAAGTCCGTGGTTGGTCTGAATGGCCTCAAGGCTGGAATAAATTAATATGCGATATGCAGTCGACGCTATTTCGCTACTAAAAAGCGCCACCAACGAACACATAAAAAATAAGGAGACACTGCAGTGACTACACGGTATCTTATTTATTTTATACGTACAGAATTTTATGAATTATATTCTTTCAAGATCTACTGTCAATAAGTTTTCGGATGGTGTCGCTTCTTTTTCTGGCTCTCATAGCTTCATCTGGGGCAGGGACTCTGTCCCTGCACGCCCGTGATGAGCCAGCAGTTGTTAGCTTCGGTATTCAGCGGCGAGAGTCTAGTGCGATTTAATATCAGAAGCGCGCCTCTGCGCTTTCTCTTCCTTTAGAGTAGGTTGGGGTGGTAATTCTTGCCTTGACATACTTCCGATAAGTACTTAGCTAGTGGAAGAAAGCAGTGCTGACCGCGAAAAAAAAAGCTACTCCGTTGCCCTGTTTACGGCTGTGATATTACCGTGGGCACACCGCCGCAGGAGATCACAATCGAATTGGATACAGGCGGCGGCTATACATGGGTTGTAGCAGCCAATTCATCCTATTGTTGGCTTGGTGGCGGATGCAATGGCCCAAGAGCATTCAACGCCAGCGCGTCCTCAACATTCAAGTCTACTAGCAGCCCATTCGATGAGAAAGATACAGACTGGGAGATCGCCCACGGGGACTTTGCCAGCGATACTTTGACACTCAATGGCAGCACGATTCAGGATATGCAGTTTGGAATTGACTATAGCATCGAAGGTGTGAATATCCTAGGACTAGGCTATTCGCTGAATGCCTCCTACACCAGTCTTCTTCAAGCCTTGGGGGAAACCGGCCAGATCAATTCTGTGGCGTATAGTCTCTGGGTTGACGATTCATCGGGACAAACGGGCACGCTTCTCATAGGCGGGGTCAATACAGCAAAGTATATTGGCGATCTGTATACCATGCCTATCCCGGCCGTTGATGGAGTGCACTATCTCCCCACTGTTCTTGTTACAGACGTAGTTGTGCAAGGCAACTCGAGTAACTCATCGGCGGCATCCGGTTTGCCAGCATATATGACTTTGGACAGTATTGTGCCCGGGATTTACCTGCCAGACGCTGTCGCCCTCAGGATTTATGAGGATACAAACATTCCGTGGGATGCAACTAGTCAACAGGCCATCACACAAAACTGCAACTCTAACCAAAATATAACATTCACGTTTACCAGTTTCAACATGACGATCCCTGTGAGTGCTCTACTTCACGAGAATGATGACGGCGGCTGTTATTTAACTAGCTTCCCCTCCGCATCCGGAACGTCAATTCTAGGAAGCAGTTTCTTGCGCTGGGCATATGTTGTCTACCATTTGTCCAACAACGAGATATCTATGGCCCCAACAAACTTCACCAGCTCGGGTGCAGACAACATATTGGAAATCGGAAATGGAACTGCTGCCATTTCTGGAACGGTCACAGTCTCCGTCACTGCTACTGCCACGGTTCCGACTACAGCACTCATTCCGCTACTGGACTCGGTGACCTATTCAACGGCCTCGAAAACTACCCAGACAAGCAGTGCCAGCGCCATGGCTACTAAGAATGCGGCTCCTGATCACTCGAACAATAGCGATAAACTGTTTACTAGCCTGATCGGCGTTGCTTTTCTCTTTGCGATATAATTTACATCACTTGAACCAGAAGCATCTGGATACATAAGCCAATTTTTGATATTCTTGTTGCTATATACATAAACATCCATGGATATTGATTTGGTTAAGTACAGGTGTTGACCAGGCTAGATACCTACAGACAACCGAGGGCACTGCACTGCCGACAAGCGTATAAGCATAGGCTTGCACCAGAGGTCACTGGTGCCACCAATTCTGTTTCTTTTATACGTACGGGGCGTGTTCACCGCTATTGAAAACCAAGTTCCTGGGATCAAGGCCCTATCCTCTGCCGACGAGATTAGCTTGGTGGAGGCTGCAGCTTGTGAACGCCTCCAGCTGGCTATTCTCCAGGGAGAGCGCAAGCGGTTAGACGACAGCGCTGAGTGAGCCAGGATCATCAAGGTTGGGAGGATTAACACCCAGTTCAAGGCTTCGTTAGCAGTTTAATTTATACGTATCGTATACCATTCATTTACGTTTCATTCTTGACCGGATCTCATTCAATTTCCACGTTGGTTACGAAGCATTGGCGGCTATCCTGGATGTGGATATGACAATAATGAACCCACTTCGAAGCAGGTCAACGTCTCTCATTGACTCTCTATCAAGAGTGACAAGAGACTTTCATCCTAGAGTAGCACGTACAGTTCGGCATTCATTATGTACCGCAAGCCACGCAGGGGATTTCTTCCTGAGTTAGACAAGCAACCGGAGAATAAATTACATTTACGCGCCCCAAACCAATATCTCGGCATGCCTCGAATTGGAATGATGTTCATACAGAACCTTGTATATTACATACGTATGTATGAAAAGAAGTGGCATCGGAGATATTAAATGGCCAATCATCCACTGTGGCAAAGTGATCTATGCATTACCCAGCTGATGCATATGTGTGTACACATTGCTCTGTACCCTGGATCACAGTACACAATCATCCCACGCACCACCCCACAATCATACTAGTTAGGTAAGACATCATGGTAAGAAAGTAACCTGTCTCTCAAAGTCGATGCAACTTCTATACTTTACGCTTTACTAAGATTCAACGATTTGCAACAACAACTCAGCGTACTGTAGTTCATAACATAATTTCATTCATTGGGAGTTTCGCTAATTCAAGAATACCTAGGTATATTGACTCTTGACCTTCCATGTCCACAGGATAGATGGGGGTCTCAGCCCTTGTCAGTCTGCTGTGACTGCAACCTACTTATATTATGGGTAAGTACATGCAAGCCCCGCCGGGTTCTGGACCCTGAACCCTGGTCTTTTGACTGGGCCGCAATTTATCAGAACGTGACACATGGTCACAGTTCCACTTTTAAAAAGGAATATTCCTTCGGCGATGAGAATCATAAGTAATACTAGCTGAGCGAAGCAATTGATAAAAACAACCAATGACCAATGGTAATGACGACATTTTCAGGAAATTCTAGGTTTTCGTGCATACATATGTATCCATGTATATTGTTCATTAGCATCAAGGTGTTTTACAATTCTAGACTGATGCATTCGCTTCGACTGCGCGCTACGCCCTGCACCGCAAGGATTTAATACAAAGGAGACCATCGAGCCACTAGACGCATGAATGTAGTGTTTCACTAAGCTCTGAAGCATCATGAATGACCAAGACTTTTCAATAACGTTCGATGGCGCTTGCGACCAGACTGCTGCAGACAGGAGAAAAATCCAGAACCGTGTAGCCCAACGCAAGCATCGTGTGTGCACCCAGCTCTTTGAGATGGTAGAATATCGAGGTTGACCTATTACTAGGCGAAAAGATAAAGGCACATCGACGAAATTTTACAGGCGGAGGAAATGAAACTTTCATATCGAATCATTATAACAAGAGTGCAGATCAAAATGAGACTTTACTTCATGCACTGAACGACATACAACATGATTTGAATATTCCGGGGTCGACAAATGAATATCACGGCCAACTTGTTTTCCCCCAAGGGTCTACCAATGAACTAGGTCTTCAATGCCGACAGATCCAATCTCATGGTAAGCCTGCGATAAATACCCAAGGTTCCGGTTTTTGACTATGTTGAAAGGTTCCGCCTACTCGCCTCGTCAAGATAACCAAGGGAGCCAGTATTTCAGCGATCAGGTAAGTCAGTGCATGGTTCCCCTGACTTAAGGTATGATTTCAATGAACTGGCACGCTGATATCGTTTGCTCTCTGCAAGCTTCTCTCTTTAAACGCACCCCGAAACGATAAAATGACCGAAACCGATCGTCAGATTCTCACAAACCAGAATAATTCAGAACAGCCACGCCGGGAATCGGTGAGAAGACTCAGAGCGTACATAAATAACCAAAATACTGTATGAGAGCCACATATACAATGACCTGGTATAGTATGCACGCTAATTCTGCGAAAACCTTTAAGTCAAGTTTGCAGCAAGACCTTGAAGTGACAAAGGAAGCTACTGCCGTAGTACAAAGCCAAAGAAGTCGTATCTGTGATCAGGCAGAGCAGCACCTCGGCAAAGCTCTATCATTATACGACTTTGGTGTTTCCCTTGACATCCTGGCGGCCGATCCATATCTAAGAGATCTCTTGGTACATGCTTCCGATAGTTTCAGAGACCGGAGACTGGTCGACACTTCAGATGGCAATGACCCCGTTGACTTCAACCAAAACCAATTCTTATAAAATAGAGTATTGGTTTGTTGTCCTAGCTCAATGGATACCACTTAACCCTGTTTTATTACTTGACCTTCCACTTATTTTGTTTGACGTCTCTTCTTTGTATAAAAGATACACGCCCGGGGTCTTGTCCCAACCATCGGGTTTCCGAATGACAATAGACGTCATAAACGCGAACCAATTCAGCAGGTTTTTATATGCATTTGGTTCAATTATTGCCGTTAGTACCGAGCATAGGAAAAATTGACGACCGTGACACACATAGCTAAAGCAGACCAGGTAGAAGCTTCGAGTCGACAGCCATATGGACAACTGGTTCATTATATTCAATCGAGATTTCCACAATGCATGCCTTGTGATAGTTTGCGTTTTCACAACCCTAGTTTCAATTCCATGTGGAGCATACGATGAATATGGCGGGACTGTTGGAGCGTTAGCTTAATGGTGCTCCGATCAGTCCATCTTGGTCACTAAGCAGGAACCTAGGACTAATAGGGGTATGCGGTCCTCTGGTTGTGTCTGGATGTACATACCAGGTTGAAAACGGCCCGACAGAAGATTGTCCAATGCAGAACCCAACACCAAGCCCCAAGTAAGCTAATCCAGCTTCCCCAGATTTAAAATTGTAACTCTCTTCAAAATTTTCGGTATAGGCCGTCCAAAAGAGGGCATAGTCAGCTATGAATAAGCAATAGGTAAAAGGGCAGGACGAACAGATTCCGACTCATAACTCCTGGAATATAATTCTGAAGACCAAGTTAGCCACATGTGGTTGAAACGCCGAAGTGGGTATAGGCAGAGAAACGCAAGAAGGTGACTTGATGAGAAATTCAAAATTCCGGCAGGCGCGGCATCCGCCTGCCAATCTCATTCAACTGTTTCCTGTACTTACAGTAATTTCTTGATTATTCCCTGTTACCTGAGCCCTTAGCGCATGATGCAATTGCGGCGAGTGTGCTATGTAACGGCAGGGCTACTGGCTATCGACGCTGAAATAGTTGCCCGTGCCGAGCGAATATTATCTATGTACGGATACATACAACAAACCCTTGAGTCACCCGTAAATGCCGTAAAAATTGGCTGTTGTACCTTCGTTTCTTGAGAGGTGAACAATCAGTGGCCAGGTCAGGGAAGATTGCCTCCACTTACGTGTAGATCGACCAGGAGGCGCTAACTACTTGACCAGTCAGTCAACTCATTGCTAAGCACAATAAGCACCATATGCATGGTAAGTATAATATGTGCAATAAGCATAATAAGTATCTTTTATTTCCATCTTGCAACCAGTGCCAGTAGCCATCCCCGCATTGCAGGCCGGGCCGGGAGGCGCCCCGCGGCAATAAGCACAATAAGCACAGGTGCATAACAAGTTGTATTCAGTAGCGTAGGGAGGGAGTACTTTAGCGCCAATTGCCCTTGCACAGGATTCAGAGAGGTACTATATAATCCAATCCGTATATTTTTCGCCCAATTAGGCAATTTGGAGATATCATCTTGGTAAAATACCAAGGTACAAAAACGAGGGCTCACACTGCAGTTTTTAACCCCGACCCTAATATTTTGCACCCAGTTGACAGGGGCTCTTATATAAAACAATTATTCCCAGGGTTAGCTTCTACTCTAGCAACATACCAGGAGTAACACCGCTTGCGTACTTTAATGGTATACTTGCTGCCTCCTACAAGTTATAATCATACCACATGCAAATTCTACTCTAGCATCTTCCGCTATATCATCTTCCGCTCCTTGTTCCATCTCCGGGCCTACCAACCGTTATTCGCGTCACAATTTCATGCAATTAATATTGTCGCACTGAATTGTTTTAGAATTTATCAAGAAGAATGAACCAACAAGGAGTCGTGTCTTCGAGTCAGGACAAATATGACTCGCCGAACCCGAGTAATCGTACAGATTCACCCCTGCTGATTAAAGACGATGAAGAACGAATGTCTGGAGAAGGGGACAGTTTTAGAAGACGGGAACCATGGTTGCTAAGAATACTTTGTGTTTTTCTTGCAACATCCTGTGTGGTTCTTCTATATTGTCAACTTGTCTCGGAAAATAATCTGGAGTCTAAATGCCTAAAGCTACATTCTGTGCCTTGTGCGTATCTTTCCTTTCCTCAATCACACAGGTATCTTAAATCGCTGCTAACCCAATCCATAGCCCCGGGCATCTATGAAATCAGCAAAGGGTACAAAATGATTAAATTCAATGGCACGTTAGATCATCCTTCGCCGTACAGAGGCTATCCCAACCCCGACATCGATAAGGCGTGGGATGACCTGACTGAAGGTATGTGTGTGATTTTATTGAGCACGTCGGGAAGGAACTGACTGCAAAGAATAGTTGGTTTAATGGCAGTCTCCCAGACGGACATTATTGAGGCCAACTTATCACCAGACTCTGTAAGGCTACCCGAAGCCTACGGCTACAAATATATGGCCTCGGTAGAGATGCCCCATCAGCTGCATTGCCTAGTATGTTATATGCAGTTACTTGCTGATTTCTCACGGACTCACTCTGCCTATACAGAACTTCCTACGCAAAGCTTCATATATCGAATATTATCGGAACAAAGCCGTCGAATTTTCAGACAACATCAACACCACAAGGAAGCATCTCGGTATGGAGATTCCACCAACTGAAGTCCTCTAAAAAAAAAACCCTGCTAAGAGAATATTCGATGTAAACGGAGCTAATAGCGTCAAATTTCTTTGATTAGATCACTGTGTCGAGATGCTCCGTCAAGTACTCATGTGCAATGCTGATGTTGGTATTATCTCGCATCACTGGGTTAAAGATTACCCAAGGCCATATCCGAACTTCAATACATATCATATGTGTAGGGACTTTGATAGTGTCATGGGCTGGATTAAGGGTCAAGATCATGTGCCCCAGCAGCCATTTGAAGGTGGGAAGTGGCCGGTATTGCCGGGATCGAAAATATGGGACATGGCTCCATAACGGCATTACAAGCTAGACAGCAGTTACAGTATTAAGTCTTTATATTATGACTATCTCTGAAAACCAGTTGACTGAAAGCTTATTAAAGCTAATACTTCCCTCAACATAACTTATAAAATATGCTTTGTAGGCGCTACCAGCACCCTCTGTTTATATGGTAACTCTTGGATAAGACATCGTTGCTGGGGTTGCCTAGAGTTGATTAGTTAGTTAGATCAGTATTTTTTCGAAATCTACTAGCACACATACATGATTTCAGTACGTTGTGTCATGTAAAATATGTGTATGCACTAAGAACGTTATTGCCATAGCCTCTTAGGGTTAGCACATAGCTTATGCATACACCTTGTAATTTTCAGGAGACAATATGATACCTAACAAACCACTGTCATAGGCTTTCCTACGAAATTATAATAGTAAGGTTGAAATGTATTTTTAATAAGTCTGGAAAGGGACTTTAGTCCCAGACGATTGTTATAACGCGGAATAATTCCAAGGTTTCTTTATAATGCCAACCCAACTCCCTTCTTTTCATTGCTCCTCTCTCCTTCTCCTTCTGCCGTTTTCACCTAGGGTAATTTAGCCCAGCAATTTTTGATAAATTCTTTTTTAGCTATGTCTGCTATCATGAGAAAACTCAAGCTTTCGTCACCAAAGTATTCAGAATTGCCATCTGCAGAACCAGAACGTTCCGCGGAATCAAACGAAGAGCAATTACCACTTTCCTCATTCAGACCCACGAGAAATACAACTCATATAGTTTTATCTTGGCTCTGCACTGTTACGATTTCAATCCTATACCTTTTGACATTTTTCAGACACCCAGCGCAAAGTAAATGGGGTTCTTTTAGTGACGGATTTGTTACTGAAATTGGTAAGCAAAGACCGATCCAACGTCGAATATTCTTCTGACAATGAAGTAAAGACGCTGGAAAGTCCCATATCGAACTCGAATTTCGACGCTTCACTAGTGGTGTTTACGTTGATTCCTCTGGAGTACCAAACAGAAAGATATATCCTGACGAACCATCTTATGTGGGACCCCCGAATCCGCAAATCGATGTGAATTGGGAGTCGCTCATCGGCTGTGAGACCAAATCTATAGACTACACCCCAACAAACCTTGGAAGCTGTACTGACTCTCTTAAAAACAATTATCAGCCCGATACTTTAGTGTAACAGACGACGAGGCTCAGCACATAGGCGATGGTGAAATAAAGAGCACATGGGACAGGCATCCTGATTGGGGATACTTAAGCGGGTTTGTTTCCAGTCCAAAATATACGACTGTTTATAGCCAAGAATAACAAAGTGATAGCTTCGACGTTATGCATTCTCTCCACTGTGTTGTAAGTAGAGAATCTTATGATTTTACTGTTTCAAACAGCTAAGAGGGCCAATAGAACATGATCCGTAAAGGCCTTGACGGGGACTACTACTACCCAGAGCACAATCTCTACGAGCACCATTCCAGGGATCACCTAGGTATGTAGAGGGAGCATTTCATATTACAGATCTAATAACTATCCTCAAATCTTTCCCTCTCTGACAATCAAAATCTAGATCACTGTCTTGACCACCTACGAGAAGTACTCATGTGTCACGGAGATCTTACGCCAGTGACAACCATTTATTGGCCGCAGATTGACAGTACACTGCTCAACAGTGAACAGTGGCATGTTTGCCGGAAATATGATCCTATCCGTGCCTATACTACTAGTAGATACAACGGGAGTGATGCTGTTGTTAAGTTGAGTCCAGAAAGAATCGAAGCAGGTAGCGGCAGAGGGCAGATTCCGTCCGCAAGCCATTGTCCTGGATGCCTATGAATATCTGTGTCATCAATCCTGTTATTCAATATTCAACAAATAAATATCAGTAAGGTAGTATACTATGTAATTAGCAGCATATAATGAACTGTATTTTGCATACTGTAGTAATCTATAAACCGGAATCTTCGGTACACTAGTGAGTAATAATGCCAACAGCCATACTAAATGAGGGAGCTTGCATTTGCCCGGAAACTTGGAAATATTACGGTCTAGACCAAAGTACTATTACCTCGAAGGTTCATTTAGGCAAATGAGGGGATGATATATTCTTGCTGTACCAGGTATTGCTTTGCACAAGGATATAGACTAAAGCATTGTAAGCTGACTTGGCAGATGCTTGTTTTAGCTAGGACAGCCCCCTCATTGCCAGGTGTTCGGCGCAGTTGCAGCCAGCTGGCGTGCGTTTGTCAGCGATGACCACCTAGATCATCGGGTTCAGACCAGGGAGTTTCAACAGGCTAAAACTGTCCCCGATAAACCGCAATTTTCGGTACACTAGTGTGCGATTTAGTTAGCAGTGAGCACAGGGCTCAAGCATACAGACTAAAGTATCGTAAGTTTACTTGGCAAATGCTTGTTTGTACGCCCGAGATTTTCGAGACACAATCTCGACCCCTGCCTGATCAGCCCGTCCAATCAGGCCCTCAGCTTGGGATTTTCAAATCAGGCTGGCCCGCGATAGCCGCAATCCCTGCCGAGACACCATCCAGTAGCGAAGGCTTCGACCTATCATTGAATTTTGGCTCTACAAGGGTAGACTGAACGTGGGTGAACTCTCCATCTCTTCCCTTTCCATTGGTAGCTCGTGAGAGAATTGCGCCCTATGCTGATGCTACCGTTACACTATCTGCCATGTCAGTATTAATTAAGTGCAGACTTATAAGTAGGACTTTCCTGCTTGATTTCCCCGCTTAGGCTTGTTCGTCATAATCACACCCTCTCTGAATACAAAGTATCAGCACCATGAAGGAGAGTGTGGGCCTGAGTCTCACCAATGCACGGGATAATATCATTACGTGGGATGGTGCCAATGACGCGCGAAACCCCAGAAATTGGTCAAAGAAACGGAAATGGATGATCACCCTAATAGTGTCCTGCTTTAATTTCATTTCGCCTGTCTCTTCATCGTGAGGCCCACAGATATTTGCTTTTTCTGGTGAGCTAAGCTAATAATACCTTTCAATATAGTATGATTTCGCCTGCTCTTCCGGCTATTGGGGATGATCTCCATATCAACAGCAGCTCTGAGCTTTCGATGACGCTATCTATCTTTGTTCTGGCCTATGCGATAGGGCCCTTGTTCCTTGCTCCTCTCTCTGAGATGTACGGACGGGTTATTATCCTGCAGCTCTCTAATATCTTTTATCTCATTTTCAATACATGCTGCGGGTTTGCACAATCTGAAGTGCAACTGGTTGTTTTCCGTATCCTAGCAGGTCTCGGCGGAAGCGCCCCTCTATCGGTATGGACTGTTACGCCCTCTACATTTCTATCATGGACTAAGATATTTTGATCCCAGCTTGGCGGGGGAATACTTTCTGACTGCTGGAAACCAGACGAAAGAGGGAAGGCTTGGAGCGTCTACTCGCTTGCACCGATGCTTGGGCCTGCAGTAGGCCCAATAATCGGAGGCTTTATCAGTGAATACACATCGTGGAGATGGGTATTTTGGACATTATCATTTCTAGATATTGCTGCGCAACTCGCTGGTTTCTTCTGCTTGTCAGAAACATATGGCCCACGAATTCTGCAAATGAAAGCAAAAAAACTTCGCAAAGAGACAAATAACACCTTGCTCCACACTGAGTTTGAAAAGCCCGGCGAAACTATAGCGATGCGCCTTCGAATTAGTATGATTCGCCCATTTAAATTGCTTGGTACCCAAGTAATCGTCCAAATCCTCAGCCTATATATGGCTTTCCTCTACGGAATGGTTTATCTTATGCTTACAACCTTTCCAACATTGTGGACCAAAGTCTACTATGAGAGCACAAGCATCGGCAGTTTGAATAACGTGTCACTTGCTATAGGGTGCTATATAGGAAGCCAAATCGCTGCACAGTCAAATGACCGCCTATATCTTCGTCTTAAAAATAAACTAGAAGACCCTGGCCGACCCGAGTTCAGAGTTCCTCTTATGGTCGTTGGGTCTGTTTTGGTCCCAAGTGGGCTCTTTATATATGGTTGGACAGCTAATGCTCCCACACATTGGATATTTCCTGATATTGGGGCTGTCATCTTCTCGGTCGGTATCATGATGAACTTTCAATGTATACAGGTGTATGTGGTGGATGCATATGAGATGTACGCGGCAAGTGCACTTGCTGCCATTGCCGTACTGCGAAGTATTGCCGGGTTTGGGTTCCCACTCTTTGCCCCAGCGTTGTTTGACCGGCTTGGTTATGGTTGGGGAACATCTGTTCTAAGCCTGGCTGCTATTCTTATTGGAGTTCCTTCTCCTATCTTACTATGGTTTTACGGAGAGCGTCTTCGAGCTCGGAGCCCCTTTGCGGCTGGATAGCTATACAATTTCGGTCCTCGACTCAACATACGAAAATTGACTGAGGCAATCTGGCTTCCATTGAGCTCGCAATTGATCAGTTAGAGTTTTTAGAAGAAGGAGGAAAAATTAATTTTACTATCACTGCAAAAACGTTGAGTATGTATTATGTAAACTGAGTCTTTTTGGTTTGTAGCGTAGGGTTACTGGCCAAACTACCTCTTCCGCAACTACTTGGGTATGATTCACATCGTTCCAAAATCTTGAATGCAAGAACGATTTCTGATCATCCCACATGCTTCACTCATTCCATCTACCAACAGCGTCTTACATTCGAGTCAGGATAAACGTGGCGTAGACATTGGAGGCTTTGGGACCGTAGGCGAATAGGCTCTTCATTTAGCTTCACATTAGCCTAGGTAGTACCTGGCGAGTGTTGAGATCGGATCAAAACTGTTACTGCATAATAATGTTGTAATGTACAGGAGGCGACTTGTGGAACAGAACTCACACAGCAACCTGCTGGCAAGTAGGTACGATCCTCGTATGCTATTTTCATGTACGTCCTACTTGCACCGATAAAAATATCTGCTCTCCGAGGAATTAAAATGAACGGAGCCCATGACGCATTAGTTTCCACCAACGGGCCTGGCTAATCCGTGATCATTATTGCGTGTTGACCCAATATATTGGCAGTGTTTCATGCTTATTGTGCTTAATGCGCTTATTGTGTGCAACATCCCTGGAAATAAGCACAGCATAAGCTTACAATGCATCTTGGGTTATACTGCAGAGTCAGCATTATCATAGCTGACTTGAATAAAGTTCTGAAGAGTGTGAGGGCCATGGTCTCCCCCCACTCGACGATCACGACGAAGATTTCCCAGGTGGCTTAGGAGATACGGAAACTTATAACTATATCCAAGTTTCTGTGCTATTCTAGAAGTCTACATTGCTTAATATCGCAGTAAAAGAGATAGAAGAAATCCACAACAGTGCTTTCCAAAACTCCAGATTCTGTTCTGCTCGAGACCGCAAGAAAACAGCTCACAATGGCCCCAAAATCGTTGATGCTCATTGCCCTGCTTGTATCGAGAGCACTTGCAGCTCCAGCACCCGTTCCGGATGGTACGTGGCTTAACTACTTTGACTTGCAGATTCTAACCTCAATTCGATACAGAATCTTCTGGGTCGTTTGTCGATCGATACGACGATGATGCCCCGGCCTTCGTCGACCGGTACGAGAAGCGGGATGGAGCATTTGTCGATCGATACGACGACGATGCCCCGGCCTTTGTCGACCGGTACGAGAAGCGGGATGGAGCATTTGTTGATCGATACGACGATGCCCCGGCCTTTGTCGACCGGTACGAGAAGCGGGATGGAGCATTTGTTGATCGATACGACGATGCCCCGGCCTTTGTCGACCGGTACGAGAAACGGGATGGAGCATTTGTTGATCGATACGACGATGCCCCGGCCTTTGTCGACCGGTACGAGAAGCGGGATGGAGCATTTGTTGATCGATACGACGATGCCCCGGCCTTTGTCGACCGGTACGAGAAGCGGGATGGAGCATTTGTTGATCGATACGACGATGCCCCGGCCTTTGTCGACCGGTACGAGAAGCGGGATGGAGCATTTGTCGATCGATACGACGATGCCCCGGCCTTTGTCGACAGGTACAATTAGCGGAATTTGGCACCAGTAATGCCTTCGATGGTCCAGAATGAGACTCGCTGGGTCTCCACAATTTCTTATCCTCGACGTGGACCTAGCGGTTTGCCGCATATCTCGATCCTTTACTACACACTCTTTGATTGAAAATCTAGTTCACATTGACTAGATATGTTTAGTTTGGAATTTCATGTATGCCCTAAAGTACCTAGGTAGCTAGCTTACTATTACCATTCACTTGAACCAATGAAAAGATGTTTTCAAAAAGCGAAGGGATGCATTTTCATCATTCCCCAGAAGATTTGATTGTACTCTTATTAACTACTAGGAACGGTTTTATCAAGCTACCTATATCAACGACGACATTAAAACTATTGAATGTAAAACGTGCAAGTCAATTCTCGATATTTTTGATGCTATATACATAAACATATTGATTTGGTTGAGCACAGGTGTTAACCAGGCTTGATCTCTACAGGTAAGACTTTACAGAAGTCCGCCTTGGCCAGGCATCAACTCCCGTGGACAGAGTTCCAGGAATCGTTGCTTCAAGCCAAAGCGGTGGTGATAACCCAGCTCACATCATCATTGAAAGAGTCCGGATCATCAAACGACTGAACACCTCCATTACTTCCAGCATAGACTACGTTTCCATAGTTCCGGAAATAGCGAGTGGGATAACTCCAGGAACGGATCGAGTTACCATCGCCAGCGAGGGCGGTCTCTGGACAGAACGTGGCGTCCTCGTTGAACTGTTTTGTGCCGTCGTACGCGTCGGCGTACAACTCAAAGTCGTAGTGCCGGATGTAGCTGTCGGTGGTGTCGACAGACTCGAATGAGAAGCAACCGCTGTTGGCAAGGCCGGTTACGACCGTCCAGCTGGCTTGCTCTTTGAGTTCCGTGCTGCTGGATGACGAGACGGTCTGGGTGTTGACGGTGGTGCCGGTGTGGGCGAGGTAGAGTGATGAATCTGTGTAGGCCTGGATGGATATGGTATCACCAACAGTGAGTGCCGGGCCGCTGGTCAACGTCGTAGTGGCGTATCCAGCGGCGACGATGTTGGCCTGCACCTCGTCCTCAACATCATCAGAGGGATAGCCGGTGGTCATGACGCCCTCGTAGAAGGTTCCCTGGGCACTGTTGCTGTTATCACCGCCAATACCGAGAATAATGGCGCCCTCCTTCTCCATTGTAGTATAGCCAGATGGGCGCACGCCGGCGTAGTATGTCGTCAAATCGCCGGACGCAGCGTTACCGCCACGGAGTGACCAGTAATCTGCCTCTCCTTTAACAATAGCAGTAGTGAACCGATAGGTGATAGTCGGGTCATCAGCATTTTCGCTAGCGCTTTCACCAGAGAACAGACCGTTCTCCATATCAGCCATGATCCAGGGACCGTCGCCGGAGCCGTAACCCCAGTAGGTCTCACTGCCAAAGTAGACAGCTTCCATGTGGCCATCTCCCGTGTCAGTATTGCTGGTTTCGGCGTTGCCATAGTCATAGCAGCATTCATCGTTGTAGTGAGTCCCGTCAAGGACCTCGTACATGCCCTCTGCCGCGTTGCCGGTGGCTACACCGGTAGTATCGTCGTTACGGTAGCCAGTGCCAGGCGAGATAAACACGCCGTACGCCTTAGAGCCGTTCAACGTGACTGGTGCGCCAGTCGCGCTGGCCAGGTTGTCATAGCCATCGGCGCCGGGGCCGTCAAAGGCGCCGGGTGGAGCCTGGGTGAGATGGTTACCGTAGCCAGACTGGTCGTAGATGATTGTGATGAGGCAGGTCGTCCCATCGCAGAAGTCATCCTGCGTGGCAGCGTTGGCGACGCCGCCAGCCTCGAGAGGCGCGATAGTGGTTGTGGTATTGTCAGAGCCACGCTGGACCTCGTAGAGGTCGCCACTGTAGTCGTCAAACAGTGCACGAGTTGTGCTGTGTGCGGCGACGCAGGGGGTGCCGCCGGCAGAGTAGAGATCGCAGGGACCAGCGGCCACAAGGGAGCCGGCAGTGGCAACAAGGCCGACAGCGACGCTGTTGAGGCTGCGTCGTGAGAACATCTTGATCGCTTTCTAGTTGCAGCGAAGACAATGGTATGACGCCTGTTGGCGTTTCAAACGATGATCGAGAAGCTGCACCTCGCAGAGTTGTACGCTGCACAGCGTCTTGCCTGCCCTTTTATAGTCTTCATGCTCAACCTTTCAACATGTTCATGCGAAGGGCAGTACTCGGAATTCCCTCCAATAATTCTGAATGCCATCTGGCATTAAGCGGGGGTGTATTCGTAAACAGTCCAGATAACCCCGCGCCAAAATGGAGTTATTGCCCTGCCAGCGTTGCATAAACGGTAAACCAGGACCTGGTGACAGACGCGTAATGCTTGTTCTCGCGATGCATCAGAGGTGGAACAACCGCTTTCCGTCGGCATTTGGTAGTAGATTGGTAGATAGATCCCTGCAACCAAAAGCTTGTTCGTATCATGCAACTATGTGGAAATTGAATTACCCGACGTCTAAATAGCCGTTTGTTTTTATCCGTTCGTTGTTAAGATTGAAGCCTCGGGCCGCCCCCGGTATTTGCTATCGTTATGGGGGAATGTGGAGTACCCCGGAATTGGTTCATACTCGAGCCACCACATGCCCAAGGAGCTGCCTGATAAACCACTGCCGATTCATTGCCGACAGGAGGAACCTGGCTAGCTCGGATCAGGGAACGGTAGGAATGTCGTAATGCTTTATATTGAAAAGGCTTATAATCGCGCTTGTATATTTGGATGTAAGTAACAAATGTGGTTAAACAGCCGATAATAACACTAAGCATGCATCGTTACGTTACTTAGAGATTCTAAAAATCAGTACGAGGTTAACATTTCGCTTATAAACGAGGACTCTCTGTCCACGGGGTAAATTCTTTGTTGTCGAAAGGCTCGAAATTTCAGACTCGCTTTAAGACTATGTCATGCATCCGGTGACTGTCTCCAAGTAAATATAACAAGCCAGTGTACGCTCCGATTTCGAAGACTAGAGGACAAGCTTTTTAGCGTCATTGTTCCTATTTGATGACGAGGTAAGTCGGACTGGGGTGATGGGGCAAACATACTTCTCTTTGCGGCCATATTCCTTGCCAGGTAGTATCCCAGTGGCTATTTAGAAACAGTGACTTATTGATAGCCCTAAGTTGAGAAATCAGGGCAGCTGACAAGAAAAATACTGTGAAAATTTCCTCTCTTACTCGGGTTAATTTAATTCTCGCCACATGTTACATACAAGCAAGCATACCCACCAAAGTTAAAAAGCCCATGCAAGTTCTGAACAAGCACCCGGGTGTACATCGGCTATAAAGAAATACAAAATTTCTTGCTGTACTGCCGTGGATGAAGGCCACATCGATCAAAGAGCGGTGTCAATATGATGAAACATAAACTCTGGTAAAACTCCCCCTCCACGTCTATGATCGACAAGGGCTTGAGCATAATTAATTACCGTGGGGGTTTACAGCCCTGATATCATACTTTCCCATATGATTTCCTGTATTTCTGCCAACAATACACTAGCCTTACTAGCGGAATATCGATTTAAGCCTTTTGCTTTTGCGGGGCTCCTGCTCCGGCCTCCCCGTTTTGGGTCTAGCAGATATCTTATTCAAAGGCCATTGTTATTCGAGGAATTACTTGCCTTGGCTTGACCTGATGAAGAAAATAAACAGCAAATACAGTACTGTAAATCCAATTTGATAGGAATTTGCCGAGAAAACAGTCCCAAGCCCAGCTTTCAAGGGGTCAAGGTTCCAGAACGGCCTTTTTATCTAAACGGACCTCGGGAGCAAGGAGCATAGCTTCTCCATTCTCCCATTCCAGAGGATTTTTATAGAATGCAACACGAGAATGCAATTAAACTCTAATCACAGTGACTACTGCAGGTGTGGAATTAATAGAATTGCATACGTAGTAAAGTAGGTACAGCCATCTATTACGCTCATATGCCAGCAGAATATGTTGTCTGTGAATCATAAACTCGGCGATGTTACGCCATAATGGTCACCAAATTATATAGCCAGCAATGTCCCAATTGGCGACCTAAAGATTGAGGTGTAGTTGTTGGTGCCTCATGGTCTTACAATTTTGATAATCCAGAAGCAACCTGTTGATAGACGTTTCTTGTCTTCTAGAAATACACCAAAATTCACTGCTGAACGCCCTAGATAAGGTTTTTGATGCCTTCACCGCGTGCCGTATTATCCCAGGCCTCTGTAGCGTGATAAAAAGGTGTGACACTGCTGATCAGGGGCCTCAATTCCACCAGCCTTTTTGGAAAGAAGCTTCACAGCCAGATCAAAGTCCCCAGCACCATAGCGGAAACACCCACTTAGTTGCAGCTCTTTCTCCGAGAGGGCCAGCAGTGGAACACTGATTTTGGCCCTGCCAAGTCCTGTTTGTCCGTAACTGCCTCCAAGCTTGAGCAGATAAATGCCCAGTTGAACGGATGACTCTGCGGCAGACGCTTCGATAAAAACATCCACATTGTTCTCTAGATGGAGCTTTTCTGTGATTGTCTGACTGTTTTCTTCGGGAGTGGCACTAATGTCAACGAGATGGGTTTCCGCAGCCAAGTACTTTTCAGTAAATTGAAGCTTTCTCTCGTCAATGTCTAGCAAGATGACACGGTGTGCCCCGAATGCTTTTGCCACGGCACCGGAGAGTAAAACCTATCGTACCTGATCCTGTAATTACAATAGTATCACCAGGTTGAACTTTCGGAAGACGCAAGGCGTGCACAGCGACTGACAAGGGCTCAACAAGCACTGCCTCTTCCAGACTGGTCTCGTCGCAGATTTTGTAAATCAAGTCTTCGTGCGATTTCCAATACTTGGTCAAAGTTCCATGGAATTTCGGCGGTGCTGCTGCAAATTTGACGTCCGGGCATAGATTATAAATTCCCTTTTTACAGGCGGAACAGCGCCTGCAAGGGTGACCGGGCTCAATAGAAACTCGATCACCCACTTTAACAGAGCTTACGGCTGAGCCGACTGCAAATACAGTGCCAGACGCTTCATGTCCCATTATTAACGGGTCACTGACTTGTGTTTGGATACCTCCATGTTTCCAGAAATGTACCTGTAGACATTTTCAGCTATCAAAGTACTAATTATGATAACAGGAACTCGATATGAACCTAAGCAGCACTGCAGATGATACTTACATCGCTACCGCAGACGCCAAAAAAATTGACCCGAACAATAACATCGTGGGGTTCAGATATCGTAGGGACTGGTTGGTCTTTTATTTTAGCCACCCCAGGGCCATACAAGAAGCAACTGGGGATTTGCATATCTGAAACGTGGTTCCCAGACATTGTTTTAACAATGTTTTTTGCGAAAGAGCATGCGATTTCTCGGGCAGAATGTTGAACTGCGATAGTGAAAGAATCTACCGAAAATATGTCTACCATGAGATAGGCTGCTTTAATGCCAGTGGCCAAGCGATCACACACTTGATATCACGCCATACTGTGTGTTCCACCGCAGCTTTGTTGGCCCGTGTCAAAATCTGGTCTTCGGATTTCTCTCCGGGCGAGGAGAACAACAATATTCCTTCCAGGCATTAATATCATGGAACTCGCCTCATTTCTTTGCTCACTTGTCGCTCACAACTTTGTGCAGTGCCAGGAGCTAATATCTGACGGGCTCCTCGACGCCAACAATCAATAGCTCGTGCGTGTATCGGCCCGTCTGTTGACCGGCTTCACCCAGCCTAACACATGCTGCTAGAATCTCACTGGCCAAACGTGAAACCATCAACTAGCCGTGCAGGCACTGGTGCGTGTGGCCGACTTCAAGCAGGCTGAATCCTGCACTGCAAGAGATCGACGGTGTGTAGACTACTAGACCGGGTCGTGTGTGGACCGATTTCGACAAGCCTGACTCGCGTCTTAACCCAAGGTGGTATGGTGGAGGCAAGATCTGGATGGTGATTGCTCAAAAAGTGGTTCTATTTCGTGGGGAAAGTTTGCCGGAGATTTAGGGCTGCGGGGTCTCCACAGAATATGCGTCATTTATGTACTCCTTGCGGGGGTAGGCGGAGTAAATGCCGCTGGTATTACTACATAATTTCAGCACGAAGTATGTCGATGTTTTTATAAACTTTTTTTAAATTCAAATCACTTGCCTTATTACCTTCCAGCGCCTGGTCGGATAGTGACCATCAATAGCAAGCCAAAAGAAAAAGAAGAAAGAAAAACCACCAACATGGCCGAGCCTGAGGTGGCCGACATGCAGCCTGAAAAGAGGGTTTGGTATCGGACAACGTTCTTCAACATCACTGTTGTGGCTGTGAGCGCTTTCCTTGCTCCAGGTTTATGGGCTGCCATGAACGGACTGGGGGGAGCGGGCACTGCGGATCCTTACTACGTGAACTCTGCAAATTCCGTCATCTTCTGTTTGCAGTTCTTAATATGTATCTTTGGTAGTTGGCTAATTGCCAACATCGGATTGAAATGGGCATTTGTGTTCGGCATGGCGGGCTTCCCTGTTTATGCAGCCAGCATCTACTGCAATGTCAAGTATAACAACACTTGGTACATCATGGTAGCTTGTGTCATTGATGGTATCTGTTCCGGCATGTTTTGGTTGACCGAAGGAGCTATCGTGCTCTCATACCCAGAGAAGCATCGTCGCGGTAAATACCTTGCATATTGGCTCGCCTGTCGCATTGTCGGTCAGATGATAGGCGGCTTTGTGACCGTCGGTGTGAATGCTGGCAATTCTGAGAAGGGCCATATCAGTGTTCAGACCTATCTCGTATTCATCTCGCTCCAGGCTGTCGGTCCATTCGTGGCTGCCCTCTTGTCACCCCCAGACAAGGTGCAGCGCTCCGACAAGACGCCGGTCAAAATCTACCTGCCCAAGTATCTCAAGGTGGAACTAAAAACTATGTGGTATTTGATGTGCCGCAAGGAAATTGTGTTACTTTTGCCAATGATATTCCAGAGTGTGTTCTCTGAAGCGTTCTTCTCCACCTACAATGCAACTTACTTCACCGTTCGTGCTCGAGCGCTGGCCTCCCTTGTGGCGAGTACGTGTGTCGTCATCTCGAACTTTTCTCTCGGATTCTTTCTTGACTGGAATAAGCCATCTATCAATGCGCGTGCCAAGTACGCTTTCGTTTTTATTTATGCATTTGAACTGTCTCTGTATATATACGCCATGATTGTCACCAAGGATTACGAAAGTCGCACCGTCCCACCTGTGCTTGACTGGACGGATTCAGGATACGGCCGCGGAGTGTGCGTGTACATTTTGATGCTAGTCGGTTTCAACTTGATGTATGACTACCTTTACTGGCTGATTGGAACTGTCAATCGTGATGGCGGGGATATCATCCGACTCAGTGCTGTTGTGCGAGGCATTGAGAGTTGCGGACAAGCTATATCTTACGGCATCAACTCGATTGATCAGTCAACGTTCCCACTCTCGGGTGCTGTCGCTGTGAACCTGTCTTTCTTCGCAGCTTGCATCATTCCATCGGCATTTGTAATCTGGAAAGTTGGCATCGTGAATGGCGTTAAAGTCCATTACATTGTGCAAGACGAGGCTGGTCAAGAGAATGTGCCCGGTGGAATTGAGGCTCAACATGAGGCTGATGTCGCAGCAGAGATTTGGGACCATGATGCAATCAAGTCTGATGATTGAGCTTAGCAAGAACGTGGGTTCATAATGTAGCAACGAGCGCCCTCTCATATCCGGGTCGAACTCTTGAGCCCTGTCAGGTCTAATCTCAACCCTCGGATATACCTCTTCCAACTTTAGATCAAGTAATGCCAGAGCATTCGCTACGTTTTTGATACCATGTATGACATGACGTGCCTTATGAATATGCACTGAATATTATATCTAGAGAGCTGAAAATCATTTATATTGAAACCATGAGCAGTTTATACATGATCTACAAGATTTGGATTCCTCAGTACCGATACCTCCAGAACCCTAACGCCATCCCAACGATGGCAATAAGAATATACTTGTGGTCTTGAACTCCATTGGACTTTAACCAAGAAAAGCCAGTGCCCGATCACCTTTGAAGTATGTTTCCCATCTAGAACAAACGTTTCGTCCTTTGAATGGGTGCGTTGTGAGTAGCAAAATGTTGAGTGTCATCCGTTGCGAAAGGAAACAATACGTAGAACTTAACTTTCTAACAATACACTAACTTATATACTGGAGGCTTAAATAATTAATAACCTTGCTAGCTGAAATGGCTTAGAATTTATCGGAGATGGATTACTCCAAGTACGTACATTTCTGACCAGAAATCCGACAAAAACTCGTACCGGAATGTGGATCTGAGCCAAGCTGAGTTACCTGCGCCGAAATAGGAATTCCCATACGAACCCTTGATACGTACCAACATTCTCTGGATATGCAATCACATGGGCGTTATCACATCTGATAGGTATCTTGTTCTGAGCCAATGGGGGTGCCATCCGATTTCAGGCGTCCAACAGCACGTCATCATACAGCAAAACATAGCTACCTGTCAAAAGATCGTCGTCCCCCTTCAACTTTGACCACCATATTTTTACGTATATATTTGAAGCATTTTCTTTTAGAGGTAAAAGCGACACTCTCCCTTTGTTAACTTGGATACACTGGAAGTGGCACAGAAAATTATTGTCAAAGCTCTTGTGTAACCCAAAGTAAAAACATCATTTTGATTTCAAACAAACGTAACCCTTGACCTACATCGCTACAAGATGCAAGTTTCTATTATTGTCGCAGCCCTTCTCTGGGCCGTTGCATCGTATGCGTCTTATATCGTTATTTCAGTCTTCCTCATCTTCCACCATAATACGGCCAAAACACGAGAGCTGAAGTGTGAAGAGCCTCCGTTTGAGAAGAACCGCTTGCCGCTCGGCATTGATAATTTGCTGCGCGCACTTGCTGCTGATAGAGCAAAGCAATTTCCTGTGGATTTAATCAAGCGTTTCGAAGAGCTAGGTACGAATACTTATAGGTATCAGATTCTTGGTAGGTGGCCTCTTTAGCACTTTGTTCCCAAGGGAGAATTTTATTTTTGTATACACGAATATTAACTCTAATTTCAATAGGAGCAAGAAATATTCGTACCGCAGATCCCGAGAATGTCCAAGCTATTCTCGCAACTCAATTTTCCGACTTCGGTACGTATCGCCTATGCCATACCTACTCTTTAGCCGAGCGCTGATGTGGCTGAGACCTGGGACCATCGAGGCGTGGAAACTTTCTCCCAATGCTAGGTGATGGCATCTTCACCGCGGATGGAGAGCACTGGAAACATGCTCGGGTATGTATGTCTCAAACGTACATAAGTCGGTCGCTAGAATATTCAAGCAATATGTACACTTGTAACTTTTATCTCAGAAGTGATTCTTACGTCAAGATTATGAGACCAGGGCTTGATACGTCCCCAATTTACTAGAAACCGGGTTGACAATCTAGACTTGGAGGAAACCCATGTCCGAAACATGATGAAGTTACTAGAACCCTTGATCAAAGCAGACGGTTGGATTGAGCAAGTTGATCTTCTGCCGTATTTATTCCGCCTCACGATTGATTCAGCCACGGAATTCCTCTTCGGCAAATCTGTCAACAGCCAGCTCAGACTACTGCCTGCTTACAAAAGCGACAAGATAGCCAGCGCGGAGGCGAAGTTCGCAGATGCCTTTGATGTTGGTCAGCTGGCTCTCGCGACACGGTCACGTTTTATGGATTGCTGGTGGCTATATGACTCGTGGGAATTTCGCAATGCATGCAAGATAGCCCAAGAGTTTGTTGATCACTTCGTAAGTCTTGCGTTGTCCAAGAACTTACATCATAAAAAGGACTTGGAGAGCGACAAGGAACAATACACTTTCCTTGATGCCTTGGCCGCCGAAACTCAAGATCCGACAGAGCTTCGCTCTGAACTATTGCATGTCCTACTCGCAGCTCGCGACACTACTGCCTCACACATTGGCTGGGGTATGGATCTCCTTTGCTTCCAGAATTTTGAATACTCTAAGTGACAGCTATTCCCAGTTCTACACAGCCTCGCCTGTGACCCAGTGCGCTACAAAAAGCTACGCAACATCATCATCGCGGAGTTCGGCACCTATGACCAACCAACCGAGATCAGTTTCTCCAAACTCAAGGATTGCAAATATCTTCGATATGTCAACGACGAATCATTGCGCCTCTACCCCGTCGTGCCTATAAACGGGCGGTACGCCAATAAAGACACCACGCTCCCCCGCGGTGGAGGTAAAGATGGAAGTTCGCCAATCTTCGTCCCCAAGGGTTCGACGTGCGATTATAGTGTGCATGTTATGCATCGCCGAAAAGATATTTGGGGTCCTGACGCTGATGAATTTAAACCGGAACGTTGGGAAGGAAGAAAAGTCGGATGGGAATATTTGCCTGTAAGCACAAAAATGCGTTTTTTAATTGTTTCTTCCTTTTCCATCATAGTTGGCCTAGTTACTGATAGCCAAACAGTTTAACGGCGGTCCGAGAATTTGCCTCGGTCAGCAATTTGCTCTGATTGAGGCGAGTTACGTGATAGTCCGGCTGTTACAACGGTTCGATAAGATGGAAACATTGAATAAGGACATGATTATACAGCATAATTTGTCTTTGATAAATTGTATTGGAAATGGGGTCAACGTCAGGTTGCATGCCGCATAAGTTGTTGGGATACAGAGGTGCCACTAGAATGCTGGACCGGGTCATTGATGTTTGTCAAAATCGACAGGAGCGAATGGCGGCAGTGTGAATGACTTCAATGTACAAGAACTTCAATTTATAGTTCGTTGGGTTCATGCAGCGGCCCGTTCCGCTCAAGCAAGTCTATTTCAACGTCGTTCTCGGAAGTGTGTCGGGTTGATGTATAACAAACAATAACTGAGATATTAAGGAAAAGTAAATCCAAGTTGACATGAAACTTCCAAGGGAACGGCCTCACGTCCAGCTTGCAAGGGCCAGCGTTCCAGAACGGTCTTTTGATCTAAACGGGGCTAAGAAAATACCTCCCATTCCAGAGGATTTCTATAGAATGAACGTGGAGAATGCACGAAACTCTAATAACAGTACATACCGCAGGCGCGGAATTGATAAAATTGCATAATACAGTTAGACCCGATAATAGAGATGACATCTAATGCCCTCAAATGCCGGCAGAATATGTTGTCCGTGGATCATAAACTTCCAGATAAGGCTTCGTTCGCTTTAAGAAAAAATGAGTAATCTCCAAATTCACAGATGCCACTCGATCATGGCATTCCATTCTTCATGTTGTCGTACACCGAGGCCGGATAGCTGAGCTCATTGTCTACTTGCTCCAGTACACCAGTGCCGCCAAGCTGGTTGACGAGCTACATTTCTGTTAGTTCGCCGCGTATATACGACGAGAGGAACCATTAACGTACCGTGCTGACCAAACTCTCCTCCCCGGTCTTGTCACTGCTGCTATCCCAGTACATCCCCCCACCGAGGCCCTTGGACTTGATATAGTCACCCTTGATCTGAACAATGCTAGGCGTGTCATAGCTGATCATGAGCTTCTGCGAGCTGTCATAACTCCATGAGGCGACTGATGAGTTGTCATAATACACTGTTGCGCCAGCCTGAGGGAGAGCTTTGTAGTCCCAAACGCCATCTTCCCATGACCCGCTGCCCACGCCGGAGTAATTGGTGCCGGGTCCATCTGTATTGGTGAAAGAGCGTCCGTATAGCGGAATACCGAGGTTGATTTTGCTGCCAGTGGCACCGTTATCGAGGTAGTAGTCGACAGCTTGCTCGGTGTTGAATGGAGTCGAGTTGGGATAGTCGGTGGAGTTGTACAGGTTGGCATTCATGCCGGCGATGGTGTCCCACTGTTATAACATGTCAGAGATGCTTAAACTGCTTAAAGAGTTAATCACGAAGACATATATAAACATACAGATCCGCTGTAGTCGTATGCCATGAGATTCCACATGTCTAGGTATTCGTTCATATCCGAGATATGCAACTTCTCGTAGTTTGCTGGGCCTGCTGGCACCGCCGCACTGAGGAGATAGTGATAGCCAGGCGTGTATTGAGCGGCATAACTGTCCAATCCCTGCAAATTACATATTAGCGCCCTCTGAACTATTTACGAACTGATCTAGGATCAAGATATCCTTACCTCGCGAAGTTCTTTAAGTAGAGAAACGTAGTTATCGGCATCCGAGCTGTTAGCTGGGTACTGTAATTATTTGTCAGTCATATACCTCTCACGACACAACGCATGTGACATGTTGGTATCTACCTCCCAGTCAATATCAATACCATCGAAACCAAGATCTCTGACAAAGCCGATTGCCGAATTCACAAACGAAGCACGATTGGCCTCAGTACCGGCGGCAGCAGGAAAGTTGGGTGAATATGTCCATCCCCCAATAGACAACAACACTTTCACATTCCGGTTCGCCTTTTTCAAGAGATAGAGCTGCTTCACGCAACCGTAGACGTTATTACCGGTTTCACTCCAGGAGTCATTGGGATAGTGCTTCTCGATATCGGCATATGTATCGGCGAGGAAAACTTCACCGGTATCTGCGTGGAAATTGGCGAAAGAATACAGGATATGCGTAAGAGATGGAAGCATGTCAGTCAAGTTCGAGGGCTGGAAGTTGCGTCCATAGATAGCCTGTTTCAATTCACGGGTTGTTAGCCATTGAATATGAACAAGTTTACTGTCTGGTTCACTCACCCAGTCTACATAGTAGGCTACTGAACGATAGCTACCATCTCGCTTTTCCAGTGCTGAAGCAGCCGAAGGAGTGACAGCGGCGGCACTCGCCAGTGAAACGGCAAGGCCTAGCAGAAAAGACTGTATGAACAGCTGCATACTGAAAGCAGCAAACTTGATCGCGATGGAAAGCGAGCTTCCTCTCAAGCAAATGAAGAGTATAGAAAAAAATAGAAAAAAGATCTACAGATCAACAGAGTATAAAATGAAATTGATTGAAGAAAGAAGTGATCTACGCGTTTTGCGGAGAAGAAGAAAATAACAACCCAGCCCCAGCATGTGCCCCGAGATTGTCGAGCACGAGACAATTTATTTCGCCCATCATGCCCTGGTCACCTGGAATGCTGCCTCAAAATTGTGCCTCGTGAGTATGGGCTTTGATGATTTGCTGCATGCTGCAGCAGTGCGGCTGGAAGACCGGCAGACTTTGTTGCAAATATGGTCGCGAGTCTAGGCATTGTTTTGCATGGCAATGAGTGGCCTTGTTCTGCCTCAATGAGGCTTTTCTTTTTTAAAAGGGAAGAAGCATTTCATCTAAAATGCCAGTTTCTGTGTACCTTGCAGGGGAGAGGCTTCGGATTGGTGGTGCGCGGCATCAGGAATGCGGGACATCGCATTCACCCAGGTACTCAAATAACATGGCGCGAAAGGCGTAAGTTAACTAGGCCGAGACGAGACCATTGAAATGTAACAGGTAGTTATACTATTTACCCAAATAAGCAACGATTCCACAGTTTGCGCCGAGGTATGTGTACACCGTAAGGTCTACTTACAGCATCGACATGCGATGGACAGCCGCAATACCTGCAATCGAATAACATCAACAACTATTAAATTCATGAATTCAACGCTGTAAGCTTCAAAGCAAAGAACAGCAGTTGTGATTTCTCTCTAGAAGCAACACTTGGGTTGTACATCTCGCGTGGTGCCACCGCCGTTAACCAACGTCTTTTGCACGAGGCCCAAACATCCCACAATATTAATCAGCGCACGCCGCGTTGGTTGCACCTATGCTTCGTTTCATAAAGTTTGTTGAGGTCATTTGTTTCATGGTGCCACAGATTAGTAATGAGCAACCATCCACCACGCTCTCTTGAAAGTTTACTTTGTGTAACGTAGCGGCTTATCGCACTGATATGACCAGTAGGTGGCATAAGAAAAAGAAATAAAAAGTCATGCCAGTTAACTGTCGTATGGGCATCTGGTTTCCCGCGTTAAAACTGTGAAACCGAAGGGAATTGCAATCAGTAGGGCATTTCCTGGGCAAGATTGCATCACATCTTTCCGCGGCTTTGATTTCCGAAGTCGTGTGACCTGAGTCTGCTACCTCAGGTTTCAAGTAGCTTCATGTAGATCCATGTGCCTTTGAACAAACGAACCTAGTGTATTCTCAGACGTGGCGCTAGCAATGAAGCACGCATATATAGCTGACATGAACATAGTGTCATGGGATTATTGATAGCTGGTTGAAGCGGTGAAAGAAAAATCCGATAATATGTCCTATTCTAAACCATGTAGACAGGTCACTCCTTCTTAGTCGAACGACCAATCTTCTCATCCGAAATATCCCATCCATTCAAATACCCAACCCCAAAATTCAAATACGACGCAAAACCCAACCAACCCAGATAGGGTATCATCAGCCAAAACGAAATGTCGTCAATTTTGCTATAATTCCTTGCCAGTCCCACGACAGTGCCTCCAAGAACCAGCATATCCACAAACGCCGCTAAAGGTTTGCGGCATCCGAAGAAGAGCGGCATCCATACGAGGTTTGTAGCGAGTTGTATCGTATACAGGGGCTGGGAAATGTGCGCAAGATGGCGAACGGCGGCAGACTGTGACGAGAGGCCTGCGACGGTGGCGCGATAGCTGGCGTATCCCATTGCGCCGTAGAGCATTGTCCATACTGGTCCAAAGACCCAGCCGGGAGGATAGAAGGGGGGTTGGCGTAAAGCGCGGTAGATGGATTGGGTATTGTTAACTAAGTAGTCAATAAATGATGCCCATCAACTAGTCCATGAGGTTTGGAGAGAGATATCAATGTAAAACCTACCCTTAGTCGTGGAGTACCCGACCAAAGCCCCTGCTGTCACCGGGGTCAGGATCGCGGCGACAGGCGAGGTGAAGACTGCCGAGGGCAGGGAGAAATTGGTCCAAAAGCTCGAAGCCATCTTTTCCTCTATGAACTGGTTAGATATAGGACGACGCAGGACGACGCGTGAATAGAGGAAGAGATCCGAGAAAGAGTTGACGCAAGCTGCCCAAGGCTGTGGGGAAGGTTCAAGGCTAAGCCGAGGTTAAGTGGAGGCGCTGACATCATGACGCCAACCTTATCGGGACTGCCCGAACCCTAACCCTAACTATGTAGCCCTAATTGGACGCCTCTAGCAGCTCAATAGTAACTACATGTCAACCAACTGGTTTATAATTTTGTTGCTTGTTTAAGAACCTTCAGAAGTAAGATTTGCCCAGACCTGGCCGTATCAGCTTGCCGAATGGACCGATCCAGTCAACGCCACGGCCTCTCACAATGCATTGCTCGGCTTGACGAACTACGTTGTTGAGCAGAGCAAGCAGGCGGATAAGTTCCTGCCGTATGTGTTCCCGAATACAGCGGGTTCGTGGCAGAATGTGATGGCTAGTATGGTAACGCGAGTTGGGCTACGTTGAAGGCTGCTAGCATAAAATATGATCCGGATCAAGTGTTTCAGACGCTGCAGAATGATGGATGGTTGGTTAGCAGGGCATAAATAAACCGAGAACGCTTCTAAAATACTTTGAGAACCTTTGCTGTTGAATGGATGCAAACTTCAAGAGTTGAAGCTTGCATCAAACTCGGCAACCGATACTTCTTTGTTCACTACAGCATTGTGTAACTATGCACTGGGAACTAGGCCGCCGAAGGCCTACTTGATTTACCTGCTATTTATATAGCAAATTGTTCTACAAATACTTTCTCTAACAACATCCTATGCTCTTTGTTCCATTACATTCTTTGTATCGGGAAGGTACATGGTTGCCAGATTTCCAACCTCTTTCCCCCGTTGTAGTTTCCCCGGGTTGTTGAATTGGTCGTGTAACCTACACGGAACATCGAAGCGGCTTACACAACCAACTTTTATCCATACAGCTCGTGAAATACATGTGCAAAAGGAGGAAACTATAAAATAGTAGGGAATAAAATGACAAAGCTATCCGTTGTCGCCGTGTCAGTCGGCTCACCGCGCGACCACTCCACGAAGGGCCACCGCGTGCGCTCAAGTATTGTACGGACGCCACTTCCAGATCGAAGTCCACTGCATCTCTCTATTTCTGGTGGTATCGCGGGAAACCAAACTGCGGCTCATGATGCCCAGGTTTATGTCTTCTTTGCGCATCACTATGATCGCTGGGCTGCTCATTTGAGCATTCCGCGTGATGATTGGAATTGGTGTCATTGGGGGGAGAATTTAACGTTGGTCACCGATCCGCCATTGGATGAGGCTGAGGTGATGATTGGCGACGTGTGGCGGTTCTCTAGCCCCAGTGAAGGAAAGGGAGAAGAAGAAGAAAATGGCGTCGAACTTGAAGTGTGTGGAGGCCGGGTCCCTTGCTCACGCCTCGCATGGCGTTGCGGCCAAGAGGAGTCGTGGCTCAAAGAACTCGCCGAAAGTGGGAATTGTGGTGTCTATCTGAGAGTGCGACGAGGCGGACGACTCGCAGCTGGTGATACTGGCCAGATTCTCCATACAAAGAACCCCGAGGCTTTACCAATCGCTCGAATCGCACAGATGGCGTTTGGAGGAGATTCGGCTGAGAATCGCGCAACGATTGACTCCTTGTTACGCCAGAACGGATTACTGCGCATGAATCGGATATATTTGCAACGAAAACTTAATCTACTACGAGACAAAGATTTAAAGACGAAAGAGGGGTGGCCTGGATGGCGGCCCTTTGAGTTGGTTCGTGTCCATGATGAGACGTCGGATACCAAGTCTTTCTTCCTAAGACCAACAGATGGACAGCCCTTACCGCCGTATTCACCGGGGCAGTTCATGACAATAAAACTGCCGCAACCGTGTGGGCTGACGCGGTGTTGGTCAGTCTCTCAGTGGTCGTCAGAGCAGCCGACTGAGTATCGGCTCACGGTCAAGAAAGCTGGCCCGACCAGTGCATTTCTACATGCTGCTGCTCTAATAGACGTTCCTGGCCACGACAGATATCGAGTGACTCCATTTCTGGTGCAGGCTCGAGCACCAGCTGGAAATTTCACCGTCGACCGCAACTCACTCTTTGCACGGCGCCAAATCTATATCTCGGCCGGCATTGGACTGAGCCCTATCGCAGCAATGCTTCAAGCGCATACATTGCACGACGGATTGCGAACCACGCCAGGAATATGCCTACATGTGACGAAAAACGGTGGAACACTTCTCTTTCCAAAATTACTACGTGGGTTGCCGTCTATGATCAAACTGATCCTCTTCTTCACCGAGCCCCGTCAAGGTGTTGACGTTCAGGGACAAGACTACAACTACAAGGGTAGGCCCGACGGAGCTTTCTGGCAAGCCCTTTTGGAGCCTGACTTCTACCTCGACCCAATGCAGATTACTCCTATAGCTGTCGCCGGCAAGTTCTCCGACTGTTACATCTGTGGGCCGCCCATTTTCGAAGCCGAAACAAGAGCACATCTCAAGGCCGCGGGTGTTCCTGATTCTTGTGTGCGGACTGAGTCGTTCGTTGCTCAGTTCAATGATGAAGAGCCTCCCGAAGATCTCAGAGAGGCGCGGATTTGCTTCACCAAGTCACAAAAGGAGGCACGCTGGATGCGCGATGAATCGTTGACTATACTAGAAATTGCAGAAAGAGCTGGTTTGGATCCCCCGAAAGGCTGCGAGGCGGGTGTTTGTGGAACGTGTCGAACGAAGTTGATTGGTGGTAGAGTTGTTGGAGGTGTGCAGCTGGATGGAGGTGTACATATCTGCGTGGCGAAGCCTGTGACACCGGTGGTAGAGGTAGAGATATAGATATCACTTACCTTTAGGTAATAGGACATCTTCATTTTTACAGATTTAAAGTCATGCCTATTAGATACCAAACAACTAATGATTGAATTCACTACAGAAGTAACTCATGTAAAACTAGAATACGCAACTATTCGATCTCAAAGGTGAAACTCCGCCAAAGTTCATGCGTCACCTCGCTCGTCTGGCCTGAGGTATAAGACTCGGGATCTCCAACCGGCGGATACGACAGCGGGCCCATGTTCCTCCCATCTGGGGCATAAGCAAATACCGAACCCTCATCACCCTTGCTGATGTTGCCGGATTTAGCCTGGGAGCTTTGGAAGTGAAAATCGGTGGCTTCCTCTTCAGTACCATAACCAAGAAGGGTGTACCGGAAGTCTTCATGATGGACGACGACAGCCCGAAGAAAACGTTCCGCTTTTGTGCAGTAGAGTTTGTACTTTTGATTGAATTGAAGCTACTCATGACATTAATATGCAATTCATTTCCACTTAGGTTCATATAGAAACACCCGGAAAACTTACTGCGGGAGCCTGATTCAGGAATGTTTCAACGTGAACCTGGAACTGAGTGTGCTCTGTAACCGGGGCAGGCCTCAGACGGCCCTTGAAGTCTTTAAGCTGTTCCATTATCTTTGGTTTGACGTTCTTTATATCTTTCTCAATCGCCGCAGATACGTTTTGCATGCGCACAACCTCTGGAGGCAAAGAGAACATAGGCGAAGAGACACTAGACATAGCGACTTGTAGATCCATCGGAGGCTCGCGAGTTTTGTAATATTCCTGCAAGTAAGTATGGGAATATTTTTCATATAAACCGTTGACAGCAGTATCTTGAGTTTCGAATGTCAGTATTGCTTGCTTTTGACAAGAGAAGGAAAACGTGGGGAAAGAAGGCAGCACCCACCGTGAGAATATTCGGTTAGATCCAGAGTCAGATATTCTGGTTGATCTTTGTTTTTCCGCTGTTCTAGGGCAACCCCGAATTTTATATTGACAATGACTTTTTGGCGACTGCCAGCGGTGATCATTCTGAGTTCATTGGGCACTGTTTCATAGCCGGGAATTTTTCCAATTAGTTCGGCTAATGGCATGACATCTTCTTGCTTGATTACTCTCCAGTTCTGCAACGGAGCAACAGTGGGAATCCAGGCTTGCGGATTATTGCACAGCAGAGTATTCCCACCCTGAGCCTGCCAGGTAAATGAGGCTTGTAAGCTCTTATTCTCCTCGCTCTCTGCCTTCCGTTGCTGGTCTTCTTGACTGAAATTCCCGCCTCCTGTGGCGCGAGTTGAGGAAAAGGACAGGCCGGCTGCGATTTTCAGCGCGCTAGCTGCCTCCGCCTCGCTCTTTGCACCTAGCAAGTCGTATGACTCCGAGGCATATAGTCTCCCACCGAGTTCGACGCGAGAGGCGTAAAAGTGGCCTAAAGAAAGTCAAACATGAGGATAAATTTGCTTTAGGAGGATATCTCAGACGAACCGTATTTTTGATTGAAGGCGAGGAGCTCGGTGACTGATTTCGTATCGCGAACCCTCTTCAGGTGTGCAGCGCAGTCCTGCGTCAATTCGAGGCTATAACTGTCCAAGTGCAGAACCACTTGAGGAAACTTTGCCAATCAATGACCCAAACAGAGATAGCGAAAAAGATACAATAGTCAATACTTACATTGTACGATATATTCATCATTTTCTTCTGAGTAGATCCCTCTTTAACCAGTGCAGCAGTTTCATTCTTAGAGGAGCCTCCGCTGACAGCTGCAGTGACTCCAAAAGCGCCGCCACCGCTGGACACTCTCAGTCAGTCAAGATCATAAATATCACCAGGGCTGGTTCTCACAAGGAGCCTTGGAGCTCAGTCTGAGAGAAGGAACTCTCTGCGAACGAAGTCTCCATCGAAGTCTGCGTCTCGAAAACGTTGACGTACGACTCGTCCTCTACGACAAAGCGTGGAATGCGGAAAGGTAAACCCAAGTCTACATCCTGATCGGAGCTTTCAGCAGGCATAACGAACTGATCACTGATCTCGTATGGCGCAAAAAGTCTAGTCTTGAGCACAAAAGCTGCTGGTGATTAGAATTATTTTAAAAAAAAGAGATTTAACAAGCTGCCACTTACCCGTATATGGAGCCCTCTCGATCCTGCGAAATCGCAGCTGGGTGCTTTTACCCCCAACTTCGGAGCCGGCATAAGTAAAAGCCAATCGATAGCCGTTTAGGAGCGCGTTGTTGCGAATGATGGAATCCCATTGCTTTTCCGTCAGATCTGTTGGGCTCCTACATATGAAAGCAGGGTGTTAACGCATGGACAGTAAGGAATACCCTATTTCACTTCTTTTCTTTTCTTTTTGCTTACACTTTCTCGCCACCCGACGTGGCCATGAATTTGGAATGGTCATAGTTGCTCTGGAGATGTGTAATCCCAAGACGCTTCAAGAGTTCCGGTCGATTCTTCTGTTTCCTTTATTAGTTTCCGAATTCCTGATAGAATAGTTCTCATTGAGCCCAGGTGATAGATATAGATCCTGCCTTTAGGTCCAAGTCCAGCTCCTTATCGAGCAGTTTCAAAACCTCCTTGTCTAAGACATTTTTCTCCGACTTCTTGTTTTGCAGATACACCGTGTATCCCTTGGTTGGGGTGTCTGCGGTTACTGGAATAACTGTTGCCACAGTCGAGATCACTGGAGTTTCATCTTCATCTCCATCTCCCTTTTCCTCCATCTTTCCCTCCATCTTTCCCTCCTTCTTTTCCTTCTTCTTTTCCTTCTTCTTTTCTGCCTGCTTTTCGTCCTTGCCAGGCTGTTTCTCAGGAGGAGGATCAGTAGGTCCTTGAGCTACAATGTCTAGGTATTCTGAAAACAGAACGTCGTCTGCAACGCGTGCGCCAGACACATTGCAGAAGTAACGAACTTTTCTACATATTTTTCATCCATTTGCTTATTAGTCTTTGCCGTGCAGCGAGGAAAAAAGTAGAGCAAGAAGTTATCTATACATGCCCAGTCAGACTCAACGCTCCCTTTTTCATCAGCAACGCGCGAACGGTGGACAACTTGGCTGTCTTGATAGTCTCCTCGGTGAATTTATCATTTTCACTGATCATGACGGTATGTTCTTGCCTGGACGAGCCATCCGTTTTGTCGTACGACCGCAGATTCAGCTGAAATGGGGGTTTGGGGGGTTCGGGTTCGGTCTTGTTGTTTTTGGTGAGAAGTTTCGCAGCTTGCTCACTAGTGAGGTCGTTAGAAGTGACAAGCCCTGCGACCTGCTCACTAGTGAGATTGTTTCTAGCGACAAGCCCTGTGACCTGCTCACTAGTGAGATTGTTTCTAGCGACAACCCCTACGACCTCCTCACTAGTGAGATCTTTTCTAGTGACAAGCGCCGCGACCTTCTCATCATTGAGGTCTTCTCTAGCTTCAAGCCTCGCGATCTGCTTACTATTGAGGTCTGTTCTAGCTTGAAGCCTCGCGATCTGCTTACCAGTGAGGTCTTTTCTAGCGATAAGTGCTGTGACCTGCTCACTAGTGAGGTCTTTTCTGGCGATAAGTGCTGTGACCTGCTCACTAGTGAGGTTTCTGTGAGTGACAAGCGCTGCGACCTCCTTAATATGGAGGTCTTCGATATTGAGTTCTCCACGAGAGAGATCCGCCACGAGCTCCTCAACATCGACGCCTTTAACTCTAGACATTTTTTTTAAAAAAAAATAGAAATTTTTTTCTCAACTTTAATGTGTTTTTTTTTGGGCAGTCGGGAGATACAGGGGAATTTATACCTCCCGCCAGGACTCGATCCACTTCAACACAAGGTGGATAATGGGTCTGATTGTAGTACGTGGACATGCATGATCCCACTGCGAACAACTACGGAATAACAAGATCTGCACTCGATCGGGACAGCCTATTGGTTCCATCTTCGAACAGTTCACCTTTCTCCAAAAGAAATCTCCACAGCCTGCAGCTAGTCGTCCGGTGATTTGGTATATTATTGACCACACCGCGTGTGGCTGGCTGAACATCAACCAAACACAGCTGAATGATGCCTTAATTGGCTTCAAATTTCCACATATGTTCTACGCACTCGCCATCATTTTATATTAGGCTATGGCAGTAACAAATGCCCAGATGCTGAGTCGTAGTATGTAAAAAGAGACGGAGTAGATAGGCAATTGTGCGTGGACAGATCTACAGTACGAGCCGAGCCGAGCCGAGATTCGTAATCCAGTCTAATTTTACTGCATCTGCCTACCTCGTCATCAAATGAGTTCTTTGCGATACCATACGTCTGAAATCTTTATCCTACGCGAGCGATAATACAACGCTGCTTTCTAGCGCGCCGGTCTTGAAACTGGTTGATGGGGGCCTGGACTTGGACTTGGACTCAAGGCAGGATCTATATCGATCAGCAACATCGGGGATTTGATTGAATGGAGTGTGTTGCTATATCACATTTCGGCATTATAACCGTAATGGGGCACCTGATGCGCAGTTTCCAAATGCTTCCACATAAACACGAGCTGCTGCATTGGTAACTTCCATTCAATGAAAAGCACAATCTCTACAGTACAGAAGGAAACCATTTCTTTAACCTCACGGCGCCCGCTGTGAAGGTTGGCATATGCAACTGTGTAAGGACCTATTAAACTGTCAATCAGCTTGTTGGTTTAGTGACGAGGTTGCAACTGCCTAGAAGATTTATCCTTGAGATTGAATAGTTGCTGGCTCTATTCTATATGGGTTGCTAATAGACACACTGCAGCGTACTCTTACTCGTGCCACAAGCCCTAGATAAACCTAGATCGTGTCCTAGATTGTAGGCATACTTTGTTTAAGAAACCGAGGACACTTTCACATTAGACCCTCGCACTATGAATTTTGTTTGTCAAGAATTCTGCAATTAAAAGATCACTAAATTACTATGTAGCCGGTTTTATCTAGAAATATGTTGGTCTAATTAGCATATTTCTCCTTCAAGGCCTCTGTATGGTCTGCTTCTATTACAATAAAAATATAGCTCGACACGAGATATAGATGTAATTTGCCTTATTTATTCGGGAACGTTCTCACTCGACTTATCCGATTAGTGCAGCCAGGAACACGCTCAGTTCTACTCAGTGAGCAAAGCAGAATCCCAAGTCAGTTATCTAGGTAAATATCGGTGTCCCAATACGGCATCAACACGGCTCGGTGTTTACCCCGCAATATAAAGTCAAAAATTGCCAAAAGAGGCAATCTGGTCCGACCCGAGTCGTATGATCTTATCAGATCTTTGAATTTGCACACCAAAGCTGACGTGTTCACACCGGATTTATGACGCTCGGCGATAATTACTCCTATGAGATACCAACAGAGAGGGAGGTATAAAAGCTGTTGAGCCCCAGCGTATGTTTGTGAGTATCATCTCGAATTTTACTTAATTTAAATCGTATGGAACTCCCCCGCCCGTCTTTGCGCCTTTTCTTTTTCTTTTTCTTTCTTTCTCTCTCAATCGGTTACATATATTTCTTTCCATTCGAGAAAGAAGCAACATCAACCAACATGGCTACGCAAGAACCTCTTGATCAACGCTCGGCTCAGCTCCGGGAATACATCAACTCCTTCCCTCCTTCAAATTTCAAAGGCCAACCACAGGCCCTCATCAATGCGATTGACAACTTCACCTCCACCGGGAGAGGCATGATGACCTTTAAACAAGCCAAATTAGACATTGTCCACCCAATCTTCGAGGCCATGCATCCCAAGCCGAAAGTGATTCTCGAGTTTGGATGCTACGTCGGTCGCTCCGCACTGGCCTGGGGTACAATCCTCAGGGAGTTCCATGGACCCAACGCGGCTGCCGAGGGAGCTCGTGTCTATACATTTGAGCTTAACCAGGCCACTGCCGATCTGGCACGCGGCTTTGTGCAACTGGCCGGGTTGGACGATATTGTGCATGTTCTGGCTGGCCCAGCCTCGGAGTCTGTCAAGACACTTTATAAGGAAGGCAGGATTGTTCCTGGAGGGGTCGATGTGGCTTTCTTTGATCACTGGGAGAAATACTATCTGCCGGATCTGCAGCTGTGTGAGAGCCTGCAGCTCTTCCATAAAGGTTCGTTGGCTGTCGCAGACAATACTGATTACCCCGGTGCACCGGATTATCTGAAGCATGTCAGAGCTGGAGGGAGTGGACCTGTTCGCTATGAGACCAAGACTTATGAAAGTACTTCGCAAGGTCCCGTAAGTGTCAACCTAATCAACAGGTCAATATGGAATAGTGAATTAATGAAGGGCTAACGTATTTCTATCACAGAACCTTGTCGAGATTAGTACCGTGGCTGAGGTTTGAGTCAAGATATAGAAATACTCTGCTTGATACTTTTTGGATTGACTTCTAGTTTGGCTTTAATCGGTTCTGGGGGAGATCTATAATCAGCTCAACAAATAATGACAGATGATATCATGAAATTTCAATAGCTAATTATGTTCACTTTCAAAATTATCTATACAGAAAGTAATTGTACCTATTAGAGAAGACACGTGAAAATGAGAACTATTCAGCCCTATCCAACTTCCCCTTCAACCCTCCATCATCAAGAATGCTCCCAAACATAGCAGCCTCAAAAAGATAATTGACCTGCCACGCATGTTGACTTGCGTGCGCCGCAACCCACGCCAAATCATCAACCAGGGCATACGAATATGCCCTCGCTACCGCCATCCTCAGGCCATTAATAAGGCAATCTTCTCTCACTTTGTCCACCAACCCTCTGGAAGCATACTCCAGCGGCCCCTCGGCCATATAAAACCAAAGATCCTTCAACAATGGATCTCCATGAGACTGAGCAAGACGATGTACAACATGATCACAGATTCCCTCACCGTTGCATGCACCGACTAGAGGACGACTATATCCAGTCGTGTGCAAATTCTCGTCAAAAACTTCCTCAAAATCGGCCTCGCGCTGAGCCGGTCGAACACTTCGCACTTTGCTATAACCCAACACGGCGCGTCGAAGGAAGTTGTGTCTGTCATTGACAATGTGCCAAACATATAAAAATGAGCTCATACGGGCGCCTGGCTCGGACCAGCGTTGAGCGTACATTCTGGCTCCACTGTGCGCCTGTGCATCGTACACGCGCCTGAGTGCTTCCTCAGTGATGACGCCGGTTTGTGTCATGTCCGCCGTGTTGAGGATGCTATTGAAGAGCTCGGAGTTGTGTATATCGGACCCAACATCGACTACATCTGTTGCCGGACAACTAAACACAAAATCATTCACAATTCCACCACTATCAGAACCCTGTGCAATCATTTCTGCAGCCATGCCCCACAGGCTCGATTCGCAGAAATTCAATGCTAGGGCATCGTTCCGGTTCAATATCGCCGTTTTATAAGAGAGGTTGGCTATATGTGTCTCCTCCAGCACAATCTTGGTCCGTATATATCGTAGTCCCAGCTCTGCTGCTGCCCGTCGCTTTCTGCCTCCAAGGGTAGCCAGAGCATATCGATCTGTGCCTGCCTGTTTGAGCAGCGCCTGGTATTCCGGAAACACCTTGTCGTATCCATGTTCATAAAAGAAGCCCATATCAGAGCAGTAATTCGAGTACAAAACTTCCGGATCATATGCGCCAAGTAAGAAATTCAAAAATCCACTACCAAATAAAGCCGCATTCGTTAACAATGGTGGTGGCCAGTCTCCCACGCCTAGCAGGTCGATGACTGCGTCGGGCACACGAGTAATCCCGTATCCCTTTGCAGGCAATACCCTCCCAGCCTTGTGCTGCTCCTCACGCCATGCGAGGAGTTCACTCGAAAGGTGGATATCAACCACCTGACTGCTGGGACCATCTGATTCGGATCTCTGAACCTCGCGAAAGACTTCTCTGAGCTTATCGAGTCCGAGGTCGAGTACCTTTTGCCAACTGTCGGCACTCTGATCTGGGAGCAAGGCACGCGCTAGTGCATACCCAGAGCATGGTGCAGCACGTAGAGTAGCTTCGTGCTTGATTGCATATTCCGTGGTGCCCCAGAAGTAGTTGCTTTGGTGGAACTGTTTGATTCTGCGGGGTTGGGCTTTGTGAGGGTCTTGGGGAAGGGGTTTTGAAGGTGGATAGGTCATCCCGATCAAAGTCCAGATAGACACCATCTTTATAAAGTGCTGTTTGATTGAATGTTTGAAGAACAATTTTTATTTATCTTGAGAATCCTTTCACACTGCTGGATTTGACGGCCTTTTTAAATAGATTGGAGGCTTCGTATACGGCCATCTTACCCAGCTTTCCATGGCAGGTAGTTTTCATCTTATCGACATCTTTAACCAGTAAATTCACTGAATCAACAAGCACTTGCATATGACACGACGTCTTATGCACAGTTCCAAGGTTCGTCGCATATATTGACAAATGTTGTTCAAAACCACACATCTTGCCAAAATAAAAGTATGAAGAGACTTCATCTTCAGCCAGCCTGCGCCCATGCACGAGCTGCTTAAGCCCGTGGCGCGGTCAAGATCAGAATATCCCGCTGCATTTATGTGGTGCTTAGCCACAAAAAGCCTTCGCTGGTAGATCAATATGCATTGCATGTGCAGGAAATCAGCCAGCCAGCCAGAGAAACACGGCAAGCCCGAACGGTGTCGCCGTGTGCCTAGGAAAATAGCCGAATCTCGGAATACTTTCCTACAAGGAGCGTCGTGGCTTTTAGACTTATCTGCTTCAGTGCCTGATGAACCACTGACCTGCTGAACTGCCGCAGGAACTTGCAGGAACTAATGCGTGTCGTGTTGGATTGCCGGGTGGAAGAACCAATCGAAACCGCCAGCCATTGCTAGAGTGAACTCCAACTGGCCGGGCAGGCTGGGCGATGAATAAAGTAGATAATAGAAGGATTTACTATAGCAGAATTGCCGAAAATGGGTTTTTATTCTTGCATTGCATATTTGCTGGAGCCAATGAACTATACCACGTTGTTCTATATCCATGGATGTACATGCTGCTGCATGATTGGCGTTCACACGAACCTTCCCGTTTATATAGATACGATGCCGGTGCCTAAATCTGCTTGTTCCTCTCATGGCTTGGAAGCTCTTTGAGATCACCGCGGTGTTGTGGGTAGTTCTCTATCCTGTAGTGTTCTGAAACGCTGCTCTCATAGACGAATGAACATTGAGTTTAGCTCACGCCTTATATAATTATAAACGAATATTATAAACGAATATTCTTGGGAAACAGCTGCCGGGGGTCTGTCAATAGATAATCATTCTAAATATTGTGGAATGAGAGCAGTATTAAGACCATCCCCTATACATCACGCCGTGTCTATTAATAATTATTATAAATATTCGGAGCCCCCCTTTTAGAGATATTATATATCAATACTGTCTTCTTCATATAGATTAGACCCTAGAAGGTCATCAAATCATCTTGTTATTCTAGTCTAGATATTGTATTTGGTTCTAGAGGCCCTCTGCAGGGGTGGTAACACTTTCGTTCAGGGACTGTATATCGTCCTGGGGCGTACTCCAGATGCTTATCATAACCCTCGGGGGATGCTTCATATCGCTGTGGAGTTTGCCTCGGATTCACTCGTTCAATCCCGGAAAGCGCACGACTGACATTCGATAGCTGCCCTTGCGCCTCGTTAAGAATGTGCCTCATCTCTGAATATAAGCCCGGATCACTGTATGTCTATGAAAGACCTCCAGTGGGGATTCCCGTCAAACCCTAACCCTAAATTATAGGTGGAGAAGCCCTCTCCGGTAATTGCTTGCAGCACACGTGACACGTTGACACTCGCGCACGGACCACCAATAGAAACGCGGTATCTCCCGTAAAAATAAATAATTATCTGCCCTTGTCATGGCTTTGGCTTCCATCTCAGACATATCGCCGTGATGGACGTCTTCCACCTTCTTGATGAACCACCAGATCCTTGACTTTATTATGGACGATGGATCAAATTATTGAACAAAACCCTATCGGGGAGGGCCTCAACAGCTTTTGCACTTCATTTGGGATGACCTGTAAAGAGCACGGCATCTCAGGCACTCCAGAGTCGCTGGAACAGCTTAGCCGTAATGGTAGTGTAGCCCGACTCCCCCCATCCCTTCCTTTTGACGCGTTTTTAAGCATTGCTGACTTGGTAGAACTCCAATACATGTCGCTCAACCTTTTGGCGGCACTGCAGTTTCTTCCGACAGCTCGCTTACTCCATTCTAAGAGCGGAAGTACTCTTTTCACTGAAATATCACACCTGAACTCAATCGTCACTTCCGATGACTTCGACTTTGACCGTTTCAAGCCCATTATAATTGCAATCGTTACAAGAAAACCCGACATTGAGATCTGGAGCCGACTCCGTAGCGCTATCGTCGAAACTACTCCACCTCCCCAGCCGACAGCGTTGGCAGTCCTGCAAACACCATTGAATGTAAATGCGAACAGCTCTGTGAACTCTTCTGAACACCGCAAGTACATGGATAATGTACTCAAAGACGAACTCCGTTTCTTATATGCGGGAGTGGACAACTTCCATGAAACGTACTTTGGAGAGGTGGTCGACCTTAAGAGGGCGTCTGACGTTGTCTTCGAGAAGTGCATGCGAGGAAGCGACCCACTTTTTCACGAAGGATGGACTGGGTGGCCAGAAGACGCGGACCAAGATCGCGTCTTAGACTGGTTTGAAGAAGTGATCGAAAAATTCACCGAGTTTTCAGAGGGCTTCAGGCCGAAGCAAACATCACGGAGTCTTTTGGCAGAACCAAATCGGCCGATAGAAGGCTCCGTTGCAGAACGCAAGTTAGATATCGCCCTAGTCAGCAATATCGATGCTGAAAACAATGGGAAATATCATTGGTCGCAGATCTTAGTTCCTGGAGAGCTGAAGAGCAACCCCTCTGCTGACACTGCAGCGAAGGCGTGGCTTGACCTTGGAAGGTATGCAAAAGAGGTACTCACTACTCAAGACACTCGTCGCTTTGTTATAGGATTCACCCTCTGTGGCTCACTCATGAGGATATGGGTGTTTGATCGCTTAGGAGGGATTGCATCTGACCGATTTGATATTAATGAAGATGGGCTGCAATTTGTATCTACAATCCTTGGGTTTCTCTGGATGGATGATGCCCAATTAGGATTTGATCCTACAATTATTACCGTGGATGGTGAGAAGTGTATTGATATTGAACGGGATGGCCACATTGAGCGTCTGGTTATTGATCAGTTGATGAAGCGTGCTTCTTGTATAGCCGGTCGTGCAACAACCTGCTGGAAAGCTCATCGTTCTGATGATCCTCAAACACCGCTTGTCATCAAAGATTCCTGGCAGTACACAGAGCGCGAGGAAGAAGGCGAGCTACTTCAGAAAGTTACCAACGCAAGCGTGACCAATGTGGCTCGATATTACCATCACGAAACTGTTCAAGTACTCGGCATGGATGACGATATTCAAGGGAATGTGCGAAAGGGTCTAGATGTAACGACGGCAGAGAACTATCCATCGATAGGACCAATCGTTAACTCTGATACTCCTCCAACGAGTTCACGGACTACCGGCCGGAAACGATCAGCCACCCAAAATGGCATGTCTGGGCCGCCCAGAAAGCGAATTGCTTTGTCATCCCCAACCGAGGGAAGCAGACGTCCAATGCCAAATCGTGTGCATCGGCGTGTTGTTTTGCGCGACTATGGAAAAGCTATCTATAAGGCTACATCCCCGATCTCTTTACTTGCTGCGCTAGAGGGCTGTATCAGTGGACATCAATCTTTGTTGAATGCGGGCATTCTTCACAGAGACATCTCAATCAATAATATCATGATCAAAGAATGCGAGGAAGACTCTATCTGGCCCTCGTTCCTTATCGACCTTGACCTTGCCGTCGAAACGAGCCGGGAAGGCCCCTCAGGGGCAAGAGGCAGAACCGGCACAAAAGCATTCATGGCTATTGGGACACTTCTTGGCGAGGATCATTCTTTCATGCACGATCTCGAGTCATTCTTTTGGGTGCTCTTCTGGATATGCATCCACTACGGAGAACCAGGCCAAAGCAGGAGCGTCCCACGGTTTGATGAATGGAACTATGCCGACATGGAGGCTTTAGCGGCGGAAAAAATGGGGGTATTAGTAGATGAGCAACACTTTCGAAAACTCATGGCGGAGAATTTTACGGAACACTACCGATCGTTGATTCCCTGCATGATTAAACTAAGCAGGGCAGTATTTCCAAATCATGTAAGGTGGAAGCAAGAAAAGGTGGCTTTGTATTCAGAGATGAGGTACATTCTTCGCGATGCCCAGGAACGACTATCAAGTCAACAGAGAAAGGAGGGCTCGTCGGTTTAATATGAACTCGCGCTTCATAGGACAATCGTTGGCGGAGTGCTTCCAATGTTTATGATACCCTGTACAATATGTTAAACAGTCTTACTTTCCAAAGCAGCGAGACGTTCTAGTTACAACGCTATAAAGCAGCCTCAGGATTCGGGAATCAAGGCAGGAATTAGGGCAACCACGCTCCAACCCCAACACAAAAGTGTTAACCTTTATGCAGAAGATCTTCACATCTTGACTAGAATTACAAGATAACTTGAAGACCTCCTAGAATCTGTATAAAGAAGAGAGTTTTGATTATAATATATCTATAAGGGGGGCTCCAAAGATTGATAATAATTATTAATAGACACGGCATGAAGTATATCTATGAAATATCTGATGTCTGGCAGGATATTTGCGTGAATCGCCTCAAACCGGGTTCCAATTCAACCCAAAAAAAGAGATCGTAATAAAAACGGACTGCGGTGACCTCCCAAGTACCATGTACACTGGAGGCTGACTCTCGAAGATGTCATCGCAGTTTAATAGATAATAGGTAAGCCTTGACGTAGGTAATCCATCGGAATCCGAGCATGTCGGGCCAAGAAATGTGCAAAAGGTCAGTTTGAAACAGAACCTCCACCTGGATCCAAAAACAGAGGAAATGGTGTTGTATGTAGCAGGGTGAGCTAGAGCCCCTGAATCCAGGGGAAATATGCAACTGATAGAATCTGAAATGAGATCTTGTCCAGGGCAGAGTCAGTGTATGTAGTATTTATTCAAAATTCCGGCAACGATACTTTCAACAAATATCCGGATCCTCTAGAAACCTGGCTCTCTAGATTTATTAAAGATGGTCATGCGTTATAATCCAAGTGAATTGTCCTCAAATAAACAAAAAGAAGGAGAGAATCAAGGCTCCCTCTTAAACAACTTCAAAATAAGCTCGCTCTCGCACGCAGCCGCAACATCAACACTAGTCCTCTGTCTCTTATCCTCAGCCATAGGGTCCAAGCCCATGTCCATCAACCGCTTGAATCGTGCAGCATGAAAGGGTGCCTGTTGAGTTACGTGTATGGGCTCCGGTTTGACTGCAGCAATGACATGGAGCAGCGTAGACCCATCATTACTTCGGGCAAAAATATCAGTACCAGATGTCAACAAGTCCTCGAACATCTCATCCTTTCCTGTCGAACCATACACGGCCCCATTGTGCTTAAGAAAATTAAACAGCGGTGTTTCTCCATTTTTGTTTTGCGCGTTGATGTCTACACCTGCTTTGAGGAATCTTTTGAATATGTCTTTATCCCTCCCATAATAGACTTTGGCAAGGTGGTGGAGAGCTGTGTCTCCATTCCTGTCTGGTAGGAGAGGATCTGCTCCATTGTCTAGAAGAAATTCAATCAGTTTATGACATCTCTCATGAAGAGCATTATGAAGAGCCGTCTCATTGGCCTTGTCGGTTTGATGTACGAGGCTCGGGTTAGCCCTCAGAGTGACCCGGAGGGACTGTTTTACCGCGCTCGCAGTGATCAGACGCCCAATGTGATGCAGGATTGTTCTTCCCTCGTTGTCCTGGGTCATGACATCTGCCCCACGATTGATGAGTTCTTCAAAGCAGTCCATGGAGTTTACTTTCTGGGTTTCTTTTCTTCCTCTGAAGTAGAAATCCACACTATCGTTCTTGGATGCAGCTAAAAGTAGGGTGCAGCCAGCGGCGTGTGTCCGTGATAGTCAGGAATGTAGAGACTGTGCGTCTCCCCTAAAATCCTTTTTGAACAGGTCGTAGTATCTCAAAGACAGAGCATTCTCTAGTGAACGTTCTCGTACGTATTTACGATTTTCCAGCGACCACCCTTTTTCTTTTTCGTCTTGTGGCGGTCTCCCGTTCTCGTCTAGAGTATCTCTCATTGCATTCCGGCATTTGATCGCAGCCGATATTTTCAGCTCCGAGTCGAGGTCTTCATACGAGAGGTACGTTTGAACACGAGCAGGGGGCGGCAAGGGTTGGAGACAGGATATTGTATATCCATATCCAGACTGTGCAGCAGTTTTCCAAGCAAACTTCAAAGATCTTTCATCACTCTCAACATCAGCCCCATGTTTGACAAGCAGATCTATGATCTCGGCCACTCGTGTTGTATCATGCTCCGAATTGGTTCTTCCAAAGGTGGGCTCAGTATCATCGTCAGCTCGATCAGGGAATGGACGCGTTTTATCCTTCACCGTTAGACCTGCTGCATTAAGGCCCTTGTCTGATCGCGTATCAGGCGACCTCGCTGCTGGTATTCGACGATCCTAAAGCGAGGCTTCTTTTTCAAACTCTCCACATAATGCGAATGGAGAGAGTCGGCGGATGTCAAGAACGTTGCAGACTGCTCCAGCCTCAAGCAACGGTTTGACAGTCTCAGGTCGACCAGAACGGCATGCGTAATGAAGGGCAGTCCGCCCGTCTTTATCTTGACTGTTCACAAATTCTAAGAGGAGTTCCTCAGAAAGAGACGTGGCTCGAGATAGTATCATATCAATGATGCCGGATTGGCGTGCACGCGCGGCAAGATGAAGGACTGTCATTTTATCATGTGTAGCTGCACGAATGTCGGCTCCAGCGTTGAGAAGTTTATAAACAAATATTTCAGAGATGGTGGAAGCTATTTGTAATGGCAGAATACCCTCGTTATCACTAACTCCTAAGCATTCGCACCGTTCGAGAACATAATCAAGAATTGTGTAAGCCGTGTCTCCGAATTGATGCTCTGGAAAGCTGTCGTCTCGCGAACAGACAGCGTGCAAAACGGTTCGGCCTTGGTGATTGCGCTGGTTGATGTTCATACCGATATCAATCAATCGCTCCAATATTTCTCGCTTTTTGTGCAATGATCTATTAGTGACCACTTCATGGAGCGGTGTATTGCCACCGTAGTCCGACACGCGAGGATTAACGGCCAAGTTTTGAAGACGAGATAGAGCGTCTGGGTCGGCAATGGAACAATGCCACAAAGTACGGCCTTTGTAGTCACGCGTATCTAGGGACGCACCCTGGCTAGCGAGGAGGTCCAGGATTTTTGTTCTATCGTCTAAAAGTTTCCTTGGTGACAATTGATCGAAAAGAACTGACTGGCCCTTATTGTTGCGTATTTCAGGGTCTGCTCCAGCTAGAAGAAGACTTTTAATCGTTTTTTGATCAAGGTTACGTTGAGTCATTTGGTGCAATGGAGTGTTTCCCCATTTATTTCTCAAGTTTGGATCGGCGCCTGCGCCCAGCAACGCGTCAATTAGCTGAAGGTTGAGCCAACCGCTCCCTAGAGCGAGATGCAATGGCCCGTTTCCTTCCAAATCGGTGGCATTTACATCAGGCTTGTAGGCTAAAAAGTCGATGATCTTTCGGACGTTGCTTGGGCGGTGTGCAATGCGACAAAGCAATGGTGTCATTCCATAATAATGATTCATCTCCCCACGACTTTATGGAGTGGATAACTGTCTCTCCAGCGTTGTTCTCCGCGGCAGGATCAGCACCTGCATCCAGCAAAGCCTTGACGAATTCGATAGATGACCTGAAGGCGCAGTGCAAAACCGTCAAGCCACTGGGGGTCTTCGCATGGATATTGGCGCCAGCTTTGAGGAGAGCCTTTAAACACTTCACACGTTCATCCGGTTATACACCGCTCCGCACAAAGCATGAAGCGCCGTGTGTCCTGTTTTGGCTTCTGAGCCTGGCGTTTTTTCTTGAAAGTCGGCATCTGTAGAAGAGAGAGAATCTTCTGTCTCTCGCTCGGAATCTTCACAGGGCACGTTTTCGGAATCTTCGCAGGGTACGTTTGGATCCGCGCCCGCCTCTATCAAGACTTCGATTGTCTTGAGATCTGCACTCTTGCAAGCCATGAATAGCGCGGTATCACCTTGCACCTTTGCGTTGACATCGACTCCCGGCTGTTGTAAAATTAGGTCCACAATGCCCGATCGACCTTTCTCGGCTGCCCAGTGTAGCCTTCTGTGCAAATCTTCTACAGTCGTTAACTTTGGCACAAACTCGAGCACTGTCTCTAGATGACCGGCATGGCACGCATACATCAAAGGGGTGTCACCTATAGTACTAGGTCCATACAAGCCAGGGACAAATTGCGGCGTAATGGGCATGGTTTCCCGTGTCTTTGTCGTCAATGGACTGACTCCAGCAGCAAGTAAGACTTTGACAGCATCCACATAGTTCAATCTGGCGGCGATATGCAATGGTTTTAGGCCCCCGCTCAGTTCAACATCAGGGTCAGCTCCATGCTAAATGAGCACCTGAATAACATCTCCGTGATTGTATGATGCTGCCCAGGATATGGGTAAACTCTTAGATTCTCTGTCCATGACTTCGCCTTTGGATAGGATATGTTTTGCAAATTGAGATAGACCAGTTTTAGCAGCGACGTGGAGGGGTGTTATGCGCTCAGTTCCCCAGCGATGCCAGTCCAGATTCAGCCACACATTATATCGGTGCGTCTCCGCACAAAAAGCATCAAGAACGTCATATAAATTCCCATTTTTTCTCCTGCTGCCTCTGCCCGATGTGCATGCTTGTACCAGTTGTTTGAGGCATACTCCAGGAATGGGAATTGCAATCGTAGTTCGCGTTCCTCCTTCCGATCGCTGGATTGATTACCGCTTTCCGTTGATAATTTTTTGGTCATCGCTATGTTGTCCAGACATCCTGCCCGCAAATACGACAAACATTCCATAGCAAGGTGCAGGTTAGTTGAACCAGCTTCAAAGATTGGATACTCTAGGTTTTTAGACGATGTTGATCGGGTGTACCAGAGCGTGTGTTTAGCATTTCCGCAATTTCAAGAAGTCGCAGTGGGTGTGTTGCATGAGTGACAAGCTGAAGGATCAGGAGTTGGGTCTCAGAAGACACATTCGATCGCTGAGCATGTTTTCGTAGTAGGCCATTGTATATAGTGTTAAGATCCATTGGTAGAGCGTTAAGAACCTCGTGCACATCTGCACCAGGCTCGAGGAAGGCATTCATGGCCATTTTCGCATACAAAAATATACCATTTTCCCGACCGGGAATCGCTTCTTGTATAGCACTCCAATTTTCTTGGGCGATGGATGAGGAGCGAAGCTTATACTGAACATATGCCATGATATCGAGATCCACAAGTCTTTCTTCTAGTCGGATTTGTGGAATAGCTGGAAAAGATCTCAAAGATGTCTCCAAGCTGGCTGTTGGGCGAGATGTCATCAAAACCTTTATACTTCCTGGGCACCACTGGCCTAGATCAATCAAACCCTGAAGAAAGTCATCATGTCCTGGATCCATCTCGTCCAAAGCATCTGTCACACAATAGGCCTTAGGGAAGGTAGATAATGCCATTCTAAGATTACTCCACAGATCGGTCGGCGACAGACTATCCAGAGACCGACCACCTTCAAGATATTCTTGAAGTTTGACTTGTTGTGGCGGGCTATAGTCTAGGAGCTGACACAACCAGTCCCGTAGCGCGTGGACGGGCTCTCTATACACCGCCGATCGGGGTTTCATGACTCAATAACTGCATATTTTGTTTTCATCAGCTACCCTGCTACTATCACGACTATTAATGATTATTTATTCGCAGATGATACCACATCAGTATAGTCGCTTTGTTGTTTCTTCAAGAAAGCCTTTGTTCCATGGATGCTGGCCACAAGTAGATGTATTGATGGATTACTCTTCTACCTCACGCAATGCACTCCAGTACAAGTACGAAATATTCTTGACTGATCAATTGAGCAAGCCATATGAATGATAGATAGATATCCATCGGTCGATACTTTCTATATCCTGCCCTAGCCCTAACCCTAACAGCTGAAAACGGCCAGTCGCATCTGCTCCCAACGCAGGCTGTGATTGGCCGGAATGCGGCGGCTATCCCGCTAAACCAGATACGGCATGGTGTGGATGGGCCGATTCGTAATAGCGTTTCTAGCGTCTTACCTCTTTGGTATTATTGCTCCCACTTTCCAGGCTGGGCTGGATATGGTATGCCTGTGGCTGAGTCTTCCATATTGGGCTGGATGTGAAGCAAATGTCTCATACGCGAAGCCCATGTCTCGGACTCTATTATTATCTAATGGTGATTATTCTCGGCCATGTTCATGTTTGTGTTCGTTTACGTTTTGTATTCATTGGATGACGTCGGCGACGTTCCAAGTTTCGATCGATGTTTATCTGGCGAAACGTGACGAGCGAGTGAGTGAACCGTGGTACAGTAGTTCGGCAACAGGGCAGTGTTTCGATGCCCACTGCTCAGCCTGTTTGGACTCTGATTTTTGTGTCAAAAATTACCGTGTCGTATGATGAGGAAGAAACTCGTAACCTCTGACGTACCCTGGGTCGTTAGCTGCGTACGAACCAGTCGAGCTGAACAAGGATGCTGCAGACGGATTAGATAATGCCTGCAAGCCTGTCAACAAAACAGATACTCCGGCTGCAACACCCCGCCATCTGAACACTGCACATCACACACTCGTCAGCCAATCCATTGATTTCATTCTCGTTGAAATACACTTTAAAATTCTACATTTGTGTTTGTATGTCGCAGCCTTCTGCCTTACAGTGAGTGGTACGGCCAAAAATAAAAATCGGCCGGGTGCAGATAGCGCCGCGTCTGTGCTCCCGGGTCCCCACCGCAAATCCGGTTCGGTTTCCCGTTCAACCTGAGATCGTATAAGAAGGCTTAGCTCTCAGCAGCGTTGGTTTTTCTTCACTTTTTCTTCTTCTTTTGCAACGGTGGCAGGCATTACTAGACACCCTCAACTCATCTCCAGTCAAGTCAACATGCGGTTCCTCTTCATCCTCTCTCTGCTCGCAGCTAGCGTGCTAGCAGACGATCCCACCCCAAGCGCCAGCGTCCCAGATCTGATAAGGCGACAACAGGTCAGCAATTCCAGCACCACCTCTTTTCCTTCTACCTCAGAGACCTCGACGTCGGATTTGTCAAGCCCAACGTCTGTCAGTCCAACTTCGACTTTTACGACTATTCCATCGACATCTTTGTCGCCCACTACTTCGTCGTCGTCAACATCTTACTCATCCGCAACGTCTGTGCCGTTTTCTTCAACACCTAGCAGCAGCTCGTTCACGACTACTACCTCCTCTTACTCTTCGTCTTCCTCCTCCTCATCATCATCCTCAACGAGCTCATCTTCCTCGTCATCAACCTCCAGCTCGTCTTCATCGTCCACCTCATCATCATCGACTTCCACAACGAGCTCCACAACTTCCTACACCACCTCAACATCCAAGCAAACAACCACTCTGCCCAATGGAAGCGTGAGCACCGTCACAGACGTCACCGTCGTCGTGGCCACCGGCTCAGCCCAAACATCAAGCACCAGCACCGCCGCAGGCGCAACCTCGACCCCGCAACTGCAAACCGCCGGTGCTGCTGCTCCAACTCGCAGCGTGGCCATGGGAATGTGTGCCATGCTCGCTGGTGCTGCTGCTGTTGCCATGTCGCTGTCTCTCTAAACTAATCTGGATGAACTAGAGCAGACCACTTTTGTCTTATTTTTTTGCATATTCTCGGAGTTTTTTTTTTTTTAAGCATGTTGTTCCCATTTTAGCGACTCTCGCATCATCACGATCCTTAAACGAGCTCATGTCCTTACGACTGTATCATTCCTTACATAATATTTTTGGTGGCCTCAACGAGGGCTGCCGTCGCATCTTCAAAATCCGTACATTTGGCGAAGATCATGTTGATGAACGAGGCCTGAACAGTGCAGTTTCCCCATTTGAGAAACAATTAGATAGAAATCACACATGCACGCAAAGGCAAACAAATCAGAAAGGATTATCCTTCTTTTGTACCGAAATTTTCAGTTTGACAAAGTTCCAAAACTGGCGTAACTGGTATTCGTTTAAAACAGCGGATATATATGTAGAAATATGGATTCGTATATCATCATGAAAGCCCCAAACCGTACACATACGCACGTCGTACGTCCTGTCTTATGTACCTCCCGACTCAACCCTCTTCTTCAGAGAAAGAAGTTTCCATTTCACCTCGCAGCAGGCTTCGCATTACCCCCCGGCCCCTGCCACCTCTCCTCCTCCGTCCAATACCTCACAATACTCTCCCACCCAGCCACATCCCCATCCCTCAGCAGCGCCGCCACATCCACATTCAGCGGCGAGTCCGGGCGCGGATCAGTCAACAACTGGTGAATCGCAGACAGCGTAGTCGAGATTGTGTACACGGGACTCCAGTGTTCGGATGTGAGCAGCGTAAGACATATTTCGCCCGTTTTGAAGGAGATGTTTGGATGCGAGATGCGTGTTTGGAAGCGGATGTTGGGCGGTGCGAGCGGGTAGTTGGTTGGGAATTCGATGCAGAGTTGCCAGAGGCCGCCTTTTAACATGATGCCACGAGTTAGATGCAAGTGCATTCTTGAAGGTTAAAGGGCAGAGAATTACCTTCATAGGGCGTCCCGTTAACGCCCTTCAACACGGCCTCCCAGTGCAGCAAGTCGTCGTCATTGACAGGACCGAGATGAAGCAAGGCTTCATTAGGGTTGCTGGAATATTCTTGCAGTTCTTTCAGGAGACGCTGTGTTGTCGACCTTGATGACGCCATGTTTTATTGCGCTCTTATTCTTGAATTCTTCTGTGGGACGCGTTTCTTCGACTGGAATGCGGCGGCGGGTTTTCTCCGGATTATTGCCGTTCGCGGTCGTTTCACGTTTCGGAGGTAGGCTGCTCGATCAACAAAGCTAGTACAATGCGATATACAAGAATTAATAATTTTCAAGAATTGCGTATGTAGCGTAGTATATAAAACGCGCTTTAAACAGCAGAGACAGTCGGGTTGATGTTGAAGTCCGGTTGGATGAATCTGGCCAGCCGAGGTCGAAGCTCCGGTGGGTCGCGTTCCCCACGCTAAAACACGCTGGGGCGTCACGTGCACTTATCAGGGGATTTCATTCACGCAACTTCTTCAATTCAAATGCCGAACACATCCATCAACATACATAGCACAAAATAATTACAGCCATGAGGACGTCACGTCTCTCGAAAGACACGTCTAAGATCGCCCAGGCCTTAGCGCCACAAAGGCGACAGACGCGCAACTCCTTGGCTGCATCGGCCTTGCGAAATTTTGCCTACTCCGAGAGCTCCAGCATCAAAACCGAGTCTTCAATTGTCAAGTCAGAATTGGACGATGATGACAGCTCCTCTCTATCATCGGCAAATACAGAGGATATTGAAGATCTGCTAGAACCGCCTGCCAAGAGACGCAGGCGCAATGTCGAAACTCCACCGACGAGCATAGGCTCTGGCCGACGGGTAAAAAAGGAGGAACCCACTATTAAAGCTGAGGCAAAAACCACTATCAAAGCAGAGGAAGAAGAAGCAAGGCCCAAAACTAGCAAACCGCGTCGACAGCCAGTTCGCAAAATTAAACGCGAAGATGGCTCTGTTGATGTACAGCCGCCTTCGAACTGGGAGACTATGTATGAAATTGTCAAGAAAATGAGAGCTGCGAATCCCACGGCGCCAGTGGATACTATGGGCTGTGCGGAGTTGCATTGGAAATCGTCGCCGCTCAAGGATCAGAGGTTTCAGACATTGATTGCGCTTATGCTGTCGTCGCAGACGAAGGATACTGTGACTGCACCCGCGATGCATCGGCTGCATACTGAGCTTGGGGAGCAGGAAGAGTCACCAAGTCTGTTGGTCAAGAAAGAGGAGATGAAACCGTCGCTAAGTCAATTGATCAAGGCAGAGGAGGAAGAAGATGATATCGATGGTATCAAGCCGCATGCGGAGCTAAAGCCATCACTTAACTCATTGATTAAGAAAGAAGAGAATGATGATACCGACGGCCTCGAAGCTCCTGCCGAAAAGAAAAGCACTCTGACCCTGAAGAACATCCTCGCAGTCTCACCCGAACGCCTAAACGAACTAATCCGCACCGTCGGCTTCCACAACAACAAAACCAAATACATCAAACAAGTAGCCCTGATCCTCCGCGACCAATACGACGGCGACATCCCCTCCACCGTCGACGGGTTAATGAAGTTGCCTGGCGTCGGCCCCAAAATGTCCTATCTCTGCATGAGCGCGGCATGGGGCAAACACGAGGGTATCGGCGTTGACGTGCATGTCCATCGCATCACGAATATGTGGGGGTGGCATACCACTAAGAATCCAGAGGAGACGCGCATGGCGCTGCAGTCGTGGCTTCCAAAGGATAAGTGGCATGAGATTAACAAACTGTTGGTAGGCTTGGGGCAGACGGCGTGTTTGCCTGTGGCGAGACGGTGTGGAGAGTGTGATTTGGCGGGCACGGGGCTTTGTAAGAGTGAGATTAGGGGGATTCTTGCTAGGACGAAGAAGGAGAAGGAGGAAGAAGAGGAGGAGGCCAAGGTGAAGATTGAGAGGGTATAGTGTATGATTTTTGACGGTATATTTTTCGGCTTTGTACAATGTTTACGCTGGATATTTAACTTATAATTTCATAATAGCAACATATTTTGTACCAAATAAGACGATTAACTTTTTCCAATACATGATATCAAAAACACCAAAGGCATTCTCTGCACATTCCTAGCCAGTGCTAACTATTCTGGCTTCCAAATCCCCAACTTCTTCAACAAAACATCTGGCCCGCCATACCAATCCTCCACCCTCTCCTCGCCAATGGCTACAAAACCTGCTTTTTCAAGCACCCTCAAACTCGCCAGATTCTTCTCCTCCACACGAGCAACTACACACGCCCTACCGTTCTCGTCCCTTTTGCCGCCCTCCAATCCCTCCGGGTGGATTTCCCAGTATGTAGAAAGGAAAGCAGTGAGAGCTTCAGTAAGATAGCCCCTGTTCCAGTGAGAAGGGGAAATTTCATAGCCAATTGTTGGGACGGGGTTCTGTGCCGGGAGGTTTATGGATATGCATCCTATGACTTCTTTTGATTCCAGAAGCGTGATGAGGAAGCTGAACTTGTTAGGCGCGAACATACGGTGAATCCATTCTTCTGTCATAGAAATGGAGTCGCTAGTGGTGCTTTTTCTAAGGTGTATTAGTAGCCCAGTTCTCAGAAAAGGATAAGAGGGGGGTCTTACGTCCAGTGGGTGGTGTTGGGATGTGTGCGGATTTGGTGGATGGCCTCGGTGTCGGAAGAGAGCGCGGGACGGAGAAGGAGGCGCGGGGTAGGCATTGTGAGCTGCGAGGCTGGGATAGAGGACATTGCAAGGTACAATTCGGGTTGAAACTTTTACAGGGGGTAGTACAGAGATTTGAAGCGGCTGATAATTGAGGTGTAAAGAGGCAAGTTGAGGGCCATGACACTGTAGACCGTCTGGCCAAAGACTTCGCCGTCAAGATGCCTAGGGACGAATTTACATAGCCCTGCCAAGATTCTGGACCCCAGTCTCCTGCCAATACGAATGGGTAGTCAAAGCCAGGAACGAGAGGAGCAAAGGGAATATTCGTGGGTGCGCAATGCCTGTTCTGCTGAACAATGTTCTGTGTGGAATATTTCATACAGGTTCATAGAATTGCAAAGAACTATAAGGAAACTTTCTCCAGCATAACCAGGAGGGAAAAGCTCCTCGGAAAAGATATAAATAATTAGTCTATCTATCAAATACTATTTCTTTTCCTTACAAATTTCTACTCTTGCCTCAATAATTGGTAGTGGTCTACAGTTATGTAATGTAGACGCCCACATGTCCCTTCTTAGGGCTAGGCAGCCACCCTTATGAAAACATCATCTGCACATTAACTATTTTCATATTTCATATTATTCTTGTTCAGATTCATCTTAGAGACAAGGTTGGCCAATAATATGCCTGGAAAGAAAGTCAAAACCGCAAACGGTTCCTCGCCGCCAGATCCCGCGATCATGGCAAAGAACGACGAAATGGTTTTAGATAAGGATGATGGTACTTTCCTCAGCCTTCCATTTGATATATGGACTCGTATCTTCCGCTATGCAGGTGTTCTTTGCGATTGCACTGTTATGTTCAAGGGGTGTATGAACAACGACCAGTGGTCGGCGATTTTGAGGAGAGATTATTCTGGGCCCAACCACAATGTTCTACTAAATGACCAATCTAACTATTGCCCAAACATAGTGAGAATGCCGAGTAACGACGATTGCAGGCATACGCACTACTACACAATGCTGGGTGTCTGCCGCAAAGCCAGGTATATGACTCTAAAAGCTACGTTTTGCAAAGCGTCATACCACTTGGATTGAAGAACACTCAAGATCTATTGCATTTCAAAAGAGCATTACGGGGACTACAGAGATTACAGGAGTCATATGGCATGGCGCCCCTGATCCAGGATTTGAAAAGGCTACACGTGACGCTTGATGCCCGTGATTTGACACATAAAGCGTTTTTGAAGTATTTTGACAATAACCTAAAAAATATCACACATGTCAGCTTCGAATTCATACTCGAAGATCCCGAAAAAGCCAAAAAATCTGTTGATTTGATATTCCGGAATTTCCAGATGCTCAAAGGGTGCAGTATCAACTTCGCTTTCTCAGCAACCCACTGGTTGAAGACAGACGCTCCACAAAGCTTTTTCAATATCGCAAAGCACATTTCCTCTCAGCCCCGGTCTCATGACCATGGCGTGTTTCGCTTTATGGATCTACCGCCAGAAGTCCAGCGAATGGTACTGCAGCAGTTACTGGTGTTTGATGGGGACGTCTATAGAAATGAATATTCATGGACGGCCGAGCTGGGAGGGTCGGCAGTGTGCGAGAAAGTGCCTACATGCCACATGTGTTCGGTTCTACGCCATCCACCAAACTCCTTCCCCGAAATTGCTTATTGTCCTAAGCAGTATTGGTTTAAGCCGGAGACAGATCCCAACCAAATTTACACAGATACGCCCTCCTATTTTATTCCACTTATGCCCATCTTTTTGACCAACAAACACATATACGCTATCGCAAAGCAAATATTTTTTTCTGAAAATAGATTTGCAGTCCATGCCTACCATTTCTTGGACGGACTACCGGGGAATAATAATAGTAGCCTCTTTACATACGGTCTTCCGAAAAGGCATATCCCCGAACTTCGGCATCTTCGAATTCTCGTTTCCAGTTGGTCTGGGATAAGGACCACCAAGACATACAACAGATTTACCTCATTCATTCGCAACAATTTTCATTTAAAGTCCCTAGACCTGTCACCAATATCTTGGGATCACATATCGACTAATCGCATATTTTCTGATGATGAGGATGACGATCCTGATGACTGGGAAGACGAAGGACTAGTCAAAGTTTTGTCACTGTTTGATGAGTACGAAGGAGAAAGACCGGAATGGTATGAAAGAGGTCGAACTGACTATTCAGCCCTTACACTTAAAGAGAAAGAAAGACGATTGGCTTTGTTGAATAGGACTAAAGTGTGAATTCAACTTGCTACTGGCCTCTGATTCCATGCGACGAAATAGAGCGGTGCCGCCTGGGCTCAAGACTGCCCCGAGGTCTAGCTGCCTGGTTGATTCTGTACGAATGTGTCTTCAAGGTCAACTAAAAAGGGCGCTTGCTTAATGAATGTAGGGCAACCGATATTTTAAATAGTATTAGCTTCTCGCTAGCGATATCGTCTGTTCTATAAAATGGCTTCTCTCTGCCGTCATTGATTCAAAATTTCTCCCAAGAAAGTACACGACTGGTCCACAAGTATTTGGAACACCCCAGTGGATAGTGCATGCTAGAGTACTCTAAATGCTGATTCTATTTTACACATCTTACTATATAATATACTAGAAGGTATTTAGGATCTTGATCATTCTTCTAGTATAGATCATAGATAGTGTATACTGGAGTGCTCTAATGGCATACTTTAGGGTCTTCCGACCTCCCGTTGTCCCACGAGCAAACCGTTTGCCGTATTATCCTCCTACACTCATGGGCAAGAGGGAAGACAGCTCTTCTGAAATTGCTACCGTAAAACTGATATCTCTTTTTTTAAAAAAAAAAATGTTGAATAAGTGGCTTGTGGTGGTGTATGTCACCTATAATTAATTATGCAATGCAGACGCCCATATGTCCCTTTTTGGGTTAGGCAACCACCCTATATATTATAAACTGTACCAATAATTTTCATATTCGAACTTGCTTTTGCTCGAATTCATATTGTTTTAATTATCGGAGTAAACTTGGCCAACAATCATGTCTAGAACGAGAGCCAAAAAGAATAAAAAGAAGCCCTCTCCAAATCCCTTGCCGCCGGAAGCTGCACCGCACGACGACACTTTCCTCGGTCTCCCTTTTAATATATGGGCTCGGATATTCCGCTATGCAGGTGTCCTTTGTGATTGCGCTGTCACGTTCAAGTGGTCCACTACGCACAACGAGTTGGTATCGATTATGATGAAAGACTATACACCAAAAGGTAGTAACACCACAACAGCCAGAGACAGTTTCTACTTTTCGAGGTGTCCGGAGATATTGAGAATGGCTGGCAAGGATGACTGTATACATACAACATTTATCACAATGCTACGAGTCTGCCACAAAGCCAAATATATGACTCTAAAAGCTACACTGCGCGAAGCATCGTGTCACCTGAAGGTGGAAATAATGAAAGATTTCCAGTATTTCAAAGAATTCTTACAGGGTTTGAATGGAATGGCTCCTCTGATCTTGAAAAGGCTACACGTGTACCTTGATACGGATGATAGGACACAGGGTGCCTTTTTCAAATACTTTAGCAATAATCTGAAAGGAAATCTCACGCATATCAGCGTTGAATGCAGACTGTACAATCGTGAGGGTGCCAGAAAGACCGTGGAGAGGATATCTCGACCTTTGGGGACATTCAACGGCTGCAAAAACATTAGATTCATCCTCAATCATGATTGGTGTGGTTTGGGCTCGGAAACTAGAAGAATTCTTTGGGAGAATGCAGCTAAAATTGCTTCTCAATCAATTGCTCACGACTATAGAAAAGGTGCGTTTCGTTTCATGGATCTCCCAGTGGAAATCCAAGAAATGATACTGCAGGAACTGCTGGTAGTAGTCGATGGCGAAATATTTAGAGATGAACACTCATGGACCGCGGTGCTAGATGCATCGGAAGCGAGCAAGACAGGGCATACGTGCATTATGTGCTCGGTTTTACACCGTCAGCCAATCCCATTCATCAACGTTAAATATTTTGACCTATATAATCGGCAATCCGACACCTTCCGAAACCTCCATCATACTGATTCGCTATTTTCTTTTACTTCACCCTTGCCTATCCTTTTGACCAATAAACACCTATACGAAATCGGAAGCCGCATCTTTTTCTCTCAAAATAAGTTTAGAGTCCATGTCAACCATTTCTTGAAAGCCCGTCCTGGGGGGCCTCGTCGCAGATTTACGTACGGCTTTCCAACGAGGCACATTCATCGAATTCGACGCCTTCGTATTCCCTTCAGTTTATTGTTTTCGCCCCATACCGTCAATAGCTACAGCAGATTCGCCGCAATCATTCGTAAAGAGTTCCATCTTAAGACGTTAGACATGACACCATCAGCTTGGAGCGGCATTCGATATCGTTATAGATCATGGGATGCATCTCAAGACGAAGCTTTAGCCAAGGCTTTGGCATTTTTCGACGACTTTGAAGGGGAGAGGCCAGAATGGTATCAAAGGGCTAACCAACTACAACAATCTTTACCCCAAGAAGGGACGCAAGATGGTCCGATTTGGGTCTGAACCAATTCAGCCGTTTGGTAGGGTGAATATACTTACAAACGCCACGAGTCAATGTGAAGGAATAGAAGGGTACCGCATGACCTTAAGCGTTGAGACTGTTAGACACCCGACTGATCTGGACGGACGGTTCCTTCAAGGCCATTATTTGGTCATGCTCTTGATTTATTATATTTATTTTCAAAGAGGCACCTGCTAAATTTCTCAATGAACGTAAAACAACAAATTTTTGGAATAATATTAGCTTCTCACCAGCAATATCAAAAGAGCAGACTTCCGTTCTATATAGAATAGCTTCTCTCTACCGTATGAGTTTGTCCCCCTGATAGAAAGAAGATGGGGTCTCCATGAGGCTGGGGATGGCTTTTTGCCAGAGACAACAAGTGGATAAGGTCGATAGTTTACTTATCTAGATATATAGGTATACTACTAATCGTGTCAGGAAAGCAGTATGTATACCGAATAATACTAAGGAAAGCTTTCTAAATTTCAACGACCAGGCAGTATAGGAGGACGATGTATTCAAGAGGAGCTATCTAGAGATCTTTATAGCTAATTTTCTTAAGAACCCAGTGTTTGGTTTGTATAGAACAAATTTCACTGAGCAGTCTTAGAGCTATTACAGATCTTGGACAAAAGTGTTAACACACCTTCAGAAGGTCTCCAGAATAGGACACAACATCTAGATCAGAATAATCAAAAATTCGAAAACATCCCGAGAATTATATGAAGAAAATGTAATACACTATGAGAGGTTCTCTAAATGTTTATAACAATTGCTGTTAGCCACAACATGGTGTAGGGGAGGGACTCTGATGTCATGCAGACGCCCATATGTTGAATTAGGCATCCACAACCCCTACGTGAGTCATTAATCTACACTGTAGTATTCCTTCTGCTCAGACTCTTCTCAGCCAACTCATCGAAGACAAGCTTATTTAACAGTCATGGGCCAAAATATAGCGACGGATAACAACATGGCCTCTTCCTCGTCAGAAGTCGCCCCCTCGAATGAACCAAACTACGAGAGTGATGATACTTTCTACGGCCTTCCATTTGATATATGGACTCGGATCCTCCGCCACGCTGGTGTTCTTTGTGATTGTACTGTTACCTTCAAATGGTCCATTGCCAGTGCCAAGTTGAGAAAGATTGTGAAGAAAGATTATCGTGGGGATAACAGTTACAGTTCCAGTCGGCACTATAACACATGCCCATCACTACTGAGAATGGCCAATAACGAAAATTGTATACATAAACCCTTTATCAAAATGCTACAAGTCAGCCGCAAAGCCAGATATATGGCTCTAAAGGCTACCCTACTTGAAGCGCCATGCCACTTGGCATTGACATCACCGGACGATCTAGTGAATTTTATACGAGCGTTACAAGGAGTGAATGGCATGGTGCCTCTGACCCATCATTTGAAAAGACTACACGTGGACTTTCGTGCCACCGATTACACACAGAGCTCCTTTTTCAAGTACTTTGGCCAGAATCTAAAGGGAAATCTGACACATCTCAGCTTTAATTGCCCACTATGGAGTCTTGACGGGGTCGAAAAAACTGTGGATAGGATGACCCGAAATTTCCAGATGCTCAACGCCTGCAGCTTTAAATTCTCCTTGAACCATGCTGCTACCTGGTGCAAACGAGAAACCCCACAGATCCTTTTCGATATTGCAAGTCAAATCGCCTCTCCCTCAATGGATCACCACCATGTGGATGGTGTATTTCGTTTTATGGATCTCCCGATAGAAATTCAAGAAATGATACTTCAGCAATTAGTGGTGTTCAATGTGGAAATCCTTAGAGACCGACGTTCATGGAGCGCTGTCCTAGAACCATCATCAGAAGGGTGCCCTGGGTGTTCAGTCTTAGACCATGGGTCGCTCTCCTTCATCGAAGTTGAAGGTCAAAACAGACTTGATACTTTTTTGAAAAAGCCCCGGAACGTCCTTCATTCCGATTCACGTTTTTCTTCTATTTCGCCGCTACCTATCTTCCTGGTTAACAAACACGTGTACGAATTGGCAAGTCGCTTGTTTTTCTCTCAAAATAAATTCAAACTCCATGCCAGCCACATTTTGAGAAAACAGCCAGCGAATTCCCTATTTACGTATGGCCTTCCAAAGAGACATATTCATAGAATTCGCCGTCTTCGATATTTTCTATGGGGGGTGGATTACCGCAAAGATATCAGGATATACAGCAGATTCGCCAGGTTCATTCGCAATAATTGCCATCTCAAGTCCTTAGACCTGATAATTAGACGCTTGAATAATCGAAATTACAATGCATCATATAATCCATCTAAAGACGAGAAGTTAGCCAAGGTTTTGGCAATTTTTGACGACCTCGAGGGAGAGAGGCCGGAATGGTATCAAAGGGCTAACCAACTAGAATTGACGCAGGATGATTTGTTTTAGTCCAGATTCAATTCAGTCATTTGATATGTGCATGCCGGAGTACCCTAAATACTTATTATCTTCTGCATCTCAGGTTGTATGACATACTTGCTAATATACGCTGCCAATAATGTATTCTGGAGTGCTCTAATATTCCCCATCTTCATTTTTATAGAATAGCTTCTCTCTATAGTCATTTATTATAGAATTAATCCGAAGCAGGTACTACGTAGCAGCAAAAGAGAGTGTAGGTAGACAGACCTCTTAGGGCTATTCGTTAGGGTTAGGTCGGAATGGATGACTCAGGCAGCGATTGCGGGGACGTCTCCAACGCATGCGGGGAACTCCCAGAAATTATCCCGACATTCTTCAACTTGCCATCTTGTTTGCAAAAGCAGTCGCGCCCTACAAGATTGCCATGTTTATATCTAGTTCCTCTCTTCTTACGTCCTAAAAATGGCACCTACCCCCGTTCCGATTTCCTCTTTCGCAGATACACAGCGCAAGCTATTACTCAAGGAACACGAAGCCGAGAAGCTGTCGTCCGCGCTCGCAACCAGCTCTACGAACACAGTCTCCCCTTCGACGCGACGCACATTACAAGCGACCGGACACGCCCTAACCGGTATTGTTCTAGAACAATGTCGCACTGGCATGGGCGGAAGAATTGTCGGCGAGTTTGGGGCTGATGCCGCGTTTGCTACAGAGACCACCACCGATGATAGGCCTCGCTTTGGTGCCCATGGTATCCGGGTCGGAGACGTTGTTCGCGTACTCGAAATTTCGTCTGGCCGAAAGTCTGGGAAAGAAGGGAAAGAAGCTGGCAATAAATCAGCATCGTCGAATGGAGCGGAGGGCGTGGTGACCAGGATGTCCGAAAAAGCTCTTTCCGTGGCATTCGGTCAAAGTGGTGGCGGAGCAAATGCAAAAGCGGAGGAGGAATCGATAGATGAGTTTTGGGGGAAGAAGCTTTGGTTGTATGTTTGCGCATATAAAACCCTCGTTTCTTTCCTTCTAAATTTGCGATCTGACTTATACGTTATAGGGTCAAACTAGCGAACGATGTGACGCATAGAAGACTAAACCAGACAATGGAGAAGATGGAAAAAATGTCCGAATCAGACCATACATATTTCATGCGAGTCCTCTTCCGCCACACAACACCATCATCTCCAGATTACGATTCCATAGGCCAGCTTGATTTCATCGACCCTTCTCTAAACGACTCACAAAAGGAAGCAATCCGATTCGCACTCGCATCAAAGGAAATTGCCTTGATTCATGGGCCTCCGGGAACTGGAAAAACGCATACATTGATAGAACTGATTTTGCAACTGACACGCCGGAATAAGAGAATACTTGTCTGCGGGCCGTCCAACATATCTGTTGATAACATCGTGGAACGCCTCACGCCGCACAAAGTTCCGATCGTAAGAGTAGGACATCCAGCTCGACTTTTACCGTCAGTACTTGATCAGTCTCTTGAAGTCCTCACTCAAACCTCCGACGCAGCGGGGATCGTGCGCGACGTGCGAAAAGAGATTGATGAAAAGGTATCGAGTATCCGCAAGACGAGAAATGGGCGGGAACGGCGAGAGATATACGGAGACTTGAAAGAACTGCGAAAGGAGTTTCGAGAAAGAGAGTCCAAATGTGTCGAGAATCTAGTTACAGGCAGTAAAGTTGTTCTCGCTACACTGCATGGCGCTGGCGGCCATCAACTCAAAAACCAGAAATTTGACGTGGTCATTATTGACGAGGCCAGTCAAGCTCTAGAGGCGCAGTGCTGGATCCCACTGTTAAATGCATCGCGAGCTGTGCTTGCAGGTGATCATCTCCAGCTCCCGCCTACGATAAAATCAAACGACACGGAGACGAAGAAGAAAAGCAAATCCAAATCACAAGAAAAGGAAGATGACTCAAAATTACTAAAGGGCGTCAAACTGGAAATAACAATGTTTGACCGACTCCTCGCTCTCCACGGCCCATCTATCAAGCGAATGCTTACAACGCAATACCGCATGCACGAAAAGATCATGCAATTCCCGTCAAACGAACTCTACGAAGGCAAACTAATCGCGGCAGACTATGTGAAAGCTCGCCTATTAAAAGATTTACCATATGACGTCGAAGAAACCGACGACACAAAAGAGCCTCTCGTCTTCATCGACACGCAAGGGGGCGATTTCCCCGAAAAGGCCGAAGACGAAGACACCGCCTCAAAGGGGGTGTTGTTCAGCGAGAGTAAAAGCAACGAAATGGAAGCCAGATTGGCTGTTACGCATGTCGAAGGGTTAATTGATGCCGGTGTCAGGCCAGATGATATCGCAGTTATAACGCCGTATAATGCGCAGGTTGCGCTGATTGCGCATTCGTTAAAGGAGAAGTATCCGAGTATTGAGATTGGGAGTGTAGATGGGTTTCAGGGTCGCGAGAAGGAGGCTATTATTGTTAGCTTGGTGCGGAGTAATGAGAAGCATGAAGTTGGGTTTCTGGGGGAGAAGCGGAGATTGAATGGTATGGTAAGATATATCCCTTATTTAAGCTTCATTATAGATGCTCTATTCATTGATTCTGTATGATATATTTACTAATACGCCAGTGGCTATAGGCTTCCTGCTCGACTATGGCCATGCCATGGAATACCCTATTCCACCCAGTCACTTTACTAGTCATCCGCTGTATTGAGTCTGGATGAACAAAAGCTGGCTCCTTTTTTTTATTGAAGGAAAATGCAACTAACACTTTTCTCTTTAGTTGCCATGACGCGCCCAAAAAGACATCTTTGTGTCTGCGGCGATTCCGAGACCATCAGCAAGTAAGTTTACCGATCGATCCCTTTATTATTTAGTGGTAAAATTTCCACCTCTAACAAATTTACAGAGGTAGCAAATTTCTGAAAAATTGGATGGATTTCCTAGAAGAGCATGCGGACCTGCGATATCCAGATGCAAGCGAGCTGTTATAGTTAGCCGTCAGCTCTAACTAGGCATCCCTGCCCTATCTTAACAGACGTCATTGTACGAAATGTCTGTGTCTAATGTATATGCCCTAACACCTTGACTTCATTTCCTAATCCTTAAAATGTGCATGATTAAGCCGGTCCCTTTGGTCAGAATAAGTGTAGTAATAGTCATACGTTGCAAGCGAACACATGCGAGTCAACGATGGCTGGACGGATCGTCTGACTAGGGCTTGCTCACCCTCCAAAAATATGGCAGGGGGTTGTCCAGGTGAGAGCACTTCGAGGCAGAGTTTGTATATTATGAAATAGAATGACGTATTTAGAAAAAGAAACAACTTACAAATGATAGCTTGAATATGTAAAATAACAACATTTGTATTGTGCGCGCTCAGGCCTGCCATGAGTGTATACCTCGTACTCTTTGTTTGTGTAGACGACAGACATTGTGTGATACTTTTAAACTCTGTAGTCACGAAGCTTTTCTTAAAAAAATGCATGTAGTTTAAAATTATGTTATCTTTAAGCAGTACCGTGTATTGCGAGAAAAACGGTTGATCATGAACAGACAACACTAATTACCAAATCGAGTAATTCCGCAACAACTACAAGATGTACCCCTGACGAGAAAGATCTACGAAATTCCACACTTGCCCTTATTTGGTAATTATTCTAACGGCTTAGTTCTGTGATTAAGACATTTATATTTAGTTGGTGAAACAGAATTTAAACGTAGGCGGTGCTTCTCACTCATGACGAGGGCATCCAACAGACGATCGAATCAGATGATAGCATCGAACAGTCACCGCGACGAGTCACGGGTTTGGTTGACATCAACAGACATCAACACACAGCTGAAACAAAATGATGGCAAAATAGATTTTTTGTTTTTGACTTTTAGAAATTTATACTTATATCTAAATTATTGATATCTCCCTGCTCGTGCCAGTTTCGTCCGGCATCAACTCCTATATAACCCATCCCCTGTCATTCGAGCCCTAGCTACCCACCGGGCTTCCCATCAAATCCGAAATGCGTACAACCCCATCCCCTCGAAAATGGTTATGTACATCGTCCCCCCGTACAGACCACACCGGTCTCTAATCGGCCAGCCCATCATCGGCGTGGGATCAATGTCTTCGTTCGCAACCTACTCGCCTTCCTCGTCCGGATCGTCGCCTACTTCCGGTAGTGGCAGTAGTAGTCGGACCAGCGATTATAGTAGCAGAAGTCGAAGAAGCAAGACTTATTATCCGAATGAGCTGTCTTCATCGTCTTCCTCGAGATATGCCCCCTGTCCGCCGGCGTATAACAATAAACGACTCCGTCGCCGCGACGCGTTTGGGATCGGTGAAGCGAGAACATATACAACCTCGGCGGCAGCAGCAGTAACAAGTCGTCGGACCGAAATGCCCATTGAACGGATTCCGGCTGTGATCAGGGAAGAGCGGAGGGGCAGGTCGCGATATGACGATTACCATCATTCAAGCTATGGAGACGATGATTATGATTATTATTCGAATGGCGGTAGTGGTAGTCGAGACCATGGGAGGGAATATAGGTATAGCAGGAGACATGGAGAGAATCGCCTGAGGTCGTTTAGTGAGCATGCGAGGAGTTCGGGGAGGGGGGATTTGATGGATTACATGGGGTATGCGTTTGATGATGGGGATGATGGGATTGTGGAGTGGGAGAGGTATTGTCGGAGTTGTTGAGATATGTACGTGCTCTTGGATTGGGGGATTAGGGCTGATTTTGACATAAATTTTATCAAGGTTTGTTGTGGGAATTATCGAAGATGGTACGTTGTATCGACAGGCGCTGCATTTATGGATGGAGACCATTTGAAGTTTTTATTGTTATGCTTGAGATACATCGAATATTTCTTTTACTTCTGTATATAATATTATCATCCTGATAGGCCATTACGAGAGTAGATTTCGGTTGAACTTTTAGAAATTTGTTTAGATTGGAGAGCTGGAGGAGGGATTTTATCCAGTCACAGCGAGCAGAGTAGCTAACTTAAATAACATCAAAAACATGCAACTTTTTTCTGCAACAGGTTGATAATTGCATGAAATTAATGGAAATTCATATGGGTATCAGTCTCATTCTGTGTTCCGTCTAGATTGTTCTACCTGATCCTCGTAGGATTCGATTCGATTCCGACGTTTCGCGACGGACCCGAAGTCTGCTCTGGCGTTGGCTAACCTGTTAGCAAACTGAAAATGCCGTTGTAATCTCCGGGCAACGGATGAGCCTTTTGTTGAAAATAAACTGAAAATAAAGTCTTGCACATCAAGACGGCTGCTAATCGTATAACAGGTTCCATGAACGGAACAAAGGGTATGATCGACTAAAAATTCAGAAGAAGAGATAAAGAGAGTAATATAACGCGGCAATGGTATAACTATCAAATCATGTTGGATCCATTCCTTGAATCCGTGTCTCTGGTATATCGGTATTTATTAGGGCTGTCCCGCGCTCGCTCGGAATATTTGGTGTCGGCACTCGTGTTGGAGTCTTTTCGAGACGAACTAGGACGCCGGCGTCTGAACCTTGCATTTTCAGAATCCGGGCTAGGAATAGGGTATAATGTCCCCGGCGGAGAGGCAGGCAATCCGGATGCGCGTCGGATTTGCTGCATTTCCTCTTGCAATTGTGTTACTTGGCTTTCTAGAGCCTTCCGCGCAGTCTGCTCTCGGCGAACTAATGTAACTAGAGCACTGTATTGCTCAATTGATATACCGTGAAGGTTCATCGAAGAAGACCAGGAGCTTGGCTGCCAGGACGGTGGCTGGGTGTAAACCATGCTCGGTCGAACTGTCGAGGTACTGATAGGGCGACCAGCCCCATGTCCAAATGAAAGAGAACTTTGTGATGAAGTCTCACTGGCAGCTGATGATGGGGAATCTTCATAGACCTTGGTTTTTTCCGCAGAGGTCGCTGCTGGCTTGGTAAAGACGTTGTTATCAGTTCCTTGTATCTTGGATATGGCAAACTCAAGATCCATAAGTTTAACCTCAATTGTCGTTAATCGCTGTTCAACAGTAGCGTCAGGATCCGCCATGCTAGCTAGTAAACTTTCAAGGGGGAACGGAGCTGCTGCGGGTTCACTATGGGGGGTATCAACGCCGCCATTTATGTCTGGGCTTCGAGAATCGGGGGCCATAGTTGGTGGTAGATCCGGGGCGCTAGTGTCAGGTTGCTCTATCTCTTCATCCTCCTCGTCGTTTTCAAATACACTTGTCCTCCAGTGTTTGATTTCATCACTGCGTCTCCGCCACTGAATTGGCGACATGCGGTGGTGTTGTCGTACGAGTTCTTGCAAGGCATCAGCACTGCGTGATCGTCGGTGGGCTCGGAAATCGGGTTGCGATTTGGAATCTTCGTTGTCCTCGTCAACCTCATGAACCACATTGTCGGCGCTCGCGGGCCGTGTACTTGTAGGAGAAAGGGTCGAAAAAATTGACTTCTTCGTATCATCATCCTCTGTGAGAATAAGGCTAGGCAGTGTCGCCCTTCGTCTGATGATTTGGCTCGGAATTTCGATTCTCTTATCTTGGCTCGTCAAAGCGATATCCGATGATACGGAAGAAGGGTGGCTGACAACAAGAGACTTCTTTCGTTTCGATGAAGATGGTCCGATGCTAGATGGCGATGGCGGTTTTGCTTCAAACACCATTCGGTTCGGTCCCCTAACCAGTGATCCCCTAACCGTACCCACGGATTGATGGCTCACCGCCGACGGCCCTTCCATATCCTCGTCCTCTTCCAAATGACTCCGTCTTTTCCCAAATATTTTCCGCATCACGACTTTGAGAGTGCTCCCACGGCGTCGATGAGAGAATGGATCGGCGGATATGTTGGAATTTGTAGAAGCGTGCGGATTGTGGGAAAGTACTCTCCCGTACGCTCTCGCTTGTGAAGCGATCGCGGCGGAGTTAGAATCGCGGAAAGAACGAATTGGAAGCGCAGTGATTTGTTGATCTGCAGTGGATGATGCCTGAGCGTTTTGTCCTATTTCCCTCCCGCGCTGAGTTGAATGCGGCAACCCTGCCTCCATATTACCTCGGCAAGACCCGCTTGCGACTTGCATAGAGCCAGAAATACAATTGTCTTCACGGCAATGTTAAAAATGGTAAAATTATCGTCGTAACTATCGGGCCACGTCGAAGTTCGTAGTTAGTTCATAGTAATCGGCACGGTTTAAGCGGGCGGATAAGCTGAACTATCAACAGTGATAGAGTCAAGTCGGAAAAAAAGTATAGACACTTCCAAAGAAGGAAAATAATAGCGAAAGAATGATGAATAAACGAGAGTCGTTAGAAGGTCTAGGGTTGGAGGTGCTGTCGTCTGAGTATGTCGTAGGGGGCAAGGTAAAAGTATGTGCAGTCGCTTTATGGTACAGTTATTCGCACCGGCTGTGTTCGCCTCGAACGTCTAATACGAAGTGACTGTGAGGTATTCATATCCATAAGTGCTGGCTCGCCATATCCAATTCTTTTTCGTCTCTCGAAGCTTGCACAGGATAGATAATTGGCGGTGACGGGGCAATAATTGGTCTCTAGTGCGGAACCCGACGGGACTTTGGAGAAAAAGGTTGAAATCGCAAGGAAGGAACGACCGAATGAAAAGAAGGGAAAACGGTCGACAAGCAAAGACAACGACAATAAACGAAGGAATACGACTGCACAGCTGCGTGATGCAGAGTTGTAACAATTGTCCGTGGAAGAATAAGAGTCCGGTGCGACTTTCTGTTAATCTGGAACGGCTGGGCTTGGCGCGGACCATGCGCCGTTCTCTTTAGGCCCCATTTCGAGCAAGGGGTTGCCAGTTGCAATCGCAGCTTGGCGCTGGAAGATAACAGTGTTAGTCTATTAGATGGGGCGAACCAGTTGAACAAGCGGGGGTACGTGCTGCAGGGGTAGCAAGACGAAACATGCCAACACGGTCCATCGCAGCCTCTGGCCCTCTCTCACACTGCCACACAACAGGCGGACAATCTTGAACCGAGCAGCGAAAACCTGTTTCGACCTAGGCGGCCGGTAAACTTCCCGCAGAAGGACTAGAGGCTTTTGTCTATCTCATTAAACAAGCTTCGTCATTGGCAGTTGAATTGCTGGTCGGATGAACACGAATCCGGAATGAGGATTGTCGCTCGGAGAGAAATGAACGAGCAGACAAAGAAGAAGAACACGATAAGCGAGGGGGCACCGAGTCAAGCAGCGCGGGTCGACTCCCGAGGAAGGAACTGGAAGGCGCATGCGATCGTGGCTTCCTTCCCTGTCTGTCAAATTGCACCTGCCACACAAGCAAGGAACGGGCGTGCTTTGTTCCTGAGGCAGCGACGATGTCTATTAAACTAAGAGCCACCGCAGCACGCGATTGGCTGCTTCTGCTTCTAGTCGGGAGCCGGGACGGAGCGGGTGGGTCTGTCCGACAGCTCTTGGCCAATGGGCGTGGATCATCTGACTGTTAGCAACCCGCAGTGACCACATGGCCCACCCTGCCTGCTGCTGGCGGTTGATCCATGTGGCCTCTCACTAAGCTACTTAGAGCCTAGGGCGTGTCAGTTTGAGACTGGCCCACCGCGTCCACGTTTTACCTTTCACCGTCTCTGCTAGCCCCAGGGAGCAGCAGCGTAGCACTCACCAGTCTGTCTCTATAGCAGTCTCTGATAGACTAACCAGACAGTTACCAATTTATGTGGTATGCAGCGAGCATTTGAGCAATTTATGCGCATCAATTCATGCATCCTTTCCAATGCCGGCCGCAAATTGAAACCGTTGTGGCCAGGTCTAGCCGAAAGCCGAATATGACCACGTCTATCCACAGTTAATTAACAGTGTTGGCAGCTGAAGTGAGCATTATCCCAAAGAGAACCCTCGTCGAGTCGTCGATGAGTAAGAGACGACCACGTTGCCCGCTTACTTTGCAGGTTACAGATAAGCAATTAACTGGCCAGCATGACTCTTCTCTAATCTACAGGGCCAAATAAGGCGTGTGGCGGCCAAAATTCTGGAACAACGGGAGCGGCTTGGAGCTTGGCCCATGATGACTGGACGCAGAAGACGGCATAAATGTGTGAAGCAGCTCTTTTTTACCGATGGTAGAATTTACGCCAAAATAATCGACAGCCTTGGAACACTTGCCGAGATGCCTACCGACATTAGCCTATCAGTTACTATGGTGGTGTTGAATTCCATATAGGGTATGCACTATGACATAAGTGCAGCTTCTGAAACGTTTTTCGCTGACGAGATGTAAGGCGGTGCCCGCTTTGGAGCAAGATCCATTCCACCTTGACAACGCAGAGCCAGATCAATCAATCAAATCGACGTTCTAGAATCTCGGACGGCAGATTGTGCTGACGCCGCATATACGGAATCCCCCTCCCTCCCTCCCAAAGTTGCATATTGCATAATGCTGCGGACTCATATCTAATCCGAGTCTCTCCGTGCATCGCCAATTGCATGAGGTAGCTGCCCAACTTGGTAAGTGCGGGGTTTTATGTCTCGCATATACTGTCAGCTACCTGCACGTAAGGTTTGATCTATATGGCTCAATCAATCAAATCGTGAAAAGTGTTCCACGCTAATGTGATTTGCAGTTACTCGGTACTGGGCGCCGGGCACTGGAAAATATCTAGATGCCAACCGCATGTGCAGATGGCATGCAGGCCTAATGCAATTACACGGCACCGAGAAAACAGCACGGGACCCGGATAACTGATCCAGACACGACATTAACACTGGAAGGGTATATAGGGACATGCGTGTGCATAGTACGTAACTCGTTCAACCCCTCTCGAAGACGTCTTATCATAGCGCAAAAAATTTCCCCCTCCCCTTCCAAGGTTCTTCCCCGCACTGCTCACTCGTCTCCAACTACTTCAATTGTGAAACTTCAACACGGCTCGCTGGCCGGACATGTTCGGAGTCAGTGACTCTGATTGCCATTTTGAAGACCAGCATGATTTCTCCTCATGACGACGTAACCATACGCGCGGTTTATTATTCCGTGGCCAACAGCATTGCCCATTCTCACGCATTTCAGTGCCCTTAGAATGGCCGTTTCAGCTTAAGGTTGATGACAAAAAAGAAAAGAAAAAATACTCTTGGTATCCAAATTGGGTACCGCCATTTTCTTATAATGAGCGCACAAGAATGGCTTCATCTTCTTCCTTCTCCTTCAAAAAGCCAAATTTTACTTATTATCGAGGTAACAAAGCTACACCCACAAATACCATTCTCATAAACCTGGATTTGAATTTTTTTATCCCTTGCGCCCCCCCCCCCCCCCTTCAAAAGGTGTGAAACATTTGTTTTTATAAACGTAACCAAGAATGGCAATATTACCGGCCTCGAAACAATAACAACAACGAGCAAATCATTTCCCCATCACTGATTCTCCCACGACCGCATACACAACACCAACAAATACCCATCCGGATCGACAATCGTCACACCCCATTTATTCCAATACTCATTGGTATGCATCACCCACTTACCACCAGCCTGCACCAATTTCTCGACTGCAGCCGGATCAACCGGTCCATCGACATACAGCACGAGCAAATCTTCCTCTGTCGGCGTCGGTAAGGCTTCTTTTTCTTCTTCGGGAATGTGCACCAATTCCAGATGCCAGGCGGCACCGGGCCAGCCCAGCATCAGTAGCTCATGACCGCCGTCTTCCTGCATCTCACTAGCTGGCGGGCTGCGCCATAGGATCTTCAGTCCTAGGCCGTCGACCCAGAATTTGTGGGATAGGTCTAGGTTGCGAGAGGGGCGCGCGATGCGTAAGTGGGATGTTGCCAGGGGTAAGTTTCCGGTTCCTGGAGCTGAGGCTATAGGGGCCACTGAGTCTTGAACGTTGGGAGAAGTCATGGTGGATATTTAAATGCACTGGTAAGATGCCCAGATGTAGTAATAACAAGGTAAGAAGAGGTCTACCCCACATATTTGTAGTTGTCGTCGATGGTCTTGATTGCTCCATCTTATTAATTGCTGGTCAGTGCTATGTCCTGGATGAGTCATTTGAAAATAATATAAGGGGAGATCATAGGGCGTAGAACTGCATGCTGTAAAGATTCAATAGTATCATCCTTGCAGTAATCTCTGGTAAGGTATAGGTATGTTGTACATGGATGCATGCATGCAGAAGCCCGAACCAGTAAAATCAATCATTAATGATTAGCATTAGAGCAAGTAAACGCTAGTACTAGATTAATCTCTGAATAACTATATATGGAGGGTCATTCCATTTACTATTCAAGCCGTCTATTCTTGTTCTTTGTAATAACCCAAAGAACCATCTTACAAGACCCGGTAGCATAGACCGATTCTTTATGAGTCTTCGTAGCTGCGACTCGATATACGTGAACAATAACAACCCTCTACAGCAAGCAATAGCAATACTAATCACAGTCTACATCACCATCGAACATGACTAGATGAGGTTCTACCAAGCGGGGCTGGATGACTCGATGAATCCCCCGGATACGGTATGCGACCCGCCGGCACCCAAATGTACCACCCGGTCACCAAAAACAAATGGCCGGTTCTCACACCGTTCCGCATCTCCCATTGGAGACCAAAAAACCACAAGCTTTGTTTAGCTTAGACTGAATATGGCACGCGCTAATAAGCCGATGCTAATTCGCTAAACCAGATAAGCTTTTGAAGGTACGTCGTAGGCGTTCTGGTGGGCGCTCAGATAAATTGGCCGGATGCCTTATATCCACCCCATGGGGAAATATGGATCCGGGGTACTCCACGTGTCTGGTTATGTTATATACACGCAGATGCAACAAATACAACCCAGGTGATCAATCAATCTACCAGATCAATCTGTTCCTGCATGCAGTGTGCAAACATTACAAGATGTATGGTCAAAATCTTCGCGGAACCGCGCTGACGGCGGTCATCACGATCACCGCTGGTTTCGGATTCTTGCTCTTTGGCTATGATCAGGGCGTATTCAGTGGCCTGCTGTCTACGCAGTCCTTCATGACGCAGTTCAATAACCCGGATTCCATGGTTCAGGGACAAATCGTGTCTAGCTATGATCTCGGCTGTCTGTTTGGTGCTGTCATGATGTTGTTTGTGGGCGACAAACTTGGGCGGAAACGCTCCATCGCGCTGGGTTGTGTTATTGTTATTGTCGGTGCTACGCTGCAGTGTACATCCTTTTCTCTGCCGCAGTTGATTGTCGCTCGTATCGTTACTGGATTGGGTACTGGCGCGAACACAACTGTCATCCCTCTCTGGCAGAGCGAGTTGGCACAAGCCCACAACCGCGGGAAATTAATCGGTTTCTCGCTTGTGGTGGTTACACTGGGCTTGGTGGTCGCAAACCTGATCAACCTGTTCATGACATGGGCGCCCCAAGACAACTCTGTCACATGGCGCTTCCCACTAGCCTTTCAAATGGTCTTTGCGCTGGTCACTCTGTTCATGCTCTTGTTCACGCCCGAATCCCCCCGTTGGCTTGCACTTCGAGACCGCTTCGACGAAGCCAACGCCATCATGGCTAGAATCCTCGACAAGGCCGACGACGATGTGCTCGTTCAACAAAACTTGCAACAAATCATCGATACCGTCCAGCACGAAAGGGAGCTTCAAAAGCCTGGAATGCGCGAAATATTCAGCGGTGGCCGGCAGCAGACCTTTCGGCGTATTGTGCTTGGTGCCAGCGCGAGTTTCATGCAGCAGGTCGGCGGCACAAATGTGATTGGGTATTATCTTTCGATTCTGCTGGTGGATTCGTTCGGTTTCAGTTCGCGGATGGCTCTTGTGCTTTCGGTGGTGGATTTCATTAGTTTCTCGGTGTGGACGCTCCTTGGAAGTTTCTTGCTGGATCGCGTGGGTCGAAAGACTCTTTTTCTTATCGGCGCCTTGGGCCAGGGTATCTGTTTCGCGATGGCGGCTGTGGGACTTGGGGTTGGCGGCAAAGCTATGAATGGGTTTGCTGTGGCTTTTATTTTTGCGTTCTATATTTTCCAGGTTCGTATATCCTCTCGCTAATACTACCAGAAGTTTGTTTGCTGACTTGAACTTCATAGGGAACGTCCTTCTGTCCTATCCCCTTCATCTATCCCTCCGAGGTCAACTCACAGAGGATGCGGAATACCGGTGCCGCTATTGCAATTGCCATTCAATGGCTGTTCGTCTACGTAGTCGTTCTAATAACTCCTCACGGTACGTTTTCTAAAAACTCACCCCAAATAGCACCCGCAATGCTGACCCAACAATGCCACAGGAATTGCGAATCTCGGGTGGAAGTTTTATATCATCTTTGCCGCTCTCAATATAGCATTTGTTCCGTTTATTTGGTACTTCTTCGTGGAAACTGCCGGACTTTCGCTCGAGCAGATTGACAGATTGTTCGAGGTCAAGTATGAGGGTGGAGCGAGTATGTCGTACGATGAGGCTAGGAAGGTTGTCAAGAATGAGGAGTTTCAGAGGAATTCGGAGAAGGGGGGCGCAGAGTACATTGAGAATGCTTAGGATACGATACTCCTGAGTTTTTCATTGGCGAAGAAAAAGGCTACTTGCTATAGAATATTAGATTAGTATCCATAGCTCAGCTTCGGCATTAACATATGCTTTATTATACCCAATTTACGTACATGAAAGACTTGCATATAATCTTCACTTCTATCTATTCTTTCTAGGCAGCAACACTGACCAAGCCCTAACTAAGCAACCCCTCCGGATCAGACAATCCATTTCCTCCATCAATCTTTGTAAACCTTCACAGTCTTAGAAACAGGCTCCTTCTCAGGCCTCTTCGGCATATCCCCCGACAGCGCCCCAAACACAATCTCCGCCTTTATCGCCCACGACGACGGGACATCAAACGCGGATTTGATAGCATCCTCTACAGCGGGAACATGAAAGTGCGAATGCTGCAGGCTGGCACCAAGCCCTTCGAGTTCAAGCGCAGTCCAGATGGTGATTTGGTGCATGGCATCGGAGTGCTCGGCAAACCCTTCGAAGATGCTGATGGGGAATTGGGGGAATCTTGACTGTAGTTTTTCGATGGCGGCGTGGTCTTCGAAGATGGATACCTATCAAACATAACCAGTCAGTCTTGCAGGGGAAGAAAGAGAGGGAGGAGATACATACCGTTCCATAAGCAGCCCGAAACGACTTGTACCGCTCCTCATGCCTTTTCCAGTCTTCCTTGCCCTTATTCTCGAGCATAAACGGTCTTGCGACGTCAATAACAGCGTCCCAAAGCTTCTTGTGCTCCTTGCCGAGCGTCACAAGGATGCGGGTACTCTGCATATTCCATGAGTTGGGAATGGTTTGGATGACCTCGTTCACAATCTCGATTATGCGGTCGTCGGAGACGGGGAGGTCCTTATCCGTGACGCCGTAGACCGTTCGACGGTGTTTGATGGCTTCGAGGAAGGTGGAGCTGGTGACTGGGGGTGTCATTGTGGAGAGGCTGTTGGTGAAGAGGTTTTGAGAGGATGAGAAAGATGTAAAGAGGAGTGTCTGAGACTTGGTGGAATGAGGCGAGTGAGTGAGTACGATATTGTAGATGCGAACATTGGAACTGGGAGGATTGAATGAATGAGCGACAGACAGATAAATAGGAATAAAGCTGGTATGAGAGTCATCTTCATTTATCAGCAGCCTCCACAGCAAAATTGAATCTTCACATATGCAGTACTGAGCTTAATAATATTGCCTGAATGTGTGAACCTACAGAAGGTTCCTGGATAGGTTCCTGGTTAGGGCAATTGGTAATGTTTCCAAATTAGGAAATCATTTGGACGGAACGGAAAGAGTGGATATTGCCAAATGCGGTAATGGCCACTCGGAAGGCTTCAAAATTTCTCAGTGTGATTATTCAGCGTTGAGAAACATCAATTGCGACATTGATAGTTAGGCCTTGCAATAAGAGTTTTGGGTGATAGAGAGAGTCGTTAAATTGGATAGGAGTCTAAAACGGTGGTTGCTATGATAGTCTGGCGGAAAATATATTTCCTGTAGGTATATACCTATGAATATGATATCTGGAAGCCCGAAAAACGAAGGGAGATACAAAAAGCAGATATTCCAAATCTAAAGAGGGTCATCCCCGAAATCTATAAATGTATGGTCCACATGGACATGAATATCAATCATCCCCTGATGCCGTCAGCAACGGGGAGGTAATCCTGGGACTTGCATCTTGGTACCACAATTCCAACACCCATTGACTAATAGCATCTTCATCCATACCGAGGGCTCGAATAAGTGGATTGGCCTTGAACCGATGTATAAAAGACGTCGAATGCCGCAGCTGATGCAATATCCACAGATTGATAAAATGGTATGCATCAAAGTTTCCCGAATTTGCGTAGTCAAAGAAAGGGTTGCTTTCGCCTTCGTCTAGCTCAGAGAGCCACAAGAGATCTCTATTGAGTGGGAGACCTTTGTCAAAACCTAGTTGCCCCATATGCCCTGCTGCAGTATCTTCTGGTAGAGAAAGGCCCGCTCTCTCGCATTGTCGTCGTGATAAATTTGCAGTCTTGATTTTATCGGCTAGTACCCACTGGATTTCTAGCCTTTTCTTCTCGTAATTGGAGAGGAACTCCTGCGATTCTTTGTCAAGGGGCCTATTTACTAATGCTAGTGATGCTTGTCTTGCGGTCACTTCGTCATGCTCGAGAGAAAGATCGTCTAGGCGTTCACGGTAAATTCGCACGTCTCCTAGCTGAGACAGATATTTTTGAACTAGTGGATGCAGGTCCTTGTGGCTAATCGTAGTGGTTGTGTAGTCCGAATTATCATCAGCTAAAGTCCACGTACGTGGAGTTCCCCTATGAGTATCGGAAGCCCTTCTGCTGTCCACGGAGCGTGTATCCGAGTCTTGAGTCTGCCTATTCAAAGAGAACTTTTGCAGTAACTCTGCAAGCTTGGTTTCCCTCCGCTGCAAGTAGTATTCCTCTGTTTCCAACTCGCGTTGAAAGTCCTGGTACCCGATTTCCTGCTTTAGGTAGTCGTCAGAATACTGATTTATTGTTTCAAGGACTTGCAGCTGTGTTGTTAAAGAAGTAGGGTTCGACTTTTCCAAATTTGTATTGGTGAGCATTAATTTCAACTGCCTTGCGGCATCCGCCCATTGCGAAACTTGGCGAGTCCTTTTTTCGTTGAGTCTGGAACGCATCTCACTCAGTTGAATCCGCATGCCGGAAATCCTTTGTTGGTCTCCGATTACCAACTGCACAAGCAGAGTGGGCTTGTCGAAGTTATCATTCAGCAGTTGATCTTCCCTAGCAGCTCTATCCTGCCGTTCCTCGCTGCCTGCAAACGCTTCAGCACCATCTTCGGGTCGGAAGCTCTCATCGTCCAGCTTTGGAATGGGAAATGCGGTGAGGTCATATTTATCCGCCTGATCGAGTTCAACCGGAAATCCGCCTGTTGACAAGGTCTCGCTATGAGTGAGATTAATGCCACCGTCTTGACTATCATGGAAAAGAGGCGATATCGGTTCGTTCACTTTATACATCCCTGTAGAGCTTACAACATGATCTGTATACAAGCTCACAGGCCTCGTCGGCAGGCTCCGCGAGCCCCTTGAGTCAGTCGGCACGATCGGCACCCCTCTCGGGTATGACTGCAGCCCGGCGAATGAAGATGGGCCATGGCGACGGCCAAGACTCATGCTTTGACACTTGCGGTGCTGGCTCATTCTAGGTGCTTTTTTAGCTGGAGTTGTTCTCTACCTTTTCATGTTAGTAGTCATGTCAGCAGTGGCCGCGGCCATGGAAATAGCAAAAGGAGATACGATGGTGTGGGCCATGTAGCACAAGGCACAGGGATCGTCATCCTTGCCGATGCAAGTGATGTCCCAAAACCTGGAGCAGGGCCAGCAGGCAGGTATCAAATCAGCTGACTGGACGACACTCCGGCCCGAATCGCAATTGCGCTGGCCACCTTGGCGCACGCCATCAGTTAATACGACCACGCACTTTTATTGGACGAAACAGGAAGGAGGTAGGGTAGAGACGGGAGAAAGATTAGCGTATTCCCCGATAACCCCGAGGTTTCCCCCTATCACGCTGTGGTAACATCGCTTTTGGGATGCAGAATGACCCCATATCCCTGCTTTGATGCCTTTGACCGCTTGCAAGTTGGCGTCTGCAGAGTCTCCAGCATAAATTAGCGGCTATCTCGCACGCCAGCACGTTTCAGTTGGGTCAAGCCTGCGTTGGGCATGAAGAGGAGTCGGTCAAAGCAATCTTGTTGAGCCGCATCACGGTGCACTAACACCATCAGTATATTAGCACGGGATTATGAGCGGAATGGCCGTGACGAGTCTTCCATCTGTAACCGGTGATGAGCGCGACTGTCTTGCGAGTGAGATTAGGCTCTACCACGCACGACCCTCTTACTATATGCTACATGTGATACCTATGCCATATGGGATTAGCTCTTGGAACCGGAAACTCAATTAACAGCGAGGATGAGTTATAGTGGTAGCGGCCACGGCCAAGGACATGGCAAGAGACACGGCAAAGGACACGGCCAGGGACACGGACAGCAGCCCTACTATGGTTCTGGTAGGCTCATTTTCAGTTGTGAATGGATCCCATGTGTTTCAAGCTTACGGTTCCTGCATTACAGGTTATGAAACCTCATCAAATCAGCAGCAATACGATGTCGGGTATACGGGTGGAAGTTATAACTATGGCGATGGGTTGGTGATGCTTGTCATCTATAAGACATAGACTGATGTGTTTTCATTAACTAGTAACCCCCAACAACCCCAACCTCCAACTCCCACAAGCCCAACGCCCAGAGAACCATGGGGGCGTGGAGATGGCCATAATGGTGGAAACGGCCGTAATTCCATAGATTACCAAACTATGGCACCTGGTCCGACAACTCCATCCCGGTACGTTTTTGATATGTTGCCCCTGTCTATAGCATCGAGGGGTCTACCAAAGTTGTCTTGCATGTCACTAACAGCTATTACAGGAACACCATGCAGAGTTTGCAGACACCTCTGTCCCCCGATTCGCCTGGTGAGTCAGCTTGGTATGGTCAAACTCCTTATATGCCTCCCCAATATCCGACCCCAGAGAGGCATGTTCAGAACAGCCAAGTTGCAAGACAACCAAGCCGTCGCCCTCGGAATAGAGATAATGATTTCACACCTGGCAGAGTGAGTACTTCTGTGCACTTTCCCAACATATTCATTGTCGAGTGATTCACAAAAAGCCAGATTGTCAAGGTGCGCTGGTACGAAAGTGCGGGACACGCAGCCAGGAGCGCAAGTGGCAGGAGTGAATATATTGTTGACAGCTACGGCAATTTGGTATATTCCTCTTGGCGTCGAATGGTAGTCATCAAGACTACGCAAGGACAGAACAGCTCTACTTGCGTGTAAGTAGTTCATCCAATGGAGATATCGATTTAGAAAACTGACCAGTGGAATTTCAACCCGCATAGAGGCATATACACCTATGGCCATCGAGGGTTAGCAAAACCAGGCCTCGACCTCAGAAATCATGCAGTTGTATTCGATGAAAACGAGCAACCTTATGTATCGCCAGACGAACCACAACCTCTTGAGCGACAACCACTGGCTGTCTGTATCCAGTCACCAACTGAAAAGTTAGACCCAATGTCCCGCATTAATTTCGGAAACTTTCATACGATCCAGCACAATATCGAAATGTGCCATATAGGCTACATTGCTGACTCGTATATGGCTCTCTTTAACAATTACGCATATGAGGCTTACCACAACATGTGAAGTGGTCTTGGACCCAGGCTCGACGCCTCTCGCAACAACGACAGTTCAGTTATGCAAGGTTTGCTTTTGTTAATGTGTCGCTAATGGCAACTGATTTTCGCTTCGATACTGTGTATTTTTGTTTTCTTCTTTCTTCTTTCTGCTTTCTTCTTTCGTTTGATGTTGAAATCATGCGCAGCTGGGCACGCAGCACCAGAAATGATATAACGACAGAACACTATACGTCCGCCGGGAATTCAAGGCATACGATACAGATTGATAATGTGACGAACTTACGAATGCAGTTTTTAATGATTGTTCAAGTTTTGTTCTTGTTTGGATGAATAGCGCAATGAAATTGATATGAAGTTATGAACAAGATGATCGTGAAAGTAAACAAAGTGATGCCCTTTAAATCAGGCTGCGTATAAGTGGGTCGGGTGGGTCGTAGGCGGTGAAGCGGAAAATGTGGCGGGCCGGATAACTTTTGCTTGCATCTCAAAAATATTTTCCTCTTATCGACGGACGGCGTCAACAGTCTCCCATTCAGCAGATATTCCAGCCCTGCCACCTGAGAACGGGTTGCAGAGAAAACGAAAATGAAGCGCAAGCTCGATGCCAACGATGTCCCGTCGACAGAGGCGACAAAAGGCGACAGCGAGACTCAAATCACCTTTGAAAGCCTCGCTCTCGATTCGCGGTTACGCCAAGCGCTGGTGAAGGAGAATTTCTCGAAACCGACACTGGTGCAATCCAAGGCTATTCCATTGGCTCTCGAGGGAAAGGATATATTAGGTACTATAACACACACCAATGGCTACATAGATGGGTCTTTTGTGTACTAACAATTCTGTTACAGCGCGAGCTAAGACGGGATCTGGCAAGACTGCGGCATACGTTCTTCCTGTTTTGCAATCCATTCTCCAGAGGAAATCGGTTGATCCATCGCTAAAAGCGACGTCGGTTCTTATCCTAGTTCCCACGAGAGAACTTTCCGAGCAAGTCCAGCGAGTCGTGACTTCGTTCTCGTCCTTCTGCGGCAAAGATGTGCGTTCCGTTAATTTAACGCAAAAGGTGTCGGATTCGGTACAGCGTGCGATGCTCGCTGATGCCCCCGACATTGTCATATCCACACCGGCACGTGTAGTGTCTAACGTCAATAACGGGGCTTTGTCCTTGGACCGTGTTAGCCAACTGGTGATCGATGAGGCCGACTTGGTGCTTTCGTATGGCTATGAAGATGACATAAAGTCCTTGGCCAAGGCCATTCCACGAGGTGTTCAGACGTTCTTGATGAGCGCGACTCTTACGTCCGAGGTCGACACACTGAAAGGATTATTCTGTCGAAACCCTGTGATTCTGAAATTGACCGAGGCCGAAGACGAGGGAGGCGGTATCAGCCAGTTTGCTGTGCGTTGTGCAGAAGATGAGAAGTTCCTTCTCACATATGTCGTTTTCAAGCTGCAGCTGGTCAAGGGCAAGTGCATCATCTTTGTTGGAGATATCGATCGTTGCTACCGTCTTAAACTCTTCCTGGAACAATTCGGCATTAAAAGCTGTGTGTTGAACTCCGAGCTCCCAGCAAACTCGCGTATCCATGTCGTCCAGGAATTCAACAAGGGTGTCTACGACATCATTATTGCCGCGGACGACCAAGAAGTTCTCGGCACGAAAAAGATTAAAAAGGCCTCAACAGAAAAGGACTCCGAAACCAACGCTGCAGTTGAAGAGGATGCCGAGGCTGAAATAGACGACTCCAGCGACGATGAGAACCAACCCGCCGAAGATTCCAAGTCTAAGGGAAACAAAAAACAGAAGCTAACCGGCAAACAAAAAGACTACGGCATTTCTCGTGGCATTGATTTCCAAAACGTCGCCTGCGTCTTGAACTTCGATTTGCCCACAACCTCCAAATCCTACACCCACCGCATCGGCCGCACTGGCCGCGCCGGCAAAACGGGCATGGCTTTCTCGTTTGTCGTCCCCAAAGAAGAATTCGGCAAACACAAACCAACCAGCTACCCAACGGCCAAACACGACGAAACCGTGCTCTCCAAGATCATCAAACGCCAATCCAAACTCGGCCACGAAGTGAAACCCTACCACTTTGAAATGAAACAAGTCGAGTCCTTCCGCTACCGTATGACCGATGCACTCCGCGCCGTTACTCGCCTAGCCATCCAAGAAGCCCGCGCGCGCGAGATTCGTCAGGAACTTATCAAGTCTGAGAAACTGCGTCGCCATTTTGAGGAAAACCCGGATGAGTTGAGGCATTTGCGTCACGATGGTGAGATTCGGGCAGTTAGGATTCAGCCTCATCTTAAGCATGTTCCGGATTATTTGATGCCGTCGCAGGGCAGGCAGGGGCTTATGGCCGAGGACTCGCAGAAGCATGTGAAGATTGGCAAGTCGAGTGAGAATCGGATTCGGAAGGCGAGGGAGAGGAATAAGGCCAAGGGCAGACGAAGTGTTGGTGCTGGTGGTCGGAAAGCTGATCCGTTGAAGACTTTTAATGCGAAGGGGAGGAAGAAGTAAAAATAAAAAGGAGTTCGTTTAGGTAGTTTGTAAATAAAATATATTTATTGTCCATGTGCGGTTTGTTCTTTTTTTATTCTCATTGAAGTATGTTTAAAAGAGCACATTCAGGCGCTCTCTATGAATTAAATTTCGACATCACATATTCCAACATGATTCTCTCCTCTACACCCTCACCCCCAAAAGAGAACTGAATCCATTTCCCTCCAGCTTCACGCCTTACACGATGTATATGTTTCTCAACTCCGCGAGCTCTCCAAACAGTATCTTTGTACGCTATCCACTCGTTGACAAGACGCTGCTTTTCGCGCGCCATCTCGGCCTCTCGCAGCTCTTGCTCTGTAAGAACAGAATCTAAATTGTCATCCGGAATCCCAACACGTTCCGCTCGCCGCTGAGCTGTAGGAGCATGTCTAGATGCAACAAGAGGAGTATACGAGTCAAAGGGATTATCGATATCAGTATTCTTCAAGGGGATCCAACCAGGGCCCAGGCCGATCCACTCAATATCTCTCCATGATCCATTCCATGATGTGGCAAGCGTTTGAAACTGCTCTTCATCCTGCATTGTGTGTCCGTCCCAGCTGAGCGCGTTGAACCATTCACCGCAGCCCTCTAGGTCTAGCCATTTGAGACAATATGTGGTGCGGGAAAGCCGACGCAAGATAGTAACGGCTTCAACCCAGTTATTATCATCAGCGCTATAGACATCTGTACCCCCAGCGGCGAACGTGAGTGATCTAATTGTTGGGTGTCCGACACGCGCGTTGATTGAATTCGGTGTAAGTGTTGGCGTCGGCCAGTGAGCAAGTGATAAATGAGTGATTGTAGAGATGTGAGAGAGCATGTTTATTAGCGAACCCCAATTGGCCGCTGCCCGGTTGGGATGAGCTAGAGACAAGTATCTTAGATTCGGAAATCGGAGTATATGAGACGGTGATTGGAAGAGACGGGATTCCGGCAAGGAGTCGGCCGGGTTGGTGTCGTCAGCCTCGTCCCATGATGCAGGAACAACCTCTTCTTTCTTTGCAACTGGTGCTTTTTCCTTTCTCGAAATGAGAATCTGTCTATTTAGCTGTTTCAAACTCGTCCACTTTCCTATCGCCGCACTGAGATCGAGGCGATTGACATAAGTAACGTCAGCGGGAGAATCTCCATCTGGCGCAGCAAATAGCAAGTCAAGGTCGTTGGTACGTGATGATATATCAATATCGGGCGAATAAATAGCGATATAACTCAACAATAGGAGCTTTAGGCGACTCGGTATTTCCCTGAGGAACTCATTATCATAACCCAAATGCCATGTCCAGTTTGTCGCCATCGATTTCAACAAGGTATGTTGCAGGCTATCCTTCGGCGGGAACTTGATGCCGGGGAGTCTCTCAAGTCGGTATAGTACTCGGTCATACCCTATAGCAACATCTTCCCTTTCCCTAGTAGGGGTATTATTCTGTAGCCAACTGGACGGAGGCGGGGGACCGGGGATCCTTCGAACGACACGTCCGCCTAGTACCGGTCGAGCATTTCTGCGGGGTCGTGGTGGCGGTGTTTCTGGCACGTCAAGTATATTCCTTAGAGATGGATGGAGAGTTCGCGGCGTCAATGACCGAGCAGGATTAGAGGCGCCATCGCTGGAAGAAGAAACCTGAGTCCGACGTAGATGCTGGATGAGGTCGTTCACCGAGGTGGTTTCCGATTCTGATCTTGAAGCGCTGCTGCCGCCATGCTGTCGCTTGGTGGACGATGCTTCTAACGACGGATGGACAGTACTCGTGGGTTTAATAGACGGGTATTTGTTGTGCTTTTTGGGCATGAGAACAACAGTCACTGTGTGACAGAAATTGAAGAGTGGGAGATGGCAGGTGGCGGAAGATGCTTGGAGCCGGGAAGGCAGCAATACGGCCAGGGACGTTCCCGCACGCCACCTTCCGTATTAAGTCAAATCAGGGCTTGAAAGTTGAACGAAGTCCGAGAAACCCTCGGTTTGATTAGGATTCTATTGCAATGTTATACGATATTGATACATATTTTTTTATTTAGGCGTCCCGCACCCAAGATTCATCCTCCATCTTGCCTTCCCTCTTAGGACCTTCTTCAGCCCACGTCTCAGCGAGACTTGCCTTGGGATCCTCATCCGACAGGCCTCGCGACCTCCTCAACTGTACTACGAGGTCGCGAACCTTGCTGGTGCATTCCTTTCGCAGTTCCACTGCTTCCTTGCCGTACATCAGCTCCTCATTGAGAACCCCAACCGGTAACTGTGCTATTGCTGGGTTCCGTTTTTCTGCCTTCTCCTTCAACTTTCTCCATCGCTGTCGCAGTTCTCCGAATACAGCTTCCACGTCGGTCTTATCGCCAAATGTAATGCTGACACGTTTAAACGCGCGGGGTAAAAATCGAGGAAAGTCGCGGTCTTCGTGCATGACTTCGTCTGTGCCTTCTATCCAAATTGGCACCACGTCTGGACATTCGGACGACTCTAAGATAAGCCGGGAGACGCCCCATTTGAAGTATCGCATAACCTTTTTCGGCGACTGGTGAATCTTTCCTTCGGGGAAAATATGCACCCAAGAGTGCGAATTGCAAGAATATGAAGACGGCGCAAGGATCGAATCCTCGCCGGTGGTAGTATAGGCGGTAGGAAGGTCGGAGAACGGGTCGACACAGACATTGTCGAAACTCCAACGCTGGCGCTCGACGTTTGCAAAGTGTGGGTCTGCTGGAAATGGCCCTTGAGACAAAAGCCGGATTCCTTGCGTCATTGTAGGTTGAAACAAGCCGCCGTGAGGTGAGTACGCAAGACGGTGCGTTGGAAGAACTTGTCCCATGGTGAAAAAGGCAGCTCCGGCACTTGAACCAGTCAGTCATGTCGACTCCCAAAAACACAATTTTCTCCTGTTCTTACCGAGTAGCGAAGCAAATATCATGACTGCCAAAGCCCCATCGCCGGTTATAGGAAGGAAGGTTGAAGTGGTATTTTAAAGGCAGCGCGCCCCATATTAAAGGGTCATCCATACTAATTGAATTCAAGATCAGCGACAAATTGTACAGGTAGTATGACGTCGCCGCATGCGTCGCGATATTGCACATACGTACACGCTTATATGATTCGATACTATAAAGAATTCAAGCCATTAGCATCCATTTCAATGAGCACTCAGAGAGAAGGGAAGAAAAAAAGCACACCTGTAATCAACCCGCGAGTCCGCGTAGCAGGATCTCGTCGCGAATCAAGTAGTTTCGTAAACGAGTCTAGCCCATGGACTTCCAATTCGTTAAGACCGAGAAGAAACCCCCGACATAGAACGCCAACCTGGAACATGGTCATTGAAGACCAGGCCCTCCACCAACCGGAGGGATGTTCGGCTGTTGCTCCCAAAGACATGATGGCGACTGACTGAAGCCCGGATTCAGGTCCCCCAATTCAAGGATACTCCCTCCGCATGCGAGGGCCGGGCATTAAAGAACACAATTGACTAGGAAAGAGATGGGATTAAAGAAAGGAAAGAAAAAGAAACCATTGTTCGCGAGGAGGAGAAATTAAACTGTCTCGCTGGCCAAATTTACCCAACAATATTTGTCGGTTGAAGCCCGTGACTGGCGGCTGCGCACGGACCAACTCCTTTCCTCCGCGGTCTGCGATTTTCCGAACCTCCAAAACAGGGACCTTGAATTCAACCAGCACAGATCTCGACTTGTCGCTCTCCACTTGTGCAGTCGAAAATGTTCAAGGCTACATCTCCGCTGTTGGGAGGTCTGCTATGGTATGTTCTCTCTTTTTTTTTGAACCCGAGAGAAAAAGAGAGGGCGAGACAAAGTTTCTAGACTGCAAGCTAATTGAAAACCTTTCCCCGACAGGAAAATCCCATGGCGCCTCTCCAGCCGACAGAAATTCCGTCAACGAAAGCGACTCCGAGCTGTCGATCAGGTCGTTGATACAGTATCTGCAGCGCTCGAGCGCAATGGAATGGCACAGGTGAAGGCCGTTGAACGGTGGTATGCCGAGATGCCGCGGGAAGAGGAAATGGTTCCCAAGGACAAATACTCCATATACGACCGAAAGGAAAAGACTTATCGCAAGGGAATTCACAGTGAGTTTAACACCCAAAAAGAAAGGACGGAATGAGAAGAGTCGAGAGCAGAGGACAGAACGTTAATGCCTGGCTTTTTGCGTGTTGTAGAGCTACCGAAATGGACGAGAGTCAGTCAACGACTCAACCCTCCTGGTTTTTAATCGTCGAAGAAGGAGGTATTTTGTTATATTGCGATTACCAGCCATTACCCACCGAGTTTTTGTGCGGTTCCCTGTGGCCGAGATGGCGTCAACACCAAAGCTACCCGAATTATTCTGGGGGATACCGGGCCTCAATTGAATGTGTGCTCTTGAGTGCACACATATTATTGTATTATATGCGGCTTCGAATCAGTCGCCTGCTGTATCTATCATTCTGATGCATCTCTTATTGGGAATTATCCCTGGCGTTTAATGTGAAGGAATAGGTTTGCAAGAAAAATATCCGCAATTTTCTATATTGAGCGTCAAAATATATTGATTTTTCATCTACTCACTATCATCTAAGTAGACCAACAATTTCTTTTCTTTTTTCATGTTAATCGATACACAAGTAAGAATAATAGAATGTCATCGTGGACCACGGTATAAGCTAGCAACAATAATCACGAACAAATAACTTCAACCCTGCTTCGCCGAAGGGGCGAATAACAAGTCTTCGATCTTGCGGGAACAGATAAAGATGTCCAGATATCATTTGAGTTGTTATGACATCCATCGATTGCTTCCCAATCCTTGAGTTTAGCCCACCTCTCGACTCCGCCGTAATAGTATGCATTCTTCTGGCTAGTCGGCATACCAAATCCTTGTGGTGGTCGTCGAAGCATCCAATTTTCTGGATTCATGATTTGGTTGGGCGACTCTTCGGCTGAGCTTTCAAAAAATTCAAATGAGCGTACCCCTGAAACTTCCATCTGACGGCGTGCTTTGTTGATGGCAGCTCTCCAGGAATCAATAGAGGCACTTCGTATCCTTCTCCGACGAACGGTGGCCGACTTTCTTCGTTGTGCGTCTATTACTTCAAGAGATTTCGCCATAGCTCGACGGTCCCCATATCGTCGCATGAGCTCGGTCGACGCGCAACAAGGATTGGTATAAACAAGCAACCTCAACTTGAAAGGCATGGTTGGAAATCTAAATCCTCGGTGGCCAGGCGTGTACTCGTTAAGTAACCACTGAAGGCTTCTGTCCACGTTGTCCAAGAAACGCCTTTCGGCATCGAGAATACTGAGGCGTTCGAGACTTTCGGATTTGTTGGAGGTCTCGATTGACCTGTGGATATTTCGTGCAATATTCCAACGGGTGTTGCCATGGATAATAGATGGACTTGGCTTCAAAACTTGAAAATTGGCCGATACACATGGAATGTCACTCTCGCCTTCACTGGCATCAAAATGTGTGGTCATTGTTGATCTTGGAGCTGCCACTATTTCACAAGACCTCTGTGATGATGAGGATTTCTGTGCTGAGATGCGGCTATAGATATCTGACATGGGACTTCCCGGACGACCCAAGAGCCCCGACTGATGAGGCAGAATAGATTGTAAGCTGCCCATCTGCAGACGTGTAGCCCATTCTCTCAGTCGTCGACAATTGTGGATGGTTGGACCTACCGGCAGTCTGATAGGTCTCTGAGATGCTGAGGGGACCATTTCCGACAACAAATTCTCATAATTTGCAATGAAGGGAGTTGGATTGGATTCTGGAGTATATGCTTTCAAGCAGAACGGGAAAGTCAGGTATTTTGACGGTCGATGTTGTGAATGATAAGTATTAACGACATGAGGAAACATAGGCACATCCTTTGCAACTCGGGTTGAAGCAGTGGCAGATCGTTTCGGCTTCGAAATATCCAAGGGCGAATTTTTCAACACGGACGTCTCAGACCTTAGCGGACGGGTCTTCTGCTTCCACTTGTTCGTTGTGATATCATCAATAAGACGCTTGTCTTCTGTGGCGTAGTCCGAATCCCACCATATCTTGTTATAGTCGTCACAGTCATTCCACGAGAACCATCCCCGAAACCACGAACGCAAATTTTTCCAAACTTGTCTTTGGGAATTGTAACGATCTTGCGGGATCCAGCCATACCACGTTTTGATATACCGAGTGTCAGCGGGTTTGCGGTCTCTCAGAATCCTTCCCAGTGTGAAGAAACGCAGAAAGGATCCAAATTTCCAAAGGAGGACTGCAACGCCAAAGACTGCGGACGTGCCCAGTAAGACGTACACGAGCACTCGAAGCTGTGCCAACCGTTTTACCGCGACTGATACCTGGAGCGGACGAATCGGGTGTCGAAGGTGTGCTACGGGTATTGGAGCCATACCTCGAACGCATGAGCCCCTGTCAGATTCTCTCCATAATGATATTGATTGTGCTGAATTGTAAGAGTTGGTTTGCTGCAGACTTCGCAGTCGAGGATGAAGGACATTGGAAGTCTCGCTGCGAAGGGAAGGCAGACACGGTCTGCTGTTGTGGAAGGTGCAGCTGCCTTGTCCCTCTTGCCGCGTCCACCTGTCATTGCCTCAGGCAGCCGTTGATGCATTCTCCAAGGTTGACTTCGTTTGGATCGAGAATTATTATGATCACCTCATTCACGCATTTCAGAGAAATGCCATGACTCATGAACGTCCACCGCCTGGTCTACAATGTCAAGATTGCTCGAAGCAATGTGAGAGCGTCCAGAACGTCAAGAAATGAGCAGTCCCCACAACTTGGTAGTTGTTGGTCTCCATGAGAAATCGAATCCTGAGTCAATGCTAATTTTATCCTAACTGCCTTATCGACTTGCTTCAAAGGGAACCGATCCCAGTGGAAATCTCCCTAGTGGGGAGCATATTCCTCACTAATTTGCTTCAATAACCTCAAGGGTATGACAGACATCCGTTCATTCCGAACCATGGAGATAATTTCCAAGGTTCACAACTAAAACGATTATATTTCAGTTGCCCGGATCAATATAACTTTCTAGGTGGTGGGTTCTGAAAGGTCGTGCTATCTTCCCTGTTTCCCCTTTCCCCTATGTTGACTTGCCCTCGGTGCATCATTGTCGTAATAACTAATGCTGATGATGACCCTGTGCAACTCAATTTGTGGTGTCTCTTTTATCTGATATCTGCCCCCTAAAAAGCAGTTACTGCAATCTTAATATATTGGGCCTAGCTATTTCCAGGTCCGCTTTGATGGTGATTTACAGCAATTCGGATTGATTTCTTTCACTATAACCTGGCAATCCTTTATATTCACCACATCTCGAAGTACATCGATGCAGTGACTCAAAGGCCTCGACCTGGCCCTCACGGGAAGGCAATAATGAATTGCTCATGGCCGGCGAGAAAGCTAGTCGTTATAAAAGCAAGCTGTGTTTGACTATTCATTTTTCCCAGGAAACATTTTCAAAAGACATTGACTTTCTATCTTCAAAAGGCACCTTTAGGAGTCCACACTCTCGAGGCAGGAAGTAAACACACACTTATACAATAGTAGTGATTCAATCTCGACATGGATAGCAAAGAACCTAACTTTACTGCCACTATCGCAGTTGGTCCCCCAGAAAAGATGGGCCCTGGAAAAATTCCGTGGCCTATTGTCCTCGAGCTTCGTTACGACGGTCCGGAGTTGAGTAACCCGCAAATTCGGTACAAATGCGAGGTATTGGCAAAAGAAGGCGATACAGGAGAGGAAGAAACGACTCATACGGATGAAAATGGACACAAACTCGAGAGCGAGCAATCTGATATCGGCGGACTAATTGTTTTTCGCGATCTACTTGTTCCAGAAAACACATGCAAATGCCGTCTGCGCATCACACTGAGACACAAAGACTTCACTATCCAAGTTGAAGTGCCTGATGTGGTCAAAGAAACGGAGTGGTTCGATGTCGACAAGGAATTCGACGATACTAAACTTAGTATAAGTGAGGCTATCCATTTGTTCCAGCAGTTATACTCTCTACTGACACCTGCTATTTAGAACAGCACGATGTGAACTTTATCAAGACCCACGAAGCTGTCTTCAAAAGCAACGCATTATGGCAATTTGAGCCTTACTTCCCAAAAGCCTGAAGATCTTCTTCAACAAGGACACTTGTGACTCCTTGAAGACATATACGTCGGATGTGTATGAGACAGGCCCGAGGCTGTGGCTGATCAGTTTTTCTATTTCTTTTCTTCTTCTTCAATAGCTTGACTAGCTTCAAGTGAGTTTGAATTCCAGGGTTTATTTCCTTCTTTGGAGTTGTATGGTTCGTTTTGGTAAAGCCTTGCACTGGTTATGCCCAGTTGCTGAAGGCACCCTAATACTACTTGAGCATTACACAAACTGATATGACATTTTCAATTCGTCGAGCTTCATCTAAATGTCTAGGTAGCCAGAAGGAATATCCAGATAAGCAGTAAATGTCTAAACTTGTAACCAGTCAAAGCCGGGAAACCCTAAAACGCCCCGGAATTATAACCCTACCCGGGCCGGATATTGCGGAGTCAGTATAATGTATTCTACCATGATAAGAATCTGAGTGTAATTTCATCCTATATAAGAATGTGCTATCACATGATCCTTTGCCCTCATTTTACTAGTCTATGGCGACAAGTTGGCTCTAGTTCACACCACAAGTATTTGCAACACTCACAATGCACTAGTCACCAATGGTGTTGCAAACACTTGTTGAACCTGCCCCCACTACTTAAATCGAATTTGGTAAAGCGGAAATCTACAGCTTCAGCTGCTATCTGTTCACTTCTCAATACCCCTCAATTCTCTTCTCCCTTTGTACCATTCATTACATTTGATAGATATATTCATCTAGCCATGCCACCTTATATTCTAGAACCAGTCCGCAGCATACAAGATGCCGAAGCCTTATCCAAAAATAATATGCCCGCCTTCTATGGAACAACATGGTGGAGAATGTTATGGGTCGGCCAAACTCTCGACGAAATTATCGAAAGCTCTATTAAGCGCATGCCCCGCAATCTCTTGAAAGATGTGGCTATACGAAGACACGAAAAGGTCGTTGACTCGGCAAATGGTAGAATTGTGGGATATGCACGATGGTTTTTACCCAGCTCTGCCAGCAAGAGCTGGCTAGATGCTCAAATCGAGGATACGTTTACTGAGGAGGAGAAGAAGAAATTTGACACCGATTTTGTATTGGCAGACTGGAGACATCGGGACGATATGCCGGGTTTCGATGATCCATTGGATAAAATGATGGCGAAACACAAACCTAAAAAGCCACACATCAGTGAGTTTATACCTATCCATTCAGATATTTGACGTTCCCTGCTAACTCACCGTGCCCAGAGCTGGATTATCTTGCTGTGAGCCCAGACTATCAGCATCAAGGAATAGGAAGCCGTCTTGTCATATCTGGAATTGAGCAAGCAAACAAATTAGGCCTGGAAATATTTCTTGTGGCTATGGGCAGAAACGCTTTGAATATGTACCTGAAGTACGGATTCGATCTTATAGACGAGCTTTCCCAAGACCTGAGGCCTTGGGGATATGAGGACACCTATGATACGTTTATTCTCATAAAGAAACCTGAGTAGTCTCAAGAGGGAAAGTAGCTAGTGTCAGAATACTACTCTTTAGGTAGTAATGGAATGAGGCCCCAGTTACCAACTATATTCGTGATAAAAAAAAAAGGCCTATCTAAAAGAGGAAGAAGAGAAGCTATATCGATTGTGGGCCTATCTCGCTTTTACGCAAGATATCGGGGTCCGATTGGGAACGCGAGCGGCGGTTCCCACTCGAGGCACAACCAAAAGCTAGAGATGATGCTCGAATTAAAGTTTTCATCGATATTTAGGTTATCTGCAAATATAATCTCATCATGCAAGATGCGATCGCCCACTAGCATGTCAAACAACCGCCAACCAACAGTATAGACGCCAAGACCAATGAACAATTAGACGATTAATAATCTGTTGGTTCATGTTGTTGTTGTTACCTCGTATCTAAACCTGATCGACGGATGCCCGAATCTACAATTATTAAGCAGAAGCACGGTGTTAGCGGAGATAGGATGAGGAATGTATAATTTATAAACAGATCCCAATCCACGGAACTCCTTCACCCGCTCAACAACATCTAACAACCTTCAAGATCAATGAATATGAGCCCCCAGAAGATCCTCGTTATCGGAGCCGGTGAATTGGGCTTCCAAGTACTCCGTGCCTTGGTGGCCCATCCCAGTAAACCAGCCACAGTCGCGGTGCTGCTGCGTCCCGGCAGTATCAACAGCACTTCACCACAAAAGCAAGAGCAGAACAACACTTTACGCAGTCTGGGCGTGCAGTTTGTGCCCGGCGACATTGTCGAGGACTCGGAGGAAACGCTCGCTTCAATCTTTGCTGGTTACGACACTGTGATCGGATGCACTGGCTTCGTTTCCGGCAGATCTTTGCAGACGAAGATCGCCCGCGCAGCACTCGCAGTGGAAGTACCACGTTTTATCCCGTGGCAGTTTGGCGTAGACTACGAAGCCATCGGCCGTGGCTCACCACAAGACATCTTCGATGAGCAACTAGACGTGCGCGATCTGCTGCGTGGACAAACCAAGACGCGCTGGGCCATCGTTTCCACGGGCATGTTTACACCCTTCCTGTTTGAGCCCGTCTTTGGCGTTGTAGACCGAGAGGATTCTACGATTAATGCACTGGGGAGCTTGGAAAATTGCGTTACGCTCACCACGCCAGAAGACATCGGATCTCTAACGGCGGAAATCGTGATACAGAATCAGTTCAACAATGAGCCAATTTTTATCGGTGGCGATACAATCAGTTATGAGCGTCTAGCACAATTGGTTGAGAAGGTTACCGGGAAGGCTTTTAAGAGGAATGTTCTCACAGTTGAGAGCGTGCTGGCTGCTTTGTCAAAGGATCCAGGCAATAGTATACTGAAATACCAAGGCGTTTTTGGCCAGGGTCGCGGTGTGGCGTGGGACTTGGCTACGACATGGAATCAAGAGCGCGGAATACAGACAGAAACGGTGGAAGAATGGCTGAGAAAAAACTGGGTGTAAAGTAGTTGCCTGTATATGGAAGTTTCGAGTGGCACTCATAGCTCTAAACAGCCGAGCCAGAACATTTCTATACGATGTAGTAGGCTCTCAGCGTCATGAAAATTCCATAAGTTGTCTCCCATATTCTATGTGTAAATATTGAGAATATATCATTTTTGTCGATCGACATAATTAAACCCCAGTTTCTCTGGCTAATAGTAATCAGAGTCCTGACTCCGGGGAAACCTTGCTTACATTCCTGGTGTTGAGCGTGCGTGACCTTTAACATTTCCGGCTATTTATCTGGTGACCAACTTGTACCAGGCAGAAGCCCGGCGTACCTGGCAACCCGGCCAGCCCGGGTGACTGATATGTTTGCTATTCTGTGACTCGTGTTTGGTTCACATGGTTTGGGAATCTGGCTTGTGTGTTGCCTAGGATTTGTATTAATAAACATGTCCTTCCGCCCATGGATACTACCTACATAAATTGGCCACCACTTTGGGCCAACCTGTTGTTTTTCTTTCTGTTTACTGATATTTTCTACTTTTTTCTATGTTTCTGATCAAAAAAGTTTTAAAAAGTTCGGTCTTTTTGATACTCTCTACCACATACAAAAATAAATGGACTCGTCGAGCGCCTGCTCCCGGGCGCCATCCAAGTCTTCGCCCGGGCCAAAGCCCTAAAACCATAAAAGCCAGACTTACCTATTTACTCACCCGGACTCCTCTCAAATTTCACAAACTATATCAACGTTAAATTAACAGCCATGACTTCTCGTCGACACCACTCCTGGCCATTCGGTGGCTCCAGTTCGCCCGTCGAAGAAATGCATATTGCAACCCGTCAGCTCAAAGCAGGATCGTCGCCGTCGCCATCGACAAGCAGAAAAAGAAAGTCCACAGATCCTCGACCGAGTGGAAAAGACATATTCAACCGACCCTTTACTCCTGACCTGTTGTTATGTAGTTCGTCGGACGAAGAAGATATTTTCTCGTCTGCCGGGATAATTGATGCCAAAAGCGAAACACGCCGCCGACGACAGAGACGAACGCGACGGGAGAAATCCAAGAGGCGCAGGCGAGAACAGAGGCATGGGCAGGATATGGTCCTTGATAACAACACTACGGAAGCAAGAGGGGACGAGAACATCGTTTCATCCATCACCGAAGCAAACAATGCACCTACCGCTAAGTTGCGACGTTATGTCTGGCCACATTTGGAAAAAGCGCGCCAATTATTACTTCCGATTCACTCCTTCCACTATCTGACATGGAGTACTTGGTCTGGCCATTCGAGGCCTGCTGGTGCTGATGATAAGACTCGTGGTAAAAATAATAGAAGCCCGACAAGGTTGACCAGTTCAAGCACACCTAGTCTGCCACTTACAGTTTCGACGACAGATAACAGCGGCCTGCTCCAGCCAACGGCTGATAATGAATGGCTGTTACGGCCTGGACGGCGACATCGAAGGTGCCATTCCGAGCAGCCTAGGGCATGGAGAGAACCGAGTCCGGGGCTGTGGACATTAGCAGAGGAGTGATTGATATTTCTGGTGTATTTGAGGAAAAGTCATACCAGTGTTACTTCTAATGTTATCGCCTTGTTCTCTAATTTGCATTGCATCGTGTCAAAAACATTGGGGGTTGTCTCTCTTCTATTTATCATTCAACTTGTGATATTTCCTGTCTTTCCTTCCTTTTTTGTGTATATTTTCTATATTGCATTGGGGCCGGCATATATAATATTATTTTGTTTCAGGGATAGCTAAACGTTAATGACCAAGATACGGGTCTTCTCTCTGTTTTCAATATAGGTCCATTACCAGGTAAATTCCGCTAAGCTAGGTACCTATTCTATATTTTTTTAATAGGTCGCGTTTTTACGATTGGTAGGAGGAGTCAGACAGACAATTTTCCAAGGTTCACCACTGTAAAGAATCTGTGTCAGGAACATTTCTCCTGCTGTTATTTTTGCAACAGCCCCTTGCGTGGTAATAGTGCTTACCCATCAGCACCAAACACTCTGTTTCTTCTAATTAAGGCACATGCCTTCTAGAAGAGCGCTAGAAACAACTCTTCCGTGCCGAGCCCGAGCCAAGCCTTCATTCTATTGGCTTAATTTCCCCGGTGGGTTCCTACCCCACCTCAGCTGAGCGGCCTGAGGCCACTATCTCAGCCCTGTTCCAAAAGGCACATTAATTGGCTCATAAGCGTACGACTGTGTGCCGAATTTCCCTCATCATGTCATAATGTCATAAAATAGCTCATGTGACCACTATTAGTTTCTTGCGCCCGACACTAATTACTTAATTTATTCTCCTACTCCGTGGCTTTGCGAAGAAATATCCCTCAAGTGTGTGATTCTGCGGGGTGCCAGTGATGAGTGCCAAGTGAGTGGTACGTAGTGACTCGTGAGTCATGGCAGGAGGAGGCTCTGCTGCGATAACAATCCATTCTTGCCGTGTGCTATGATCCACACGGATTGTCTCCTTGCCCAGACGTGCATGTAATATGAGCTGGCAAGACTTGGCGCTTGGCTAGCAGGCTCCCTCATTACGCCACAAGCGGTGAGAAACCCAGATTGGAGGCTGCTGCGAGCTCGTTCACAGGCCAGCTGGCTCGAGACCCCTACCAGAGAGTCGCAGAGACGGCAGCGGACCTCCAACGGACACCGACAAAGTGTCCAAGCCAGTCAGCGACGCTAGGGTGGTCCGCTATGCTAGTAAACTGCTTGGCTCGTCTAGCAGCCTATGAGATGCAACGGACGAGGCCGATTAGCCGATAAAGCGGCAGGACTGTAAATCATACGTATTGCAGACTCCACATTCCATAGGGCCATGGTCGTGGAAAATGCCGATGTGATTCATCTGATGGATGACATTGCATACAACCTTGGAATTGTCTTCGGGGCTAGCCGGCGGGGTGTGCTGCATGCCGGTTGGATAACGTAAACCGAGGGAACATCATAAATACGAGCACATTCCCTGTTTCTAAAATTATCAAAAAATAATTTTGTATTCAACTACTTATATTTTTTGAAAGTCACTGTCCAGTTCTTGCCACATTCACTTAAATATCAATTGTTGGATGGAGATGCCGGACACCTATCCCGTTAATCCCCACGCACAAGCAACAACAGCATCAACGAAGCCTGGCGAACTCTCACCGTCACTGACCCTGTCCTCGGAATCTTCACTGTCATCTTCATCGTCGTCCAAACATCATCAACACAGACGATTTCTGTCTCTTGACAGTCTTGAAGCCACTTCTACCAAAATCTTAACCCATATCCGCCAACGCTCGCGCTCACCTCTCCCCCGAGCGTCCTCGCCAACAACCGACAAACAGCGACGCAGTCCATCGCCTACCACACCCCCACTCTCTGCAGCACCGCCGTTTGAACCAATCTCACAACCTCCATCGCCATCGCCTGTTGATCAGTGCTACTCACCAAGCGCCATGTCGCCCACCGTATCCGATCAGCAACGCCCCGGTATGGGCAACAGTCGCACCTCAGACATTTCTACCACCAGTACATCGGGGTCATCCGAACGGACAAGGAGCAACAGCTACAAGAGATACAGCGGCACAGTCAACCATTACGGGCGGCATTCCAATGACTGGCTATTCGGCGGCTTCAGCGTTCGTGACACGCTACGAGATGGGATTGACAAGTTGAGAGGAGGCAGTGAACGAGACAGCTAGTCTGTTCGTATCTACTGTTTCTCATATATCTTATTTATGATGACATCTCTTTAATGACTCCTACCTTGTTGGATGACACCGCTGGCAGAGTCTTGCTGGCGAGACAGTTTTATTTCGGTTGAGCTGGGCTTTTCAGTCATCACAGGCTTTACTTCTTTGCTTTTTGCCAGCGAGAAAGACGCTCGGAATAGCAGATTTGATATCTGCAATTGGATTTCTGGGTGTCTACGACGTCATGTTGTTTTTCCTCTAACGATATGCTATAATCTTTGCTTTACAACGGATACCTACTCTATTGAGACCGCGCGGCAATTGATAGAGATATATAGCCTTAGCTATTAATTCCTAGCAATTGCAATTCTACCTTATAACAAGCACAATTGATCGCTGATACGAACAAAAATACGAAGTAGATTATTTTCCTAAAACGGCAAGTAAACATCACGAGAGACCCACCACGCTAGAACCAAACGGGAAAGGTCAATTGTTTATCCCTCGTGTTTTCTCTTTCTCCTCTTTTTATTTTTTGACATCACAACCTCCATCACTTTTATTTTTGCCACTCGACTCCAACAGCATTAATCGAATCGTACTGGCTGAAAGAGAAGAAAATCAAGGCGGAATATTCTCAGCCAGATCAATTGATTGATACTTGATTCCTGCGCCGACACCAACCAGTATCCCTTGAAAAATAAGAATAAGGGGGCGCCATGGCAGAATTAAATATTTTCGTCCTCGACAAAGGAACCATCCTATCTCTATCATTCGCGCTCTCATTGATGCCAATTGCATTCATCCTGACCGCGTACTTGATTCCTTCAACGCACCTGCGCAACCGAGCGCTCTTCGCGTGGCACGCGTACGACGCGCTCACGCATCTCTTCATCGAAGGCTCATTCTTATATGAATGTTTCTTCAGCTACATCACCGTCGACGAGCCCATTGGCACATCTGCTGTCCTCCCGCAGCCATGCTACTATTTCCTAGGCCGGAAAGATCGCGTATACGGCGCCAAGTTCGGCACTGGGCCCTTTGCGCGCCTGTGGCAGGAATACGCCAAAGCGGACCATCGCTGGGCCACGGCCGACACGACGGTCATTTCTCTTGAGCTTTTGACTGTTTTTCTGGCTGGTCCCGCAGCGATATACATCTGCTATCTACTTTACAAGATTTCCGGCGCCTCCTCTTCCTCCTCCAAGGCCAATGCACAACAGCTTGGTGCCGCCAAGGGCAAGCTCTGGCTCGTTGCTTCTGCCGTTGCTACGGGGGAGCTGTATGGTGGATTCATGACTTTTGCGCCCGAATGGCTCAGCGCGAATTCGCAGTTGGATGGTAGTAATCCGATGTTTTTGTGGTTTTATCTCGTCTTTTTCAATATGTTGTGGGTGTTTATTCCCGCGTGGGTGTTGACTGAGGCCTACAAAGAGCTGAAGGCTGCATTTGTGCAGGCGGAGGTGTTGTCTGCGTCGTCAGACAAGAAGAGAGCTTAATTGGGGGGAAGCGAATTTTTGCAGATCATTCAAGTATGATCTGCATGGCCAAAAGTCGTCATTCATATACCTATATTAATCAAGTCCATATTTTCGTTCTCTAACTAAGTATATGGACCAGGTCTCGGCCTAATGTGACATGTGGAATCCGAGTCCGACCCATATTACTGCTTATTATCCGATCGCTCGATTGTCTCCACCATCATTTCGCAGATTGCATAAAGACCCCTGTTTCTGCGGGGAGTTTCATATATCTCCAACAGATATAGCAACTACCAGTAAAGAGTACATGCATCTATGTCATATCCAAAGACGACTAACTGTCAATCCTGTTGTTTATCCTCACGTGACTTTCAGGACATGTACCTAGCTGATAAGGTCTAGCGCTAGCCCATCGCTGGCGCTGGCGTCGCAATCCAAATTTGAGATGATGCGCCGCGCGCTTAACACTCCCTGCAATCATTCCAAAACAAACATCCCTCTATATTAACCAATATCCCGTCGCAAGTTATGGGCCATGTCGCGTATACCCATCAGCTCACTCCTCAACCCCGTGGATGACCCCCTGGATGACCACGAGCCTACCAGTGCTCATACTAGTACTACTACTCGCAATGATACAACAACAAAAACACTTCCGCGGATCGCTCCCCACCCACAACCGACCGGGCAAGGATATGCATCGCAGTATGTACAACACGACCCAATCAGATAATATGCTGAGATGCTCACACTATAAGGCTGTAGCTAACTGTGTTTATTATTCTGTGGTACCTAGGCCTGCCTTCAAACGGTCGTCGACGAACGGCAGCAGCACGCCGGACAGCGGCGCGTCGCAAAAGCCAAAAAATCCGTACTCATGTCCGCTCAAAGCCTGTGGGCGGACATTCAATACCTCTACGAAGTTGTCGAGTCATTACCATAGAGAGCATATACCCTCATTGAGAGAAGAATGTACGCGTGTGCTTGTGTGGCTACTGATTTTCAGTTGGCTGTGTTGTTAACCGCTTAATTTCTAGTAATCGCCGAGCGGTTGAAGAGAGAAGCCCAGTATTATGGCAGCGATAGAGCCTGAGTTCACATCTAATGAAGATGGGGCCAAGATTGCTGTCATAGCTCTGGGCTGCTGCGAAAGAGTCGTTGTCAGGTGCAAAAGTATGTGGTAAATACTTAGCTGTACGAATGAACGATTCTCTCCCACATCAAGGAACTTGTCTATAGGTGAGTCAGGGACGTCCGAACTCGGAGTAGATCTGAAGCGCTGACCAAAAGGCTGACCGGTCATCTATTTTTGGAAAGATCATACAATTGGAGAAGATAGAAATTGCCTGCTGTTGTGCAAAAATACTTGGCAATCATACTCGAGGAAGGCAGTCACCCAATCGAGTCCTAGGATGAAGATTTTCACACTACCAAACCTGTGCTGCGAAATGGGATCAGCCTCAAAGGCTGGACTAGTCTCAGACTACCAGTGGAGTACAAAAACCGGCGACAAGATATGCGTGATGGACTGATATACAGAGTGGATTAGAAGTCTAACATTGAAGATGAAGGGGTTATTGCTAGAATCTGATTGGTCTTTAAGCCTATGGATAATCATCAAACGCTAATTGCAGCCAGTCTTACATTAACGCAATCAACTATTTCGAGAGTTTTTGGTTTAACGCTCTGTTCCGGCACTTCCAGTCTCGAGGCGAGTTCTGTTAGATCTGGAGATGATCACGTGTAATGAAGGACCATTTACCCCTTTTAGTGAACATGTCTCTCTGCCATGTTATGGTGGTTTCAGAATACTTCAAAGAACTCAAAGCACTTTCTATTTTTGTCCTTTTATGTGATTACTATGCAGGTATGATCCGTCTAGCCAAAGCTGATATCCATGTCATGTGGCATTTTATACTTTAACATGGTGGATCGTTCTGCATCAATGTAATAGTACTATTCACATAACCAACTTATCTACAGGTAACACAACCCAATTTAACTCGTATTAGCTGCATAAGAAGATTATTTGGATAATGATGGGCGGCCTCAACTACCCATATGTAGTTAGTACGGGCGTGAGAGCCTCACGTTTCCCCTCGTAACAAAAACAGAATTGGCCATCATCATACTTGAGGAAGTTGGTGCGCAGTTTTATGTTGAATGCGATCACCCTATCTAGTCCCGGAATGAGGATTAAGGAACGAATCGCTAGAATGAAAGCATGCCAGAAAATGCCCTTCTTCATATTGCCCAGATCATGTTTTCACTCCCAAAAAAAAAAGAATCCAATCGCTAATCAGCGATCACGCATTAACGCATTAACGCAATCCAGGTTGGTAGCTTTATGATATGACCACAACAACGCATCTTTTGTTTCCATTGCATTACATGGGAAGCTCCCTGGTCAATACTCGTCAGTCACTCCGTAACTAATGACTATGACCTACTCAATGAGATTAAGAACCAAAATAGAAGTAAAAAGATGGCACTTTTCTGAGAAGCGTCTGAGCCCCTCAACGTAGCACGACTGGCTCACCTGAGACGTGATGATAAGCAACCCCGCCAGGCGCTTTTCCATATACTTGGGAATGCGAGCAGACAAGTTGTCACTTCTAGTTCGCAATTATTCATAAAAGGCCAAAGATGGTTTTAAGCGCGATGGTGTAACAACGGCATCATTGGTTAGATGTGGCGACTTAGATCTGCTTGCAAATCATATAACTCTAGATTTGAGTTCTAGTCTTAAAATTAGAATGTAGTAGTATTTAGTAATAGACATATTATCAGTCTTGAAGCAGTGCAGGTTCTACGCCGAACCAGACCTAACCCAAACCATTAGATTTAGTTACAGTTATCACTATCCACATGTAAGTGCTTCCGATTACTACTGAATTAGACTCATATCTAATACCACTCGTCATATAAAATGAAAGGGTAAGCGGAATTGATGCGCTAATTTCATATAATATATCACCATCAATCATCTGCATCACTTTCCCAACGGTACCAACTACCTAAGTTATAAGAACCATATTTTCCCTGCGGGGCCAGGTTTCCCATTTCAGCGCCACCACTTTTATAAGAGCGCTCACTGAGTAGATTTCAGTCTGGACTCACGCTTACTAAGGCGCTCAGCATCATCGACAAATATTAGTTAATAGACATCTGCACCAAGAGCAAAGCTTGAACTTTTCAATCTCCTTCCCATAACCTAAAATTCCTCTTTCTGGAATGCACCATTTAGTTCGGATAGCCATGGAACCCGGTATCTGGTGTACAGCTCTTGTTGTAGTCCTACTAGATCATCAAACATCCCAGCAAAAAGCACAATACGCCCACAGATTCTTAACAGTCAGCCATTTCATAGACAACACCACCATAGTTATCACAAAAGTGGACAGTTAGCTTCATGCCGCTCTCATGGATTATAATATACTCCTTGGAAGGGACAGAGGCAACTTAGAAGTTAGTATCTAGAATCATCATATTGACTATATTTATACCACCACTAATTTTCTAGCAGCTCAGACAGTAATATGTTGCCTTTCATATACATGATATCAGCATATTATCGATCACCTTCATGGGAAAGATACTCTTACCTTTCCTTACTGTATACACTGGTTTGACTGACGAATAACAAGGTAAGGGTTGCGACTATAATTAGGAGGAGTTGGAAAAGTTTTGATATTCCTGCCAAATTTTGATGTTGAGTATTCTTCCATATACTTGCATCCTATCGTCGTTGATTGTTCCCCCTCCCCCCTCTTTTTTTTTCACACATACAAAAACAAATTGCAAATTTAAAGATCTAATCTTACTCTTGGGATGGAAATTCTACAAAACGTTAATAAAGATATATTGACTTGGCGACTTTAGATGAATTCACTTACTAGACTAGAAATTAGAATTATCATGGCGATCTCACCATCACAACTCTGAAAATTGCGGGTGGAAATGAAAACTAACACCGGTTCATTTGCCACATTCAAGACAATGGTTGACGTCAATGGCCAATTTGATCATGGATAGAATAATAACTGAGTAATTTCTGCTCGAGTTGTACACTTGGATGGAAGGCTAATCAAATCTCAAATATGTCTGAGAATTATCAAACAAGCCCCGGAGACCTTTTTCAAATAACTCAACCATATCAAACCTACGAGGCTGCGATATCCGATATACAAAAGGAGCTTACGCAAACGCGAAACAATCAGAATCTCCAATATCAACTTTTAACAATTAGCTTCAACTTGCTTGTAATCCTACAATTGATAATTGGTGCAGCAATCACCGCACTGGGGCCGTCTGGGGGTGATCATAATTTGGCAATTACGATCCTAGGGGCTTTCAACACCTCTATTGCCGGGATATTGTCTTTACTCAAAGGAAGAGGACTGCCACAGCGACTGAGGAGAAATATGGCAGAGATAAGCAAAGTCCTGGAGTTGATCCGAGAAAGAAAGACCCTTTTGAGATACGGCAACATGCAGGTTTCTAATCTTGCAACAACAGAGCTCATACAAGAGGTCTTTCAAGAATACAATTCCGTGAAGAAAATTATCGAGAATAATCAGCCGGACACATACGTTGATGGGAATGCATCTGGACACGCCGCAAACAGCGACCAACAACATAGAGAGGCGTTTCCGAAAGCAAATGGGAAACAAAGGCAAAGGGATGAGGAAATGGCGTCTCACAGTTCAATGTAAAATATGACACAATCAAGTGCGTTCCAGGCAATAATAGATCTCTTTCAAATCCATGGCTATCCGAATTATGGTAAACCCGTAAAATGAGCCAAATTTTTGTAGTACAGCAAAACTTGCCTACAATAAATCGTCATAACCTGAACCGGGTACGTAGTAAATGGATAGGTCTTACTGTTTATAATATCTAGTCCAAGTAGAAAGAGATAGAAATCTAGACTTGTCGAAAAAAAAAATAAGTTTGTCACTTGATTCATGCTCCTCGATCCGGCCAGGTCTTGATTTCAAATCAAATATTCTTTTGCCTCGAGAGGAACGTCACTCTGATGGCCATCAATATATTATCCTGAATGAGGATTTGAGAAATTGGTATAAAAGATCACTAAATAACTGGCATTTTCTGATTGAGTTTATCAATGAGACGTTGTATCTCGACTATGCATATTCCTCAAAGCTCCCTTCCAAGAAAGCCATTACAGTTAAGGATGTGTCAATTCATTTCCAATTATGTACTTCAAAAAGTCGCTGAATCTCCTGAAGTCTCTCAGCATGCGCGAGAGTCAGCTGCGAGAACGCTGAGTATTGATACAGAAGTACGAAACAAAAGGCCTGGCCTGAATACTTCCATTCCACCAAATTACAACCTCGGCGCCCAACAGTCAGTGACCGCAACCTCAGACCGTGGACTAAAAAGTATCTCGGTGTACGACTGTGAAAACAGTTTCAAACTTCCAGGATCCCGGGCCCGTAGCGATGACCAGAGAGTCAAAGATCGAGTTGTTAATAATGCATTTGACGGCTTACAAATTGCAGACAAGTTTTTCCGTGACGTTTTCGCGTACAAGATTCCGGATGATACATTGAGTGCTCTTACCGGCTCCGTTCACTTTCGTGTAAACTACAACAATGCTATGTGGGATGGACAGCAGATGATTTTTGGTGATGGAGACGGGGAAACCTTTGATTATTTTGCTGATTCGCTGGACGTAATTGTCCACGAAATTACCCACGGAGTTACCCAATACACAGCAAATCTGCAGTACGAGGGCCAAAGCGGAGCCTTGAATGAATCTATATCAGATGTTTTCGCCTGTATGGCCGAGCAATGGCACCTTGGACAGGCAGCACAGGATGGTGATTGGCTGTTGGGTCAAAATCTGTTCCCTGTTGCACGAAAAGGACAGGCGCTGCGTTCACTAAAGAAGCCTGGCACAGCTTATAATGATAATATCCTCGGCAAAGACCCCCAGCCTCTCCATATGCGTGATTATATCAGGACCAGTGAAGACAATGGTGGTGTACATTTGAATTCCGGCATACCCAATCATGCATTTTACCTACTCGCCACTAATCTTGGAGGGCGTTCGTGGGAACAAGCCGGTCACATATGGTTCAAAACTTTGACCGACGCCCGACTCAAGCCGACAGCTAGTTTCAGCGACTTTGCTGGTTTGACTGTGGATAATGCACAGAGTCTTTACGGTACGGATGTTGGTGGAGTGGTGAAGAAAGTGTGGGAAGAGGTTGGCGTTTGATCAGAGTAACTGATATATTGTCGTATGGTTGACAAATTGAAGCTATTACCGATGTTTATGATCTAAACTATGATACTTATAATAAAGTACAAAAATAAAATACCGAAACGCTCAAGGCAGGCTAGCTACAGCAGTCTATACGTACAACCTTGCCAAAAATTCGTTTTTCAATTGAAAAATTTATTTCAATTACACAAGATATTCTTAATTGGTTTATTTATGATTAAATAATCCACTTATTATACTAAGAATTACTACGAGTACTAGCACCGGAAAATACTTACGGTGAAACAATGGGGCCCCGCACTGACAGGCCGGCCCGGGACTGCGCATGGAGACGTCCCACCCGGCGGCTCTAAGTTTGAGGAGTCCGTTTTCATACATGCGCCAAGGTCATATAGAGCATTGACATAGCGATGAGGTAAATTCATATATGTCCTGTTCGGTGCAACTGTTTTCAGCCATCACTGGGTGCAACATAGACTAAATAGATCCTACCTAGGTACTATCCATCCTCGTCGACCTGGCGAGACCGCATACATGTAGCCTTCTAAAGGCCCCACGCCGGGAAGGCTTTAGTAGGTTCTGTGGGTAGAGTGGAGATCTACCCCGAAACTCTTTTATACCAAAACTCAATTACTTCAACCATGTGGCAAACTGACAGTTTGATATATAGACAGGGTCATTTGACATGGATGAAGTACGTCATTTCTTTGATGCTGACAGATTATGTTGAACCTTCGAGGACGGAAAACTCGCAAGACGCATGTCCCACAAGAGTATTGTGTGAGCAAAAAACGCAACTGTGGCGTAATGATCTTGTATTCATGTGACCTCCAGAGCAGATGGACAATTTTTGAGGCATAAAGCGTATAGCTCACCCAATAGTTCTAGATTGGATATGACTAATAAATGAATTGCATCTTTGTTTCGTCACAAAATGAAGTCCATTACTCATTGTGGCAAACGTGGTCGATGTTGTACATCAGATGTAGAGAATGTATTCGTGCTTCCGAGCTCTGAAGATTGAGAGATAAATTGAGAGATAAATCCTATGCACTTTACGTCTTCATCTACAACATTTTCAGATCCTTGAAACCTCAAAATTTTATGTGAAATCAAACTCCTTTCTCCACGCAGTCGAAATGTTCCGTACAGAGAACCTCCGTGTTGACGTTAACAAAAGAAAGAAGGAGTCATACCTTGTTGGGGACTGCGAGGACAACAAGGGGCGTGTTCATACCAGCCGTCTCAAACTTGATGACTGCATTGGTGATAGTAATGGTAAAAACTCTTTCTTTTGCCCACCCCTTTTACAGTATTCAAGATGATTCAATTCGGAAATTCATCAAGATATCATGTTCTAAGCACTTCAATAGGTCATTTTCAGTGGGGTGGCCGCGATTTCACTAGAGACGCTGATGATATCACGTTCAATCCATCAGAGGGCGCTGATCGTGTCCCAGTGCTACGTGCAGAGTTTGACGGCGTCCACGGAGATATCAATCTAGCTGAACGGATCAATAATGAAGATGGGGAGCTCGAATTCCATTGTTAGTATCAAGCAAAGAATTAAAAAAAAGGGAAAAACAAGTTCTAATAAATTATACAGAGTTTTGTGTGCCAGGAAAGTGGATAGCAAATTCCCGCAGTTGTCTGTTTTGGAAAAATATAATCATAACCTGTATCAAAAAAGTGTTGTAGTTTCTTAATGTAGTGGAATTTGAATCTTGAAATGTGCGTCCTTCAAAATCATATGTACCCATCTGATCCCGATAAGTTGTTATTGTACAGTACTGTTGGTTCACAACGATCCCGGATCACAAGCAAAGGTTAGTAGAGGGCTAATATAGTGGATTAAATCATATCCTCCATACAGGCGCGTACGAACGTTCATGTACATAAGCTGGATATAAGCCTAATTAGAACTTAGAACCAAATATTCAATACCCCTTTTACAGGAATATAAAAAGATTAAAATTTAATTCAAGTATCATCAAAAGAGTATAAAACTATGTCTAGATTATAAAATTTATATCTCAGATTATTTACCGCTAGGCCTTGACAATTGTGAATAGGATATAAGAACGTAGTAATATAACGAGAACTTATAATATAAAAATCTTATATATGGTCTTAAATTTCTAGAAAGGCAGTAATTAGCTGCTTAATAATTAGAATTCTATGTTACAAAGCCTTCCTGATATACTACTACGTTCTCACACCCTGTTCACAAATAGGGCCTCCATCAATTTGGACACATAAAGCCTCTGATTCCTGGTTAGTGTATTTAAGGAGAAGTTCTTAGGTACTTGCAAAGAGTACTCCAATTTGTTCTTCAAGTGCCTTGAGAATGATGAAGGATTAGTTCCCAAAAGCTGTGCGCATTTAGCCACGCTCTATCCACACCATAAACAATTCTTAGAATCATATATGACATTCATATGTTGTCACTGCAAAGAACCTTGATAAGGAGATGCAACTGTCTAGCAAGTATCATTTTAAAAATTCCAATCGAGTAAATAGTACTATCGAATACAGGTGCGAGCTCAGGGAGTTTAGAAGTTGACCTATTCATTTCAGATGAACAAGCCAGACTTAACAATGATTTGTAGTTACTCGCATTGCCCCTACTGACGATACCCATTCTGTGATGTTGAGGAGAGCAGCGAAACAGGCTCAAGGCTTTCATGATGAATACTTGACAACATTCAAGCAGTGGATCGCGCCGGAGTGGGCTGGGAACAAAGGCTAAAACTTGTAAAGGTCAAAAGGAAGAATCATCGCCATGGATAGTTCCCAATTTGATCTAGTCATGGTCTATATATTCAAGCAGTTAAGTCAAGAACAACTGGAAAGATCTTTCAATTGAGATGTATATGAAAAAAGAAAAAATGAAAAACGAAAACCTCCAAGAAAAAGAAGATTTAACATCCCTGACAGAGGTTCCCATATCAGCATTGCCAGTGAAAGGCCTAACGCGTGGCAGATGATAAGCTATACGAAGAGATGAAACAAGTAGATCTTGATTCGTTCCCACATCAGGGAATTAATTTGCATATAGGTGAGTCAAGGAAGTCTAAACTCGGGGTATATCTGAAACGCTGACTTTCCTCTCTATTCTCGCTTTAGATTGTTTAAGGTTCAACATGGATGTTGTTGAAATAAGCTTCTTTGGACGTCTTGTTATTATTCTGGAAAGGGCAACCACGACGGGTGGGCACCTGCCTTGTGTGAACGACCCGACTCATCCGAGCATTTGAGCTTAAAAAAGTGTCGTTGAATTAAGCTTCTTTAGACGTCTTGTTATTCTTCTATAAGGTTCCCTCCTTTTCGAGAATGTCAAAGAATTGGTGAGGATGAAAATTGCCGGCTGTTGTGCAAAGGATTGGACATCATACTTGAGGAAAGGAATCGGTCTGCAGCTGCATGTTGAATGCGGCCACACTGTCGAGTCCTGGGGTGGACGAACATATTGCACACTACAAAACCTGCACAGTGAAACGGAATCAGCCTCCACGGCTGGATTGGTATTCAAACCTGGGGGTAATAATCATTGAGCGCTAATGCAAGATTGACTGCAATTGCAGCCAACCTTGCATTAGCGGTGCTCACGTAGACCGAGGCCTATTGCGGTATAGTAACTATTTCGCATTGCATATGGGACTAGCGCAGAACCAGAATTGATGAAACACATGGAAGCTTCTACATCCATACGTACCATTCTAAGCCGTAATTTAACATGTAGCATGCTTGTGTGCAGCCGTCGATCGGGTCACCCGTGGCAGCCTAAGCGCTAAGCCAAAAGTTGTCAGAATCAGCATTTTTGGTTTAGCGCGGCGAGCTCACTTCCGGCTTAGTGCAGCCCATCCCCGGATTGCACGGTAGCATTTTTAGCCTGGACGTTGCACACACCAACACACAGAGTGAGACCATCCACGATCCTGGTGAGTCCTCGATATGCCAAATCCTGCATAGCGGCCAACAAAAATGCACTAGTTGCTAGCATGGCCTCAAGTCGTCCTATAGACTTTCAGAACCATTTGATATACCGTACTAGTCGGTTTCACTCGTGGCGGCGCCTTGAGCCTCTGCTGCACCAGGCATGTGCCATGGATCGAGGGCGCCGCTAGTGCAATATGACTTTTCCAAGTAACAGGTATCTAGGTACCGGGTCGTATTGATATACATGTATATCCCTATATCAGCGAGGCAAGTGAGATGCAACGGACACTTCGGGTTGATCTCAAAAAGGCAGCGGTGTGAATTGTCTGAGAAGTCTTAGGAATTCCAAGAAAGTCAACATGCCCAGGCGCGGATCCAACCATGTACAAAGATGCGGGCAACCTATTATCAGGGGTGGATCGTGAAGTACTTGCTGTGAGCAAGTCTCTCTGCCATGTTATAATGGTTTTCAAATACTTCAACCATCTCAAAATACTTTCAGTCTATCCTTATTAACCGATCACCATCCACCTATTCAAAACAAGACCCATTCATGTATACCTAATGTCCGCATTGTGGCGTAAAATATAACCTTGTCACTATGTAGCATGATGTAAAAAACAAGAATAAGACGGGAATTATTGTATTCGTTATTACCATTTTACCCCACTTAAACCAAAATGATGTGCACATCCTAGAGGATCCAGATGCGAAAGAAATAGCTTGCAAAAGTACACCCACGTAATCCCGCGAAATTTCGCACTAGGTCTGGATATCCGGGGGTTTTCCGTCTTTTTGCTTGTTTGCATTTTGTATCAGGGGATTTTAAGATAGGAAACCGTATCAACCCCACATACATAACTAGTTGCTTAGTGCCTTTGAATAGCTGCCCGCGCAGGCTGCATGAATCAACCAGACTACCCGCGGAAGCAGAGCAGCTGTGATGTCGAGTTTTCGTCTCTAGACTCGTCGTCAAGAGTGAAAACCATGCAAGGTCAATGCCGACGTGTGAACGCATGTCCTGTCCGGAATTGGATAAGCTGGATGGTATGGGATACGCTTCTAAAAAGTAGGGACAACGTCAAGAATTAAGGTCCTAATCGCTAAATCTACAAAATCGGGTTTTCTACATGCGCTAGGACAAATACGGAAAGTTGTTGAGGGGTCCGCTGCAGTGGGGCAAGGGACGCTCTGGAGCGGACAGCGAGCCAATGGGCAGCGCGAACCGCCCGCGTGGAGCAATTTAGTGCGGCCTATTTTGGCCAGTCCGGCACGCTAATGCAGCCTGATGCCGCATACATCTCCAATGCTACAGGTACTCACCCAGCCAATGGTAAAAAAATAAAAATAAAAAATAAAAAATCTATACTTTTAAAAATCCCAGAAAGCAAAGCCTACACGCCTCTCCAAGCTTCCAGGCGCGGATTTAAAATTATGAGATGCGGGCAACAAGTACTAGGCGCGTGGTATGTACGTATGTCAATTGACGTCCGTTGACACATAAATTGAGGATACTCCCTTCTTGCACTTTTTTTTTCTCTCTTACCTACACTCAAATCCCTTTGTCCTACTATCACTTTGATCAAGTCACCTCCACAGCCCTTCTTCTCGCAGACAACTATTTGTGGCCCCCTATGGACCATACTTTCCCTCTCTATGTGCCCCCGGGCTCACTGGTCAGCCGTGGCCAACACCCGCCACTGAATAGTGGGACCACCATTCCTCAACCAGCTCTCCAAGCTAGCAGTCTCATGTCCTTCGACTTCCTCGAAAATCCAGAACCGGTACAGCAGCACTTGCAGAACCCTCCAAACATCCCCCTACAGCCCAACTATGGCAATAGCCTCGCACCGGAACCGCTCCTACAAGACAACTCGGTGCCGTTTCCCAACAACATCTACAACTTCCATCCGCAGTTGATGCCTTCATCATATGCAGACCCCATATACGATAGTGTTAAGCCCACCGCTGGGCCGACGATGGAGTATCCAGGTGACGTGCATGTTGAACCTGTCAAGAAATGTAGATGGGAAGGTTGCAAGTACTCAGGCTCGTTTGGTCGTGACACCGATCTCCTACGACATGTCAAAGCTGTCCACATTTCACCTGGGGCATACCCTTGTCCATCAGCAGGATGTGGGAAGTCATTTGGTCGTGAGGACGTGATGAAGGCACATCAACGAACACACAAGGGTACAGGGGTGGGAATGTCATCTCACAGTTGATATGACCAAAGGGCTCAACTACTCAGACCATTTACGACTCACATCTCTCCTCTCAAAATATTTCGGGTTATTTTTTTTTTTTGTTAGTGTGGTTTTGCTTTCAACATTACATGAACCTAGGATTTGGTTATCAACTACTCGTCTCCTCGCAGCCCCACCTTCCCGGTTGGGGTTAGGGTTAGGGTTAATCAGGAAGAGTGAGACAGCGAAGAGACGAGTACCTGTATTTCTCTTTCAATTCCTCTTCGGCTATATTTACTACGAGACTTGATTCTCATTGATACTCTCCCTATTTAATAATATCGATACCTACAGGCTGCTCCCTCAACTCTGTATTTATGCAAGCATAAACTCATAATTCACCAGACTCGGATTCTTCTCATCCGACTTAAACCCACCCTTCCCGCCATCCTCAAACATCTTCCCAAGATCCCCCTTCCCACTCCTCGGCACAATCTCAAACGTGCCTTCTACTCGATACGTTGCTGCATCAAAGTTCCCATTACCCTGTGTCATGAAGCTTCCCTTCTTGCCATCAAAATCTTCTGACTCAATGATTTCGGTGAAGACGAAAACGGCAGATCCATCCTTTGCACCCTCCTGCCCTCCTCCAGGGAGGTATAGCATCTTATAGCTGCTGGCGACCGTGCAATTGAGGTCATCGAGGGATGTTTGACTGAAGCCGGGGTTAGGCGAGGGAGGGTGGATTGGGTGGCGGGGGATCTGTCCTCGTCTCAGGAGAGGATCTTTGCGGAGGAAGAGAAGACTTTATACTGAGACATGGTTTATCTTGCCTTCTTATTTAGTGTGAGTGATGCACTGAGCAAGAAAAAACGCAAGCAAAACTCACACTTAACGAAAATGGAAAGGAATTATATGATCTAGGTAGTGTCCAGATTTTGATTCAAATACATTTCTAACGGGAGGGACCGGCCATATATATATTGCCTCCCCTCTTTTCTTGACCATCATATAAGACGTCACGATTTCCATCTAGGTTCCACGTTCAACAGCTGGAGATGAGGTCTATTCTGGAATCTGGCTTAGATTCGCGTAATGCTTCCACGTCGGGCTAGCCCGACGCGCCCACCCATCGCGAAAGTTGCGCGACAACATGTGACTTTCGGCATTCTATGAAATTATTGGATCGCTTATACTCTCCCATAGTAGGTTCAAACCCCGAAGGTCCATCTACGATCTTTAGACTTTTATGTCTGAAATCCCGAAATTTGACTTTTGAATGTCGGCGCGAGAAATTTTATGTCAATTTTGCTTGAGGCCTGCAGAAAAAACAACCGCCTGAACTGTAACCGAGCAGGAGCAACGAGCCGTGGCATAGTAGCAGGAGGACTTTGGGGATATTGTTACTTTTTTCCGCCGTATATTATTTGAAATGCCTCTAAACTGCATTGAATAGATATTTTGAAAATAAAGTAAATCCATGATAAGAGATACAGCCAGTCTATTTTCTATATCTAGAAAAAATGAGAAATATCTTCCGGATAAATGTGAACATGAACACCCCAAAGGACAATATAATATCGCCCAGAGAGATGCATTCTAGAGCATTTTTCATGACATCCTGTTCAAATGAGGTATGTCTCGCTGCATGAAATACTAAACCGAAGATCGAGACCACTTTCCGCGCGCTCGAATTGTTTTCCCATACGTATAGAACAAATAGGGGATAGGTATAAGAGCGACAGCAATAAAACCAAGTATGCTTGCAGCCCACGGCACACCAAGATTATGAAACATGCTGTCTGTGAACAGCGGGAATGCGCCTGCAAAGATTGACCGTAGGAACGTGTTGACTGCAATTGCACTAGCGGCCACTTCATGAAAGGTATCAATCAGGTAATTGAGGCAAGCCTGAAAGATAGTAAAGAAGCCAAAGCCCATCATCAACGCACCCATCACCGGACCAATCCAGTGGATATCCTTGGGACTTGTCCAGGCAAAGACAAACGTGCCAGCAGCAAAGAGCACAGACCCGAGCATCATCGGCGGAAGGCGAGCGTCGGGCACAGCTCGGTTGTTGTTAGCCCTAAACCGCTTTACGTAGAAGCGTTGGTTGGTGATATTCACAACAGCACCGATGAGGATGCCGATGAAATAGGCCAAAAACGGCAAGGTACCAACGAGCTGGTTCGAGCCACGGATCTCTTGAAAAACGATTGGAAAGGCGGTAAGACTGAGAAACAGAATGCCATACACAAAGGAGGCATAAAATGCAACTAGGAAGCAGATTGGAGTAGCGAAAAGTTGAAACGGTCGGATTAGATATTTGTTGCGTAGCTCATGGAATGTAGCATCCCATTCCTCGTGACGTGCGTGAAGGGCCCAATTGCCAGTAACAAAACGCAGACGTTTTGCCTTTAGTGTCAGCAGCCGGGGAGCGTAGGTCTCGTTGACGAAGATGAGGTCTAGCGCAAGGATGGCCATCATCATGATGCCGGTGAGCTGGAGAGTTAGCAAAGGTTTTCAAATGAAAAGCTCAATTAAATGCTTACAGATTCAGTTCATCGCCAACCCAGATAACTCTGACAAACTGCACCGCCCACAATAGGCTTCAAAACGGGGCCACCCACGACTGCCATGGCGTATCCTACAATGGCCACGCCACGCTGCTCCGGCGCCCACATGTCACTCAACAGATCACCCGTATTCGTAATCGGGGCTGCACCAAAGAACCCAGCAAAAAACCGCGTCAACATGACCGTCTGCAAGTCCTTTGCAACAGCAGTGCCAAACGACATGACAGCAGCCACAAAATAGGGACCAAGCACCGTGTACTTGCGTCCATATAGTTCAGACAGCAGAGCCCAGACCAACGGGCCCAGCCCTAATCCAAACAGCAGCAACGAAGTCCCAAGCGTAGCGTCTTCCGTGGACACACCGAATTCAGCGGCGACCTGGTCGGTGCCTGCTGAGTAGATGGCGCTGGACCATGTGGCGCCCATGGTGGTCATTCCGTATAGAATGGTGGTGATTGCTTTCTTTCTGAAGCTCCAATTGAGTGGTCGGTAAGGGTCGTCGGGGCCGTCAAAGTCGACAATCATGTCTGAGCTGTTTTTTTTGTGCGCTTGAGGATGTGAGAAGTCTTGATCATGACTGCGGGTGCGCATTGCTACTGATGTGCGGTGCTCGGACGCTCCAGTGACTCTTTTCTCCAAGGGCTTGATAATGACATTGTCATTGGTACCACTGGAGGCATTTTCATCTGTCTTTTCGGCCATGATGCTCTGCTATGATGCGCAAAACATGTGTCTCGATGCCGTTGACATTAGGCGAAGAGAGGACGAGGATGCTCCCAAACATTTATTCCCAAACAATTATCCGAAATTAAAACAACAGGAAAAACAGAAGAACAGATAAAGTGAGCCACGGCAAAACATGATGTCCTCACACTCCGTATACGGAGTAAGTTAGAGAAGCATGCAAGAAGTTCATGTAGACTCCACTTCTCCAGCCACGAACTAGCAAGGGCATTCGTCTGGGGTCGGTTCAACGGAATGCACAGTGCAGTTCCCGGTATACCCCCTAAGAGACGATCACTGATACCGAAGATCGGTGCACAGGGCTGGATAGCCGACGGAGCATGTCGCGTAGTCGGGTACTATCCAACTGACTCGTAGCAGCGATCAGGAGGTCCACGGTTACAGCGGCTAGGAAGGCTCCTGCAGCCCGCACGGCTGAAGCTGTTTCTATCACAAAGTTCATCCAACAGACATCAAGTCACCATCCGTCATATTGAGGTCAATATTTGTTGGTGATATAGATTGGCGGCGATTGTGGGGGCGGGATTAAAGTTGAACACGGCCTTACTAGATACAGCCTAGCTGGGCGTCAAAACGGGCTCAAGTATAAACGCCTCTGGCCTATCGGAATGCCCGCAATGCTTGTTGTTCTTCTTTCATGATTGTAGATACTACAACGTGTATGTGACTCAATCGGCGGTTGAGTCGGGAAATACTTTACGCAGATTAATTCTTGACGTGGTCCCCCGCTAGTCATTACGGAATCCCGGCGACAAATTAGCCCATCATCAGCCAAACACTGTCACGGGTCCACCGGAAGGCATTTTTCGGAGGGTTCCGCATGGCCAGTTGAGTCAAAAAGACCAAGACATCAAGCCTGTTACCCTCACGCCATATAGCAGCCATAGGAATCAGGAATCAAGACGGGAAATAGGGTTACCGAACCGGAACCCCAACAACCACCAGCCCAAGTAGGGTAAAGTACATATGATCTTTTCATGGAGGGCAAAATTTTACTCCGGAATGGGTCCATAAAATGGGCCTCGGGAATAGATCGCATCGTCGGTTATCGAGCTTAAGTTATCGGGTTTAAATAACTCGCTTCAAGGGAAGGTGACCCTCCCAGGTATAATAAAAACGGATGTCACTTGCATGCCATTTTGATTCTAAGCCTTTGGACTTGACGTTGAAGAAACGCATTCAGCTTGAAGACATATTTTTTTTTTTAAAACAGAATATAAAGAACTTATATTTGCATCATGGGGTCAGATTCGACGGCCAAGTTACCTACCTGGTTCATCGGTCATGGTAAGCTACCCCTCACTGCTGTAGAACGTTGCCTGGCTGACCGTTTGTACCTGTGGTTTGAACTGCAAGGCGGTGTCAGCATCCTCTTCAAACCAGGCTACGACGGTGTCAAAGCCCACCTGCGCGAGATTGGCAAGGAAATGAAGTCGTTGAAACCCAGCGCAATCGTGCTCACTTGCGGCCATTTCCAGAGTGACCAGCCTGATGTCATCCAAGGCAAGTAGCTAGTTACTTACTACGCCGTCAATGAGACTTCGACTGGCTAACACGAAACTACAAACTGTGAACAGTCAATGTGAAGGAACCTACAAAGGTATGGCACGACTTTGGCGTAGGCTGGCTTACCACCTCGCCACATGTCTTCCAGTACGGGTACCCGCACAAGTCGTCAAAGGCATTGGCAGAGAAGGTCATCGCCCATTTGCAATCAAAGGGAATCAAAGCTGAGGGTGTCGAGCGAGACCTCGACCATGGAGTGTAAGTTTTCTTTTTCTTCCGCTATTTAAAGTATAAAGTGATTTTGACATCGACTAGCTGGGTTCCCTTCAAACTCATGTTCCCCGAGGGTGAAGACGAATTGGATGTCCCCATATTGGAGATTTCAACCTACGCGGGACAGGATCTTGACGCTCATATCAAACTCGGTGAAGCTCTATCTTCAATGTATTTATACATCCACCTTCTGTTCTGTGTTATAATTTACTAATAAAAGGTTCTTGCAGCGGTGATAACATCCTGCTCGTTGGATCTGGGATGTTGGTCCACAATTTGCAAGCCACCCGCGAAATGAAGGTTGACAAGACGGTTCCCCGACTCTGGGAAAGCGCCGCACGCGAGGCACTCGTCGCTCAAACCATCGAAGAGCGAAACGCCCAGTTTAAAGCTCTGGTCAAGCGAAGTGACTACCTTGACGCTCACCCGACACCTGACCATCTTCTGCCGTTGTATATGACCCTCGGAGTTGGCCATGATCTTAAGAGTTTCAAGGTGTATAACTCGGATCGGTATATTGTAGGACAGTCGTATTTTGGTTTCCGGCTTGGAAACCTGCCTGGTCAGGAGAGGGGGTATGGATTTTAATCTGCCATTAGATCTCACATCTACTAGTTGTATTTAGTTGAGAGAGCTCTTCTAATTTCCATGTCTTTCGTTTTTGAATTCATGACTATTACTGTCTTGTCTTAAATATTATCACTTTATCACGGTTTTCTGCATCGTGTCTTGCTTTTGCTAAAATCAGTAGTTACTGAAAAGTATAATACATAGATTCGGTCAGGCGTTTCAAAGCGGTTTTCGGAGTACAGTATGCATGTACATACAAGAAAAAAAACAGCGGGTCATTCTGGGGCGATCTGGGGTAAATCCGGGTAGACGGCACGCCCGTGCACATCTTAATTGCTTCGACTTTAGTCTCCACCTTTAGTTCTTGCAGGGGTGTCCCTGCAAGAAGTGTTTCTGCTGCTATACAACGATGAGTATGCTGACAGCTCCTCAAGAAGCAAAGCACACGGTTCTACGAAAGCTCCATGATCTGTTATGGGATAATATACCGGATGTACTCCATAATAAAATTCATTTTAGAAATAGTAACCTACTCACCCTCAGGTGTCCATCAAAGGCGGCACGGAGCGAGCGGATGTTGGTAGACTCCGCCTCGTTCTAGCTACATCTTTTCTTTCCTTTTTCAGCATTCCCGCAATACCCACCAGCACTTCCATACATAGCAAGATTGCTTACGAATGCCAGCGATATCAGTTGCTGCCCAAGCGTCAAGCGTCAAGCGGCAAATTTCTTTTCCATGCGAACGCGAATCCTGCGAGTGAACTACCAATCCAGTTCCTACCCGCTAGGTGATTCTCTCCATATGGAGACCACTATGCATTAGGTTTCTAATATACTACTCCATGTGTTGGTGGACCTTTGCGGGGTCTCCGGGTGGTTACTTGCCTATGAGAGCTTTGGCATTACGCCCTCCGTTTCCCCGGACATTTTGGCATACTGTGCTGGTGCTGGTACTGGTACATGCCAAGTGACAACTCCTCTGCTATCGTGAATAGATCAATCTGAGATCAGCTCACCGACTTGCGAGCATAAAAGCTGAGATGCTCCCTATCCTATTATCCTCGTGGCGATAGTTGAATTCCTATTTTGACAGGCTACTTTCTTCAAAGTGTAGAGAACTTGACTATTCTTCCCTTCCCTTTCTCTATTCAAGCAAAGAGGTTGCTTGATAGCTCTGAATCATTCTCTCTTATCTCTCTCCACCATCCTGCACATCCTCTCCAGCTATGGACAGAGAAAAAAACATCACCTCCCTCCACCTAGAAGACTCTAGAAACAATGTCGATGCCCCCATCGCCAAGCTCGAAACCACCGGGTCGATTCGGCCTCAAATGCGCCGTCTAACGATCCAAACGTGACCTTTGAAGAGTACAACTACTACGCCCAACAAGCGCGTGAAGAAGAGGCAACACTAGAAGACGTGGATGAGGAAATCAAGCCCTGGCGTGCCTTTCTCTACCGTGTCATTCCAAACCTCAAGCTAGAAGCACCGCGCGGATCCGAGACGCCTGTGGAACTTAACTTGTCCGATCTGACCCTGCGCGCTACTATCACTGACCAAGAATGGACCAACGCTTCTCGTGCGGTGCGTACTGCTAGTACGGGTGCCACGTTCTATCTCATTACGACTGATGTTATGGGGCCGTTTGCGGTTCCTTATGCTTTTGCGGTGTTGGGTTGGGGGAAAGTTTCTCCCCATCTTTTCTGTCTTACTCAATGACTGACTATAGAATTGTAGTCCTGCTATTGCACTGTTTACTGTTCTCGGCGCGTTTGCTGCCTACGCAGGATTTCTCCTATGGAGGTCATTCATGGGTATGCGCCCCTTTTCGTCGCCTTTCTCTTGAATCATCTTCTGATAATATCCTCTTCAGGCCTCGACTCCCATCAGTTCCCCCTCCGAAATTACGGCGACATCGGCTACCGGTTGTACGGCCCCTGGCTACGCTACCTGTTCAACTTCCTGCAAACCGTCCAGCTTGTCTGCAGTGTGGCAGCCATCATCATCTCCAATGGACAGTCCCTCTCCGAGGCCTCCAAGTACAAACTATGCTACTACTCTTGCTGTCTCGTCTGGGCATGCGTCGGCTTCGTCCTGAGCCAGGTCCGCACACTACGCCAGTTCAGTTGGCTTGCCAACGCCACCATCTTTATCAACGTCACCATCATCATCGTCACCATCGCCGCCGCCGGCACAGGAGGCCCCAACCACACCACATACACAGACTCGGCCGGCTACTCGGTCAATCCAGACTTTGTCTCCCCCTCGGCCAATGGCACTTGGCCCAAGGTGTTCACGTCAGCCGGCCTGCCCGATCCAGCCGACTTCAACGCCTCGCTTGTCGGGCTTATGCAGGCTGTGTTTGCCTTTGGCGGTGCCCAGGTCTTTGTCGAGTTCATGTCTGAGCTGCGACGCCCTCGCGATTTCCTCAAGAGCATGTGGGCGGCCCAGCTTTTTATCTATGTTTGCTATTTGATATATGCCTCGGTTTTGTATCACTTTCAGGGCCAGTATGCCGTCAATCCGTCTTATCTTGGTGTCTCGCACAATACCCTGCAGACCGCGGCGAATTCGTTGGCGATGTGTGCTGCTCTGATTGCTGCGCTTATGTATGGCAATATTGGTGCCAAGGGTAGCCCCCCCCCCCTTTTATCTCTCGTTTTTTGCCGTTTCCTTGTCTTTACTAATATTTGGCAGTAATCTATAACAACACCCTAGTCGAATGGTTCAAAGCGCCCCCTCTCAACCACCGCAAGGGCAAGTACATCTGGGTCGCCCTGTCACCAGTCTGCTGGGGCATCGCCTACATCATCGGCGCATCCATCCCGGCCTTCTCCGACTTTACCGCCATCATCTCAGCCGCCTGCATCCTGCAGTTCTGTCACACGTTCCCGCCACTTCTATGCATAGCTTACAACGTGAAGAAGTACTCTGCCCTACCGGGTGAAGGCTTTGACCCCATAACCGGGGAGACTACACGCCATGACAGCGGGCTGAAACGGTTTATGCGCGGCTTCTTTGGCAGGTATTGGTATATGAATGTGTTTAATTTGTTTTACTTCCTGGCGGCTCTCTCTGTGGCGGGTCTGGGGTTGTGGTCTGCTTGTGTTGGTCTGATTAAGGTCTACAAGGAGCCTCAGGAAGGGGCCTTTGTGTGCCATTTGCCTGTGGAGTAGACTGCAGTTGCATGAGCAGGACGCTTATTATATGGGCTGTGCTGTGTATAAGCCTCCTAGCGCTAGCTAGCTTGCTTCCCTGTTTCTTCGTGGTTAATAGTCATTCGACTTGTATCGAAAAGTTATACTACAAAGAATTATCACAACTTGACTGGATGACAATCAGCCGTGTTTTATAATCATTGACTTCGAAGGTATATGTAAACCAGCTACCTATATTCCATATCCTCTGATCATACATCATCAATCAGAGCGCCAGTACTCCAAAAAGGAATCGGCCTTTTTGACCAAAACATCAACCATCCAAAAGACATATAACCGATTCAACACATCAACACCATGCACCACCCGATACTTCCAGTCCGTTTTGAAGTCCTTGCGAAACGAGCAAAGCCATATATCATAAACATACCGATTCCAGACATTTACCACAATAACTTGTAGAATGGGGAAGACCAAGGAAACAACAGTCACAGCTAGAAACCCTGCGTCCATTGATGAGAGATGTCCCTGTTGATTATTTTCACGGTCAAGAATAAACGTGATCATCCCGGCTACTCTGCACAGGAAAATAAGCGGATAAGGGAAAAAGAAAACCAGAAAGCTAAAAAAGTAAAGAGTTGCTGATGCAATCATCATCTTTGTGAGATGGTCGTCTCGACCTATGTGCACGAGGATTGAGATTTGGAGCCCGATTGGGACGATGTAGAGAAGTGGTATGAACAGCATGCCTAGTACCCAGGCAGAGGGTTGGGTGTTGCCTAGGGGGAAGCGGCGGGGGATATCATCGAGTTTGGGAATGGGGCCTGGCTTCTGTTAGTATTCTTTACGACGAAATGAAATAAAATTACTCACCACGCTCAATAGTTAGTGACCATGTACACGTCAATATAGTGCCCCGTCTCACCGTCATGTCATGGTCATGGTCCGGTGATCCGATAGCACTGGATAAACCAAGTGGACAGTCGTATACAGCATCGATAGACACGCCAGCTGACTCATTGCCGCGAGTTCCAAAGTATTTATTTGTAATCTGCAAACAGGCGCCTCTTGCTGAACGACTACCAACATTCCCCTCGAGTAGAAAACAGGTTCCTTGGTAGTTGCCAGGGTCCAGCTTGTCGTCTGGAGAGCGATGCATTTTGATGTGATATTTTTGGCTCGATTGATTGGAAATGAGGAGCAGGGATTGACAGTTCGATGGTATGGGAGATTCAAGCTCCACAAGAAACGCTCCCATGGTTTTATCGTCTATTTGCTCCGATGAAATTTTAAATCCTTCAGGGAGGTTTTGCAAAGTAGGCATCAAACTAAGATGGCTGCCAGCCGGAAGAACAGGCAGCCATCTGTCACTGTGGGCATCACTGCTGCATTCGCGGGGACCCTTGTTGTAGAATATGGACAATGGAACGTCGTCTAAGCTGTAAATCATGGCCCTCATTTGATCAGCGTGCGATGTCAATCCCATTATAAAGTGTGTATTAAAGCGTAGCAGACTGGCGAATATAGCAAATCTATCGTATTCCTTTGTAGCAGATCTTGTGCTGATGGCATTCCACACTTCGGCGAAATTCGCCCGGTCTGTAGAGATGGTGTCGTTGAGGAATATCCTGGCAATAATGCCAGTTGGTTGGGTATCTAACGCTCGAATGCTCTCGCGTAATCTGTCTAATAAGGATTGTTGAATTCTTTTGCGTAGCTGTATCCCGAATCTCTCTGTTTCGTAGAAGCGAAGCTTGTATCGGAAATCCAACGAAAAGGGGTTAATCGCGTTGCTTGCGGTTTGCACAAAGCAGCGAGAACCCAGAGAGCCTTCCTGCAGGGTCCAGCAGCGACCGAGCCATGCAGAACTAGGTAAATAAGAGAGGACTTCAGGTATTTCAACATTGCTAAAGTTCATATGCTGAATCGCAAGATCCAGGACGACGACATGAGTTGCACCGCCGTATATCATCCCCATCAGGGAGATGGCATCATGCCGCACAGCTTTATCAGCAACTGGAATGCAAAGAGTATCCAGCCAGAAAAGCGGCGGAGTTTCGCTCGCGCGCCACGCTTTGTAAAGCCCAATGGGTAACTTGAGCGGGTCCAAAATCCAAGATGCGCTGCGAAATATATCTGGGCCGGAAGCACGCAGATCCGAAAGGTATGTATTGAGCCGTTCCAACTGACAGGCGGGGAGAGCGTTGGAGTTAGGGTTTCCAAGGCCATGTGACCACACATGTGAAATCGTGACGTATTCTGTACTTGCAACTGCCTCGGTGATGCGTATTGAAACTTGTCCATTTGATTTGTGAACGGACGCGAGAGGGACTCTGCCCTTCTTAATAATATCTCTAACGTCGTCAATTGGAGCTCCTACAAGAGCACAATCACAGTCGTCTGCAACATGTCGCGGAACGTACTCCTCCTCGTTGACTATATAAGCGCAACAATCCGTAGCAGTGCATTGTTCATGGCTGATTTTCAAGGAATCCTCTGGTAATGTGGTTTGAAGCAAATGATATAAAACCGCATAATTGTAGCGCTGACAGATGTCTGCAAGACGAAACGGACACCAGCCAGCTTCTTGCATCTTGCGAATCACAAGCCTGCCAGCCGGTGAAGGAGGATCGTTGCCTGGATAAGTTGGATCCAAGGGACACAGCCGACCTTCCAAAGATTCCCAATTCTTACTAGTCGAGTATAGCAACGTGGCAATCAAGATTTTGACTGAAAGCAGAATCGTTGGAATCGGTTCCCGACTGGCTTTAGGAAGGGTATCAAAGACTTCACTCCAATTCAAGGCAGCCGTAATGCAATCTAGAAACTTTGCACTGGCCTCTTGTCTGTCTTCCTTAGACAGGTTGTCCAGAAAAGATCGTCTTTGATCCATCATGCTCTCCAAGGAACCAGAGTCTACGACTGCCCGTGTTTTGTCTAGCTCGAGAGGACGAGAAAATAAGCTGATATCCACTCGCTCGCCGGCGATCTCAGCCAGGAGGCCAAAATAAAGCCATGACTGCAAAAGTTTCGCCAGGTCATCTTCTGAATGATCATCAAGATCTACTTTTCCGTTCTTTGCAAAGCCATGTCGATGGGGGAAGGAGGAGAACTCCAGAAGATCGTAAGGAATAATATCCAACAATGGTACCTCAATTGATCTATTAGCGCAATATAGAGGCTTAGGAACGTGGTCCATGGTGGACAACAGTTCACAGAAAGAAACAACGCGAACAGAGCGGTTCAGACATGGCTGTTGTTTACATGGGTTCTTCAAAGTTGCGGCTGAAACCAATATGCATGAGACTAAGGTGAGACTAGGGTTATTCAGGAAAGGCGTTATTTTATTAACCCTAACCCTATGGCTAGTCATTACTACTCAGGAACAGGACTACATATAGACATGATGCTAGTGAGGAGTTGAATGATCACTAAACACTTGCTAACGTATATAACTAGATACCTAGGTATACACTGGAGTATGTACTGGAATAGAGGTGATATTTACCAATTAAGAAGTGGAGTAGAATCTTCAAAGGTTTATGCCTGAACCTCTAAATTCTGACTCTCGAATGTGTTTATGTCAACTTTGCTTAAGGCTTGCAGAAAACCTAACTCCTTGAATTACTATCTTTATAGGCGTATTAATTTAAATTTGACGTGCTACCTAGGGTATCTAGAGTTCTGCTCAATTAAAATTAACACTTAAATCACTATTCAAACGCCGTCATATACAGCACTCACAACTCAAGTCAGATATTTAGCCATAGGTGGCACCATCATGGCTTAACTAAGCTTTAGATCCAATATCAAAAGCTCATCATACAAAAAGCATAACACCACCAGATAGAATCTCTCCTTGTTGTATCGCTTGAATATATCATATGACACATCGATGCAGAACATCTCCATGAAGGCCTGCTAAAGTCATGCGTCACTATCCTGGCTCTCACTTGTGAGTAGAGTTTTCACACTGGAATCACAACTGCCAGTGGGTGCAACAATCCTCATTCCAGGCTATAGATTTCAATATCATGTTCAATGATATGCAAAAGATTGGTGCAGGAGCTCATCAGCCCAGGCACCAAGAAAAATCCCATCATATAACGTAGCATCATATGATGTAGCATTACTTTTTCCAGGATCTTGCATGTCATAATCTTGATAATCGCCGTCATCAGGTATTGGAACACTGTTGAAAGCATTTTGTATATGTAAATTGTGACGATCATTATCAGGCATCGTAAAACTCCCAAGAGCCGTTTGTTCGTGTGGTTCGCGAAGATGCCGATCTAAGTGATGTTTGCGATAGAAGCCGAAACCTGGTTTGGAACGATTGCAATCACAATAGGGGCATAAATATTTCTCGATTCGGCCATGTTTGGAATTCTGTGAAGATTTCGGCCCAGTGTGAGACTGTTCGTCAGGCTCTTGCATGGAATAATCTTGATGATTATCATCAGGTATTATGGCACTCTTGAAGCCATTGGTTTGTTGCACTTCTTCTTCCCCTTTCTCTTCCCGTTCTTCCATCCAACATCTCAAAACATGCATAGGAACATCCTTGCTGACATCGCTATTCCTATCAATTACTTTGCCTCTTTTGTTTCGACTTTTATTGAAATGTGAACGTCTCAGATGGGCTGCAGCATCGTAGTAGTGTCTGTATTGCTGCCCATTTTGACAACTTGCACAATTGGCAAGGAACTTCTTGTCTGGAGAAATATCAACACACACCCAGAATTTGCGCCCAGTAGAGTGAACACTTTCGATATGTCGTCGGAGTTCATGCTCCCCACGGAATCCCTCGGTATGGTCGTTGCAGAGTTCACAATATACCTTCGAATGAGGAGGTCGTCTTCGCCTAGTCATGGGACTGGTCGCAGAGCTACTGTCATCTGACACTGTGTCCTCGACGGGTATGGGTCGTGAACCTTGTATAACAATAGGTCCCTGTTTTTCTTCATGTCCGCTAGGGGATACATATCCGTCTCGTTTCAGCCGCTTCGGGATCCCACTACTGCGAGCAGCTTTGTTTGCATCTTTTCTAGTAGGTGGAAGTGACGTTGAATCGTCTGCCGTATGTATCGAAGGATTGGCAATGAAATTTCCAAATTGAACACGCTGTGCATTTATGACTGGTGTATCACACCAAAAATGTGCGATTGACGATAGTAAAGATCCATCGTAAGAGTCGTATAAATCCTGAGTTTCGCTTGATACAAGTTCATTGAAATCGTTCATGGTCCAATGAGGCGATACGAGAGTGGATCCTGATAATTGACATTCATCATTCTCGACCGGCGAGGGGCCTCGAGATCGATAGATTTGCTGATGCCGAGCAGTCCCTGGTTCATGAAGTTGCAAGTTTTGGCCAAAGCGTTCCAACAGATCATCACGAATCTGGTAAGCTGGGATGATATATGCATATCCAGAATCTGGGTTTCCAGATATAATATGTCCGTACAAATCACCTGTTTGGGCATCAAAAACACAGGAACCACAGTCCCCATCTTCGAGTTTACCATCGAATTTCACTGTCCATACTTCTTGCGTTGTCATCTGTGCTTGGTCTGGTGCTCTTAAAAAGGACGGAGTCCCCAGCAAGCGGCCCTTCAGATAACCTGAAGATCCGGTGATGGCGACTATTTCGGCATCTTTCGGACCCGAATCTGAAATTAGTGTTGGAGTAATTGTTTGATGCTGGCTCTCATGGGGAGGGGTTTCGTTTACGGTACCAGTATCGCGGCTTTCAATTTCAATCAAAGCGTAGTCGAGGCTAGGATGGGATCCTTCTCTCGAGGATAAAAGCAAAGTTCCCGACGCCATCGTGTCTTCACTTGGGGCATCAGATTGCATAGGCGATGTGAAGAGTTGTGTTAATTTAGAAACCCGTTTTTGACTGGGGTTTATTTTGATTGGAAGAAGGCGATTCTTGAAGTTTACTTTTGAGACATCAATAGCATTAGTCGCCATCACTAGTCCCGTATGACCTTCTTGAGTATCTGTCGAAAACCTGGAAGAGTCTATGTCAGTCTTGCTGCAAGTGCCATAAATTATATCGATTCATCACTCACTCTTCAGCTATAGTCTCTCCTATATCGAGTTCGGAAACTTGTGATGAACTACACGCGGATTCCGGAAACTCCGGCCCTTCCATAGTCCAATCAGAATGTGTGGACATTGGAGAACGGCTGCCTTGTCTGATTGTCTGGATAAAGTCATCGTCATCGTCATCGACATCACCCTCTCCGTCGATGTCGCATTCAAAATGAGGGGAAGGATCAGGTGGTGGCCGTGGTGACTCAAAGACGTGACCAGCAGTCAAGAAACATATCTTATCTCCCAATTCGACAATCGCCCCAGCCGTTGCTATCCTCGACGTTGAGTTATCCCTATTAGGATCCTTGACAAATATACGAGATCCCAGTATAGTTTTTGACGAGTCGTAAAGAACCGACCCCTTACCATTAGACTGGCTCATTACTGAATCGTATTTATACTCACCAAAGGCGAGCTGCACGAGTTGGCCAAAGTCTGGGGGATACGGGCAATCTGCTGTGTCCACGCCCGGATATCTCAATAGTATCCCGCTATCTTTGATCGTCTTTCTGGCTACTTTTCGGGAGCTGCTGTCTTCACAGATGAACATTAAGACTGGTCTAGCCGTTGACTTGGTCTGACCGACCATGTACAAACACCAATGCAGTTCTCGAGACGGCGGTTCGCAATTTCGATCTAAGTATGCTTTGACTTCCGCAGCCAATCGAATAAAGAGGTCGCGGGCAGGACCTTGGGCATGCCAGCACTGGCTTCTACCCAAATAGCGACAGAAATCTCCGATCGATTCCTCTGAATTTTCCCAGGTGGGCTTCCTCTCTGAAGAAAATCCCAAAACTCTTAGTCGTGGCAATCGGTGAGAGAACTGGGACATTGTGAGATTGTAAGCACTACTGTTTAATCATTAGAAAGTTGTCTGAGATGAAGCGATGAATCATAGGGTTGGGATGGCAGAGTAAACAGAAATAACTTGACAACAGCAGAAAGAGGGGGTTTTGAAGTGTTTGTAGACTACACTGCCACCATCAGGCTAGCGAGGCGCAGTCTTGTTTAATCGGAGTCAGCCTTGCCGTGAAGTTACACGAACCGCCAGGGTTGTGATACTCCGGATCCCCCCGACGAGAGATTAAAAGGAAGAAGTTACCGGGTTTATCGCTGTCCGACTAGCATATCGAAAAAAATGACTGTACAGGACCCTCTAAATATTCCGCTCCAAACGGAGTTGATCAGCACTGGCGCAAGGTGCCAGCTAGTCAACAGTCTTTGCGGCATATTGGTTGATCCGCAGACCTTGGTCACCTATCATTTCGATTTAGATACATATTTCGTCTATTATTCTGAACAGTGTCGCTCGGCACTACTCGACCGAGGACGGCACGTGGCTGCCAGAACCCATAGCGACATCGCCGACATTGCATCCTACATCCGGGATGGACAACAACGTGAGGATGTTAAACAGATAATCATCTCAACACTGCTTACTTGTAGCTCCCCTGATGACGATCGTATCGCCGAGAACACCATAGATCTGGTTGCCAGCTTGTTGTTGATGATGCAATTCCGAGATCTGCCGTTTGGTATATCCCGATGGAGGCCGCTCAAGTGGACACATGGCTCTCTTCAAGATTTCTTGAAAAATCAGTGGGGTGGACAGCCTATGTTGAAGGAAATGGTGAAGCTTGAAGCTATATTTAATGCGCCGAATCTGACGCGCATCGCGGGCATCAAGATCGAATGGACGGATAATCTCAACGACCATTTGAAGATGAAAGGGGACGACACTGCAGTGATGGTTTTCCATCATGCGTCTTTCCTAGAAATGCAAAATCAGTAAGTTTGCTGTGTCTCGACATAAGGAGAAGCAAAGCAATCTCTTACCAAAGAAATGCACTGTCACAGTGATTTGTACCCTGCAGGATTCATAGAAGAAACACTCAAAACGCTAGCCCTGCTCTTTCCGCAGAACAGCCGAGATACAAAGATTTGGTACGAGAAGATCCGGTCCGACTCTCATTCTCCAACTGTGGATCCCAAAGCAATCCGATGTGGCCAGCTCAAGAGCGACGACCGACACCTAGAGCATTTCACATTCTGGCGAGATCGACTGGTGATTCTGAAACAGGTCTTTGATGAGGCGGAACCCAATACGGTCCCGCGGCTATGGTACGATCGTCGAAAGGGCGTACAATGGTTTACATTCTGGGTAGCGGTCTTTGTTCTCATATTAACCGTCTTTTTCGGGTTCGTCCAATCCGTCGAAGGAGCCCTTCAAGTTTACAAGGCCTACCATCCGGACTGACATGTGGAGGAGCCTAGTGCATTGTGAGCTTATAATGAGGAGGTCATGGAAAATTTAAGAGGATACCAACTATTCTGTGATGTCTTGAGCATAAGATCATGGAAGCAGCCACGACGCTAACCTAGCTATCCCAAGAGGTGTGGCATCAAGATAGATGGTCTTTGTGTGGACTTGTTTAAGATCGATGTTGTTGATGCGTGACAGTTGTTGCGTGTGATAAATGGCGGAGGAGGAGAGGTAGATACTATGGGAGGCTCGTGGGGTAGGTGCTAATTAGTAATGAAAAGGGTTGCTGTTGCCTATTGCGGGCATCATATATAAGTTCTTGCCTGAGGCCATAATTCGCTTATCTTACCTCCTACTTCTTTACCAGTACAATTCCTTCCTATTCAGCTGTTGTCTGCTTGAAATCCAATACAGAACATGAAAGGAAATTAATTTTACGACCTCGGTATACAAGCCCGAGGCCTCAGGCGGCTCTCAATATGGCACCGCCTAGAAAGGGCTACATAAACCAAGTGTATGCACATTGCCGCCACTGTACAATCTAAAGCACTTTGAGGCAGAATTTGACTTGCATGCAAGAATTAATGATATAGTCCAAGAATTAAATGAAAGAGAAATTGTATCATTCTAGAATATTGAGGCTTTGCTGCGCCACTGTGGCCCATGCTCAGCCTCAGCCCTGCGGGGTGTGTCCCCGCTGTGGAGCCTCTGATTGGCGAACCGCTCGATGACGCAGGAACGAGGGGCTGGCCTTGGAAGATATAAAGTCGACACTCAGCTGCTCCCATACTATCCCCTTGTTCTTGCACCAACCCATCGCTGAGCAGTGAGAAGAACATGTCTTACAACAGACCCCCGCCTCGTAAGTTATTCCCTTGCACCATCCATACCAGCACGCCAACATGCGATTCAAATACTGATGTCGAAATTCGCAGAAGCCCCACAGGGCTATCCTCCCCAAGGACACTCTCCCTACCCTCCTCAACAGGGCTACGGCGGCCCTCCTCATCCTAACGCTCCTAATTATCCTCCGCCGCAACAGGGAGGTTACCATCCTCCTCAAGGACCGCCTCCCGGGCATCCCCAACACGGGCCTCCCCAAGGCTATCCACAGCATGGCGCATACCCGCCGCCACAACAGGGAGGCTATGGTCAACCACCACCAGGACCACCTGGCGGGCCTTATGGCCACGCTCCTCCTCCCGGTCCTCCCCCCGGTCACTATGCAGGAGGTCCACCGGGACCACCTGGCGGTCCCGGATATGGAGGATACGGTGGTGGTGCACCTCCCCCAGCCGCTCCCTCGCTCGGATACATCCCCAACCAGACCGCACAAGGCAACTTTGTACCTCAAGCAGAGGAGCTACGCAGGGCAATGAAGGGCTTTGGCACCGATGATGCAGCTCTGATCCGTGTCCTTGCGCGTTTGGATCCTCTGCAAATGGCCGCTGTTCGAGAGACATACACACGCCACCTTGGCCGCGATTTGTACAAGGACGTCAAGAGCGAGACCTCTGGATACTTTGAGCAGGGTCTGCTAGCCATTATCGATGGACCATTGGTAAACGACGCCGATCTCGTGCGCGAAGCCGTCAAGGGCCTCGGCACGAAGGAATGGCTCCTCAACGACGTGCTCCTGGGCCGATCCAACGCAGACATGCGCGAAATCAAGAATGCGTTCCATCGCAAATTCAACAAAGATCTCGACAAGGAAGTCGCAGATGACCTATCCGCTGAAACAAAGGCGTTTTTCGCACGCATCACCTCCGCAACACGCCACGAAGAGTCGCACCCCATCAACCACGAAACCATCGAGCGCGACGTTAATTGCCTCCACGGCTCCACCGCTGGCCACACCATGAACCACGTCGCCGAGGTCTGCGCGCTTTTCGCACGAAGCTCCGACAATGAATTGCGCGCCATCAACCAGCTGTACCATCAAAAGTACAAGGTCGAATTAGAGAAACACCTCTCCAAGGAATTCTCGGGACACATGAAAGCCGCTATGATCTACATGTTGCGCACCGCAACAGATCCCGCGTATCGCGACGCAGCGGCGTTGGAAGAATGCATGGCTGGCGCTGGTACCAAGGACTGCAAGCTTGTAATCCGCATTGTGCGTCTGCACTGGAACAAGGCTCATGTCGACCAGGTCAAGAAGGCTTATTTCCATCACTACAAGAAGGATTTGCGCGACAGGGTCAAGGGTGAGACTAGTGGGGACTATCAAAAGTTGATGTTGGCCTTGTTGGAGTAGAATCTCCTCCATACTTGGTAGCAAGCACATGACATGACTGGGGTAAATTTCTCGGTTCTCTTCTTCCTTTTCCTTTTATTTCTCGCTTTATGCGGTTTGATGTTTTTAGTATTATTACCCAATACCCCCCATCCCCCTACCTATTCTTGTTGTATCCATACCTACGCTAGTAAATAGTATCACTGCTTGACAGCTTTAATGAAAATAATGCACTGCTTCATATTTAGACCTAAGTATATACCTAAATAGTACAACTGAAGTTGTAAAACGAAACAGAAGAATGTCATTGAAACTCGTCATTCGTTAAGAATATGTCATGCATTAGGGCAATAAATGAATCAGACAACCTCGCCCAACAAAGTACAATACGCCACTGGAAACAACCCCTTTTTACCAGCATAATATCCCCAATACCACTCATCGTTAATATTATCAGCCTCTGTGATTTCTGCGCCACGTGGAAAGGATAGTTCATCTGTGCAGCTTTCATCTGCGAAGTAAGACCAGTTTGCGCCGAGTATAAGGCCAACTCCGCCATCAGGAGGGACTGCGCGACGGTCTGGTTGAATTGATGTTGTTGATGGTGATGTCAGTGTCGGTGTTGATGGCGACGACGGTGAATTATTATTATTCAAGTCTACCACGCTTGCATGTGTTGTGCGTACGCGACCTGCCTTTTTGCGTTTTGTGTTGCCTTCTTTCCATGACCAATCGCCCGTGCCGAGTTCTGGTGAAGCGACAGAGATTGAAGAAGCCGATGGAAGAGCGGAATTGTTGTTTAGTTCTTCTTTTAGGGTATAGCCGCCAACTATATCGCGGACAATGACGCGTCGTTGGCCCTTTTCATGGTCATCGTATCCGATTATAATCATGCGATGGCCTTTGAGGCATCGTCGCCAGCCTCCGTGTCCGTTCTCTTTACTTATTTTTCCGGATGCGACTGATTTTAGGTAGCAGTTTGTGCATACATCGTAGTCTCCCTCATTGCATTGGAGACAATGAAACCGCGTTGATGATGGAGGGATTGGGTATTTGCAAATGTCGCATTCAGTTGAGAATGAGAGCACTTGATATGTGGACGACGGCGTCTGCGTTGATGATGGGATTGTAGCAGCAGGCCCGACTGAAGTAGCGTCAGACGGTGTCGCTGGTTCTGAGGATACACGGCGGATAGGCAGTAACGAATGGTTGCAGCAGTTCCCTTGATTGACGCATCGTCGGCAATAGCCCCATTCTCCCTCGTTGCATTTTTCACATTGCCAGAAGCACCCATTAGCAGCAGCCTGACAAGAATCACAGAACATGCCATCTTCGAATCTGCTAGCTGGGTTGTCGTTTGTCATCTGTTTCCCTTCAGATGTGCCCCGTGCTGAGCCTTCTTTGGGTCGTCGATAACGTTGCGATTTCAATGTATGAGGGGATTCTGCTGCTGATCGCATAGCCGGGTGATGGGCTTTGTTGAAATTCATCTCGCCAACGCTGCCTACTCCGTAATAATGTGGACAGCCTTGGTCGATGCGATAACAATGAAAACAAACATGGTAGTTCCCATCCTTGCATTTCAGACAACGCTTATGAAGGTCATACTGAATATCCGTCTTTCCGCACCGTTCACAGGATACAGAAGGTTCGGCATAGTGTGTTGAAGGGGTCCGAGGTGGAATTTGTCTCGCAGCAGGCGGACGCGTCGGTGTATTGCGACGACTTGAAGATTGTACATTGGAAGAAGGAGGTGGAATGTCAGCTGTTGATGATCCAGGTAATGAGGCAGTTGAAGCTGAAAAAGTACGATCCGTTGGCGTGGTGGTGGAAGGACTGTCTGTTAGAGAAGATCCCAGTACTTGTCTGCCGGGAACGGATTGTTGTGCATTATCCCGATTAATGGAAGTCCATACATCAGAGGCACGCCCTTCAGGCTCGGTTGAGCGTCGGGATATAGACCCTGACGATGATTCTCTCGTCCTAGGGCGGGAGGAAGGAGCACGGGTTCTGTGACTTGTAATATCGCTCGAAGATCGCAGTGCCGGCCTCAGTGTAGTCTCTGATGTTGATGCTGCAGCCACGGGAGTTGGCGATGTTCTTCGCCGTCGTGTCTCATCGGAAGCCCTCCGTCGATGAGCACGTGGATCGGATGTCGCTTCCAGCAAATGTGGTCGCGACACAGGCGGTCGTCTAGAAGAATTATCAGCCGAGGTGGAAGCAGGGCTTCGACTTTGCACAGTCTGCGATCTAGAGCGACGATGTTCTGGCGTCCTTGCTTGCCCCGTCTGATCACTGCTCCTTCGTGGCAGATTTGACCGTGACCGATCAGGATGCCTGCTAAGGAATATCTGTACAAGTCGGTCGCTAAGCTCTTCTTCTTGAGCTTGATCCAAGCCGTTCAGATCAATCTCATCCAATAAACCTTCCTCCATAATCAGCCGAACAATCTCCTCCTGAGCGTTATCCTCGACATCCGATGCGCTCAGTAAAGACCGTAGACTTGATTGATGTTCGATGCGTCGCGGCAAGTCACTGCTATTTCCAATACTAGCCCCTGTCCGAGCAGCATTCCTAGCCACATTGTGGTGAACCTGACGTCTCGATATACGTTCGTCATGGTGTTGTCGATTATCCGCACTTCTCGGCCTGCGACCATGCGTTCCCGCATCCACTCCTGTATGTCCGTTTGATGCTCCTCTTCTGCGAGAATTATTAACTTCCGCCAAACTGAGCTCTCTGACATTCGCCAGCAATCGTTGGTCCTCCTCTTCCTCTTCATCAGAATCGGAACCCGCAGGCGAAACAAGCACTTGATCTCCCGGTTTGTATTTCTTCGCGATTTCCTCCTTCTCCTCCGCTGTCCTATCCTGCTCTGGGTTTGCATGTAAGACCATGTCCAGTAATGTCGTTACCGTCGCATTCGGTCTCGTTGCACGCACAGCAGCTCGACATGCCGGGCAGGTGAATCGGGGCGCCGAGCTCGACGAGTGGGATCGAACCGCTTGCCACGAAAACCATTCTTTCAAACAGGAACCGCAAAAGGTATGCAAACAATCGAGGAGGGTAAGAGGCTGATACAAAAGTTCTGTGCAGATCTGTTGACAGTCAGCGAAAAAAAGATCATATGCCCACACCTGCGACTTCCCCACCATCTTCAGGCAGGTGGTAGCAATCAAAACACAGGGAAAAAAAAGAAATTCTCCGAGGCGCAGTCGCCAATCATACATACCGAACAGACTAACTCTTTTTCCAAGTCTCCTAGTCCAGGCTTCGGAGCGCTGGGTGGTGCACCACTGGTTGTGGCCATACCTCAGCGATTGTGATGCTCGTTGGGCGAGGTGAGACAATGAGAGACGGGTGAGCTGCGACAGATCGTTAACTAGCAGGGCGCAAGATCCAACTAGTAACACAACCTAGCCACGTTCCGACTAGCACGTTTTTATGGCCGATTTCAGCTACCGCTTCAGGAAATTAGGGCTCTATTTTCACGCTTATTTGAAAATTACCATAACTGTGTATTTTTACGTGCTTTTGCAAACAACATACGAGGCAAATAAATACAAATGTCATAACAAAGCCAGCATTAACGTCAGAAAAACATCCATACGCCTAAACACGAACAATTTGGGACGCCACATTTCCACCAGAAACCTCAATAGCAGGACTGATCGACGAAGATGTCTCAAACGATACTGTCAGATTGAGCGACTCCTGCGGAAACAGCGTCACATAATTATCCGACCACAATGGCGGATTGATATTCTCATTTGTATTTGCGTCGATCAGGACAAGTCGAATAAAGAATGCAGGGACGTCCGTGGAACTGTTTTCAAGTTGTACCTGCAATGTCGAGGTGGTTGTTGACTCGGTAGAGTCGATCTGTTTGACCGTCGTCACAAGCGTAGCCTCGGACAAGTTCTGCAAAGATTTATAGTTTGCATAGGAACTGATAGGCGTGTAGTACCAGTTAGAATCCTCCCACTGCAACACATCGTCCTGAGCTGCGAGCCAATACACATTCCGACTCAGCACTTGATCCCTTCCAGAGCCCGACGATGAAAGGACCAGGCGCAAAAATGCCACTTCCTGAATCTTAGAAATTGCGTCTGTAATATTAGCAATTTCTTGAGAGTGGTTGGGTCTTGTAGTAGTATTAACTGTTTGCTGAGACAGTAATGTGTGGCCAGCTGCATCGAGAAGGTCAATAGTTATTGATCGCAGACCTCTGTTTCCTTCGGCAACGGAGCTCAGCCGATTGATGAGATAGACAGTTTTATTCTCGTAATTAAATGACACATGTTCTGGACGTGCTCCAACTTTTGTGCCAAAGTACGAGCCTGCGGTGTTGAGATAGTAATCGAAGAGTTGCCAGTGGAGGTTTGGCCAGGCGCTATTCATCATCCAGTAGATGCTGTGAAGGGAAATAAGGTGTTAGTTTCCTGGCCGGTTGTTCTTGAGACTTGGAGAAGAAACTTACACTCCAGTTGCAGGTCGAGAAGCATCTTGAAGGGAAGTAAATCCTTCATACTCAGCACGAGTAGCTTCATAATCCATGATTTGGGCCTTCAGCAGGTAGTCCTCCAAATTCTTCGGCGACCCATAACGATTCCACAAAGCGTCGTTATAAATAGATCGGTTATAAAAAGACGAAACATTGCTAGACATATGAAACAGCCCTTTGTCAGGCTGCGTCCACAAATCATTCAAATCATCTTCCGACAGAAACCTTTTCAAACTGCGAATCTCCGGCGTACCAACACCAGGCCCCTCCTCTGACCCAAAGCCAAATGCCGCCCCAACTTGACCTCCATACCAATAATTCGGGGGCACATAGTCGTATGGACCGTCCATCTTCACGCCGGAGGATCCGAGGCTCGCTGGATATCCCAGTTCACCGGCCGATGCTATTACCGGGTTGGGCCAATCCCAAGAGTTCAATGCATCGATGTATATTGATGCCGCTCTATCGTTTGGCCAGTAGTCTGAGCCGACTAGAAAAGCCAGCACACTAGGATGGGTCTGCATCATTGAAGCTTCGTGTAGCATTGAATAGTTTGCAATCCAGTAATCATGATCGTCGAATCGAACGTAGTCGGGAACGTCTGTATTGTACTATAGGTCACAGTGGGTCAGTTTGTCGAATGTTTCACGTCGATTGGGAAGGATGTGGTTCAGGACATACTGTCCATCCCTCCCACCAGTCACAGCACTCCCATCCAGGCATGATCATCAGGCCAGTCTCATCAGCAATGTCGAACAGGTCCGGATGCTCCTGCTTGCCTTCTAGACGCACGGTATTCAACCCCAAATCAAGCATCAACTGAAACTTCTTTCGCACGTAATCCGAATCCCACCTCATGAACATATCAGGACCATATCCACCGCCAAGAGGAAGAAAGCGTTGTCCATTGATATTAAAAGTGCGGTCCCCAAATTCATTCAACCCAGATTCAATGTAGCGTATGCCAATCCTCCGAGGTTCTGCCACATCGGATATTTCATTCGCGACAGTCGCCATGACACTGACATTGTACAGAGGTTGATCACCCCAGAGTTTGGGCCACCATATCTGTGGGTCTTGTAGTTCTGCTGTCATTGATAGCGTCTTCTCTTCATATTGATCTAGATTGAAAGGCTGCGACAAAGCTACCTTTTCACTTCCCAGCGTGATCTGTCCGGAAAGCATTCCGTTCACAATATTGCTATTCTCGAGATTGGTTGCATTAACTTTGATAGTAATATTTGCCGAATTCTTTCCTGGCCTCCAATCATGAATAACCCGAATTGGCGCAAGTGCAACAGGCCCTGTCTGCGAGATCTCAACATCGCGCCAGACACCAGTGCCGTTGTCTGGAGGATACGGATTCCAGTCGACGAACCCCATGGCTGAGTCTAGCAAGTAATTTGTCTCGTAGGCTTGAATGAGGATTGCATTTACACCCGATTGTAAGTGACTTGTCATTTCGTACTTGTGGCCACCATAAGAACCCCCTTGATATTCCTTGTCTGCCAACTGTTTCCCATTGATCCAAATATCGGCTTTGGATGTTATCCCATGAGTAGTGAGGAAGTAGTGCTGTCCAGGTAAAACATCGACCGTAAATTCTTGACGATAAAGCCATGAACTCCCGAAAACCGAGCGGTCAACTATGTAGTTGAGGTTGTCCGAAAACCAGAGGTCGCCATCGTTGTATACACCGGATTGAATGAGTCCGGCCATTGCTGTCGTGCGAGAGCTCACTTTGTACCAATCCGATACATTTGCACCGGGTGTTGCTAGATTTGTGAGATTGTCCGAGGCATGCAGCACGGATTGCAAGTCCCAGCCTCGGATTTTGGTCGTTTGGCCGGCGGAAGATACAATCGCTGGACTTGTAGTGCTCGTAGCACCCGTAGCACTCCCATGGGCGAATATAGCCACAGCGGCAGCCACTGTCCGCAGAATACTCTTCATTTTGCTTCCTGTCGAGTGATTCGAGTATGGACAAATTTGTGGGCTTCACATCAACTTATGCTTCGTCCCCTCTGCATCAGTGGTGCAGTCTGTGAGGAAAACTTTCAAGGTAACATCCATGATCCTAGAGTAGCCTAGGCACGTGCCGTGTTACGCGAATGGCAGGCAGCAACATCTCACTATGAGGAAGGCGCCAACCCGATAGTAGTAGTTGCAGAACGCAACATTGGAATGCAGACTGTTTACTTGGCAGCCATGATCTGCTGCTTTAGTTTCCTCCGGTTGGCCAGTTGGCTGCAGTGGCTCTCGCTAGGGCTAGAGTGACGAATTTCCCAAAACGGAAACTCCTCATGATAAGGATAACGATGGCATGAATGTCTTGCAGGGTATTGTTGACTATATCTGACAAGGTTTTTCCGAACAGTAATTAGTCAAAAACCATTCAACGTACAAATGGCACTCCAGAAGACCATTGTCGTCTTCCAACATCTGTCCTGCTAAACAACAACAGATACCTGAGGCACGAGGCTTGAGCTAACGACAATTGAAGCGGGCCAGGCCAGCCTAGCAGTGGGGCCGCGAGGCTCAGCGGGATCCCCTCATTCTGGCTGATCTTCTGTAAGTATATCCATCCTCTCTCCATCCAAAGCCATCTGCTATACTATCAACCAGTCATGCCTGTCTCTCATGTAGTCATGCTCAAGTTCAAGGACGATGTGCATCCCAAAGAAGTCCAAGCTGTGAGTTCTTTTGAAGTTCCGGGGATGTTCTATATATATCGATGCATGGATGAGCTGATAGAGCTAACATCAACACCAACCACCACAGGTTGTCAAGAAAATGCTCGATCTGAAAACCGAATGCCTGCATCCATCCAACGCAAAGCCATATATTATTTCCTCCAAGGGAGGGCGCGAGAACTCGATTGAAAAGTCCGCGGTATATCTACCTTATCTGCACACCCAAGTATTACGCTTATAGAAAAGAAGAAAGAGCCAATGCTGATCGGTGCGGGGTATATTGCCACAGAATGGCTTGACACATATTTTTGTGACTGAATTCAAAAACGTCGAGGATAGAGACTACTACGTTCGAACGGATCCGGCGCATTTGATCTTCTTGCAAGGCTCGAGGGCAATCATAGATAAAGTCCAGGTGGTGGACTTTGCGGCGGGCGTATGGTAAATACACTGCATATACAGGTGTGGGTGGAGGAACGGGAATTGACTATATTTAACGAATCTATATAATAATGCAGACATAATAAGACAATCTGAAACATTACAAATCCAGACACGATAGCGCCATATACACTAGTGCGGGGAGTTGCATTTCCCATCAACCTCGGTATAGGGTCTAGGGCAAGCTGAGGAAAACATCCAGCATTCTAGGATAATTAGGCGTGCCCAACCCCGTCACCGGGTCCCATCCCTCCTGTGCCTCAAATGCAGTAGACGCATTGCAGCCCCAGTTTAGCCCCTCGGTAATGTCATTAAAAATACCCGGATGCGCATAAAGCAACGGATTCAAGAACCCAACAGGCCCCTTCCCAGCCGCGATCCGCTCGCCGTTCAACAGCGTGATGATCGACGCGAAGATCGGGGCAGATGCCGAAGTTCCCGATTCTGATGCATTTTGCCCCTGTTCAAAAATTGCATAGTTTTGCCCGTTGGCTGACACGTCGGGATACGCGCGTCCGGATTGATTGTAGCTGTCCTTGCGAGGGAGTGCCGTGTTTGTTTCGAGGTAGTTGGGTACCACGATGTCTTGGTAGTCTGGACGAGGGAACGTGTTGGAGAATCCACCGCCAGTGGTGTATTGAAAGTACTCGCCATTATCCCCATATTCAGGGAAGCCTGGTATCACGGCAACTTCGGGGTCGTTGACGGTGCCGTTGGGCGGGATCTGGGTGGCACCTACGGCAGTTACTACATAGACTATCAGCTATTCGTTTCTTTCATTATGAGAAAGGGAGAATCTTCTATCTTACCGTAAGGGCATGATGATGGGAAGTTTGGACTTTGCGAGTCATTTGGCAAGCAGCCCTCAACCCCATAAGAAGACACCGTACCATTGTCCCCAGAAGAGAAAATCACCGAAACACCCTGCAGGCCCAACTTCATGTATTCATGGCATTGTCTAGACGCATAAGCGGCCGGATAAGCAGCTTCGGCAATCTCGTAAGAAAGAGAAATGACATTTGTTGCATTGTAAACGCCACATTCCACGCTCCCATTATACCCGTGGCCATCCGGAAACACTGGATCGATACTGGGGTCGTCCCCGCCGTCATAAGTACAGTAGCTCCCATCTATAGCGTCCAGGAACTGATTGAAAAGACCCAACTTTACATCGTCGCTGTAAAATGCAGTGTAATCATCGTAGGTCTGAAAGAGCCGGATGTTTTGCGGGTAGATGAGTGGATAGGCTACTGAAAAGTCCAGGATGCTTTCTGCGCCGGATTCGTTTTGTGAAACGGGGGCGACTCCACCGTCGATACCGTTCAGAATTGGATGCGTTCCATTCGGGATGTTGGGTGCGTATGACGAGAAAAAGGAATCCAAATCTGCTTGGTCGTATGTATCGCCGGTTTCGTAGATACCTAGCTCGTTGCCGGGCTGGGCAGTGATATTTGACGGATCTGGAATCTGGTACAGGGCTCGGACGCAGGCCGGGGTAATTATAGTGTTTCCATTACAGATACTCAGGTCGGTGGCATTACCTTCGAGAGTCGAGGACATCTGGTGTGTCATAGGTGAAAACCGACTAGTGCTTCGTTTTTGTAGCTTTGACTTTGCGTTGTATGGCGTACCCAGGCCAGTCGTTGGAGTGATAAAATCAATATGAGGCCAGATGTGACTCGGCAAATAATATTCATCGCAGGACAGGCTCAGGGCACCTGTATCGACATTCATCCAGACCTTGAATTTGGTTTTGAGAAGGGACTCGAGCTCCTCAACAGTTGCATTGAACTGGATAGTGCCTCGACTGGAGGCCAACCGATGCCGTTCAAAGGCAATATCCTCGGACGAGAGCCATTCGTGTACGGCGTAGAGAGTTTCTGGTGCTGGTGAGAAGTAATCGCGAACTTCTGTGGCTGTCCAGTGTCTGCCGAAGTTGGGAGAATTTGGATCGGAAATTTCCATGAGATGGTCATGGCCCAACTCTGCGTTCCTGGACTTGACGGCGATACGGACTGGAACGGTCAAGTCTGAAGGAGGAATCTCTGAAGATTCGATCCATAGTGCGGTGGTGAGAGTTCTTTTCTCGTGCAATACGTGCGAGCTTGGAATGGTTGTAGCCCTAGCTGCGACCACAGCAAGAGCAGCTGCAATCACTTTGAAGAACTGCATGATGACTGATGTCTGGCAAGAAATGGAGACTCAAACAGGAGACCTTGCCCCGTTTTTATATCTGCCTCCATACCCCAGTCTACCTAGATACCGACGTCAACTCCTCATCCCGCCTTCAACTTATCCTCGTATTCAATCAAGGTCGACCCAAACCTCCGCGTGGTTTACCCAATGAATGAGTGTTAGTATTCTCCAGTCTTGCTCAGCCTCCATGAGCCTCTGGCCCCCTGAGCCCTAGGGCTTATGGTTATATCATTAGGGTATCGGCGCAGGGAGAAAACCGCTCATCTCCCGCGAATCACGAACAGAACCAACGGGCGTAGCCCTAACAGGAGCCAATCTTTCAACGGAAAGCTTAAAGACGTTCCCCATATTTTGTTTCACTGCCCAGAGTTGAGTGTCTCCATCTTCCAAGCTTACAGCCGCAAAGCGCGGATCGATTGCCGGATACGGTATTAATCACGAGCCTTACTGTAGGTGCCCATCAGCTTAGCTGTAACTAGAAATTGCCCCCTGTTTCGAAGCCGGGAAGCCCGGATGATCATCATGTTCGCTGGACGCTACGACCACTAGCTTACCAGAGATGCTTCTTTCAGGTTCATCTTCAATCATGTACTCTGTAAGATATTATTTTGGTCCCATGAAAACGATCCCATTCTTTGTGTATATTTGTCTATCAACATTAGCAGTCTTGATGACTTGAAACCCCAGTAACACCAGTTCCCGCTTCGGATGCCGTGTTGGCGTCGAAACAGAGTTGAGTATGCGTTTTTTTATATATTCATTATCATTATTATACTTATTATAAAGAGAGCGTCGTTTTGCTCTCATTTCTCGTTGATCACGAGGCTGTTCATCCTCCCGGATACGTCAGACGAACGGCGACTTTGATCATAGCATGTTCCATGATAGACACCACCAGCACCAGACGACGACAGCGTATCCGTGGAAGAGTACGACGAGTGACTCTTCGAACTAGGCCGCATACTAAACGGACTAGAGTTTCGTCTACTCATCGGCAGCGTCGTTGGAATAGCCGCTTTGCTGGCGTCGTATTCGAATGCGGCTCGTCTTGAATATTGGCTATGTCGTATCTGGAATGGGATCAGGCGTTCTCGGATCCAGGACTCGATTGAGCTGGCATCTCTATTGCGTTTCTGCCAGAGCTTCAGTGACTCCTTGAATGCGTGCGTGACGTCTCCTCGCCGTATTGATTCGTATATCTGGAAGCTCATCTCGAGCGGATGGTCGAGATGCTGAGCAACAACGCGGGCTAAGAGAATGGTGTCATCGATGGCATACGCGGCAGATTCGTCGCGAGGAAGCATCTGCTTGATTGTCAGTTCTGCTTATTTCGTTACTGATATTCATAGAGTATGCTTACTGCGTGGGCGGCATCGCCTACTAGAATTGCTCGCTCAGTGTACCACTTCCCTCCCAGAGGGACTTGGTATATCGGATACAACATCCAATCGACATCCGGCGAAGAAGCCACTTCTCTAACGCAGGGAATAGCAGAGTCCCCAAAGCGCGATGAAACTTCCCGTCTCAGTGATGCGCTAATCTTCGCACGATTCCAATTCCCCTTGTCGGTGTGGTCTCGCACAGCCTCCTCTTGGCACTCCAACATTGCCGAGAGGAAGATATCCTCGCGCGGTTTATCGTAAAAAGTCATAAGAAGAGATCCCGATTTGGACAGATTCAGCGACGTGGTTCGGAAATGAGGCGATGTCTTTAGGGTTGATGTATTTATGGTCCCTTGCACAAGCGAAAAGCCTGTATACTCAGCTTCGCGACCAGGATCCACGAATTTCCTCCGCGTTGCCGACCACACACCATCACAACCAACCAGCAAGTCACCTGTTGCTCGCGATCCATCCTGAAAGAAAATCTCGATCCGGTCGTCGTCCTCCGATTGAACCGCGCTCGAGAATTTCTTCCCAAACACAATCTTTATATGCCCTCGCTTCTCGGCTGCCGCCATCATCGCCAACGATAAGCTGATCCTCATCACTCGATGTCCCTTGTATGTCTTCTTGTCCGTTCCATCCCCGTATCCAGTCCCATGCTTGCCGCTAAAGTTTACTTGGGACAATGTTTTCCCCGTCCGTGTAGAGAACATCTCAATCGCATCGACTCCAATTCCGGAATCGGGGCCACATCGTGCAAGTTCGTCCAAGATGCCTAGATGGTCGAAATGTCTTAGAGCCACGGGGGAAAGACCAATGGCGCCTCCGGTGGTCGAGGGGACGGGGTGTAGTTCAAAAACAGTGATCCGAAGGTCTGGTACCCGAGGGGAAAGATAATGAGAAAATGCAAGCGCGGCAGAGAGGCCCGAGAGGCCGGATCCGATGATAAGGATGTCTCGTAGCATGTCGACGCGCTGATCAGTCAGTATTTTTGGCTGTGATTCGCATAGTTGAAATGTATTTTTCCCCCTGGATCACAGAGACGAGGTTTTATGCATTCGGTCTCTGGTTTTGACTCTCCGCGAATACAGAATCAAGCTCACGCTTTGACCTTGCTAATTGGCGACAGACTCTTGTGAAACGACGCACGAGGAAGTATATAAGAAAGAGGCGGAAATGGCTGAAAGCCAAAAAGGGTCAGTGTGCGCGATTGAAAAAAAAGTACATAAAATTTTTTTGGAGCCAATGCTTTTCATGCAAAGCTCCAAATCAGTAAATCACCCAACACTGAACAGGAAAAGGCATCCATCCTCCCACCGTTCGCCGGGATCTCCATGCATCCTTTCCGGCCATCAATTTCAAGGAAAATCTGTGGGCCATCATGTATAAAACTCTAACGGCCAAGATTTCTTCAGCAAACACCGGGCAACCGTGCAGCAATAATGGCGCGTTATTATACATTTTCGTAGAGCTTCGGCCAATGGACGCGCGTGGGTCGTTCCGAAAGTCCAACGAATTTTTGCCGGCATCAGGCAATTTCAGGGCAAGTGGGACGCTAAGCTGATTTTCTCTTTATTTTGCGAGTGCTCCCAGAGGGGAAAACTCGGACTTTTCATGTTTGGGATTTGATTTTTATTATTCATTATCTACTCATGTTTGCGTGGACAAATATGCAGCAGATTTTTTTCGGGAACGGCTTCACCCGGTCTCTTTTCGCGTACAAACAGACGTTGAATTGACCGTCTGTCATAGCCAAAGCTAACAACAGACTAAATCGAACTAACAGTAATCAAGGTCGGTGTTCCTACGGCCACCTTGGCACCTAAGCAGACTACGAGTAGTTTATAATTGTTGGTGGCTTGAAGCTTGTGCCCCGGACTTGCACGGGAGTTGACACCCCTGTTTCCCCCCTAAGCTAATAGGATCATCATCTTCATGATTTACTCAATTATGCCTGCGCAGTTCCAAGGCTAGAGACGAGAGAAAGGTTGTTCATGACTCGTAAGACAAGATAGTATATGCTAAACAAACTATACTAAGATTACGTACGAACCCTTCGTAAAATCCTCCACCAAGGAAGCGTCAGCGCCAATGAGAGATCGCTTTTCACCATGTGATCTAATTAATTCATAAGACATTAACGTGCATTATGCGATTCAATGCCCAAAAAAAGGCTCGTTTACAACCTTGAACCTTGGTAGTCGGTTGATCCCGGCTAATGCTGCAATGAGACGCTTTTCTTTGCACACCTCCGACTAGGTCTAACAAAATTATATCGTGAAGTGTCAATTTTTAAGGAGGGAGAATACGGCCTTTTCATTCGGGTCATTTATTTGCAAAATCGCCGCATCGTCATTAGACTTGCGATCGAATGCAAACTTGACTTATAGTTATTGTTTATAGTCATTTCCACAGATGTAGCCTTTATATATGGTTGGTTATCAATGAACTTTTCTTAATCCTGACTAAACCTGCCGAAAAAGGTGCGTAACAAACTAGTGTAGAGTGGGGTGACAAAAGTGTCAGCACCCTCCCCTATACATCATGTTGTGTCTATCAACAATTATTATAGATATTTAAAGCCTTTCTCATAGAAATACTGTCTACTGCATATATATCCTAAGAGGCCGTTAAATCGTCTTTTTGTTTTAGTCTAGATATTATATTCAACTCTGGAGGCCTTGTGCAGGGTGTTAACACTTTTGTGCAGAAATTGTATATAATTTGTTAGGCATAGTCGGGTCGGCCGGGCCGATGCCGACTGCATATATCCAAGGAAAATATTCCAACGACATATACATAAACCTGGACAATACCTAGGGAAACGACTATTATAGAAGTGAAATAACCAGGACTAAAAGAACTAAGACAATGACTGCCGAAAAACTACCCCCAGCATCTGCTGCCGAAAAGGACTGCTCCACGGAGCAAATCAAACAAGCTATCGACGCCAGGGCGAAAGAACTATGGGAAATCAACCAAAAAGTATGTACCCAGGAATCTCTATAATATAGAAGTAGAAGTAGAACCAAGCATTTTGGCTAATGCTAATTCCATGTCAACTAGATTCACAGCAACCCGGAACTCGGTTTCCAAGAGTACAAGGCGCATGACAACATCACGACCATGCTTGAATCTCTCGGCTTTCCGGTGACGCGACATGCATATGGCCTATCAACAGCGTTTGTCAGCGAGTACGGCCAAGGCGGACGGGTGGTTGCTTTCAACGCAGAATACGATGCTCTTCCGGGTATTGGACATGCCTGTGGACACAATCTGATCGCCATGATGTCCATTGCCGCCTTTCTAGGTATAGCCGAGGTACTCAAGCAACAACAAGAAAAGGACCATCCGGTTCCTGGTCGCGTACGACTGATCGGAACACCGGCCGAAGAAGGATTTGGCGGTAAAATCCCGATCGTCAATGCCGGCGCGTACAAGGATGTCGATGCCTGCTTGATGACGCATCCGGGGCCGTTGAGTGAATGTCCCGGATTTACGGGAGATGCGTACATGCCGACTCTAGCTAGCCTCAAGTTTAGTGTTGAGTTCACCGGTAAGACGGCGCACGCAGCCATGGCGCCCTGGGAAGGGGCGAATGCGTTGGATGCTGCCGTGCTGGCATATAATGGCATTGGCGTGTTGAGACAGCAGATCCACCCTTCAAATCGGGTACATTGTATTGTCTCCAATGGAGGAGATAGACCAAATATTATTCCCGGTTCGGCGGCATTAGATTGTTATATCAGGTCGCCCAGTGTGAGAATTGCCGAACAGCTTCTGGAGCGAGTAAGGAATTGCTTCGAGGGAGCGGCGTTGCAAGCTGGATGTACCATGAATCTGCAAATGTATGGAGTCACGAAGTCCTCCCCTCTCCTTTCAATGATAAAAACATGTTAATGTTTATTGATAGGAAAAACACTTATGCGGATCTGCGACCCAATAAGACTTTATCGACAGTTTATGCTAATGCAATGTCAAGATTGGGCTCCGAAGTACGCTGCGACTTGACCTCGGCCGGTGTCCCTGGCTCAACTGATCAAGGTCCGTGATATCAACTTCTTCTATATTTCATATCTTTAGCCCAAAGATTCTAATTGTCTAAATAGGGAATGTGACTTACGCATGCCCCGGCTTTCAAGCCTATGTCGGCGTCCCGGCGCAACCAGGATGTAATAATCATACACCTGGATTTACAGCAATTGCCGGGACTAGAGAATCTCATGATCTCTGCTTGCAGGCCGGAAAAGGAATGGCAATTACGGGTTGGAATATTCTCACTGACGATGACGTTGCGGCGCGTATTTGGGCCGATTTCGAGGAAGACAAAGTAATTAGAGAGTTGGATTCAGGAGCTGCTATGGATAAAAGGATTTTGTCGGGTAATGCAGGTTTTTGTTGATTTAGGTGTATTTATTGCCTTTCAATCTCATCAAAGCAACTCTAATTGAAGAATATCAACCTTTCTTTTTGCTCGGCTCAATTCATTGCTTGTAAAACCTTTGACTTGGCCCGCAAACTACCCCCTTTCCAGATGAAAACAAATGGTATCGCAGACATAAGGATACTCAAACCACCGAGTAAACTACACGCCCCCGAAATTCCAAGGTGATCAAACATAGGTGTCGTGGCAAGTGGGAGCAGTGTGGCCAGAAGAGAACGAGAGCAGCTCGAGGCTGCGTTAGCAGATGCTGCAAATGGTTTGTAAGAGTCGGTCATGTAGTTCCTGTGATCCAGTGTGAGCATGACGAGCAATTGTTCATGTAAGCGAAATAAGAGCGGTGAGGGACGTACAGTAATGATATGAAAATGCACATAAATCCCATCCCAAACGGTATACCTGCCAACATAGGCACCACAAAGGAGACATCTCTTCTTGCAGACCAGCCAAGCCAGAAAAGAGATATCACAAAAAGGGGACCTCCAAGACATGCCAGTGGCAGACGATAGTGTTCTGCTTCATTGGACCTTGGTATTGATTTTGACCTTCCCACTTGATATCGCAACCATATTTCATTATACGCCCAGTAAAGTGGAAGCGTCAAGGCACACCCGGCAGCAATCGTAAGCTGGACCAAGCCACACTGGCCAGGGGAGAGCCCGTATAGATCCACAAAAATAATAGGAAATGCCTGGAATTACATGTAGTAGATAGAGTAACAGAGAGCCAGGTAGCCGGAACACGCACTGACAATAGGCTCTGTCACCAAGAAGTAAAGCGGTCTCAAGAGAACTCTGAAGAGAATCTCGCTCCAGGGGCTCTTGGTCGATTGTGAATTCGCCGCTTCTGTGTCATCGTTATTTCGGCGTGGCGACATAATGGATGCGTATCCAGATTGATTCGTCTCTGAAAGAAAAATGAGTAGCGTGAATGATACACCAGCAAATATCAACGCAATCCAAAATGACCATCGCCATCCAAGGGCAGGTGAAACAAATCCAGAGACGATGGGTCCTAGTCCAGGACCAAAGCCTGTCACCTTTGTATATTGAGTCAATTGGACCCTTTTCTCTTTCAAATAGGTAGGTCGTATACGTACTGCCATGAAAATCGCTATACTCCACCCTCGAGCATCAGGATCATGATAAATATCAGCCAAAATCCCAGGCGCAATTGCGACAATCGAACTTCCAAAGATGCCAGAGAGTAGTCGAAAGAACAGAAACGCGTTCCAGCCTGGTGCCAAAGCACAAGACATGATGGATAGCGTGAAGAGAATGAAATTGACAATTGTAATGTATCGTCGGCCGAATGATTCGCTCAAAGGGGCCCATAGAATTGGGCCTTCGTTAATAAGTAGATTCAGTTAGTTCAGGGTTAGGATCAAATTGATGAAAACGCGTACCGAAAACATATCCTATTTGATCATCACATCAGCATCCTAGTAGCTGCTCAGGCCGTTTCTGTGTAATTCGAACAGGGTGTTTACCAATCAAAAACATAGATATTGGAAGAACCTTGAGCCATTCCGACTGAATCTGGAATTCCTCTGTGATATACGAAATAGCATTGCTGGTCAATGAACTTCCCATGCTACTATTCAACACGGCCATCATGATTATCAGGACCGTGAACAACTTTTTTCTCTGGTGTTTGTATTAGAATCTGGTCACTTGTGGTCGACGGGGTCTCAGAAACAAAGACTTACCATGGACCAATCATTTGGACTTGTCGTTCCATCTGTTGAGTTGATGTTTTTCTTCTCTGATAGCATTTGGATTCGATGCATGGGATTCTTTTCCCACATCTTGTAGATTTCGAGTGAGGTTGGACAGAAAACTTGTCCTGATACAACTTGAACAGCTCCAAATAATCGTGTAAGCTTATATACACCTCTCGTCGTTCTTATAAGAAAATAAATGAACATATGACTAATCTTTTTGAGGAAAAAAAAAATAACATTTCCAGATCTGGAATATTACGCAGAGCGTTCGGCCCGACCGACCGACCCGAAGAGAAGGGCTAACTTGTTTTACCATTTTGGCTGATATTTTTCTAATTATGTTCGAGGTGCAGTACGGGGATTTTCTGTCTATGTGCACACTGATTGATGCAATGCGTTTTGCCCGCAAAGCGTCAGGGCTGTAGTTGTTTTAGGGTTAGGGTTACGTGATGTGTCGTTGAATTAAGCTTATGTGGACTGCATGTTCTGGAAAATTCTGGAAAAGGGTAACCACGACGGGTGCCTAAGGCAGAGAATGAATATCACACTGTGCACTAAAGTGAATTGAACTAAATGAGAGTATTATAAACACTGGTTGGCAACAGGACTACACGGTTGTCCACTTGACACTCAACAGTACCGATGGAAAAATTGCCTTGAAGATTAATTCCCGAGGAGCGAAACCATCGTTTCAAGCCCATATGTTAGGTCCATCGAATTAGAAGGAGAGACAATCGGCTCGTTATTTCACCCCCAGAACTACCTAGGTGCCTAAAGCACATATCGAAAGTGCATATTTTGCATCTGGCGAGAACCGGGAATGTCAGTACGAATCGCTAAGATAGTAGAGGGATTTGTGGTAAGACTCACGTCTGTCAAATCGGATAGTCCTAGAGCAATTCTAGCATTGGTTTCGGTTTCAGGAGAATCTTCGCCATTGTTTTCTTCGGCAATACGGTCTCTCTATGTATATCAATAAAATTAGTGTTAAGTGCTTAACCTTTAAAGGGGGAACATGCACGTACCCTTCGGTTCTCGCGTAGGTTGATCATATACATCGCCGCCACGATGATTATTTGCACGCAAAAACAGACAATCCATGATTCAAAGCCGGACTGGTAGCGAGGAGCCTGACGTGTTAAGAACAATTGAGGACCAATGAGGTTACCAACGCAGTAGCTAATGAGTGAAATCAGATGTCAATGTTGACAGATAGGAAGACCATTGGTATATACTGCTTGCTCACCTTATGAAAAAGCCAGAGTTGTAAATAGTCTTCTTGGTTCTTCCAGCGACATTGGATTGAACAAGACTAATACAGATCACGAACGTAGCACTGAACCCAACCAAGAGATAGTAGCCCCTGTATCTGTTTAGCATCGTACATTTTTATCCAGGTGAGTAGTGTAATTTATCTGTCAGACTTACAAAAGTCGACCAACACGATTGGTCTCGGGCAGAGCGTAGACCAGCGACGCTCCCAAAAGGGCTACTAAAAGTCCACCGATCATCAAGAAATGACGGATTCCCTTTATTTTCATAGCCAAGTAACTGCGGAGCCCAACAGTCAGTATGTATATATCTTCGTGGAAACTGATTACGGTCAAGCATACCCAGAAATCCAGAGTCCCAGAACTTGGGAAGCACCAGATGGCATTCCGAGCAAGGTAGCCTGGAATTTCGTGAAACCGAAGCTATCAACAATAAGAGGAGCGAATGCCGAGACGCCACCCTAAAAGAAGAAAGATCAGTTATTCAAGTCCTGCAGTAGTTCCATTTGATACAAGACAGTCGTACATTTGGAATGCAGTTGGCCAGTGTAAATAGAATTATCAACCAGAATCGCGGATCAATGAAAGCTTCCTTGACTTGATCCCACTGCCACACGTGAGTGTCGATGCCTGTCTCATTATCGGCCAGTCGTAACACAGCAATGGCCTTTTCTCTCTTTGTCAACCATCGAGCCTTAGTTGGATTGGAAGGAGTGAACAGAGTAAAGATCACGCCCCAAACAGTCGTCAACGATCCGAAGATGATAAAGGGGAACTTCCATGCTGGAACCGCAGTGTCGATATAGCCAATTGCGTAACCGATCAGGCCACCAACAATGTTGGCCACGCCGTTCATTGAGAACCAAATACAGGTTCTTAACGGTTGTTCGCTCCTATAAAATAACGATTTGTAAGAATAGGTTCTATAAAATGGTGAGTTATTCTTTACCTCCGATAGAACATTGTAGTCAAGAGTACGAAGCAAGGGCTTACCCCGGCTTCGAGGATTCCAAGAAACAGACGAGAGACGAAAAGACCAGCAAAGTCATGTGCGGCAGTCATACAGAGTAGAGTTGCTCCCCATAGAGTGATAAAAATGCCACAGGTACGTGCAATATCAAATTTCTGGAAGAGAACATTGCTGGGGAACTCGCTGACCATATAGCCGAGGTAAAAAATGGTTGTAAGCCATGAATACTGATTACCAACCAAATGTGCATCTGTTTCCATGCCCCAGAGTGCAGCATAAGAAAGGCACGACTTGTCCAGGAACTAAGATGGTTTTTTATTTAGACACACCCAGTCCAGCCAGTAGGTAAACACTCACTTGAAGCATGTATGTTATCGACAGTATCGGCAACAAGAAGAGGTCTATTTTCCAGACCACTCTTCTGGCTTCCCTGCTGTCATAATGCAGCTCATCCACCATTCCATTTAGTACGGTGACCCCGACATCAGCACTATCCTCGAACTTCTTCTTGTCGGAATGAGTCATCCCAGGATTCATAGCTCCGAGTGGAACATCCTGTGCACCAGTATTAATTGTATTATGCGACATATTCACCGAATTTGGTCAACTTCCAGAAATGAGGAGGGGTTTAGTTGTACTCTGCTGCGCTGTAGTCCACTAGTGCAGGTCCACTTCCAGCCTATTTATGCGGGCATTGAGTCTATAAAATATCGGCCGACATGCGAAAAGACGGCGGGCATTCCGGTATGAACAAATACCTTTACAGTGAGCGCCTTATCTCTCCATATGAAAAAAAGGCGCACGACCACGCCTCTGAAATATCAAGACTAACAGAATATTTGCGGAGATAACGATAAAGTTTTCGGTTCGGCCGGGCCGAATGTATAGGCCGACCAAAGCCTGTAAAGGGTGAAAACAAAAAGACGGAGACAAACCGATGCGGCACTCATTCTAATACCCGTTAAAGAAAATATGAGAGAAAAGGCCGAGAAAGTCGACAGGCCCATGACACCTACAAGATGAATGATCTTGCCCTACAATCCGCAGATATCATTGCCGAAGCCAGTTCGGCCATCGACAACGCCACCGAAGAATTGCGTCGTCTGAGTCTAGAGGTGGGTTGATGAGTGCATATTCTTGGATTTTTATTCAATCGAACGTTTGCTGACATGCTAGGGTCTGCTATTGTAGATTTTCAACAACCCGGAGCAGATCTTTCATGAATACAAAGCATGCAAACTGCTGTCTGACTGGTTCCAGAATCGCGGATGGTCAGTAAAGCGAGGTGTGTATGGCCTCGAGACAGCTTTTGAAGCTCGGTTTTCCGTGGGCACAGGCGGCCGAACTGTTTGCTTTAATGCCGAATATGGTAGGTCCTAGCCCCCGGCTGCTGGTAATACAGAGACGAGGGAAACAGTCATTAACATGTTCACATAAATAGACGCCCTTCCCGGCCTTGGTCACGCGTGCGGGCACAACCTTATTGCCATCTCATCGGTAGCATCTGCCATTGCCGTCGAGACAGTGATGAAGTCCCGGAAGACGATCAATGGCACCGTCATTGTCATGGGAACCCCAGCCGAGGAATCTGGAGGTGGAAAATGGATTATGGCCAACTATGGCGCCTGGAAAGGCGTCGATGCTTGTGTGATGACACATGGAATGCCGAGCTTCAGCACTCCCTTATGTCTTACAAAGGCATCGTGGAAATTGCGTGCAAATTTTCATGGCCTTGCGGCGCATGCTGCGACGGCGCCATGGAAGGGACGTAATGCTTGTGATGCTATCGTTAACGCATACACCGCAATCTCTATGCTCCGACAACATTTAGAAAAAGGGCAGAGCATACAAGCATGCATCATAGAAGCTGGTAAGGCTTCAAACATAGTGCCGGAGTATTCCGAGGGACTTTTCAGTATACGAGCCCCCACAATGAAGAAGTTGGATGAGCTGCGATTAAGATTTGAGCCTATCTTCCAAGCAGCAGCTGATGCGACAGGGTGCAGGGTCGAGCTGGAATGGTTAGTAGCTGTGCTGTTGGAAAGTTTTTGAACTGATGGCTGATCAATCTTCTGGCATTTAGGACTGCACTCTATGAAGATGTAGTTTCCAACAATATGCTGGCCGAGCAATATCGGCAATACATGTTGCGTCACCTAGGCTTAACACCTGAACAAATGCCAACTTTGGAAGAATCTCGCATCGCCCATGACCAGCCAGGATGCTCGTAAGACCGACCTCCTCTCTAAACGCTCTTGTTTTTCACTTTCATCTGAGCTAACTGACAATCTTGCACAGCGATTTCGGTAGCTGTTCATATATTTGCCCCGGTATTCAATCCATGTTCGAGATCAAGGCTAGAGACTTTCCTCACTCCATCGGCTTCCGAGAGGCCGCGTCTGGGAAGTTTGCTCACCAGGAAGCCCTTCGAGCGGGTAAAGCAAACGCTCTCATTTGCCTAGATGTATTGATGAATGATGAATTTTCAAATATGATGAAGCTCGAATTCATTGAAGCTATGAAGGAAGCCGGTCGGTGGAAAGAGCCTGCAGGGAGCCTGTAGGTTCATTGTCAGGGCCTCGTAACGGTCGAGTCTCTGCCTGCTGGTGTGCAGGTGCTTAGAGAAGCCCGAAAAAAAAAAAGAGTTGAATGTACCATAAACTGCTAATAAATTTTATTGTACAAAGAGATCACGATACACAAAGAAATCATCTCTTTGTGCTATTATTCAATTCTAGACCAATGGTTCACATAGTACCTGCTGGAGTACCCTAAATGGTGATTATCTTCTACATATATTACTACATAACGTACTGCAAAGAATTTAGGATCGTTATTATTTCTCAGTAAAGACTATAAATAGTGTATACTGGAGTGCTTTGATAGCATACCTAGGTACTTTAGGGTTCCACCAGGGTTAGTTAGGGTTAAGTAACCCTAACTAAATGCGCCGGTGGTTTGTATCGCCCACCGTAGGCATACATGCCGAACTACCGACAACCTCCTTCCTTCATTGCCCTTTCTCTTTTCCCACTGATATACTTCATACTTACAGTCAAGTAGGTCCCAGCAGACTAAAAAGATGTGCACACCCTAGAGGGTCTCGGATGGGGAAAGGGCTAACAAAGGCGATAGACAACACTTACTATTCCATTTTTCGACGTCAACTCATGGACCAAACGGTTGAGGCAAGCAGGTATTGTGTATCTTCACTCCCAAACGGCACGCGCTCTACTAAATTCAAGTTGTAGATCAGTCTCGGCATGCCTTCGATGTAGAAGGCAGAAGCTCAAGTGCGGTGGGCCTGGGAAGATCCCTTGTCAGAGATGCCGCACAAGTAAAGCTGAATGTGTTTTTGTTCCGCCGAAAGCTGTGCAGTCAAAATCTGTATCGCAGTCTGATTCAGAGTAAGCATTTCCGCCCTGATCAACAAGTATTTGGGAAACCCATAGTGCACGCTGGAGTACCCTAAATACTTATTATCTTCCGCATATCTTGGTATATAGTATCCTGGATTCCCTCCCGGGTACTTATTGCCCCCCACTGTATTCCTTCTCTTCATCACCAAATATAGACCGTATCTAAGTCTTCATGGGCTGCAGGACCAAGATTTCCCTGCTTGAGCAGCGTTTAGACCTCGTCGAAGGTCAGCTTCGAGCCGAGATCCAAGAGCTTCGAAATACTATTGCACACGTGAACCATCATCCCGTGCAACAAGATGAATCGATAGATTCTCAACATACAAATTCGCCTATCGAAGGGCCCCCCAATAGTGAATGGGATCAATTATACGCCTTTTTCATTACCAATTGCAGCACGATTGTCTCCGTTGTAGACGACCAAGTATTCTCGCCCTCTGCCACGATAAGGCAACATCCACTGATGTCTACCGTCATCTCTGCCATTGGAGCAAGAGCAATTCTACCTGCACGATATTTGCAGCTTGTTGCAGAAGTCGATAAATTGATCACAGCTACATTTCAAGGGCCGACTCCTGACTTGTTAACTCTATACGCCATTATGCTCTTCACACTTTGGACTGGACGTATACGTCTGCTAGGCTACGTTGCCTCCATAGCTGGAGAAATGAGACTACATGAAGCTGCATTACAATTAGGTGAAGAGGGTACGGAGTATACCGAGAACCTCGTCACTCGGGCGAGAGGATGGTTTACTTTGTGTTGCATAGATCTGCAGTGAGATTTATGTTTTTCTAATATCTTGATACGAGACTAATACATGAGCAGAATTAACATCAGTCGTCCATATGTCGTCAACAGGATGAAGAGCTATTTACCATACGCCAAGAATCTTCTCACTTCTCCCTATCGCCGCCTAGTGGACGACCGGATTTGTGCTTATATTGACGGGTTCACAATAACGGGTTAGTACATAGTATCTTAAGATCAACATTTCTTTATGATCTGACAGTTGTCTAGGTAACGTCAAAGGTTCCTTACAAAACCACCAATTGAAAATGAAGCCTTTTGATCAAGAAGTAGCCGATTTTCTCGTTTCTCATGATGAAGAAATTGATCAGTGGTTTCACCAGGTCAACAATAGCACAGATCCATTGTACCAGTCTTTTCCAGAGAAGCAGGACAGGAATCGTTACATGGTTCCATTCGCTTTTATGAAGCTGTGAGTATATTTCAACTCAATCGAGTCATACAGCCTGCTAATGTCCCGTGCTCGCCTGGTAGTTACATAAATGGCCTAGCAATGCACGGGATTGAATCGGCAGGAGAACTCGTTTCGGATCCCGCACGTATAAGCTTTATACTACGGGCTCTAGACAGTGCGAGCTTGATTATTCAGACTCGATTTGAGTCCGAGGCATTCCGACGAGCATTTCGCTACACAGTTGTGCGTTTCATAAATGATAAACAGTTTAACTCCACATGCTAAATTACGGCTCCCATCTTCAGGACTACAACGGAACGCCTACATACTATGCGATAAGCTTCATTCTCAAAGCCATCCCGATTGTCCATGGCTTTGCCGACTGTAAAAGGCTTCTCACCAGATTGGAACAAGCGGCCCAAATGTTTGAGCAAGCAGGGGCTATAGATGCCGCCAGCGAGGTACGACGAGACAAAGACAAGGTGGCTGTCTTAACCCAAACAGTCTTGAGTCCGGAAGTATATGAGAATCCTGTTGCGGATACAATGTTACCCGCCTTATTTGATATTCCATCTTTTTTCGATGAAATGGTAAGCATGCACCAGTAATGACATACTCTTAAAGTGATAGCATATTGACACGAGTGATATAGCGATGGGACGAAGATTTTCCGGCATTGGATACACTTCCATTTGATCGAGTTACTCCTAAACGACTCGAATGAGATTTATCAATCAGAAGACATGGATCTAACCCGAACATGAAATAGGTAGGATAGGCGAACGACCTAGATGATTAGAAAACAAATATGTGGAATTTCTTTCCAAGAACCTAGCTGATTCCGTGCGTATATTTCCCGCCTAAATGATAAGATTGTTTGAGATTCACTCTCATCCAAATATATCTGCCCAAGGCCATATTCTTTAGCAAATGGAGTGTGCAAGTACTTACCAATCTGGCACTCTGATAATCCTATATGTATCAAAGAGCAAGCTTCGGCAAAGCGCGAGTAATCAACCATCTGACATCGGGAAAAAGGGAGGAAGTACAGTAACTAGGTAGGTAGGACTTTGAGGGAGTGAATATAGAAGAATCACCACCCCGATGTAACGGTAGAATTCACCCTTGTACCTAAACGTTCTGCATAACTCATAATATTTGTTCAACGCGTAAGCCTCTGAGAATCACACCTCGTGTCTCTATATTGACTTTCTTATTGCCAAATGTTGAAAAAAAAAAAAAAAATGGAAAGACACTGCAAGCCGGCGTACGAGCAGCCAGTATGAACCAGTTACAGCATAAGCTAGAGCACGAGCAACTGCATAGGTATACAAGCAAGTTATCATACAATCATACAATCCCAAATTTGAGAATTTGCCATATCTACCAGCCACTTCGGAGCATGAAGCTCATGTAACTATGAGTAAGGGTATACGCAACAACATGGGTAGGTGCATAACTAGGGCATGAGCAAGTTAACGAGCTCCGGAGCCCGGATATCGTCTATATTATGTTCCAACGTTCGTTTTCAATTTACTAATTTGTATGCTTTCTTTTTTTGATATTACTTAGTACCATGTCGTTGTCATCAAACCCCGATGTTGCCCGGTCTAGCCACTGACGTGTAGATCAAGGACCACATGATTTGTTTGGACTCTGGGTTAATAATCATAGGATAGAAGCAGTCGACAGTAGCATCGTTGGCAGCAACGAGTAAAAGGGAGCGGGAGGATCATGTTCCCTATAACTACCGGCCGTGATGGGGTGCGAGTTTTGGTGCATTTCGCGCTGGAATACTAAAATAAAGGAAATTTTTGGATAAGCACACTAATGGGAAAGAAACGGAAGAAACGAAATGTTGGGCTACAGGGAGAAGGCTGCCGGAGAACGCGGCTGGGGCTAAATCGATGCCAGCGATGGGTTTCCTATCCTTAGGGGTGAAAACACATCAATAGCTTTTGCTACATAATGCACATAGCTGAAAATATGAACTAGAAAGCATGCTATGTACGCAGCTCTTAGCCAATAAAGTCTTCAGATCCGGATCATGGGATGCTATCAAGGGTGCTGTAGCGAACGGGGGACAAAAAAGAAGCAGGTAGAAAATGCAATAGATTAGTTCTACGTTACTAAATCGATTTCAAGCCTCGATTCGGAAATACGTTACTAAATAATATTAAGCGCTAGCAACATGACGTGCTCGGACTTCGCTCGTAGCCCACACTATGTGAATCCCTAGTCTTGGGGATTCTGATACGCCCAAAATTTAGCACTTAGTCATAGCTTCCTGTAATTAGTTTCGACAGGTTACATGCTTACATGCATTAGGCAAGCTTTCTTGCCCAGCCTTGATTGGCTTTTCTATAGCTAATGCTGAAGATATATCCCAAACCGCACTAGACTTCGACATGCAATGCTAGGTAAGAAACTATTGCCACTCCAAAAGCTTCGTCTGCCATGTGATATTAGAAAGTACCCTAGCGAATATTGACAGGGGAAGAATATTACATCGGGAAATCCTTTGCGGCCATCCCATGGGGCTGAATATGGGGACTGGAAAACTTTACTAACTCCTAAAACACTTTCGATACGAGAGGGCCCTTAAAGGGCGAAGTATGATTGACGGGAATATAATGAACCATGAATGCAATAAATTATAAGGAACATCTTATCAATCAACCATCACGTTCTTGTAGGGCTAATTACTAAATTAGGCAGCTGGCTAGCCTCAAATCTACGGGCCGCGGATGGGGCGATTTCAGCCCCGAGTATGAGAACTATGTACTGGACAATCAATGAAGATGAAGCAGAAAATTGTTTTTTATTAACCCCCAACTTTCAACACCATGATGAGTAACACTGCAGTATAAAATTTGACAGCAAGATGACGCGTATGGGTGGTTGCAACTTCGAGTCGTTTGAATCCAAACGAAATGGCCAAAATGGCCCCTGGTGGACGCCACAAGTGTTTCTGGCTGACGCCACAGGCGCTGGACCTGACGCTAGGTACTACTACATTACATTTATTGCATATAACTAAAAGGATTTTTTCCCTGACTAAGACTGGTAGGCGAGCAATGGCCGGTCCTATTCTGATCTCATGTTCATGGTATTCAGCCAGCCGGCAATATATGAGCTTGCTTCAACTTTGAGTAAACCGGCCAGTAAATAACTGGCTAGCTAGTAACTACCAAGTGCTAGAAAGCTTATACGATTCAGCTGGTTTACTAGCCGTCTAGTCTAAATTTTAAATTCGAGAAAGCTAGAATGCTATGTAGTCTAGGCCTTGGGTTTCTTGGTCGTATAGCCGGACGAGGTAGATATGCGAGCCAATCATACAACAAAGCACAGCATCAAGCATTCTACAAAATCATTTGCTACGATCGAAGTGGGAAATGTAAAAATCATAGGGTTGCTTTGTGCTACCCACGTGGCGTTTATAGAGCGTGGCCTAACACTTTAGCCCTAACTGCAATGCTACACCAATTAACCCACATTCCATTTTCTGCAGACTCTTTGCGAGTGCTGTCAGCCTGCCAAATTAATCTAAGCATTACGTGCATGGACGTTCCTGCATGCGAGCTATCGTCGGCGGAAAATCTGGGAGCTGTATGCATGTCAATGAGCGTGATCTACTTCGTCGGAGTATTAATGGATACCACTAAAACCCACTATCTCAGGAACAGTAAGCATTTAAGCAACGAATAGGGTGCTATGATTTGCTCAGCGTATATTGCATTCCGAGTGCCTGTGCTTGCCTATTGGTAAGCCTTTGCGATACACTTCGACTTGCCTCGTGTCGTGGAGGTTGCATATTCAAAGTCATCACCTTATTCCCGGTACCACAGCTTAGTAGAAACGACTGTATAGAGCAATACGAGTAGATGGAACCGTGACATTGCGTTCGGTCTGTGAAGGCCGAGGGCTGAAGGCCGTTAGGAGATGGGATACTATTCCATTATCGAAAAATGTAGGCACACAAGGCAGAATACGATAGATCAGAACGCATATAAAAGCCACCTTCTTCCTCGACCAAATATCCCTTTTTCTTCTCATCATCACAATCACTCAACAGTCAATCATTCAGACTACATTCCTTTCCAACTCGGACTATCTGTTCCATTTCGATCCTTTCGAACAAAAAACCACCTTCCTTCAATCAAAATGATGTTCCAGGCTGTTGCTGCTTCTGCTCTTTTCGCCCTTGGCGCTCACAGTGCCACCACTCTCTTCTCTGGCAGTGGTTGGGGTACCTACTACTACGATGTCACCGACACTGATGTCTGCGGCAGCGACTTCGACAGCATTGATGGGGGCGATGTCACCTGCGGCTGGTACACCGCTGCCACCCTCGACCAGGTCGACTCTGACTACTTGGTCGCCATGAACGTCACTCAGCTCGAGGACAACCTCACCACCTACTGTGGTATGCAGGTCATTGTCTCCGTCAACGGCGTTGAGTCTGACCTCCCCTTCTTCATTGGTGACGGCTGCGAGCGTTGCTCTGAGGGTACCATCGGCCAGACCACCTGGAACTCCGACGGCTCCCCCGGTCTTGACTTCTCCTACACTGCTCTCAACACCCTTGCCGACGGTGCTGCCTGCGACGACGGCTACATTGCCATCACCTGGGAGATTGTTGACACCAAGCTCTACTCCTTCGACGCTTAAACGAATTGACTACGAGCAACTCGACTATGATGAGACGATGCCTTCACTTCTTGAAGCCTGCATCGACTGTGGCTTAAAAAACTTTACACTCGCTTCTGATTTTTTCCCAATTGGGGGTACGAAATCGATGGGGCTTTACCATACGATTCCAATGTAAATACACATTTCAATTCTTGTACTTTCATTTGATTACACTCGCTATCTTGTACATATTTGAACATATACATACATATCTAGAGAAATGAATCTAGTATTCGTTTTCAACTATTCTTCAAATACTCATTTCAAGTAAAATACAGGCCACGGCTGAAACCGAAATAATAACCCATACTTAGCCCCAAGTAACTTGACTGGCGCCTTAAAGATCTCATACCGTATCCGACTCCGAAACGAACATAAATGTTATTTCATATTGCATTTTAATGGATTAAACATCTTAAGCCCGATTCCTACACTAAAATCAATTATATAGCGATATTTTCCCAAGCATCCATGGACTGAGGTTACGATTAGGTACAGGGTTTGTCTGAACTCACCACGTGTAAAGCGGGGGTTAGGGCATCTGCAACGTTGCAAATGGAAGTGATTGTCAACGTCAAAACTATGGGAAGTCAAAAATTGTGGGTTTTAGATGGTCAATGTGTTCTTTCATGCAGAGATCTTCATGATCGTCGATGTTACTCTGCATGCAGTTGGGGCCGTTTCTACCCCTGACTAACCCTGTCACGGCTAACCCTAACGCAACCCTAAATATCTACATCTTGACTGACAAATGCCGGGAGTCTTTTGAAGACGTCGTTCCAAGTTTCCTCGTTATCAACAAGCCTTTTGATACATTTGATAATTTGCTCCCTCGAAGCACGCACCTGCTTGGTGCTGTCCCTCTCACGCAACATAACTGTATCATTCTTAACCGTGTCGAAATCAACCGTTATCCCCAGTGGAATCCCAAGTTCGTCGTTACGAGCATAACGTTTACCGATGCTGGCACTAGAATCGTCGACGCGGCATGAGATTCCCAACTGGCGTAGACGGCAGGCTATTTTTCGAACGATGGGGACAAATGTTGGCTGGCTTGATAACGGCACAATCAACACTTTGGTGGGCGCAACTGAGATGGGCAAGGACAGAACCTGAATTTGTGTCAGCATAAGTATAGAAGTTAGAGAGACAAAATGCTAGTGAGACATACCCCGCGAGCAACATCATCCGGGCGATGCCAATGAACGTGCTCCAAGAGGCTGTGGAGAATGCGTCCAATGCCGAAAGAGGGCTCGATGACGTTAGGAGTGTATTCGCGAACATTCTGCACGGTGATCCGCTTTTCAAACTTGACGAGGTCTTTAGGAACTTCTATTTTGCCTACACCGGGTATGTCAATGGTGATAGGAGCATTTTGTTGTGAAAATTCCTCCCGTTCTGCCTGCCCTAGTGCCAGCAGGGCTGCTTCCACGGCTTTCGCATCTTTGCGGAAGGTTGGACCAAGCTTAGCCTTGTCAATGAAAACTCTCCATTCCTCCACCTTTAGCGGCTGTTGCCTCGGTTCACTAACAATCAGTGGCTTGCCGGTTCTCTTCGAATGCACTGTAAGATCATAGGCACTGCGATCCGCACACCCAACGCATTCGATCCATCCGTACGAAGTTAGAAGTTCAGCATCCCAGCAGTCTGTAGCGTAGTGTGCCATTTCGTTAGCCATGTGTTGTCGAAACCGTAGCTTATTCCTATCTACTCCAATGCGTAGCAAGAAAAGGTAGATCCTGCCTAGGAAATACCCCAGCGTCTCGTTATCAACCATCTTCGTTCTCACCGCATCATCAATCGTCACGCTCTGAATATTCGTTTTCCCGGATAGCTGTGTATTTCGATCGAGGAATTTCAACTTAAAGTTTTTCACATCATCAAATCTCTCATGCTTTTTACCGCCATCGGGGTCAACGAAGTGTTCGATTTCAGCCATGAGGAACTCCCTCACTCGGAGCAGGCCAGAACGCGGCGATATCTCGTTCCGGAAAGATTTTCCAATGGAAGCAGACGCAAAGGGCATCGTATTTTGATTGTAATCAAGCAGTTTTTTGAAATTCACAAAATGGCCCTGGGCTGTTTCAGGTCTTAGATAAGCGGGGGACGCGCTACTTGGGCCCAGTGTAGTCTTGAACATGAGATTGAATGGCGTCGGTGGAAGGACTTTGTTGTTGCCATCGGGGTTACGAATGTCTAATCTCTCGATTAATTCGCCTAGTTCGGGGCCGTCGTAGTTGTCGATCTGTTCATGATACTCAATCAGCTTTACGAGAAGATGGGATCATGGAAAGCGAAGCTCCACTCACCTTTGCTAGTATCTCCTCATATTCTTGGACTTTGCTGTCAGAAAGCTGACCATTTTGCAACCTCGCCCCGAGAACATTCTCAACAAGATGATCAGCTCTCAGAAAATCACCCTTTTTAGAATCCTTGCACATCCAGTCCTCAAATTTATCAACATGCCCACTTGTCTTGAACACTTCCTCTGGCGTTAGAGCCGTACAGTCGATTTCAAGCATATCTTCTTCCAAAACAAAATGGCGCCTCCATGTATCAACAATGTTGGTTTGCAAGGCCGCTCCGGGGGGTCCATAGTCGAATAAACCTCTATTGTAACCATTCAGAGTTCCAGAGGCGCGGTAGATCTCAAAAGACTCGGTAAAGAATAGGCGGCGTTTTAAAAGAGACTCGAAGAGTCCGCGATTAAAAGGCTCGCCGGTGAAAGTTTTTGTTTCCGGCATTTTTATAATCGTGTCCTTCAAGTTCAGAACACTGTTTTATGGTAAACGGAACAGGATTTCAGTATATGACACACAGAATGGAGGGGCAGCTTTCAAGACATGTGAGTGAGTCACCCCTTGTCACATCAGAATTTGTCCGGCAACCAAGCAAGGCTGCGCTAATGTAGTGAAATCAATTCAGGCACAAATGTACCTAGGTATGGGTTAGTACGATGCTTTTCTACTTCGCATTGGGCGCATGTGAATTTCCCAAATCGGACTCCGCGTGATATATACCGAAACTCCAACATCATAGCCATCTAAATGATATGTGCAGCGCTATCGCTCACTGGACGGGGCCCATTATTATAACCAGTGGTGTTTTCTATATAATTGTTTCATACAGTCTAGTATTAACAAGAGAGAGGGTTTATAAATTAACTTAACATTAGCTCAAAGGAAATAATATATAGTAGGTTATTAATTATGAAAAATAACCAGCCATCTGTCTTGACATACTAGCCAGAAATTAGATTTCTACAATGTAACAAAAATATAACCAAGTAGCCCTCGTTGATACCCACTTTGACTCGCTTGGAAAGCCTAGACGTGAATAAAAAAAAACAAAACAAATGGAATGCCTCGAGTGAAGCTAGCCGGCGTACCATATGGATGATCCAAGACGCTTGATTTTCACCTATAGAATATGGTGAAGATAGTTTGGCATTAGAGTAAATTTCCATCGATAGGTACTTTTTCAAAGTCCCGAATCTCGCTCTGCACTACACAGAGGCCTCAATAATGTCACTACTTTCCTGTCGTCCAGTAAGGAGGTCCATAGTGTTTGCGCGAACTCGAACAGTACGCTTGAAAATTTTCCAGAAGAGAAAATTCACCACAAAAAGTACCAGACCGAGATAATTCAACACAAAAGTAGACGCAGTAAAGCTTGGGATGAAAGCGTTGTACCCTGTCCGCTCTCCAACATTACTATTTGTGTTTCGGAAGAAAAAAGGCGATGGATTCATGAGCTTACCATTAAACAGAATGACTACGCACGTCACGAACAGCGAATAACAAGCACCATACGGTTGCAAGAACCCAATGTATGGCAATGTGTCCAATGAAACTCCCTGTGCCCTGAGACCGCACCGAAAGGCAAAATATGAGAGTAGAATTGCAAGCCAATTCAAGACGGCGAAAACCGTCACCAGGCTTACAAAATATTCAAAGACCGTGGCAGCCGAGTTGGTCGCATTCATATAGCCTAACAAAGCAAAGATGGAACTCAATGCGACGGCGTATATCGGGATACCACGTTGTTGGGACGTTTTAGACAGAATGATCGGAGCTTGCCCATCCGTGGCTAGACCATATATGCATCGTGAAGCAGTGTATATATCTGATAAGACGAGTCAGATTGTTAGAAAGGGGTGAAAAAAAAAAAAAAAAAAAAAAAAAAAAAAAAAAAAAAGAGGAACATTTACCAGTGCTGGCTGCGCTAACAACAAAGACCAACAATGCTGCGTTTATTATATCGGGATATACATCGATTCCAGCCAGAGATATAGCGACAACAAAAGGTGAAGCAGCTTTATCAAACTCTGAATTAGCAAAATATTCCCTGTATTCAGGGAAGAACAAAACTCACCTGCGCTGGTCGAGGCACCATTCGCAGCCAGTAATGCCGGACTGTTATATGGCACCGACATGCCTAAAACCAAAACACCAAGAATATAGAAGCATGCTATCCTCCAGAAAGTTTGTTTGACCGCACGAGGAATATTCTTCTTTGGGTCGGGCATTTCTCCAAATGCTATGCCAACAACCTCTGTGCCCGTATAGGCAAAGCAAGCTCGGCTCATGTTGGCCCACCAACCAAGGAAGAGGGCCTTGTTTCTTGTGAGCAAGTACGGAGCAAAGGCTCCAGGACTACTCCAGTAGCGAAAGCCGATCCGTTCGTGAGTGCCGGTGCCGCCCATCGAGATGATGAAGCAGGTGAGAATGAGCGCTGCCATTGTGGGTATTTTGATACTACCAAGCCAGAACTCAATTTCTCCAAAGTACTTGACGTGAAAGATCTATAATTAAGTTAGCTTGAAATTTTCATTATATGAAGAGCTACACTAACATTGACCACAATGACCACAATGCCGAAAACCGTGATCCAGATAGTCACATTCAAATCCGGCCTCCAGTAACTGACAATCAAGCCAGCAGCCGTGAGATTTGTGGGTATATTGATGATGTATTTGAAAAAGTAGTTCCAGCCTGTGGCATACCTGCTCGCTAGTTAACATCTCGCTACTACTACCACAAGAGTTATACGCACCCAAAAGCCGGATCAATCATCCGCGTGGCATATCCACCGAACCCTTTATCCATTGGCAAATAGGCAGCCATCTCCCCAAGAGCAGTCATCACAAAGAGGACAGTCGTCCCTATCAAAATGAAAGAAATGAGCAGGCTTGCAGGACCGCCCTCTGCCAGCCCCGTGCCTGAGCTTATAACCAGTCCGGTTCCAACAGCACAGGCAAGGGCAAACATCGAAACATGCCGGCTTTTAAATTCCCGACGGAGACCATTTCTGTGATTCTGGATCTCAGCGATGCCGAAATTTGGATTGTCTACTTGGCCGGATGATTTGTCCATCTCTGAGACAGTGCGAGCTGCTTCGTGCAATGTCATGTTATGTAAACCTAGTTTAACCAACTTCCCCCCCCTCCCCCTTGTTCTTTCACTCTTATATGTTTGAGGGACATGCATTTCCAAAGCGTACGAGCCAACTGATAAGACACGCGGGATGAGTTGCAAAAACACTGGTCTCACCTCGGGAATGGTCAACCGATGGAGATAAGAAGTTCGGAGCACCCATCCGTCCACTATCTTTTCAGGAAGCACCTCTAGCGTTATACCAGAGCATCAAGGGAAGTTTATCAATTTGTTGGAGTTTACGGTTGAACTTCTCATAGAAATATAGCTTTATATCTGAAATGTCATACATACCTAGGTATCTCTTTTAACCGCAGGACCATTTTTCGGTCAATATTCAATGTCTAGCAATAAGATGTATATATATCTACTGTTATGTCTACATTCGACAATCAAAGGCAAAATATCTACTGAGTAACCCTTCGTACAACGTCATCAACGGCCTTTGCAAAATAATCGACGGTGTCCACAGTCAACCCAGCCATATTAACCCGCCCATCGTCAGTCATGTAAACATGCCACGTATTCCTGAGTTCCAGAACCCGGGCTTCACTTAACCCCGTGTAGGCAAACATCCCAATTTGCCTGGTAATATGGCTCCAATCTCCTGGTGTCCGCAACTCGGTGAGCGCCTGCTTCAAACTGTGCCTCATCTTAATGATGCGGCCAGACATTGTGCGCATGTCCCTTTGCCAGTCGAGGAGCAACTGCTCATCGTTGAGAACAATAGAGACAATTTTCGCACCGTAGATGGGCGGATTAGAAATGATCGTCCGTTGCAAAGCAGATAGCTGTGACTGAACGCGTTTGGCAATCTCCTGCGCACCACCCAGTTGTCCTGCTGTTGCAACGAAATGAAAACAGCCTACTCGCTGGCCATATAACCCCAGATTTTTAGAGAAGGACTGCGCAATGAACATTTCGAATCCTTGGTCTACAAAATAACGAATAGAGAAGTTGTCGCGTGAAAGGGAACCCGAAGCAAACCCCTGATAGGCGCAGTCGAAAAACGGGATCAGACTGCGATCTTTCAGCACTTGGGCGATTGTTTTCCATTGGTCTTCAGTCGGATCGACGCCCGTTGGGTTGTGGGCGCATGCTTGGAGGAGAACGATGCTACCGCGAGGGGCAGTGGAGAGAGTAGATATCATTCCCTCCAAATCCAGGCCTTTTGTCTTTTCGCAGATATGCTTGTACGGTCTGAATGGGATTCCGGCGTTGGTGAAGATTTGGTAATGGTTCGGCCAGCTTGGATCGGAGAGGTAGATTGCTGGTGTCGGTTGAGTCAGGAATTTTGAGATGAAACTTGCACCAAGATGAACGGCTCCTGTGCCAGAGACTGTCTGAAGCGAACAAACCTGAGACCCCCGTGAGTATCTAAAATGAACGATAAGAGAGATAATAACATACTCGTCCTTCGCGCAATGCTGGTGAGTCCGCGCCGAGGATAATCTTCTGCGCTGCTGAGACGAATTCCTGAAGTCCGGTGATTGGGAGATATTCGTGATTGCGATTGGGATCATGGTGGAATTTCTCCTCGGCCTGAATTCATATTTTTTCTGTCAACCACCTTTGGTTTTGTCCAATCAGACTCTATATAATGCACACCTGTCTAACCGTCGGCAGAACCCAGGGCTGTGCTTCATCATCTCGATAAATGCCGATGACAAGGTCGAGCTTCTTCTCAAACGAATCTGCTCGGTAAGCAGCTCTCAAGCCGTAGTGAGGATCGAGCGGCGCCTGGGGGACCTTGTCAATATTTAATACGCTTGAGTTTGACATGGTAATGTGAATATGCTGAGGAGTACGACTTGAAGGGATCAGATTTTGTGTGTGTGTGTGTGTGTGTGTGTGTGTGTAAGTTGGGGATTTCTCCTATTCCGAGTGTATATAGTCGAGCGTGTTCGGATAGGGTTCCCGAACACCTACAATCGTTCTGTTATGGATTATTCACAGACTTGTCAAATTCAAATACAATCAGAGCACAAGTCTATGCTCTCAGCGTAGATAATTCTTTTCGATTACACATATCGCATCATCGCCTTGGAGCGCAAACTATCCGAAACAGATGCAATCTCGAGGAGCACAGAACACTTGTATCTTGCAGAGACAGCACGGAGTGTTCTAGATCAATGAAGATGGTATCATAACCGGCGGTTTTTGCGAGGAGGACGACTTCATTGCTTTTGATAACTTTGACGCCAAATGCCTGAGAGGTCGACGTTAGTTTGATACATAATTATAGTATGCTTTATGGCTGAGTTTACCGTGCAAAGACGGTTCTCGGCTACTTTTCGAAGAAGATTGTTCTGGAGCATTGCTACTGTATAGTGTGCGGTGAATCTCTAACCAAAGCAGGCGTACGGATTGCGACTAAAACAGGCTCGGATGCTCTATCCGAGCAGAATTGGCCCTCGGGGGTCGTCCTCCGAGGACTGTGTTTCCCTCTTTTTCTTCTTCTTCCTCTTTCATGCCATGTGCAAGAAAACAGTCGAGTAGATAATGACAAGTGTTGAAGCGGAGAGTCGTCCGGGCGTATGCACTCGTCTCTTTTCCTCGTGCTTGACAACTCGGACTAATGAACCGCAAGGTGCCGGACATGTCGACTGCGCAAAGTGAGGTGTTCAGAGACTGATCCATGTCGCAACTGTACCACCCGGAACCAGCAATGCTTTCCCCTAGGCCAGTATTTCCAACAGATAATTCCAGCCCCATAGAGACAATTGCCCTAGATTCTCCATCTGATGCCCAAAGCTCCGGGACTCGTGCCAAGAAACTATCTCCTCCGCTGTAAATCGTGTAAATGTCCAGTTACGGAAGTAGATGCGTACCTACATTGTTTTAGGCTTTTAGCTGAACAGCCATCACGTCATAGAAGGTTAGCTTTTCTTCCTGGTGGATTTACTAGAAGCCTAAATCTGCTATTTATACATGTCCTTTGTTTTTAAGGTTAACTACTCCATTACTCGTCTCGTCGCAGCCCCATAACAGCCGTTAACCCTAATCTTTATTCCAGTTTAGGACACAGGCTTTTCCCATTTGAGGGTATTGTGCGAGTTAGGGTTAGTAGATCGGCACTGCTCTATTGGCCAAATCACTAGCGCTCCAAATCGACCAATAAAAAGCATGAAATCCTCTTAGAAATCACGATCGGCTCGGCGTCATCGATTGGCCACATCTCGGTCTAATGACTGGCCAACCAATCAAAAGCAAGAAATCCGCTTAGTAAGTAGGGTTAGTCCAATCGGCGTCCCCGATGGATATATAACGGCCCCCAGTCAGCCTACATCATACTGCGTCCCTCTAATCCTTACGGTACAAACCCCTAAATAAAAACCAACAGCTGTCATGGGGAAGCTGTTGATCTGATTGGACGAGCCTAGTTAAGCTTTATGCTTTATTTGCGAATGCGATATACAGAATAAGAATACAGAATCACAGAGCTTCAGATGCTGCGGAGAGGGAGGTCTATATAAGATGCGTAGAAACACCAACAAAATTTCTGTTGGTTGTTTGTTGTTAATCATTCATTAATCACTGCTTCTCATTCATCATTTGGTATTCTTTGCTTAATTCTTAGTAATATTATTCATCGCTATCACAAACAAAAATGGGCAGATTAGTCGCCAGAGGTCTCGCAAAGGGCATCGGCCTCGTTTCTGAGGCTATTCACGATTCCCGCGATAAAAGCCGTTCGAATACCTCCACCCCTCGCACTCTCTCTATACAGGACTCGGAGCAAAGCACCGAGGACATTATCACCCAGACACGGAGCATAGGGCTAGACGAAAAGGGATTGACCACGTCTGTCAATGAGAAAAAGCTCAGCTTGGATAGCAACAGCTCCGCCGACTCAGAAGATAATTACCTCGATCAAGATGAGGCCGTTTGGCAGCTCGACGAATCGGGCCGTGACATGGACCTGTCATCACCACCACCATCTTATACAGAAATAGAAGCTCCGCCGCCGGCCGTTACCGACACCGAGGAAACAAAACAGAGGAAAGAAGAGGCCATGGTTCGCGCTATAGTCCGACTAGCAGGGCCAATTACGGGACAACGCCTTCCTTGTCCCGTGATCATTCCTCAACGTCGACCTGGGGATAAAGACCGCGGGTTTGTACAGGCATATGCCCCCGTGTTGGCCGAGTGTGGTATCGGGCAGGATGCGTTCTTGGGATTTTTGCACGCGTTTCATAAAGCAAGCCAGGTTTGTTGTCCCCACTCATTTCGATTCCCACTACTTTCCATTGTCTTTGTTATTGACTAGGTGTAAAGGCCGCCCTCTGGCTCGAAGTACTATATCTCGGTGCCAATGTTGTGGGCTTCGTCCCCGAGACAGCAACCCAAATCACAAGTATCCTCCTCTCATTCGCGGTAGGAACAGCCCGCGAACTCCAGTCCCGCACACGCCGAAACAATTTTCTCGACAAAGTGAATCAAGACTTATTCATGCCTCGCGGTCTCTTTGCCATGGTCATGTCATTCAAAGACAAGGTCGCCCCCAGTCAGGGGTCCACGACAGTGGGGGGGCAAACAGTCGTCTCATCACAGAGGCTCGATATCAACGAGACAGCCGTGAAATATAGCAAGCCCGATCCAGAGACATCAAAATTCAAGAGAAATCTCCGGCTTGCAAGCGGCGTGACTCGCGGCGAGATTGAGCTGCCTGAGGCTGCGCCACTGATATATCCCAATTTGGACCGGGCTGCACTAGAAGCAGCAGCTGAAAAGTCCCGTTCTTCTAGAGGTCGTAATTCTTGGGTGGCAGATTATTTTGATAGGAAGGCGCAGAGTGAATTTGTGAGTACCATTATATTATTAAATCTTGATTAGTGCTAACAACAACTAGGAATACCGCCACCCAGGCTCTGCCCTTGCTGTGCCCGCATCACAACGAAAACAATTCGCCTCACGCTACAACGATCCCGACCATCCCGTAAACAACGGCCGACTCATCTCGGTCATCACCGGCGGCAAGATTGGCAAAACACCTCGAAAGACTATCTTTGAAAGGGCCGCAGATTCCATGCGCGACCCCAACAAGGTTCAACCCACCACTACTACCACGCAGCCGCGCAACAGGAGGAGCATCCTTGGAAAAGCGTTGCAAAGGGACGTACTGTACCTGATTATCGTCAACTTGCCTACCGAGGAGGAAATGAAGGAATCGCTTGCGGACTTGGAGCAGCTTATGGGGCAGCAGCAAGCTGAAGTTCATTCTGTGCCGGTCCAAGAAGCTCAATATGTGATTGACTAGTTTTATTAATGATTGTACGAAGGAGGAAAATACCCGTTGCTTTAGCTGTTCTTAGGTCGTTTTTCTTTTTTTTTCTTTTTTTCTTTTTTTCATTGGGGAGCTATGTATTTGGACTTTATTTTTCTAATTAATGATGTTAATAATACGATATTTCGGACCAGAAAACCGTCATATCAAAAAGCCCATGAGTCCGACCCCTCGTATCTAAGTAGTACCTAGGTAATGATGAAGACTATGCAGTCAGTCTTGCGGATGTATTCCTACTAACAATGCCTTGGGCTTAGAGGGGCTCGGATTCTGTTGAAAGATTGATATGTACTTATTCATGTGCTTGCTTTCAAATATGTTCCTATCTATCTACAGTCATGAACTTCGGTCAATCACTTGATAAATTCTTTTCTCATTCATATAAACACACTATAAAATTAAAACTATCGACAGATGGGTGAAATAAATGCAATGAAAGCAGATGGTAGACAAAAGAAGCATGTATAAAACAAGGAATGAGACGAAAAAAGAACCGTTCTAAAACCAAATATGCTCCCACTCATATGCATTTGAAAACATACAAATAAACGTCAAAGAAAGAAAAGAAAGAGATGTAATATGTCCATATGTCCATTACGTACTATCGCAAACGGAAACAAGCCCGAACTACCTGCGTTCAAGCTCAATCCCCTCCTCGCCCGGCAAATAAATCTCATGCCCGGACCCTTCATACACAAAGATAGCCGCCAAACACCCAAACACCGACACAAGCGCGACAAGCCACCACGAGAACCCAATGACATCGATCTGCAGTCCGTAGCCATACCACCAACCGGAAACAATAGGCCCGATGGTCCTAAATGCGGATGACGTGGCCTGCCCAATGCCGTGCACAGTGCCCAAAACAGACGGGTGCGGACAGCAGTTGTTCAGCAGGATAATCGACGCGGGTAAAGTGAATGTACGCGCGGAGACTTGGAAGAAGAGAATGACAGTAATCGAAATCCACACCCAGAGTCCGTTCGATTCGCTGGCGGCAGATACAAGAGAAATGTAGGGTGCGAGCGCGTACGCAACTGGGAATAAGGCCAGGAAGTATTGGTAGCTCTTGGCTGTGCCCAGACGGCCCTGGATGGTCGGGTAGATGGTGAATTGGAGGACCATGCCGATTACGCCGAGAATAGATGTTGCGAGGCCCACGGTTTGCGGGGACATGCCCAGGCCGCCGGTGAAGATGAAGGGGAGATGTTGGGCTGGGCTGTCGGGGTTGTGGCGGTCGTAGCGAGGGGTTGATAGGAAGAGGAGCCAGAGGTTGTTGAATGCACTTAAACTGAATTAGCAGCCTTTCTATCAGATATATGGAAAATACAAACTTACCCCATTTGGAAGTCGAAGAAAGCCTCTGCGATCAGAGTGCAAATCACGTTCTTCGTCCAGATCCTGCGGAACGGTAGCACGCCCAGGAGGGACTTCTTGGGCGGGTTGGCCTCCAGCTCGTTTTCGCGGTCTTTCTGTCCGGTGAGCAACGAAGCCTCTTCGTCCTCGCCGTCGCCGACAGGGATGCTGGAATAGCGTGCGGATGCGGACGAGTTATTCGAGCCCATAGCACGACGCACTAGTTTGAGCGTGTAGAACCACAGTCCAGGCTTGCCTTTGCAGGATTCCAGTGTCTAATCAATTTCGTCAGTACCAATACAATACGGCTCAGTTTAGAGAGGCTCGTACCTCTTCCAAGCCAATAGCTACCAGGGTGGCGCAAAACATCATGAAAAAGAAATTTGCCAGCATGGGCAGGGCGTATGGATATTTCACCAGCCACTGCACGCCTGAAGCACCACCAAACAGCGAATTTTGACCAAACAGACCCGGATAGATAGTAACAGGGTCAGAAAGCCAGCCGCCCATCACTATTCTCTCAGTAAGTATAACCATATTATTTCAAAAGAGAGAGGGGGAATCTCACCTGGCCCAAACAGCGCCGCAACATTAAACCCAATCGGCAAGATCAAAAACGCCCTCGAATGATACTTCTTCTCCTTCACATTTTCCGAAATCATCGTCCGAATAATCCCCACTGTGCCGTTGATCATCCCCCCAAAAAACCGCCAAAACACCGCTTGCGTAAAACTCGTCGCAAACGCGACGCCCAAACACGACACAGCCGTGCCTACCAGGCCCGTAAGCAGCACGAATTTGCGCCCTCCCCATTCTGCGTCTGCGACTTGGCCCCATGCTACGGCCGTGGCGAACTGGGCGGCAGTAAATGCGCCCTGTAGTATGCCGGCTTGCGTGGAGATGTCAGAGTCCGGCAGTTCTGGGTTGAAGGACTTGAGCTGGAAAAACATGTAGGCTTGCAGTGAGGAGATTTGCAGGAAATCAAATACTCGGCACAGTCCTAGTAGTGCGAGCTGGCCTTTGCGTGGGAGAGACATCCATGTTACCGGAGGTGGTTTGGCATTTACTGGTGGTAGCGGTGGTTGCGGCTGCTCTTGCGCAAGGAGAGAATTGTCCTGGAAATGTTGGCCGGTAGGGCTGTTCCATTGCTTGCCGGTACTATTCAAGGGGTCTGTGTGAGATTTTTCGGATGAGAATGCTGTAGAGCCATCGGATTCATATTGTTGGTCATGGTAGGATTCTGAAGTGTTGTTGTTGTCTGTCGTCCACGATGTGGTTATGTTATTGGAATGACTGGCCATCTCGACCCATCTATATAGAATAGTGTATAGTGTATGTTGGTGACAACTGCCTTTTCTAGAGCGATGTATTATAATCGTTGCATTAAAGTTGAATGAATGGATGAATGAATGAGTGTGTTCTGGAAACTGCTTTGTTAGTGGCGTGGCATAGTTGACAGTGGAAAGTGAGGAGAGGGCGATCGCCGAGAGCCGGTGGAGATCCGACAAAGGTTGAAAGAACAGGTGAACTCACTAGACAGCTTAGAGTAATGCGGATTAATATCTTATCTAATCAGCATGCATTCAATGGCTTTCAGGCTTTCGCGGCTTCAGTGGCTTGCAGCTTGTAGATTGCGAGTGCGTACTCTAGTACGTACCGGGTAGTTAAGCTTGACCCTCTTGCAAGTTGCCAGTGCCTTCGTACAGTCAGTTTTTGGACAACCACAGAGTACGTATGTATGTATTCCGTCCTCGGTCCGGTGCCCTCTCGCCGAGTAAAACTCAAACGTTTAAAGAGTGATAAAGTTTACTCCGTGCTCGACGCTCGTGAACACGGACTGAACAGGGACAAGAACTTGGCGATCTGTGGAAACAAAGCATTTTGGGTGTGTTCGTAAGCATTCCATGAAAGCTTCTAGCCGGCCGAGGATTAATTAGAGAGGAATGTACGTACTAGCGTTACTAGTGTATTGAAATAATCTCCAAGCCGTCCGTGTGTTTGCTACATTAGTCAAGTGGAGGCTGGACCAACTAGTTGGCCGTGGTAGACCCCTATGATTGATTATCTATCTATAAGAAGGGCCCAAGACCCCAGGTCTTGGGTCTTGGGAATAGGAGGTTTCCCCATCGCAATACGATTACGGAGCACATTTTTCACCATCTTTTCGCCTGTGATTTATCTTATTCAACAGATGATGCATCATGCTCAATCGGAATTATTAATTGCGACCGGATTATATTGTATAGTCACAATACCCCGTACTGCGTACTCCGTATTCGTATGTGATCAGATAAAAAACACGTGGTTTTCAAGCCACGCACAATAGCGGTATCGTCCACACCACCCCCTCCCTGGCCAGTGCCAGTGGCTGCTGCAAACGGCGACAGAACGCGACAGAGTACACTCCAATAATCTGATGCGGCAACGTCAACCAGTCATCCACTTTCCTCTCCTAGCGCGTAGACTAAAATACCTGTAACAAGTTACAGTACTTTAAGGGGCAAGAGAGAGGGGTAAGATCATACTCTGAAATGAAACATGACTGGTTGTATGCATACTGCGCTCTCCGTAACTTGTTTGAGGGGACCGCGTAATCGGCCAACCCCAACATTCCAGCCATGACTCGGGGTGGCCTGGGCTATTACATATGTGGCTTGGTGCGCTATCCAGTATCCACGTGCAAAAGTCACAGGTGGCGTCCAGGCGCACCGTACCTTCCCCTTTGAGCTTAAGGATATCTGCTATCTCGGAAACAACAGCAAATCATTTAAGAGATAATAATTTGGTATATTCTACATAGTACATATGTGCTGTGTGATGGTGTACATGTTACAATATCTGCGGTAACTGTAAGCAGGGGCAGGGATAGGAGTAAAATTCTGAAATGAGATCTGTAGAGAAAGACCTATAGAGCCAATCAGCTCCCCCCAACAGCAGCGACGCGTGGCAGAGCGCAGTTAGAGGCGGAGGAGCGCCGGAGAGCGGATCTCGGGGTGGGGCCTGTGCTCAATCTCCCCGGATGGCGTGGCACTAGCCGCGCGGCAGGCTAAAATACGCAGGGATGATTGGGTGGGGACCCGTGCCAAGCCCTCGGGAATCGAACCGGTGCGGATGCCATGTAACATGCGCCCCTCGCAGAGTGTAAGCACCTTAGCACGGTAAGTGGACAGACAAGATTGATAAGACTCTTTCATATCAGGTTTTGTAGTATATTACCAGATATCGCCGAATCCGTCGCCAACACATTGATGATTGTAGTGAATGCGTACTGAACAGCCTCTTCTGAGCCTCCGTTTAGCCTGTCTATAGTCTATGCCCTGCAGCAGAAATCCCTAAACGGATGTCGGATACGGACACGGAATAGCGAGTACCGAGAGACCAGACCTCGACAAATTGGGTGTTCGTTTCGAGATTAGACTCGCCACCCCTCGCCAAGCCGACCAACTACGTGTCGTCTCCGCCTTGACTTGCGCAAGCAGAGGCTTTGAACGTGACGTAGGGGTTGGCAGAAAAAAATAAAAAGGGAAATTTTTTTTCGAACGTTTTCGCCGTTACGGCGGACTCTCCGTTCAGTCCGTTGGTACAGTAATACGGAGAAATACGAAATACGTACCCATATTATTTTACAAACTCGGTAGTAGTTACTCCATACGTACCATACCCAGTCGGCTTTACGGTCGCCCTTTTCTCCTTATCGAGATGTAACTTTCTGGGCAGCGCGTCCTCTGATCATTACTTAGATCAGATTAGAAAACCAGAAGAAACCCCGTAGTATACGTAGGAAACTAACGTACCTGCTGCAAAAAAGAAAACTGATGCAGCGTACGTCAGCTCACGCGCCATGTTGCCCTCTTTCTTCAAGTTTGAATGTCTGATAGTAACCAAGGAAAAGAAGCATTGACTCCATTGAGTTTCTCCGCTAGACTCTAGAGTCGACTCCATCCATCCAGGTTTTAAGGGTTAGCGTGGGCTGGCTGTCAAAGCCGCCGATTAGGTTAAGAAGTATACGTACGTGGTAATAGTGGCTAGCAGCTAGTTATATGAGGGCTAATAAGCTCGTGGCACGCCTCGATAATATTATTAACTTGTACACTCCTCAGTCTTTCTGTCTTTCTCTCTCTCTGACTTGCTTCCGTCGGGTCATTTTTTCCTCGAATCCTGGTGAACTTGGTAATTTATTCGCCTGCTTTGCATTTGAAGACGTGAATCTTCATACTCTCCTTTTTTCTCCTTTTCGACTTAAACCACATTCGCTGCATAAATTGCATACGTCGCTCTATAGACTTTCTTTTCAACTGAAAATACTTTTTCTTCGATATATATATTATTCGATAAATCAGCACCATGTCGATTACGCACGCAGCTAGCCTTACTGCACAGCCATGGACCGACGTCTTCACAAACGACACCTGCATTGATCGGCGCGAGTGCAAGCGCACCGTGCCTATGAAGGTTCTCGCTCTTGGCGTTGGCAGGACGGGAACTGCTTGTACGTTACCTTTGTTCATTATTGAATTGGCAACGTGACTTGATTCTGACTGTTTAAAAAGCTATTCGAGCCGCGCTGCAGAGACTCGGTTATAATGAAACTTACCATATGATGTCCGCCAGCGTGGAGAATCCTCCCGACTGCTTGATGTGGCACGACGCTCTATGCGCAAAGTACGATGGAGTCGGCAAATTTGGCCGCGCGGAATGGGACCAACTTTTGGGCGATTGCCAGGTATTTTCCCCCTCCCAGTCACTTTTCTGTAGTTAATGAAGAATACTAATTTTGTGAATAGGCTGTCTGTGACTGGCCGGCGTGCGCCTTTGCAAAGGAGTTGATCGAGGCGTATCCCAATGCAAAAGTCATTCTTAACACTCGCGACGTTGATTCCTGGCATGAGTACGTCCCTAACCACCAATTTACCGTGCAAAATGCTGATTTATATACAGATCGGTCAAGAGAACCGTGTACTGGCGCGTCAAAGACCCAGAACACTACCTCGCGTCCAAAGTCAGCTGGGCCGCCGGCATGTACTACCCCATGCTCAACAAATTCTTCGACACATTCTTCCGCGGCGACTTTCTGAATCAAGGCAAACAAGTCTATCTCGACCATCTCGAAGAAGTCCGCAGCCTCGTCCCGCCCGAGAATCTACTCGAATACCGAGTCAGCGACGGCTGGGGACCGCTGTGCAAGTTCCTGGGCGATGATATCCCCGAATGCTCGTTCCCGCGCGTTAATGATATCAGCGATTTCAAGCAGCGATGCAGTAAACGCAATCGACGCCAGATGATGAATGCTGCGCTGCAAGCGGCGGCCTTTGGGGGGAGTGTGCTGGCCACTGGATTGGTTGCAATTTCGTTCCTTCAACGATACTATCTTTAGGTTTTTTCCCTCTTTTTTTTTCTCTTTCTATTTCCTCCTATTTTTTGGTTTGTAATTATACCTATGTTTTCTGTTTGGTCGCATTTTTCTGCCTTAATTTCGGTGTTGCATCGTGTACAGTACATATAACACGTGCTATTGTTGGCTTGCGATTATTGGGTATAATCATCGGCGTTTGAGCGTTTTTTGAGTTCGATGGTTTCTGATGGATTGAGAGTGGTTTAATGCTCAAAATGCGTGTATATATCGTTAATATACATATGGATTGCATCTTTTATTTCAGCACGTTTCCTTGATTGTAAAGTAATGAGATTGGATTATCCGGATTAGGGGCCCAAGACTGCGTCCCCACCCGCCAATTGAAGACCTGAATATAAACTCGTGTACGTATCAAATCATGCATTATTTTAGGGATATTTCTACAACGTTATATACATATAAGCAGAGTCTGGCATTTCTGACCGGACTCTTTTCACTGCTTCAACATCTCTTCCCCCTCGCCCTCTTTCGAGACTTCGCCCTCCTTCGATACCTCAATATCGTCGTCGTCAGAATCATCCCCTTCCAACACAAATTCATCCGCATGCGCAGCAACCAACTGATTCATCTCACTAGTACTCCCATCCTCCACGTCGTCGTCGTCGTCATCCCCCGGTTTAACAGGACGAAAGCGGAGATTATCCCACCACTTGGCGGTGCTTGTTGCGCGACTAGCGTTTGATCGGCGGCGCCGCCGGCAGTACGCTATAAGCGCCAAGATGCTTGCAATCAACGCACCAGAAGACAAAAATCCAGCAAGGAAAAATAGGAAGCTCATCAGTTTCTTGTCCATTTCTTTGGACGAATCGTCTGGTAGGTTATCTTCAAGCGCGGTGGCATTGGAAGTAACATTCATCGCGTCGACTTGTTTGAATAATGACGAACCGAGGCGGACGCCATGTTTGTCGAGACCGGCAATGCGCAGTTGCGCATAGGTGTTGTTCTCGGGGATGGAAACCGTGGTCTCGAATCCGTTCCTTGGTGTCGCAGATATAAAGTCGATGGGATCTGTTTGGTTGTCCGGGTCTTGATGCGAGCCCTCGAGAACCCACGTCTTGACTTCTGTGTCGCCATTCCAGCTGACATAGCCATTCTCTTTGTTGGGAATTGTCCAGTCCGGATTCGACTTTGGCCTGCCGACCCATGGATGTTTAAAGGCGCGATAGGTAATGATTTCGCCGCCATCAAAGTCCTTGTATGGTCCCATATGCACCTCGCACACAACATCGCCATTGGGCTTGTATTCCGTCCAGGCAGCATTGTAGCCGTAGTCGACTAGCACATTGCCATTTTCCAATAACTGCACTGAACCCTGCGACTGGCTGCGGATGGGAGAAGGGTTCCAAAACTGCCCGCGCACTTTGGCCGTCATAGCATCCTGGTCGATGTCGATCCAGAGACCGCGACTGTCGTGAATGGGCGCACCGTTGCCGCGCCCAGAGTTGTCAAAGACGGTGATACTTTTGCCGCCTTCGCGGAACCGCGCGTGGTGTTGGTAGCTGATATTTGTCGCTGCGCCGTCGGAGAGATCTGTAAACATGTTGTCCTTCCCACCTAGTTTCCAGATAACGTCGCCGGTGGTACCGTTAATGTACGTGAGCGAAAAGAAGTAGCGGCTGGAGATGAGAAAGTTGCCTTTTTCGTCTTTGTCTATGCTGTTGATGTGAAAGAAATCCCAGGGATCGGACTGGCGACTGCCGTGGCCTTCGCGACCTCGGTAGCCTTCCGTCAGAGGGAGATGTTTCGACGCTCGCCATTCGAATAGTAGCTCGTTGGTCTCGGGGTCGACTTCTTGGAATGTGCCGTCCCATAGCCATCCTCGTACAGGTCCGCCTACAGATGATAGATCGGCAGGGACCCTGTCGTAGATTGAGTATACGGCTGTGTCGTCGATGGTGATGTGGAATTCGTGCAGGTCACCACGCAGCCCGTTTGCGCCGTTGAGCTTGAATTTTGTTTCGTAGGAACTGTCGAGCTGTTGACTTGAGTTTTTATATCTTGTAGGTAGATAGAATCAAACTCACCATGTAGTATGTCCCCTGTCCATGGCCGACAATAGAATCATCTCCCGACCACCAAGTCAAGTAGGGCTCGCCCTTGTACATTTGCATATCCATGTTGTACGACTGCCCCATGTTTTTCGTCCAGACGAGATGGCCATCTTGATCAAGAATCATAGGGCCTACAATATTCTGCGACACGGCGAACCCACGGATTGCGACAAAGGTATACAATCCATCTCTGCATTCATGGCCATACTGAAGGTAGTTCAGCGTCGGCGCATGCAGCTGACTCGATTTGAAGCGCTGGTTCGGCCATTTGCCCGCGCCGCCTTTTTCGAAGGTGTCGGACTGATAGTATGTGTCGACATCTGCGCGGGCGTTTTGAGTGAATAATAAGAAGAGAGATGCTAAAACGCAGGGAAAGAACGAGGGAAGTACGGCCATTTCTTCTATTTACATTATTATGCTGAGCGAACCAGCAATCAATCCGCCGACGATGAGGTGATTTTAGCTACAAGCACAACAGAGCCAGCATATTAAAAGCTGTCCCTCTGCGGAGTCTGCACTGAACCAAACGCCGCCGTCCATGTCTAGCTCCCAGTCCGGTCAAGCCCGTGAAAGACCACACAATCCTGGAATAGGTAACTAGGGGGGAGACCGCATCAGACAGAACAAGAAAGTGCGCGTGCCGTGCTTCCATTTGTTGAAGTGTAGCAGACGCTGCCAGACAGGGAAGCAGAACGAGGCCAAGTGGGGAGGCCGCGTGGATTGATTGATACCACACGTACTAACCACTACTAAAAGCTTTTGAGTCATGCAGGTGCGACGAGTGAGCGTCAAGACCGAGCCATGATCCCTGCGTAACTCCGCAGCTAGCTGCGTAAGAACGCTAAGGAGACGCAGTGCTAGTACGTACTTTAAAGCTTGTAGCAGGATCTCCAACTCGCCGACGAAACATTAAAGCGGCGTATATCCCCGGTAGTACGTATTGCTGCGTAATGGCTGCAGCACGAGATGGCACGAGGTAGAATGGATTGATGCGATACGACGATATTTACGGAATGCAAAATTGAAGAAAGCGAGGGCTTTGATGGCTGAGGTCCTGCTGTTTCAAGTTGAAGGATGTCGTCGCGTTCTTTATCAGATCCGCCGAGATCGAAGAAGTTAAAATAAAATCTCCCCGTGATTGACGCCTGAGGCTTGAGGCATCCGCCATCCGCCGTGGCCGCCAGATGTGGTTTAGCCTCGCACTAGTACATAACAAGTATAGCGTTACGTTAATACACAATAGGCATAGCGTCGACGGTCCGGGGAAGACAGCAAACACCAAAATTCACGACAACATTGAACAGATGAAGTATAGAATAAAGAAAACACGAGATTGAAGGCAGAAATAAAATAAAAACGCTCAGGACGTTTGAGGACGCGACATGATTACAAGGCAATAATTAAAATGCCTTCGCTCTTCTCCTCCCCCCCGGTCATCTTCTCGCTCGCCGCCCTTATGCGGGCTGGCCTGCTCCTATATGGCCTCTACCAGGACAATCACTCGGCCATGAAGTACACCGACATCGACTACATGGTCTTCACCGATGCATCGCGCTTCATGGCCAAGGGCCAATCACCCTACCAGCGAGACACTTATCGCTACACGCCACTGCTAGCATGGCTCTTACTTCCCACAACATGGCAACCCAACGTGTTCTGGTTCTCCTTTGGCAAGGTGCTCTTCGCAATTTCGGATCTTGTGACGGGGTGGCTTTTGTTGCTTGTTTTGCGGACGGAGTTTCCGGGCATGTCTGAGAAATCGCGCCTGCGGTATGCGAGTATATGGTTGTTGAATCCCATGGTTGCGACGATCAGTACGCGAGGAAGTTCCGAGGGTTTGCTGGGTGTCATGGTTATTGCGCTGCTGTGGGCGGTGCTGAATCGTCACACGATTCTCGCGGGATTTCTGTTGGGCTTTGGCGTGCATTTCAAGATCTACCCGTTCATCTACGCACCCAGCATAATCTGGTTTCTGTCCAACAAGAACAGCACGTCGGGGACCAGCATATTCAATCAGATACTCAACTTCATCACCTTTGACCGCATCAAAATTACCTTCATCTCCCTCCTGACTTTCATCGGATTCAATCTCTGGATGTACGCCCTCTACGGCCACGACTTCCTCCAACACACCTACCTCCACCACGTAACCAGAATCGACCATCGCCACAACTTTTCGCCCTACAACACTCTTCTCTATCTCTCAGCCGCTACAGATGACTTGTCCCAAAGCATAAAATTCGAATCCGTGGCCTTTATCCCGCAGCTTTTCCTTTCGGCGTTTGCGATTCCGCTTGCGCTCGCGAAAAAGTCGTTACCGGGAGCTATGCTGGCGCAAACGTTTGCGTTTGTCACTTTTAATAAGGTTTGTACGAGTCAGGTATGTCATAAATCCGGTTCTTTACTTGGTTGCAGTGGACAGTGCTTACAGATTTAGTATTTCCTGTGGTACCTCGTCTTCCTGCCACTGTACCTCCCATCATCGTCCTTCATCAGCAGTCCACTCTTAGGCGTAGGCGCGTTGGTTATGTGGGTAGTTTCCCAGGTAAGCGCCATACCCTATCCTCTATTATAGTCAAAACATCACACTGACATAGGATGTGCAGGCATTCTGGCTACAGCAAGCCTTCCAACTCGAGTTCATGGGCTACTCAACGTTCCTGCCGGGTTTATGGTATGCCGGGCTGGGATTCTTTCTTGTAAATTGTTGGATTCTGGGGGTTATTGTGTCTGATGTTGGGAGTTGGAAGGGTCGTGTTTCCTTCCAACAAGAAAGACAGAAAGGAAAAGACGTCGGCAAGTCGTCGTAGGCTTTGGGGCTAGGGGTATATTTGTATTATATTGTATTTATTTAATAAATGATTCGAGGGGAGGGGAGGGGAGTAGAATATCACTAGATGTATATTCAGTTTGCGTGGATAACTTCCTATTCATGCTATTTTTAGGTATTTCCTCTTATTCATTTGAATTCTAAAAGATAGGCATGGAGGGAACGCATCTATCATAAGGGATGATTGTATTCATTTGGCCTGTGACTAGCGACTAGGAAAAACCGCGATTGTACACTCACACTCTGCGCTAAGAAGATGCTAAAAAGGAGACTAGTTGACTCATGACATTGGCACAAAAAAGGAAAAAAGAGAAAGAGAAGAGATGGAAGAGAACATGATTAGAGCCATAACGCCATGGAAACGCTCCGAGTACACTGACATAAAGGGGTATTGTTTGCGAGAGAAAAATAATCAGACAGAAATTGAAAAAGAAAAAGAAAAAAAAGAAAACAGAATCAAAGAAGATTCAAAACATGAGAGAAAGAGAGAAAACCACTTTTTTACTCATTCATAAATGGCCGAAGAAAGAAAGAAAGAAATCAATAGATAGATCCCTGCATCATGATTTGGCGGCATCAGATAGGATTTTGTAGGTGCTGGAATTAATGCTCAATGGTCGGATACGAGGATACACAGCCCCGATGATGACATTGTTTGCACCATACTGCGTAAATATGCCATCCGACAATTCGACAAACTGGGCAGTTGGGCGAACGTAAGCAAGGGTTTCGATGATCTCTTGACTCCATATGCCAGTGCATTTGTTGTTGACCATCTGGAAGTACGGATTCAAAACGGCGCAGGGCGAGTCGAGGTCGATGAAACGGATACGAATGTAGGAAAGATCGAGATATGTATCCAAAGAACGAATGGTGCCCAGGACTAGCTTCTCAAATGACTCGATGAACATCATGTTGGTGATACTCGGAGGCTCTTGGATCGCTGGAGTCAGTAAATCGACAGTGGTGGTGTCCCTGCAGCATGTCTTCACGACAAGATCTACGGATCGGAGTCGGGTATCCTGTGGACGATCGAGCATGATTTTTCTGGCGGTGTCGAAAACAGTAGTACAAACGTGACCAGTGAACGTCAGATGTTCTAAACGAGGCACGATGTGTCCGAGTATATGGCACAGATTATGAGTCCCAGCCATTGAGTTGACCCAATGTGACTGGTCCTTGCTGTGGAACCCTTCTAAGCTGATATCCAAATGCACCAAACTCGGTGGCAAAGTCGACAATGCCCTGCAGATGGTGTTGTAACCTTCAATTCTTGGCTTCGCATATGCACAATTCCACTCTCGCAGTGAAGGTAGAGCTTCAGCTAGTGTGTTCCAATGACGATAATCTCGCATGATGTTCCAAGCCCCCCGCATGAAAAAGGTTCTGATATTTGGGAGCTGTTCCAAATGATGTTGACCAGTCAAGCCCACCGGGTCGGCAGCAAAATGTTTGATTAGTGGCGGCTTTTTGCAGTGCCCAGCCTCCAGAGTCAAGATTCTGGCTTCAGAGAAGAGCCCCTTGACGTGGCGAAAGATGTCCTCCAGACTTGCATTGTGACTGGCTACATGGAACTTGAAATTGCTTATTCCATGGCTCGTGTTGTCTGAGAGCTCCCAGTCTGGCACATTCCCTGGAAGGAAGGCATTGACAGCAAATAGCCCTGTATCGTCATTCAGATATCGCCGAATTGGTGGGATCTCGCGGAGATGTGGCGCCACATTCTTGTGGGCTCTGTTTCCCCATACCGGTATCCAATATTCGATATGGCGGACATGATGTACGAGATGAGGATGGGTTCGAAACCACACTTCGCATTCGGCCAGGCCTTCTTTCGTACCTTTGACCTTGACTAGACACACATGTTAAGGGCTGGATACTCAAAATCTTGCATGAAATACTTACTGTGTCTGTAGATCCGCTCTTGCACCAAGTCTCTCCACACTGGTGTTATCAAAGCAAGATTAGACAGAGCCTTGCGTCTGGGGTGTCGAAGAGACCTGATCCAACTGCGACCGTCTGGACGTCCACTGGCGATGCTATTTGATTCTGGAATTCGCTCGCCGAAGAGATGGTCTAGTATAGCCTCGTGGATTTCGATCGGCAAGTCTTCGAATTTTATTCCTAGCGGACTGGAGTGAGTCGAAAATTCCAAGTAGTCGTCGTCCACGCCTCCCATTTCATAATCTGTATCAGGATGGCGCTCGAGCGACACCGTGAGCGAATGTGTAGATTTGATGACGTCTTCATGATTTTGGAACCTTTCTCTTGGAAAACGGTCATCTGACGCTTTATGGGTGGAGACTGGGGATGGCAAGGCAATCACTGAAGAGTTCACTGACGCTGGACGTGGGGGAGGGATCGTGGAAATCATATTGAACACGTAAATAGATGATAGCCTGAAACTGGGGTTTGTGAGGATAAAGATAGGTTTCTAGGAGATCGTGTGCCTTGTCTGCTCCTCTGAAAGGATCAAGCACAGTGGTGTGACAAAAAAGCACCGGTTTTAACCCGATGCGTTGGATGAGGATTCACACCCACCTAGCGTGGCCCAACGTGGGGCTGCTGGTGGGCAAGAAAACTGTTCTGAAATGACTGATCACGAAGATAAAGCGTTTGCATTGGGCGTCAAGCCACAGTGCTGTGCTGGAGAGATGTGAGGAGGGAATTGGTGATGCGGCGGGCGGAGTTGGGTAACTTATGGGCCGATAAGCAGGTGGAGGGCGGTGGAAGGCGGAGAGAGCGGAGCCAGGCTGCATAGCATGTCCTCAGCAAGCCGTGGAGGCAGCAGCCATGGTGTATGCGTGAATGAGTAACAGGGCTGTGATTCAAGAGACAGACTGGATAAGAGAATGAATGCATAAATAAGTGAATGAATAAATCCCTTGATGGAATTGACAGACGACTGGGTGGAGAGGGCCACGGGAAGAGGATCGCCCGATGGTTTCACTTGGCGCGAGGCCTGGACTGCGTCATTTTCAGCCGGCGACTCGTCTTCGTCTCACTATTTATATCTTCATCCCTACAACTACGTATACAGATGAATGAATCATAGGAAATGGCTCCTAACGCTTATGCATATAAAACCATATCTATACACTCACACATCTCCCTGCAATCGAAACTGATACCTATGCCCAGAGAAGCATAGCCCTACGACTACCGCCGCTTCCTACGGAATTTAAACCGAACCTCTTCACCAGCCTTGTTCTCTTCTTCCTCCTCCTCTCTGGCGCGTGTTTCCCTTATCCTCTTCTGACCAGTGCTTTGACTTGCTTGCGTTGTAGGAGTTGCCGAAATATGCGAGACCTCGGAGCGTGTACCACGTACCGAGGATGCAGTTGGCGGTTCTTCCGAGATGGCCTGAGAAATCTGGCTTGTCGTGCGACTCGTAGATCTTTGAGTAGTCTGTTGCTGGCTCGTACGCCTGAAAAGTGGCTCGGGGCTTTCCTCACGGTCATTGCTGGTCCAATAGTGATCACCAATGCCGTACTCCTTGCGCTTGACTACGTCCAAGGGTACAATGACGGCTTGGATGCGAGATCGGGGAACAGAAGGATCGCCCTTTCTGCGGAATTTCTTGAAATTCTTGCGGCCGTTCCAGCGCTCATTCCATCTATCCGATGGTTCTTCACTTGCAACTGATTCTTTCTCTCGAACAGGCATATCAAACTCTTCAACAATGACAAGGTTTTTCATATCCTCTACTGTCATGCCCTCAATGGCTTGTTGAACACTAAGTTCAACCGCTTGTTTTTGCTCCTGTGCGGCAGCCTCTTCTTCTTCGCGATGCCGACGAGCTGCTGCAAGGACGTCGACTTTCTGGCGCTTTGGTTTTGGTGCTTCCTTTGCTACCTCTTCGCGGAACGAGCGTGAGTCTTCTCCTCGGCGACGCTTCATTGCGCTAGCTCCCGGAAGGAGACCAGCCATGTCATCATCGTCTTCTTGTTGTGCTTCTTCTATAATAGCTGATTCCGATTGTTGTCTCGAAGGTTTTGTTCTACTCTCCGGCGACTGTTTATATGCCTCGTCAGGTACATCGGAGACGTCTGTATGATGCATTGGTATCTCTTCCATGTCGAAACCGTCATCAAATTTCTTCATTCTGCTCACAAAGGGACGACTTTGTGATCGAGCCGAACGTCTGGACTGGGTTTGGGTCTGTGTAAGTTGTGAAAGGGCGGGCTCATCCTGTTGGGTGGGAGCCACTTGAGATGCCTCAGTTTCTATGGATGGTACATTCTGTGCCGTACGTTGCTGGGCTTTCTCTTTATTCGAACGTTCCTGGCGACTGTCGGATTCTTCACGAGGCAGTGGGCGACACAACGACGCGGCATCAGTGTTCAGAATGGCATCGAGAAACTCACTCTGTTCAATGACACGTTGGTCCATCTGAACGGCGACTTGGTTTCCGAGCTCTATAGACCAATCTTCATATCCCTTGGCTCGAAATCGTACCAATACAACTCCGCCTTCGCGACTTCGTTGAGTGGCGAGCCCTTTTTCTCCGCCGGCATTTCGTATGTAACGCAGCAATTCGTCTGCAGTAGTCTCCCCATTTTGTACATTATAGAGCAGAGATTTCCCATGTCCATTGTTGATCGGATTCGATAGATTTTCGAATTGGCTAGAGTCACAAAAGACAAATGTATACCCTTCGAAGACCCGGACACGATCTGGATTTGGCGCAAAGGCTTCGGATGGTCGTACCACAGGTTCTTTGCCCGCTGGGGGTAGATGTAAGTTCGCGTCCGGCCAGTTCGCATCAAAATCTATTTCCAGCGGTGAAAAGGACTCGGTCGTTTCTAGATCGCCAGGAGTGGCAGCGTAAACCAACGCATCGAGATATGAGTCTTTGACAATATATTTTGCATTCACCAAAGCTTGTAGTCCTTTGGCCGTGTTTCTCTTGTTTTGAACGACATGCGTAGTCTTTTCGACGTAGGGAATAATGGTCTTGATATCGAGCTCTTCAACACGGTTTCGCACGGGACCGAGCGGATCTTTTGCTTTGAGCTCCTTGGTCGAGAAGGAGAAACTGAGGACAGTCGGTTGCCATTTTATCCTACAAAGTGAAACGGAGAAGTCAACAAATGAGTAAAAAGACAGCTAATAAGGATGTGACTGCCCACCTGAATGCCTGTGGATAGCGGCCTAGCTGGAATGTATGCTCATCCTCCGTCAGAACTTTGCTTGAGCCTCTAATCTCAGCACCGTCAAAAGTTGTTCCGCATTTTGAGCCTTGATCGGTAACTGTGACCTTGGTCTTTTTGTGCACGTGGGCCTGTATCAAATTAGATAAAGTGGATTGTCTCGTTCATGGGTAGACGTACCCCGTCACCAGGCTGGACTGGCGAGACCTCGATCACGAGGTGTTTTCTCGATATCGAGTTATGCTGAATAACATGGCGGACTAAAAGCAGTAGGTTAGCAAGACTGCAAGCGCGGTCCTCATGGTCGATCGTCCAACTTACCACCCTCTTGCTTGATCCGGCCGAAGAGGTATTTCTTGCCAGGCTTCAACCAGACTCGTTTTCCTATCGGCAAGCAACTTTAGCAACTGTTCCAAATGTGAAATAGATAAAGATGGCTTCGAGCATACCCCCAAGCAAGTCTCCATCCGACTCAAGTATCCACATACCGGAAATCTGGCGAGCTGCCAGATGAACAAGCTGATCCGGTCATCCATGGAGGTTGACAAGCGGAAGCCGACTTGCGACGCCGCTCGTGACGCGTGATCACGTGGTATGGCGCGGTGAAATTGATTTTGTGAGATTCTACAGCGCACTATAAACGAGGCACTTGTTTATTAGATTACTACTGCGTAGATGCGTAGATTACTGCATTACTCGTATTCAAAGTAAAAATTCGTAGAATCCTGGTTGTTTTGTGATCTTCTCTCCTGCTGATACCCTGTATACCAGAGTGTAAGCATATGTTTATATAAACCACCTGCTATCTACTGTCTAGATAGAGCACCTCGAGATATTGCTGTCCTCTTTTTCACGGTGAGACGTGCGTAATCGAGAGACTGAAGAGGATCGAAGCACTGATATTATTGGGGTCGATGCAACGGCAAAGTTCGGGTGCTAGATATTGACGGTAGCCGTGGATAATGCGTTGCTGTGATGTATTCCTCTTCGGATATTGACGTCCAATCGAACAAACAAAGAACATTGTTTTTTCTTTGACTGGAGTGGATGATTGGATTTATTTAAAGTGAGGGATCGCTGTGGAATGACGGATGATTCTCATTCACGTGTTGCTTGTCGGCGCTAACCGAGTTTGGGGAGATGTTTTGTCGGTGATTGCAACCGTCTTCCCTCAGAAAGATCAATCGCCTTCTCCTTACCTCCACCTCGCCGCGACTTTGACGGCAGTTCTAGCAACTGACGGGTCTTCATAAGAGGACACAAAAAGACTCACACTCGAGCCGCCATGCTGGCATCTCGTTCGGCGCTCTCTCAATGCCATAATGCGCGATCAGTTCCGCCACTCTTCTGTCATCCGACCCGCCATGCCTACTCCGTCCGCGAATTCCGATAAACAAAACAATGGCGTCCATGCCAAACCCTTCACACCCAGCCTAAGCGCAGCTTTCAGGACGACTTCAAAGTCTGCGTTACCATTGACCCCTCGTCTGGCGCATATTGCAGGTTACCAGACTCCGAAGAAATCAAATGCCTCTGACACCGCCTCCCCTCACCCGCTCCCTCGAGAGGATGCTTCGACTCCGGATTCGACGTATCTGGGTATCAACATAACTCCACGGTCTGGTCCTCGATCCAGTCGTCGAGATGGAACTGTGGTATCTCCAGAAACAACGCCAGCACCGCAGACCACCCGCCCTACACTCCCAGTTAGCACTGGCTATGCTCGGCCTGAAAGGAGTCCCGTTCGTGGTAATCCGAGATCAGAATTACCCAAGTCGACAACCTCGAAGGCAGCAAGTACTGTTGATGGCTTGGGGTTGAGGGCATCATCCCGCCCCCAGTCTTCTTCTGAAAGTTTAGGGGCTGGTTCCTCAAAGTTCTTCCATGCTAGCGACGCACGTTCCTCTGTTGGGTCTCACGAAGCAGAGCCACGGCCTCGTCCATATCCGAAACCCGCACAAACATCTACATTTCTCTACGCTGATGGCTCTCATGATAATGACAGTCACACTGACGACTCCAGCAGCAAAGTCGGCCCATCAAAACGGCGCTCAACAGGGTCTTCTCGCCACGCTAAAAGCCCGCCGGTGCTCTCACCAAGACTACGAACGACGCAGCTAGTAGAGTCGAATTCTCGATCTTCTTCAGAAAACAGTCTCCAACCAAGCCCTCATATCGAAGAGCCCTCTGCAAATGATCATCATCCTTTACCCGGAATAGCTCGCCCCCCTCAGCCTCCATCACAGCCAACCCACAGGAAGTCATGCAGTGTTGACTCTGTAACAAATGTTTCCTCCCCTCATGTGGCATATCGTCGTGTCACACCGACATTATCCTCACCATTTCACGCCGATGCATTGAGCAGTCCTCCCGAGTCTTTGTCTTATAGTCCTCAAATTGCGTCAAATCCCCTCATCCAACTTACCGATCACCGAGATTATCCGTTGACTATACCCCAGAGTCCAATTAAGCTAGATGGACCAGGCGAGGATGCTATTAATGCGCGCACAGAACGAAAGGTTTTGGATCTAGAAATCAGCAATTCATCTCTCCTAGCTATTAATCGGACACTTGAACGTGAACTACGAAAGCAAAATGCAGAGCTGCGCCGATTCCGACGTCTCAGTCGCTCCGGTCGTTTATCAATTACGACTTCTGTCCGATCTACATCTGGAGCCGGACTCTCTGTAGTCAGCGAGACTGGAGATAACAGCGAGCTTTCTTCCATTTATTCGAATGACGAGTTGTCCGAAGAAAGTGACCGAGAATCCTCCGTGGACGACGGCACGATCAGTCCAAACAGTCTCGCAGATAACGACTCCCGCCATCGTGTTGATGACGAAAAGCGGTTCATGCTAGACCTCGCCAAACACCAAGAGTTGCTCATCGACAGTCAAAAGCTCAACCAAAGCCTGAAGAGATGTATTGGCTGGACCGAAGAACTGATCAAAGAGGGCAAAAAGGCGCTTGAATACAACGTCCACGTGAACGATATAGAAATTGGTGGACGTGTCTTGGCCCCCGACGAGCTGGAAGAAGAGCTGGGCAGGGGTCGTGGTCTTTTGAGCCCTGCAGCTGAAGTCAGGGAAGAAGATTTTAATTTCGACATCACCGCAGAACCAGTGGACCTGAATCTGGATTTATAACCAACTTGGCACAATCCGAGGCAGGATCTCGGTCTTATTTTTCGTTTCGTTTTGTTTCAACTTTTTCTTTTTCTCACAACCAGACTTTTATTTTCTTTTGTTTGTTGCAAGCAAACTATCTATTTCTCTCACTTTTTTCTTTTCCTTCTGTTTTAATACTGTCACCTCTACAGAATTATAGCGCCCCCAATACTTGCACCTCTTTTTTTCAGCCAGTCATTCATTTGCTTTTGATCGGAGTTAGGTCCTTCTTGCTCACCTGTTTGCCAAACTATGTGATACCTTTTTCTGTCCAAGAATCATCGCCACTCTTATCTTGACACTGCTACTCTGTCATTTCAGTCTTTTTTTCTTTCTTTCTTTTTACATTTGTATGATACCCCTTTAACTATATCAAATATCAAACCAGACATGATGTGCGAACCTAGAAATGGAAGAGAAAAAGGTCTTGCTCTAGTGACTCAGTCAATCAATCAATCAAATAACTACCTAGGTAACTTCAGTGTTTCATAAGTTTCATTATTTATAAGTGCGTATCCATATGAACCGGGCTCAATGCAAATTCTTAAATGGTTGTATATATATAAATGTTTGTGTGTGGGTATCAAATGCCAACTCAAGCTCGGCCATGCAATATACAAAAAAACAAAAAAGCTAAGAGAAAAACAACTTTTTCTGTCTCGACGTTGTCTCAGCATTCATCTTCCTTTTCCTCGCCGATTGATCATTATTCAAATCCGTTCTCGAGCCATGCTCAGCCAAGGAGGTCGAAGAAGAAGTCTTGACAGCTTCCATAATCGTGTCCTTGGACAAGCAATAATCAACATGTTCATTGAACTTTGTGTCATCTGCTGGTTGTGGTCGGGAGCATATTGGGCAGGTCCAGTGTTGTAATGTGGATGATTCTGGTGTTGTGTCTTCTTCTCTGGTATTACTACTGGTAGGGAATGGTTGTGGAGATTCTAGTGATGTGTCGGCAACTTCCTGGCTGAGTATCTCGAGCTCTTCCATGTCGTCTTCTCGTTCCTGGCGCGCGGCGTTTTCGAATTCTTTTTCTGTGCTAGCTTGTGTTTCGCTCGTAATGGGTTCATTGGAGGGGGCTTCAACAACATCATCCTGATCGGTGTTTTCACTGGAGGTAGGTGGATTGAGTGGCCTCGAAGCAGAGAGACCGAAAAAATCAAGGCCAACTTTCTTTGTACTAACAAGATGTGTGCATCTCAGCCCAAGTAACCGTAGCCGCAGGTTGGGAATTTCTTTCTGTAATTTGACGAGTATCGGCAATGCGTATGTATATAAATCATCAGCCAGACAGACGGCCTTCGGAGGCACGACCTGTCGCGTATACACCTCGAACGTATGTAATTTTACTTTCAGCACCAGCGTCCGACCTTTGAATTGTGTTCGTGCAAGATCCTTGGCAAGTTCATCTGCTGCCCATCGGAGTTTGGCACGAATGGCGTCTGGGTCACTTATTTCTGAGAATGTGCTTTCGGTTCCCACGCTTTTGCGCTCATAGTCCTCCGCTGGTTGAATCTTTGTGCGGCCCAAACCGAGATAGCACTGCATCAAGAACTGGTATGCTTTCTCGCCAAACAGTTTCTTCAGCAGTGCTCGTTGCGGATAGATGTCGCCGCACGTTTCGATTCCGATTGCTTTTAGCTCGCGCTCAAGCACGCGGCCAATACCGTTGACTTTACGAACTGGCAGTGTCTCGACAAATGACATGATGGCTTCGCGTTCGCTGGGTATATAGAATTGGCCGTTCGGCTTGTTCTGGTTCGAAGCGATTTTCGCAAGTTTGGCATTGGCCGCGATACCTGCCGATACAGTGATTTTGGTCTCTTCAAAGATCCTTGCGCGCATCTGCTGAACTGCCTCTTGCGGATCCATCTGATTTTCGTCACAGTACGCCGTAATGTTAAGAAACGCCTCGTCAATCGACGCACTCTCAAAGCAAGGGTCGTACTCGACGAACACCGCCCGGATTTCCTCTGCTTTGGCTTTGTATTTCTCGTGGTTTTGCGGAAGGCAAATCAAATCGGGACATAATTTCTTTGCTACAAACCCGGCCATGCCGCTGCGACATCCGAATTTCCGAGCAACATAGTTGCATGTTGTTAGCACCCCTTTGCCTACCGCCATGGGCACGGTTTTGAGCTCGGGCCGGTCGAGTTCTTCGACGGCTGCGAAGAAGGCGTCGCAGTCGACATGGACGACGGTTTGAGTCAGGTCCCTACTCGCCTCGAGCTCAGCGATGTACTCGTCTGCGCGTCGAAGGTCTCCCGATAGGTCGAGACGCTCTAGACGAGCCTTGCGGGCTAAGATCTGTTCAATTTTCTCGGTGAGAAGTTTGTCTCTGGCTTCTTCATGATTGAAGAATTTTGAGCCCTTGGAGGCATTATATATGATTTCCGAGACCTGTTTGGCTGTTAATTAATGTCTATTTGCGTATGGACAGGCGCTTACTTTGCGCTGGTCGACCGCGTCCTGTCCCGCTTTCAGCAGCGACGGCCCCAGCAACGAATACTTCAGACTTTTATGTTCCTGCGAAGGCGAGGGCTCTGGCCCTTCCACGGGCGCGTTCGGACTTGTGCTCTTCTCTGCATCATTTTCCATGGCTTTGTGAGAGAGGATGCTGGAAGATGATGCAAATCATTACAAACAATCGACGATCAATGGATGCCTGTTCAGTACCGGTTAGTGCTGATTGGGCTTAGCGCCGTTTCTTATCGTGAAAGATTCGTTTTTCAATACGCTTCCAAATCGGGTAACTGCAGCTTTCTTAGAACATTATTACAAAAAGGAGCCATAAGGGAGTATAGTAACGTTGGTTTGTATTGAGCCTCTAGGAGATTGAAATAGGACTAAATAATAAGGAAAATTGCATTTTGAGGAGTATCTCTGAAGCCTTTCCTTGATCGTATATTTACAGTATAGACCTCCACTGTAAACAAATATTATACAAGTCTGTCTACGCAGTATCATATCTTCAGGAGTGCTCTAATAGCATAACTTCTGTAGAATATAGATAAAACTTAGGCACCAGTAACTACCATCCAACTGCAATCATACAGACAACAAAGAAGTTATGTATTGGGCCCGGTTTGGTTTGTTTGGTTTTGCCCTACCTGGGCATATGGTAATAAAAATCTCTTTGTCGGTGTCTCCTTGAGCATTGTGTCTGGCGGAAGCCGCCCAAATGTTCCCTTTCATATCCAATATTCTTCATGATTTCCTAGGGCCTCCTGCTATCTATAAGTAATCACAGAGCAGATCTTCAACCTTCTTCTTCAGATCTCCTTCATCACTGTGGGATCTTTCTTATGGTTTTACCCTGATCCAGACAACAATCTCTCTCCTCCTCCTCGTTTATCTCCGTGCAACCTGGTCAGAAAATGGCTGCTCGGACCAGCGCATTGCGCCAAATTCGACGACGAGCTCAAGCTATTGGCCAGTATGGCACAAGGACAAGCTATTCTACAATAGTAAGCCAGTACCATCCTGCCAGCTTTATTTTTATCTCTAATAAATATAATTACAAACAGGCATGGGAGACAACCTTTCACGATATCATACCTTCTCCTCCAGACAACATTCGATTGAATCCGCCAAACCAGGCCGCGCTTAAAGAACACATCCAACGCACGCTATTCTCTGAAGGAATTACTGTTAGACCGGAGTCGAAGCAAATCGGCAATGAAAAAGGGCTCCGATTGATGGACAGGCTCGATCGTCTTGAGAAAAATGTCGACGGTCTTAAGCAGGAGGTTTCAAAAGTTGACGATCTTAGGAATGAGGTCAAAAAGATGAACCAAAAAGTCGATGGTCTTGAGAATAACGTCAAAAAGAATGATCAGAAGATGAACCAAAAGGTGGATGGTCTTGCCAGCAACGTCAGAAAGAATGATCAGAAGATGAACCAAAAGGTGGATGGTCTTGCCAGCAACGTCAAGAAGATTGAAGACAATCTTCACAAGATGGACCAAAAGGTGGATGGTCTTGCGAGCAACGTCAGAAAGATTGAAGACAATCTTCAGAAGATGGACCAAGAGGAAGATGGTCTTGCGAGCAGGGTCAAAAAGAACGAAGATCATCTTCACAAGATGGACCAAAAAATGGATGATTTCAAGAAGGAACTTGGTTCACTGCAGATAAATTTTCGAGCACATCAATCTTCATGGTGGGAGATTCGTGCACACGAGCTGCAGGTGGCATTTAGACGCACCAATCCCCACGCCAGTTTAGTCAGAAACGAGCTTGTCCATGGAGGAAATGTTAAAGATGACCTAAAAGCACTGGACTTTCTGCTATCGAAGGAGGCAATTGGCGAACACAAGGATGCATCTACTGGATTCAAGATAACTTATGGGTTTTCTGTCGACCAGCTAAAATCTAAGATTGCAACAGCCCCTGAGGAGATCGTGGGATTCCTTGATAGAAGGGGATCACTATGGAAGATTTATATCTGGAACGATTACCCTAAAGAAAAGGAAGTATGGATCTCAACATGCGACAGGATTGTGAGTACTTGGATGAATGATACATCTTCGCATGCCGAAGGCAAACTCAAGGAAGAATATGACAACCTGTGCCAACAGATGGTCGACAAGCAAAAGGGTGCATGATGGATGAGTCTACACACAGTAGTATGTCTTCAGGGGTGGTGGACGAGCATAGGTACCTAGGTACCTAATTAAATCTGTTAGTATACCTATTAGACAGTCAAGAGCCTCCACAGACTTCATCCGTCGAAGATTGTTCCAGAAGACATGTAACCCTAGATAAAACTTACCGGTAACCTCCATCCAGCTGCGACAATAGAGGCGTCAAAGAAGTTATGCATCGGGCAACTTTGTGTTTGTCTTGCCTTGCCCTATATAGTAATAAAAATCTCTTTGTGCTGGACGACACCGTGTCGTTGAACATTACGCCTGGTCGAAGCCGCCCGCCTGCTTCCTATAAAATCCCCGGTGACCTCTTCAATCCTTCCAGAGCTTTCTTCTTCGCATACTTTTCATCGCTGTGGAATCATTCTTCTGGTTTTCCAACATCTCTCCCCTGACTCATACCAGCTCAAGAGAGTACGATTTCTTCCTTTCCATTTCTTCTTCGTGCACCTTAAAGTTGACCAAGAGTTAAGCCAGAACAAAATGGCAGCCCGTGCCAGCGCGTTGCGCCAAATTGCACGCCGAGTTCAAATTCTTGGCCAGTATGGACCAAGGGCAACCTATTCTGCAGTAGCAAGCCACTTGAATCCTCCGAACCACGCCACTGATAAAGGGTTCACAGCGATGAACAGGCTCGATCGTCTTGAGAAAAAAATCGATGAGCTTAACAGCGACTTCAAGAAGAGGATCGATAACCTGGAGAAAATGGTCAAAGATGTTGATGCGTTTCGGCCTTTATTGTGGGATCTTCGCGCAAGCAAGGTCCTAGAGAGCGCAGCTGGAGTTAGCGGACCCCAGGAGACCCGATATCCCAGAATCATGGCAAATATCAAACAGGACCTAGAGGCACTGGACTTTCTACGATCTAGGCACGCAATGGGCCGATGGCACAATGCATCTCTTGGGTTTGAGATAACGTATGGGCTGTTTCCGGATGACCTAAAACGTAAAATTTCAACAGCCCCTGAAGAGATCGTGGGAATCCTTGACAAGAGAGGATTATTGCAGAAGCATTATATCTGGGACCAGTACCCCGAAGAAAAGAAAGCATGGATCTCAACATGCGACAGGATTGTGGATGCTTGGTTGTATGAGCCGTCTTCTTCGTATTCCACAGAGAAAGTCAAGGAAGAATATGACAACCTCTGCCGAGAGGTGGCCGACAAGGAAAAAGCTATGTGAGATGAATGGACGAGCTTGCTGCGTGATGGACAAATCTGGAAATCTCCTGTCGTCGATAGGTAGTTTGTGTATGCATGGCAATTAGATCTGGAACGCTCCTCATACTATTATCTGAAATTGACATTCCCCTCTTGATATGATTAGCAGGAGACCTCCAAAATCCAATACTTAGAGTAGAATCCTTGGATACTAATCATTATTTACATCCCTTGCGCAACTACGTACGCATGAAGGTCGTCCAGAGCCGAACTCCCCGCACGTTGGTTACTCGCATCCCCACCAGCCCACCAACAACGTACGTAACATGCTCAACCAACATTGGCCCCAAGGACCAGGTATAAATTGTAGCAGTCTGGCACATCCAAGCTTTTTCAACCATCACACTAAACCCGCCTTAAAACAACCCTCGCAAAATGTCTTCCATCTCCATCCCAAAAGGCAACAACGTTGCCCTAGCCGGCCTCCTCTACAAAGCTTCCCCTTCTGCTGATGGCGCAACAAAACCACCCGTCCTAGTGCTCGTGCACCCCGCCGGCGGCGTCAAAGAGCAAACAGCCGGCCTCTACGCCCAAAAACTAGCGCAACTAGGCTTCACAACCATCTCCTACGACGCATCGCACCAGGGCGAAAGCGGCGGCAAACCGCATTTCCTGGAAGACCCCTCGGCGCGCGTAAGCGACATTTCCAGCGTGGTGGACTACATCCAGCACAGCCTTGCAAATGACGTTGATGCTGACAGGATCGGCGTGGTCGGTATATGCGCTGGCGGCGGATACGGCGTGGCCGCTGCAAAGGGCGATTATCGCTTGAAGGCTGTCGCGGCGGTGAGCATGATGAATCTGGGCGATTCGGCGCGGCGCGGCTGGGCGGGCGATGAGGATCCTACGAAGCATGTGGAAAGCCTAAAAATGGCTGCTGGGTTGCTAAAAGCTGAGGCGGCGAATGGGGGGTTGGAGGCTGCTACAGCTGTGGCGCCTTATATCCCGCCGGTGGACGAGAAGACCCCCTACGATCTCAAGGAGGCGCATGAGTATTACCTGACGCCGCGAGCTCAGCATCCTCGAGCCGAGAATAAGATGCTTTTTAGGAGCTTACCGCTTGCGCTTACCTTTGATGCTTTCCATCTCGCGGATTTGTATCTCAAGCAACCGGTGTTGTTGATTGTGGGCGAAAAGGCGACTTCGCGATGGCACTCGGACAGGCTGGATAAGCTTATTGGCGGCACAGCCAAGAAGATTGTTGTCCCTGGTGGTACGCACATGGACTTTTATGATAAAGAGGAATTTGTAGGGCCGGCGGCGAAGGATGTTGCCGATTTCATGACGGCGAATTTGTAACGGTAGTAAGATATCTGTTCGTTTCCAGCCTCGGTGTTTAGAGAACGTTCTTTTATATTTGGAAGTATATACATATAATCACATCGGTAACCGCCTCATCTCGTCCATTGTCCAGTACTTCCTCATATTCTCCGCGCCCAGCGTCCTCACCTCATCATCCAAATGATCCCACAACACCTTCCCAAACGTATCCATCACCTTTTTCATTTCATCCAGCCTCAGCTCCTTTTCTCCAGATTTGCACGCCCCAAGATAATCCTCAAGTTTATCCATGCCCTTGTGGATCTCCTTGTGCTGTTTGAGTAAATGGACTTCTCTCTTGAACTCGGGCATCTTCCTGGCTAGCACTGGGAAGATGCTCTGTTCTTCAATGCTATGATGCATATTGAGATGCGACAGAAACTCAGAGCCCTTGTTCAGAAATTGCCGGATTGATACGCCCGAGGGACGTTTGTTGTTGCAGCATGCTGTGTAGAGTTCGTTCCAGCTATGGCGGAAATGGTTGTGCTGAGATGATTGTTAGTTTATAGTTGCGCAAAAGTGATAGATAAGTACAGGGAATATGTACAAAGTAATCCATATGCTCAGCCAAGCGATTATAGACTCGGAACTCGGCCGGTGTGAGCTTGGGCAGTTCCTTTTCTTCTTTATTTCCAATAGGAACGGCCTCATTGGCCGGTGGCTCAGCTGTCTGCTCGTTCATGATGCCGCTGTTCATACGCCGCTGGTTTGGAAAAATGGAGACAGCAGCAGGCTTCCGGATAGGACGGATTCTGGATGTCGCAATTCTCGTCCACTGTGTCGAGTGCAAAGTGAAACGTCCCATCGAGCCCGAGGCTTGTAGATGCGGAGTTCAAATTTCAAATTTCCCAGAACGGAGATAACGGATTCCGTGGATTAGCGCTGTTGGCTTACCAAGCCTTACATAACCACGAATGCACCATGTGTGCAGGGCGTGTGAAGGGCGTCAGCTCGAAGGCAGAAGAATGGCGACGAATGTTTGGTGGTGATGGAATAGATAAGACGAAGAAGGGTAAATCAGCTAGATAGACTGCAGATCAGACCTCGAAGGGGTCATCTGGCAGGGCCTAGGGATCTAATCTTTACAGTTTGTTAACCATAGTATAAATTATTCAAGACAGATTCACGTGGCATTCAAATATATTAAGCTGAAATAATTTCTATTCAACATACGTATGGTTAATGTCTACGGCATGTCTCGGTTCTTCAATGGACGTGTGCCACCTCCCGCAGTTAAGCAGACAAGACACAAATCTAGTACATCCCCGACAATATATAAATATAAATTCAATGTAAGCACTTCTTCGGCACAACTGCAGCCATGGAAGGGCTGAATCGCAATTTGACATCCGTGCTATGTTTGAAAGGGGTGGCTGGCTGGTTAGCTTGGAAGCAAAAAAAACAACGCATGTGAAAAGATCAGCGTTACTGATCATATATTAGTTAGTAGTAGCAGTAGTAGTACATTCGTCAGATTACCCATACACATCCGTCCGCGAGGAAATAGGTATAAAAGCGGATCTCGTAAGAAAAAGGCATGCTCGGATTGTTTATAGCTCAGAGTGCTCAACTTTGTTGGGCGGCTTGAAATTGCCCTTTCTGAGCTCATCCAAGGCCAGATCAAACCGAGCACCTAAAGCCCAAGCCACGCCGAACTGTATGCATTGTTAGACAAGATTTGGGCTGAATCGGGGTGTAGATAGTAGATACGTACCAGTATAACGGTAATGACCAGGATAATACTGCCCATAATTATCATCATCATCTTCATATCCTCCCACGACTCCTGCTGTTGCTTCTTCTGCTTCTCTTCGTCTTCCGTTGACTGCCCAGCCATCACCTTCTTGGCATCCTCGGCCTTCTGCGTCGGGAACAGGGTCTCAATGAATCGCTCGATCTAGATCCAGTCATGTTATTATAACAGGCCAAAGACATATTGCGGAAAGAAAGTACACTTACATTACCACAAACGATACTGATCCTGACAAAGTTGGGATCCTTGGGCGTGTTCTTCTGGTGGATCTTGCGAGCATATGTGCGGAATGTGTCGCAGACGACTCTCAAGTTCTGTGTCGACTCAATCATCAATCGGCAAGCATCGCCCTTGGTAATCTTGATGTTGCGCTCGAACATGGCGTAATTACGGAAGCACAGCTCCAGGGTTGCAATGGCCATGGTCTGGGGGATAGCACAGAAGTTGAACACACTTTGTTCCCGTAGCCCAGCTAGGTAGAAAAGGCATTCATCAATATGCTCAAGGGCATTCAGAACCATTTCCGAGTTGCAATTCAGAGCAGCTTCCTTATACTTGGGATCAAAGAGATCCTCAAATTTATCGACATGCTTGGACCAAATCTCTTTGGGCCAGAAGTGTCGCTCATCATCGTGGTCCTCGCGTATGTCACGAATAATATTGGTTTTTTGCAAGAACAATCCCATGGATTTATGCAAGTTGGGGCGCGACAGTAACCCACGGTTGCCAAGTTCTGCTTCGACAAACAACCGAGTTAGGCCATCCCCAACGAGGCCAGCGACATAATAACAGTAAAGATCATATTCTTCCACCGTCTTCACACTGATGCCCTCAGTTTCGGCCTTGACAACAAAGTCGGCCATGCCATTTCCCATTTTATCGGTCATATCCTTGATAATTTCACGGTATGCGGGCTTCAGCGCCTTGAACTCGGCAACGACATTGTCGAATTCGACCAGGAGTTGTCGGTCTTTTTCTTCCGGACGGTTGCCATCCCAGGTCCAACCGTCTTTCTCAATGAGGTTTTTGAAGTCTCGCAACAATGGCTCCTTTATCTTAAGTGGCACGGATGTATCATCTTCGATGGTATCCAGTCCTCGAAGAACAAGATAGAAGACGGCGACAGCAGCCAGTAACTCTGGGTGAAGCTCCATGATGACAGTGGAGAAGCTTCGGCTAGTCTTCTGCAAGAAATGGAAGCATTTTTTGAGCGTCTCGGAATCCTTTGCAGGATTGCGCTCGTGCGGAGGATTGTGCCATACTTTCCTAAAAAGCGATGCAATTAGACATAATTCGACGCAGGCTTCCCTTCATTCATCATTCACGACAAGCATACATACCATTGGATGATAGCTCTTAGCTCCGATGGATGTATGCTATAGTAGGCAAGATTCCCAACCAAACCCATGATGGCGGCGCGGACACAAAGCAGGTGTCCAACCAATAAAGAGTGTTATAAAAAAAAAAAAAAAGGGTGAGAGAATCAACGGACGGCAGCAAGAGAAAGGCCAGATCGTGGGTGAGAGAATGGCCCAAAGAACTTCCCCATGATCTTTCCAGGAAAACAGAGGGAAGAGCGAGGAAGCTGGGTTTAAGCGAAATTAAAAGCAAAAGTGAAAAAGTAAAAGGGGGAAGCTAAGTGGAGGAGACGAACTGGGGAAGGCGAGAAATACGAGCGGATTAACTCATCGGCCCGGCGTGGCTTGGCGACTCGTGGCCTCGCTGCCTTGGCGCCTTGCTGCCTGGCCAAACAGTGCAAACAGCGGGGAGCACGAAAAACATGACCTCAGCGGAACAAATCAGATGGCCGATCGACGCTTGGAGAGCAACAGAGCTGGGCACTGCCACTGAAAGTGAAAACTGACCTCATTGCACACCGCTGAAGACTTCTGACTCGCATACTACATCCTCTTTTGATTCCCTTGCAGCGGTGCTGCTGAATCTTGATCACCATGGTTGTTGACACCAGCTACTATGATGCCCTTGGCATCCCGCCGACCGCAACCGAGCTGGAAATTAAGAAGGCATACAGGAAGCTTGCCATCACCACCCATCCAGGTAGGATGCCGTCAATAATCATCTTATTGCCGAGAGACAGCTACTGACAATTATTTGAATCCAGACAAGAACCCAGGCGATGAGACTGCGCATGCTCGATTTCAAGCGGTATGATTATGCTATTGGAACAGGCAGCTGTTTTAGAGCCCAAAGCTAATTGCTATCTTCATTCAGATCGGAGAAGCCTACCAAGTCCTGAGCAATGACGAACTACGAAAGCAATATGACAAGTTTGGCAAGGACCAGGCCGTCCCCGGCGGAGGTTTTGGTAGGAACACCCTATCGAACAAGTGGAAAGCACAAAAGACTAACTCTATCAACAGAGGACCCTGCACAGTTCTTTACCATGATATTCGGCGGTGAAGCCTTCGTTGACCTTATTGGAGAAATCTCCCTCATGAAAGACCTGACTACGACTATGGACATCACTGCACAACAAATGGCCGAAGAAGAATTGGCAGAGGCAACTGACGAAAAGCTGAACATCCACGACGAGGAGAAAACAAAGCATGATGGCGAAGCATCAAGTGCCGGAGCGGCGGCTGCTGCTGCACCTGCAGAATCAGGCGATACTTCTGGCACCAGCACTCCCAGACGTAACTGGGGCCAGCAGGCAATTATGGAGAAATCGGAAGAAGAGGCAAGATTAGACGCGGCTGGAGTCACAGCTGAGGAGAAGGAGTTGCGGAAGAAGGAAAAGAAAAAGGGTCTTACCAAGGAACAGCAAGAACAGCTAGCCCAATATGAGGAGGAACGCCGGAAGGCTCGCCAGGAGCGGGTTGACACTCTAGTGCGCAAACTCATTGACCGCATCAGCGTTTGGACAGAGACGGACAAAGGCGTAGAAGTCACGCACGCTTTCCAGGAGAAAATCCGCCTCGAAGTGGAAAACTTGAAGATGGAGTCTTTTGGATTGGAGATTCTCCATGCCATTGGACAAACATACCTACAAAAGGCAACGTCATTCCTAAAGTCGCAGAAGTTTTTGGGCATTTCGGGCTTTTTCTCGCGATTGAAGGATAAGGGAACATTGGCCAAGGAGACTTGGGGCACAATTTCCACAGCAATTGATGCTCAAATGACTATGGAGGAAATGGCTAAACTGGAGGAGAAAGGTGGCGCTGAATGGACTGATGAAAAGAAAGCTGAATACGAGCGCAAGGTCACAGGCAAGATTCTTGCAGCAGCATGGAGAGGAAGCAAGTTTGAAATTCAATCAGTGCTACGAGAAGTTTGCGACAAAGTTTTGGGAGACAAGTCTGTGAAGCTGGAAAAGCGTGTGGAGCGTGCCCATGCTTTGGTTCTCGCCGGTACCATCTACCAGAAGGTAAGATATTATCTTGTTGTTCCATCTGCGAGGAACTATAGATGTACTTACATTTGATTCTAGGCTGCGCGCGACCCCGATGAAGAAGGCGATTACTTGGCCTTTGAACAACTCATGGCGGAGGCTGCCACCAAGAAGAGCAAAGATGACAAGAAAAAGAATAAAAAGGAGCACAAGTCCAAGAGCCCAGATTCTGAAGAAAGGGCAGCTGCAACACCTTAATTCGCCCACAATGATATTCAGCCTGTTGAGGTCGAAAATGGTGTTTGCTATCGAGTATGCACAATTCGCGCAATTTATGTCGATATGAATCAGCCCTTTGTTTTATTCTCTCCTCCTCCTTCTACAGATATCCTTTGATTGCGGGGACTACCAAGCCTTCTCCTGTTTATTTGTTTTATGGCATTTGTTGATGCTTCTTTCACTTTCGACATAGACGGTACTGCTTTGTTCAAGGGAGATTCATGTGTACATAGAAATCTCTATTCTCGTTGACTGATTAATTGTTGAGAAGATATTTACGAGTCTATCTATACCTCGTGGTCAGACATGGTTTGTAGGAGGCTGATAAGGCGATGTGTTTGCCTAACTACTACCCTAGAAGTAGGCTCGGAGCTTAACCGCCCATGTTTACGGTGACATGGATTAATGTCTCACTACAGTTATGCAACCTCAGCCATGAGAGCGATATGGCGGAGGAGTAGCTAACTAGATGTGGACTGTGCCTGAAACTAGCCTCGAGATCTTGGACAGTTCGATAGCTTCTTTGCCGCAGATGTCTACAGGTCAAGTGCAAATTTTTACACTGGCTCAAGCCATCCTCAAACTTCGGGTCTTGCAGAGCTTAGCATACACCGATCACCAAAACACCATTATGCCGATTCTTGTACTCGATGAGACTACTTCTTCGCTGGACCCGGAAACTGCAACTGCCATGCATAGCATCATTCGGGAAGAGTTTACAGAGAAAGGGCACACCGTTATTAGCATTACACATAGACTGGGTGATGTGACTGAGGGGTAAGATATGGTTGTTCAGCTGTCGGGGGATTTGGAGGATTATCGGGGTAGAGGATATCTTGCGAGTATGAAGCAGTGTGACATTCAGGGTCTTCGCATCACACAACAAGGTCTTCTGTCCAACCCAAGAGGCATCAAATTGTTAAATTGCCAGCCCTTGAGTGAACTCTCCTGAAAGAACCTTGGGGGAAGAGATTCTCGTGTAATTCAACTTGAAGGTTTCCAAAATGGCGGTACGTACTACATACTAATTTCCTCCCAACACTACATATGTTGTCCAACCTTATCACGCAAAATTAAGTGAGGCTTACGCCATGGCGTCAAACCGTGGCTGTTCTTTGTCTTTTATATAAAAGTTTATACATGTGTACTCGTGTAACAACAAACGCTGCTGCAGCCTGCAGTGCATGAAATTGCGGCAGTACATATTACTATTTTGGGAAGTCGTAATCTCGTAAGGAATGTTCTCCCAAGGTTTCACGCAACGTCGATCTTTGCATCTGGACCGGTCAGGGGGTCTGCTCTAAATCATTCAGAAAAAATAAAATAAAATAAATGTTGCACAGAATGGATCGCTGCTCGTCGCCTCGTGACACATTCCTGGGTGGGAGCCTTGGTGCCTGAATTCCCAGGCCGGCGAGTCACACACGACACCAGCAACAACAACACGACGACGACGACGATAATTATTGTAAAAAGCCGCTCAAAGTTTGTGGTTTTGGATGCTACTGACCAGGTGTAAATTTATTATTACCTTCAGTACCATCTTCGAATTTCTCACTGCAACAGCTAGTGGAAATAAAATAGCGGCATTTCTTCCAAGGCCTGCCTGCTTCGCCCGTCTCATGTTGAAATTCCACAATCCACACTCAGCGCGGCAGTTGACCCGTGCAACGCATGCCTCTTTGGGAGAAGTCATTTTCACTGGCAGCTCGCTCTCTGTTGCATCTGACGCCTGGCACTGCCTCCAACCACGTTACACGCCAATCATCTGCAGTTGCAGGCTTTGTACAAGACACTACCTTCTAGACAATATGACTACACTAGCATCGAGACTCTGCATTTCAGAGAGGTAGCTCCATAAAGAAAGGCCGGATGGATGGCTGGTCGAGGCCTCGGTGGTCACGATTATGGTGAGGCTGATGAAGCAGATCACCAGCGTGGGTCCCCCCATGGATACTCTCAATCACGCGAAACGCGATGAAAGAGATTTTGCATATCTCCTATGCTATGAGCCCATGCCACAGCAAAAATCGACGCTTGGCATGTTCGCTGGCAAAAAATATAAATACTTACGGTACTAACTTTATAAAACCTTGGTTATTGCCCTCTGGAATGTTCCTTAGCCACCCTTTCCATTGCCTAGGTAACTTTCCGAACAGTACCTAGCACAGAGTATATTATTCATCTCTCGTGTCCAGAGTGTCTCAAGTTCAACCTCTCCTCCATATCACCATCACCATCATGAAGACCTCCGCTGTTGTCCTTTCCCATCTCCTGCTTCTCGGAGCTTCAGCTGCCGCTGCTGCTACCCGTGGCCATGGCCTCGCCGCCAGGGTGGCTGCGCGCAGCGAAATGACGCGTCTGACCCATCCCAAGCTCCCTGCCGTCGACGTGGATGAGGACGAGGCCGCCAACCGCACGAATGTCGAATACAGCTCCAACTGGTCTGGTGGTGTTCTCACTGCACCTCCATCGGGCACGACTTTCACGTCCGTGACTGCCCAGTTCACCGTCCCCGAGCCCAAGTTACCTTCGGGCGCAACTCAAGATTCCTACGCCTCTGCCTGGGTTGGAATTGATGGTGACACCTATACCGCCGCCATCTTGCAAACCGGTCTCGACTTTGGCATCTCAACCTCTGGACAGGTCAGCTACGATGCCTGGTACGAATGGTACCCGGACTACGCCTACGACTTTTCTGGTATCACTATCAACACCGGAGACGTCGTGCAGGTCACCGTCTCCTCGATCAGCAGCAGCGCCGGCACTGCCACCATCGAAAACCTGACGAGCGGCCAAAAGGTCAGCCAGAGCCTCACTGCGCCATCCTCAACCGCCACTCTCGGTGGCCAAAACGCCGAATGGATTGTGGAAGACTTTGATTCCAACGGTGGCCAGGTCCCCTTTGCCAACTTTGGAACTGTCAAGTTCACCGATTCCAGCGCTGGTACCTCTGACGGTAAAAGCGTTGATACTTCGGGTGCTGATCTTCTGGACATTTCGCAGAACGGCAAGGTCTTGACTTCTGCTTCTATCGTCAGTGACTCCGAGATCGACGTCCAGTACACTGCTAGCTAGACGGCAGCAACTGTACATATATATGTTATATGTTTCTATATAAACATCTTGCAAGAAACAGCCGATGATGACGGCTGTGGATATATTATGCATGGTATTGTGTTTCTTATTTATACCCGCGGGTCAATTGGAAAGGGGGAATAGGGAATGTAAAGCCTAGCAAGTATCGACTCTTTGATTTCCTTGCAACCTGTTTGGGTGGTTCAGTCTTTTGATAGTGTTCACTTGTGTCTTGTCTATATGAGGATGGAAACACAGCCTGGGTTGCAGGATATATATCATTCTTATGAAATCTAATTTTATTTACTTTGCATACAGTTTTCTCAACAGTATAGTATTTATTCCATATTTATTTGTCAATAATGATGCGTCTTTGGTAGAGGCGTAGCAGTTGTAGCGATCAAATTGATTTGTCCGGAACAGCCTGGGATGACGTCCCATCGGGATAATCTATGGCAATCCTGGCCAACCAGCATAATCATCGACGCCACTAGGATTACATCTAGAGACAGAATAAGTATATTATACATGCTGATTTTTTCTGGTGTGATTTAGACAAGATTGTAGGTCCGGGGGTGAATTGACTAATATTTCGTACGGTGTTCCAATTACGGAATATGCTTAGGGCTAGGGCTAATTCGATATATGCATCTGGGTAGTTTTGATAAGAACTACATCTTTTCCTTATGTAGGTAGTGTTCCACGGTTCTGATACTTGGACTATTTCTGATACAACATTCGATTTTGTGGTGAGTGCTGGCTATTCTCTCTATGTCTTCAAGCGGATGCAAAACTTCCTATGAATAGATCATCGTATGTACATCTCTTTAGCAGTACGCCTTGAGAAGCCCATGAACATCCGCGAGGTTCATTCCATCTGTTCTATTCCTTTAATCTTGTCCTGTTCACACCGGGCCATTGTACCGACGCACGTCCCATGTAAACTTCTTGATGTCTTCCACTGTAACATCGTTGATCTCGAACAGTCTCACCCAGGGCCTATGAACAGGGATAAGGGGATACGGCGGTCGTGTCATCTTACAGTATGAATTAAGATCCGCCTCGAAACATTCTTCATATGCACTGTTCATCTCTGGCGTCCATTTCATCTGCCTCAGAAGTCAGCAAACCAATTTTTTTGCGCTCCGAAGGAAGACGTTTTTTTTTTTTTGACATACCTTCGGGGCAGAACACAGCTTTTTAAACTGTTGGATGAAACATTTTCCTTCTTCCCAGGTGCGAAGTCTTGAGCCTCCCCTCGCCAGATATTCGTCGATACAGTAACCAGGCTGCTCCCATTCCCCCCATGACTGGTACACCCTGAAACCTTCCCTGCCAATGGCCAAAACAAAACAGTGCGCAAAGGATGTATAGTTCGTGACAGGACCAATCCTTCTAGATCGCCTGATAATCTCCACGTCAACCAGGTCCACACCTAGTACAGTCACCTTGCCGATTTTGCCGTCAATCGCTGCCTTTTTAGCTTGGGCAAACCGCTTCGCTAGGTCTGCACTCGGGGTTCTAGAAATATGTGCCAGGGAAAGAGGTTTTTCCATAGTTCTAGACTGCCATTTCAACGCCGCAAGCATAGTTTCTGGGTTTGGTGAACAGGCCATTACAAGAACGAGAGTCGTGGAAAGCTTGTCAGCGTTCCAGGGAAAGGTATGGATAAAGTCCATCTGAAATAGCACGTTTTCGTCACAGTTGACAGCCGTTGTTCCTGCCAGGATAGCTTTATGAAGACCAGCAAATTTTGCAGATGCAGAAAGACGCCCTTCGTTGAAAAATTCCTTCATCGCGTTGTCCAGTTCTTCCAGAGGAGTGAACGGTAGCCCCATCTTTTTGCGAACGGCTAGGACTGCTTCGTCGACGTCGCCCAGTCTCATGTTGTGGAACGTCTCTTGGATACGGTCGATCTCAGCTGGGGTCGATGGGAGCTGTCCCGTGAGACGAAGGCTATCAGACATGATATCATCAGGAGTAGGAAGAGAGGGCGCCGGTAGAGGCCTGTATCATTCAGCTGTCTGCATGTGCTCACTCGCAGTCGATTACCCAGGTAAAGAGTGGTTCTTACCTTGACTCTTCGAACTCCATGGTTCCTTCTTCACGCTTCTTTATTGCCTCGTGCCACGACATGGCAATAAGCTTGGAAAGTCGTGTTTTTTTTTCGTTTTCGTTTTCTTTTTGACAATCTTAACCAAAAGGTAATGGGGCCATGTAACGGACACTGGAAGACCAGTAAGTTTGGGTAGTTGAGGGAGAGAGTCCAAGTGGTGGGTTTTGAGAAAGAAGAGGGGAAAATCCGTTCGACTTTTTTTATATTGGGCACGGCCTAATTCTGTTTGACTAAAAATTCAAGGACCTGGCTGTGTGGCACATCAATCAAGAGGTATTTCAAAAAACTTCAACAGAATGCTAGCTTTACAATTCATGCATGCTTATTACTTTTCGAAAAGAAAAAGATTTCTATATCTATCTACCTCCCAGCGCTGGAGTCTTGCATATCATACATAAACAATAAGGCCAATTAAACTGTTATACCTAGGACCTAACTTTAATACTTCAAATATCCATTAACCCACCTCCACAAACATCCTATGCAGACAGATGAGGCAGGTTGACTCTTTCATCAATCAATGTGAAGCTGGCAATTAGGGCTCATGCATTGCCACTTCTGGAGGCGGTGAGCAGCAGTCCCTCTACAATGGAACGGCAGCTCCCCGCATCACATCACAGCTTCACAGCTCCCCACCACTTCACATTGCTTCACTTTGATCTAATAAATTCATTATCAGCTTGAGCATTCAATTAACCCCCTTCCATGGCCAGCTCTAAAAGATCTTGGGAAGGCCATATCATCAACAACCACAAAAAGCACTCGACTCAAGACAAATCCTCCGCCATGGCCACAGAAAACAACTTTATCCAGTCGATGTTCGAGACCTTCCGCAGCGAGCTCGACGAGCACCACGACAGAAGAGAGAGAATTATCAAGGCGTCACGCGATATCACTGCATTGAGCAAAAAGATGTACATTCTTGCCGCACCTTCCATCTTAGACAATTCCAGCTAACCTGTCTCCTCTACCAGTATCTTTGCCCTCCAACGGTATGCCCTATATCCATTCCTACCTCCCCACGACACCTAACTCATATATATAGGTTACGAGAACTCAACGCCCCCATCCCTCCCAACATCGCCAAAGAAAACAAAACCCGCTTCGACCAAGTCCTCGAGCTCTTCAAAACCATCGCGCCCGAAGTAACCGGCACAAACTCATGGCGCTACCAGCGACAAGTCTCCGGCGGAATGCAAGAATTTATTGAGGCGCTTTCGTTTCAGCACTATATCCAGACGCAACGCCTTATTACGCGTGAAGAGGTAGCGGAGCAAATACCCGGTGGAATCATTGTGACAGAGGAAGATTATCTGATGGGCGTGTATGATTTGACAGGTGAAATGATGCGGTTTGCCGTGACGACGCTGTCGACGGGCGGACAGATTAAGAAGGACGATAATAATAATGATAACGATAAGACTGATGATAATGATGGATCGACGCCGAAATTCCCTATCCTTCCCGCTCGCAAGGCGGACATCCTGATCGATCTACGGTATATGCGATCCATGCTGGAGAAACTGAACGTGCCCCGACGACACAGCAGCCATTTGATGCGCGACAATCACAAGAAGTTGGAAGTCATGCAGAACAGTGTCGAGAAGGTGGAGCGAGCGGCGTATGGATTGTTGGTTAGAGGTAGCGAGCGGCCGAGTGGATGGACGCCGGATTTGTCGTCAGTTGGAGCTGGAGGGGGTGCTGGTGCGGCGAGTGTGGAAGTTGAAAGCTATTAATGTTGATTAACGAATTAAAAAAGTGTAGATTAGCTGTTAGAAGACGATGTACCGGAATTGTCGGATTCTATAATTTGACTGACCTACTTGATGAGCGAGCAAGTACTTGATACAAGCAAACAATCTTGGTCACATAAACTATCTCAAACAATAAACGAGTGACAACTATCACATCTGAGCAAAACGCCCCATAATACATATTCCGTCCCATTTCGTTTCCATATCCATACCCATACCCATGTCCATATCCATATTATCCTCCCAGTGTAATCCCACAAATAAATGCGCCAAAAAAAGCAAAGATCCCACAATAGACAAACATATCAACCGACTTCACAGCGAAGCATTGTATTGTATTTCTGTAATTGCTCATTTATTCAGACGGACGTCTCGGATCCTCACTCCCCTCCAAAATACCCTGCTGAATCAACTGCTCCGGCTCAGGCCGGCCGCGGATCTTGTTCTCCAGATTGTCAGCGAGCATGTTTCGTTCGAGGTCGCGGGCATGCGCCTGCAGGGCGGGCGCGACGTCGTTGCGGGTGGAGGAGGGGAGGATGTTTCCTATTCAATTATTAGCATCAAATATAAATGCAATCGGGTGGAATGAAGAGTAGGGTGGTAATGTACGATCAACGAGTTCCTCGCGCTCGGGACGATGCTCGAGATGCTTCCTGAGACTGTCCGAGGCCTGGTGTCGTGCTAGATCGGCCTGGGCAGCTTGCAAGCCTCTAATTTATCAAAGGATCATTAATACTTGAACCCCCAAATTCAGGAGAGACGACGAAGAGAGGGGGGATATACGGAGCAAGACTAGTATCCATCAGGATGTGCCGGTCCTTCAGGTCCTGCAGCTCCGGGCGAGTCTGGAGATGCTTCTCGAGAGAGTCGCGGCGTTGCTGGCTGTTTGAAGGGTTGAGGGTGGGCGAGATGGTGGTGTCGTCGACGGCTGAAGACATGATTGCTTTTTCTTCTTTCTTTCTTTGCTCTGTGTGGTTTTTATGTGTTGGATGGTAGATGGATAGATGTTGTACTGGGCTAATCGATGGGTCCGTATCAGAAATGCGGGGAAGCTCGGCTTGGTGGGTAGTTGGTTAGCTGATGGCAGCCTGGATACGTATTTACTCGACAGTCACCAAAGGACTACCTTCGTGAAGTGATTCGTATGATTGCGAGATAGTGTTTGTATAAAATAAAAAGTCCAGACAGACGAAGTGCAAGTCGTTGATATACAGCCAGGCAAGTCAAGTGACTTAGCACATGACCGCATCTGCTGGCGATGACGCACGACCGAATCAGCAGCGAACTCTATCTGCTTATTAAGCTGCACATCTCGAAAATCACAAAAATCACAGTCAATTTTAAATAAATAATCCAATGGAATGGCAGTATCTAACATGCTCAGTTAAATGACTTCATGTAGCAGTCCATCATTAACCAGCCGCAAAGATCAAGCAAGCAAGCAATACATCAATACATCAAAATAGCAAAATGAGACAAGAAAAAAGGCATGCATGTAGATGAACCGTGCAGCTGTTTATGCTTATACCTATACCAACCAGTCGGTCTCAGGCTCAGCTCAGCTCAGTCGGATCATGGCATTGCAATAATCGACTCGGAATACCTTTCACATCATGTCCATCCATGTCCAATACCAATCGCATGGCACAAAACGACGCCCCCGGTTTCAACTTTTCTCCTTCTTTTCTTTCTTTTCTGTTTTTTTTTGTTCCTGTTTTTTGTTTTCTTTTAATCAACTTGACAACTGAAGATGCCTAAACTCTTCCCTAGACTGTTCTATTTCTCAAGCCTCAGGTGGCCCTAATCGTCCAAGTAGAATCTGGTACGAAAGGAAAAAGAACGGAATAAGAGAAAACAACTCTAGCCTAACGAAGAAGACAGAGATCAAGCCTCGGAAATGATTTCTCATGCATGAAAGCGAGATAGATAGATAGCATCAGCACAGTATCCAACCGCGGGGGCATTTCTCACTGGGAAAGAGAGAGAGAGAGAGAGAGAGGGTCCTGAAGGACGTTTTGTCTGATTCCCCGCAAAAACACTAGGGTACCATGCATCCAACCTAAGAAAGGACGGTCAGAAACCCATCCGTTCATCGATTTCCATGCGGAAACAGAGAATCCCTTTCCTGATATTTCTTGATTTAAGAGTAGACGAGATGGCCTAGGATAGCATCCGAAGGTGCAAACCCATGACCCTTTTCTAGGTTTTAAGGAACCCATAATTTGCCTTGTCCACGTCCACCGCGTGTGGAGGAGGGACTAGCTCGAGAGCCCCCAGTGCCGCGCTGACGACGGCGACTGCTGCTGCTACCACCACCACTGCCGCCATTCCCATTCCCATTGCCATTGCCGTGATCACCACCATGACGTCTTGAAGCAGCTGCTAGACCGCGAGAGGCCCCAGTTTGAGAGCTCAAATCCAAAGCAGGCTGTCTCACAGTCGTCGTAGCACCGATTGAACGGCTAAAGGAATCTGGGTCGATAGGTTGCGACGGCACTTCGACTGTAGTATCTGCCTGGGCGATGGCTGCAGCTGCAGCTGCTCGAGACTTCCGACTGTTTCCACTCCGGCTTGCGGTACTACGACCCGCACCCTTGCCTCCTCGACCACGCGGTACAAATACCAGTTCATCCTCCTCGCTTTCATTATTGTCGTAGGAGAAAAGCGGTTTCGGGGTTGGAGCGACATGGTGCGTTTTCTCGGCATATTTGACGCGATTCTTGAATTCCTTTTCTTCATACTGAATTGCCGTTCGGAGCTGATGAATATTCTTGGTCGCAACCCCAAACTTCTGGGCCCAGACCTGGGTGTCACGGTCGTTGCTGACGAGTGTAAGATTTTGCAGAACTGCTCCGGTAGATCCCTGGTCCTGATGAAGACGCCATAGTAGTGCGCTAAGCAGTGGTCGCAGCGTTGTTGGAGCTGGTGGTGTAGTTGATGAAGTAGACGTTGAACGATGGTGACCACGCTCGGGGTGAGTAGCACCATTACGGTCAGCATATTCCGGGCTAGTGCGAGAACTGCGAGATGACGCTCGCGATCCCTCGTCGCTTTGAGTACCAACCGACGGCACGGAGATCGAAGACTTGAGAATGTCCGCGACGGGTTCAGGCTCTTTGAAGTTGAGTTTGCTCAGAAGCATCTGCGACAAATCGCTTGGCAACCCGGGCAATCCAGGCCCCTTCTGCTCCGGCTCCCTGGCATTTCCATGCGCTTTCGCTTCAACTTCGGTTTTTGGGGTAGGGATAACATCGCCATCGCCGTCGCCAGCGGCTGTTGCATCGTGTTCATCGACTTCGTCTTCAAACTCCGGGAGAAAATATTGTTCTGCTTCCGTCCAGTTATCATACTGCTCCATCGGTCCCTGCAAGACAATTCGCTCAGATGGAATGGTGTCCTTTCCGGATGTTACTCGGTCGAGAAAACGAACAGCTTCGCGAGAGTTGATAGCAACCTGGGAGCCGCCGCGCTTTGGCGCCTGAAGACGCTCGAGAGCTGCAAGTGATCGATTTTGTTAGTCCGACCTAACCACCGCGCAAGACCGGCCACAAAAGCCAGAGGTGATGTACAAACTTACTGTAAAGCGGAACAAACAACGTTATAGCCCCATTAGAAGCCCATCTCTTGATTTCGCTGATATTTGTGGTGAGAACAGTATCGTCCACGGCACAGTGGAATACCTTGCGAGCGGCCGACATGGTTGCCGAGAGAGAGGTTTCCCGAAGGGCAAACTCAGCGAGTCCTCACGAAGGAGCGAGAGGAGAACGGTGCCTCCTAGAGGGGGTAATTAATGTAATTCGGTGTAACGTCTGCAGTCATCGAGATATCAGCCATCAAATCAGGCAGGCAGGCAACAGTCAGTCCCTGGATGAATGGCTGGCTATTTCTGAGGGGAATGAATGTGGGGGGTGATTTGTTGCAGTTGTAACTTGTATGGCCTTGGTGTCGCAGGTTCAAAAGAGCGAGCAAAAAGTGAGACTGAAGAAAGAGGAAAATGACTCACAATACTCTGTACTTAATTGATATCCCAGCATCTTATCACAGAGTGCCTCGTTCAGGCGTGAAAAACATAGGGTGCATTGGTAGGGTAGTAGAGTAGGTACAAAGCAGGAAGAGAGTTGGCAGAGGCCGACTCAGCCGATCTTGTTAGGCACCGCCGGCCAATCACGCTCCCGACGGCCATCCATCCACAGCGACTTTCGACATTTAAACAGAACGCATAAACCAGTTATAATTATCCCAGCGATAGTTAACTACATTGGACACCCCGGACTACAACAAGACACTTGGGATATAATTATCGGGCAATATTACTACTATACACGGCCGTCATGAATGCTACTGTTAGTACTTTGGGCGCTGCTCAAAGTTTCTTGATCAGGCCACTATCTTCCTTCACTCGTTGAGCCCATTCCCTATTGCCAAAGTTAGTTATTCGGAACCACACACAAGAAAAGACAAAATCTTACGTCCAGCTTCCGTCGTACAGTCTTCGCTTTGACGGCTCGCCAAATTCAGCGACTGTAAGCCCAGCCTCGATAACCGCCGCAGTCACTCCGGATCCGCATGAAGTAATGATTGTTTTGGATGGGTCAACGCCTTTAGCCTCGAATACCTTGTATAGTTCTTCCGGTGACAAAAACGCCTTGGTTTTGGGGTCGAGCAGTTCACCGAAAGGAAGGCTCTTGGAACCAGGCATATGACCCGACGACAGCCCAGCGCGAGGCTCCGGGGCTTCACCAGACCAGCGTCCGTAAGGTCTCGCGTCCAGAATCTCAACTTCGTCAGCTCCCTCCTTGCCGTAGTCCTTTGCAATCTCCTTCATTTCGGGGAAGTGCACTACTCGGTCTGTCTCGTATGAAGGGATTGGATATTTTGTCTTTGTGACTGGCTTGGTTTCTCCGGACTCTGTAGGCAAGCCCTGCTCCACCCACAGCTTGTAATTATTGAGCACATGAACATTAGGATGGCCGAAGAAGCGTAATGTCCACCCGACACGCGGTGCGCTGAGAATACCCTGTTCTGCCGTGTCGTAGACAACGACTTCGTCATCACGGTGAATGCCAAGCTCGCTCATTGCTTCGGCAAACCGCTCTTGTGTAGGCAGCATGTGAGGATAAGGCGAGTCTGGATCCTTCACACCGTCGATATCGAAGAAACGCGCATGGGGGATGTGACTTTTGTGAAAGGCTGCAATCCCCGTGCGGCCTTCAGGGTCATTGGGCATGAACCATGCTGCACAAAGGGGAATAACCCTGGGAGCCGTGGAGATTTCACTTGGAGGGTACATTTGCAATGCATTGTTGAGTTCCTGCGGCGTGACGAGATATGAGGAGAAGGAGCCCCATCTTTGCTGGGAGGTCATCCTGGCCTGTAGCCAGGAGAGACGTGTAAAGGGAGAAGGACGCAACGAAGAGCGTAGAGCTGTCAGTGTCATGTCAACAGATCTTAGCAATTAATAAATCATAAATGTTACATGTCAGGGCGAATAGTTCAGGATGCAAAAGAGTCGATTGCGCAATCTGGCGTGGTGTTTGGTCTATGTTTGCGGGGAAAGTCCGACCTCGGTCTGCCTCAGGCTAACCGCTCTTTCTTAGCGCGTCCTTATCTTTTAAGCTTTATTTATTTACTGATGATCTCATCCATGATCCTCACACTTGCCCAGCGTCGATAAATATCAAATCACACATCAGCTACAATCAAAATGAAGGTCACGATCAAGGAATGGAACGCCGTCGCTTCGTGGCGTTGGGATATGCCTGAAGACGAAGTGTGCGGCATTTGTCGCGTCCAGTTTGACGGCACCTGTCCAACCTGCAAATTTCCTGGAGACGACTGCTCGCTGTGTATGTCAATTGCCGTCAATTTTCCTTGCAATATTTAGCAAATCTAATCTGATTACATGCTGTAGTAATTGGAAAATGCGGCCATTCTTTTCACATGGTATGTTCCGGTCCACCGCAACAACACTTGTTGTTCCGCTACTGATTGCGCTGATCGAGAAATAGCACTGTCTTATTACGTGGATTCGGCAAGAGTCATCGAAAGGGCTTTGTCCAATGTGTCGTCAAAGTGAGTCCCGGAACCGACTTGTTCTTCTTCCACATACAAGAAGACTGACAGATTTTTTCCCACCTAGAATTTGAATGGAAAAAAGACGAAAATGAGAACGAGAACGAGAACAACGAATCATCACCAGCGTCGCAGCAATGATTACCCCTTTTACGTTTGATTCTTTTCAAACTTCTTGATTGATTTTGAACTACGAAGCATTATCGGCGTTCTGGGATGTGAATATGATGGATACCCTTGTTGTTAGTTATTGGCGTTCATTGTCAGGTTTACCTTCTTCTTGAGAATTACAAGAATATACATACCGTTTATCTATAATTCAGTATTTCTACACAAATAATCAACGTTGTAAAAAATCACGTGACTTTATAGCAAATGAAGCTAAAGGCTCAAGCTCCCATGTGGATCTCCGCATTCATCCATCACTTATCCTTACCCCAAACATAATGCTTGCCACAACCATGTAGTTGTAGCATTCTTTGTCTCCATCTTTCTTTCTTCCCTCTTTCTGGAGATGTCGTCTTTGCCAAAACAACAACACATCCCTGTCCCGTCATCCTCATCCTCTAAGCAGTCTGCCTTTCGTGCGCCGAATACTAGTACTCCACCCGTCGCATCATCACGGCCACGGCCCATCGGGCAACGACATGACGCGGAATATACCCAGCCAGGCGATGACGGAGCGTCAACGTTGCGCGCTGATGAAGCAGCACCTGAGGGGCAGATAGAAGCAGAAGTTGCAGCTGCTGAAGCAGAGAATCAACCGCCCACCTTCAAGCCTCTATTCACACTCATCGAAGACTCGAATTCTTCCGACTACCATCATCCGACTGTACATTATATCTTCTCGGACGACGACACAGACCTAATCACCGAAGCTTCGCTAAGGGTGTTGGAAACAGGCCAAGTTTCCCCTCCGGCGCAGAACAACACGCAACATGGAGGTAGCACTAGTTATAATGACGATGCCTCGGAAATGAGAAATCAGCAATCTTCTTCTTCGAACCTAGAGATGGACGGGAGGAGGCCATCCGTTCTACCGCCGCCCATACCAGGCGTGAAGGAGAGATTCATTCTCCTCGACGTCGAGCAAACCGCCACCCTAGGCGGCGGCGGTGCATCATCCGCTCCTGACGCTGCCCTCGCAGGCACTTCAGCCGGGACAACAAATACCATCATGTCAACCTCGCCAGCTCAAAGACAACCTCCTGCCCAACCGACGGGAGCAGCAGCAGCAGGCGCAACACCATTCGGATACCGCATCGCATCCGCGCACAGCCTCACATCAGACTGGCAAGTCCTCGGCGCCTCATTCAGCCCCGCGCCGACATTCGACACCCCTCAGCAGCAGCAAGAAGCCACCAACAGTGACCAGGCAAACACATTAATGCTCCGCATCGAAGGCACAGCCGGCTTTCCGCGTGATCTACCATTACCTTCCGCCGGAAAGGATGCACGAGAACAGCAGACACTAGAAGAAATGATGGATCAGTTTGATAAGCGCATGGCGGAATTGAGGCAGGTTATTGAGGCTAATGGTGATTATTCGCCGGCGGCAGCGGCAGTAGCAGCTACGGGACTTGATGATGAGGATCATGATAATGATAATTTTGGTAATGACGATAATGACGATGATAACGACAAAGGTCATGGTGATGCGGATTGTAATGGTTCGTCCCCTCCTGCCAGGGTACAGCAACAGGAGGAGACGCGAGGGGAGGAGGGTGATGAAGTAGCTGCTGCTGTCACGCCTGGGCTAGAAGAATGATTTCCTTTCCTCCATAACGAGAGACACACGCACTGCGGTGGTGTTATGGTCCATGATCTTTGATAGTTGACAATACAGCAACTTTGGAATTAAATATGACTGAACCAACTTGGCAATGAATGCATCGTTCTTGATTAAATTAATTGATTAACGACTGAATGTATATGTGTGCTGCACCAAAAGAATAACCACCAACGCCGCCAATCTTTCACTCAAAAAGCCCACCCAATATACAAAAGAGAAACGAGTGAACGAGTAAAAAAAACACATACAAATACACATGCACACACCGGGGGTATCTACTTGTATTCCAATACACGCAAAAATAAAACCGGAATTCTTCCTTCTTTCTTCCAACACTAATTACCTGCCTGCCAGTTTAGCCGCTGGATGGTCGGCCACGTAGTCGTCGTCCACTAATGCTTGCGTTGAGCGGGATGTTGTTTTCTCTACCGTCCACGACAATCCCGGCTGGTGGTGCTCGGCGAGCCATAAAGGCTTTCTGCGGGAGTTTGCTGTCCGAGACCGTCTGTTGTTTCTTCAAGGGTGGTTGTTGTTGGGTGAGATCGTCTTCCAGGTCGATTTTTATCGATTTGGAAAGCTCCGGGGAAACGCAAGAAACGAGATTATCAGAGCTGGGTTGTTTCGCGGCGACGTTTATATCGACCTCCCTAAGACCCGTGTTGGTTGATGAGATTGCTGTGGCTGTGCTGGTGGTAGTGGTGGTGGTAGGATCGCCTACCTCGTCCTCAGCGTCATTGTAGACCCTTGTTTTCACCGGTGATCCCAGACGATGATGTTTGGATGGCGATTTCAAAATCGGCTGCTCCAGGGTTTCCTCCTCGAGTGTCGTTAGAATAGGCCGTGCTGCTGGTTGCTTCATTCTTTCAAGCAAACTAGTGTGGGATTCGGTGCGCGGCAATGTCTTTGGATACTCGTAAGATGCACGGGGAGGAGTACTTCCTGTTGGCTTGTAATCCGTCATAGTAGCACTTTGGATGTTCTTCCGGAGCTCAACGAGCGGCTGTCGAACTTCCTCGGAGAATGGCATTACAGCCTGCTTGATGTCGTCCCTTTGTTTGGTAGCTAGGTCTTGGAATCCATGGAGTTGGGCATCTGTGCTACCGAATCCCTTTTCTAATAATGCGAAGGAGTCCTTGGCGTTCTTTGTCAAACGTTCCAAAGCGGCCAGGTGAGCGTCATGGTGAGAACCATTCTGAGATCTTGCCCGGCTGACAAAATCATCAAGAGCTTCCATTTGGACGGCCATTTGTTGCATTTGCTCATCGACAATACGAATTGTCTCCTCGTGCACTGCTTGTGTCGATTTTTGGATAGATTCGTTACGCTGCTCGAAAACCTGGTTGATGACTGTCAGAAAGTCGTCCATTACTTTATTCATGTCTGTTAGAAACTTACCTCCCAGTCCTCCTGCATACGTCCCTTGATTGCGTCTCTAGAACTGGCAACATCTTCCATGAGCTGGCTGTCCTTGTCAGCCCACTGGTTCATTCCTTCTTCATACGTTTCAGTCGCTTTCTGCAATGCATCCGTTGAGCTCTTCAGATCGGATGTAACAGTATCAACTCGGCCCTTAAGTCGCGAAGCTTGCTTCTGGCTGGAGGCTTCAATCAGTAGACTGATCTGCGCAAGGAGGTCGGCGCGGTCGGTCTCGGCTGCTTGTCTTTCTTCGTCCAAGGCCTTTTCTAGTTCCGTCGAAGCAGAATGATTGCCTTCTATAGTTTGACGATTTGCTTCAAGCAGCTGAACCCGGAGTTGGTCGATTTCTGTCTTTTGTGTCTCTAAATGCCCTGTAATCGTCTCGAACATGGCCTTGAAATCTCGGCCTAAGCTGCTATAAGAAGTATGAAGCTGTTCTGAGTCAGTAACCTGCTTGTCAAGTATAACTCCGGATCTACCAACCTGCGCGTGAAAGTCGGTCAATTCGTCAATGACCTCCTTTGATATTCGCTCTGCCGCGGCCGACAGGCCATTGAGTCCTTGGCCAACCTTCCCCTTGACTTCTTCCCGCAGTACCTTGATTTCTTCAAGGACCTCGTTCATCTCTTCATGGGCCTTGGTGGATTGTTCCATCATTTCATTCTCGACTTCGTTCAATTGCGATTGAGATGCGCCGATCTGAGATTTACCACTGTCCACGGTTTCCAACTGCGATGTAACGAAATCCGTAATTTTAGCTGCCAGGCCCTGGATGAGAGCCGTATGCTCAGACTCGAATATCACAACCCTATCCTCAATCAACTTGGTTACATCAACAACATCTCCGGTCGACGCCTCCCATGTGTCACGGTTGAGATTGTGAAGATCCGACTTTCGACGCAGCTTGAGATGGAGGCCATTAACATGCTCAACAGTTCGGTCCAACTTAGACAAAAGCTCAGTACCGATGTCATGAAGTTTTCCCTCGGTCTCCTGATGTGCTTGGCGTAGCATTTCCTCTTGCTCCAGCTGCTTCTTCGTATCACGGAGGACAATCTCAGTCTGCTCCAGGACATCGTTTGTCTCGTCCAATGCAGCGCGAGTTTCGTCACTATCCTTTTTCAGATTATTGAAATTGCTTGTCAATGCAAAAAGCTCTTCTGTCTTGTGTTTCAAACTGGCTTCTTTGCTCTCGATCTTTGCACGCTGTTCCTCGTTGATAATCCGACGCGACTCGCTCTCCACCTTCATCTCTTCGTAAGCTTCTGCAGAAAGATAGACACCATTTCGATGTCTTGTTGCGATGAGATCGCTTTTCAATTGTTCGATCTCTAATGTGTATTCACGGAGTAGAGTTTTCTTCGGCAGGGTTGAATTGATTTGCGGCTTGTTGCGAATATTCTTGGCTCGGAAGGCATAATCAAGAGTAGAGATGGTTTCTTCCAGATTAGTTCGCGCTGGTGAGATGGTAGCAATTATACAGGTCTTGGTCTGGCCTCCCAATGAATCCTGAAGTAATCGCGTGAGTTTGGATTCCCTGTACGGGATATGCGAGCTTTTGTCGACCAAGGCATTTATGACACGTCCGAGTGTCAGCAGACTTTTGTTGATAAGACCAGCCTCGGCGGCACGCTTATTGTCTGCTCCGCTTCTTTGAATGTTTTCGCTACCGGCCAAATCAACCAGATTTAATTTCCCAGTGCTGATGTACTCATCGCCCGCTTCAGTTGTACGTTTGACGGATGTGGTGACTGTGAATATCGTATGACTTCGGGAACTCAAGTCGTTGCATTTGGTAGCAGCTACCTGTCGTTTGTAGCTTCCCCCACGAAGTAGTTTGATTCCAGCGGTCGCGGAATGAATAAAATGTTCTTCCATGCCTTGCACTAGTGTGCTGCTGTTGTGTCCCCTCTTTGACTCGTTGTCAAAGATCTTCAGGTTGGATTTATCATCTGGTGAAAGCAGGTCGCGTAATTCCTCGTTATACAGTTCAATGAATGAACATTTGACTGTGCTTTCCTTGTCCTCAAGTTTTTGAAACAGCGAATACAAAACTCGAGGTATTATTCCCGCATTCTCTGAAAGTATGCCGAGAGTGTCGGTCATGTCGCCTGACATGGTGTATGTCTTGCCCGTTCCAGTCTGGCCGTAGGCAAAGATAGTGCAGTTATATCCTGAGAACATCTAGCGTAACCACACGTCAATATCATAGCGTAAAAGTCAGTAAACAATGTTTAGAAAGTAAATACCTCGTTCAACATTGGCGTCACGACATCCTCATAGAGTGTCGCCTGATCGGCCGCTGGAGAAAAAACTTTGTCAAAGTGATACGCCTTATTACTAAGGGCATTCGGGCCCATCGAAAGCTCCACGCCAGTCACGCCTTCAGTCGAGACGACCACGGCGCTGTTCTCTTTGATCTCGCGGTCATTACGGCCACGACAACGAACCACGACGTGTATATTAGTGTCTTCGCTCCTACTCGGCTCAAAGTCTCGTTCTTTTCTTTTCGCTCCCGCAACCGACTGTACACTTGGAGATCTCTGTAGGCGCATAATATTGGTGTTCGCTGGCTTTAGCGCATCTGCTGGAGACTGCGATCTCTCGGGAATGTTTGAAGCCATACGCCTTGAAGGCTGTCGCAACGAAGGCTTCCTGGCGGCCGCCCCGGCGGTAGGCCGTGTGTATGAAGGCGGCATGACTGGACAATTCCAGAGCGAGGAAGATGTGGTGATATATGCTATACTTCCTAAAATGCAAGCATCAATGAGTGGATGTGTGCTGTGCGCGTACGCAGTGCGAGGCTGGCATGCAGGAAGGAACTGGTGGGAGCGGAGCGGCTTTTGTTTGGGCGGTCGATGGACACGGCAAAAGATAAACAAACCCGAATCAGGCTAGCGGCTTTCTTATCGATAAGCGTCATCCCATTCGGCTTGGCGTTCATCTGATCTTTTTATCGGGTCTTTTTCTTTCATCTGATCTCCAGTACTCCGCTCCATACGTATATCAAGCCATCTTCCTACTTCAACAAAACCTGTCCAGCTCTTGCTAGAACTGATCCAACGTCTCGGAGTGTGAGCGGAATAGAGCTAGGACTTGCGCCCGAGCCACATACATACATACAAAGGCCCCTCGCCCAGATTCTTCACATGTCCCGCCGACGTACAAATTCATGTAAATTAACGTTATGAGTGGAATTTGGGAAAATACAATCAATCTCGCCTATCTCAATTGGTAGAGTGTCAGACTTTTACATTGAGGATATCTGAATGTTCAGGGTTCGAGCCCCTGGGTGAGAGGCCTTTTTTTTTTTTTTTTTGGCCCAGAAAAAGTGAACTCCTCCGTCTTCCCTAGTGACTTTTTTTAACTTATGCAGATTTCACGTTACATATGAATGCACTTTGGGTCCTGAAAGGTTGATATCTCAGTCCGAAAGCCAACTCTTGCAGTCTGTAGCAATCTTCACCTTTCCGGGAACCGTCTGAGAGTTGCCGGCGCACTAGTACCTAAAATTCCGGGGCCAGCTTAGGGATTTAGCGAGGCCCCGGATGAACAGTAGGGCCCGGTTATTAGTGAATAAAACCCCTTAAAGGCCTCTGTGGCTTTAATAGATTGGGGACCCTGATGAACCCCAGTTCCGGTATAAAATTACCGGATCATAGCAAGGACGCTACGCGCGAAATCTTTCGGGATTTATTAGTAGAAAAAGTTTGATCGAAGCACTCGGTTAGTGATTTACATGTAAGCTGCATGTTGTACGAATTACAATTTACCCCATCTTCTTGTTTGAAATTGATAACGCTGGCCCTGCAGCTTAGCCATACAACGTCAAGCTATTCGGAAGTGAACAATCGATTGGAGAAAGCTTATCTGTGAAGAGCAAGATTCCAGAGCTGTAGGTTGGTAACGGCGAACAGCCAAATCTGGTTGCTACAGCAAGAAATAGTAGCGCAGCGAAAAGTTAACATGACATTCCTCCAAACTAATCATGCCACCAACGCTCGACTAGTCGCAATCCTAACGCTTGAAGAACACACAAGTAAGATATCAATAAGGACGAAGAACATTAAACCGGAAAACTTCGAAAAGTACTCGGTAGCTTTGAGTGTATATTGAAGACGAATCTAAAGATGCCGTCACCTTGACGATAGAGCGCTGCTCAACATGACCACGAAAAAGACCTTTAGCATTTGCCTTTAATTTGAAAGAAATCCATGGACAGAAAAACATGCACTTATATTAATTACACCACGATCAAGGCTGGGCTTGACATAAAGTGTGCATCTCGACCTGGCCTCTTCCTTCTTAAACCCTCTCCAAAGTGTCGACTTCCAATAACCCTCACAGATTTGGTAGGTCCATTTGTTTCATTTGACGTTGCATTGCGAAGCTAATAATGTCCGACAATAACTATGACTCAAGTTATCGCTCTTGCTTCGGCGCCGGAGACAGGCCCCGATTGTCTGGGATGCGGAGGACCTTGCACATGACTTCATTACGAAGTGCTCAAACCGCAATGGCAACGCGGGCAGACCATATTACAAATGCGTTCCTTGCAAAAATTTCCTCGTTTGTAATGATACTCGTGGGAATGATCCTCAAAACCCCCGCTGTTACTGTGGCTTTTCGAGCAAGAGACAGCTATCCGGATCGACGACAAGGGTTCGTCGTGGTCTGCACTATGTTTGCAGATATGGAACTTGCAGTTTTTACCAACCAGTGATCGGAAGGAATCAGCAGCAAGTGAGCCTGGAAAATGTGGATGAAGATCTTACACAGCTGCTCATACGATCATGCTTCATATAAGAATGACAATGCGGGATAAATAGGTATTTAATGTTTAACTCCATTACAAGCTCCCGGATTTTCTAAGATTTCAGACATGTCAACCACGTTCACTGTGGCCGATTTCTTCTCCAAGTTTTCATCCAGGCAAAAAAAAAAAGATAGTAAGGACGTTTAGATCGTCGCCTCATTATTGTCATTTTATTCATTTATTTATTTGCTTCGACTATACTGCTGTTTTATTCCCTAAAGCACAGACCATATTTAGGGTATTGGTGCAAATGGTGAGGCCATTGACAAAACCCTAAGCAAACAAAGAATATTGACGGGGACTCCCAGAAATTTCATGTCTAACAAACGAGCAGGTCCAGATTGAAATAACTTGCCACAACCTCTGACTTTTTTTCCTCTTTCCTTTCCTATACCTTATTTACATTTGCTGTTCACTTCACCTTCGCAACTGGTCTTCTAATTACTCTTTCTTCTTAACTATCTCCTCTGCTTGAATACTTATCACGACTTACTCGTTATTATCGACTCATTGAATCCATCACTTCCATAATGGGGAGCAACGAGAGCTCATTTACCTTTCATCTTTTTGGGAATGTTTTTCTAGAGGACCCAGTACATTTCTTGGATGACGAAGAGTATCAATTCTTGATGAGATACATGCCTCTAATACAAGAGTTAGATAACTCATGGCAGCATCGTATGTTATGTGAAGCCTCTCTGTTCTAGTCAGTTACTTACTTATAGCGGGTGAGTAGGACCATTACCAACCTGGGACATGAATGGCCGATTCGATCAGTTGGTCCACGAAGAAACCCAAGCTTGGAGACAGCTTGGAGTTGAGCGATCCCCAGATTTTCTTTTACGACCCAGCGGTTCTGTTAGTGCACCTCTCGCACTACATCTATTGAACCCGACATTTCACACTCTGAATCCATACAATACTACAATCTATGACCCAAGCAATCCAACTATGTTCCTACTTCAAGAACAGGGTTTCTCACCTGATAACTCGCTGGTGTTCGACCAAGTATGTCGCAGGGAGGAGACAAAGGATGTTCTCCGCTTCTGGGTTGATGAAGTCCAAAAACCCCATGATGATTTTGTCGTCGACCTGCGTCGAAATATGTCCGCTATTGTGGAAATTTTCTGGGGGGAGAACGTATGGAGGATGATGCAAAAACATTGTCATTTGGTACGATTCCCTCTATGGGGAAAATACCAGGACGTGAGGCTCTACCTAGAACTCGATGGTGAGAAATTGAAACGATTTGTTTTCTGGGTATGGCATCCCCAGTTCTTCTTTCAAATGCGCAGAGCGACAACAATAGGCGGGATATCAGACAGAACCCTTCAAGCAAGGACTCAAGATACAGCATTGGAGCTAGCTGCACGTTTGGCTGGTGTATCTATTCGAGGCAACTTCTACGAGAACTTTCCGCGGTACAAGTTTCCTCGCCTTAAGAAAGAGGCCTTCCAGGTCTTCAGCAGTCTACGAGAGTCCGCTCATAATGAGATGAAACTGGCATTCCCAGAGACGTTCCAGAAAGAAAAAGAGCGATTACAACGTCTAGGGGAGAAAAAAAGGGTTTATCGCCAACAAAGCCAATCAATATTGTCGGATCTAGAAGAGATTTTAGAAAACCACATACAGCAAAAACACGAATACAACAGAAGCAGCACCACCAACAACAGCAATAACAACGGGGATAATGTAAGTGAACCTGTACATTTTCTAGTTATTTCAACGCAAAAATCCTAGCCTAACAAGCGGAATAGGAGCTTTGGAGACTTCGTGGCCAAAAAATCAAGGATTTGGCACAGTCATGGTGGTTTTCTCTTGAGAGAACTCGCTATGATCAAACTGATCCTGAAAATCCCGAGGATTCCGCAGATTCTGGCTGGTTTAGTCTCCCTGCGGAGATCATCAACTGGGTCCAGTCCCAAGATGGGCTGAAAATCGACGGGAAACCAATCGCAAGCAGGTTGGAGCTTGAAACAGCATTTCGACTCCTTCTCAGCAGTGAAGAAACACTTGAATGTGGCAATATTGAGGCTTCGCCGATTGAAGAATTAGTCATTCGAGTGGCATGCGACTATGTCTACTTCACTGCCCGCAAGAGAAAAGGTTTTATCTACGAGTTGACAGTGCCTGGTACACCTGTCATACCAAGAAAATGTTCGGTCTGTAAAAGCAGAGTTCTTGATGACGCATTTCCCATATTCGCCCTAAATAACAGGAACTATTACGTCCTCCAGACAACCGAGATTATCGGGTGCGGTCTGCCAGGTTGTAAAGGCAGGTCACAACTTGTCCCAACTAACGAGTGGCAACAATATTCGCTAGCACTTCAAGCAAGATTGGAAAATCTCCCGAACACTAACGGACGAGCTGATTGGAGTTCTTTTCTTTGCCGTTCAGAAGAGGAACTTGATGGTCTCCCAAAATCCATTCAGTTAAGATGCGGATCATGTAATGGTCCCAAAAAAGTCGGCTATCCTCGGTGGACGATCGAACTAGACCCTCGTTTCGTTATCCCAGCTTTAAAATGTATCGGCTGCGGTAGAAGAAAATGTTACTTTTACCCAGTTGACAGCCAATGGGAAACCGTTCAATCAAAAGTTTTGGCACAAGTGTGGCAAGAGATTACTGAGAGTAAATTGGACCAGAGTGTTGTCCGAGATGCTATTCTTCGAAAAGCACACTTTTCTGATGTGAAAGGCCTGTTGCTAAGGCACAGGTTACGTGTGCGAGAGAGCCAACATGGCTCGAAGCGAGCCGAATAGTAGTACGGTACGACTACACGGAGTACGACAGACCGCATCAAGGAATGATACACATAAATATTGACGGAAAAGGCTCGGGGACCTGGTCAACAGCAATATTTATGCGCGTAGGAGATTGCGGGTGTTTTTGTTACGTGTATTTACGCAGATTTTGCCTACTTTCCCCTCTTATGTACGTACCAATTAATGAGATGTCGTTGCCAGATGAGCTTTAATGTCATACGACTTATGGTTACTTTGATCCACTATAATCCCCTTTTCTAATCGGCGAGTAGAGTCAGATTTACTTGTAAGAAATCTGAAGGTGGGCGCGCTGTGAGCTACATAGTCCGAAGGCCGCACTGACATCAATCAGTAGTAGCAACAGGCGGTGTTTACAAAGGGCAGGAGATGATAGCAATGCTCTATCCTTGGAACGATAACAACTTTGTTTGAGTAGATGTACATTATGGAGTGAGCCAAAAAGTGATAACTACATGGTGCGGGGTGTGCCTAATTCGCAAGGCTTGCATCAAGGGTCCCAGATCGGAGTCCTCTGATTGGCTAGTTGGCTGGATGCTGCTCTAGTTGCGCATCCTCCCTATTTGTGGAGCGTCTGAGTTTCTGTTTCTGAGATAATGGATACCCCCCTTGAGAAGGCATGTTCATATTCGAGTACTGATAGGATTCCAAGCTCATGGAATGTTAGGGGCAGGTAGTTATTTTACTGATGATAGCGGCAAGCTGGCGAAGCGAAAGTGAGTGCCTAGAAACGGCAAAAAAAAAAGGCTCTGGGGAGGATATCCCGATTTCGCTACAGCCCTAACCTAACACAGAGTCAATAGGCAGTGCAGCAGCCTTTATACTACGTGACTACGTGACTCATTATAAGTTCATAAGTTGTGCGCAAGTTAATAAGCAAGATAATGGAAAGTAAAAATAAAAAAAAAAAAGCTGCCCACTGCAGGAATCGCACCTGCGATCTCTCCATTACAAGTGGAGCGCCTTAGCTACTTGGCCAAGCGGGCATGATTGTTGCTAGCCGCAGCCCTTTATAAACCTCTAAGAGTAAACTACAATTTGAAGGGCCCCTTATCCGAGCCTGCTGCCTTATCAGCCTTATCGCTCTTATCGATAAGCGTCATCGGTCGTCAGCGGACCGCATCCATTCACATGATCATCAGTCTGCCATCGCCGCCTTATTTTCGTCTCTTCCACAATTTCAGCTTCGTTGTCTTCATCTTCTACGTGCTCATCTATTACTTTGCAACTGTAGAAGCTTAGTTGATGTTTCTTAGCGCTGCACTTGTCATGCACAACAAGTGGTGACGTCGGCTATGTCAACTGCTAGCGCGCCAGCAGCAATGCAGGTGTTTCCCGGACGAGGCTTGGGTGGTCTGAGTAAGTATATCACTATTGTCTACGCCGATGGGAGATGAAGGAGACTTTTCTGACGATTCTTAATTCTACGACAGCGTTAGGAAGCTCCCTCCATAATGTATTGAGTCGCGTCAAAGCACGTCCTCAGACCTACCCCGCTATCGACATCGCATACTCGTCCGCCGAACCGCTCAACGAACCTGTAATCTTAAGCCTTTCCAAGAATGGGCTGAGATTACGATTTGATGGTCCTGATCAACGCCTGCGGTTAATCGAAGTCCTCGACTTCTCCAAGGTGTCTCTAGTTTATAAAAACCACGACGTCGTGAAACCCACCAAGCCGCATGAGCAACAACCATCATCTGCTGGGCCAAGCTTTCGACATGTATACAATCGACTCTTTGGACCGTCTTATCCCGGTGAATATATCCCACCAACTGATGATTCTCTATACGGGACCTACGTATTGTCCTATCCGGGCGTGGCTTTTTCATTCCCGCTGCAGGATTCAGCCTGGTCCGATAACTGCGATTTTGTAGCCTTGCTCTCGTCTTCTGCCGCATCATCGGCAACTTCGATGGCCATATTTCAGGGACCTTCGTGGTCTGAAGCGCGAAATCAGCTATTCACCACACCGCCGCAGCTGCCGCGTTCGCCGGCATTGATTGGGAAGGGCAGGGAATCCGTCCCAGACGAGATTGAGGAAATAAGAGTGCTGGGAGCAGGCAAGATTGAGCTGTCCCGGAGAACCAGCCCTCCACTCGTCATAACACTTTCCGAGACGACACCACAAGATTTGATTGCAGAACTCGGTCCGCCCGATGCAATATACCGCAAACACGACCGTCGTATATCGATTCATAACGCTCGCGGGGTAAACCAACCACGACCGCTCAGCCCCTCTCCCGGCCGAAGCCTTGATATACCAGATACAGATCACTCTTCAAACAATAGCCCAGTCGAGGACTCTGACGACGAGGCCTTTCCGAACGCGAATTTTGATCCTTCGTCTCTCCCAGACGAATGCTTTTTTAATTATTTCCACCACGGATTCGATGCCTTTATTTCTCATCCCACGCCATCTGGACCGGCGTTTCCGGGCTCCGGCTTAACAGACCTCCCACCGCCTACTACTGCTGCTTCCCTAGTTACTGTTACGAAACTCATCGTCCATGGAAATGTCCCTGGCTCGTACCCGTTCAACCGGTACCGCAGAAGTCGTTGGAGAATCATTCTAGACGATTCAACACAAGAAGAAGACCTGACCTCGGAAACACACTACGACGACATCTCCAAACGTCTTCAACAAGTTTGGAAGGGATCATACTCATCGACCTCGGAGGAGACGGCTCTCCAAAGGGGCATGGTCTTGAACCGAGGATGGGGGGACAGTCCAGAAAGCAGCGTGGAGTTTCTAGGCGGCTGGGAAGAGAGCGGCGGAGGCAAGCATCGATCGGCATCTGCAGGTCCAGATGGCAGTGGTCAAGGGTTGGGCAATACAGAACTTTTTGGCTTTCCGGGTCTTTTGTTCGAGGTGTTGAAGAATGGGGCGGTTAGTTCCATGACGATATATTGAAGAAACATTATTTATTTATTTGGATATCACGATATCACCCGTTATTTTTGGCGTTTGGAGTGATATTTAGTCTATGCATTTTACCTATTTGGTGTAAATTACGATTACCTATTCCCCTAGAAGAGTGGCGATGTTAATGACTTCAATCCATTTTATATTTCTGCTTCAATTGCAACTTTCAGAAGAGCTGCTCTAATCTGACCCGGCATGACCGTATGAAGGTGTAGAGTATATCAGAACAGTCGAATAAGCAATATCATCAAACAATATTATTAGAACAATTTATAAGACAGAAATATTGTTGTTCTCATGGGTGTTGTCTGAGAAGCTCCATGAAGAGCTCCGGCGGAAGCGGAGCTTCTCATTGGATCCCGCGCGGTAAACATCCCGGACAGCGGACTAGCGAAATAATTTCTCTGGCCAGCAACAGTACAACACCGACGGCAGCATGCATTGATCTTGCCAGACTTTTCCATCACCACCCATTGCCATCACGCAAAACCCAGGGGCAGGCACATGTCTGCTGCTCCCTCTGAGCATGACGCGCTCCTGGACCTCGACGCTCAAACTCCCTCGCTCGTCCTTTCCCGCCCGCGTCGCCGTCGCGGATCGAACGAAATACCTGCGACGATGCACTGACGACCTGTACGCCTGGCAGCGTGAAGCTCGCCCTGCAAGCGAAACATTTATTCTACACGATGGCCCTCCGTATGCGAACGGCGAATTGCACGTGGGCCATGCGCTCAACAAAGTCCTGAAAGATATTATCAACCGTACACAATTACGTCGAGGGAAACGAATACATTATGTCCCCGGCTGGGACTGCCATGGACTGCCAATTGAGCTCAAGGCTCTTCAGGCTCAGCAGCAAGAGCGTGGATCGAGTCTTGACGCCAAGGGATTGGGATCAGCGGCAATCATTCGCAAAGCCGCGCGAAATCTGGCGGAGAAAACGGTCCAGGAGCAGATGCGCGGATTCCGCGAGATGGGTGTCATGGCAGACTGGGAGGGCCACTGGAAAACACTAGACAAAGGATTTGAAATGAAACAATTAGGCATTTTCAGAGAAATGGTTGATCGGGGCCTGATATATCGACGATTCAAGCCGGTTTACTGGTCGCCCTCGACGAGAACTGCATTGGCCGAAGCCGAGTTGGAATACAATGAAAATCATGTCTCGACAGCAGCGCTTGTCAGGTTCCCGTTGGTCAAGGTTCCGGAACAGATAAAAAGCAATCCATTGATAGATGCGACAGCTTTGAGTGCTGTCATTTGGACTACAACGCCATGGACACTACCTGCCAACGCCGCCATCGCCGTCAGCGAGTCGCTCAACTATCTGATTGTTCAATCAGCCACACACGGGCAATTGTTGATTGCAGAACCGAGATTGGAATACCTCCAGGAAATGTTAAACGAGGAACTAGCGGTCCTAGTCCCCTCCATTCAGGGCTCTGAGTTGTGTAATGGAACGACATACCGACCGATATTCCCAAGAGACGGCATCGAAGAACAACCTCTTATTGCCGCTGACTTTGTGACGGCCGATTCTGGGTCTGGCCTTGTTCACTGTGCGCCGGGCCATGGCATGGATGACTATGAAGTCTGTCTTGCTCGGGGAATCTCGGCATTTGCTCCTGTGGATGACGAGGGGCGATTCACAGACAAAGCCATGTCCCATGATCCAGAATTTCTAGCTGGCAAAAGCGTTTTGGGAGACGGAAACTCAGCGGTTCTAGAATATGTTGAATCGACGAACCAACTGCTTTACAAACACAAATACGAACATAAATACCCTTACGATTGGCGATCGAAACGCCCAATCATCATACGTGCCACTGCGCAGTGGTTTGCCGACGTGGCCAACATTCGTGATTCTACTTTGGCATCCTTAGAAGATGTCAACTTTGTTCCGGCATCTGGCAAACAACGATTGAGGAATTTTGTGCGGAATCGCACCGAGTGGTGCATTTCGCGCCAGCGAGCTTGGGGTGTCCCGATTCCAGCACTTTATAATAAAACTACTGGCGAGGCGGTACTGACCAAAGAAAGTGTCTCTCACATTATGAATGTGATTGAAGAGCGCGGCATTGATGCGTGGTGGACCGACAGTCCCGAAGACCCTGCATGGATACTTCCATCCCTTCAGCAGGCATCCTCCTCCAATTATCGTCGCGGCATGGACACAATGGATGTCTGGTTTGACAGCGGAACGAGCTGGACGCAAGTGGAAAACGCTTCGAATGACCGCCCAGCAGATATTTATCTAGAAGGCACCGATCAACACCGCGGTTGGTTCCAGTCGAGTCTTCTCACCTACATTGCACACCAAGTTGCCTCTGGAAACGCCGCGACCGCCAAAGCGCCTTTCAAATATCTGATTACGCACGGATTTACTCTGGACCAGGATGCTCGCAAGATGAGCAAATCTATAGGCAACGTCATCCAACCAGATGCTATCATGAATGGCATACTACTCCCCCCACTCAAACAGAAGAAATCAAAGGGCGCAAAAGAACCAAAACCTTCGGACCCTGTCTACGATGCCCTCGGACCTGATGCTCTTCGCTTGTGGGTTGCCAGCAGCGACTACACGCGAGATGTTGTCATCGGGCAGCAGGTCTTGCAGACCATCAATACAAGCTTGCACAAGTACCGTGTCACATTTAAACTCCTCCTAGGTGCTCTTGGCGACTTTGATCCCAGCGTGAATATGCGCCAGTACCAGGACCTACATAAAATCGACTGCCAGGCACTGATGCAACTGACTCGACTAGTCGACACCTGCCGCAACGCCTTTGATAATTTCGAGTTCTACAAAGCCGTCAACGCCTTGAATCGCTGGGCGAACCAAGAGTTTTCAGCGTTCTATATGGAAACCCTCAAAGATCGATTATATACCGAGGCAGAAGACAGCGCGAGTCGACGCGCGGCACAGACGGCGCTGTTCCATATCTACACTTATCTGCAGGAGCTGCTAGCCCCTATTACGCCGCTGCTTGTCGAGGAGTCCTGGGAACATACACCAGAGTGGATCAAGACGCAACTCGAGCACCCGCTCCAACGAATAGCGCGCGCGACGCCTGCGGAGTGGGTGGATGAAGCAATGAACAACGATTTCGCGGATTTGATGGCGGCCAATACAGCTGTAAAGGCGATCCAAGAATCGGCTCGTTCGAAGAAGCAGATGGGCTCTTCGCTCCAGTCGTTTGTCCACTTTGAGCTTCCGGATAGCGAGGCATTGTCTGTCTTTGAGCGCTATCTTGATGAACTCCCCGATCTGTTTGTTGTTTCTTCCGTGACACTCGGCGTGAAGGGACAGGGTCCTGCTAGCGAAATCGCGGATGCTGAATGGAGTTATGCTGAGGAATTTGAGTTACCGCGTGACAACGACAAAAAGGCGACTGTGCATGTATTTGCGCCAAATCAGGCGAAATGTCCGCGATGCTGGCGGTATGCTGTTGAAGTGCCAGAGCCAGCACAGACAGTGGAAGAGACGCCTCTATGCCCGCGATGCGACGACGTCATTGGCAAGCTTGAGCAATAGCTGCTCATCAGCGATGTATAGTTGTACTATAGAATAGATAATCCCGTCTATAAGATGAATGTATAGCATGTACGATATGTGGAGGTTCTTTTCTTAGCTTCTGAGCTAATGAGTATACTTTATGCACTTTTTATTAAGATTGTACTGCAAAGTTGTTGTTTTGTCTTTGGTTTCTAGCAACAGTGACGATGTGTTTTTTGGTCTAGACCGGATTAAAGAATGTCACGCGTAACGATGACCGACGGCTGACATCAGTCAAACAAACAGTCCGTACCATGGAAAACTGTCCAACGACGATGAATACATGAATATTTTATGTGGGCATGGCACAAAAACAGCCGTGGCGTATTCTTTGGCCAGGTCGATTACTCGTCGAGATGCTACGTCATTTGCCTCGATGCAGCATCATCCATCTTCTTATTTAACGATGCACGCCCTTGGTTCAGCCAACTTCCTCCAAACACTTCTCACAGACAGTGCAACTTGTTAAGCGAAACCTGCAACTGAAGAATAACGATGATCGTCACAGAAATAGCAGACGCGTTCAAGCACACGGTGCCGCTGCCCACGCAGACGTCGTCTGTTGCTCCCATCCCAACGGTGATACCGACCGACTTTCCTGTTGTCCAGCACATCCACGATACAGGAAAACGCACACTATGGTTAGTACTCCAGACACTGTGTCTTTAGAAAAGTGCAAACTGACAAACATGGTAGGGTTGTGGTGTTTCTCATGGGCCTCTCGTCTCTGGCCTTTTACTACCTTGCGGCTAGAGTGCGAGTGGTATGTCTCTTTAAAACACCATTATATCTCGCAGGTATACTGATGACTCCAGCAAAACCGCCTCATCCACACCCTAACCGCCCTCATCACCACCATCTCGTTCCTCTCCTACCTCGCTATGGCTACCGGCGAAGGCACAACCTACAAACACTCCATCGACCACCGCTCCAACGAAACCGTGCCGGACACCTACCAAGAAGTGCTGCGCCAAATCTTCTGGGTGCGCTACCTAAACTGGATCCTCACCACGCCCCTCATCCTGATCAACATCGCCCTCCTCGGCGGCCTCAACGGCGCAAGTCTGGTGGTTGCAATAGCCGCCGATTTGATCATGTTCGCCTCGGGCCTGGCAGCCACGTTTGCGCATAATGAGCGTCGCTGGCTGTGGTATGTGGTTGCCTGCATTGCGTTTTTGACCGTGGGTTATCAGGCTGGTGTGAATGGCGCGAGGGCGGTAAGGAGACGATCGGATCGGCATCGGGCGCTGTTTACGTCGTTTACGGGTGCAAATTTGTTGGTGTTTGCGTTGTATCCGATGTATGCTTATCCTCCTTTTCTCTCTTTTGTTAGGTTGTGCTGGAGCTAACGTGAGAAGTATCCTGGCTGCATCCCCCCTCAGTCGTCGGATTAGCGTCGATGCCGAAGTGGTGGCATGGGCAATCCATGATATCCTGACGCAGGGACTGTTTGGCTATTGGTTGCTTATAGGTCATGATAGAAGTGATACAGGGTAAGCCTCCTTCTTCCTATTATTTTGCTAAGATTGATATTGACGTTGGCTCCAGTCAACTTTTCGTCGATGGTTTCTGGTCCAATGGAATCAACCATGAAGGTGCACTCCGCGTGGGTGAGAACGAGGGTGCGTAGTTGGCTCGTAGAATGCGAGTCATGTCGAGTGATGTCTGGATGGTAGTTTGCCAAATTGATGAAAGCTGTGCTTTATTGTAAGCTGCGGTTGTAGTGGAAGAAAATTGTAAATCGAGGTAGGGAAGGATGTGAAACAAACGATCTAGGTTTTGGATAAAATGAATAGTGACAATCAATGCGAGATGCTATTTTCTTTTTTTAAGAAGAAAGAACTGGAGATGTAAATGATAGAACGTAGTAACCTGCCCATTGCTTGACGGATATCTTTACGGTCAAGCCCTAATGAGGAGGTCTTCCGTAACATCCATGGATTGATATTTGCAAAAGTAGTGACTACCACGAAGAGTGTGTACAGTATGCGCATACAATGGCATATTTTAATCTACAAATTACATTACATAGAAGCATAGATGAACCGAAAAACCTATTCTTGACATTAATGTCCTCCCATAACGAAACCTTTCATTGATGCCAATGAAAAACATAAGCTCTCCTTCCCCTTCCTTGGCCGATTGATTTGCGACGGAGAATGCAGATACATGGCCAACCTCAGGAGCACCCATAGCAGCACTGTATCCTCGTGTGTAGTGCCATGGATTGGAGCCCTTGGGTAACTTTATCGTTTCCACCAACATCGAACTAAGCATAAAATAGCGCCACCCATCGTCAATTCTCATCAAGCGTAAAGTCATAATAATCGTAACAGACGTAAGAACACAGTCCGTTCCATCTCTTCAGCTCTCTCTTTCATCCTCCTCAATGACAGCGCTGACTGGACGACTGCGAAAGTGCCACGGGAATCGCGAGGTCCTAGCCCTGCTGCCACTCTGTCTGGATGGCGATGGCGACGCAGGCGAGGAAGAAGACGAGTCGACGTGTCGTCGTCGACCCCGGTTTTCATCCACAGCGATATAGCCAATGGAACAATGACGGCCACGAGACAACGTATCAGCAGCTGCAGTCGCAGTACGCTCTTCGACCTTCTTCCCCCCCTTTAAGGTGACACTCCTAACCTGCCTATCACCCGGTGAAACCTGTCGCATAGAAGCCATTCTTGCCGTTCTCGTCGACCCATCAGCACGAATCTCGACACCATCCATCTCATGCGGGAGGTAGAAACCGGCATCATAGCAGTCCACCAGCGTGATTGAGCGTAATCTCTCCCCATCGAAGCAGCTACAAAATGGAATGGCGTCGACCACAAAGCCACGCAGCGTCAGATGCACAATGGGCAGCAACCGCGTCATCCAACTTTCGAATTCGGGGTGCGTATGTGCGAGTTTGGGCTTTGCGAGTTCGATGACGCAGTTGTCAAAGTATTCGCCGTTGCCGTATTGTTTTTTGATGCGTCCTTTGCCGTCGCCCCTATCCAATGTTAGTATGCACGTCTTCAAAGGAAAAAGGGGGAAAACTCACGGTGAAATATAGGCACTGCCCTCCTGCATACTAGGAACCCAACCCTTCTCGATCCTCCGCCAGCCCACGCCAGGCGTCAAAGACGGCTCCTCAGCCATCCTCAACTGCAAATCTTCAAGTCTCTCCATTTTCCAAATGGCCTGAAACAGCTGTTTCTGATATGACTTGAGCATGCCCGTAACGCGCAGACAGCGAAGACCCACGAACGATTTCAGTGAACTCAGATATTGCTCGTTGAGAGGGCCGATTTCGGCTTGTTGCCATAAATCGATCCACAGGTTTTCGTGTCTGCTGATTGCGGGCAGTTTGATTAGAGCTGCAAAGTCTTCGGCGAGGAATATGGGGTCTATGGCTGATGGGTCGGGGATGGATGTTTGTTTTATGGTGTTATGAGACGATGACGACGATGGAGAGTTGGTGTCATCGTGAGGAGGGGCTCTTTTTTCCTCTTGATTCATACGCACGATCAGTCAATGTTGCCCAAGGATGGAGAAGTTTGGATAATCTCACCTTTGGTAGATGGAGTGAGTGATGCAGAGTCAACTCGAGATGAGCCTGTTTGTTGTTTGTATTGTAAGCTTCATATTTCTCTCGACTCAAGTTGAAGGAGAGAATCTTGCTCACCTGTTTCTTGCGGGGCGTCTGTCTCGAGTTTGCTACCACCCCTCAAAGGAGAGACATTCTTGAGCTCGCTGTGTCGCTTGAAACGAGAGGCAGATAGCCGTGGGATGACTGATCGTTTCTCACCAGATTCTCGAGCCATGAGGAAGCTCAGCTGAAGCTGAAGCTTTTCGATAGGTGGTTGTGAGATGTGTAGAGTTGTTGCTGGTGGACAGAGGAAGAGATGAGGCAAACTTGAGTGGGAGGAGGCTGTCTGGAGGTCCACTACTTAAAAGGAAAGGCCAGGCAAGGAGGAGAAAAAGTCACAATAAGAACATAATATCAACTAGAGATGATAGTTTCTTTTGAACATGGAGGCATTCACTTGAATAGTGATGTAGCCTTGCAGGCAGTAAAATAACAGTATATATAAAATATACAAATGAGAATGTGAATATCAACCAGAGTAGAATGATGAATGAGTGATAAATGTCTGATATAAGGAGAATGATTATCATCCCAATGCAAAACAGAGCATCCTGAATACTTCCTATTCATAAATATAATGCTATTGGCAAGGCCATTCACTGATCAGTTCTTTTGGAGGTGACCACCAGGCATCTTGATTCATTCATTCATTGACAGTCAAAAAAAAAAAAAGAGAGGAGATTGTTGCCGGTATCTTCCACATTCCAGACGACAACAATAAAATAAAGAGAGAAAACAATTAGATTCAAACCGAAGTATCAAGTTGCAATTCTCATTGTTTTCTTTATTCATTTTCTATTCTGTCGATCTGACGATCTCGTGGTGTACCTGCATATAGCCTCGTCCATGGTTACGCAAAGAGAGGACATTATGTCATCTGATAGTCGAGGATATGTTTTATAAGCTGTTACATAAACCATCTCACTTCCTTGCCTACACAGACCCTTGAACTCGGTCGTTGAGCATAAATGTCTACCACGACATTTGGTGTCGTGACTATTCCAGCCCTAGACAGCCAACCCGAATACGATCTACGTAGTCTCCCCGAGGCGGCAAAAAAGGAAAGTGGCGCAATGCCTTGTGAGGTACGAGGCCGTTACAGTGAATTATTCTATTCGAGAGATAGCAGAGCAAACAAAGCCTTGTGCCAAAAGCTTATAAATTGTGAAAGGGGTAGGAAGGAACCCTAATAATATTGCCCTACTTTATGTACAGAAGGGGAAAGGTGCGGCTGTTACAACATTTTAGTCAGCTTAGATTTTTGGGTGAAAAAATCAGCGCATTTTGAACTTCCCTCCTGTCCTGAATGCAAAACTCGCGGAGCAAAGTTATGTCTGTTAAGAGAGAAAACAGATTTAAAAAATAAAAAAAATTCCGGTACCGGGAATCGAACCCGGCGCTGTCGTGAGCATTGTGATTTGGACCACATGAGAGACGACGATGTTACCGATACACCATACCGGATTGTTGAAGCACAAGGACTAATATAAACTCATATACTCCACTCCGTACCCTGCTACAGATAGCTGGACACGAATAACCTCCAGCTTGCCTATTTGTTAACTTGCGCACAATATCGATTGATAACTCCATCTTTCCCGAGCTTTCTTGGTCGGCCTTTCCTGTGAAGGAAAATGGAAAGGAATTAAGAGATCAAAGAAGAAAACGAGTGTACCATCACTTTTTGACCAATATTTTTTCCATATTCAAGTATGTAGTTAGCTAGATACTTGGTGCCGTCACTGCCGTGACCATTCAAGCCCTAGAACCAACCAACACATCACGAACGATCGGCGCGGGCGAATACATACGAGGCTTCCGGATGGATTAGTTCTCCACCCCGGACGAATGCCAACATAAAACGATTGCATGAGCTGTGACTCTAATATTAGCATTGCTTTAATTGCTTTAGTATAGGCACTCAGCTGAACACCAACGTAAGCACTATCTATGCCACCGCGACCGCCACTCATCACACGTTATCCCAAGATTTACCTATATATAAAGAAGTTCCAAGGTTGCAGCAAACGGACCTCACCTCGTTGCCAGTCTATTCCATCGCAACTCCAAAAGTCGAGTTGACGTTAACAAGGTAATTATACAATGGCGATTGAGGCAGAAATCGAAATTGCCGCGCCCCCAGCGAAGGTGCGAGAAATTGTATGTATATATATCTCTTCTCGCAATTACCTGCCTATCTACTAATAAGATTACACACACAGCTTCTCAATTTCTCCAATTACTCGACATGGCACACCACATTCTTCAAGTCCGTCGAACCCGAGGCGAACTCATCACTCAAGCCAGGCGAGAAGATCAGCTGTGATGCCGATGGCATGAAATTCGTTGTTACCATCACGGTTAGCTCTTCCCTCCTCTCTCGAGTCTCTAGAGACCTTTTAATATGTAGCCAGCTGCTAACAAAGAATCTATTCATAAACAGCAAAACTCAGAGGATATCTTCCAATGGCAAGGCCCGCCAGTCTATGGCGTCGCCGGTCTTCACAGCTTTTACTTCAAGCCGGCTAATAGTGATGGCACGGCAACCATTTTCAAGCAGACGGAGGAGTTCACGGGGCTGATTGCGTTCCTTGTGACGCCCTCGCTGCTCGGGAGAGGGTTATCAAACCATTTCAAGCAGTTTAATAGCGATCTCAAGGCGTATGCTGAAGCGTCTGGGTAGTTAAGCCTTTGTTATATATGCTCATAAGATACCTACATACTGTACCTATGCACCTGATATATTCAAGTAGATCAATCGATACAGTTCGATCCGTCTCGGCTACAGCTGCAAATGCAATGGCTGATGTAGGACCAATAATGCTTGTATTTCCAGTAGTTAGGTATACGCTAACAGATCAAGCTTCTGTGATCCCCCGCCTACTTAAAGTAGGTCGGTAAGAGATATCTTAAAAAGGGTAAAAGGGTGTCGTGCTCCGGCCATTATAAAGAAAACAAAGAAATAGGTATGCTATGCATTTTTTTGCCTGTCATAAAACCCAACATCTAGTAGCGCTTGCCCTCGCGCAGGACATCGCCGAATTCCTCCAGCGGGCTGCGGGAAAGCTTGGTCTCCTTCCACAAGTTGGGGGTGAGGAAACCGTAGGTGTTGCCGACGGCAACGAAGGTGGCCTTGAGTGTGTTTTCGAGGGTCTTGGTGGATCCGGAGGAGGAGGTGTAGGCGTCCTGGACACCAGCAAGTTGGAGGAGACGCTTGACGGCGGGGGAGGCAACGAGACCGGTACCACGGGGGGCAGGGATAAGCTGGTTGATTGTTAGTATGCATTGCCCAAAAGCCAAGCAAAGGAAAGAAAGAAAACATACTCTGACGCTGACGGAACCACACTTGCCGCTCTCCTTGGTGGGCAGAGAGTGAGGCTCACCGAGGTTGGAACCCCAGTAACCACGACGGATGGGCAAAACGCTGAGCTTGGCGATGATGATGGCGGCGCGAATAGCAGTAGCGACTTCCTTGGAGGTCTTGATTCCGAGACCGACGTGGCCCTCACCGTCACCGATGATGACAATGGCCTTGAAACGGGTACGCTGACCGGCACGGGTCTGCTTCTGGACAGGCTTGATCTGTAGGTCGAAAGTTGTCAGCAACTGTTCATCCAATTCCACCCGTATTTCCTGCATGACTGTGCTGCCCAGATCCATTTGTGTTTTGTTTCCTCCCATTTTCCCAAAGCAATCCACGCCAATTGCCTCAATCATGCCACGACCAAATATTGTATTGTATCCGTACCTTCATAACCTCATCCTTGAGCTTGGGCAAGAAGAAGTCGACGATCTGGTACTCCTTGACGGGGAGCGAGTGCAGGTAGATCTGTTCCATCGAGGTGATCTTGCCGGCCTTGACGAGACGGCCCAACTTGGTGACGGGCTGCCATTCCTTCTCCTCGCTCTTTGCGCCTCCACGACGACCACGACGGCCACGGCCACGACCGCGGTCACCACCACGGTCTCCACGAGATCCAAATCCTCCACGGCGGGGAGCAGCGTCAGCCATGATTGCTGTGTATGTAGGGTTGTCGGGGGGGGGTGTGTCGTGAGTGAGGTCGTTCGAGGTTGGATTGTCGTGATGCTCCTCTCTGCGAGTCCGAGATCACAGTGTGGCTACGGGACCCACCAGCAAATTTCCCTTTGAGGCCGCGGGCTAAGCGAGCGGGAAACCCTAGACACGCCAGCCCTAAGCCCTAGCAGCCTTCCCAATACGGACAGAGGCTCGGCGGCCAATCAGAAAACGCCCGTGCTTAGTCACGGCGTCTATCAGGTGACCCCGTTCACCGGGGCGGCCCCACGTGCCGCCTGCCCGCTGATTGGGCGGCGGCCAGATTCCCCCATCCTTCTGTTTAGTTGTTTTTCAGATCTACAGCGCTGTGCGCGCTTGTTACTTGCCTGGCTGGCCTGGGCTGCTCCAGAGTCCTCCACCCCCTTGTCCAACCTGCTAATTAGTGCTGTGCTTCCCGGCCTAATAATCGCTGCTGCTCTAGTCTGTCGTCATGGGCCCGTAGCCATTGATTCCTTTGCTCGACTTTCAAGGCCGACTTTCTTGTTCACATCCAACCCCGACATCAACAACATCAATCCTTTGTTTCCTGCAAGCATTCTATTGTCCTTTTGTTTATTTCCCCTTGTTTGCAGTCAATCCCTTTACTACACTTCAACATGTTGCGCTGGTGGGTACCCTGTCCTACATTGGCCGGCAAGCAAGAGCTGACTCTACTATGATATTAGGTACGCTGCGAAGATGGCCAAGCGGCCATTGCTCACGTCGAGCATCACCACAGCTGTACGTTTGGCTTATTGATAGGCTCCGGATCAATTGGCCTATGTGCTAAGTTTATTACTTCAGACACTCTTCGGAGCCGGAGATGTGCTAGCCCAGCAGGCTGTCGAAAAGAAGGGCTTCGATAAGCATGATTATGCCCGGACAGGTCGCATGGTTCTCTACGGAGGAGGTATGGTTATCGACCCGGCTTTTAGGTTTGTTTAGGAAATAGCTTGCTGACTTTGTGTGATTCAAAAGCCATCTTCGGCCCTGCCGCTTCCGCCTGGTACGGCGTTCTCCAACGTCACGTCGTCCTCAAGAGCACAGCAACGACAGTTGTGGCTCGTGTCGCTGCCGACCAGTTGATTTTCACACCCGTCAACCTGTTCTGCTTCCTATCGTCCATGTCCATTATGGAAGGCACCGACCCCATGGAGAAATTGCGCAAGGCATACTTGTCCACATACAAAACAAACTTGGGCGTTTGGTCGACCGTCCAGCTGGGAAATTTCGCGCTTGTGCCTCTAGAATACCGAGTGTTGGTTGTCAACGTGGTTAGCTTGGGTGAGTTGAACGTCTTTCGGCAATATTCCTTTTCTGCTGCTAACCTTGGCGCCATTGCTAGGATGGAATTGTTATTTGAGCTTTGTCAACAGCAAGGCATAATTGCTGCATTTGGGACCACTTTAGCGAAAATGTTTTTGGTTTAGTTTTACATAAAAGGGCAACAGGACATTCAGTCTGGTTTTGATGTTGGCATAACACATATAGACATAGATGGTCTTTTGCCTTGTGGCTGCGATTTTAGGAATATCTCTTTAGCATTAATACGATTTCAAGCACCTCTCTTTCTTTAATCCCTGCATCTATTTTCAACATGAAACACCCATTTCCCTTGCATGAACTTTTCATTGTCCACCGAGACTTTTTTATGGCGGAATATTGGCAGGAGGCTCGGCGGTGAAGCGATAGCGGCCGCAGATTGGGTGGCCAAAACAAAAAAAGTCATACGGCTCCGACGGCAAAATCCCCCCCAAAACTCCAAAAACTCGACGAGTCGACAGGCGTTGCGCCTTTTTTAAAATTACAGCATACGCCTTTTTGTCGTCTGCCTGGCGCAGAAATCTACTTTGACCGACCCTTTCATATCGCTGATCGGGTTTATTTGAACGTGGTTGTGGTTGCTTGTTCCCCGCAAGTCGCTGTGGAAGGAACGCTGCTTCCCCCCCAAACGAACGCCCAACTCACCTGCCTCCGCGCAAACAAAACACCTGTCCTCCTTTTCTTTGAGAAGAATCCCCTCTCAGATTCCTCTCACTTACACCTACCATCTCATCTTCGCTTCATATCGAAATATCACAAGCACCCGCAATCATGGCGACCGAGACTGAGAACGGCACTGCCCCTGCAATCAGCGAGAAAACCGGCCAGAATGGCGACATTGTCACTGTTTTCCACGACCCCGAAAACTTTAACGTCAAACACCCATTGATGAATAAGTGGACTCTGTGGTTCACCAAGCCACCAAGTGGAAAGGTATGTTCTCTATACTCTTATCTCTTTTAGGGGCAAAATCTGACCGACGACGACCAACAGGGCGATAACTGGAACGACCTCCTCAAAGAAGTGGTGACTTTTAGCTCAGTTGAAGAATTCTGGGGCATATACGTGAGCCGTCTACTACCCTTATTTACTTGAAATTTACTGACATCCTCGTCAACAGAATAACATCACTCCCACCTCCGAACTCGGTCTCAAGGCCGACTACCACCTCTTCAAGGAAGGCGTCCGCCCCGAATGGGAAGACCAGCAGAACAAGCACGGCGGCAAATGGTCCTACTCGTTCAAAGACAAGCGCGCCGTCCCCATCGACGAGCTCTGGCTGCACGCCCAACTCGCCGCCATTGGCGAAACGCTCGAGGAGGACGACGACAAGGAAGTCATGGGCGTCGTTGTCAATGTCCGCAAGGGTTTCTATCGTATTGGTCTCTGGACTCGCACTGTCGGCAAGTCTCTGCCCGGCGACAAGAGCACCGAAGCTCGCTCTGCTGCAAAGGGCAAGGAAGTGTTGGAGAATATCGGTCGTCGTTTCAAGGAAGTGCTGCGTCTGAAGGAGGCGGATGTCGTTGAGTTTTCGGGTCATACTGACAGTGCCCACTCTGGAAGCACTCGCGCCAAGGCCAAGTATTCGGTTTGAGATGGTTGAACTGGACGATGACGGACGACGATGAACGAGAGAAAGAAAGAATGATGAAAGGAAGAAAAAGTGATACCATGCATTGATAATGAATGGCCACCCCCCCTCTCTTTATGGAGGGCTAGTCATTACGATGATTTGAATCTTTTCTGTACCTGCCTGGCAAGGGGCAACTCACTCTTAAGATCTTGCAACTGGAACAGCGTGTATATTCTACATTTTCTTTGTAACGAACATTGAACATTGCAAATGAAGTCAAGTTTTTGAATCCGCTCTTCCCCGTTTACTATTTCTTGTAGACAGCCTATTTAAAAGATAAAAGAGACATTCATTAGCATTACCTACGTGAACTTGAATCTAGCACGAAACAAAACTGGCTCCAAGTCATCAAAACAAACAACAACAATCACCAGTCCTAGATGTAATGGATTACTGCTTCTTCTCAGACACCTCAGCCCCCTCAACAGCCGGAATACTCTCATCTATTACATCCAACGCATTCATCTCGTCTTCCTTGGCGTTGAGATGGCGGAACAACGCGAAGAAGACGACACCACTAGTGAACGAAGCGCAGGCAAGCCCGACAAACATCCACAAAATAGCCGGGTCGTAAGCAACAGGCGTCAAAGCCTCGCCAATCGCAGACCCAAAGGCAGTCGTCAACAGATAGAGTGACTGGACAAACGACTTCATGCTGGGCGGTGCCTTGGTGTATGCATATTCAAGACCGGAGACAGAGGTGAAGATCTCAGATAGACCGATCAGAATGTATGCAGGTGCCTGAATGGCGATATGCACTCGGTTCCCCTGAGCGACGCCGTGGATTTTGGAAGCAGCGCAGAGCGGCGATTCATAGCATGGACCGGAGCTGTAAATCAAATGCTGGATTATGGCGGCGTATACCATGGCCAGGGAAGCGACAATAAAACCAAAAGAGATCCGAGTAATTGGTCTGAATCGAATGTTGAGCCGGCGCATAAGAGGATAGACCAGCATTTCAAGAATAGGAATAAACACAATGATTGAAATGGGATCAAAATTCTGCATCAAATCATTGGGGATGCCGTGACCTTCCATTTGGCCAGCCTGGGTGACGAAGTTGTTGGAAAATTGCCCGTAGACAACCCAGTAAATTGGGAAGAAGCAAAAGACCCTGCAGGCCACGAGCGCGCGCTTCACTTGCTCGACAAAATGGTCGTCCCAGCGCAGAGTGCTGTGGTGGCCATGCTCTGCTTGCCAACTCGGCTTGGCTGCGTCCATATTGAAGTGTTTGATCATCGTGCCCACGACCCTGAAAGCATTGGTAATCACCTGGCCCTGTGGTGGGCGAATGACATAGAACTTGCGACCAATGATGAGAATGGCCATGCCACATGCAAACATGCATAGACACAGCAGATAACCTGACCAGAATCCAATGTCTCGCTCCATATAGGGGGTAGCCAGCAGCGAGAGAGCCCCGATATTGATACAAGCATAAAAGATCATGTAAATCCGTTGAACCGTCAGAGCAGGATTAATGATGACTCGTTCGCCCTTGGGTGTAGTCTTAACTTCCATCTTCTTGCGAGTGTATTGGTCGGCAATCAAAGGGGCGACGTTGCTTTTGATTCCACCTGTGCCCAAGCCAATGATGATAATCGCGGCCACGAAACCACCCAGACCAGCGCCATGTTCAAGAGATACGGGAAGCGAGGTGAGAAACAAGATTAAGAGACCAACGAAATAGACCGCACAGAAAAGGCAGATGGTCTTGTACTTGCCCAAATATTGATCGGCAACAACAGCACCAAGAATAGGGGTAACTTTTTTTCATCATCAGTATATGCAGAAATGCGATGACCAAGTGTTAGACTAACCATAGCACCAGAATTGAAAAAAGGTCGAAAGCCCAGTAGCACCCTGGTGGCCCATGCCTAAAGCACCGCGGCCTTTGCTGCCATTGAAGGGGCGTTGGATGTAGTTCTGGAACATGCCTGACATGCCGTAGTTGGTGAACCGTTCGCTCAGTTCGACCATTGCCACCAGCCAGGCAGATGCTGGCAGATGCTCAGCAACATGCCTCAGGGTGCGCTTCTCCTCTTCGGTGGGCTCCTCTCCATCAGCGCTGGGCATGCCATTCTCATCCACCTCGGTTTGCTCGACCTTGCGCGTATCTTTTATGTCCTTTGCCGCAGGGTCTCGCACAGAATGGCTCACGCGTTGAGCATCGTCGGACGAGAGGCGAAGTCTTCAACTCATGTTAGCATCTCGAGGCATACGTCATTATGTGCAGTATCTGTTGCACAGTGGGAAGCTTACTCTGTCACTTCGACGGCCGACATGGCGAACACAGTAACTTGTAGTCGTGTGAGCGTGAGAAGCGAGTCGATGAGCACCAGCGAGGAACTGCAATGGAGGGGTAGAGGTTAGGAGATAGACGAGAAAGAAGGGGGGAAGTTGAAAGGAAGGTTGCGCAATAAGTTCAGCGTGACGGAGCAAGGCGCAAACCTAAGCCTGAAAGGGAGCCGACGTCCCCGGTGAGAGGCTGGCAGGTCAAAGGCTTGTCCCCGAAGTCTGGATAAAATGAATGTTATTACTGTTGTGCGAGAGATTGATTGTGTCTTTGTCTTCTGGTCGTGTTGATAACTTGACGCGGCAGGAGAGAGCTTGGCCGAAAAAGGAAGCAGCAGTCCAGGAGAACCTTCAAAAAGTGTCATGCTATCTCTATCATTTTATGGTATATCTCTATATACACTCCATTCTATCTTAATTATATCCTTAATATGCTATTATACAACCACAGAGCGGAATATGTCCTCGCTTCCTATCAGAGATCTGGCGCCCATTTGCTCATTTGTCGAATTCGTTTGCCATATATCATAAACGCAAACGGAACTGGTGTCAGGGCCACTGCAATGCAGCCCAAGAGCGTCATTGTCCAGTTTATGTGCAACTTCTCGAACATCTGACGGTCGAAGAGTGGGCATGCTGCAGCGAACAAAGATCTTACAATGGTATTCCCTGCGAGGGCAGACGCTGCGCTGAAAATCACATCACAACCACAGTTAGTTTCTTCATCAGACAAGAACGGTGGAATATCGACTTACAATATAAGATATGAATCAATCAGATACATCGTGAGCTGCATGAAGATACAGAGCAGACCGAATCCGATAAAGACACTGGCAAGAGTAGGAACTATCCAGTGAACGCTACCATAATACCCCGTCCAGCCGAACCAGAAGAGTCCAACAGCAAACGCGATCCCACCAACACAAGCCAATGGAAGACGCCATTCGGGCACAGGGCGATTGCCGTTGGCATGATACATTCTAACCCACCGGGGAGCCACTGCGATGGACGCAACACCAGAACAAAGCATCCCTATAGCCATGCCAAAGAACGGTAAACTTCCCACCCCAGGGCTCATTTCGTGGACTCCCTGGAAAACAAATGGAAAGGCGGCCAGACTGATGTACATCAGCCCATAAACGAAGGATATATAGATGCCGACGAGAAGCAGAATGGGCTCCGTGACCAACATGCGCATTGGTCGGAAGAGGTTCTTCTCGATAAGTTCGCGGAAATTGGTCTCGATTTGCTCTTGTCTGGCGTGGATGGCCCAGTTCTTTGTGCGACGACGAAGATGTGCGGCCTTTGAGACCAATATCATTGGAGGATATGTCTCTTTCAGGCCAAAAGCAACAAGGACACAGGTGCTGAAGCCCATAATCACTGACCAATACCCATTCCATCGCCAACCGAGATAGGATGTCACTGTGAATGAACCAATAACCGGAGCTATCATTGGGCCCATGAAAACCGAACATGCAAACACCACGAGAGCGTAACTTCGCTGCTCAGCTCGGTACATGTCTGTATACATGGCAGCCACAACCACCAATGGTGCGGTACCAAACGCGCCCATGAAAAACCGAGAAATCATCAAGGTTTGAATATCCTTGGAAACCGCAGTAGCAGTGGCAAATACTGAGAAGCCAAAGCTACTGATCAAAAGAGGAGGTTTCCTTCCCATGACTTCTGCCATAGGTCCCCAACAGGATGCCCCAGTGGCATAACCCAAAAGGTAGAGAGCACTGGAGAGTACTGAAACTTCATAAGAAACGCCGAAATGAGCACCAATTTCATCAGTTGACGTTGATAATACGGCTGATGCAAACGTTGAGCATATACAAGCCAAAGCTCCGATGGCGGAGTGAGTGAATCTGGTAAGTTGCACAAGATTAGTTCATCCATCTGTTACACCGTATGCGGAAGGCTTACTTTGTAGAAAACTTCCAATTAAATGGATGCAACTCATCATCGGGGCCGTCAAAGTCGACAACAAAAGAATCACTCTCCACTGTTAGCATAGGGGGGTACGGCTTGCCGGCTCCGAATGCTGGAAGTGGCTCAGATTCAACCGAGTGCAAACTTATTTTATCTGATGAAGCGTCTATAGCATGCTGGAATCTATCGATATCCTGGGAGACATCTTCTGATTCCACTTTTTCTTCAACCCTGGATACCTGGCGGCCGGCCTGGGTCGCCGCACGCTCAAGGTCGATATCAAAGTCATCCATGTTCTGTCTTCTCGAGAAATATTTGCTTTGCACAGGACTTGAAGCGGTTGTACAGAAATGCCAATATTGTGCGACCTACTATTTTATACTAGACATTCCTTGAATAAGATGCCTCGGTGCCCATGTAACCTACACACTGTTGAGTAATCACATATCAAAAACCGCGGTTGCGAGCACACTCCAACCCAAATCCCGCCAATGGCGTCTTGCAGCGTGACTTGAAAGCCTATTATATTGCAGAATATCTTTAAAAATGTGTAAACAAAAAATAAAAGCTTTCTAATAACGCCAGCTTTGTGAATCATACTGTGCCGACTCCCGAGTGCCGCGTTCTGTATAGCTACTTGATATGTAATCCACGGAGATAAAAACTCAAGGCATAAATCTCTTATATTATACAGTCGCATTCGAAATTGCCTTTGTCTTTTACATATAGAGGATTTATTTCAAACCCTAGTCACATGATTATACTAAGCCATTTACAGATAGCGACGTCATTTGCTAAATATAGTATTTTGTATTAATCTAGTATTAGTATTTTAAATATTTATATAGAAATACAAGAATATCTGGAAGATTTAACCCTTATATAAACTTATTAAACAATAATAAGTAACAGATCGCTAGATCTGTAAATAACTTACTTACTTCTAAATCCCTAACAGCATAAGTAAATGTTAAGAATCTTAAAGCTTTCTAGTACTTAGTAAAGTTAAGTCAGTTATAATACTAGCGTATACTACCTTAATTACGCATAATTATTTATAATTAACAAGTATAGTCTACAGGTTATTATACTCCACATTAAGATAAGTTTAGTTCAAGGCTGACTTCTGTTTGGTTTCTAGAATATAAGCTTTATAGTAATAATAGATAATGTCTACAATTATACATCATAATTTAAATTAATCAATAAATAGAGCGCCCCCTACTCCAGACTACTTTAATAGCTCACTTATATACTCTCCTAGTCTATCTCCTTTGGATTCTTTGCAATAGGAGTCATAAAATTAGCTTAGATTCCATCTATTCATGGGCTAGAAGGAAAATAGAGAATATAATAAGTAGCCCCCAAGATATATTCACTATATAATTAAGTGGAAACTCATACTTAATTACAAAAAAGTAGGGAGTATGACGAGAAAGGATCTAATAATAACTTCTAGTAATTTCTAATAAAATAAACTAAAAATAAACCTTGATGATATATTACAAGCTAAAAGAAAGCAAAACCAATATATGCAATATAAAAATATAGATATTATAGTATCAATCAATAACTATACGCAAACTAAGCTTGAAAATTTCGCTAATTCTATAGACATTAACTAGGTCCTAGTAGAAAGACAACTATCTAAATGGAGTAATCTATTTCATATTAGAAAGCAGCTCAACGTTACCATTATATTTAACTTTAACTTAGCCAAGATTCCCATAATGACAAACCTCTTTCTATAAAATAAGATAAAAAGAGGGGCCATATAACAGCAACAAATATCATACTTATTAAGCATAATGCCTCTATTACTGCAGAAGAAAAAAGGACTAGGCAACCTTTGACCTGGAACCTTGTATATAAACTTATACAATATAATTCCCACTCATATCAGCTTTCTTCCAATTAGTACTGGGAAGATCTAAAGGACTATAAGTATTACAAACTTAGACAACCCCATCTTAAGTATTTTATTAACTTTATTAATAAAAAGAATAGTAAACTTAAAAGTTATAATAATATTGTTCAAGACATTTAGTATGACCTAATTCTAAAAATTAGGTAGGAAGGAAATTAAAAAAGACAAATGCGCTAATAGTAGGATTATACCTAGTAAATATCAACATCTATCTATATAACTAATAAATACCTCAATAGAAACTGTGCATAGGCCCCCCTCATTTTATCTAATTATATCTAGGGATCAAGTTAAAGCAGTAAGAAAGTACTGCAAATAGCTGGAATCCTAGTATACTAATAACTTATATAAAACTAATTTTTAGAAGGCTCGCAACATAATTTTGAAAAATTGTATAAATCTCAAGCTGATTCTTGACGATCCAAATCCTGTATTTTTTATTAAGTAAGGGGTTTAAGAAAGGAATTGCTTATTATTTTATCCGCAATATCCATGCATAGGCTAAAAATGTAAGAACATACTTTACGTACTGGGAATGATATTATTGACACAAAAGATTCTCTAGAGAGTGTAATGCATTACGTACCAACGGGTGTTCCAGGGGGCTTTTGATGTCTAGATCGGACACCTAGTTTTAACACAAAATATCACAGTAATACGTGTGCTGGCACACGTACCATTCGTCGTTTAATCGGATTTTTTGACAGCTTTGTCTTGCTGCCAATTGCATAGCTACATCTTTCTAAGTGTTTTTCGTGATGAAAGCATTCTATTTATGAATAATATCAGGCTAATAATGGAAAACACTGAACAGCACTACCGTACAATAGCTCAAATACATTACAGTACATGTACTACTATTCTATCTTTAGCAGAATACTTTTGCGAATACCCATATCTTCAAGACAGCCCTCGATGTAATTAGCTGCTTCATGGAGTATGGAAATTCCTCCGGCACAAACTCCAGCTTCAAGATGTTGCGCGAGCCCACTTAGCGTATTGAAAGATCGCACTGGCTTGGACTCAAAGTTTCCACGCAGCAGTGCTATGGGACAGTGAAATCGAGTATTTGTGTGAACAGGTGATTTCTGGTGGTCTTTGAGAGCCCGTAACGTTTTGAATGTTCTTAAGCACACATCACAACGGTTCCCATCGTTCAGGCCGAGCACATTGGCTGGCGGTAATCCAATATCTGTCAAAGCTAGGGAAGAAACGGATGTCCCAGGAGTATAAACGATTTCAGAGTTGGTGCTCGTGTCCGAAAATACGCTGCCATTATCTTTCAAGGCAGTTGTCTCAAGTGGATGATCCTGGGTATGAATCATCTGCTTGGTATCATGCGAGGAGATCAGTGTATTGAGTTGATCTCTGTCCATCCCAGAAATGCAGTTACCGCTCTCAAGATGATGTAGGAGAGATGAGGGACACCTGAAGTGTTTATGACACTTTGGGTCTATGCAGTCCAAGTCACTAAGGGGTCGATGAGCCAGCGATTTTTTATGTTGCTCCAATGAATTTTTCTTCAAGAACACCTGCTTGCATTCGTCACATGGAAATCCCTTCGGTGGAGTCTGAGTAGGCGTATGAAGCTTGTTCTGGAGATGTTGTTCTAGAGATGATTCATTCACAAAGTCTCGATCACAGTCACAGCAGTGGAATTGTCCCACATGATCTGGAGAATTCGTATGTTGTCGAAATGAATCGGTAGATGTGAAGTAAAGATTGCACGAGCGACAATAGCAATGTCCACTCGACCTTTGATGTTTTCTCAGGTACTTCAGGCTTCTAAATTTGGCATTGCATGATCCACATTGGTGGCCGTGAAGGGCCAGAGAGTGTTGCTTTAAACCTTCAGAGAAGATAAAGCTTCGGTTGCAGTCGGGGCACTTGTAATTGTGTTTTGCCCGCCCGTGCTGCCTGAGATCGGCTCGAGCCTTAAAAAACTCGCCACATTCGCATTTAAGCATAACGATCGTCGGGCTGCTTGGGTGATAGAGGCTTATTTTTGAGGTCAAATGGGCTCATGAACGACGTGGAAAAAATTGAGCCATAGTAGGTGAGTATAATGGCAATGAAAGCCATAGATATAGGGACCCCGCGCTTGGCATACATTGTTATAATGGGATTGTGACACCCTAGCCATTCTTCGCTTTTCTCTCATACGGTAGGTTGCATTGTCATTCATTCCTACATTGTTGATGGGCCCTGGCAAGACAACATCTGATTTGCTAGCATGGCACATTCTTCTGGCTGGGGTTTCCGCATTCATCAAATTTGTGCCCCATTGGTACGCAAGGATGCAACGTCGGCTCATGATAAATTGGAAGCATAGTATCCTCTTCCGGAGCGAAGAATATGACTTGTCCCAAAGCATGCAGAAGGGCAATGTGGTCGCGGAAGTGCGATTGGAAGGTTCCGCCTAGGCTGATTTGGGAGACCGTGTTGACTGCAGTGAGTGTCTTTGAGTTGTGTTTGTAGCGTTGAATGAGAGATAGGACTGCTCAGTCACAGACGCGACTGACTCCGTACTCGAAATTTCGCAAACTGTGCTGAAGTTAGTACTGTATTGACGGCAGCAGATTCAATGATGCTCTGGGTAGCTTTCTCGGTTGCTCGGTTTATTGCGTGGTCACGTTGCTCTTTCTAACAGACACTTGATACTGTATCAAAATTTCAAAAGGCTTTAATGACCATCGAAATTTATCTATCTGAATACAATCAAACGTGTAGTCCAAGTTACTGTATCCCTTTCTATGATCTCTTCTCATCCCTTACTTTGATCATGCCATCTTTGCGCATTCTTGGTCACTTATCGAACATCTGACCAATGAAATCAACCTTAGCTCGTGCTCCTCGTTGCATGCTGTCTATGCCGAAAACATTAAGGTCTCCGAGGTTGAAGCTGCAAAATATCCCTTATATTATTCTAGATCTCCCAACTACAGACCAGAATGGTTTTGTACATTTGAATCCTCGCATCTTATATTTGGATTTAGGCTTCTCACCACGTTTAGCCTCAGCATGTGTAACATCGTGGTCGCGCTGTGCTTCTCGTGCACGCGGAGGATGAGAAAGGCGAGCTCGTGCAGGGATTTCGACGTTTACAAGGATGGGAATGGCTACAAGAGCATCTACGACAACGACTGGATGATCGAGCACGCGCGGAACAACCTGGGCGGGCTCAGAGTCGATGTCAAATTCACGTTCTGCTTGACCTGCACATGCAAGATCAAGGACAAGGCCAAGTTCAGGGCCGACACTAAGAAGGTCAGCAATGCTGTCGAGGAGAGCACGAAGGACTGCTTGGGTAATTTCACAGTCATAATGCCGAATGAGGCCACACTCACCCAGTGGACCAAGTCTCAGTTTATGGAGATGGACACAGAGAACCCTCCAAGGACGATGGAAACCTTCCGTGGCGAAAGTTCTGAATCCATGGAGGTCTTTTCCTCCATGAAAGCTACTCTTCAAATGATGAGCAGAAGTATCACCGATTTAGAAACTAAATTAGATGCTATCAGCGAAGACGTCAACCGTTCCACCAAATCAATCGCTGAGACGAGCAGTGCTGAAACAAAGTCTTTTTTAACACGAGACGTGAAGACAGAGATTATAATGGCGATGCAAGATGAAAAGGAAGAACAGGAAAGAGCACTTGAACAGATCGAAGATTGCGATGAGGAGACTAGGTCATGGTACGTATTCTCCATGTGTAATTGTACGATAATACACTTCTAACGTGCAGGCGGTAATGTTATCAATAGCATTGAGTGCTCCACACCTGTGACCGTGAAATGCTTTCGTCAAAAGCACTTTCACTGGTGTACATCACACGCAAGAATGACAGATGAATATGGTGTTTGTCCCAAATATACTGCGAAATTCCATTGCAATGAGATAGAATGCGGTATGTTCCACTATACTATCCTGACTTATATGTCGAATATTTACTGATAAACCTGAATAGACAAATCTGAAAATGAAGCATGGTGGGAAGAAATGCAAGAGAATGCAATTCTAGGTGGACCAGGTTTCCGAGACTGAAAAATCACATACAGTGACTTGCAGTAAACACGCTCGCTGGTTTAGTCCGAAACTATTTGTGTGCAGCTCGCTGTACAGTAGTTGTGCAGTTGGAGAATAGAACTAATCATCTACTTGCAAATGATGTAGGTGGAAGCCACGCGCAGTAGAAAAAATTCCACAACCTATCATACATTGAATTTACATAATCCTGAATCTGTGCACCATCTGGTTGAGCCATGATAAATATGACATGACCATAAACCGTGGGTCTTGAAAGTTAAATCCCTTGCAAGCTTTCAATTGAATTGAGGTACAATATACAGCACTGAACAATACGATATCTCTGATCTCGAAGCTTATAGCCCGCCAGGCTATAGCCTAGGGTTTATTATTGTTATACCTGCGTGGCGGAAATGGCCTTCCGCGCTCTATTTCCTTTCACTAATAGTATAGACACATTTCCGGAGAAAACTATGGAAATCTTAACTAGGATCATTTTTATAAATTGACCGGACCTTCTTGATGTAGCCTTTCAGTTTAAAAAAGAACTCCTCAATAGGATTGAAATCAGGCAAGTAAGATAGTAAAAATAAGATCTTTACACCTATATCAGAGCATAAACGCGCAATAATCTCCAAGCAATAGAAAGGTACATTATCCATAATAAGCACTGATTTTGGTGCAGAGTACCACCCATAATACTACAAGAGTCGCGTGATAAAATTCTCAAAAACAACACTGTCAGTTGAGCCTAGATATATATTACATGCAATAGCGAGACCAATATCAGCACTGGCTTCCGAGGTTTATTTTACGGCCATTTTCTAAGGATGATATAATGTTTGTGATGCATTTACTTTTATTGTCAATGTCCGAAGATGAATGAGGCTAACTACAAACTGTGTCATAAAACAAAACAGCAACATATATACTTTGCCCTCGAATACAACATCTCAGCAGGACCTAAACAAAACATTTGGAGGAAAGAACTTTTACCGATCAACCACCGGGGACGAAATCGAGAAATTGTTAATGGACCTGGAAACGGATACCAGTCGTGCCTTTTCTGAAATGAAGAAGGAAGCAGAGCTATCAGGGGATGATGGGGAGGATTGCACCGTCATATTATCCGACAAGGATATCCTCTCAATAAAAAAGTTCTTCATAGTCTCATCTATCAGAACAGAGCTTTATCGGGACTGCATGGCTCAGCCACATGGATTTATGGCTACAACACCATCCATTGAGAAAAGAGAGGACTGGATCAATGTTCTGAAAGTACTTTTGAAGAGCTCTTCTGAAACTCTTTTAGGGTACGAGAAAGCCACGCGCCCAATTGAGCTATACCAGATTATTAGCAACATGCAGCTGTATATCTGGAAAAAAACCGGAGAGGAAGAGTTCTTGCTGGGAGGAGACCATCTTGTACACCATGAGGGTATGGTACGATATACAAATGATCGGAATAAACCAAAGGTAGCGCATCTGCTCCTTCCGATCAGTCCATCTGTTGTTGTGGCCGCTTGTGATAGCCTCTGCTGTCAACAAGCGAGTATGCTGTCTAAACATCAGCATGTGCCACCAAGGGAACATACTTTACCTGGCAGAAAAAAGCCTGGTCAAAAGGGATATCGACCTCCAAGAAATGTGTGGATATATCCAATTACAAATTGCGAGGAGCAACAGATGTTTATCATCAACACGAGGGTCTTCTCGTCCACACAGATTGTATTCCGCACCTATACAGCCTTTAGAAAGCTTGTTGACAGAGTTGTGGCCACTCAACGGGAATCTGATTTTTGCAACAGGCCAATTACAAAAATATGCGAGGATGACTATGAAAGTTCTCAGCCTAACCTGACTGGTACGACCGGAGCTTTAAACGAGCTTTTGGGACCTTTGCATTCATTTGCTGAAATCGGCACAAAAATCACCGAGGATAGCCAACTTCGTACGCAGGTTATCAGAACTATTATCTGTATTAGCTATGCCGTGCGATTCTATACTTCGAAACAATCAAGTTTCGAAAACTAGCATTGTGCAACAAGAAGGTTCAAGCATAGCGTTATAGGTGTGTATTGGAATTGTTTCAACTCGGAAGGAATGATTTTTCTGTGTATAAAAAGTCTGGACCGCTTTTTTCGTTTAACCAATGATTATACATTTCACCATGCAATATTGACTATTCCTGTATTTTAGGGGTAGGTGAAGGACGATTTATTTCTATACTATAAAGAGAGCGGTGGTGGTGAGGATAAAGCAGGCCATGGTCGCGACAGAATCTTGGGCTCTAACCCTAACTTTGTGCTTGCGCCTATAAGATGCATAATTCTCTTAGGCACCTTATAGTTACTACTGAAATCTTTAGCTAAAATTTATTTATATATAGTGAATCTAATAATTGAATTAATAATAAGATTAATAATATTTTCTTGGGTTTTGTTTGATATTAGCACTAATACATAAGGGGTTTCTTTCGATGGAATCCTTTATCTGAAGTAGGCACACAAGGCGTATAAAGGAGCCCCGACCCCTCTCCGTTGCCTACTGTGACGAGGCTTAACAATAACCTACTGGTTCACTCGACCTGGTTGGACATAGCGAGATGTATATACCTAACCACGCCACTGGTCAACAAGCATTTGGAATATTATCCTTTACACATCTTGGTATATAGTATACTGGAAGGTATTTGGGATATTTATTATTCTTCTCGCCTCAATGGAGGTTTTTGGCAACGTTCTGTATATTGGTAATTTCCGAATAATATTCCGTGCCTCACCACCAAGGCTCGCCCCAAAGCCCTAACTCCGCATCTCCAGCAGACGGAGTACATCGATATTTATTCCACATAATTTATCCCTTGACTTTGAAGGTCTCCCCGTAAAGTGTTTCGATATAAACATCAAGAAAATCAGACTCTAGGGCTAGAGCCAGCAATTTTTGTTCTGCGCTCTTTTATTTGAGAACCATGAAGATCTCCAGATGGTCTTCAGCACCCGTTATGTATATCCGGGCTCGATAAGAAGTCCCCTCTTCTCCTTGATTGATTCAACGACATCTGTCATTGTTGTGACCAGCCCCATTGTGTTCTCGAACGTTGAATCAGTCATCTCTCCCCAGAGCAAGCCGCAGGCTTGTGCCGCTCTGTCCAAAATCAGGGAGCCGGAGTCCCCCCGTTGGCAAAAGTGAAGACGGTTGAAATTTCTTGGGAAAATCACAAGTTCTTCAGACTGAAAATTAGGGACCCGAGTTCTCTTTTCGTACCGTGTCTCCGATTTCCAGTTACAGATCACTCGAGTCCCGTTGCAAACTCCTATGGTCACGTCCGTCGTCTTCCCGACCTTTATATAGATTTGGTCGTTGACGATTTTTCCAAAGCCTAACACTCGTGATCCTGGTTTGAGACCAACGAATTTTTCGTTCTCGCGCATATAATTAGGCATCGTGTTCTGTGGGAAAGGTATTTGGCTGTCAAGCTTGACGAAAGCCCAGTCAGAAACTCGGCCGTTATAGATGTCTTTCCCACTTGAGGCAAAGACTTCTCCAAGTCTTTTGGGCATAAGCCGTAAGACTCTTATCTCTTCGCTATATCTGTCGATAAGCCTATTGCGATTGTCAATAATTTGATCCAGGCGGCCATCGTGCCCACCCGTCATTTCAAGCCCAACCCTCCTTTGCACCAACTCCTCTATTTCGGATGTGATGTCGTCGAGGATTTTTTCTTTCCAAGTGAGTTGTTTTCTTGTGTCTTCCTCGGAGTAGAAGACGATCTCCGATTGAGTTCTGTTGTCAATGTCTGGAGATGACCCAGACATGTCGGCTTTCATCCTGACTTGTTCGGGGGCGTTGCCATCTGCAACTACATGGTAGTTTGTGAGGAATCCCTTGTGGGTTGTTCCTCCATATTCCAGTTCAAAAAACCCTCCAAGAGTGCCAGATACATATTGTCCCTTAACGCCGATCGAGCTTCCTGGAGTTAGACGTTTCTTCAAGTCCAGCCCCCCAGCTTCTGAATCCGCGAGAAAACCACAGCCACCAGGGTGGAAAGCGACGTCTATCTTCTCTTCGTTCAAGAGTGCAAGGAGCTGCAATCGGAGACCCGACCAATCGAAGGTCATTCTTGGCTTTACCAAGATTACCAAGGTCGGGGTGACCTTGTCCTCGCTAACTCCCATATTGAACAGCGAGAGGGCTTCCCAGTGCTGACCCATTTTCTCTCGCACCACTTCAAGAATCTGTTCCTTGGCCTGGTGGTAGACGCTCACGGCGTGGTCTTTCGAAGAAATTGGATAAAGAGATTGGCGACAACCCGGCACAGCGGCGATTTCAACATGAACATCTAGTCCGAGTAGATATAAAAATTCCCGTACCTCATCTCTGGCAGGATCAAAGTCTTTTGGCAACCCTCCGCCGAAGAAGAATATGTAGAAAACTGTCACTGGATCCTCGCCGCCAGGATACCCCAGTCTTGACATCTCCACAACGTTGAAGTTCCCCTTGAAATTATGAGGATAGTCTTCACCAGCTGGTTCGCGATAGTGAGGAAACCCATGCTTGATTAATATGTCATTGATCTCGCCATAGTATTGTTGATAGGGTATCTGAGCCTCTGGAGGCCCCCGCTCAGTTTCGGCAGGATACGGCAGGGGTTCATTGATCGTGGTTGAGCGATACGGGTTTGACTGGTAGAGGTATGCTTCAATAGAAAGCTCCATCTGTCCGGGGAGACGGCGAGAAAACACTGATGCTATAGAAAGCGTTTGATCGCTCAAATCTGGTGGTGTGGATGGAACAGAAAAGGCTGGGGTGCCTACTGATTCTTATAGATACTGACTGTCTAGGCAGCTACCGATGCACCTGACAAAGAGTGACAAAGAATATGCTCACCGGAAGTCCCTCAGGCCCAAATAGGCACCGGATTACAGGCAGCAGCCTGGATGAAATTGGATTTCTTTCAGCCCTGGAGTGCGCCCCAGATAATAATTATGCCCTAGATCATAATCTTCATTATATCCTAGATGGTACCCTAGATGGTACTCATATCTTGGGGCATGCTCTTGATCATTCTCTAGGGCACGCCCCGGATTATAATTGTGCCCCAGATCATAAGCAAGCACATAATATGGGGCATGAGTAATTGTACATTATAGAGTATGGTCTCAAAGCCTTGGCAAAAAGAATACCTTTCTAAGCCAGAATCATAAATAATCAATCAATGTGTAGAATTTTAATATTGCGTGTTGTTTGCCTAGATCTCTATAAAAATTGCACAGATCACCACACTACAAGTCTCCGCTCCGTATTCTTACGCTGATTCACAAAGTCAGGGTAATTCAGGGTCAATTCCACCGCTCCATTGACAATATTGTCCACGACCTCGACACCGAGCATGAACGAATGATCCTGATTGCCGACTTCATATTTCCAGGATCCGAAAGGGCCACGGGAAAGGATGCCCAGATCTTCTAGATGAGGTAGGAGCTTTTGCAATGCACCATCACGCTCCAGTGTTGGTGTTGGGTAGCCGTGCTCGAAGCGGCGGTGGTAGATGCTGACGATTTCATCTTCGGGACGTAATCTATGGTAGATTAGATATATATTGACAATGAAAAAAGGGGGAAGGGGGCTTAAGGCTATAGACGTACAACTCGGTATTGATCAGTCCATGGATGCTTTCTGCTACAATCGTTTTCTGGTCGACTGGTTTCATTGAAGACTCGGATACCTCCAACATGATAGACCAGTAGGGTCCAGGTTTAGAGTCACTGTTACCCTGCTGGCCATTTGCAAGCTGCAGTGTGGGCAGCCTGGTATCGTCCGCGGGTTGGTTGTAGGGAGAATAGTTCGAGAAGATTGTAGCACGATAAAACGGGCAGTTGTCCTCTCCGAAGTAAAGCTGTTATCTCACGTTAATAATAAATTCTTTTGTTTTTCCCGGGTTTAAAGTACCTACCCAGCATTTATCACCTATACGATCCGGTCTCTCTCCACGAATTCCAACACCAATCACGTTGGTACTGGAGAAAAAAAGATCTTGCGCAAACTCGATGCCCTGTGAATCTCCCATCTTCTCCACCAAACAGTCAACAGGCATTGTCGAGATCAGTTTTTGATAGTTGATGGTCGTGCCATCTGCAAGGAGAACTTTCTTCTCTGTTGCATCCACCTTGGTGACGGTTCCGGAGGCTTTTCCAAACCGCTTGGCGGCGTCAGGCAATGTCTTTGCAACGGCCGTCCAAATACCTCCTGTTCCGTCTCGTGCTGGGAACCGGAATGTCGCATTAGGACCCCAGTTGCCCGCGACTTTGTTGAGGATGACGTTGGTGGTTAGAGATTTGAGGTTGGGAGCTGCCACGCGCTCTCCTAACCAGGAACATTGCATCTATGCAACGACAATCAGCGTCTGTCTTTTGATGGGATGTTTTTTTTGAGTAGATACCTTCGTAGTCGGCACAGCCCATACTTTGAAATTGTACGGCCGCATATAGATATCAGCAATACCAGTACCGAGATTGCGAACAATCCATTTATCAAAGTCCCTGGGCTTAGTGTTTGCGACTCGAGCGTCAAGCGCGGCATCAATCAATGCCTCGATGCATTTTACCTGGTCGTCTTTGGGGAGCATGGATATATTATTCTGGAATGGGAACGGGACCCAGTGGTCTTTGTAGCGAACGTAGGATATGCGTTGGTGTGTGTACCAGTCATTTTTGGAAGGGAGGGCTTCTTCGATGCAGTCGTCGAAGTATTTGTAGTGTGAGAAGATTACGTGGCCGCCAACGTCGAATAGCTGATTGGTAGAGATTGATTAGAATGAATGATGGCTATCCATAGCTCAAGAAATGGACTACTCACGAAGCCTTCGGGGGTAATATCTGTAGAGGCAAGTCCGCCAGGTTTCTCGTTGGCATCGACAATCATCCATGACGGACCGTTCTGGAAGTTCTCCTGATTAGTGTTTTGTTCAATTACATAGAGCTGGAATGCCAGGGTCTGTTTACAATCTGATGAAGGCGTTTGGCGGCACCTAGGCCAGTAGGACCGGCGCCGATAACGAGCACGTCGAAACTTCTGAGAGTTTTGGTTAGCAATTACCAAAGGTTTATGTAATGGAATGGTGCGAACATGTTTTTGGATGCCATTGTTGACTTGATAGCAATTGACAGTGTAGACTAGAAGGCAATGTAGCTGGGTAAATAGGTAGACGGGGAACTGTTTATGAACCCCTGGATTCTCAAGCTAGCGTTAATACACCGCTTATTCGTCATATCTCCATCCCGTGCACGAGGTTTCATCGTCTGTCTCCCAGGAGTCTATTATCTCTCATGGATACTGATCGTCGTCGCCGTTGATTTTTATAGATCATACAATGTTGAAAAGCCAATCAGAATCACCGAACTGGACCCGCTTAGTGAAAGTGGATCGGATCCAGCCAATGGCATTACTTATTTGCCGACAGGTCCAATCAGATATGTCTATACTGACCCACTAGATCCCGTCATGTGGAGACAGGCAGTCAGAACATGACCAATCGGGATGCAGCCACGCGAGGATCCGCGATGCCCAGGGCCAGGGTGCCGGGGCAGTGTATCCCACGCAGTAGAGCTCTAATCAGACGACGACTTTGCCGACACATCCAGTGATAATCTTCCTCCTCTTCCCACCCTCAGGCCTTTGTTTAAACTTTCAATTGCTTCAATGTTACGACACAAGGCCTAGTCATGAAGCCGGATAATCAGAAGAAGGACCGCAGAAAAAGAGCAAAGACTGGCTGTCGTACATGCAGGTAGGTGTAGTCGGTGCAATAACTAGGCAGTACAGCAAGCTGACATCCTCAAAGAATCCGTCATGTAAAGTGTGACGAAGAACGACCGGCATGTCGTCGCTGTGTTCTATCGCGTCTCGTATGCGATGGCTATGGCATTTGGGGTGGAGGAGGTAGCCCCTATGCACAATCCCATCCACATTCTCAGGGCAGCAACCCCTTATCAATTTATCAGCCCCCATCTCTGATTGGCAGTCTGAGCCGTGAGGAACATACGGCATTTGACTGGTTCATGCAGAAGAACACTACCAGACTTTCGGGTTTATTTTCCTCGGCTTTCTGGGATACATTGGTGTTTCAGGCGAGTGCCCAAGAACCGGCCGTTCGTCATGCTGTTATAGCACTTTCATCTGCACAGAAATCAGAACTCATGCACCGCGACCCATCTTCGCGCTGCGGCACTGATGAAGAGCAATTTACTCTTCGGCAATACAACAAGGCCATTGGACATTTACGAGCTCAAAGGGGGCACCAAGGAGGATCCGATCCGGATTCTACGCGTGTGGTCTTGATTACTTGTATGATATTTGTTGCGTTGGAATATTTGCGTGGAAGGTATAAGATGGGGTTTACTCACCTACAGTATGGGATCAGTCTTTAAATAGAAAATGAGCGACATCGTTCCTCTTCGCCACCCATGGCTCCTGTTCTGGTTAAATCAAAGGGAGTGTTTGCACATACTACTTTGGTTGATGCTTTCACCCGTCTCAGTGTTCAGTCTACTTTGTACGAGCAAAGCCGGTTTGCACACACTGCTTTGGTTGATTCGTTTACCCGGCTCGATGTTCAGCCTACATTGTATGGGAAAAGCTGGCAGCAGGTGTGCGTAAGTGCAGACGATAATCAGGCAGACTCTACTACCACCCCAAATGTGTTCGATTCTATTGCACAGGCGAGGCGACTCCTTGACCGCCTATACGGTCACATTCATTGTCTGAAACGACGATGTCTGAAATTACCCAACCATCCTGCGCTCTTCGGGAATGAATTGTACGAGGACCAACAGCAAATACTCACCGATCTATCATTGTGGCAGACAGCATATCACGAAACTGTCCTCAAACTAGATTCAACCTACACCGCTCGGCGAGACAGACTTGGCTTTATACTAATGAATCAATACCACGCCATGGCCACCATCACGGCATTAGTATGCTTGGAACCGGACAATGAAATGCTCTATGATTTATATACTCGTGAATTCACAACCATCATAACCGGATGCCATCAACTTTGGCACCACCTTCAACTTCTCAACGGCGTCTCACAACCAAACCTTAAACAGGCCAAGTGCGCCGGAGTAGGATTTACTCTGGAGATGGGCTTCATCCCACCCGTATACTTCACCGCCATCAAATGTCGAGTCCCACGCATCCGGCGTCAAGCTCGAAACATACTATGCTCGGGTCTGCACCGCGAAGCTGGATGGGATCGCCGGCTGATTGCAAAAGTTGTCTCGGAGGTGATACAGAAGGAAGAAGGGGATTTTTACAAGGAGTATAATAATGGCCAGATACCTGATGAACCGTTGGATCTTGAGCCTCCATCCGAGCACGATTTGTCTCTGCCGAGGATTGGAGAGGAGCGGCGGATTTCGGATGTTTCTATCATTCTTCCGGATGATGCGGGTGGGTTGAGTACGCTCAGTTTTAAAGAGAGGTCGGGTGATGGAGGTTGGGTTAGATGCAACATGAGCTTCTAGATATACAAATACAGACCCTGAATGTTTTATGTGCTTTTTGTATACCGTCCTCGATGCTGTTCCGTATCTATTACAGCATTGTCATAGAACTTCGGAAGTATGGGATCCCCTTGGCTGCATTCAGCTCACTCACTTGAATGAGAGATCATTGTCCTGCTGGTGAGGTTAAATTTAAAATCATTCCAAAAGTGCATCTTTGATTGAGGCGCGGCATATCTCGCGTTAATTTATCAGCATAAAGCAATTTGCTATCATTTCTATCACATCTGCTCTCAGTCGATAATGATATTTAATCTTCCTCTATACGCTTAATATTCCACAGAGATTGCCTTACGAAGCGTATCTCTTCAATAGCTTTATAATCTCCCCATCTCCCACCTCTTGTAGAGCAGCGTGACTAGAACATTTGATCACATCATTGGCATCTGCTCCGTTCTCGAGCAGTAGTTGCAGAATCTCAAGATGTCCTTGTTCAGAAGCAATAAGAAGAGCAAGGCTATGTTGGCCTCCATCATTAACATCTGCTCCATTCTTGAGTAGTAATTGCACAATCTCAAGATATCCATATAAAGAAGCAGTAAAGAGAGCACTGGGTCCTTGGCTCTTAGTGTTGACATCTGCTCCCTTCTCGAGCAGTAGTTGCACAATCTCAAGATGTCCATATAAAGAAGCAGTATAGAGAGCGTTGTGGCCTTGGCCCTTGATATTAACATATGCTCCCTTCTCGAGCAGTAGTTTCACAATCTCAAGATTTCCTTCATAAGATGCGGCCCCGAGAGCGTTGCTATAATAGCCGATCTGAGCATTAATATCTGCCCCCTTCTCGATCAGTAGTTGTACAATATCAAGATGTCCATTATTAGCAGCAGCCTCGAGAGCATTTCCATAAAAAAAGCCGCTTTGGGCATTAATATCCGCTCCCTTCTCAAGGAGTAGTTGCACAATCTCAAGATGGCCTTCTTCAGAAGCAGTCTGGAGAGCATTACTATCTTGACTTCTAGCACTAATGTCTGCTCCCTTGTCAAGTAGTAGTTGCACAATTTCAAGATGTCCTTCTTTGGAAGCAGCCTGGAGAGCATTGCCATATCTACTCTGAGCATTAATATCCGCTCCCTTCTCGATTAGTATTTTCACAATCTCACAATTCCCACCCACACATGCCCATTGTAATGTATTTGCGTTGAGACCGTCAACTTCATCAATTTCACCACCATTCTTGACAGCGTCCAGCATGGTAAGTATACTTCCATGACCATTGAATGCTGCTAAATCAATTGCATTCATCTTTGGGATTGGCGAATGTGGCATTTTTGAACTCCAAAATTTCGGAAACCAAAGAGAAAATCGTTCACTGCCTAGATTATTATAAATTTCACAGACAGATTGCAGTAGTTCGTGTTCAGGTGATGGTACGTGTCGAAAGTGATCGGCCCAGTTCTCTGCTGAGTACCGTAGCAAGCTTCTTGTCGTTTCATCATCGTTGCGTACCAAGTCGTCCATAAGTAGGTATTTGACACAAATTCGACTCATTTCAATGTCGGTTGCACTTTGTTCCCAATACGCTTTCTTGATAAGAAACTCCCTTGCCGTTTGATGAATGAGATATATCCTGAAGTCTCTGACAAAAATGAATAATCCACACCAGTGTCGTAATTTATCACTTAAGCCAATAATCTCAAGGACTGCCTCTTGTGTGGTTTGCACATCCCCTGAAGTAGCGACTCCCAAGGCCATCGCCATTTCCTGAACAGTCAATGGACGTCGTGCGCCAACAATAATTTGCAAGATTATCTTCACGTTTTCTTCTTGGTCTGTTGTGACTCGATCTAGTATTTTTTGATATGCTGTATCAACTGTTTTCGGAATCAAACGAATCGATGCTTTGTTAGGTCGCAGGCTATTTTTGAACGTGGTGTAGATATCATCAATAGCCAGGTGTAACCAAAGGTATGTGCGGTGCTCCATGAGGAGAAGTTCATTTTGCAATCGTTCCTGCGTCTTGGAATCCAGCTTAAGGCTCTTTGAAAGTTCATCCACTTTCACTTTCACAACAAGATTGATTTCATTGTGGATTTGACGATTCTCCTCTTCACCGTGAAGATGGATCTGCGGAAAATGTGCGGTGATTGACTCAAAACTATGTTTAATGTCATCGTACGGTCTGCTAGTGACCAGAAATTTCAACCAATTTGTTTCGTTAGAAGGACGAGGGCTTGTTTGATATTGATCGAGCTTCTCAATAAACCGCTCCCGGTCCCACTTCTGACACTCGTCGAGCGCATCGAAAACACATATAATCTTACTCGACGTCGGGTCAGATATTGCAGCCATGAAAATGCGCCATAGATCCTCAACTTCATGCCGAAGCTTCTCTTTATTTCTTTCCCAAAATGGCAAAGCATGCTGTAACAGTTGTGGTTGTAAGCTGAAGAGCTGGTGAAGCACAGCACACAAGGCAATAGCAAGCCTGTTCTGCTCATCATTATCCTTGAAGAAAAAATAAATGATTGATAGACTCGAATCAGCAGCTTTGAAAATATCGTCCACGAGAGATTTAGCAAGCACTGATTTACCGCATCCTGGGTCAGCTGAGATCCATAATAGGTCACTATTCGTCGCTTGCCACCAGCGTAGATACTCGGGGCTGTTTAAGACCCATTCGCAAGTTCCGGCAACTCGGTGTGGATTGATGTTCTTAAAGTCCTCATAGATTGACGTCTTGAATGTTTGGTGACAACGATGTTGATCTTTAGTGAGATTTTGCACAATCTGTTCGTGATGGTGACTTTCTTGCTGCTGAAATGCCTTTTCAAAGCCAGTCTCAAGCTGCTTAGATATTTCCGACACTAATGAGTTGGAAGCAAGTAAGTTAGAATTTTCTTCATGCACGCCTATTTCACAACGGTGGATATGGGATTACATACATTCTCTGATGGGAGATAGTGTTGTTATTCCTTGCCCTGGAATAACCAAGAGCAGCTCTTTCGCATATGATGCGGCTGTCGCAGCAGCATATGGTTGCCAGATCTTACTCTTATGGGAATCGGCATAATCACAGATACCTCGAATGATGAGGCAGGGGAATGAATCCATCAACCCTAGGATATAAGTGAGTATTAGTAAATGCTAAAACGCCGTTCTCACACTTATAAAACTGCCTCAGGAATCAGGCAGGAATAGGGTTCGCGAGCCCGAACCCTAACACGCAGGAGGATATGAATACAACTCACCAGCAGCTTCCATCTCAAAACAAATAATGTTGTTTTCTGATGCCCACTTATCCCTCAAGATAGCATCTTTCATCACCTGATCTGCGGATCCTATAGTTCCATAATGGATTCTTGGGATGACATCAGGCCGGTCTCTTCTCCTTATGAGATTAATATTATCGGGCCCATAACAAGCCTTGCACGACTTCTTTCCATCCACATGAATAATGTCTGATTTGAAGAGGCGATCCTTCTCAGAACCTTGATACTGAAACTTTGATGCCATGGCTGGGTTATCTGCCACCATTCGTGATAACAGCTCTGGGATTTTATAACGTCCTCTAGCATGATCAGCCTGTAGCTTAGCAACCGCATTGAGAACAATATGAGGAGGCTTGTTCAGTTTCCCACCACTATGGATGAACTCCTTCCCTTGCAGCGACTTGCCGAAATCGTATTGTACGACCGCTTCCGTGGACTTGGATTGCAGGCTGACTACAACATCACCCAGTCTGATATCTTGTGCTCCTGCCGTATCGTCATCATCAGACTCTTCAGAATCATCATCCTCATCGTGCCCTTGATATGGTACCCCGCCCCCGATCCCCACCATTAGCCCAAATCTGATCGATGGGAAGCTGCGAAGCATGTCCTTTGCCACAGTTGCTGCAGATACTTTGCCCGTCATCTCTGCGGGTAGGCAAGCAATTACCACGTTATGATTGCCGATTTTGCCCAGCAGATATGAATTCATGTCTTGTGGATCGGCCGCGGGGAGTACTGGATGCTCTTCGTCCAGCATCGCTGCTGCTGCCACAATTTCGGTGGTTGGCAAAGCACAGATCCATCCGATGGTATAGTCTTTGTGCGATAAATGTTGGTATGTCATGTTACGTCTATGGAGGGGATTTATTGATGGAAGGAATTGATCGAAATGTGAGTTTTTTGAGTGTTGAATAAAAAGTTTTCTACTTGAGACTCTTGGATAGTCGTAGCCACCCCGCGTTAGCAAGGCTGGCGCTAAATGAAACATGCATACGACAAGGCTGATACTGTTCATCTCGCAGGGATTTATTCTCCATGGTGGATTTGCTCGCATAAAGACAATATTGCTAGGCATGATCATAACACATATTTCCTAGAATATACACATACATTTCACAGTACTCAACACAGATACTTAAACATGTCATTTATTATTTGACTGCTTTCTCCCCGTAACATGGTCATCCCGTCCCAACGTCATAGTCTCATACCGACACAACATCTCACACAACCCCGTTGGCCCCTGCTGAGGAACACTAGGCCTCCGCTTCGCAATTTTCCCAGTCCCCGACTTGGGTGACAACGGTTCCGTCGAAGCAGACGGGGCTCCATCGCTAGCGCCAATCATAACCTCATCGTCATCACTATGTCTTCCTCCGCTGCCTTCTTCCTCTTCCTCTTCTTCTTCTGATGAAGTATTATCCTCCAAAATCTCCTTCATGCCCTTAGGCAACTGATCCCAAAGCGACTCCCGGTCCTCGCCCGTCCTTTTCCGTATTGAGCGACGGAACACAGACCGCACTTCCTGTCCTAGTATTGATCTTGTCGTCATAACTGCAAACGCAGATGTCAATGCAATACAATCCGGGTCTGAGATGTCGAAAATCCCGTAATCCAATAGAAGAAATAGAGCGAGATTGACCGCGTACAGTGCGAAGACGTGCGATCTGCTCATGCCGTATTCTTCCTGGTGGATTCGGACGAGTTCGGCGATTGCGCGTGCTGAGGACGTTGCTATTGAGGCCGGGTCTTGGCCTGTTTCTGGTATTAGCACTGATGGTGTTGTCGGCGTCGCTTTTGGTGTCTCGATGTCGACCGGTTTCCAGAGGTGGTTGTGTCCTCGGGGACAGTTGAACATGCTAATGAGGATTGTGTGATAGCGGATACTATATTATCATGTTAGCTCTTCGTCTTTTCTCTATAGGTAGATGTACGTACTGAAGGAGGAGAATATGTGGAGCTGGTTTCGTAGATATATCAAACTCTGCCGGCAGATAATCATGCCACTCCTTGATCCTCCTATACAACGAGCCCACAGCGTCCGAAAGCTGTTTTTTATCATCCTCAAACTTATCGGCAAAAAGCGATGTGGATATATCTCGTGCGATTTCACTTAGCGAGCAAGACTCGTCGAAATAGGTGACTCCATAGCTGCACCGGGGCGTCTTTTGTGCGGGATAAGGCGCCCAGAGATCTGCATCTTTTTCCAGGCTCAGATCTAGGGCTCGTGTCAAGCGCACGTTTTTGATGTGGCATGGTTTTAAGAAGCCGGTATGCGCAATTCTAAGAAATAAGTTAAATTACAAGGTCATTTCTGTATGAGGAGAGGGAGGATACTCACGTATCTACTTGAAACAAACCCCAGATAGTCTTGATCGTAGAGTTGTATACCTCTTTGGGCTTCTCGCTCAAGTCAATGTCCTGCCCTTCGCCGCCGGTATATCCCAGCTTGTCGGCAATATCAATTGCCCTGTAGAGCATGGAGTAACCCAGATCGTCCTGGCCAGTCATCGAATATCTGGCATATATCAGCATGGATTCAAACCTGGAAGATCAATATACAAACCTTTCATACAAAATCATAGTCCCCTGCAGCGTCGAAAGATTTACATTGTCGCCTTGCGCTGCAAAGTACCTTTCAGCTTCCTTCAAGAACGTGGCGCCTTTTGTCGTGACATCTCCCGGCACTCCATATGCTTCTGAGTATTCCGAATAGCTCTATAAACAAATCAGTACTCAATTCCACCACAGCCCTCAAGAAGCAACTAGACAGCTGCACCCGCACGGCTCGACTTACACAAGCATGCGCCAACAACGCATTCACCAAAAACGGCGAGCAAAACTCCGACGCCAAATCCCTCGCCTTCATAGCCTTGATCAAGACCGTCTGGTCCAAAAACGCATAAAACGGATAATCCCACGTAAAATACAACGACACCAAATGCGACACAAACGCATCATCATCGCTCACCGTCGTCCACGGTTTCGCAGGCACTTCTATCGGCGGTATAACACACAGAAAATTAACATCCATAACCTGCCGCCGAAACGACGGCGCGGAGCCTTGCATATTCGCCCGGCTGCGCAACACCTTGAGTTGCTCCGCCGTATCCCGTTTGGCGTCACTAGGCGGCTCCGAGGTTTGCAAGTGCGCGAGAACTTCGTCGATGAAGACGCGGATTTCTTCCGGCGTGGCGTCGCTGCGAATCATTTCTAGGAGTCGGGAGGCTTGTTGTTCGCCCGCAGACCGGATTACTTTGAATAAATCGTTGAGCATGTCGCGGTGGTATTCTAGCTCTTCGGCTGTTCGTTTGGCGGCGATACGTCTTCGCTGGTCGAGGGACTCGTCGAAGATGCATTCTTTTTGGAGAGCGCGGCAGTTGTCGCAGGGGGGTGTTCCTGAGCACTTTGATACCAGAATGTAAGTATATTTCCTCGGGATTACGAGTATGTTAACATACCTTTCGCTTCGACTTCTTACATGACAGACAAGCCGTCGAGACTCTCTTCTTCCAAGCCGGGCCCAAATTCCTTCTCGAGCTGGTCGGCGCCCTCCCGTCAGCAGAAAACGATGGACCAGGCATAATCGGTCTGAAGGACGTAGGCGTAGAGCCACCCATTGCTATATCTGGCAGACTTGTTCTTCCGGGGGCTTGATGCCGGCTGTTGTTTGCTGGAGAATTCATTTTTTCGAACATGTTTGGCAGTTACACGAGAAAAAGCAGCGAGACTTTAGTGGTTGTTACAAGAAACAAAGTGGATGTGTGTGTGTCGATTCCCTGTTTCCAAAGTGGCAAGTAGTATGCGTGGCTGTCTAGCAGGCAGCACGAGGACAGCGAGCGAGGCTCAACCATCCGGTTACCTGACAAGAAAACTTGACCACTGACAGGTCACCCCTGACACGCCTAAATATGACGTTAGAAATGCTAGCCCGACTTGTTTTTTGTTTCGTGGACAAACACTCAACTCACATACACCGCCCAAGAATCGCGCCCTCTGAAAGGCAGAGAGAAGCAAATATGACGTTGGCCTGATATCAGTAACCGAACGCTGGTGCCAGGAAAGTGGAAAACATTTCCACCCGCACCTGAGAAATTCATAATTCGTGCGTTTGAAGCCCTTCTCGCAACAGATCGTCGACTTGATGAAGAAATGCATCGAAAGTAAGATGCTGGGGTTTAAGTTGGTCGTCGGCGGTCGCATAAAGACTCCGATGGGTTTGACCAATCACAGCCCGTTGACGCGCCGAGCTTCAACTACATAGCAATGATAGCATCGGACAGCACAGCACAAACACAACAAGTTAATTGATATATTGAGGAATTAAATAGTCTACTAGGGAAAGAATCAGGATAATATGATTAATTCGCTAGGCAGCTTATGTAACAATGTCTCGTTTATAATAAATAGGCGCGGACTTGAGTCGTCCCGTTCCTCCTTTTGTGAAAAGTAGCATCTATGCATTTTTCCTCCAAACAAAACATCACATCAACATCAAAATCAAACGTCTAGACAAACTAATCACTTCCCCATCTGTCCAACCTGACTGCAAGTAAGAACCGCGAAGAAAAGAAAAGGAAAGGAAAGAAGAAGATCGCAAGGATTAAGAAGTAGAATGTAAAAATGATTAGGTAAGGTCTCTCTGTATGGATTTGTATTTAGGCCCGAGTGGCAGCCGCTGCGTAAAATAGGTTCATGTTGTTTAGTGTTCCAAGATTCTCAAGCTTCCCTGGACAACGCAGTTCTCGAGAATGGAACCCGGAGGAACATCAATGGTGCTGCCCTCGCTGGCAACGATGATGACTGTGCCCTTCAGTGTGACATTGCGTCCCAGATTCACTGGACCAGTGATGGTGAGGTGATCCAGCTCGGCAATGCGAGGAATGCTTGGAATGCGCTTCTGGAAATCAGAAACCTTCTTGAAGTCAGAGCCCAACTTGATGATTGGAGCTCCACCGAAGCGGTTGGCGTCAATGACGAGCTGACCGTGCTGCAAGCTGTACAGATCTGACTTGACGAGCATCAAATCAGAGCAAGTCTTGACAGGCAAGAAACGACGACGAGGGACGTTGACACCGTGAGCATTGCGGAAGTGGCGAATGGCGGCACCAACGGCAGTTTCAAGTTGGATGATGGAAAGATCAGCTTCACCCTTCTTGTCAGCGGGGATGGACTTTTCGTTAGGAATGATTTCCATCTCGAGCTCGTTCTCCTCAACAACGCGCTTAATGGCACGGAGGTTCATCCAGATGTTGTTAGTGTTGAAGTACTTGAACTTCTTGATAGACTTGAATTCGTTGACGTGCTCCTTGGGAACCTGGGCGATTTCCAAAAGACGCACACGACCGTCGTAGTCAATGATTGTACCACCCTTGACGTCAGCCTTGGTCTTGTCGGTCAATTCCATAATGTATTCGGACTTGGAGTCCACCATGTGCTGGAGAATGCGGAGATCAACAACGGCACCGAGGTTGTCGGCGTTGGAGAGGAAAAGAATCTCAACGCCACGCTCAAGAAGCTTGTCAAGAGTTCCAGAGTTGTAGAGGGATTCGAAAACGTCACCGTGGCCTGGTGGGTACCAGTCGGAGATCTGGGAGTCGAAGCTCTTAGGAGCGGGGAGCAACGAGTCTTTGAGCACACGTGGGTAGCGAGACTGGTTGAAAGTGATGATGTCGATGTTGTGTCCCTCGTACTTCTTGATGATGTTCTGTGTGTCATCGTCGGTGTTGAACGAGTTCATGAGAACGAACGGGACGTTCACATTGTATGTGCGGTTGAGGTATTCAATCTGACGGACAGACAAGTCCAAGAAAGACATGCCTTCACGGACCTCGATAACGGACTTGGGACCGACGCAACCCATGGATGTACCGAGACCACCGTTGAGCTTGAGGACAGCAAGCTTGTTGAGGAACTCGACGGAAGCCGAGTTTCCAAGCTCTGCGTAGTCAACAACCTGACTGGGTTGAGGAGGGTTAATGCGTTCCCAGTTGACCGCATTGCCTTTGGCGCGGTCGTTCAAGTAACGTCGGAACAGGGCAAAGAAGTTGTCCATCTCGGCCTCGAAGCGCTTCTTGGTGCTGCCATCCTCGACGGTCTCGGAAAGGGCGTTCAAAGCATTGCGCATCTGCGAAGCAGCAACACTGGTGGAGGCGTTTTCGAAAGCCTATCAAAGCAAGTATTAGCACCATCCTCGAACAGTCATTTTCCTCCTTGTCTGTCCTATTTGTCCCGTCTCGAGAAGAGCAGCATACCATATGAGACTGAGATTTTCCATGGTGCTTGCGCTGGAAAGAGCCTTCGCCTTCTGCGCTAGGCTCAGCCTGAGCCCTCAGGTGAGAGGGGATCGCTTTCGCGGCCATGACTGTTGTTGTTTGTTCTGAATGAGGGGGATGGGTAGATTCTTCGACGAAATATAGCGATTCAAAAGGAAAATTTTTCAAATCTAGGTTCCGACAAGATTAGCAAAGATTGTAAAAGCAAACACATGGCAGACTCAGGAGAGATCATCGGTTGGTAGCAAAGCGGGGCAAAATGCGACAGCGGGACAATTTAATCCAAGCGGCAATGATGACAGCATGGCTAAGACAGAGGGAGAGAGGCAGAAGACGCCGAGGGGCGACAAGTGAGGGCATGGAATTGCCACAGTAGCAACGCTTGTCGATCCCGTGCGGCGTGGCCATGGGGCAAAACCTGGCGAGTGTATGGGGTTTTTTTTGGCGAGGGGGTGGGAGCAAGATTGGCAGGGTTGACGTGACTGGTCAATGGATGTTGCAGCAGCAGCAGCTTACCTGGTGTTTTGACCGCGGGTGGCGGACAAGGCAGAGACAATGGAGGGAGAGAGAGGATATTTCAGAGAGAGCGAGGGATAAAGAAGAAGAGAATTGGGAGAGAAAGGGAGAGAGGGACAGACAGAGTAGAAAAGGGGGCGAGGTTATTTGTTATGGATGAAACCTCTCGCAGTCGGGAGGCTAGAACGGAGCTTGGACCAAACACAGAGCAGGAACGAGGCACAACAGCCGGCAGGCGGGGGCCCGGTGCCGCGCCTGAGGCATTCCACTGACCGCCAGATGTGTTTCACATTTGTTCCATTCCTCCATATTTTATAGTATTTACATCTATTTGCGTCTGTCTATAATGCTATTTCTATGCATCTGTCCATGACTATGTACCAGCATTCGCACCTAATGGCAGGCTGCCAGGCTGGCTGTCATTTGGGCCGATCTCTTTGGTCCACTGGTTAGTGCCTAACTATCACCAGCATCTGCGCGATCGTCGCTAGGGGAAAAAAAAACATAAAATATGGCAGGTGGCCGTGCTGAACCCCTGGATTTAGGCCTACACAGTAAGTACTACGAGCGCCAAGTTGTCGCAGTCGTACAGCTGCAGCCCTACGTGATACTACTACGTCATACGTACTACCCGGAATGTGCTTCAAGCAAATGAAATATCGATAATAAAAGGTACCTAGGAAAAGGATATCATAACAGAATAAAACTAAGCAAGTAAGCAAATAAGCAAACGGCAAACAGCAACAGCTTCAAAGTATGGACGTTTTGTTTTGTGCATCTAACTCAACATCGGAGACGCAGAGCAGAAAGAAAAGTATATCACTGGTAATGAAGAATATGAGATCGTTTTTATGCTCCGCTAACACTGCGCTTCGATAAAAAGCTTCGCCGTTTCTTGTCGGAAGCGTCGCCATTGGCGGCATCAGCTGGATCAAGGTTCACTGAGTGAGAAGTGCTGGGTCGGCCATTGGCAATTTCGCTAGGTGTGAAGCTGCTCTTGACGACAACAGTACCATCGCCAACAGTCACCGTCTTTTCTTTGCCCATTGTAGACCCTTGGTCGTCAATAAAGAATGTTGCCTCACCAAGGCTCGTGTCTGAGCCAAAGGTGCTGTGGTCGACTACTTTCAATTGGAATTGAGCATCAGCCCCAACATGAGGAACCTTGAATGTCTCATGAGATGAATCAAACTGCACAGAACCGCTAGAGTTCTTCACGGCCTTTGTTTTGTGCACTTCCTTGCCACCCTTGGCACTCAAAAGACGAACATGGCAACGCAGATTAGCTGATTGTGGGTAACCACTCGCTGAAGATATCGTGATCACGGCGGATCCGGCTTCTGCCCCGAGTGATCCAGGAGTACCCTTGTCGCCGCCAAGTTGAGATCTAAGGCTGCGACTGCGGCTGTGATGACGCGCTAAGTTATCAGGTGTATCGGGTGAAGAAGTCGGTGTGCTTGGCTCTACAACCAATCCGGGAGCGCGAGCAAGGCCATCAGAATGAACGGGTGTTCTTGGGGGAGATTGGTCGTGGATAGAAGTCGCGTCGCTTTCTTTGTGAGTGCCGAGACGGTTCTTCAATCCTCGGCCAAGGAAAGATGCACCTTTGATGACGCCACCGCCGACCAGTCCCACACCCTTGACAGGAGCTCCAACGATCTTACCAGCTGGGGCAAAAGTACCATGCATGGTGGATTGGCCTTGACGGGTTCGCGTAACATAAGACGGTTTGAAAAGGAGCTTCAAGCGAATGGCACCCGACTTCCCGTCCAGATCAAGAGTAACTATCTTTTGCTGGAATGGTTCTAACGACTCGAGGTTGATTGGGGCTCCACCCAAATAGTCGGCCGAATCACCAAAGTCCCAATCGTACACGTCCACGCGGAAATTGGCACCGATTCTGGATTTGATTGGCGTCTCAAAGAATTCGTTCCATGCGGGATGAAGCGTCTTCTTTTGGACTTTGGTTTTGTGCAACTCCTTGTCATCCAGCTTGAATTTGCAGTAAGGATCACTGAATCCGTTTCGATCAGCTGACGGAAGATCAGCTGCGTCAAGCACATCGACACGGAGATCGCCAGAGTTGTTGATTGACTCGCTAGGGTCCAGCTTCATCACAACTGGTATGAATCGAAGACTGACTTTGATTTTGCTGACTGCACCATTATCGGCCCGAAGTACTAGCTCAGTGGGCGTGTAAAGACAACGCTGCAGGGTAGATAACGTGTTTCCAGTCAGTTGGGCTATAACGTGCTTGTCTTCCTTATCGCTGGATTTTTCAACAAGGCGAAGGGTGAGCTGTGACATGTCTAATTCGCGAATGAATGCGTCACCAACTGTAAAAAACCAAATTAATACACATAGCTATTTAAATCTCCGAATAGGGAGGAAGATCGACTTACCATCTTCAAATGTTGCAGTTCTAGACTTTATCTTCATTGAGGTATACGATGGGAACATGTGGTCATCGACAATAACCTCGAGATACACATCTGAGTGGGCCAACTGCCCATCGATAATTTTGAACACAATCAAACCAGACTCTATATTCAAGATTAGAACTCTTTCATAGTAATTGAATCGAGGGGAAGCGCAACGTACCGTATTTTGTCAAATCACCGGCTTCAATCTGGATCTTAGGTACTTCTTTAGACACTACAGACGGCGTTGGCGGGGCAGACAGATTTCCATTGCTGGCAGTCTTTGAAAGCGCTGTATCGATGCTCGGTCGGCCATTCGTCTTGACATCTGTGCTAGGCCTAGAAACATCACCAATGCTCTTCCGGGCAGTCGAGTCAATGCTGCTTTGCTTGGAGTGACCTCCGGGCGTAGGGCTGAGAAGGTCCTCTTCTTCTGCCTCTTCGGCGTCCTCTTCAGGGTCATAAACATTCAATGCTGGGTAGAAAGCAATGGAGTAATGGAGGAATCCCTTAGCAGCACCACGTCCATGCATGCGAAGACCGCTCTTCAACTCCTGTTTCTCGTCGTCAACTTCGTATTCGCCATTTTCGTCCTCATGCACGTAGTCTGATAATGCAATTTCCACCTCGCCAAGAGTGCGATCTCTCCCCATGCCCTCTTCGTCCATCACCTCTAGCGTTAATTTCTCCCTTAAATTGTGGATAGGTACGTAGACGATTTCGTCCCATGTGGGATTGAGGTTGTTCTTGAAAGTAACAGTACGACCGCCAGGCATACCATTGAGTAACGTGCGAGCATATGGGTCCGATTTACCCATAGTCTCGAGATTTCGTACCTCACTGGCAGCTTTGAAATGGACACGGATCACTCCAATGGGTGGGACATAGCCTGCGCCACCAGCGATACCACGCAAAGCGACGGGCTTCCAGTCCACCATCATCTTGACACGACCTTTCTTGGCACCAGCTAGTTGATACCATTCCTGGCCCTTATCCATCATTTTAAGCATATCATCAAGTTTGATTTGGTATTTTCCAAGGACTAAATCAGTCCCGAATTCACGATCATCCTTGATAACAAGACCCAATTTGGCATGTTTTTTGTCTGTGATGAGCAATTCTTTTGATGCATCCTGGAAGATGGGGTTGTTGGTACGTTTCAATTTCTTTGTCGTATGCAGTTCCTTGCCGTTTAATAACAAAACGGCATAAGGGTTGAGAGAGCCAACAAGACTCTTGCTTCCATCCAGCTCTTTTGCTTGTTCCACAGTAAATCGTGCAACACCTGTATTGAGTTCCGGGGCTGGTTCCTCTTTGCCATCCTCGGTCTTACGCCCGGTAAGAACAGGGAAGAATCGAACATCAGCTTTCAAGACACCGCGGTTTCGACCACTGTACGCTATGTCCAAGGCCAGGTTTTCATGCTCATGTTCTGATTCAAGTTTGTCAAGCGCGAATGTTGCAATACCCAACTCTTGATCCTTGCGAAGGTCGTTGTAATCAAATACACCAACTGTCAGAGCGTCAGTTAGTGAAGTAATGATAATGTAGACAGTCTCATTCCAGCGTGGTTCGGTAGTATCTCTGATAGTTTTCGTGCGTGCCAATTCGTTGCGGTTGTTGATGGAGACAGAGCAGTATGGATCGACTGTATTTCCAATTCGGTTTGCACCTTTCAAGTTCACGGCGCTTTGGAGGGTGACGGCAACAACACCGATTGCTTGATCCACAGGATTACCCGCTAACATCTTTGCGATCTCGATCGGGAAGACGTTGGGGTCGTACATCATTGGACCAAGATTGCCATGGATCTGCTCTTTGATGAAGCCTTCTAGACCTGGGATAAAGTTGATATCAAAGCCAAGGGTGTCACCACCAAGAGGCTTGCAGACGTAGTCGATTTCGGGACGGTCCAAGAAACATATGTCGACGCGTTCAATATGAGGGAAGGGGATTTGTAGTTTTACTTTCACTCTCATCAAGCCCGAGAAAGCGAAATCCTCTACAATCACGTCTAGGCCGTGGCTGACAACACCTTTACCAATTCGGACCTCCAAGACAACTTTGGGGTTGACTTTGTCCTTGAGTTCGCGTGCGGTCATGTCCATAGTGTCATTTGGAGTGAAGCTAAACTTCCAGTCCATGATCACAGTGTCAACCTCGGTTTTGGGGTAGGATTTGACGTGCTCTAAACGTGGAGCCTTGGTTCCGAGAACAAAGGTCTTCATGCGTAGGCTATCGAGGAAGGCTGGAGTTGAAGTGCTCAATACTTGATCAACCGAGCTGATGATGGTGTCACACAGGACGGGAGCGTAGATGGGCCAGAACTTGGATAAAAAGCCGTTAATCCACTCCAAGCTTTCTGTATCCGTTTCCAATCGCTGCTTAGCCATTTCTCGATGGATATCGTCACGGAAATTTCGACGAACACGTCGAATGGATGTACGGTAGTAGCTACCACAGGCAGCCATCACCAGGAAGACCCAGCCGAGGCCTCCTCCAAGCACCGCGATAATCCATGACATGAGACAAGCAAATACGATGACGGCGGCATTGTGGTACCAATCTACGTCAGGTTAGACACCAGCCCAGTTAAAAACGTAGCAGGAAAATAAGCCAAGACGGGTGTTGACAAACCTCCAAAAAACTTATCGCTCATCTTGTCCTCTAAGAAAGTCCGATGATCCAACAACGTCTCTCCCTCTTCAGGTTTCTGATCTATCTTCATAAATTGGGGTGCCCATCCAGTGCGATCGCGGGCCCAGCGTTGGTCGTCCGTCAGTTGTCCATTTGCTGCCTTCTCGTCTTCTTTCACGTCGGCGGTTTCGTTGACCTCTGCTGCGGCGTTGGCCGTTGATGGTAAATCGTATTGAGGTGGTCCGGTTAAATCCTGTGTATCGTGTTAGTTGGGATCTACACATTTCTGATAGGTATCCAAGCCTACTTGGTCTGTTACTAATGCAAGCCCTTTTTTCTTGTTTGGATTATGAAAGTCGGCGGGAAGATTCTGCAATAGAACAATGAAATGTCAATAATAGTCAATCTTTTTTCATTGGCAGGGTAGGCTACTCACGGCAGCGGCTGCCTGGGCCTTTTCTTCTGGAGAGGCATCCGGATTAAACTGATAGGCTACAGCACCAGCCTTGCGGCTTTCTTCCACGAGCTTCTTCTCCACCAATTCTGGTTTGATGTCTGATTGGGGGTCTTTGGCAGCCTCCTGGGCGGTTTCGATGATGCCCTGTTGCTTGGGCTCGGCCATGATTGCTTTCTTTGAGTGATTGAAAGACTGCCGAGAGTGGCCAGGAAAATGGAAATGGATTTAAATTGCCCAACAAGCCGAGAATGGGCCGGGCAAAAAGCGAGGGAGATGGTGTGTCGCTCTGTCAGTGTCGTCCGACTGCAGACCGAGCTACCGACGTCAGCGGACGGCGGCTCTGGGACCGCGGGAGAAATCAGCAATCAGCAATTGGTGTTGGTTGCCGAGGACGAAATTTGCTGCTGCCTGGTGAAGAGCTGAAAAGGAAAAATTGGGGGAAGGGAAACAAATGGAGAGAGGGGCAGAAAAGAGGATGGAGGTGGAATTGCAAGATGAAAGTAGTGAAATGAGGAGAAGCGACACAGCAGCGTGGGAGAAGATCGGAAACAGCAGGTACGTACCGAGAGGACGGCCACGGTCGACGGGGACGGGGGGCAGTGGGCCGTTTAGCGCGGGTGGCAACCAATGATGTGCAGCCAATGCGATCGCACCTGAAAGCTCAGGCACCAATGAAAACGCTCGACAAGCCTCATCCTTGCCGTATGCAGCCTAGCGCTAGTTCCAGCCACCGCAGATGGTCTTCGATGGAGGTGCATGTGGCTGATGCTATCTTACGTATGTCGGCCTCGGCCAGCCAGCTAGAGCCAGCTACGTAGCTTGGTGCCACCTTCCACAACTGCTAGTCGAATCTAGCTCGATTGAAAATTGTGCACAGACGCTATGCATACAAGGGTATATGATCTGAGAGTACAACCTATGAATTTGCACTGTCGGTACGGACTGCATCGCATCGCATCGCATGGCATTGCATGGGCCAGCGAAGTCTTCCTGTCATTCATTCAGTCATCAGTGACGAATGCGCCATGCTGCGATCTCCCTTTCCGGTAGCCGGTGGGGACCTTAGCTCAGCACTAGTCCTGGAGTGGAATGGTGGCTGAGATTTCCGCCGCAATTAGTGGCTATTTCCGATCGAAGCGGGCAAATACTAACCGAACGGGAAGGCACTAGTCAACACCGCCCCAAATAGTCGATATTAGTGGCTGTTCCTAATCTGTTAAGGTTTGTACGAGTAAACAAGATCGCCCGATCGTTTTTCACTTTTGCCTCTTCCAACTTCCAAGTGCGAGCCCGACGGCCTGGAGTGGACTCTCCAAGTGCGAGCCCTACCGACTAGTTGGATCGGGCGTTGGCTTGCCTATCTGGGTAAGCCGGTGTGATCGCCGTGCAGCCTGCAAGCCATTGAACTTGGCTGGATTCTACAAGACTCCAGCTTCACATGTTCTTCAGCCAGTACCGAGAGAAACACTCTAGTTCTACAACATGCTTCTCTCTATGAATGGTATGATGATATCCATATTTCATGCTAATTGTCAATTACTCGTCCCCGTATCACCCACGCCAAACGGCTTTCTCATCTGCAAATAGCCCTCCACAACAGTCCGCGGCACATCACTCCAAACCGGCTGCTCCGATACATGATCAACATCCAAAAAGTTATATTTCGTATCCTCGCCAATCCCATCGTTATTATCACTCTGGACAAACGGCTGCAACCAAACCCAGTTATCCTTTTGCAATGCTGAAGGAATCGGAATCTTCCCCGTTGTTGTGGGAATATTTTTCTCGTCAAGCATATAATCATGATCCACGTCGTTCTTTATTTCGAATTTTGGAACGTCGCCCGGTATGAGCAATGGCCCCATGCGGAAGAAGTTAGACACTCGCTTGATGCCAGATTCAATGACCCATGATGGCAATGACAGCAGTTTCGTGGGTAGGATCTCAGTGTATGCGTGCACTGGCACGAACGGGTCCACCAGTGCGGCGACTATTTGACGTTTCCAGTCGTGCAGCGAAGCGTACGACATCACATTGTCATCTGGCGGGATGTAGTACGGCTTAAGTTTGAATGGACCTGGAATCTGAGTGCTGACTTGCCCTCCTGAAGGCGCGAAGTAGGAATAAAACTTGTCCAGCTTGAAATCCTGTGAGTCAGACGAAGTGCCGGGATGGAGAATGTTCAGATAAAAGTATCCCGAGAGCCCGTCGAGGGTGTTGTCCATGTCCCCAAGCTTCATGCAGAACTCATAGTTTGTGATGGAAACAGGCGAGTCCGGTGCGATAGTCGACTGATTGACCAGAGGTGCATTGCACAACTCAAGGCTAAAGCCCATCTGAACGAGAGCCAGCGGTCGCCCCATGATGCTAAGCACCGACTCAGCATAAGCCGTTGGTGGATGCTTAACGGCCTCCGCAGCCTCGGAGAGCGTATTGAAGAGATCATGAAGATACTCGGGCTTTGCAAGATTTTCCATGAGGCCACGGAGTAGAGGGTTGACATTGGCTGATACTTCCACTGTCTTGAAGGGGTAGCTCACTGTAGATGAAGCGTTCATGACTTGGAATTCCCGAATGAAATGCCCGTCATGGTCGAAGACCTGGATGCTATACCCCGGAAAATTCAGAACAATCCATCCGCTCACAGGGTTCTCCCAGTCGTCCAGCGGCCGCCATCCTCTCCGTATATTATCGTATGTGACAAAATTGGCATTCACTCGCGCAGGCTGGTTCAAGGTGGGCGGGAGTTGCACAAATTCAGTCTTCTCGTCGCTTCTGTTCAAGACAGTGTTTGCAGTGCCACCAGGAAGCCTCTCCAGGCTATATGTTTGGCTCAGACAAGGGAAGATGGGGTTCTTGTCTGGCGGGTTTAGCACATTGATTGGAGTGACAATCTGCCCAAACTTGTCGACCAATGCCAGCTTAGTAAACCTGAACTGTCCGTGAGTGCATGGCTTGAAGGGGATGACTTTGCTCGGGTCTGCAGGGATAGCAGTCAAGCTCGCAAAGGGGGTGTAGGATGCAGCAGAATCCATCAGAGCCATATCGCCCTTTTCCAGTCCAATATCAGATCCCACTTCGAGCGCTGCTTCCACAGGAGTCGACACCCCTTTATCTGATAGAGAGTTGGGTTGGAGATGGGTTCCCGGCATCCGAATAAGAAGCTGACCCGTAAAACCTGTCATGGTAGTAGACAGGTATTGGAGCCTGGTAACGGATTCTAATAGATTTTTCCGATCTTCCGCGGATAGAATACCTTCCAGTTCGTCTGGATTCATCCTTGAAAAGAGCTGCTTGAGTATAGTTTGCAGTGAACTAGTCACCTGTGGAAGAACTGGGGCCCGATATAACCCTAAAGTCGTCCTGTATGCTTGGTACATTCGACAGATTTACTCCGTCTTTGATGCCGTACTGGAACTTGGCTTCGGGTCCCTGGACAGAGAATTCTCACGAGTCGATGGGGATGTGATAGTATTCTACCGTCCATTCGACGAAGAGCGGATACCATGCCTGTTCTTTGCAAGTTCCGTCATTCACAAATCCGTATGGTGGTACAGTTGCTTCCTTTTCATCGGTCTTCCAGGCTGCCTCTTTCAGCAATGATAGTATAGGTGCTATGAATTTCTGTGAAATTTTTCCTTGAAGAGCCTGGGTGATATTATCGATGTCTCCAAACCATTGACTCAAATCAACATCACTGGTATGGTCATCCAACCCTAGCTTTTCCTGCCCACTCAACCGGACAGGCAAAGGATTCCCCATCAGTTTCTCGTCACGACCGGACGGAATACCCGCAAACAGAATCGTAGGATCCTGCTGAGAAACAAAGGGCGGCTTCACCCCCGGCTCACACTCAATCCCACCCCTCAAGTTGTCGATTTCTCGATGTTTCACGTTTATCAAGCTGCCCACTTTATCCTGTGTACCAAGCTTTTCTAGCTGATCAACAATCGCACGCACTTTGACCGTGGTGGCCTTTTTCCGGTCGCTTTTCTCCTTCTCAGACCCGAGGTCTTTGTCCACGGCATATTTCCACCATTTTTCAAATAGATTCAGCCTAAGCTGCGCAGACTCCTGCAAATACGCGTCAAGAACATGCTGCGAGAGATTCATACTCCTCACTACGGGCAGGGCTTTGTCAATGTTGTTCGTGTTTTTCTTTAAATGCCACACTGTGCCTCCTGCGTGCCGCACAAAATTGTTGGTAGCAAGCATATCAGCAGCCTCGAGCTGGGAATCAATATCGTCATCAACGCTCTGGACTAGTGTTTGAATTTTGAGCAGTTGCTGTGCAATCGTCGAGATGTCTGCTGGTGTGAATATGCAGCTCGTTCCCAGCGGGTGTCGTAGTTGGGGAATTTGTATTCGCGCGCATCCAGCCTAGGAGTGCATCAATAGCATTCGTTCCAACGGCGACGGGATGTGATTCCCGCATAATCTCTTGGGCCATGTCCGCAGGGCTACGCGGTTGAGGACGATCCTTTTTCCTAGGATTCCAATCAATGCATAGGGCATTTCCATGGCACAGAGCGCGCATGTGCGAGTCCTGAGGCCAATTCAAATCTTCACTGGTCAATCCATCGGTGTTCAGTTCCATGAAACAAGCCTTGAGACGATCGCTATGAGACGGCACTGGGCCAGGGATCTCTGGATCGATGTCGAGCGGATCTCGAGCTGCGGAAGTATGATATCCCACAACCGTGTATGACACAGTTCCCGACATTAGCACCGTCATTGTATCTGCTTGATACTCCGGATCTCCCGGATGCGCAGTCAGGTCGTCATAAAACGAGAAAACGCCCGGGTTTTGCGGCTGATAGTCGGCAAAAAATGGATTCCCCGTTCGCTCAATCGTCAATGAGATGTATTGTTTGGCCGCAGTAGGATCGGGATTCAGATCGCCAACCCACTCCTGTAGAGACAAGCTGCAGCCCAGAAACATCTCTCCTTGGTTTTCTAGTGGTTGGTTGGGATCTATGTATGCACTTGTCGTTGCCAGAAGATCGTCCGTCGGTGGAATCTGGTCAATACTGCGCACACAATTGCTTTCAACGACAAAGAACTTGATTGAACTAGGAGACGGAACACCAGTCTTTATCTCGTCCATTGTACCACTGTCTGAAAGTTTCCAGCGACCCAAGTCTCCATTACTCTTGATATGCCGAATAATCAGCCAGCGGTCTGGAAATGGCCGAAATACTGGACTATTAGGTGCTGCAGAGGGTCCCCCGGAATTATCATCTTTGAAGCCCTGCCGGACTTTCTCCTTGTCATTCACATCCTTCGCACTAGGAGTCGCCGACATACCCTGGCGATACATCTTCGGCAGACTCCAATGCAAATACATCCCCTCTCGGGTACAATTCACCAAATCGCGGGTTAAAGCCGGCGGGTAAGAATTCCATAGACGGGGAGCCATATAGGCGCCATTGAAATCGACCCCGCGGAGATGCAAAGGCTCGAGGATATCATGTTGAAGCAAATCGTTTTTGAGCTGCAGGTTCCGGTAATTTGGAGGGTTGATTGGCGCGAAGATGGCGAATTTGCAGGCTTGTGCGACAGGGTCAACGGGTATGCCGGCCTCGTCGGTTATGTAGAAGTAGTCGGATGCGTTGAAGGAAAGTACGTCAACTCAGACTGGGATGAGGATGAGCTTGTTGTATGGATTTGCCATTGGATTAGTTTTGGCTTACTACGGTGTGTTGGATGAGATGCAAATATCAAGGACCTGAGTTCGGGGTCTTGTGCTCTTATTATACGCTGGACCGACCCTCGATCATAATGACATATACTTCAAAGTCTGGTAGCTTTTATTGTTGTAGCAAGATTAAAGCTACGTTGTTTTATACCTTGTAGACCCAGTCATTAATGGATGTTCCAGATAACTCAAAACTCAACTCAATTCATCTAGTAGATGAGTTGAATTAAGTTAAGATTTCCAAAATTCAATATATATATATATATATTCTAGAGGTCTCTGATCTCTGACCCTGGTATGTCCAGAACAAAATCCTTGCCAAATATCCCAGCAGGTGTCTGGAAGCCCGGTTTGAACTGGTGAGTCAAAACTCGCTTTGCAGCGTGTACCGATGCCACCGACGTGAAGGTGTATCCGTTGATTGTATGGAGAGCAGCGCGCCTGACAACCCCGTCTTCAGAAGTGACAGTGACTGCTGCATGATACGGCGCTGCTGCCCTTTGCGCAGCTGTCGGACCCTCGGGCAGCGAACCAAGATCCCCAGTCGGAAAGCTGTCGCCAGAGGCGTGGACGTACGTTCTGATGTTGGATACATTTGTCGATCCCTGGATAGTGAGCAGATCGGGTAGTGTCACTGGGAAGGATGTAACAGGCCCCTTGCCATCGTCGAAATCGAACTCGGCAGTTTGGCTGACATCCTGTCCAACCAACATCCCATTAACAAGTTGGAGGCTTTCGTTCGTTACGTTCTCTGCCGCACTCATTGCCGATCCACGCGACATTGATCCAGCGACGTGTAACGCAATATCGATTTTGATGGGCGTTTTGACTTGTTCCACAACGTGGCTGGCGAGACAGCCCAGCATTGCGACGCTTCCACCACATCCGGGCAAAAGCATGACGTTGGCATTCTTTGCCTCTTGGTCGAAATTATGGGCTTGTTGATAGCTCTCCAGTTCTGCTGCGATGTCAAGATAGTGCACGTTGTTTCGTATGCAAGCGTCCATTAGTGGTTTGGCGGTGCGCATAAAAGGACCCGCGCAATTGAGGAGAACAGAAGCATCTTTCAATAATGAGTCGATCAGGCCAGCTTGGTTGACATCAAACACTGAATAGGGAACATCGAGTAGAGATGCTAGGTTCTTAAGCTTCTGCTCTGTTCTGCCGGCAACTAGAAAGTCTAGATTGAGGCTCTTTGCATGCTCGCTAGCCATCCGGCCAGTGTATCCTGTTGCACCGTATATGATTAAGGGTGCCATGGTGCACTTGTTGAAGTTGTGGAATTCTTGATAATTCTGTTTCGTATGCTGGGGGTATTCTTGATTTATTTCCTCTGGATAGTATCCACTTTTCACCAGATAATATGGAGCCTGACGCCGGAACTCCGGGTTTCGAGGAGCCTTTACTAGGAAGCAGCGAGAATGTGCGCCATGGTTATACTCGAAGTAAAAATCTGAGGACTGTATGTCAACAGTACTTGCAGCTATTGTTAGTAGGCATATCACTGAGGCAATGCCTTGAGTCCTGGAGGGTCAAAGTCTGTAGCGTTGACTACAAGATGTTAGATTAGAACAATGCACCATTGAGGGGACGAATTACCTATTGAGAGCATGATAAAGCCAAACTCATCCGCCTCCCCTAACCATCTCTCTGCTCTAGTACTCAACGTAGCCCCGGGTGGAATTTCACCAAACTCAGCCTGAAGATACATCTGACCGCTCCATCTAGACAGCCAATGAATGTATTTTGTGTTCCACTCTTGTTCATTATGCGCTTGCCAAAGCATCTTTGGAGCCGGTGCAGGCATGAACCCAAGGTCTCTACAGTCAAAACATGGAACCTTGTGCAACACCGAGTATGCCCAATGGAGGAGGTATAAAGCTAGTGCCGCTCGTCGTTTGGATGTGACGTGTATCCAAGCTTCCCAGCATGGCCGCATTTGTGCTCTTTCCTCTTCGAGGAAAAGGCCACGACGCACGACATGCCAGACAAGACGCTCGACTTTTCGAAAAACAATATCGTCATCGGTTGCGGAGCTCTGTGAGTTTTCCGATGGGGAAAGAAGGATAATAGTATAGATAACTACCGCTTGTAGAACCGCTAGAAGCATCGTTTCATCAAGCTCTTCGGCCTTTGTCTCGGTTTCCTGTTAGTCCAGGATTGGGCGATGTACATGTAAACATACAGTACGAGTGTTACTTACCCGGTCAACAATCAGATCCAGCTCCCTAAGAATTGTCTCCCGCACAATCTCCTCTGCCCCTACACACTGCCCATGCCACATCTTAGCCAAAGTGATGCAAGTCGCAAGTGGTCGTGGCAGAGGCTCATGCTGAACAAAATGCGTGGAATGAAATATGGGAGGATACTGAAATTCTTCGGCCAGCATGCGCGGCCAAGTGCGAAGAACTCGGAATATGAGCTCCATGCTGTGCTTTGCTAAAGCAGCTGAATTTGTATCCGAAGAAGATTGGGGCTGGAAGTTTTGATCAAAGGATACCAGTGCTTGGCTGTCCAGATGTTGCGGAGATCGTAAACTGAGGTCCGATGGCTGTACTGTGGACCACGATCCCAAATTCGAGAAAAAGGAGTCGAACAGATTGGGGTCAAAGGTTGACTGTAGTAACTGTGGTTGAAAGGTGCTTGAGACATCTAGAGACGTGATGCTTTCCATATTTCTGTCAATGATGAGGTCGCTGCTCTCGTTTGCAGGCGCATCGGACTCTTCAGTGCCACCACTACTGGTAGTAGTATACTTGCATGGGATGCTGCGCATATAACATCGTGAGCAACTGGGGCGTTTCAAGTTGCACCTTGTTTTATCTGCAACGCATTGTTGGCACGCCTTGCGCCGTTGCGGCTGGTTTCTGTTGCATTTATTCCTCAAATGGCGAATGAGCGATGAGCCTGCAAGAGTTAGATGCGGTCTCGGCGGAAAAGCTGCGGAACTTACGGTGATTAAACTTGGCTCCGCAAGATGGACACCGTTCTTTTTCTTCTTCCATTTTGTTGATGGTGTTTGGGTTGTGAGAGAGAAATGTGAGAGATCCAAAAGGGAAGAGCTCGGATTTCCGGGTTGCCTATTATGTAAGCATCCATACTTAAGAGGCAAGAACCACCCCTTCACTCCTTAATTTTGCAATTTATTTAATTTATTCAATTTGCAAAATGACAATCAATCACGTCTTTGTCTGGGCCTCGACAGCCAAGTTTCAATCCTTGCGGTCGTTCTACCGTGCCATACTACAGCCAGTCGGCTATACCGAGATGATCTGCGCGAATGGCAACGCTCTCATCGGATACGGCAGTGACTATCCTTACTTTTGGCTGCAGCAATTGCCAGAGGGTAAAGAGCCGCTTCCAACTCACATTGCATTTGATGCCCCGAGTAAGATTGTCCAATACGGAGGCGAAACCGGAGCCAGCTAGCTGACTGAGATGGATAGATCGAGAAGCGGTAGATCAGTTCTACAAAGTCGCACTGTAAGTCCCCCCCTTTCTCTTGGTATGTGATCACGCATCGTTGATTGAGTTCCAGCGAGCAAGGTGGGCGTGACAATGGACCACCAGGAATACGAGAACAGATGAGCCGCCAGCCGTACTATGCGGCGTTTATCTCTGATTTGGATGGAAACAATGCGGAGGCTGTCTTTGGGCCAAAGTAGATATACGTGTGTATTCAGCTATTGTTTTATTACTTAGATAACTGTTAAGCAACACTATATCAGTGCTCACTCATTAGAACATGCTCTTGACAAATTTTGTTGACAGAGCCCGGGGTTGTTCTCCACCTCGAAAACCAAAGAATTAAAAGCGTGGAAGTCAAGCATAAACCAATCCAGATGTTAAGAAATTTATCCACTTTCCATAGCCACTAATCATGAAAAGCCAATTGGTTGGGGGGGGGGATATCCAAATAGTCTCTATAAAACGGATAGCCCTAAACCCGTAAGCCTTCCTATTTGGGAAAAACTAATACTAGTATACATATTTAAAAGGTGTTGAAGGACGGTTTGACTACATCTTTCGAAACCACTCATACCTCTCTATGGGCTTTGTCAACATGCGACAGTTGCATGTAACAGATTCTCTTTGTCGCGGGAATCCCCAGTCATATTGACAACGCGTCTTTGTAGGTGGCTTCCTAATCGGGCACCGCCTGATGTTATGAAGAGCGTGTCTTGGCCGAGGTTTCTTTACCTCACACTCACTCGTGAGAGCTTCGTATGTCCATCTCTCTTGTTTTTAGACCTTCCTCGTCACACTGAAGGTAAGAATCAGACATTTCTCTCTCACTCTCACCCATATTCTATTGGAAATACCGAGATCTTCAACACGCTTCACTATTACGATCTGACGTTTGCATTGCTAGACGGTTGCAATTTTATTTGGATCGGTACCGCCACGCGAATGATGGAACCCGACCAAGTGATCGATGCTACGGCTGAAGACCCGTCTGCACTTGAGTGGCACGATGAGTATAAAGGTGATGAGTATTCAAGCGAGGCGGCAGTCGAGCAGATAGCTAGTGAATTTGCAGTGAGTTTCTATTTTACCTTCTTCCCTACATCGAATATTAATAGTTTAATCCTTTGCAGGGCCAGAATGACAAAGACTGGACTCTTCCCACACCTCTCCAAATTTTCCCGAGGCATAAACCACACTCTGCTGAATGGCTGGAAGGTCTGATGCAAGACTACGAGACTAACAGGATCAGTCTGGATGGTCTATTGGCAGAAATACCCTCCCAATGCGGCTGGGTGCACAACACCCTGCCACAATTCAAAAACTTTGCAGGCCAACGTTGCCTGCTTTCCCTTGGGTACTGCCCCCAGTAAGAAGGCATAGGCAGTGTTGCTCCTACGCCTGAAGTGTCTTTTACAGGCATTGTAGCCGGTTCTGTTCCTCGTATTTCGGACCGACGATACATCTTTTTGTGCGTAAGGACTGTCGGAAGGCCCAAGAATTGGGTAAATGACTATAACCCTTTCTTTATGACTACCCTTGGATATGTTGCTGACGTGAAGTTAGAGCCAGGTCCTCAACTTTATCGTACCTGTCGCATAATGAAACCGGCCGAATTTTACTGGTCTCTTCTAGCTACTCAGCTTGAGATAGCAATTGCAAGGAAAGACTTTAACATCCACTTCACGGGGTGCCTTACATTCTCGGCCGGAACCCAAAGAATAGCCATCGCCAAAAGAGTAGCCGATTGCCTCGATATGGAAAGTTGGAATTTTCCCGACCCATTGGCCCTTGGCCGCATTTTACGTCGTTCGATATCGCTTGGGAAACATGGCCTTCGGGATACAGCTAGACGATTCGCGGTGATTGATGGCAGAGACGCTCGAAGCGTGTATGAAGCTCATAATCAAAAGGTACATACATATTCGAACCGACCCTTTTCTTTCTTGTTACAAACCCACAAGGCCTTGCTTGACTGCAGTAACTAATGACCAAGTTCTCAACATACCAGGCCGTCCGAAACTGAGCACCCTACCAACATGGGATGGCGAAGTTCCATTAAAAATTCTCCGACGCCGTGCAATTGAAGAAGGTCTTCGAGAGGGCTATACCGCCCCTCCCCTCCCCGACTTACTTTGACTTCGATTTTGAATCACTTCCAAGGTTCATCCAACAAGCTAACATACACCTCCGAAGGTTGCCTCCAGTGACTTTGTATGTACCTAGGTAGATATATATTTCACCACGATGGGAGTTTTCAGAGGACGAACCAAACACCCACACAAACAACGATCGCTTTGATATCAAGTTATTCGGGCCCGAGACCAAACATGCGTCATGTGAAACATATACTCTCAGTCCATGCGATGTCATGGTCTCACCACCTTCTTTTTGACTTGCGCATCTCTCTTTTTCTACTCGATGGAGTCGCCGAAAGATGAAGAAGCTAAATAATGGCCATGATTATCACTTCCTTATCCTGAATAGTTTAGTGGTTATGATCCCTGCTTGTCATTGGTCGCTATCGACTACAACCCGCAGGGGACCTGGGTTCAATTCCCAGTTCAGGAGGAACTTTTTTTTCTTCCGATTTTTTGTAAAATCGGGTCCTATTTATACTGAAGAGCGAGTTTAATTTTTCGACCCTTTGTATGTCCTCTATATAGCTGTTAACTGCTTAGGGTGGATTCCGGAACCTCCAGCATCACTTGTTGCTAAACCGACTTCACCGAAAGATGGGATAACTGAAAAGCGCATCCCCGCCAACGTCCCGAATAGTTTGGTGGTTAGGATCTCCGCTTGTCATTGTCAATCGACTACCAAAGCGCGGAGGTCCTGGGACACGGTGATGCTAACCAATACATAGACCATATCGGATTTTTGAATTAAAGAGAAGCACTATGAATCATATCTCATTGAGGAAAGAAATATCAGGTATGAAAGAAGAAAAGTTCCGGTACCAACCCGGCTCTACCGTGTGAGAGACGGTGATGCTAACCAATACGCCATACCGGATTGTTGAAGAACTAAGAGATAATATGAATCATCTACTTTATAAAAATGAAATATCAGATAAATTCTGGTACCGGGAAAGCTTCCCAGCTCACTTTATTTTTTCTCACTCCGAGTGACATCGAGATGGGTGACGAGCAACATGCCTCCTCTCCATGTATATGTATCGTACGTCCTATCTCGCTCCAGGGCCGCCTCATTCCACCTTTTAATAAACTGATGCTCTCCAAGAAGAAATAGCCAAGCCGACGAGGATACCTCCATGTGTATAACCCGACACAGAAATAACGCTGCTCTGTTGCCAGCTGCTCTGCGAGTTTTCTAGCTTGCATTCGGGTCTCCAAAATGCGCCGATTTCATCTAAAAATCTAATATCGCACCCGACTGGCTTGCTGATGGGTGTTAACTAAGATATTGTGACTTGCCACGCCTTTCCACTTCTGTATATAAACTAGGGCTGGGTCCGCCATCTTAACGGTTGGCCAACTCCTTTGACAAGGCTTTGCTCTGCTATCCTTTGTCGAAATTAGTGAACCGTAGGACTCATACAGTACCTCATAAGGCCACTTACGCCTCAAAGCTTTTCAAAGATTTCGACAGCGGTTGTCACGATGTAGATCATATCTGTGCTTGTTGTCTAGGGTCACAACACTAAATATCTAACTAACTACCTACTTGGAGATAAATCAGAAAGCAATGTTATACTCATCTTTTTTTTTGCTTTCTCATAGGTTATTTTTGGATCGCACCATACATCCAATCCGATATGGTCTAATGGTTAGGATATTCCTCTTTCATTTGCCTTCACAGGCGTCTACCAGGAAAGCTCGGGGTTCAATTCCCCGTGTCGGAAGTCTTCTTACTTTTTTTTTCACCCTTGCATTCCATGGCCTCTTCCACTTCCCTTCCACTTCCCGAATGGTCTAGTGAGTACCTTGGTTCCTTCCATTGGCAACAATGAATGCCTGTACTAACAAATTTCAAAGGTGGTTATGATCTCCGCTTGTCATGGTCAATCTGACCGGAAAGCGCGGAGGACCTTGAGTATGAATTATTCAACGACGCCCGATAATCCCGAATGCCGCATGACATGCTGGAATATCCCGTATCAGTAACAATATCAACTGGTCGAGCTACGAACTCCGTTGGTCATCCGGTACCTATCCATAGTAGAGGCGAAAGGCGAAAGGCGAAAGGCGAAAAGCGAAAAGCGAAAGGCGAGGGAAAGCCTTCTAGACCATCACCTTTCCATGTTGATCATCATTGTGTGACCAGTTCGGTTCAGGAGCGCTTTTAATTTATTTATTATAAGCGAGGCAAAGAGGATTATAAAATGCTGTACATCGCTGTTGCAAAGTAGTCAATTGACCCTACGGAGTAGCATTTTCTCTATTCTCGGAAGGGTGCTAAATTTCGACCACCATGAATCGAATTGCTACGAGAGTTCCAATGCTGACAAAATGTTCTTTCCAAGTACGATATCTATCCACGCAGCTTGGTAACTATCCTACATCGATCCTCCCGTCGAAACGTGAAGTCCAAAATGCACGGCTTTCCGCTCAGAACCTTGAGATGGCGATGCATAGCCTCCATCGAGATGGACTAGTTGTTGTCGAGAATGTTATACCACACGATTGCCTTGATCGATTGAATGAGAAAATGGTACAGGACGCATATACTCTCCAAGCGAAGAAGGGAGACAGTCCATACAATTACAACCCGGGAAATATCCAGCAAGATGCTCCTCCAGTTAAGCAATATTTTGATACGCGCATATTCATGAGTACCTAATTCAACCTATAACCCAGGAGAGGGGATCGCGTTTTTTCTAACGGTGCATTTAGACCCTATTGCAACTCAGATCACTTCAACAGCACTGGGCCCCCGGCCGAAATGGACATTCTCTTCCGGAAACACCGCCATGCCTCCAACCGCAGACCACCCGCCCATGTCGCAACCGGTTCATTCGGATGCCGATTTTGCGCACCCCACTCACCCATTTGGATATGTGATTAATGTTCCTCTGATCACCATGACGCCCGAGAATGGTTCCACTGAAATATGGCTGGGAACCCATATGGACAGCGGACTTCATGTGCAAGAAGGAAGACATGGTGAACGAGCAAGCGGGCGGATTAGTATGGAAGAGCTTGAAAAGCGCCGGACAATAAGACCTCCCTGCCAGCCTGTTGTACCAAAGGGCTCGCTCATTGTCAGAGATATAAGGCTCTGGCACGCCGGCATAGGGAACCAGACTGAGATACCACGGGTAATGCTGGCCATGAGTTAGTCGTTCACTGACAATATATTGACATGTGAGATGATGCTGATATGCATGTACAGTTCATTTTGCCCCTTGGTATCGGAATCGTATGAAGCTGGAGTTGGCGGATGATCTGAAGCCAACCATTGAGAACCAAAGCGATCTCGAAATTCCGGTGGACTGGGTCAGTGAGTCGCAAGCCATGTCGAGCTACTTGAATCGTGGGTTCGGCAACGCATATGATTTCAACCAAAGCTATTGAGATGGAAATCATACCTACAGATGGAGCAGTTAGTCATGGCTCTCATGGAGTGAATGCTCTTGATACACGTGCCGTTATGCAGTTAGCAGTCCTCAATTTTGATTTCCCTATAGTGAAGATTCATGTATATACACAAGATGCTCATGCTCGATCACTCAAGACGTGGAATCCATCCAATTGCTTTCCTTCAAATCTTCAACTACGTTTTAATCTCATCTCCTTACGGGTGGATGGTGGCCTCAGGCAGGAAATCCGTAGGCGGCCGGGAGCACGTGAGGTTTGTAACCCTATCTCCATGGATACGGAGCCAACAGCGGTAGAAATTTGGAAATAGCTTCAAGATTGCCTAGCTAGATGAGATGGTTATGAAGTACTGTTCTGCAAAGCTCTTCTTTTTCTCTCCCCTTCATGTGAATCTCGCTAAACTTTACGTTCTTCGACTTGCCGTGTATAGACTTGCAGAACACGTTTTGATCTTTCCGGAGACTGACCATGGAACTTCCAGGGCCGGCGGAGTTTTAAAGTTTCACTTATCATTTATTGGAAACATGAAATATGACAGGAATTTCTTTCAAGACCCGCATCCCACCTAGACCCGCGTGGTGTCAGATGGTGACAAAGCGTCTATGATGCTAGAGACAGGCCAGCCTGTCTTTGCACTCCATACTCTTAATTCCGTTATTACCTCCATACTCATTTCGGAGTCTTGTAGCCATGGGCCACCTGTGGGTATATTCAATCAGGCCATAGATCAAACAATTCTGCTTCATACAAACTTACAGAAAGCTATCGGTCCGAATGCATTGACCCAAACGGGTGCTGAATCGCTTGAAACGGCAAGAGAACAGACTTCAGTCGCATGGTATTTCAATCTGTGATGTAAGGTTTTATGGTCCTCCGCTCTTCGCAGTATATTCGAGGGTTTGACTACAGGTTCTGCTAGCCACAAGATACTCATTGCTGTATGATAGTAATGAAGGCTCGAAACTTGGACTGTCAGTAGGAGGGAGGAGTAAAAAAAAATGTCCAGGAGGCATACCATGCCAGTCCGCGAGAGTCCAAAGAAATGTCAATTTACTCTGCTTCTCCAGGCCAGACGTCCTTATCGGTTCAAATGATGTTGGCAGCGACTCTTTCCAGTTCTGCAGCTCCTGCTTTAGGTATTTCCACTCCAATAGATCCATGCACGGGGAATCCTCGCGAAGGCATCGGTTGATGATCTTGCCTAGCAGGAATGTGACATAGTTCGCGAAATCGGAGTCGCTTAAAGGTGTCTGAGGAGGACTCTGGACCGTAGACAAATCGATCATGAGATCTCGCTGCTTAATCAGAGATACTGTAATATCTTCCCGCAAATAGTTCCAAAATCCAGCACTGAAAAGGTCCGTGGAAAGTTCGATATGATGATTAACTAGTAACGAATAGCAACCTTGAAGGTGGCTCTGGGAGCTGAGATTCTCTAGAATAAGCCAACAGATATGTTAAAAAGCGACAGACAAATGAGAATGTCACGGAAAATACACACGTGATATGATCTCATAGGAGCGAAGCAGGCAAATAGCAGCAAGCGTCTCCTCATTTGACAGATTGTCCAAGTTTTCAGTGACAGATATTAATCTCCGCACACAGTCCAAATGATAAAACTCGGCGAAGTTGTGCGGCTCGTCGTTGTGGGAAGTATGAGATAGACTGACAGCTGAAAAGGCGAGAATAGCACTGAGTAATAGAGGATTCTGTCGGGCTCGAGCAGGAATAACGTCTTTGAAGTGATGCTGGCCATCATTGAGATCATACCACCCAGCTAGCTGTTTAATATAGTGGCGGAATATCCGAGCAACTTGTGGATTTTGCAAAGCCTGCTCGGGATCCTGAGTCAAAATATATTCTTGATGATACTCAGCTGGAGAGCCAATCAGTTCCGATGAGCCGGACGAGGGCACATCACAGATCCATTGGCATTGTTGGCTTTTTCGCTGGCAGGATATACAAATCGGCCGACTTCCATCGCCTTTTCAAGAGCCGAACCAAGTCAGGATCAGCATGATGAAAAAAATACAGTATCGAGTTATGCGGACCTCACATTTAATTCTGCGCGACCGGCATTGCTGGCTGTGCGTTGCCAAGTCAACCACTGATTCAGTTCAGAAGGATAAGTCCGCAATGCCAGCTAGAGAAAGAGCTATCTAGGGGTGTCAAACATGGGTAGCTAATCCTATAACTTACCATCCTAAGGCCAAAAAGCGATGGATGTCAACTTAGCAAGACTCACCAAGCAAGGACAAAGGGGAAGACTGACGATTGAGGTTAATTGGCCGCGGCATTGGATCGTTTGAGATCTAGCACTAATCACCGGTAGAAGACAACAGCACAAGCAGTTAGAAGTCCTCAACAGTTTTTGTTACAAGAGTAACTGAAGTGAGCGAAAAACATCCGAAGTGAGAGTGTCTTGGCACGCTAGGGTTAGAACTAGCGCTGTAATTGACTACAACGCTTAGTAGAGATGGATTAAGCCAATCATAATCATTCTAGCCCTAACCCTCATCTGATCTTTTGCCCCTCCACCATGCTTGCGATAAGTATATGAAAAAAGAGAAGCTTTCAACGTCCCAAATAGTTTGATGGTACTGGAGGCTGTAAGACCTGCAGTGGCAGCGGAGAAATCTGGCGCTGTCGAGTGTCGGCACTAGTTATTTTGACATAAGCTAACCCTAAGAGCATCAGTGGTTAATAAATAACATGCAAAAATAACAAGTACTAAACATGCTGAGGCTGAGGCATGCTTACATGGCCTATACAGCTCTCTATTTATTCCGTACTCCATGCAGTACAATAGCTCGCTATCGTGCCAGTGAAACATGCTCTCAGTCCATGCGATGTCATGGTCTCACCACCTTCTTTTTGACTTGCGCATCTCTTTTTCAACTCGATGGAGTCTCCGAAAAGATGAAGAAGACTCTGAATAATGGCCATGATTATCATATCCCGAATAGTTTGGTGGTTATGATCTCCGCTTGTCATAGTCAATCTGACTACCAAAGCGCGGAGGACCTGGGTTATTCCCAGTTCGGGAGGCTTCTTTTTTTTTTTTTTTTATCTTTTGAAGATTCTATCTTTACTATTATTCTATTTTATAGCTCTGCTCTGATTGCCGTATTGTCCGTAGAAGTATTGGGCCTTTAGAAGGGATGGTGCTGTCCGGCGCCTTCGACAATCAGCTAAGCCTAAGTCTCGGTGCACTCTACGATAGTTAATAACATGCAAAAACAAGAAGTACTTAAACTCGTTATGAATTGACTATTGAAATCAGCATGATACATCCAGCGCGCCGTAAGTGTTAGTAGCAGCATCCTTTGATGAGAAGGGTGCTCTTTGCGCAACCAGACGAGCCTGTATATCCAGGCCAGCTCTGATACTTTTCGACAATAGTGACCGTGTATTCCCGTTTCTCCACCCAATGAATTTGTGGCTCCTGTATTGAGAAGGAGATGTCGTAGTTTTCCATCACATCACAAACACTACTTGCTACAGGCGTCATGCGGACAATCATCTGTCCACAGCCCGGTGGATCGCTTGCCTCGGATTTATAGCTCACCGAGGGCATAAATCGACGTGCCCTCGAGAATGGTTCCACCTTTGGAATTTTCAATTTGCCAAAGGAAGTTGTGGGCTTTGGAGGGAATGTCTCCAGTGAGTTTTCAAGGCACTCCTCCATTGGGTCTGTAGGGGTAGCAGCTGGCATGGTTCTCAGGGTGGCCATATTGGCCATGTGCAACTCTTCCTCCCCGTTTGAAAGGGAAGAAACAAAGCACCGGACCGGGTGCCTACTGGAATCAGCACTTCTATGTATTCAAGACACCAACCTTTCTCCTTTGGGTGGGCAATTATAGAAAAGCCTTGATCGACTAGGGAAGGCAGCGGTTTTTGAGTTGAAGGAGGATCATATGGCCGTATTAGTGCGTAGGGTTCTTTATAGACGATCGGAGTTGTGAACCCTCGTGCGCCGCAGATAAAGGCGCACTTCATTTGCGATGGAAAATCTCCTGGTGCCGTTGTATCCGTTGAGAGATTGCGCCGAGAAATTGACATTTGATTTGATCGAGCATCTAGGCCGGATCTACTGTCAGGATTAGGACGTTCTGGTAGTTCTCTGTGAATAGTGGAGGAGGGACCAGAAATTATAGGAAAACCAATTGCTTTCCCTGTCGATGCAGGACTTGAGCCGGATGATGAAGTTGCCAAATTCTGTAAACCGGATTCCCTTGTTGCTAAAGATATTTTTCTAACTGGTGGCGTCTTACAGGGGTCGCCAGTAGGGTTTTGAAACCGCAGCTTAGGTATTTCTGCAATAAGCTGTGCTCCTGCCAACGCTGGGCTAGGACCAACGATACTGCTGGGTGGTTTACCTGGCCAGTGTTGTGCTTGACTGGCAGCATTGGCAAAACTTGGAAATACCAAACGATGAGAGTTGAAATCAAATACATAACCATGACTTGGGTCATTGGCATGGTAAACTGGCTTTGGGAGACCGTCGCTCTTGTAATCCTGCGTACAGTTCGGATCGGCATATACCTTCTTCCACTCCATCTCCAAGCAGTCTGGAGTAAGCTCAATACCAAGCTCGAGTCTGAGCTGATGCTCCGGAGGAATTAAAGTAATACCATTTGTGAAGCATCCTTCTTCCGGAACTCGATCAAAGAGGCAAATAAGGAGATCGGTTTCGGGCCGCTCCATTTTAAGGACTTCCAACCTTTGGTCTTTTGGATCAGGCCATGGGGCTGAAATAATCGAAAATCTGGAAATTTGGCCACAACTTCAGATCGAAGAATGAAGCTCTATCGCGGGATCTTAGGAGGATGTTCATTGATTATGTTTGTTTCGAGATACGTATTGAGTGCGGCCTTGATGGATGTTCGAGTAACATCTGTTTCTCTCGAGTAGTAATTCCCAATGCTGAGAGCGCCATCCAAGAAGACATCCAGCCAATTGTCATCCAGATAGAATGTACGAATAGACTCGTTTGGTACAGCCAGGGGTTCAGGCAAGAGATAATGGTAAGGGATGCCGTGAAGGAAGAGCCCATCCAAGCACCATCCTAATATCGCCGCGTAGTTTGTAGACATTAGAGAGTTGAATTCGTTATATGGCCCCGCCGGAAGATTTTCAGATTCAGCGTTTTCCTTTACTATAACCGGGACAACTTTTGCCTGGGCTTGCTGTATTTCTGGCGATCTAAGACTCAGTTGACTTCTAAGCGATCGATTAAGAGACAACTTCTGCCAGCGCTGGGCAAATTGAAGCTTTCTTCCACCATTTAGTCCATTGTCGGCTCCTTGTAGTTTGGTGATAGTACCGCTGACTTTCTGTAGTACCGTCTCTCTACTACAAAAACCCTTATATGCCTCAGTTTTAGCGACGGCTAGGGACTTTTCGTGGACCTCCGTCCTCAGTCTCAGCAAAGATCCAACGAAAACGCGATTAGACATTGCAACCATTCGGCCCAGCTGCCAGGCGTGCTGATATGTCAAATCCAGAATTCCAAAATCCTTGTTAAGAATAGCTAAGTCCGTACCGGAATTGGATTGCTGTGGATATCCATCCATTGTGTGAGGAATGGATACTGGCGATAGGGGTCCTCGTTGTAATGCCATGGTCTGTTCTCATGTTCTGAGCCGATATCGTACGAGAGAATAACCTGTTTGCATTCTTTCCTTGACCCATTTAACGTTGGGATTATTTTCACTTGTAGAAATTTGATCAAGAGAGTGGGGGATTCGCAGCGGTTGTACGCGTCTCCCTAGATTCACCAGGGTATCATAGATAGAAACCTTTTCTGGAGGCGTGCAGGTGTAGGACCAGCTGTATAGAGAAACCAAGGTAGTTAGACCTTGACTCTTTCCCGAAGGGGTCGTGATTTGCTCCGAGACATTTACCAGCGACACAAGATGCACGTATACTGTCGTGTCGTCCGTGAGGTCCAAAGGACCTGTCCGAGGGCTGACACTAACCGCAAATTGTCCCACTCCATTGAGACTGCAATTTCCTGGCAGACTAGTTACATTCACGTTTTTGACGTGGCTAGTCTACGTGAAGCTTGTGAGGTCCGGATGGAGACTGTCAATTTTGCCCGGGCCTTTATACTTTGCAAAGAGATCATCAAACACCCTGCTGGCGATAAAAATTACATCGATCTTTGTGTTGCTATCAGTATCAGCCTTCACTGGGTGTGATACTAACCCGCCCAGCGCTAATACATCGGAAGGCAGCATGCCGAAAGCTTTGGACTTCGGATTCTGAGACAGTGTGGTCGGCGATTGCGCAGCTGAAAGTTGACTCTGCATTGTCTTTATCTGACTCGGCAATGGTCTTATTTCAGAGCCGGCGAAAACAAGCAATCCTAGCCATGGGGCTCTTGTAGAAGGTTCAGTCTCTGGCATATCAACCAGCCACGGATACTGCGGATCGCTGGAGACAATGTTGGGAAGAACACTTGGATGGTCCGTATGACCAGCAGGAGGGTAGACAGAATACACCACTTGGGGATCGATTGAAAACATAGGACCTGAGACCTTGAACTCCTTCTTTGAGGACAGGGTTCTGGGCTGATCTCCAGGATGTAGTGTGATATTCTGGCTGACTATGGCGGTATAAGATCCCTCTGGAAGTCCCGGGGCATAGCATGAATGAAGACGCATCGAGCCAGGTTTTAGATCCTTTGGTATCACATCGCCGTCTTCTAACCTCTCATCATGGGTTAAGAGTTTCCTTGTCCAGCCAGGTGTGTTCGCTGGCCCTGCATAACGCGAGAGGTGAGCAAACACCCGGCTTCGAGGGCCATGTCTTTTATCTGTGTATGGTCTGCTTGTCATATTCTCTCACCCAGTTGGGCTTTCACGTCTTGGAGGTTAGCGATGTCAATCTCCAAACGATAATCTATTTCGAGCCGAGAAGTAAGCGCACGGAAATAATGTCCGTTTTAACCAAGAGATACCTAGGTAACCTTGTGTGACGCTTTGAGTTTCCGGATGGGCGCGGAAAGTCACACTGATGACAGACACTAGAAGGTTCCTACCCGACTTGCACTTGTATAAACTCTGTCTGGCATCACCACCACAACACCCTCACTGTTCTCTACACCCATCATTACGTGGTTGTGGAACAATACCATCTCAATGGCCGAACCTGAATTTCCGTACTTTACTGTAGAGTACTACCAAATCAACTGCAGCGCAGATGGAGCCGACGAGTCAGCAATCGTCCTGCTTGTAGGCCATGCGGAGAGCGAGGATATCAGCGTTGACGAAGAAGTGGTCACCGTTGACAGGGCGGTTCTCATAGACGCCGGTTGGAAAGAAAATGCGGTCGATATGCTCAAGGAAACACTTGATCGGCTGCAGGCACCATATGGCGATATTAAGTTTGATGCCATCTCGTTGTCCCATTGGGATAAAGTATGACGATTCTGTCTAGTATCCTGCGTCCCCTTGGCTAAAATATGACTATGTAGGATCATTACCGGTAGGCGTTGAAACCCACCAAACTCGGGGACTTTCTCACTTACTCTGCGTTTAGGGGCTTTGTATCATTTATGCAAAATCCAGCTATGACAACTTGGACAGGCAATATGTGCAGTTGGTTCAAGTACGACAAAAGCAAGCCTCTCACACAACTGTATGGACAAGAATATGATGGGAAAAAGATATCAGACTTCTTTTGCAAGCCCAAGGTGTCAACGTCCAATGATGGAGTGCCCATCTCGTTCAAAGTCAATAAAGTCAAAAAGGACAACGTTTGCATTGGCCATTTTACAACCGAGAATGTCCTAGGGGCAAATATCTTCAAAAATGTCGGAGTTTCTGGAAAAACTCCCAAAGAAATGCTCACTTTGGGTGATTTATTGAACAATAACCCGCCGGGAGATGGAGCCCCTGGTCTCTATGCTGTCGGCGTCAACAAAAGGTATTTGGCCCAAACAACGACCTTGCTGTAATCAACAAACCTGTCCTCATAGGCAACAAGGCGAACCCAGCATCGATTCTACTTCTGCTTGTCTGGAAAGGGCGGGAACCGCCGATAGTTTCCCTTTACTCTGGTGGCGACGCTGAATGGCCGGAGGAAGAGAAACTGGCAACGTGGTTGAAGGGAACAGGAACAAAGATATCAGTCATCAAGGTTGGCCATCATGGAAGTAGAATTGGCACTTCTACCAATTTCGTGAGCCAAGTGTGCCCAGAATACTTTTTGATATCGGCGGGACGTATGTACGGGCATCCAGGTGATATATCCTCCGTTTTCACACCTTCTATTCCAGCTCCTTGGTCCTTGAGCCTGACAACTTATTAGTGTCTGAATTGATCTTCTATTTGGATGCCTGGTTTTCCTGGCTGATCAAAAATTTGAAACCAACCTCAATGACTGAGGACCGCATCTACTCTGTCCGCTTTCCGTATTATCTAGGATTATGCGGAGATAGTGCAGACACTGCCCGGTTTATCAGCCAACTCTCGAAGTTTAGGTATATGACTATTGAGTACTACGAAAAGGACCCTGACTACCAAAGGGCCCTTGGAGCGCTCTATCCATCTGTGCTGTCTCGATTAAAAGAGGATCTACGAGGTAAAACAGAAATTGATCTTCAGCGGCAGATTCTCACAACAGTACTTCGCGAGCAATGGGATCGATGGGGTGCTCTCGAGCATAATTATTTTCCTTCTGGAGGGTCATGGCTACAAGGCTGTGGGAAGCTGTCTTCTAAGAGATGCCTTGAAAGTGTTCATGTTAGATTCACCTCTGGCCGTGCAGACTTTAAATTGATAGACTCAAAAACCACGGGGATAGGCAGCACGGCTTCGAAGACTGGGAAACCGTACAGCAAGTCTCTGCTTAGAAAGCGTAAATCACGACCAACGCTGTCATTCGAACTAAGCAACTCACTGCCAAATGCAAGTAAGCTGGATGGAAGTCGCTACACCATGCCGGAATATGGAGAATCTGTATGGCCATTATGGAATGTTGAGACGGTTTTAAGCGAGGATAATGGTACCGATGAGCCTGAATTGGCAACAAACAACAACAATCAATTGGACATGGAAGACCGACAGTCTGAAAATCTTCCAGACGTCATAACATCTAATACTATTTCACTATCAGCATACCCATGGAACTTTCAGACAGTATTCCCTGCATTGCCTTCAGGGGAACCAGTCCCAGGAAACCTATATCTGGGCGATAACTCAAATGAGGACTTCTTTCTCCGTCAGACACAAACGCAGGTACTACAACTGGCGAGCCCCGTCCCCTTGAAAGCTGCGGACGCCACTTGGACAGCTCTCGTAAGTCCCAACGATGAGGTAGCTAATTGGTGGTCCAATCTATTTCTCGACTTCGGCGCCACTTCTTTCCAGTTAAAGTTAAATGGTAAAGGAAATCTCCTGGAGACTTTTATTATTACAACAACGCCTTTTAATGATACAACGGCCTCGCTGAATCTAGTATTCACGTCTGATCGTGTGGTATTGGAGGGCGTTTTTGGTATTGACCTATCACAAATTTTGGGTCAAAATGGCTTGGCCAACCGCATATGCGAATTGATACTGGGCTTGGACATTGAGCACAGCGATAATCTTGATAGTACCCTATCTATCTCTAACCTATACGGCCTATTGGAATTGGATGTGCCCGGCTGGCTCCAGGACCTTAATATTATGTCCAGCAAGTCATTGATTCTTCAGACACAGCAGCCTACAGAATCAGATATACAGGTTATCAATGCACTCTGGTTCATGCCAGGCTATAACTATGCTACTATTTTGCGGCTTCATGCGGTAGAAGATAAGAGGACTGGATCAACCATTATATCCCAACTGTTGTCCAAGCTTCTTCCAGGTTGCACCTTTGACTCGCCAAGTTTCGTCTGTACAAAATCAATGAAGAGCGGAACCACCATGGCACTTCCTACTGACGACCCTGATCATCAAAACGTCGTGGTCGACAGCAGTCTTATGATATACACAAATGTTCAGCTTAATGATGATGCTGGGACGGCACCTCCGGGCACGGATAAGACAAAGGCTTACATGATCCTAGAGGATAAATCAATTTCAGTCTTTTTACGATGGGATGAGAAAGAGAATCCCTTGGCAGACTTTGTGAAGTGGATTGAGAAACGAGCCGGTGCAGACGGGGTATTCAAGCCATTCAACGATTTACTGGATTCGATGGGAACCGGAACAGGTCTTACTCTTCGACAAGCTCGTTTCGATATTGCTTCCCCCAGTAATCTCCATTCATTTGCATTGGACATTGAGGCCAACTTATCTTGGGGCGCTCCGCGGTCCGCCCCAGCAGGTCAGCAAATCCCATTTCTATTAACATTCTCCTGGCAGAGGCTATCCTCCAAACGCGCTCCATTGGTTAGTTTGATTGGAAGAATGTGGACAGTGGCAGAAGACACATCCGGCTAAACACCCTAAGCCCACAGCTCTCAAAGGATAACATGCTCCCGTTTCAAGTACAAGAAGCATGCTCATTCTATGTGTTTGAAGAGGGCCAGAGTCCTGGTATTCCCATGCCAGCTCATCCGAAATTCATAGATGCATGGGTACCGGATCTGAACGCTCCCGGAGATGCCGAAGCAGAGTGGCAGAGTCCACGTCAAACAGGGGCTGATATTATTTCTGCTTGGACATCTATATTAAACAATGGACGTTCCGACGGGTATGTGTCGAAGCTTTACAGTGGAATTGAGACGGCGTTGCCTCGAATGCTTTTCAACAGGTGGACGGAGTGTTTTCCACTTTCACCGCTAGTTTAGAGGGGATCTGGAATATGATAATTGTGTATTTTGAGTCTGCTTACTACTTTTTGTGGTGAAGATGATAAAAGAAGGTGATGATGGACGTTGAAATAAGCACTAATGCCTTAGGCCCCAAACTGACTAATGATTAACGTAATCCACCCCCGAACCGCCGCCACCACCGACCCGCCACTTTTCTCTGGAAAACACGCTCTATATTAATTTCAACCCAAAATTTCAACCTAAAATAATAATTATATATAAAAAATTAATTACTAGTATGATTAAAGCATTAAGGCTTTTTATATTTAAAAATTTTATATTTACTATATTGAAATTGGCAGTATATATATAGTTGAGAGGATAGAAGCTTAGGCTTAGCTAAAATAATAATAATAGATTAAGATGCTTTAACTAGTCTATTTATAAATATTTATACTTTCTCTCTAGTAATTCCTTATTTATAAGATATTTATTTTTTAGATTATATATGTTTTTATTTCTCTTTCTTATATATAGTATATAAATTATGAATTTTCTTTTATATAATAAAAAACTTATTAATACTAGTCTTATAGGCTTTTGATATGCAGCTAATTACTTTATTAATTATCTTAGATAAACTCTGTATATATTAACTGATTTGTTACTTAATTATACTTAATTATTGCTTAAATTGATGTGGATTTTAAGGTGTTTAAAAATAGAAGGATTAAGAATTACTAGATAGATAAGAAGATGATATTAGAATTTTTAATTAGATAGTAAGTTATTAATAAATTTAATTTAGATCTAATAGTACTAATCTAGTTACTTTAAAACTATTTTAAATAGTCTTAGCTTTATAAGCTATTATATGGGCCTTTAGAAATGTAGTAAGAAAGTTAATTTTATTAATATAATTAAAGCTAAGTCTTATTTACTACTTAATAAGCTTTCTATATTATTATTTTAAAACTATAAAATAGCTAACATTAAGAGGCTATATAAGATATTGTCGGAAACTTCAGTCTAACACCATCAGAGTATAACTAGGATGCTCTTAACAGGCAAAATTAAAAGACTTCTAATGTATAAAAGGCTTCTAGAAGCTAAGGCTTATTCAAGAAAGCAAAACTAAATCCTAATTAATAAAAGATCATATACTCAAGATTCATAGTTAATTCAAGACAGTAGACTAAAACTAATTATATAATAGAATAAGTGTCCTTATATATCCAACCTTTAATAAAAAAGTCATAAAGTTTTTCTATTAGATCAATATAAAAAATATAGAAATCCTCTAATTTCTTTATTCTAACATAGTGTTCCCTAACAATAGCTATATTATACCTAACTACTCACTAAACAATCACTGCTATAATCCTACTTTAACTTTATTTTTAATACTAATTATATATATAGAATATACCTAAGTACTTGATTTTTTTTGCACTAATCATAGAATAATTAGATAAGTAGCACTAACTACTTTATCTATTAGCTATAATATTCTAATTCTTCTAACAATCTCCTCCTCTAAAGGCTAGCATCCTAATAGCTCAATAAATAGCGTAAAGTCCCTATATCACAAATAAGTCAATTCTTTATTTAAAAATATTTAGTATTATGGTACTAAACTAACTATATCTTTATACAAGAATATTAGTAAGAATAATCTTTATGACTATATCAAATAGTCTAGCATTATTCTTATAGTTTTTTATCTTTATTATTTCTAACAGGATAAGAAATATATTAAATTAGAGATCTCAAAATATTGTAGTAAGTATATTTATAATAATTAATACAAGTGTATTAAGATAGCTTTATCTAACCTTATATGGAAGAAGTTAATTTTAATATAAAAGAAATTAAATAAGAATAAGAAGATAGTTCTTATAAAGCTCCTTTATTTATAAAAGCAGCGGAGACTTCTTTAAAAATGTGCTAATAAGTTTATTTAAACAGATATAAAAGATATCAAGGAGTTAGAGAGATTAGAGGAGAAAAAGAAAAAATAAAAAATAGTAGAGAAGATAAAATAAGCAAAGTAAAAAAAAGTAAAAAAAATACTAAAAAAATAATAATAATTAATTACTACTATACTTAATAATCCTATAATTAGTAATCTAGATAGAGTTAACTTTTCTTTATTCTTGCTTCCTAGCTAGTTATTATCTAATACTCTCAGATCTTATCCCAGCAGTTTAAATTCCTAACTAGTTTCTATGAATTATCTTTAGGTCTATATCCTTCTTATCTCACAAAATAGTAAAATTCTCTATATTCTAACTTTCAATCTAATATCCTTTCAACTTTATATTTTATATTATCTGCTTCATCATCAGTATTTTCTAGATTTTTAATTAATTTAAGTAATAAGATATAAAATATTAAATATATCTATATTCTAACAAGTAGTTAAAATTAATAATTATTATTTTTAAGTATTTTTATAATTTTAAATAATCCATATTTAATAATATTAAATTTATCACTTAATCATTTACTTTTAATATTAAATCTTTTAGATCCTAGTATTTATTATAAGAGGTAAACTCTCTCTCTCTTTTTAAGAATAAGCGCGTCCTTACACTTTCTATTATAATACCCTTTCATTCTCTTTTTTATCTAGGCAATATCTTTAGCAATTATACTATGTATCTATTACATATATAATACTTATAGAATTACTTCATTAGATCTTCCTTTAGTAGATAATATAATCTATATTATCCTTAGATATCTTTCTAGATTTACAAAATATAGTATTTCTCCTATAGAAGCATTTTTTGTATTATTAAACATAAACTATGCTAGTAATAGTATCTCTACCTAATTATCTTAATTCTAATCTAGATAATATCATAAATATTATTTAATTATTTATATTATTCTTTTAGTTTATTTATTAGTTTATTAATAATTAGATATAGACAGTTAATAATCAATCCTATATACTTTTATAATTATTTCCTAAAACTTTAATATAAATAGTTTATCTCTATTAGAAATAATTTCTTTTAGTAATCTAGTCCATATAAATACTTATTATAATATAAATATTGTATATTATTATACTATAAAATTCTTTAATACTAGTTCAATAATAATATATTTTATAAGTTAATTGACATTTATTATAGTATTAATATACTTAATTCCCATAATCAGATCTTTTAATTCTAGTAATTTTTATATAAAGTTAACTGTCATACTTTCCCATATAAGATTCAGTATCTTAGGTATTTATATTTTTCCATATAATTAATAATTAATTAGTTTATTCTGATTGCAGCTATCACATTAGTTAATATATATCATAACCTTTTATCTCATTTATAGGAAGTAATATTATTATTATATTTTCTTAATAGTTCATTTAATTCCCTAATATCCTTAGTATAGTAGGTTATAATATTCTTATATAATTTTATTAATTATAGTTATAGGCATAAGTATAGAGCTATTTTATATTATAAATCCTTAATCTTACATAACTTCATCATTCTATACTACAATCATAATTATTTTATCTTTTACTATTATAGTTTATAATTATTAATAAAATTCTAATTCTTTAATAGTAATAGTCATTGCTAGTACTATATTTATATTATATTATAATCCATCTTTATATTCTATCAATAGATTTATTTTTAGTTATTTAATCCTAATAGCATAGTCTAGTTATTAGCTTAATACATCTACCATAATATTTTTCTTTCCTTTGATGTGTTTAATTCAGAAATTAAACTTAGCTAGCTTTTTAGTCTATTTAATTTATCATCCAACTAACTCCTTAATTATTGTAAAATATTTAAAGTTAAGATAATTACTTCATACTATAATCTTATATTTTACTTTTTTAAAATAATATTGCTATTTATTAAATACAACTACTATTATTAATAGTTCTTAATTATAAGTATTATAGTTTTATTCTATATTAGTAAATTACTTTAAATAGAAAGCAATTGGTATAAGCTTTCTATCTTTTTATTACTTAAATACAATTCCTAATCCATCTCCTAATATGTCTAATATAATAACTATTAATAGTTCATAATTAAATAGGGCAAGTATTAGCAATTCCTTTACTAATTTCTTAATAACTCCAAAAATCTTCACTTATTATTTGTCCTATAAGAATTCTATTTCTTTTTATAGTAATTCTATTATTAGTTAGGCTACTTTCAAGTAATTTAAGAGGTAGTACTAAATATAACTATTTACTTCTAAAAATCCTTATATATCCTTAACATTATTTAATATTAGCTAATTAAAGATTATATCTATTTTTTCTAATTATATTTTTAATTCTTCTAGTGTATAAATTATACCCAGATAGTTAACTATTATTATATTAAACTTATATTTCTTTATCTTAAAGATTAGTCTTACTTTTATAAGAGTTTCTATCACTTATTTTACATGCCCATTATGTTCTTTAGGATTCTTTAAGAATATAATAATATTATTAAAATAGATAGCAATAAAAGTATTCAAGTACTTTTATAAAATATAAGTTATAAATTAAGCAAATTATATAGGCAGATTCTTAAATTTTATCAGCGCAACTAGCCATTCAAATAATCCCTTATCTATTAGAAATATAGTTTTCTAGATATCTCCTTTAAACATTTTTAGATTATAATAACCCTATTAAATATTAAAAACAGTCATGATCTTTACTCCTTACAAAAGATCTCTTTTTTGCTCTTAGTAAGATGCTTTATTTATATTCTCAATTATTCTATTATTAAGGGGTTAATAGTTAATAACTATCCTCTTTATCTTATCTTTTTTATTAATATATATATCTCTAACCAAGACTTCTCTATGACCTGGTCATATATATCTTATTTTATTAAATTTATTTATAAACTTATCTTAGACCTTTAGCTCAGTTAGTAATTATTATTATTACTTAACTGATAGTAATTTAAATCTAGATTTTAAATTAATCTATACTTCAAATTCTTCTAAATATTATAGTAATTAGTATTTCTTTTTCATAAATAGTTCAATATATTAATAATATTTTTTTAGTAATTTAACTAGAACTTTCTTAAACTCAGCTTTATATCTTTTCTTTAGTTTTAGTCATATCTTATTAAGTTTTTTAATAATTTATTTTATAAGATTATCAGTTTTTTCTTCGTATGATCCTACTAATTATTCCTATAAACTTGCTTTTTATTCCTAAGGACTTTTCCCTAATTTATATAACTAATTCTATTGCTTAGTATTTTCTTATTTTATTTTATAGCTAGTAACTTACTTTACCTTCAGCAATTCTAATTTATTTAAGTTGGCTTACTCTAGCCTTAACTTTTCTATCAAGAGATTATTCCCTAATTCTTCCTATAAAGTAATAATCTAATTTAGTTAATACTTCTCTAGTTTTATATATAAGATAATATTATTAATTAATATAATTCCTATCATCCAATCAATTATAGGATTCTACTCTCATAACTATTTTATTCTAAATATAACATTAAATATATTAATAGGTGCAATATTAAGGGTTAAGATTATAATATATAATTCTAACTTTAGTAGTATTAGATTAATTTATAGCTACTATCCCTAAATAATAGGCTTCTTATTTATTTTAATAATAGTTATATCTTTTCTTATCTTATATTAAGGTAGTTATAATTCTTTAACTATTTATTAGTTAATATAGTTATCTATTACTTTTAAGTCTAATAATACTCTAATTCTCTTTCTTTAGATTTTTATGATAATAATAATTGTCTTATATTTCTAGTTGATTGTTATTGTAATTAATTATAATTAGTATTATTAAATATATTATTTTATTAACTTAAAGTGCCTTTTAATTATACCTTTATCTAATTTATTATAATACTAGTAATTTTCTATTTTATATATCTATAATAGTAGTATTAAATATTTAGGATATTTATTTTCTTTATATATATATCTATATTCTTGATTTCTTATAGAATATTTATATCTAGGTTCTTATATCTTTCTTAGTGTCTTTAAATACTATTAGTTGATTTTCTTGCTTAGTAGATGTATGTTATATTTATTATTATAGTAAATAGTCTAGTGTACTTCTTAGTGCAAGTATCCTCTAAGATTTAGGTAATTAATACAGATGTAATTATTAATATGTCCTAATTAGTTATTATATAATCAATATCCTTTAGATATTAAGATTTATTTATAGATTTCAGTAAGGCATCTATTAATATTACTATATTATAAGTATTTATAATATATCTAAGTATTATAATATTCATATTTCGTTATATAATCTTTTTATATATTATATATTTTTTCCCAGTAGATTGCCTTTACTGGTATATAATCATATAGATTATTATCTGGTCCCTTTTTCTTTATTTCTTTTAGATCTTCTATTTATAAAAGATATCATTCCTTCCTAGTATTTTAATATTATTTAATTTTAAATATTTATCTAATATTTTTTTTAATCTATTTTTCTTTTTCTTTACTAATAGGTTCTCCTAGCTTTATTTTATCCAGTATTTTCTTGACTTTAGCATAAAGATTTAATAAGATTTCTATTAATTCTTGATTTAAGTCCTTATAATTTATTACTATTTTATTATTATCCTAGAACACTAATTAAGTATAAAATAACTTAATTAGTAAAGAATTCTTATAGCCAGTCTTACTACTACTATCTTCTAAGTCTTCAGGTATATTTCTAGATAAAAATTTATATTTATCATCACACAACCCATTCCTCAGGGGCTTGTGATTATTACCACATAGTAATACTAGTATATCATTATATATATTTTATATATTTTTATCTATTATTTTAATATTCACTATATTAATTATTTTTCTAATTCTTATATTTCTTACTGCTTGCTATAGATTAAACTATTTATTAATTTATTCTTGGATTTATTTTACTTTATATTCTTCTAGAAGCTTATTCTTAATATTTATTTTATTAGTACTACTCTCATCTGGGGTTATTACCTAGATAGCTATTATTATAAGTTATTATTAATTAATTATTCTATTAGCTTTCTTCTTTTTATTATATTTATTAGCAAAATATTTTAATTTTCTATAGTTAAAGCAGGCTTTCTTTTTAATTAATTTTTCCTTTTTTTTTTTCATAAGGATAATATTTATTTATATAATAGTATCACTATCTTAGTTTTTTATTCTTCTCTAAAAGATATTACTTCTATTTATACTATTTCTTAGTTTCCATCCTTCTCATTTTATTTATCATATATAAATAGTCAAATCAATTTAGGAGACTACTTCTATTATTGCTTAGAATATTCCTGGTTATAGAATTATTATAGAGATACAGTCCTTTATGCTATTTTTTAAATTATTATAAAACTAATCTTATAGTCCCTAATCATTCTATTCTAGGTTACTAGATACTTACAAGAATCTAAAAATATACTTATTAATAAATCTAAATTATTGTATATCTTGGATCTAATTAATTACACTTAATTCTTTATTAATAGTACTTTAAAATTGATTTAGTCTAGCTTTGAAATAAGTATAGCTAAAAAACATTATAATTATCTTAGAGTCTTATTACTTATTATTACTATTATACTAATTAATAATATATGATATAAACTAGCTTATAGCTTTTTTATCAAGAAAACTTAATACTATTAAAATTCTATCTAATTTATGCATAATTTATTTACTATTATATAAGAAGTAAAGTTAAATTTAGGTAAGAAAGACTTTTAAAGTTCTATAGTCTTTTTTAAATAAAGTTATATTTCCAATCTTAATCTTTCATAGTACTATAATAGGTTAATTTGTAGTATCTACTTTGAGTTTCTTAACTTATCATCTTAAAATAGCCTAGCTTTTATTAGTCTTTTTACTTCCTATTTGAGTAGGTGGAGTCTAAATTTAAATATTTAATAATACTAAAGTAGCATTATTCTGAGAAGTTTAGGGGGTTATTATTTTAATAAAACTTCTCTTTTATAATAAGAATCTTAAATTATTAGAAACTTTAATCTAATACTATTAGAATATAACTAGGATGCTTTTAATAAGTAAAATTAAAAGGTTTTTAATATATAAAAGATTTCTAGAAGCTAAGACTTATTTAAAAAAGTAAAACTAAATTCTAATTAATAAAAGATTATATACTTAAAATTTATAATTAATTTAAGACAGTAGACTAAAACTAATTATATAATAGAATAAATGTCTTTATATATCTAACTCTTAATAAAAGAGTTATAAAGTTTCTTTATTAGGTTAATATAAAGAATATAGAAATCTTCTAATTTTTTTATTCTAATATAGCATTTCCTAATAATAGCTATATTATATTTAACTACTCACTAAGTAGTTACTACTATAGTCTTACTTTGACTCTATTTTTAATACTAATTATATATATAGAATATACCTAAGTACTTGATTTCCTTTGCACTAATTGTAGGATGATTAGATAAGTAGCGCCGGCTACTTTATCTATTGGCTATGACGTTCTGATTCTTCTGACAGATATAAGGAATATAAAAATATATAAATTAGAATAATATTATTTTTAGTGTATATATAATTAAATTTAGCAGTTAAATAGCTTTTATAATTATTAAGAATTAATATACAATATTGTCTAATTATCTAGTTATTTATATAAGAAATAAAGTGATTAATAAGCTAATCTATATTAATTTAATCTATTATTTATTTATTATTACTAATATTAATCTTCTAATTATTTAGAAAGATCTTAAACTAGCCTTTCTGAGAATATTTGATAGTTTTAAAAATTATATATAAAAATAAAGTCTAATTAATAGAGTTAATTGCCTTAATTATAATTACCTATTCTTAATTACTAGGTTATAGTAGATATAGATAATTATATTAATTATTTCTAATAATAACTTTTGCACTTGTATAGAAGCTTATTGTAAAACTAATCTTATTAAAATTATAAATATTTTTTAATAGGATTCTATACTTAGTTATAGCCTTTTATATATAATTAAAATATTTCTTAATTATCTTTAAATCTTTGCATTTAGCATATTTATAGTTATATCTTTATAAAAATTATAATTTTAGTTTTAACTAATATTAAACTAGTTTATATATTTAATTCTTACTAACTATTTGATTTCTATACTAAGAAAGAAGAATATTAGCTATATTTTATATTATAAAAGGTCAGGGAGGTAATCCTTGCTTATTTAGATCTAATATCTATTTTATAAGTAATTTCTCTTTAAACTGGGTTAATTTATGTCTATTAATATATATTTAAAACTATTATTAGGTGCCTTTTAGTTAATCTTAAAAAGTTATTTAAGAAATATTATAAATTTTTACTACTTATCTAATATTAGAAATTTTTTTATTTTATAAATTAGAAATAGCTAATAAGATTTACCTTTCTTGTTCTTCAGATTTTATACACTTTATATCTCAAATTAGTGGCATATTGACGTATTGAATATAGAGGGTTGAATATTTTAACGCGTTTTCCAGAGAAAAGTAGCAGGTCAGTGGTGGCGGCAGTTCGGGGGTGGATTACGTTAGTTAACTATTCATCTGGCAATGGCGTCATCCGTAATTCCTAAGCGCGTCCCCTCATTCCAGACGCGATGATTATCTTTGAAAAGAAATAGAATGTACATATTTCCGGCGTTATATCTCTTTGATCTCATCTGTCACAGCAAGAAACCGTTCATAACCGGTCAGAGGACTGACATACCCAATTGATTGACATCCGCGTCGATACCATTCCCCCGCCATGACAGAAGTATTTCTTCCTCCACACCCAACACCAGCATTTGATCACTAACATCCTGTCAATTAAAGCAAAAAGCGGACATTTACAAACATGCCGACAAAGACGGACACTTCCGCCGCAAAGACTCTGCCTTTCGATCCTTCGTTTCTCGCTCTCCCGACGCCGAGTTCCCCGCCGAAGCAGGCCGCTACGTGCTATACATCAACCTAGTATGCCCCTGGGCTCACCGAGCAAACATCGTCCGCTCCCTCAAAGGGCTAGAAGACATCATCCAAGTCGTCAAAGTTGGAGCCGACCTACGTTCCACGGGCTGGGTTTTCAATGGCCTAGACGGCTCCGACGATAAAGACCCCCTCTACGGATTCAAGTATCTCTCAGAACTCTACTTCAAAGCGAATCCGAATTATGAAGGACGATACACTGTGCCTGTCCTATGGGACAAGAAGAAGGAAACAATCGTGAATAACGAGAGCAGCGAAATCATCCGCATGCTCTACACCGAATTCGATGACCTCCTGCCCCCCGACTTGCGCGAAGAAAACAAACCGGGCGGTGGCTTCTACCCTGCACACCTCCACGACGAAATCGAAGCTATGAACGAATGGGTCTATAACAAAATCAACAATGGGGTCTACAAGAGCGGATTTGCCACTACGCAGGCAGCGTACGATGCCAATGTGTATCCTCTATTCGAGGCCCTTGATCGGGTTGAGAAGCACTTGGGCGAACCAGGGCATCAGCCGTATCTGTTTGGAGAGAATATCACTGAAGCTGATATCCGGCTATTCCCGACTATACTCCGCTTTGATGCTGCTTATCATCATGTGTTCAAGTGTAATATCAAAATGATCCGCCATGACTATCCGCGTATTCACCGCTGGCTACGACTGCTGTATTGGGATGAGTCGGAGAAGACTAGAGGGGGTGTTTTTAAGAAGACTAGTGTTGTACATTTGGTTAGTTGCCCCTTTTCTTCCTATAAGCTATGGTTGATAGCTAACAACAGATTAGTATAAGATCAATTATCTCACGGCGCTGGGAAAGACGCAAGGCATTACAGACGCGAATGACCTCGTTGTACCTGCAGGACCTATTCCAGAAATACTTCCTCTGGATGACTAAATGGGACTTCCATGTAGTACCTATGAGAACAATATAACTTATATGATGTATACTACCAGATATCCATCTGACCAAACTCGTTTTTAACTTTTATATTTCTCACGTCTGGACTCACGACTCTCAAGGTAACCTCACTCGGAGCTCCATACAATATGAAGGACCCTTTCTTCTACCTAGGTATCCCCCATCTCACCCCGTCAATCAAAAAGACTCAACATATCAAAGTTATCGAGTCAACGCCTATCATTCTGATCCGCCTGACTCTGCACATGACTCGACACCGAACCCTGCGCCGGCAAATTCTCAAACGCTTTCATCTAGTAGCCACAGGTACTTAGCATTGTTTCCTTCTCGGGTAGAGGTAAAACTTACCTCTAAATTGTGCAACTCCTTAGCATCCGCCTGGGTAAACTGATTGGCCGGTTTGTGTAGCACTCTATCCGTAGAAGCCGCCCATTGGGCTTGCGATGAGTTCTCCGACTGTGCTGAGACAGCTGATTATTCATAGTATATATTTTAGTGTCTTGATGATGCTAGTCGAGAAACGCGGAAAGAAAGCAGGTGTGTAGGGAGGGAGGGGCGTGCTTACTGCTAGCATCGACACCAGCCAACTCGACAGTCTCACGCGTGATTCTATCAATCTCCTCGTTCGACAGCGGCTGGCCCTGGCGTGCACGCTCGTGCACAGAGTTGCGGAATTGCAGTGTTGATTTGGTGTTCGACATGGTCGGTGACAATACTGGTGATCGTGCTCGATGGAAGCGAAAGAAAGTCGTCGATTTAGGAAATATAACTTGGTAGAGTGATGGAGAAATAGAATAGACGAAAAGAATAGAAAATATATGAGATTCTTCTCGCCATCTGAGCCCGTTTATGACGACAATGGACAAGTGATTAATATACGGTGCCACCACCACCTCGCTGTTTGGCCACCCCCAGACAACATCAACCGCCACCGCATAAACACTGCTGATTCATGGATTCTAAGGTTAGTCAGGAGTTTCACAAGGCAGTATTGGGCGAACTTGCCTATCAAACCATCTCAAACATCCGGAACTTGCCCACTTTCATCTCCAAACTCTAATCCCGCTCCCATACATCTGGAAATAATTATCAGCCGATGCAGGAGCACATCCACAAGAATTCTCTCACCTCGACCCCAAAATCCACCATCTCTCAAACGCAAGAAAGATATCTGGGTTTAAAATATTCTCTCACTCAGATCTGAATCGAATCGCCAGTCGACCAAACTCAGCGCCATCTGACATGCGGTTGAGTCTCACCTCAGTCAGCACAGGTTGCCACCTCCAGGTGCAATAACAGTCTCTTGTCTTAATCGAGCTGGGATCAAAGGAAAGCAGTTAGCTGTGTATTCGGACGAAGAAAGATTAATCAAATGAGTCGAAGCCACATACCTGTAGCTGTAGTATGCCACGAAGACATGAATTCTTGCTCAGCAGTTCTTTCCTGCAGTTCTTTGCCATTTGTCAATGCCAAATTCGTTCGATGACAACATAGGTCTGGGAGTACTAACCTGGGATCTCCCCATAACCCATTCACCACGCTGTCCGTCCATGTCATGAAGATTCTCCCGTGCTACTCCAAACCCCTTGATATACGAGGTATTTGGTGTAACGAGGGAAAAAACAAGAAAAAACCCTCCTAGCTAAAAACCCTAAACTAATAAAAATATATTGCATAAATAGTATGTGCCTAAATATACTAGGGGGAAGGGAGAAAGCCAACGCCAAAAGCAAAACGCAGAAGCAAAAACATAAAAGCAAAAAGTAAAATATAAAACATAAAACATAAAAAGTAAAACGCAAAAGCAGACGCAAAAGCAAAACGCAAAAAGCAACATGCAGTAAAAGCAACTTTTTTCTGGATTTTTTCTTTTTCAACTTTTTTTGTGTTTTGTACTTTATGTAAAAGCAAACGCAACGGGAGAATGAGAAAGGGAAGGAAAGGAAACGAATGTATGTCTAGTGTCCTGGGGAGATACTCACCGTGCTGGTGTACTGGCTGAATGAGTGTGAGAAGGTTGACAAAAAATGAATAAGAGAATGGCAGACGTGAACAAACACGTATAGAGAGTGATGGTATAGCGAGCGACGGTATAGCGAGTGACGGTATAGCGAGTGACGGTATAGCGAGCGACGATATTCAAACGAGAAGAAAATACCTGCAATTGCAATCATCTTGTTGGCTCTGTCAGGGAATATAGCAAAGGAATAGACAACAAACATGTGGGAAGGCCGTAAAAAGACGAAATCAGAGAAGAAAGATTGAACAACTGTCGGTAGTAACGAATGACGTGCTGAATCACCAAGCAGAGCGTGCCTCAAGTGCAAATGATCGAATATGAGCGAGTGTAACCTAAAAGAATGACTGTAGTAAGGAATGAGATGGTTAGATCACCAAGTGGAGCGTGCCCGCAAATGAATGGATGTCAAGGATAATAAAAAAAAAAAAAAAAGGGAATGACAAATCACCGGCCGGAGCATGCCTCAGTGTCAAATGAGTGGATACGAAGAACAAAAGGAGTGTGACAAGCAAAGAAAACGAGTGACAGGCAAAGAAAACGAGTGTGATAAGACAATAGAAGGGAATGACAGATGCGACAGCCATATTCCAGACGTGCCGATCGGATGATGAGTAAACGAATGAACAAGACTGTGGCAATGAAGCTCCGAGGAGGTGGAATCAAGGAATGGAGGGGGGGATAGTATAACGAGTGAATATAAGAGGCAAAAGAGTGTGATAGGGATCGTATCGCGAGCGGCGCAAGGTGAGTGCAAAGGAATGTATCTGAGATCACGGGCTCAGAGCCGGCAGACCTTCCCAGGTCTTAAAAGAAAAACAACGGTAGTCAATCTTCGAACTAGCAAGATGTTAGTAGTGGTCGGCTTCAGTAGTAGGGGGACAAACTTACATATAGCGAGCGAAAAAAAGTTGGGTTGAAACGAGTGACTCAGATACTCGGACGCTTTCAGGAATAATGAGTGAATATGAGGCAAGCCTCGGGATGGATATGAAGCGCGCTCCAAGTGGTATGATGAGCATCTGGAGTACGGCCCAGGACAATATAGTAACGAATGAATGGCGGTCGGTAGAAGGAATGACTGGGCGGGAGCCATCCGAATCTCAATATGGCTTGCTTGACCGTGCGTCTAACAAGGCAAGATGCAACGAGGTCAACAGCCTGCGTCGGAGGCAGGCCTTGCGATAGGCAGAATCAGAATAAGACCCGGACAACCACGCTCGAGGCATGGGTGGCTTAATACCATTGGATGTGTCGAAGCAACATCGCAACGGCCCGACGGACGAGGAGTGCGCGACTCGGGGGTCTGCACGCCCTTATCAAAGGGGTCGTCGGCGTTGAAAAAGCTCATATTACGATCCTGGCGGTCGTAAACTTCATCAGCTATGGCAAGAAAGAGGAGACATGCTGCAGCTGGAAAGGAAAGTCGAAAGAATGCCTGTAGTTGGATGACTGAGGAGGCGCTGCACTCAACATCTGCGGACGCTGTCATACACATGTCGGTTCGTAATGATCCAGTAAGGATTGTCGCGAACTGTCTCATACTCGTCAAAAGCTACGGTCTTCTGCACCCGGGCGGTATTGCTACCGGAAGACTTGAGGGCGCTGCGAAGAGGCAGCAGAGTCCGATGAGCTGGGACGTACGAGTAATCCAGATCGGCGGCGACCGTGCTGGGAGAAGACGAACGAGAAGACGAACAAGAAGCAGAAACCTGTCCATTGGAGATCCAAGGACGGGCTCGCTCTTGACGTGCTCGCTGTCGTTCTGCCAGGGAAGGCTTGTCGGTCGCGGCGGCTGCGACAATGCTGGACTCAGAAGGAGACTGAGGGCGTGCCGGAGAAGGGGATTTGGCAACAGACGCTGACCCCTGGAGCCAGGGTCGAGGTCGGTTCTCTCTGGCCGTCTTTCTCCAGTCGAACTGAGATGGCGCGGACACCGAAGGCGAGGTACTGACGGGGCGAGTCGTGCGCTTGCAAGGTACAGGCAAACGCGATGGGGTCAGTCCCTGAGGCCGTGGGCGTAGCGGACCAGCAGGAGGACGAGGAATGGCGCGAGGAGAAGGGGACACAAGACGGGTAGGAGCCGAAGCGAAAGTCCGTTCAGGTGCAGGGGAAGGAGGGGACACAAGACCGGTAGGAGCCGAAGCGAAAGCCGGTACAGGTGCAGGGGAAGCACGCCGAGGAGGAGCAGCACTCTGGGCCTTTGAAGCCAGACCCAGGCGGTTGGAGATGTAGCTGCCTCCGGTGATCAACGGGATGTCAGGGACACGCGCGTTGCCGGCGGCGAGACCGAGTCCAATGTAGAAGACCATGGCGATGGTGAGATCGGTGGTCAAGAGAGAAAACGAAGTGGTAAAGCAGTGGAAGCAGTGAGAGCAGTGAGAGCAGGAACGAACCAAGAAGGTGAGGAGAGAAAGGAAGAAGAGAAGGAAGAGAGGAAGAGGCAGAGGGAGAGGCAGAGGGAGAGGCAGAGGGAGAGGCAGAGGGAGAGAGCTGGGAGGGCGCCCGCTTACCTCAGCGCTGCAATGTGCTCGTGAGGAAGGAGCGATGGGGTCGATGGGGTCAATGGGGTCGAGGGCCCCATCGCTCCTTCCTTTGCAGCATCCGCGCAGACGGAGTGACATCACTAACCAGCCTGTCGGGACGTTATGCCTTGAGCAGGACGCCAGGATGATATGAAGCACCCTCCGAGGATTGCGATAAGCATCTGGAGTAGGTCCTAGAACAATATGAAGTAACCTGCGTAGGTTATAATGAGCATCTGGGGTACTGCCGAGCACGATATGAAGCACCTTCCGTGAGTTATAATGAACATCCGGAATGCGGCCCAGAACGATATGAAGCAGCCTCCATGAATCATGATGAGGAGCTGGAGTATATCCCAGAACAATATGAAGCGTCCTCCGTAGGTTATAATAAGCATCTAGATTGCGGCCGAGGACGATATGCTAGCCGAACAATCGTAGGGAATCCGGGATAGGCCACAGAGTGATATTAAGCAACCCCCAAGAATTATAATGAGTATCTGGATTACGGCCCAGGGCGATATGCTGAAAAATAATAGTGAATCTGAGGTGGGCCCTAGAATGATATTAAGCGCCCTGCGTGAGTTATGATAAGCGCCGGGAGATCGACGCAGGACCATATAGTAACGAATGAACGGCAGTCGCTGTTGAGAGAGTGGGAAGGTGGCCGGTCTGTATACAATCAGCTGTAACATGGATATATCTATCAGGAGGCAGTCTCAAGTCCAAAAGATTGGTACAAACGTGTATGTGCATTCTGATAGCAGGTAAAAATTACATCATTCTGTATGTACACGACATCGCAGCAAGGTATTTATATGCGTATATATAAAAAATTTCTGAAAGTATACTAATATCAAAGTATACTATATACTCGACCAATCAAACAGCACCATATGAGCCTCCATTCCGAGCCCCATTCTCACCTTCCCCTATCAATGGCTGCTGCTCCTCCGCAGTCAACCCAGTATGCGTATGTGCCAAGATGCGAGCCTTGGTAGAGACATAAGTGACCAGGAAGAAACCAACGGCGGTAGTGGAAACAGTAAGAATGACGTTCGCGGGGATAGGGTTGCGATCGAACACCTTGAACGTCAAGGCGTCGAGGCCAGTTTGCAGAAAATTGCAAATGCCGGCAAGAGCAATAACGAGTCCGTAAACCTTGCCGAAAGTCTGAAAACCAAAGACTTTGGCGACATAGTCCGATACAGCTGTGTAGTAAAAAGGCCGGTAGGCTACAAACAACACAATGTTGGCATATCCAAAACCAATGTTTCCCGGGATGCAGCCTAGTATTCCGATGATTGTGGAAGTCGTGACGAGGGCAAAGAGTACCATCGCTGTGCTGGCGGTGTCAAGCACCGTGCCTATAAAAGGGATAGCGATCAGCCCACCGGCTGGAAGGGCAAGGTCAAAGAACTCGTTCATATGTCGGGATAACTGCGGCGAATCAAGGAGGTAGTCATATTGAGAGCGAATCGTAGCCACAAAATAATTGATGCGGAGCATTTGTAGCACTGTGAAAATGGTAATCAAAATGAACCAGGCACTTCGAATCTGCTGAATCGCAGATGCTCCGTGCATAGCACCCCAAACTCCTCCTGCCCGATGCGCGATTTGGCTCTTGGGCGGAGAGGGTTTATCCGGTTGTTGTAACGATTGTTGGGTTCGGTGGTTAGCAACATCGGGGATAGTTTCTTGAAATATTTCATCGTTGATCGTCCGGTCGTTGGCGCCCTCGAGGAGATCTTGGATATTACTGACGATGCTGTGTCGGCGTGTACGACGATTCTCCCGTTGCCGTTCAGCCTCGACAGGCTCGGGGTGGGATTCGTCGACTGTATCGTTTGCTTCTGCAACAATGATTTGTTCTGCTTGAAGAACGAGTTCTCCAGCTGTTTTGTATGAAGTACTTGGCATGATAAACAAATTGGCCAGTAATATGAAAACCGGCACAATCAGGTAGATGGTGAAAAACTTCTGAACTGTAAAATTGCCATCACTTTTCTCATTAATGAGTCGAAAGATGAGAAACAGAGCACTCGAAGCGTCAAAGGCGCCAGTCAGGAGAGACAGAATCAGCCCAGAATGGGACGGAAAGGCGTTGGACAGCTGAAAAGACGAAATAAACACAAAAGATCCACCCAATGCGAGAAATAGATAGCCTAGAATATAAGCGTCAAAGGGCACAATAGAGGCAATTGCCAGCAAACCAGCACCAATAGCTAGCAGGATACTTCCTACAATACCGCTGATTCTGGGGCCATAAGTATCGAGTAGGGTTCCCGCGGGCAATGCACAGATGTTTGTGGCAACTGCGGCAATGGTGAACATCAAATTCAACCTTGATCATCGTCAGAATTAAACCAAAACAAAATGAGTTGAATGAATAACACGGCTTACCTAGTCTCTTGACCGTAACAGAGACCAGAGCTCTGGTCTAACTCCTCTCTGGTGCACTGATTCCGGTAAACACCCTCTCGAATAAATACCGGTTTGATAGCTGCGAAGCCGAATACTGTCCCAGCTGCGAGAAAGGAATATATAACAGCTACTATCACCTGAACTATAATTCAATCAGTCACAGCGGTCAGCAACACCTTTCTTTGCGTATACACAACACAGATACTGAAGCCACCTACTAATTCTCTTCCCACTATTAACCTCAAAAGCCGGCGTCGTCTCAGCAATATCCCACTTGGGATCCTGAAAGACAGCCTCTGCAGCAACGCCACCTTCCTCTGCAACTCTAGCATGTGCCAGGTCCGAAATGACCGAACGAGGACCACCAATCTCCGAACGGAGCAGCGATATACGGTCATCGTCCGTTTCTGCCGCAGCAGAAGAAGCCTGAGTCCAACCCGGTCCAGCATAAGGGTTGAAGCTTAGTTTGTGCCGCACAGCTCGACTGGGGAAGCTAGCGGGTAGTGAAGAAGGCAAAAAGGCCGTTTCAGCATCTATAGTATCTTCCCGATCAAAATGGCTGGTGGAGTCATCATCGCCGGATCCTCGATCACCGAAGTTGCGTTGACGAATAAATGCTGGCGGGTGATGCTCCCATGACTCTAGGTATGAGACACGGTTAAGAGACATTGCGCAGGCAGCACCGCGATGTAGTGATGCAATCAATGTAAGGAATGAATGGGCAGTGATTTGTTTTCCTGCTGTTTCTTTCTCACTTGGGTGAAAATAATCAAGAAACTATAGTCCGACAATGCTTTACGCAGCCATGGTCAATAGATATTGCCACTCGGGACTCAAGACGTTGACGGCGGTGGTTATGCAGCTTATCAGCAAGCTAAGCGCTCTGATAATCTGATTGGGGAGAGCTACCTGCGACTCGGAAGCTAGACAGCGCAGTGCACAAGGTAGCTGTGGGATAGAGGCTGCAGCAGTAGACAAAGCTATTCACGCTGGAGCTATAGTATAGTATAGAGTCTTTACACGAGATTGAGTGAAGCAGCAGGAAGAGAAGGAAGTGGTCTTATCTTGCCAGCTCCCACGGGTGACGGAAGAGAAAGCGGGGGTGTTAACGGAAGGGGCAAAGCTTGAGGACCCACCGGATCCGTCGTGATTCTTGAGTAAGTTGACTTCAGCCAGGCTAAGGTCTTTGGTTACTGCTGCGCGTTAAATACTTGGTTTTGCTATCATCACATCAATGGAATCGAGAACATCATATTTACATTGAATCCTAACGCGCTCAAACTACTAACAGACAAAAGCTGTCGTTGTTGGCCGGACAACAGACAGCAGGTAGAAGAGATGGGTCGTGATGCAAGTGGAGAATCGGAGATACAAGGGGGCAACGACAAGTTAGGTGAGTTGGGTGAGTTGGGTATATAACTGAGACTGACCGGCCGCGTCTCAATGAGGTGAAGAATACAAAAAAGAATCAAAAATTATCATTCATCATTCATGAGCAGAGACTCTCCTTCCAGCAGCACGAGCCTTCCAGGCCATTTCGCCGCTCCCATTGCTTGACGAACGAGGCCGATCCGAACCGCTCGAACCGCTATTACCTGTCCCCGGTCTTTTCGCACGACGATCGGTCGGTGATCCCTCATATTTCACGTGTACACGGGGTATATCGGTGCTGATTTCGTACGGCAAGGGCTGATCTGCAGTCCGACTCGGACGCGGTGGCGCGTCGTCAAAGATATTCTCGTGGAACTTGGCCCTAGGCGCTGTGGCCGTATTATACCGGCGCGACCTGGGTGGCCTGCGATCCGTTTTATAACTATGCGACACATCGGATTCCTGGTCTCGACTCTTGGGGAATGGAGAAGTCGCGTCGTGCGAATGACGTCGCGGCAGCTCTGGGGCCGGAGAAAGATACGAGGAACGCGTAGAACGCCCATGTGGGTGGCCATCCGAGGAGCCATATCGTCGCGGCGGGAAAATACCATCGTCGTTATTCGACGAATCAGACGAGTTCATGGATTGATGTTTGTGCTTGCGATATGACGTCGGTTCGGGAGAGTCTCGGTTACTACGAACGCGCGTGCTTTTCGCCCGTAATGGAACTCGCACTGTTGAAGCTGGAGAGGCTGTTTGTCTGGGTGATGGGTTTCGAGAACTCGCGCGAGAATCGGGTCGTCCATCTGCGTCCTCATCGAATATCCGCCGACGCCGAGGCCTTCCGTCAGGGCTAAAGTATCTTCGATAATGACGGCCGTCTTCAGCTTGCTCACCAAAAAATGCGCGCGGATTACCCTCGTGGAAGCGATGGTTGTTGTTATTGTTATTATCCTTGTGGAAAAATTGATCCTCCTCCCGAGGCTGACGATGTTTTCGCGCACCCGTCGCGGCCGAGTAATACCGGACAAAGTCGGCGGGAAAGTGACGACGGGACCCCGACGACGAGTGCTGGTGGTCTACATGCTCTCTTTCGAGTTTCTGGCTCACGATTTCATGCCAACGCACCATATCCTCATCGGGCGCTTCCGGAAAGGCCTCGCGAGGGATGACTTTTGGGAAGATGGTGCCGTCGGCACATGGATTAGGCACATCCCAGCGATTCAGGGCTGCTTGCAAGTACTGCGCATGCTCATCCGGACACAGCAGAAGGTTAATAACCTGCCACCGCACAAACCCGGTTGGTAACAGTGCCGGTATTGAAGGCGGCTCAAAGGGATTCGTCGTTGGTTGCAAGGTATGGAAACAGCCGAGCGACTGATATATAAACGATAGCGCGGGTCCTTTTGTCTCTAGAAAGAGAGTGTCGTAGTTCGCGCCGACTTCGCGATAGAATCGGGCAAGCTTGTCTGGCGTGAGATCAGATGAACCATTTCCGGGATCGAGTTTTCCCTGTTCATTATCATCCTGTTAGTCAACCCGTTCAACCGTGCCCCGAGAGATAGGTAGGTAGGTAGGTGTAAGCGTAATTACCATGAGCTGCGCAAGCCCGATGCAAAGCTGCTCGAGCAGCGGAGCCGGACTCTTGTCCGGGTTTATCAGGGTTCCCCAGTAATTTTTCCCATCGTCGTTGTTGTTACTCTCCATGGTTGCGTATACGCAGTGTACTGCAACCAGCCCACGGACAAGATGTCGCGGCGGACTTGTGTGACAGTAAATAAGCGGCGGAGATGATCGGTGTCATTCATGCGACGCTCGGAAAAAAATTCCACAATATATATTAGGAAGGTAGGTAGTTATTAAAAAAAAATTATTGCATGCAGTCATGCAACAGGCAACAGGCGCAGGAAGAGGCGGTTGTATGATGCGATATATATTACCGAGGGTCGTTCCTTCCTTGCTTGCAGTTCAGCTGAGCAGCCACACACAGTCCTGAATGAAGCAATAAATAAACCTCCGAATTTAATTCAAAGAATAAAAATATTCCCGAGTATTAAGAAAGAGATAAAAAAAGAAGAAAAGAAAAGATAAACCTGCAGTGCGGCTGAAGGTACTGTTCTTAATCAAGTATAAATAAAGAAGAACCCCGCGAGAACCGCCTAGTCAGGCCAGGCACGCCCATGTCATTCACCCACGCAGTCAGTCAGTCAGTCACTAAGCGTGGCGAAGGCATCCGCTAACCAGACGTTGTTGGCACGTCAGGTGCTGGTGGTGCTGCTGCTGCTGCCTGGAGAAGTATATTAAAAAGATGAGACAACGCAAATAAAGTTGCAAATACTGTATTAAAAAAGAATATATTAATAACAACATCCATCCCATCACGAAAATAAGACGAGAAGAAAGGACATCGATCCGCGTATTTATTCTGGTATGGATCACGGGCCGCTGCCGCAGTGCCTCTTTTTCTTGGTACGGGCTGGCGGGGCACTGCTCATCCTCCATCCACTGACTGTCCAGCGTCCAGACTGTTCCAACAGAGCGGTGTAACCCGCGGCCATCACATGGACCGGGCAAGGGCTTCATGTCATGCCCCGCTTCCACCCGATGATGAGGCTGTACATAAGACATACTGGAATCGGATATCCGATACGGCAAAGAACCATGCAAGGAATACACACGCAGACAACGCAGAAGAAGAAGAACCATGCACCCGCGCGTCATAGTGCGCAGCCATCGTGGTCCAGTTCGTCTCGCCCGCCAATAGACGCCGAGCCTAGTTACAATACATCACTATATAACTACCAACTAGTATATACTGGGAGTATACGAAGGACGATCTCGAACTTAATCGACCTCCAGAATGACATATTTCTCCCCAACCTTATCCAACGCAGACTCAACTGCCGCCATGTATCCTAGCACCTTCTCTTCCTCCCAGCGTCTTCCCACCACCTGCACGGCCGTGGGGAGCCCCGCCATTTTCTCTGCGTCATAGTGCATCCACGCGCCGCGTGCCATCGCATGGTTGTGACCGAGCGATTTCAGAGCAGTTTTGTATCCCCGTTTCCCTGCATAAGGCAATGCGTCCAGTTTGGGATCGACATGGCCGACAGGGATGATTCCTGCAGCGTAGTCAAGCAAGTTCCACAAAAACGTATATCCGCAAGAAGAGACTGCGTCATGCATAGCACCGTGAGGAAGAGCCGGCGTGGCGTTTCCGGGACACAGAATAAAATCATACTGTTGAGATTCCGCATCCCACCACGAATGCCATGTCTTACGGAATGCCTCTCTCTGGGCCGTGATTTTCCAAAGTTCTGCCGCGCTCTTTGGTCCGAATCCGCGGACTAAGGCCGCCCATTTTTCGTCGCGTTTGATATATCGAATGTAGAGAGAGTAGAGGTACCGAACAAAGCGAGGGAGATTAGCAACTCTGCTCAACTGGGCTGCACCAGGGTCACTAGGCTCAAAAGAGAACCGGTGGGAGTTGAACGTCACGCAGCCGTCGGCATTGAGCAGCTGAGCAGCTAGATTGAATCCAGTGAAAGTGTCTGCTGTTGCCGGCGGCGTAACTTCTACGACTGTATGTCCGGCAGCCGTGAGTGCGTCTACGGTGGTGTCAACAGCTCGTACGATAGCAGGCGTTGGTGGGATGACCCCTATAATAGAGAGGGAATGTCAGATACAACAATGTGTTTAAGAAAATGCGAAGCCTTGACTTACCGTCTGACTTTAATAAACCTATCCTCAGCTTCTTAGTACTTGCTTGCTGCAGCTCTTCGTCTCTCCAGGAGATAGGATGAACCGAGTAGTCGTATTTCCAAGGCTGAATGCCAATGATGCTTTTGGTAAAGTAAGTAAGATCATTCAGAGTACGCGCCATAGGACTGTACACACTCGGGACACCCTCTTGTCCGGCCATACTTGTATCAATGCCAGTCCTGGGCCAACGACCAGTGCTGCAACGCAGTGAATAGATTCCGCTCCATGCAGCGGGAGCCCGAACACTCCCTGCCACATCCGAGCCAATACCTATACGTCCACCAAGAGCAAGCAATGCACCTTCTCCACCAGTGGAACCGCCTGGAGAGTACTCCGGAACGTGAGGGTTCCGGCAGGTTCCCCAAAGTCCATTTGCCGACTCAAAACTTAGGAGGGTGACCGGCAACGCTGTCTTAGCATAAGGAACCGCCCCTAGATCGCCAACCTGTCAGAAAAAGAGGCAGACTTTAGATTTATTCTGCATAACACAAAGTGCTTACCAGCGTCTTTGAGCATCTTAACCATAGGTCCATCTTCTTTGCTAGGGTTGAGTGCTTTCTTGGCATACCCAACGGATGTGTCAAATCCCTTGACTACGACAGTGTCCTTCAGGGATACTGGAATGCCCGCAAGAGGGCCCTTGAGATTGACTTCGGCAGTTGCCCATTGCTCTGCCTCGGGTAATAGAAGCTCAGTAACGCAATTCGTCTTTTCGTGCGCTTTGATGGCGACCTTGCCATAGGTACGAATGACGTCAAGGGAGGAGATTGTTCCGTTTTGGACATCGCCAACGAGTTCTTCGATAGGTCTGTTGATAATTGATTTGTCTGATGCCGAGAATGGCGCGTGGTATTCCGGGCTCAGCGAGGCAAAGCGAGCTTCGCGTTCGCGACGCTTCGTATTGCTGTCATGCGACGGTTAGCCGAAGCTGTAGATTAGGAATGCTCAAGGAATTGTCCTACCGGATGCTAACATATTGGAAGTAATCGAACGGGGGCAGCATCTTGTCTTTGTGATTTGTTTTGCGAACAAAGCATGAACAAAAAAGAAGTCAGGATGGCTGGCAGCGAGCGATAAGAAGGCAGGCGCCCTGCGGGGAAGGCACTTACCTATCTTGGTAGTTAAAACGGCCGTTGATAAGCGCTGATAAGCCCTTGCGCCCGCAAAAATGAGAAAATGCAAACCATGCAAACACGAGAACCCGCCAAGAAAGTGTATATCCGAAATGCGGAGACCCCATTCTTAACCCCAACTGACAACCACCAAGCATCAATCGATGAGGCCAAAAATGAGCTCCAGCAGGAAGAGGGCCCCTTTGGCCTGCAATTTGTGCCGTAGTCGGTCAGTCGCTGCATATTTTACACAAAAGCCCCGTTTATTGACCCAACTTTTAGCAAACGCCGGTGTGATGCAGGCAGACCGTCGTGTCGAAGATGTACCAATTTAGAGATCGAATGCCAATATGATGATATACCTTCTCAGATGTCTGTCTCCCCGCCTCAAGCTTTTATTCTTGTCTGACATTATCATGTTAGGGCAGAGACTTTTGAAGACGACCGGGAGGAGCTTCTCGGCCGTCTCAGGGATATTGAGAGGCTACTCGAAACACAAGCCCAGCAAATATCGGCCTTGTGCTCAAGTCCCTCCCATGTCCAGAGCGAAACTTTGCCTCAAAGCTACATCGCACCAGAGATGAAATCAAACATGCCGGGTGCTTTCAGATCCTGGCCCTGGACGGACGACTCGAACCTGTCAAATTTGCCACCCCTGACTATACCTGACAGCCACAAGACATCATCAAGCTATTTGCTAAGCTTGCCCTGTGTCAAAGCCTTGATTGGCGACCATCCTAGTGATATTTTCTTCTCTCTGGAAGCCAGAACAGAGCTCCCTCCTAAACTGTCGTTCGACCAGGCCTGGAACGGGCCACAGGCGCCTCTGGCAATCCAGCGTGAAGTAGCGGACCAGTGTGTGGCCGCGGTTTTTTCCATGGTACATCCCCATAATCCGATTTTAGTCAGGGACGACTTTGAAGCTCTTTACTCTCGATTTTGGGAGACCGGCCCCGACTCAAGCATCTCTTCTTCGCTATGCATGATTGTCATCTCCTTGGGAGCTGTCGCTCAGTCACCAGTAGACACGACGGACCTTGTCACAAATCCGCCAGGAATGCAATACATGCAGTATGCAATGCCAAATGTTATTGCCATGTCATCTTGGTCCTTCTCATGTAATATATTACTTACGCAGGCTCTGGTGTTAGCGAGTATCTATTTCGCATATATCGTCAGGCCTCTTCACAGCTGGCGACTTATCCACTCTGCAGGCACGATTTTACAATTCAAGCTGACGGGGTACACTTTCCTTTCTTATGCATATTTATATTCATTTGCTGACACATCCCACAGCACCAGCATTGATCAATCTGATTCAACCGAGAGCATCATTCGCCTATTTTGATCTTGCGTTATGGTGGAATGCGACCGTCTGGCCGAGCTCAAGTTGCCGCAGAGCAAATTACAGCAATTGACTGATGAAACTCACCTCCCAAGCTGCGCCGAGCTCGGTCTCATGCAATCAACTTGTTATTTGGCTGAAATTTCCATTCGGAGACTACTAAATCGTATTCACAATTCTCTTTACCCAAGCAGGCAAAAAGACTCCCTTACTCGCTATTCTATACCCGAAGACTTTTCTTTTCAGGAAATCTGCTCCATGATGACTGTTTGCGATGAGTTACATACGCAACTGGAGACCTGGCACATTTCAATCCCCGAAGCGTTCCGACCGGATCTCGAGCATTTCATAAATAAAGAGTCCAATGCCCGCGACGCGATACTACGCATTCGGTACTTTGCAGCGCGACATATCATATACCGGCCTTTTCTACTCTATATTGTCTCACAAAGCGTCAATCAGCCTTCGCAACCTATCCTGGACAGGGCTAATGTGTGCCTCGAGAGCTGCCGGTCTTACCTTTACAGCGTTAAGAAAATTCTCGCAAACCCGAGCCATAATACGTGGACATTTTCGCTTTCGTGCGTTTCCCATCAGTATGTTTTATGTGCAGCGGTGCTAACACGATATTTTATTTCTAGTTGCCTCAGTTGTGCTGTGGTCCTAACTCTTGCCTATCTTAATCCCACTCTCAGGCATTTTGTTCCGGATATCGACGAACTACAGGCGTTGGCAGTCGAAAATATTGGACCATGGGCTTCTTCGAGCGCGAGCATTGAGACGGCCGTTAGTATCATCGAAATTATGCGGAGAAAACAGCAAATATTATCCCGTGTCTAGACTATGCGGGACATATTAAACAATCTCTAAAAGTCTCTATTTGTTATGTGAATATCAAATTCTACCTAGTCATGCGATCAATTCTACGATTAATAAACCTGGCTAGACCCGCTCGACGCCTCCGCCGGCGTTTTTCCTTTCGCTATGTTCAGCTGATACAGCATCCCATTCTGCAATACTGCCTCATCAGTCATGACAGAGACCATATCAAACCCTTGCTTCACACGAGCTAGGGCCTGTGTGCCGTTGGAGCCTGAGGAAGAGACAAGAGTTAGATGCTGATTATTTGGGCAAGAGAAACACAAAAGAAGAGAACTCATAGAAAATGGCCGCCGCTTTTCCTGCTGCCTTTGCTCCCTTGAGTATACGCGCAATAGCGGCCTCGTGTTCGTCGCCGCCATGCACAACGCCCAACTGTTTGGCAAGGTCGAATGGACCTGTCGTTTTCAGTCCTTGTTAGTTGCCATACAGGTAAGAATACGCCGCAAATTCCATGAAAACTTACCAATCAAGAGTACATCTAACCCTTCAACTTTAGCAATCTCCTCCACATTGTCCACTCCTGATCGTGTTTCGATTTGTACGGCAACTATCAGTCCCTTTTGTGCGCCTTCGTCGTACTGATTGCCAGGGGTGACTCCGGGGAAGGCATGCGGAGCAAACATTGGACCGTAGCCTCTTGTGCCGAAAGGGGGGTATTTGGAATATTGGACAATCTTCTGGGCGTGCTCCTGGAGATGAAATCAGATTAATATAGCGTTCTCTCTGACTCTCTCTTTCTCTTGAGCGATGAATAAGAACTCACCACTGTCTGACACATGGGTATCAGAATCCCATGAGCGCCATTATCCCAGGCGCGCTTGATCATCCACTCCTCTGACCCCGGCAGACGAATAATTGGACTTGCGCCTTCAGCAGCTACGGCGTTGGTGAGCTATTTTCCTCGTCTGTCAGCTCGGAACAGCTTCTTTGCCAAGCAATTAGACATACATCATAGTAGTGACTATCCGAAATCAATCCATGCTCCGCATCGAGTAATACCCAACTGAAAGATCCAGATGGAGACGCAGCGGTTGTTGATCGAAGAATTGTTCTGGCAGCGCCGGTGCTAGGAAGGCTGCAGTCTCAAAACAATCAGCTATTCCATCAATCTAGGGAGATATCCAGGCGTCAATTATGAACTATACCTACGTTAACCAGAATCCGTATGCCGGCGACTGACTCCGAAGCGCAGAGCGAATTGCTGTGTCGAAAGCCATTGTCTTGAAGAATGAATGGGTAAATGAAAATATAAGCCCGACAGATTTCGGAAAGCCAGAAAAGCACAAGATATTCCTGCTACATTACTGCCACTATTTGAAGTTTGGACTACATTTATTTCCTCCGCAGAGCACAGAGCATACATAGTACACAAACATCTCGTGTAAGGAAGCTCTCCAGCTTGTGATACAGCTCGTCATACTGGCGGAAAAGCAGGCGGAAATGCCGCCCACCCCAGTTCTTCTCCACACTAATTGACCCCGAATATGCGGGCCCAAGCGGGAATGAAGCCGAGCCATGCGGAAAGCTTGCCACTCTTAATTATCATGAACGAAGGCATATAACTGAAGGGAAGAAATAATGAAGTCAATTTCTAAAGATTATTCCAAGTCAACAATTACAGAGCAAAATGTATCCCGACACATTCGAAGGATTCTCTATCCCGTCCGCGGATAGATGGAATAGCCCTAAGCGGCTGGAGGTAGGCGGACAATTAGCAGCAATCTAACATATCAAATTTATTAACTAGTATCCTCTAGTTCAAACCAAAGCCATTTGGCTATGACATCGACGTCAAGATCATTGCTTGCGGCGTGTGCGGTTCTGATCTTCACACAGCGACAGGTGGATGGGGGAATAAGGTCTGGCCAGTGATTCCTGGACATGGTGAGTACCAAATTGACTATTGAATAAATAACTTTCTAACAGAGCTTTATTGTAGAAATCATTGGACATGTCGTCAAGGTCGGACCCAAGGTGACCACCATCAAGGTGGGCGACCGTGTGGGTGTTGGAGCCCAGATACACGCCTGTCTTGAATGCAACGCCTGCAAAGAAGACAATGAGACATACTGCAAGGGTCAAATGGGTAACCACTTACCTAAAATCCAAAATAGGTTTCTAGTAATATGCCTGACTGATTGCTTTAGATACCTACGGATCCATCTACCCCGATGGCACCGTTGCTCAGGGCGGCTACTCCTCTCACATCCGCGCCCATGAGCACTTCACCTTCCAGATTCCCGACGGATTGAACACGGAATCTGCAGCGCCTATGCTTTGCGCGGGCTTGACTGTGTACTCGCCTCTTGTGCGAAACGGGGTTGGGCCTAGCAAAAAGGTTGGCATTATTGGAGTGTAAGTATGACTCTTTTGCCGGAACAAAAGGAATGAAAAGCTGATGAAATTTGCTAAAACAGCGGCGGTATCGGCCATTACGGAATCCTCTTCGCCAAAGCACTAGGCGCAACTGTCTACGCCATCTCGCGCACACGCTCCAAAGAAGCCGACGCCATTGCCATGGGTGCCGACGGCCTCCTTGCCACCAGCGAGCCGGAATGGACCGCCTCTCACGAAATGACCTTCGACTTTTTGCTCTGCACTGCATCATCTGACGAAGGCTTTGATCTCGCCCCCTTCCTTTCGTTGCTGCGTGTTCATGGCAGATTCATTGCCGTTGGACTGCCCGAGGGGAAAGGGTGGCAGGTCCGTCCGCAGAGCCTGCTTGATAACGGGTGTCTGATTGGAAGTAGTCATCTCGGTAGCCGGAAAGAGACGCTGGAGATGTTGGAGTTGGCGGCTCGTAAGGGCATCAAAATTTGGGTTGAGACTGTGCCTGTTGGAGAGGAGGGTGTTGGCCAAGCACTGCAGAAGCTGCGCCAGGGGGGTGTCAAGTATCGGACTACGCTTGTAGAGTATGAGAAACAGTTCAAGTAGAAGTAGAAGGCCCGTTAATCAATATGGTTAAATAGTTGGGTGCTCTCTGATGGACAGCGTATAGTTGTGTATCTACTGTAGTTTCTAAGGTTTTTCGTAATATCAAGTATCTATCAAGTCGATAGTACATATATTCCATGTAGAGTCGTTCCCTGAATATTATTAGACGAGCTATACGACCTATGATGCATGCAACTAGCCCAATGCTATTTTAGCCAAAGCAAATTACGATGTCCAAGGGCTAAGGCTTACAGGCGGACAGGCGGGTGGCCGCTTACGTTTACTCCGCCTTTCCCGGGTGCGCCTTCCTCCCCGGATTCCCCACGGCGCCCGGCAAGCCCCAGAAACCAAGTATAAATAGGGGCGCCACCAACCTTCTACTCCAGAGGCCCATCCCATCTACATACCTGCCATTACCAACCTTGCCCACCATGACTGCTGGACACTCCCAAGCTACATTTCAGGACATTTCCAGTGAGTTGGTCAATTGTACTCTTAGAGTATGGCAGACACAATGTGCTAACGTGCTTAGACAACACCCACAAGCAGTGGTGGAAAGACTGTAGTCTTCGCTGGAATGTCTTCTACAGCCTGGGCGCCATGATCTGCCCATTCTATCTGGGCTGTACGTTTTTTTCTTCCTTCCTTCCTTTTTTCCCTCTCTAGTCCTTGCTAATCTTCTGCATACAGACGACCAGTCCCTCCTGACCGGTCTCCAGGCCCTCCCTCAATGAAACGCCTACTTCAACGACCCTACCGGTAACTGGCTCGGTCTCATCTCAGCCTGTCTCTTCATTCCCGGTGTCGTAGTCGGTTTCCCCGCGGCCTGGTTCTGTGGCACAATTGGTCGCAAGTGGTGTGTTATTTTTGGCTCTGTTCTTATCATTGCTGGTGCCTTTTGGAATGCACTGGCAACATCGACCGTTCAGTTCATGATTTGTTAGTCTCTCTATCCCTATTTCTCTATTCCGTTTTCTTTCGCTTAGGATACAGCTGACGATTTACTCTAATGAACAGCCCGTGTCATCGTCGGTGCTGGAGGCTCCATCACCAAAGTCGCTGCCCCAGCTCTATTGCAGGAGACTGCCCACCCAAGACTACGAGCGCCGTTGAGTAATATGTATTATGGATTCTACTATGTCGGCTCACTGCTGAGTTCTATCCTGTGCGGTACGTTTATCTATGATCGGGTTTTCGAGTAGACTAGACATATGTACTGACATGACAAAAGTTATCGGTGTTTACATCCCAGGAGCTTGGGGCTGGCGTCTTCCTTGCATCGGCGCCATTATTGGCCCTATCCTTGTCATGGGCATCATCCTCACTGCTCCCGAATCTCCTCGGTTTCTTGTCAAGACGGGGAAACATACGCAGGCGCTGGCCGTGCTTGCCAAGTATCATGCCAATGGTGATGAGAATGATGCTCTTGTGCAGTGGGAGTTACGAGAGATTGAGGATGCGCTCGAGTTGGAGGAACTGAATAACAAGTCATCTTATGTAAGTCACCACGCCTTTCTTAAGTATCAAAAGACTGCGGCTAATAAGGGATGTACAGCTGGACTTTTTCAAAACCAAAGGCAACCGAAAGCGACTCTTTGTGTCTGTCATATTTTCTGTCGGTACAAACTGGGTGGGCAACGGTATTGTCTCATAGTATGTTACACTTCTTTTTTCCGGATCCAAAGGCAGATGCTAATGTGTCACAGCTACCTCTCTACCGCTTTGAAAACAGTTGGAATCACCAGCCCCGTGAAGCTGGTATCCATAAACGCCGGCATCGCCGCCTGGAATCTCATCATTGCCGAAACAGCAGGCCTGAAAGCGGACAAAATAGGTCGTCGTCCGCTATTGCTCACTTCCACGATCGGAATGATTATTTCCTACGCGTTCGTTATGGGCTTCTCAGCCGGCTTTGTCGAATCCCACAAGACCAACTCAGCTCTCGGCCTCGCCGCAATTCCATTCCTATTCCTATTCTACGGCTTCTACGATATCGGCTGGACACCGCTCAACTTTTCATACTGCTCCGAGATCATGCCATACAACCTCCGCGCCAAAGGCCTCGCCATCTTCGTCGCCGTCCAAAACGGCGCCAATGGCTTCAACCAGTTTGTGAACCCTATTGCCATGGATGCGATTTCGTGGAAATACTATGCCGTTTACATTGCAGTTGACTTGGCTTATGTTGTCGTCATCTACCTGTTTTTCCCAGAGACCAAGCAGCTTACTATTGAGGAGGTGGCGCTTGTGTTTGACTATGGCACGAAGGAAGGGCGTGCGCGTGCTGCTGCTGCGTTTGTTGAGAGGGACGGGGGGAAGGCCGATGTGCAGCATGTGGAGTCTGCCAACCATGTTTAGGCTGTGGATCGGAGAATCGATGATGGAGAAAGCGTTTGGGAATATCTGTGCCAATCTGTACTTAGTTAGGAATACGGAGTAAGACAAAACAAATCAATAAATTGGAGATGAAACTAGAATCTTGCTTTTCTTCGTCATAAGATAACTCTTGAACTATGGCGGGCGGACCGCCTATTCTGGGGGAGAGCTTGGAAAGCTCGCGTCGGGATCGATGCCGCTTGTCTAGAAATGCGGAGTCTTTTCATGCAAAGCGAGCCATAGAGCTCGCTATGTAGTGGCGAGTTAAATTCAATATGCCATGCCATGGCCCACAGCTTGGAAAAGAGTGGCGGCGGGAGCGGGCGGCAATCCCGCATACATTTTGATGCTCCGAATCTCTCGGAAACAAGGTGGAGAGGCAAGAGGGGGAAGAAGGGAGAGACACAAGAATAACTTCCTAATCCGATGATCTTATCCCTCAGCCCGGAGAATTGCGAATTGGGGTATGACTATGGGGTAGATAGAGGTCATTGATAAAACCCCGCGATGACATTGAACAGATTCATCCATCAGACATATTCCATATTCCATATTCTTCCTTGAATAGCTTTCTTCTCCTGTCATTTTGATACACCATGCCTGCCGCCGAAGAAATCATAATCACGGGCTTCACCGTCCGCGACTTGCGATGGCCAACGTCTCTCGACAGCATTGGGACTGATCCCATGAACCTTGCCGGCGAGAACTCGTTTGGCTACCTTCAATATCAGACGAATACTGGCCTAGTCGGGACAGGATGGTCCTTTGCCAATGGACAGGGCAATGAGTATGTTTCTCCCTCACACACAACTAGGAACCACTACTAAGAAATCAGTGTCTTATGCACCGCAATCCGCTCCCTTGCCCCTCGCTTCGTCGGCCGGTCCCTCGGCTCCATAACTTCCAACATGGGCGAAACGCAGCGCAAAATTCAATCCGGCCAGATCAGATTCATGTCCCCCGAACGCGGCGTTTTGCAGCTCGCCACCAACGCCGTTCTCAATGCCATCTGGGACCTTTGGGCCAAGAAAGAGCGCAAGCCGCTCTGGAGACTTGTCGCGGATTTCACGCCTGAAGAATTCGTGCGCGCAATCGATTTCCGCTATCTTTCCGATGTTTTGACGCCAGAGCAGGCTTTGGAGATGCTGAGGGAGCAGGAAAAGACCAAGGCGGAGAGATTACAGCTAGCCTTGAAGAATAAAGCGGTGCCCGCGTATAACACATCGGCTGGATGGTTGGGGTATTCGGATGACAAGGTCAGCCCTTAACCTTTATTTGTAAGTCTATCTTCTAACTTGGTGTGACAAGGTCCGCGAATTGCTCAAAAACGCCATGAAGCAAGGCTTCCGCCACTTCAAGCTCAAGGCCGGCTTGGGCCTAGAGGCTGACCGAAAGCGCCTCGGCTTTGTGCGCGAAGTCGTCGGGGACGAGGGCATTCTCATGGTCGACGTCAACCAAATATGGGACGTCGACGAGGCGATTGAGTATATGAAGCATCTAGCTGATTTGAACTTATGGTACAATCGTCCACATTTATTATCATAAACACTGCTGACTGAACGAAAGGTTCATCGAAGAGCCAACATCCCCCGACGACATCCTAGGCCACGCCAAGATCCGCGCAGCCCTAAAGCCCTATGGCATCGGCGTCGCCACCGGCGAACACATCAACAACCGCGTCATGTTCAAGCAGCTCCTGCAAGCCGAAGCCCTCGACGCACTGCAACTCGACGCCTGCCGCCTCGCCTCCATCAACGAGACCCTCGCCGTGCTGCTAATGGCCGCCAAATTCGGTGTCCCCGTCGTGCCCCATTCCGGCGGCGCCGGCATGGTCGAGCTCTGCTCACACATTAGCACCATTGATTATGTGGTTGTGTCTGGCAAGAAGAGTATTCTGGAGTACACGGATCATCTGCATGAGGCGTTTGAGGCGCCGGCTGCTGTTACCTCGGATGGATATCATGTTACGCCTAGTGTGCCGGGGTATTCGTGTGATGTCAGGGAAAGTGAATTTGAGCAGTTTGAGTGTCCCCAGGGCACGTTTTGAAAGTCCAAGGTGGGACAGAAGATGCTGAATGATCCGTGGAGGGGTGTTCCTGGGGAGCAAACTTCGTGATTAGTAGAGCCATATATTATCCTCCTTAGAGCCAACACAATAGAAAGGAAAATCAATAGGAATGTTTGATATTGACTTTTTGCGTGTACAAAGTAGCGGGGATAGCGGGAAGGCGGCATTTCCACTTGCTGCACCTGTCGTCCTACTTGAGTATCGATCGTCGTATGTCATTTAGTTCTTGAAATGAGTCAATTCACCTATGAAGATGGCTTGCATACCCTCTCATTCTGGATCCTGCGGCGGGTTATCCGACAGTAAAGACGCCAAGTACTAAATATACTGGGGAAATGTTGGGGTATGGGGTATGAGAGGCGATGTCTATTCAACTCGCCTAGCAGCAACATGTCTATATAAACGTGCCAAACAAGCAACATGGAGAGTCGTTTGAACATGTATCAAACCCAGCTCCTCAATACCTCAAGCATGTATTGGAGCTACCCATTCGCCTTCCTCTTCGGGCTGTAAGCCCTCGCGTAAACCTTCCCTGCCGTATAGGTCCAAAACGTGAGCTTCAATGCCACCCACGGCCCCGTCAATCCAGCCACAGCCTGGTCTCGCATCGAACAGGCCAATCTTTCTTTGGACCTGTCAGAAGCAATCCTAACAGCCCTAAACTTTGAACGGTCAAACTGGCCGGGAACATCAGTGCAACTTGACCCGTTCTACACCGACTTGCCCCAAAACTGGACAAATGCGCCTCCAGGATCTTTTATCAAAGTTGAGGATGTCTCGAATACCTCGGTGTACACCATCCCGCCCACGCTGTCTTTGTCCGGTTCATATATACTACCAAAAAGAATGGCACGCTTGTTCCTGCCTCGGCGTTTGTGCTTTGGCCGTATATGGCTCAGCAGTTTGCGGCTGATTGCGATGATAGCGAGGATTCGTGTGGTCTTCCAGTCGTTGCTTGGGCGCATGGGACATCGGCTTGGTCTGGTGAATGTGGACCCAGTCACAGTACGAATACCCCCTCTCTCTTATAATCTACCTATATCTGACTGCTTGCAGTGCGGAATTTATATTACCAATTCAGAATCTTCGCCACAGCGCTACAAGGCTATGTCATCGTTGCCCCCGACTTTGCAGGCCTGGGTCTGAACCAAGATGGCCAGGGAAACTTCATCCCCCATCAGTACCTCGCCAATCCAGCGTCCGGTGGTGATGTCTTGTTCGCCGTCAAGGCCGCCCAACAAGCCTGGGATACGTTAGGCAAACGCTACGTAATCATGGGCCATTCCCAAGGCGGCGGCGCAGCATGGGGTGCCGCAGGCGTCCTCGCCCGCAACGACAGCGACATTGACGACGAGCTGCGCGAGGGATACCTAGGTACTATTGCTGCCGCGCCACACGTCTCGTTTGAAAGAACAACTAGAATCCAGCCAAACCTGATACAGCTCGGATTGACGCTTGGCTGGATCGCCACGGGCATCAGCTCCATATTCCCGACTTTTACACTGAGCGAATGGCTTACGGAAAAGGGTGTGCAGGCCGTGGAGCTATTGCAGGGTATTCAGGGTTGTCAATCGGTGGCCACGGAGCTGTTTGCGAGCTACGATTTTGTGCGCGAGGGCTGGAACTCGTCTTAGTACGGCGACGCGTTTAATGCGCTGACCACCAACATCGCCATCCCTTTTGCGGGGCCTCTGTTTGTCGTTCAGGGCTCGGCTGATACATCCAATCCAGCCACGGCAACGCTCGGTGCGGTGAATGCAACATGCGATGCGGTTGAGGGCGCCAATATTGAGTATGTGGAGCTGAATGGGGTTGATCATGTTCCGCTCATGTTTGCTTCGCAGCAGATATACTTGCCTTGGATTGCGGATCGGTTTGAGGGGAAGAATTATACGACCGGGTGTGTTAGACGGTATGTAGACTCGGTGCGACCAGTGGATGATTTCCAGGCGGGGTTGAATTTCTTTTTGGAGCGGAGTCAGTATGACTACACTTCATAGGACAACATACATGTATAAGGTTATGTCTAGGTCGGACAGTCTAGCAACTGTGGAAGCTTCATCGAAGTTCCTCAAGCAAAATTATTACCATTTTCCTTAAAAAGAGCTTCAGCTATCAAGGCCAATAGGCAGCAAAATCAACAAGATGTAGCATCTATTAACATGACTTTCCATAACAGACCGTCCCGGTGATGGTAGGCGGCTCCGAAGTAACAGTCACCAGAGGCGTCGTCACCAACGCCGCCGACGAAGCACAAACACAATTCGAAACAGAGGTCGCCGGCGGCGCAGTACAATGCGCGCTGGTCGACCATGTATAACACGTAGTCGCAACATCCTTTTCCAGCGTCTCAGCCCTAACAAGCACGGGGATCACCGCGCCAGTATTCAAACTGAACGCCTGATGGCCCAAAACACTCAACATAGACGCGATCTGCCCCGAGTGACTGGTCACAGACACAAAGAGGTTTTCATTATGGTTCGGCCCAAGCGCCTTGTACATTTCATCAAGCACCTTTTTCGAGCGAACGGCTTCCGCATCGCTGGTTTCGGCGGTCACGCCGTTCCAGAGCTCGTCGTCTTCCACGAATCCAGGCTCAATGACCCAATCTGGAACCAAGTCATGGATATACGTCTTGTTATGACGGTTATCGCATGTATGGATACTTATGCCCTCGCGCAGCAGCTCCTTGATGGTTGGCTTGAACTCGGAGCTGGAGCGAGGTAGATCGAGTCCGGCAAAAGTAACATTGGCCGTTTGGAGGCAGCGGGTAAGCGGCGATGTGAAATATACATCGGGGGTATGGATCTTTTGCTCGTTGATGAGTTCTTGCCAAAAGTCGTGGGCTGTTTGGGCTTGGGCGATGCCGTCGGGGGTGAGGGCTGCGTCGAACCAGGTTGTTGTGCCGTTGCCGTCGAGCTCGCCCCAGTAACACTGCAAATGTCAGCTCATGCTTTTGCCCCATAATGTTCGAGCGTGCGTATAATCGAACTTACATTCCATCCAGGGGTGCCGTAATAAGTTTGTGCGGCATTGTGATATCCTTCGCCATGTCGTCCGAAGAAAAAGACTTTATATTGAACGTTCGGTGGCGATTCTACATTTAAGCGAACCACCTCCTGGTAGAACCTTTGCCATTGCGTTAAGCTCTTCCACGGGCCATTGTTTCCCTCGCCCGGATAGGTGCGGTTGATGAGGCCAAAGTCCTCTTCGTACTAATGGCTGGTATTAGAAGCATATCTTCGTGTTTGGGTGTTTTACATACGTAAACAAATGTTGTGGCATTTGTAGATGCTTCGTCCTGCAGGAAATACCCCGTAACAGTGGTATAGTTGATATACGAAGCTTTGGCGATGGCCGCCAGTCCGAAGACGGAAGCAAGTGTGGAAAGCTTCATCGCGATTGACAGGATTTGCAGATCCGAAATCTTACAATTGCTTCCATAAGGAATTTTTGATCATCGTCTCAGGTGTCTTGCATTATTTATATGTTCTGCGGGGTTTTCAACACCATGCAGTGAAATTCCGGACAGCTTCCACGTGGTTGGTGAATGATGATGACAGGCTGCTAGAACAATAAGACCTAGGTGAATTTAAGCAGGGATGTGCGCCAGCTAGCTTGTAGCGTTGCAATCGATATATTTAGTCCGCAGGTGGCTGGAAGCAGTGGTCGTTATGTTGTCTGCATGCTGCATCCCGACTGTTTAACTGAATGATCAGCAGTTTCACACGCAAAAGAGATGGAAATATGTCACGGCATGATATGAATGAAGAGTGACAAAATGCTTGAGAGACGTCGACGTCCTTTTTGTATGACGAACCAAGCAGCCAATCAGCGGGCGGCGACTGGCCGGCGCTTCTAGAAGGCGCTAGACCGCATCAGTCGCATTTATCCGCCACCCGCGGAGTCGGCAGCTTCGATATCAACTTCTTTTTCACGACAACCTCCTTCTCCTCTACCTCCAGCGATAATAATCCTCTCTCATCGTCACACACCCCCGAATAACTGCAGTCATGGCCAACTATCTCGCCTCCATTTTCGGCACCGAACAAGACAAAGTCAACTGCTCCTTCTACTACAAAATCGGAGCCTGCCGTCACGGCGATCGCTGCTCGCGCAAACATGTCAAGCCCTCATACTCGCAAACCATCCTCCTGCCCAATCTCTACCAGAACCCTGCCTACGACCCAAAAAACAAGATGAACCCAAGCCAAATTCAAAACCACTTTGACGCCTTTTACGAGGATATCTGGTGCGAGATGTGCAAGTACGGCGAGATTGAAGAGATTGTCGTGTGCGACAACAACAACGACCGTAAGTTTGTTTCTTTCGTTTTATATAGTAATGATAATGTTCGCTAATAAGGTGTACTCGCGCAGACTTGATTGGCAATGTCTACGCCCGCTTCAAATACGAAGACTCCGCCCAAGCAGCATGCGACACTCTAAATTCCCGATGGTACGCCGCGCGACCGGTATATTGCGAACTATCACCCGTGACCGATTTCCGAGAAGCATGTTGTCGATTAAACAGCGGCGAGGGCTGCGTGCGAGGCGGTTTCTGTAATTTCATTCACCGAAAAGAGCCAACCGCCGAACTGCAACGGGAACTCGATCTGGCCACGAAGAAGTGGCTCAAGGAGCGCGGCCGAGACGAGCGCAGCGTGACCAGAAGTCCCAGTCCCGAGCCTACTCGCCGGCGATACTAGTATACGTCAAGGTGCAGGGATTATACGGACAAAAAGGGTCGGTATTGGTTTTCAATAAAAGTTCGCTTTTATATGAAGCGTGGCGTGGCGTTCTAAGGATTTTCATTTTGACACGGTCAGGCTGTTCTGGTACTCAAGTAAGCCATGATTATCTGGCACCAGTATCTTTTATTATATTTTTTTATATGTACAGTAATAGTTTCTGATAGCTAATGCATCGGTTTACCCATAGACTTCAATCATTATTCATTATGCTATTGTTGATGATTGGTGGTAATAGCCAGTAATATGTACATGGAACTTCGTCCTTCCAATCCAGCGTTATCAACAGGTGCTGGCCAGCAACATTATATACAAGAAAGATGGCCTCGATCCCTGCTCGTACCTAGGTACTCATCCATCAATAGACAAATCACCCAGCAGTGTCGGAAACCTGCGCCAATTAAAAAGGATAAAACAGAAGCATCAACCCAATCAAAACGACAAAGCGACACATCGAGACAGAAGAAATTCATAAACGACGTTAACCTGGTTGATTGTCTCCCTTTCAAGACTGGGTTTTCAGCGTGTTGTTTTTTCGCATCCAGTCATTCCTGCTCAGGAGCCAAATGGCAATACCTGCTCCGCAGGCAATGAGGACAATCACGAGAGCAATCAACAAGCCGCAGAGCTTGGAACGACGTGTCTTTTTGCGTTGACGCGAGAGCCATGATTCACTTTGAAAACAATCAATAAGTCATTCAAAAGACAGCAAATAATATGATAGAGCAAACTTACGATTGCTTCTTGTCATGCTCCGGCTCTTTGGCCTGTTCTTCGTCCTGATGAATAGCCGCTGAGAAACGGCGCCAGAACTCTGGGTCCTTGACGAGCGAGACATCGCTCTTGATGGAGTGGCAGATGGTGAAGTTGGTCAGTGTTGCAGGCGACTCTGGCATCGACATTGAGGTCGTCATTTGGTGCAGAGGGGATTGTGTCATTGTCCCCGCGTCTTTGGCCTTTGCAGGCATTTGGCAGTTGATATTGTTGAGTGTAGCAGGTCGCGTCATTGACGAGGCAGGACTTGAGGCCATGATGTTTGTTTGCTGAATGCGAGCACGTTTCGTTTTTTCCAAACAATGCCCAAATCAACGAGAGAAGTTGAAACTTTGCAGTGACCGTATGGATACAAATCCCGTTTGAAAGCAGATCAGAAAGATATGAATGTCGGTGGCAACTCTCACCCTCACGCAGGAAATAAGGGCAACCACATGCACGAGACCACAAGCTAGTTGGCAACCAAGCCTGTAAACCAACTTCCATTCAAGGAAAAACAACAACAAAGCAAAGCTATCATTTTATTGGCAAGCCACTTGCCTCCCCACCGGGTATTTGATTCTCATTTGCTCGGATGCCAGGACAGGGATGGATGGAATGTTGAAAGTATGAGACCAACCGGAAAGCTGTCTGTATATATGTGGGCCTGAGAAATGCTCGGATCACAATGATTGATCAGCCTGCGCCGTTGGATGCTCAGGTATGTGGACCAGTGCCAAAAATAGTGATCGAGGAAATTGTTCATGTGTGTAGATATGCTCCTGAGCCCTAACCGGGGAAGTTGATGCGGAGCCCAGGATGAGAACCCGGTTTATTTGCAAAGCTGTGCATATATTGTCTCTATATTCAATATTCAATCTTTATATCATAGTCAATAACGCCTCAGACTCAGATGAACTGTTTTGGCAGGATATTCTGATCGAGGAAGCCAAGTTCTCATTTGCCGTACGGGTGGTTTCATAAATTACAAGATGTCCAGAATGTGAGCCAAAATGCATGAGCGCTAACCTTATATAGCTTAGTGTCGTACTGTAATGGCGTTATATCCGATACAATCTCATCCCTACTTTTACCATCTCGTAAAACTCCACAGCAGATCAACTTATTGCCTTATATTTACAATGAACAAGCATCCAAGCGAATGTGTGTACTTTATCAGTAAGTAATCAACTTTCTATCCGGCGTTAGCAAGATTATGTACAGCGCTAACAAGCAATATATACAGGTGCGAACAAAGTATGGAATGACAAATGAAAAAAGTTATATCAACAGCACTCTAGTTTTATCTCGTTTCTTCGACTCCTGTCCTCCGCGTGCTGGAATACAAAAGTATCGATCGATGTTGTGAGTCGAGAAATCTATGGATAAAACCCGTCAGTTTTGTCACCACCATGTGCCGCGTTAATGTAGGAGGAGAGGATACACACCTTAGGCGCGCCTCCACGCAAATCTAAGAAGAAAAGGTGATGGTGGTACTACAGCTAGTCCCATTCAGCGCACAAGCAGCCACGAACTCGTCCACACCCCACGAAGCAACGGGGGGAGTCGCAGAGAACTCGACAGCAGCGCTACCGTTGCACGCGGAGGCGACCATCTCAGTCTTGATATCGGTGCAGTTCGTCTGGCCGTCGAGGACGACAACGGCGTCGCAGCCAGTTCCGTACGAGGAGATGACTTCGAGAATGCAGCCGGCACCGTTGGTGGCTGGGTTGCCGTTGGCGATGGCGAAGCTGGTGGTATAAGTGCTGGAAGCAGCAGGGGCGGCAGAGGCGACGCCGGCCATGACGGCGAGGGCGGTGATGAGGGTCTGGGAGAACATTTTGAATGATGCGCGAGGAAAGATAGGTAGGTTTGTAGAAGAGGTAGATTGTGTTGAGGTTTGGTTAATTTGTGGTGAGGATGAAGAAGAAGGAAATGCGATTTTCTCGTGCAGTCCACGTCTTATTTATACTGCTACTGGACCTGCCATGAAATACTTCATTTCTAACCATATCTAATACATATCATGCGAATGTAACAATGTGTAGCATTTCATAGCCTGGTCTGTATCTAGCGAGGCACGTTTTACCTGATTGCAACAAAGTCTGGGGGGAGTGCAAATCTGGGGCTGAAAAAAAGGAGTCACCATACAAACCCCAGGTAGTACAGGGATGAAATAGATTTGGGGGTTCTGAATGTAGCAATTCTGTATTGATTTTTGACGGTAATAGGTTGATATCTAGGTCCTTATCCAGTATCGACATTTCTTCGTTGCTTGTTGAATTCCTACCACCTGCGTACAGATCGCAGCTATTCCAGAGATATATTGTATCGCTGTTGACGCAAATACTTTTAAGCGCCGACGTTTCTTTGCTTAAGTTCGTGTTGACTGCCTAGGTGCTACCCAATTCCTTGCGGGTGTCCAGAAGGCGAGAAAACAACCAGTAGAATCTACATGTCAACTTGATTTTGTTGGATGTTGGCAAAAAAAACAACCTTGAGGCCAGTTCGTATTGCCTGGGGTTCTAGATCCGCCCTGTCCGATGTATATACCTGTTATGGAGGTTACCTAAGTACCAGGCCAATCACAAATGCATCTCCAACTTAAATGTTATAAATGACAAGCATAATGTCACCTATACTATGCCCTAAAGCTCACTCCGGTCTAGCGCATTGTTTTGAGGCTACAGATCAGTGCCACATTGCAGATCCTTTGCTTCGGAAAAGCCAACATGTTCCTAAGACGCCATGGAATTAGGAAGTTGCCCCTGTTGCTCACAACAACCTCGTGAGGCTTGATTTTTTAGTGTTTGTCTAGTTTACTAACCGGTTACATCTAGGCATGTTTATTGTGAGCCAATGCTTTGGGCACCTGTTTATGCCGATGTAGTACGCTTATATTTTTATGACGGACCATCCTACCAAGGTACTTTGTTCCTAAAAGCAGATTTTCGAATCGTATCTTGAATAGTTCACCATTAGAGCAATTGAAATAATTGCTGATATGAATAGTTTGCCAGTTAAAGTGCTGACTGGCTGGTGAGGCTGAAGGATGAGAAGCCGGAACAAGGGGCCCGGCCAGAATTTCGGGCTGTTATTTGGGGCCATTTGCCAGTGTAACTTTGTTAAGAAATGCTACTATTATAGAATTCTATATGAATTAATTTGTATGTAAGAAGCCTTGGGGCCACAAGATTTTCCAGTGCCAATATTTAGCAGTATAAAGGTGTGCACTGTGTATAAATGGCAAGTCATACACTTGATAGGATTGCGCAGACAAACAATCGAAATACGCAAACGACAGCAATTGGAACCTAGCAAGCTTGCTTTACAATCTGAAACCCTAACTTTAAATTATTATTTATTTGCTTATTTCAAGTTTTTAACTGGTATTAACTTATAAAGATTATATTTATATAATTATATATAAAAATAGCCCCTACTATATAAAGTTATAGAATGGATGTAATTGCCATGTTTGCTTTATACCGATAGGATCTGAAGTAAGACCAGCTTTATTACAGTAAAAAATTGACTGTTCAAAGGAGTGTTTATTTCTACAATGTGCTGGCTAAAGCTACCATGATTCGCGTAAAAAAAGAGTATAGATGCGCAAGAGGACTATGAAAGACTGAATGAATCTAGCCGGCCTCCACCTTATCCCCCGTACTTCGCCGATTGCCTTCACCTAAGCTATCGAGGTCTGCTGATATCTGGGAACATTAGCACGCGCGAGTTTGTGGTCTGGCCAAGTCCAAAACTTACATCCATGAGCAAGAAAAGGTCTACAGGAAGACGCCGGCCAGGGTAATCGCCTGCTTGTTCGTGTAGTTCGGTGCGTCCGCAAAGAGTTTGGGTGTCTCTGGGTCCTGGAGAGCATTCTTGACGGCCTCCTCGTTCTTCCAGAGGCAATCAGGTGCTTGGAACGAGCCCCGTCCATACCGGTATCGGACTTGACGACCTTCCAGCTGACAAGACCGTGGTTCTTCCAGACTTTCTCTGCCCGGGGCATATGGTCCTTGACGTAGTAAGACTCGTCAAAGGTCGTGTCTTCATCTTTTGGGTATAGGACGGTGGTGTGATAGGACATGGTAGGCTAGGTAATAAGTCTGATTGGGCATAGGAAGTGATATTTGTAGGCCTTTAATTCGATGAATCAAGAAAGGATGATAGGCGTACAATGAGCGAACATGGACGTGTTTATATACTGAGGAGGAAAGCCATTTTTGAACTTCATGAGCATGTACTTGCTGAGGCATTTATGACGTGCCATGTTATTGATTCAGTCCTGCATTGCAAGTTACTGATCTCGTGGTCAGGACCACTGCTCTGGACTTTTAACGAACAAAAGGTTACCCAGTAGTATACTTCCTTATGAGGCAGGTCAGATGTACCGGAGAGATCCGGATTTTTGTTACTACAATGGTTCGGATAAAGCAAACCTGATAATTACATCCATTCTATAACTTAATATCATTTTTATATAATTATAGTATCTTCAATAAGTGGGCCTAATCAAGTTTAATTTGTTAGCATACATCTCGCCTGCCTTTTATAGCTTAGTGCATGACTCATGATCCACCATCCATTCATCTCCAACGGGCAATTCAGGAACTTCAGTAACTTCAGGAAGTCATCGGGTACCGACCGTTACTTCCCTCGCAAGCCCCGTATACAGCCGGTACGAGGTCTGGACTCTTGCAACTCTCTCCTCAGGGCCTCTAGAAGCTGTGGGAATTGTCGGCCAGTCAAGCGACGTGTCAGTGCATGTAGCTGTTTTCTTCCGAGTTGGTCAGTCGGCTCATTTTTGAACAGTGCGACCACCAGCTCCCCAGTTGTGGGCAGGCGCACAACAACAATGCCCAGGCTACCGAGATCAGTGGGAATGCGCCTTTCGTGACCAGACTGAGCAGACCATCACGCGTTCCAAAAAGATGAAAAAGCAGAATTCCAATAACTCCAAGCCCTACCAATCTTTGCGTCGTCAACAACTATCAGCAGTCACCAATATCCCCCAGAGCGTCAGTGCCGGCCCAATTATGCGCCACCAGCTGTCCTCGTCCTATCTGAGTACTTACTTCCCTCATAATATGGAACGCATATGTGATGTTGCCAGCTCACGATATATCATATCCGGCATCATGGCCCTCCCCCAGAAGGGCCTCATGCTTCAAACTGCCCTCGCTGCTTTAACATGCATTTTCCTAGGCAAGAATCGTAAGGAGAAACATGTTTTCCAGTACGGTCTTCGACTATACAATACTGCAATCCACTATATGGCAAACTCAATAAGCCGCCGTGCTTGCAGTGATGATATTGTATATACCTGCGTCGTCTACCTGCAAATACAGGTAAATTGATAATCTTTCCTTCTTTTTAAATTCGATGAGCTCCCTTCTTTCAATATAGACACATTATTGTCCATACAGTCTTGCGGAATGGTACTCTCATATAGACGGCTTAAGTCCAATTATAGAAGCCTATCGGCCTCAAAGATTCAGTACACCGATTATGGCCTCCATATATGGCCAATACTCATAAGTCAAAGTGGTAGATGAACTTTTCTCTTGCTACTTCTATCATCAGCTAATTTCCATTGCAGTTACTCGCGGAGCTTATGCATCCATCTGAGGAGGCCATAACATGGATTAATAATGAAGATGAAGCAGAGGATTCGCTATTACAAGAATGGATGCATATTCTCGCAGAAATCTCACGTATTGCTGCCGCCATTGAAGCCACGGATTCCTCTGACCACATCGCTTGCAATTACCTTCTGGCCGATTGCCTGTCCCTTGAGAAGCAAAACAAAGACGCGCTCTGCCGGATCCGCGGAGAAGAGGAGCCTCCTACATTTGCGCCTGGGGATTTAAACTCGGTAATACCATCCACAGACCGTTTATTCGGCCCAGCTTACCGATTCTCATCCCTTTACGAGGCTAACCTACATATTTTCTTTTGGATGACATTATCCTTTATCTACCCTCTCATTCGCCAATGTCGAATTATTCTTGCGTCGCCTGATGGTGATGATGACTCCCCTCATTGTGCTAATCACTTCACTGGAGATGAGGCCCATCGTCTTTCCATGGCCTGCCTCGCCAAGGCCGCCAGATGTCTTCCATACTGCGGGCAGGAGGGGATGAATCCATGGGGTATCTATTACGGTGTCTTTGCTGCAACCTTGGTGTCGCGGGTCTACGCGCATGCTGGTGATCGGGAGCGATTTGCCTGGGGGTTGGACGTCCTCGCATACATGGAGGCGTCGGGATTTGAAAATGCGGCCCGGTTCCGTGAGATTTGGCATGGCTACTGGCACACAGGCATAATCCCTACCGGATGGTGGATTATAGACAGTTGTCAAAGGGTTTGGGAGAGGGATCTGTCTGGCGCTAATGACGCTATAACTTAAGGCTCTATACTCGTAGCTGCAATATTCGCCCACCTCCCCTACCGAATACACCTCTCTTATCTGTAGCAGTGCAATCTCGTTTCGGAGATGGTTACCGAAATCTGTTATCGATGATTATTCTATAGGAACATGGGTATCACGCTATACCCACGTACACCATCGGCGCAAGAACCCGCCAAGTGGTGATAGCATTGGACTTTTTACATGGTAGCAAACCCTCGCTGTAAAGGCTACGATTGACAATGAGCTGAAGCACAAGGGAAGCATAGCCTTGTAGGCTTGTTACGCTATGCAGGGAATTCTCATCGCTTCTTTAAAAAAAAAAACTGCGAAAGGCCCGCACTGAGAGCTTTGCGTTCTCAGAAATTGGTGTTTTTAAAAAGAGTCAGCAAGATGATGGCAATCATCATAGATGGAACATTGGAAGAATGGTTTTCAGTCAGAGTGCTCATCTTGTTGGGGCACCGATGGAAGTATCTCTTGTCACTGGTGGAGATGGGTGTTTTGACCATCGGATTTTCATGGCTGGAAGGTATAATAGAAACCAAATGGATGCTGGATGTAATACAGGATTTTTATAGCATGATAAAAGAACTCACATAATACAGTTAGCTATGTCTCCTTTCTGTCTATTTGCTTTGGCACGTACTCAACGATCGACTGGAAATGATGCCCGACTCTCATTGGATAGTTACAAACTACCTATTTACTTTATAAGATATATTTTTTTGTTGTTTATGATATGGTGAATGCCAAGTTGCTCTGGCTATTGTTGTTCGGCGATGGTTTCAGCTCTGGCGGCCAAGGCATGGCATTGATAAATCCAGCTCTGCACTTTAGCATACATGTCCACAGATTGACATCAGTTAGTCAATAGTGTATGAAACTGCTCCCCTCTTCTCAAGCTCTGTACCCTCCCATTAGGGCTGAAAGTCAAAGTCTTGGTCCTTACTAAACGGATTCAATATTGAATAACCAGAGACATATTTCTCTGCCAGCATCAACATTGGGTGTTCCTCCGGGGTGTCAAAGAAGTCATCCATGAGTAGCGGTTCAACCTTTTTCTTTCCAAATTCACCTCCGGTGAGATCAGAAAATCTAACCGAACAATCCCCTTCACTACATCGATGCCGGACCTTTTCGCGTAGCGTCTCGACCATGCCAGCGTAGCTACCGCTCTGGAGTTGTATACTGCACATCCGTAGTTTTTTCAAGGAATAACCCAGCCCGGCACAGAAGCTTTCAAGGTCATTCTGGTCCATAGCAACATCCATGACTGTCACATCTCGTGCTCGCGGCCACTCGATCGTGCGTAGAATTGAGCCAAGACAGGGATAATCTTCTCTGGTAGTCCTGCCATCGTAAAGACCGAAAGAATAAAGGCTTAGATACACGAATTCCAGGTTCATCCCAGACAGATTTGCGCCAAGGTATTGGTCAATGTAAAACTGGTCCTCGGATGTAGGATGGTGATTTCTGATACCCTTGCTAAAGCCGCCTCTTCCAAAACTGAATACTCTGAGAGCCTGGCATGCAGTGCGGAAATCGGACCATAGCTTTGGAGATAGAGAACCCTGAACAGGAGGCAAAATCATCGAAAAGCCTCCTTGCAGCGGGAAACATCCAACGTAGATTTCGTCTGCCGGTGAGCCCGCTTTGTGTAGGGCAACTGGTAACTCGAAAAGAATTCTTGCAGGTAGTAGGTCCGCGCCGTCACCAAGAAATTCAATTGAACGCCAGCTCTGAGGAGTTGTCAAATATCTGGAAAGCTTGTTCACGTCGTTCAATTGAATTGTTGGATTTTCCCGTATACGATTAGAGCTGTCACGAAAAGCCAGCGCAGGAACCCGCTGCAATTGACGTATACAGGATGTTAGAATATTGACAAACGACCCAGTCTTGATAAGCCGGACTTGCTCTTCGTGCTTTTGGCGATACTCCTCATGGGCCCGGTGTAGAATTTCCTTATACATGAGAGTCTTTGGATTATCGGGGCTGGTATCGCTGTGCTGCCTGTGTGGCTCCGTTCTAAACGAGGCCCATGCGCATTCAATCAGCCCAGCATTATTCAACGCCTCGCGATAGACTCGCACTGGGATATTGTCATTTGGAGGGCCCGCACACACAACGTCAGATTCACAGAATTCAGTCAAATAGTCACATTGGAGAACGAATCCCTCCATTCTTCGCATGAGGTGGTCTGTGAATTTTCCTAGATCTGTCGCCAGTTGCATGGGCCGATACCTAAGCCCAACCTCTATGCCACGGACACCGGATGCGATCAGTGGCTGCTGCAAAATCTTAACCGCATTATCGAGGGACTCCTGGTCAAGAGTTACCCGAAAAATCGAACATAACAAGGGTGAGGCAACGCGATTGAAGTGACGACACACAAGGCGTGCGCTCTGGATGGCCTGGCGGCGAATGATGTCTTCTTCCAGTGGTCGACTAAAAGCCCAACTTATCATGTCCTTTTCTTTTAACCCGCGATGCTGGAAAGATTGGAAGATTTGCCAGAGGATCTCGTTAGGCAAGTCAAGGACTGTAAGTCGTCTGGTCTTGTCCTGTGGATGTTCCATCATCTTAGTCCTACACTATGTGTAGCCAGTGTTTTCTAGTAAATCACCTCGATATATCGATTGTGATTAGCGAAATATGGGGCTGATATACCCTGGACTAAAGTTGCAGCTAGACAAAAATGACTCAGAATTTAGTGGCGCAGCTAGGTGTCTTTCCGCTAACGGTGTCTGATTCCAGTTGAATACGAGTCGATGGAGCAAGGCGATATCAGGGCCTTGGCGGTATCTGTGCTATATTGAAACATTGCACAGTGGCGCATCACATGTCAATAAAAAGGAAAAGGCATTAATCTCATTGATGAAGACTCCTGCAATCGGGCGATTAGGTAGAAGTCAGAGGTCGACAGATGAAAAATACGGAAACAACCTTGGAAGGGAAGGTGGTGGCTGCTGTTTGAAATAGCCCTAACCCTAATCCATTTTAGGAATGTAGAAAACCCGGTCATATAGCACTGTCATATATTTTTGCAAAGACTTTACGGAGCATCTAGGAATTGAATTATCTTTTAGAGGTCTCAAAACATATTTCTGAATATAGACACTCTCTGCAAATTGCTCCTCAATGCAACAGGCAAGTGGATGTGTTTTATTGTCGTTTGTAACTAAATGAATGACTAAAAAGCACAGATTCAAAGTAAAACTTTTCCCACTTTTCCTCTCTCTTGATTTCCTTGTTGTTGAACTTTCCCTTTTCAAATAATGAGTGTGAACAACCATATAACCCCATTCTTCATTGCACATATGCCCAAGGCGCTGGAAGCTCACTAGGGGCGTATTTTCCGAGAAAAGACACAAGTTGTCTTGAAAAGCTCTGATAAGATATCGTATCTTTTTAATACATCTTTCTCGAGGCGAGCTATGCAACGTAACTCTACAAAAAATAATTAAATTTACTGCCTATATAAAAATATTGATATCAAAGTTCTCTATACTGATATATTACACGGATATCACTAACGGGAATATGGAACAAAACTTTGCATGTCCCATTTGGTATGCCTTTTCTCAACAAGTCGCCTATTTGGACTCATCATGCTTCTCTTTATTGAGATACTGGGGTAAATCGCCGTACAGCTCATGCACAACTGCATTTGGACCCGTACCAGCCATCTCATACTGAGGAATCGACCCTGCAAGCTCAAACCAAGCTTGGTCCCCCGCAACTTTCGTGGGTAGATTATTTGAACTTTGTAACTCCGATAGGACAGTTTTTTGCGTGACTTGATAGGAAGCAGCATGTCGTTTTTTCAGCTTTCCGTTGATACCAGAACCATCCCAATCCTGCTGCAATAAGAACAGCCACGCATGGGATGATGACTGCGATGGCAATTGTTGTTATTTCGTGATTCTTGCCACCGTTTTTAGTATTAGAACCAGGTGATGAGCTCGCTGTTGTAGTTGTAGTTGCACTTGATATTGAGTCGATGATGTTGATTGTCGTGACACATCGGTTGCTTGGTAGTTCATTTGGACCATACTGTTGTAAATAGTAAAGTCACTGGTAACGTAGACATCTTAATATACACTCGTTGGGCTCACCAAATATAGTTGGGTGATAGTTGAGGGTAGGGTGACCTGTGTTGGCGACGAGTATTTTTTCGCATCCCTGGTGGGTACCTTCTTCCGAGGTCATGCATTGAAATCCTCTGACCATCCCTCAATTAGCTCCGAATTAGCTAGAATCAAAGGTGAAAGTGAAAGGAGAAAAGAAAACAAAAGGCCCTACGTTGGACAACATCCCACAAGTGTCTCATCAGCAGTTGCCGTGTATACAAATGCGAAACTCTGTAAACCGGATACTGTAGATGAAATTCCATCACTTCCAACTTCTGCCGCACAGGCTGTTGTATATCCAGCCGGACATGCAATACCGGGGGAGTAAAAGCGCTGGATTGCGGCGTGATAGTGCTATAAATAAGCGAGCTGGTGTTGTACGACGCGATGGTGGTGGATGCAGTTACTGGAGGAAGACAGGAAGCGTCCTGGGTGTATCCACCATTAAAACAAGTTTGACCCTGTCGGCCGGCGATAGGCCCCGTATTGAAAATGTAGACAGAAAAGTATGCTTGACTGCACTGAGTGGGTGCGGTGAATGTTGTAGTTAATGAACCGAGAAGGTACGGGTTCGTTGCTGCTCTTGTTGTTGTTGCGGAACCTGTTATGGATGATGCTAATTTTGGCATTGACGTAGATGTTGCAGACGATGAAGAGGAATTCGTTGTAGCTCTCGTGTCAGACACGCTGTCAGACATTTTTCCTTTCTTTCTCCTTTTGCTTTTTTGGCCTTGAGATCTTGCAATGTCAATAGAGACTTTCAACGTCCGTCTAGCTTTTATTTCTGTCGAGTTGTGAATATTGATTGTGATAAAAGATAAAAACCATCACAAGAAAAAATATTTGACACTTACTTGGGGTAGTGGTACATGAGACTGGGAGCGCGTTATCATACCTAGGTAACGGAATTAAGAATAATATGCAAGAGAGCTAGGGCCTAGACTGATACATCTGTATTAATAGCTTAATGCTTGGCATTTCGGAGTGAACCCTGTCAGTTGGGACTCAGCCTGGTCAGGTTTGAGCCTGATACAGTTATATTAAATCTTCATAGATACTGAATCTGGGTATGGGGTTGTTTGGCCGCTAATCCTAGACTAGAAAATGAAGTCTGTTTAGTTCTGTACACGACGGCACGCACCCCTGCCTCGAGACCCCTAAGTCCTTCCTCCAGCCTCAATAGACCTTTATATCTGAAACGCCGGTCTGGAATAGATCTCCAAGCAACAAGCCTTTCTAGCTACATAAATACCCCGTACCTAAGTTAGGTGCTTGATTCATGCCATCATGCTTACACTCTATACAAAGCTGAGAACTATACGGACTTAAACTACCTTCTCATTGCAGTAATGCAACCGTGAGTTATTTGTCTGTGGCTTCCTCCATCACCATTGAAATCTAACAACCCCGAATTCTTTCAGGCCAAATTGTCAAGTGCCGTCGAAGTAATGCGTGCGAAGATCCTCAACCGTCAACTTAAGAACCGGGTTGTATACAAGACCAGATTTGGTTCGGTTCGTTCTGGATGATTTCAACGTTGATAATCGTGGTCGTTTGTCATGAGTCTCATAGACAACCCCCAAGCCATAAAACCTCGATGGCTTCAGATATTTACACCAGAGCCTGGAGTAGCCCGAGCATTGATAACTTCAAATACAAACAGGTATTTAGGGTTAGGGTTGGATAGAGCAGCCCTAACTGCGTTATCTCCGAAGATCACCTGACCGTCTGTACGGCCTAGCCCGAATCGGCGGTCCATTATCTGCTTCCTTGCCGGTTGCGAGAGTCACTCCCTTCATCACGCCAGGCACAGGCTGATACAACCATCTCCTTCCCAAGGCAGGTCGATGCCGCGAATCCTCTCATCCAATCTCACCCATTTGATTTGAGGACGCAGGCACGACGATTTGCATCCCTTTGACCCTGCGAATACCCAACTACGAGCCTTATCGGGTGCCGAGACGCTATTTAGAAAGGCAACATCCCCCTCTTGCAGAACGATCGGAGGTCAACTGTTCATACTCGAGTCGGACGTTTTCTAAAATCTTCGAAGAGTCGAAATTGAATCACAAGTGCGGACAGAACACGGCGGTTCCGCCTCGCATCCGTCGCTTTCCAAACGCTTCCTCACGTGCCTACCCGATACAATCCGCCTTGCCACCCGCCTTGAAAAGACCCATCAGATTACCATAACTATCACTTCAATAAATACTCGCCTCCGGATACTCGAAAAATTAGTATATCTGATATTATCGATGACGGGCTGTGCAAGTGATGCACACTGGGTCGTCGAATTAAGGCTGTAGCGAACCAGTATCCATCACAGCCGCGGCTGCATCTTGATCACTTCCACCTCAGTTATCACATCTACGAGTGTCCGTAACCGGCTTACTGTCCTCTCATGTCTTCTCAACCACCTCCGTACTCTCCCGTTGACATCGCTGGCTCGAGCAGGAGCAGTAGCAGTAGCAGCTCCCCCGCATACCGTCGTGATAACAGGCTTGTTATCGACCCATCGTTTCCCAACTCACCCCATGGACGCATAAACGCCGACACAAGTCGGGAACGAGCGAGGGTAAATTTGCTGAACATGGAGCGCAAGAGGAGGCTAACCGCTACTGCGAATGATGACGCAACACCACACAGGCGGCCGTCTGCCTTGAGCGGACCAAACTCTTTGTTGCGACAAGACAGACCTTTACCAATGCTGCCTGTCGGCAATGACCGCAGTTCTTTTACTCTTCCCGGCATACCGGGTTCTTCAAGAGAAAACGCCATCGACCTTACAACTCCATCTTCCGTTATCGATTTAACTGGTTCCTTAACTCGTCAGCACAGTCGCAGTCTAACCTCGGTCCCTCAGCGGTCACGACAGGATTTCGTGGATTTCGCACTGCCTCGTTGGCAGCCGGATTCGGAAGTGGATAACTGCCCTATTTGTGGCAGCCAATTCAGCTTTTGGTATAGAAAGCATCATTGTCGGAAGTGCGGTCGTGTTGTGTGTGCAGCGTGCTCTCCTCACCGGATTACTATTCCTCGACAGTACATCGTTAAGCCACCGGAAGTAGTCGATCAACCTGGAGTTGAAAGACTATCGCATCACCGCCGTAACTCTTCTCGAGTAACTGGCTTTGCAGTTGGCGGGATCCCTGATACCACTTCCTTCACAACCCCCCGCTCTGAGACTAATCACATCAATCCTGCCCTGGGAGGCGGGGAGGAAGTACGCCTATGTAACCCATGTGTGCCAGATCCCAATCCCGACCCACCTTTAAGCTACGAGGCAGTTCGAGCTAGTTTCGGTCGTTTGCCGGATCCAAATTGGGGTACGACTATGCCAGGAGTTCCCATAAGTCAACGATTCCACCAAGTACGCCGCTCATTGTCGGGCGCCCAGATTTTCAATCCGCGTAGGGATGTAGAGGGAGAAATCCAGGACAATCAGCGTCGTGACCAAACGGTAAGCCGTGCCTTTGTGGTGATTGATTTGCAAAAAGGAGAAGCACCACTAACAGCATCTCAGCTGAATGAATTCCTGGGCCGTCGGCCGTCTATTGAGCCGTCATTTGGTAATAACCAGCCATTACGCGAATCCTCTTCTAGAGGACACTCTTATTCTGTCTCGTCGTATCCGTCTGGCCCGGTTCAACTCGATCATCGGGACAATCCTTTTGAGTCTTCTAGCACTCGGCCGAGGAGAGTTCGCTCCATGGTAGATCCGGATAGGACCCTACCTGCACATCCACCACACCGAGTCCAAGTCGATGAACGTGATCTCTGCCCTATCTGTGGCACACATCTGCCTCCACGCGGCAATGACGGAAATGAGGATGAGCGAGAAGGGCACATTCGCGATTGCATCGCGAGATCTTCAGGCGCGGACCGATCCTCCCCTCGATTACAATCACCCCAATCACAGCATCTTTTACGTATGCTATCTTTTACGGCAACCGAGAAAGATTGTCTCAGTGAAGATGGCACTCCGCAGGAGTGTACAATCTGCATGGAAGAATATGAAGTCGGCGACAGATTGGCCCGACTGGAATGCCTGTGCAAATTCCACAAGGCTTGCATTGTGGGATGGTTTGAACGGAAGAAAGAATGCCCCGTTCACAAATTCTCCTAAGTTTTTCTTTTTCTGCTTGCTGATTCCTTGCATCTCGTCTTTTACCGCGAAGAAATCGCATTTAGCATTGATATACATGATACCTTGATACCCTTGGCACATCTTTTGCACATATAAACACTCTCTTTGATTTCGCCTGTTCACTTGGGTATGTTGCGATAGGCGTTTGTGGGGATATTTTGACGACTGGATCGTCTTCACTCGTTACTGTTTAGCCTTGCTCTTTTCTATTCAGAGTTTTTGCCTCGTATACAGTACAGCTCACTTACATTTTGTTGCTCTCGCTTCCCTTCGCATTGCTTGTATTTGGTTTCCCAGATCTCCTCTTTCCACATATACCAAGATACTTCATATGACAATCCCATGACTAGACAATATACCTCCTACACAATAAGATTAAATTCTCTATATCTTCACTGTAAAAAAAAGTAAGCGCATCGAAGTAGATAGACGTCTAGAGCCTTGGACGAATGCGGTTGTTGGAGGGCTGCTGTCTGATTGGGCCAGCAGCCCGACCGCTCTCCCAGCCCATTAAAGTTATCAACGATCGACTTGCTGCCTGGTGACCTTCCTATGATCCCACGTTCTTCTCTTTTGCTGATGCTGAGGAGAATCAGATCGATTTCAGCTACAGGATTTTAGCAGAACCAACATGGCATGCTAGCTACCCCCCCTAGTTACATGCTAACTAGCTACCTGCCTCCTTCGTTACGAGTCGGCACCCCGACTACCGAAACTCCGACGTGAAATCGCGCCCACCTTCGTATTACAAGTTAATAGGGACTCTCTGTCCTGGACGAGTGCTAGTCTCACACTGTGCGTACCTTGCTTTTTTCTCCCTTTTGATCTTCATTTGTTACTTGCGCATCTGCTCGATGTGTTCTTGCGACTGCACAATGCGAGTCTGTGGCGCACACCTTATTCCATTCTACTTTCTACCCTAGTACCTTCATATGCCACATCACCATGCGTTGCGCATCCGAACTAACCGAGATCTCATGGATTTATTACAGCAGCGACTTATATCGGTACGATTTTTTCTCGATACAATTGATCGGGCAGAAGCGGCATGGATATCGATCCGCGTTTGCGACCGGGCCATGAAGACGTAAGGAAGAACACCAATATTCCTCTCCCCAACAGGGACTTATATTCGAAACCGGATCGCGATCGCCATCTGCCTTCGTACACACGAGGTTCACCGTCGAACCCTTCACTGCCTGATCAGGGCCTACGTCATAGCCATGCGAAGGGCGACTACTTTTCACACATATCTCCCGGATCGTCAAACGAGCAATTACATGGCTCAACGCCCTCTTCCACTAGCAATGCGATTGCCATCGAAGGACCGTTGGGAGATTATCTAAATGAGATGTCCATGGGTATACAAAGTGACGACCACGATCACGATCCGAACGATCCTCTCGCGGAGTTGAAACGGCCGCGGGCATGCGAAGCGTGTCGTCAGCTGAAGGTCCGCTGTGAACCGGACAACGATGACCCGACAGGCTCCTGTAAGCGATGCGCCAAGGCAAAACGGAAGTGCGTCGTCACTGCACCAACCCGCAAACGCCAGAAGAAAACAGACAGTCGCGTGAGTGAGCTAGAGAAAAAGATCGATGCTTTGACAGCGAGTCTTCAGGCATCGAGGAAAGCGGACGGCCCTGGAAATGATAGAGCGCAAGACCAGGAAAATGTTGCTTCGCGCCAATGGCTTGGAGGAGGGAAACCACCGCAACCGCCTTCTGCTGTTTCTGTCTCTCCTACTGTGGGCACCAAACGAACTTTCACTGGCGATACAAAGTTCCCGCCACCGCCTAGTCAAGTTTCTCAGAGCGGTTTTTTTACAGGGGCATCGCGTAGCCCTCTGGGGACGGCACCTTCTACTTGGCAAAATTCTACAGCGACTTTACCCCCCGGCGACAGCGCAATGGACAAGACGAACGAAGTTATCGACATTATTGACCGCGGACTGGTTGATACTCAGACTGCCAGCGATATCTTTGATCATTACGTGAAAGAGGTCGCTCCAACCCTACCCGTGGTTGTTTTTCCACCTAATACATCCATGGCTATGGTGCGGCACGATAAACCGATACTGTTTCATGCCATTATGACTCTTTCAATCGGCGTCTTCCGGCCTGACTTGCAGATGTCTCTCGTTCAGGAAGTGCATCGTATATTCGCTGACAGAGTCGTGGTCAAAGGCGAGAAGTCCCTGGAATTGGTGCAGTCAATCATGTTGGCGTGCATCTGGTATTCGCCACCTGATCAGTTCGAAGAACTCAAGTTTTTTCAATTCATTCATCTAGCTGTAGTGATGGCTTTGGACATTGGTATGGGCCGCGTGACGAGAAGAAGAGGCAATAAACAACAGGGCCTGTTACGAGAATTTATGGGGAAGAGCGCAAATCGAACTACCTTGGACGCAGATGCCCCTGAAACACGACGCATCTGGTTGGGCGCATACTTCATGGCTGTCAACGCATCAATGGCCCTTCGTCGACCATTGTTATGCCGGTGGCATCCTTATATGGACGAATGCATTGAAATTCTGCAGACTTCACCTGACGCTCAGCCATCTGACAAGCTTCTGATCCATTGGGCCAAGTTGTCCCATATTGCGGAAGAGATTGGGTTTCAGTTCTCCATGGACGACCCAAACAGTAATTTGTCCATGAATGATACTAAGGTGCAATATGGCCTGAAAGGCTTTGAGAGACAGCTTGACGAATGGCGCCAGGAGATTGCGCCGGAACATTATACGCGTAAGTCACTTGGTTAACCTTGTTATTGTGCAATACGATTGACTTTTATTATTTCTAGCTGTAATACGACATGCGGAGAATATTGTCAACATCTATATGCATGAAATCTCAATGCATAATGACCACAATATTGATGACTTTACCGCTCCATTCACTGTCGGCATCAAAAACGACTTCAAATTTGAAAAGGCGACTGCGGCTCAGATCGATGCTCTGACGACATGTCTAGCATCTATTCACACTTCTTTAGACTGCATGTTGGTTATCGAACCTGTTGATCTTATATGTCTCCCCACGGTCTTTTATGCGCGCACAGCATATGCATTTATTGCTCTGCTCAAAATATTCTCTGCTGTTTCTTCTGACAAAGGCCTTGCCCGTGTTTTTTCGATTGCCGACTTGAAATTAGAAGAATATTTCGAGAAGATGGCAAACCATTTCGTAGCCAGTTCGAGAAGACCAGGGGGCCGAACGGCGTCAAGATTCAGCATGGTATTGAATTTGCTTAGGAATTGGTTCAACAATCGCAAGACAGAACAGTCTGGAATTAAATCTGAAAAGGTACGCACAAAAATACACCTCGTCCTCATTTCTTTTCCCCTCCTTAACAATCGAAGCAGCAGGCACCAGGTTCCCTTGGAAGTGAAACTATCAAAAACCCCGTTCAACAACAAAGGAAGCCATCAGGAGCCGATTCGATATCTAATCAGACATCTCCCCCGACAACTGCAGCGTCAAATGCGCAACCATGGTCCCCCTACAATGTTCATAGTTCCGAGACCGCTTCTTCAAACCCTTTCGAATACCAATTCGTGCAGGACTCGAGACAGCAAACTGGAGCTCCAGCGCTGGCCGGTATGATGCCGACTACATCACAAACAGAATACGGGGGCTTAATGCCGAATATGGAGTTTCCAATGCCCATACCCATGGATACAGCGGCACTTTTCTCCATGGGCGATATGCTTCCCGATGAGTTTTTCAATTTACCATTCGACGGAAACGGAAGCTTTTACATATCATGAGCGCCGAGACAATACGAGGAGAGACGAAGATTTGTCGTTTATTAGTACATTGGTTGCTGGTTTCTGATTATTTTCAAAAGAAAGATACCCGCGGGAAGGAAACAGTTGGATTCATTGGAGTACATAAAAACACCGGTGTTTAGAGGATTTTGACTTGTTTATTTTCAGGAATGCACTCGGAATGCTGCTAGAGCAGTTGGTGGCATCGTTCAGCAATTAGTCTCTGATTGCCTGAGTTGTCTATATTCTGTTTTCTATTTGGATGGCGTTGCTCTCCTCCGCTCAGCCAGGTGACGTGGACATATCAGCCTGGATCTGTATTTTCATCTCTACTCCTGTATATACTATATGCCTGGCTGCGTGTAATTATTTGCAAATACGAAACAACCCGAAGTTTGAATGAGTAAAAATGAGTCAACATGAGTGTAGCTGACTGGTGCTTTGTTCCCCGCGGTGTGGACTTTTAGGAATGTGGGGATTCTGGCGCCTCCTATATAAACCTCATTTTTCGCCCACTTAATCTTCAATTCACATCCATTTAATAGGTAATTCGTTATTCTTAATGCTTAAAACATGGCAACAGACGCCGAAATCGAATCCTCAGTAATCGCACAGCTCGCATCGACCGACAGGTATGCCTGCTCGACAATAACGCGCCTCAATGGCGGAACAGCCAACTTCGTCTATCGGGGTATTCTGTCAAAGCCTGGATCAGGCTTAGACGAAGATGAGTCTAGTGCAGAGAAGAAAGATGTCATTATCAAGCATACCCAGGACTTTGTGGCTCTTAATAGGGATTTCAAATTAGATGGGGAGCGGTGTGTAAGTTTTATCTACCCTCATTTATATATGATTATATTGGTATATTGACTAATTCCCTCCCATCAGGTCTTTGAAGCAGAGATTTTGAGTGCTTTAAATTCATTCTCGCCAGTGCGGAGCGATACAATGTCATCGCCGCCGGCAACGATCACAGTCAGGACTCCAAAACTATACCAATTCCTCGCCAAAGACCACACACAGATCATGGAGGATCTACCAGGGTCAGCAGACCTAAAGACCTGGCTTCTATCAACCGGGAAAAATATCGACAAGCCAACAGCAAAGGCAATCGGTCATGCACTGGGATCCTGGATCAGTGCATTCCATACCTGGTCCTCCCTCGAGCAACAAGCCGAGCTACGCAACACGATTGCTAAGAACGAGTCGATGCAGAAACTAAAATACATTGTTAATTACGACTGGCTGATTGAAAAGATTGACCAATATCCCCAGATCCTAGAAGGCAGCCGTTCGATCTTTGAGCTGGTCAGAGCGCATGCCGCCAAAGAGATCTCTGATAGTCATAGGGATACTAACTGGGGTCTCATCCACGGCGACTTTTGGACGGGAAATGTGCTTATAACCGACCACACCATGTTCATCATCGACTGGGAAATGAGTCACCTCGGAATGCGGGGGCTGGATCTGGGCCAGATGCTTGCCGAACTGTATGAAATCAAGCTTTTCAAAGGCAACGATGCGGGGGTCTGGATTATTGAGGAATTGATAGAGAATTATGCACAGCTGAATGAGGATATTGCCTTCCGGACCGCTGTGCATGTGGGTGTTCATTTGGTGGCCTGGAGTGGTGTGACGGGATGGGGCGATGAGAGTCAGGTCGAGGATGTGGTTAGTATTGGACGAGATTTGGTGGTGAAAGCTTGGGAGAGGGATCGGGGCTGGTTTGAACGGCATGATGTTTTAAAGTGTCTTTTCCGAGGAACGATTTGAAGGTTTATTGAAATTGATAGACCTCTGAATTCATTTCGCCTTTAGAAGCAACAAGGAGTAAGAGAAGTTTGACCGATTCGTCTACTGTGGTTTTATCGATCGTGAAATTCAAAAATTGTCTACTTTAAAGAAACTAGACCAACCACAAGATATTTCCTACAATTCTATGTGCCTATCCATTAGACAAGGCCTGTTTCGCCCCGAAAACATTTTCTCCTAGGGCTTCATCACCCCTGCCACGATTTGCACCCAAACAGTTACCTAGATAGACTAGAGACTTAGGCAATATAGGCAGGCATCTTAGCTAGTTCTCTATCCATCTCCATAGCCTTTTGTCGTTCTTTTTCTTTGCTTATCAGCTATTCTTATGCGTATATAAGACTGAACTAAGTACATACGTACATACGTGCTCATCTTAGGTTCTAAATTTAGAGTGGAGATTTTTAGATTAGGCTTTAAGGTTCAACCCGACCCGGCTTTGGCGGGTCCAGGCCAGACCCGCCGGAGGAGGTTCTGAATTCTTGTTTGAAGAGCGCCCCTGTCGACTTGCCCCAACTAGCATGCTGCTTGTTCGTATTATGGTTGGAAAAAAAGCCAATATAAATCACACAGACGACATTCTGCACAAAACGCCTATCCGGCAGGGTCAGCCAGGATGGAATTGTGTCTTTTGGGTGAAGGAGGCTCTAGAAACGCTCAGGGCTAATGGAAAGGCTAAGTACTACTCGCTTCTAACATGATCTCTTTTAATTCAGATATCTTCAACTGCTCAATGGTGCTTTCCCTCTTTTTTATTTTAAGGTTACCGGTATCTCCAAGTCATCATTCTTGTTGTTTACCCGGGCATCTGAGGTATTTTGTACTACGTACCTAACAATAGAGAGATCTAGAAGGAGGATCCACACAAGCTCTACTAATGCCGCATTCTTGGCTGAACCAGAAGAAAATATCTAGTATTCCGATAATCCGTACTACATACAGTATGTAATCTCTCGAATTCGTAGGGCCTAATATCAACTGGCCTTGGCGGTTCTCAAGCTTTCCCCAACCCGAGCAACTCCGACCCTATGAGGCGTCAAGTCTTGGCTTGAAATGGCTCTCCCAGTCCTACATCTTGATTCTTCGTGTATTTGCTCTACAGTATGGCATTGGTATTATGCATGCGAACCGGAAGACAGCATCTAAGCCGCTCTAAGCCACCTTGTGTAACTTGAGCCTCACATCCCTTGCTGGCAACGCTTACGCATCTAGATCGGTATTATGCACGTATTTCTCGACTTGGTTATACTACATAGTCATCGAACATCTCTAATTGAAACCTATAAATACAAGATTGTTGTCCCGGTTGTAGACGAGCCCCTGGACGGTATCATCAACAGATATACTACTGGCATTCTTTATTTTATTTTACTTTTTGTCCATGCGTTTTCAAACACAACGCCCTCAATGGAGATCTCTTCCGGCCCGGTCGATAACTCCGAGTCCTCGGAAACACGCAATCCTGACCTCCAACCAAATGAAGAGGTCCCGCAGCCCATTTCCTTTGACAAGGCTTTGCGTACTCGTAATATCTGTACCCTAGCAGTACTTCTTGGATGGATTGCATCTACATGCTCTATAGGAATAGGGGTTCAACTTGTCTCGGATCGGGTGCCAATCGATTCGACTTTCATAGGAAAACAACTAGCAATCGGCACTGATCTCTACTGTTTCGGGCCTGAGTTCCCTGATAACATGAACTTAGAAGGTCATCGGACCTACTCCGTGCCAAAAGGAGTTCCAGAATTGATTGCTCTAGGCTTGACGACGATTATCACTATGCTAGTTGATTCTATGAGTTATATTCATTCAACAACACTAAGATGGGCTCTTGCTCGCGAAGGCCGACTTCACAAGAACTCAAACCTTAGACTTTTCTCTAACTCAAAAACACATTTCCCAAATAAGTGGTATATCAATATCATTTCTTTGCTATCTTTAGAGGTTATATATGGAGCTGTGGCACTGCTCACAGAAGACACGCGTGTCTATTCTGGAGGTTGTCCTTGGGACAAAAACACACCTATCGTTCCATCTAATGACAGTGCATTAGATTTTAATGGCTGGGGGGTTATCACTCTAGGAGCTGGCCTTTTCATACAAGCGCTTGTGTGTACTTGTTCTCTGTGCAGCAGTGCCATGGTCGTTACCTGGAGCTCAAGTCCCTTGACAAATGCTAGGGCCTATTCTTATTGGAACTTTTGTTCGGAGACAGTTGATGATAGCTCACCGCTATCTCGAGACGAGCCACAATCTCCAAATCCTGACTGTGGTACGCCCACTAGAGCCTCGCCCAGCGGCAAAACTCTACCATTTGTGCAACATTCAAGGGTACCTTCACCTGCGCCCAGTAAGTCAATGGAAATGTCACTCTCCAACCCCCAAGATCGGCAACACGCCATGTTATCAATATTTCCTAGAGCTTGTCACATTCGGTATATTGTATGGGGATATTTTGGAGCTTTCGCAATTTGGACTGCGATATTGGGAATCGTTGTTTCAACAACTGGTAGGTTTTTGAAGGGTAGCCCAGTTCTTGACGGTACAATTGCGGCTTGGGAGTACTCTGCCATCGTTTACATTCCATATCCTCACGGCTATCGACCAGAGTGGGTAGTAATCCTTGCTCAGATTGTTGCTCAATCGTCCATTGTTTTTGGTCTTCATTGCATCGAGCTTGTCGTAAATATGTCTAGAGACGAGTCATCCTGGCGAAAAGCAGCTACAACCGGCGCAGGAATGGAAGACAATTCTGTGAAATCATTCATAAACAGTTGGCAAAGTATGACACTTATGATGTTAAAATCAATCACACAATGGGTGTTTGGTCAAGCTCTCTCTTGTGATGCTTTGAGGGTATCGATGGCGCTGTTCCCACTCATGGCGATGGCCGGTCTTTTTCTCCTGCTTGCTATCTTCACAGAGTACCTCATCAGGCGCAAACCAAAGGGATACCAGCCTGCCATATACGGCGATATTCAGAGGCTATCTCGATTCATAGATGACTGGGATCACAAGCGCATCTTCTGGGGCGATAAGGGCGAGATGGAGAATGGAATTCGCAGAGCAGGGACCGCAGGCCATCGTCTAAGTGATCTTCGTCCAGATACTCCTTATATTGGCATTTCTTGAAATATGGCCAGCCATGAAAAGTTTATGTTTTCTACTATGTACTTGCTCTGTGTTGTCCGAGCTTATGGCTATGTATTTGTCTGGAATCGATGTTGTTAAGAGTTTATTTTCCCGTTTACATGAATTGATGAAATGAAAACCTGTTGCCTGAACATATGGATGAATTGGAATCAATAGAAAGCTCAACTTTCGGAAATCCATCATTATTTCAATGCATACATCATGTTTTTAGTTTTAGGGCTAATTTCTACTGTCTTATGGTAACCCTAACCCTGGCATTAATTAATGTCTCAAGCTGCTGCCTAGCCTAAACCACACCCGGACTAGCGCCGAGTCTCAGCCTCAGCCTCAGGTTCCTGTCCTTCCGGATTCCGGTTCTCCATCTGTCCCCTCTCTTCTCCTTCTTCTTCTTCATCTGTCGTTCATTTTTATCGGAATAGTTTGTTTCCATCCATACTTTATTCGCTCCTGTCCATAAATTTTTATTTGTTTGATCTCGTTGAAACGTTACCACCACCATGTCGGCTATCGGTGCGATCGCTCTTGTGCGACGGGCAATGGAGGACCCAGATGTTGGGCAACCTGACCAACCTGACCAACCTGACCAACCTGACGAGCCATACCCGATCATGGGCGCCTTCATTTTATATCTCACGATCCTACTGCTTGTAATCGTTTCAGCATGTGTCGGTTATATCTACGGAAAGGTCGTAACCACACTAGCCGCCGTCGAAGACCCCAACCCTGACGTCTACGTGCGCATCGAGAACGATACTCTTCTCACTCCCGAAAGTGCTGCCAACGATGCTGCTGAAGATGTGCCTCCGCCGAAGCCCATAACCAGCTCTCTTCGTTCAACGGTTTCACATCTGACTGCGCGTGCCGGTCGCCGGGGTCTATTTCGCGGTCTTCTCCTCTACATCCTGACCGCCATCGCCATCGATCTTATTATCTTTCCAGTATCAGCAATTATGCATGTCTTTGGCAGCATAGTCGCAAGATTTGTCGCTGAAATTCTCCTGTCGCATCTGAGGGTGGCTTGGGTTCATATCGTCATTTCCGAGCCATCGACCAAGTCTCTTTGGTCTCGGATTCCTTCGTGGCGGAAGACAATGGTCAAGGTTGCCCCGGCCGCTGCTATTCGTTCCCTTGCTTCTCAGGTGGTTACCTTTATTCCGCTTCTCATCGCAAAGCAGACAGGCGTAATATCGAATGGCATGGAGCCTACACCCGTGACTGCTCTACCTGGCGGCCTAGGGCTCCTCGGCCTTCACCTTGTCCTTTATGTGCTCATTCAGATGCCCGCCGAAGTGACCTTTATCCGCGTTGCCGCTTCCATGCTCCCCGAGGATGACGAGGCCATTGTTCCCTTCGACCGCTCCTTTGGCGGCAAAGTCACCCCCGAAATCATCGGAGGTCAGGGTAAAATCGGCATTGTTGACGCTTGGAGCTCATTTAGCTGGGGCTCACGCATGCGCTTTTTGAAAGTTGTCGGCAAAGTCTTCCTTCTACAGTTCGCCCTTGGCGCGGTGTTCGGTGTGGTTATAATCGCTGAGATCGCGATCTTCTTCATGAGCATGATGAAATGATCGCCCTAGCACCGATACAACTATATCCGTCCGAAATCGACGATGTGATTCCATCCGATTGCAAGGCCTGACCATCGGTCCGCGTGACGGATGATGTTATAGCCGATTTACGTTCTTGCATTTTTTTTGCTGTATTTGTACATATCTAATTGGATAGTATATCAGAATGCACATATTGTTTATGATCAGTAAATTCGGTCCAAAATATACAGATTCTAGGCAAGTAACCCGTTGCAGTGGCGCGGGAATAGCCTCAGTAGAGGGAAGTGGCGGTGGGACGCTTCCGGCACGAGCCCCGCGACGGCGAACAAGGGCGTATCTAATCTCCGAGGGCCTCTCACTCTGCTTCCTCCTCCAACTTGGATTTTTTTTCACACACTCTCACCTGACTGACTCCACACGTTTTATGCTCGTGGCATATTTCAATAAAAATAAATAATCCTCCGTTCCATCGAATTTTACGAAAACGGCCATCTGTTGCTCTCCCTCGCTCCTGCCTCTGTCTCGTCAATCCCCCCTCACCAAACCGCCTGATCGACGACTATAACAGAAAATAATAATGGCGACCACAGCAGCTGGTCGCATGCTCTCCCGCCAACTGCAGCAAATGCAGTCGGATAAAGACATCCCGGGCATCAGCTGTGGTCTGGTCGACAGCAATGTCTTCGAGTGGGAAGTCATGCTCATGATCTCAGACGACTGCAAGTTCTACGGCGGGGGTTTCTTTCGAGCCCGACTCACCTTCCCACCGGAGTACCCTCATATGCCGCCGAAAATGAAATTCGAGACCCCGATCTTCCACCCAAATATCTACCCGTCTGGCGAGGTGTGCATCTCGATCTTGCATCCACCGGAGGAAGACAAATATGGCTATGAGTCGGCTGCCGAGCGATGGTCACCCGTGCAGACGCCAGAGACTATTCTATTGTCAGTGATTTCGATGTTGTCGAGCCCAAACGACGAAAGCCCCGCGAATGTGGAAGCTGCAAGACTCTGGAGGGATGACCCGAAGGAATTCAAGAAACGAGTCAGGAAGTGTGTTAGGGAGAGTCTGGGGGAGGACTGATTCGACATATAATATCATATCATATTATTACTCCCTCCCTTTTTTTACTCGGCCACTCTCTACGACAACTTACTAAGGACAACGGTGCAATGGTGTTTTATGTCTTATCGATTTATTTTTGGTCTAGGTATCCGGACTATTCTCATGCGATCCTATTTCTCCATTTCCGATATTGATGAGCCATACGTTCATCTCAAGATGATATGGTCCGAAGAAGCGCATGGGACTGAACTTATGCTGGTTATCAACGCCTTTACTCCCAAACTCTGATACCTAATGTGCAACCTTGGATGCTTCAATGTGCCTTGATCCTTTTTCCTTCCGACTACGAGATATATATTTTTCCCAGCGTTGTTTAAGCTATGATAACGTGTATATTGATGAATGAAAACAATCACAATTTACTGGACTTTCGCACAGTAGCCATGTTATCCCGATTCTTTCCCGCTCATACGTAGCAATATATGGAAAGAAGAGGATCAGGAGTACAATAATTAACATATAATTACCCCCGACTGTAAATAACTGTGAGTCAGGTTGAAAATCCTCAGGTGTCAACGGCGCAGAATGTGCCAAGCCTTTTCCATCCCTCGCTGCCTGAGTTGCAAACCATGCCTTCTCCGCGTCACCACTTGCTGCCTGCAAAACAACTTCACTTTCGGCTTTCTTTAATCAATGACCAGAAAATGTAGACAGAATTAGAGACGCATATTCTACAATGGGAGACGCTATCGAACTCAACCTCTTCCCCTCCTGCTACAATTGCCTAAGCTGGTCTAGTGACGGCGAGCTTGCAATTGCAGCCGGCGACTCGGTGCATCTGCAAGTATGTCTGTCCGTTTGCTATTTATAAGCGCCTCATTTCCTTTTTCGTGAGAGTTTAGCTAATCGCGCTTATCCAGCTGCCCCAATGGAAGCCAAAATATGTCCATCCTCTTTTTGAAAAAGAGAAATCTATGCCATGGACATCGACCAAGGTCCGGGTCAATGTTTTCACCAATAAGGAATGGAAGGTCGGGTGGCCCTCTGGACGAGATGCGTTTTCGATCGGAGCGGAGCAATCGCTGAGCACTGTGGCTGGGCTGGCGTGGTCCCATCAAGGACTCGGATTGCATCGGCGATGTGTGCTTGCTGTTTTGACATCGAACATGCTGTTATCCTTGTACGAGGCGGACGGCCAGAGGAGAACCTGGTCCCGCGTCGCCGTTATCAACAAAGCCCTTGAAAAGTATTTCCGAGCGAGATCTGAAGATCCCAACTCAGAAGAGACACTGCGCAAGACCAGAGTTCGGTCTTTCGCTTGGTGTCCGCCATTGAAAAACGACTCGATAGTCGAACATGACCGCCCAGATGTGCGATGGGGTGAGCATTTGCTTACCGTCACGACGGATGGCAATGATATTGTCCTAATTCGTGTAAAACGCAATAATTCATCGGGGCCTACTGCTAGCCAGTACTCCATGGATGTGATCAGCCATTTTACACTCCACAGTGTTGGTATCAATTACAACATGGTTCCTGCGGGATCTCTGTGGGCTGATGCCCTGCAAGCGAAATCCAGAATATTACATGTCGCATGTGGTCCATGGATTAAGAGGGCCCAAGGAAACAACTCTGATGAAGCAGAGTCTAGAGCGACACCTGGTTCCGAGGCTCTTATTGCACTTGTGCTTGGGTCTAATCTACATTTCCTTAATGTACGAGCGAGCCTCATCTCTGGACCTAATTCGACAGTGTCAGTCGAAGGGGAGCTCTCATACAATCCGGACGTTCTATCTTCTGAATCTAAGGAACTGGATGCTATTAACTTCACCGGACCATTGGCCTGGATCCCTATAGTATGTATAGGCATTATCATTGGGCCTCTGTCCTATCTCCGCTTATGATATGGATGCATACTAATGAGAACAGGATCCATCGAGGCTCTTACTGGCCACTGGCCATATTGGCGGACGAACCACCTTTCGCTTTGATCCCAATGCTTACGAGAACTCGATTGCACGGATAAAAACGGAGCAAAACAAAATCGCCCTGTACCAGCGATCATTCCAAGAAAACAGTTACATTAATATGGGTGCTGCGTATTCTCAGCACAATGAACCGATCTCAGGTATTCTATTCCCTGAAGTTTTTGATATATTCCGTAATTAACTATCAAAACAGGAATTGTAGCGCCGCAGTCTAATGATAGCGTTTATCTGTCAACTCTTGGCCTCTTCTTCGAAGCAGTTACTCTCTCTACTATTGGCACGCCATTAGAACAGACCCTCGTATCCCCACCTCCTCCATGGACAGACAAGATGGAGCGCTACAGACAAAAGTACTGTGTCCAATTTGAACTGGGTGACATGGCTGTCGTGCGAACATGGGGTCTTGCCACATTTGATGGCTGGACAGCAGTCGCCTTCACAATCCATCCTGGAGATGTTCTTGAATACACAACTAGAGCTGAAGAGATCACCACTATCATTTTAACGCCGCCTGAGCCTGACACAGTATTTCCCAAACCCGCAGACATATCAAATGAACGAGTAGCATCGAGGCGCGACGAAATAATTCATTACATCCTCTCTTCAGCTGGTAAAGTTCGCTGGTGTGACCTTCGATCCGCCAGACTCGTATACGCAGCGTGTGTATGCGCTATTAACTCACATTATGGCGAGCAGCACGAGTCAAACCGCCCCGACTTCCTCAACCTGGCGCATCAAGCGCTGAAACATCTTTCCTCCGTCTTCAACCTCCCCATCACCGAAGAACTATCATACTGCGATCCTGAACAACTTGCTGGCACTGGCGATGGCAATCTTCTCGGCACCGTCCCTAAACCAGCCCTTTTGCTAGAAGGGCCGGGAGGCTGGATATTCGAAAAATGCCAAACATGTTTCCGGCGTCGACAGGAGAATGTAGGCTTGAGTTGGCGTGATCAGAACACAGCCATTTGTGAAAATGGACATACTTGGAGTACGTATACATCTTATCACTTCCCAAGACAAACAAAATCGCTAACATGATTTCCCGCCCAGGTCGATGTGCCCTAACTTTCCTCGCCATTCAAGAGCCGTACATTTCCATGTTCTGTTCACAATGTGACATGAACGTCCTCTCGAAAGACAAGGGCGTCAGCTACACACTAGGGCAAAACCTATCATGGAAATCTCTGGCGGCACAGCAACAAAGCCAACAGCAAGACCAAACGAATGGCAATGATGAACCCGAGTCTGATTCGGAAAGGACAGAATTATACGATATGCTGTATGATAGATATGATACTTGCGCGTATTGCGGTGGGAAGTATCTAGATGAGTAGTAGTAGATCGCTTAATATTAGCTATACCCTTCTATTTTTTGATTGTCATGAATGAGCTCAGGTCAAACTCAAGTTTAGTCTGGATCGAAAGTCTAGGGGTGAAATCACTAATGAACGAAAACTCATAATCTATGTTAGGATGAAGTCTGATCAGCATCGATTAATGTACTATGATTATAGAAAATAAAATCTCCAACTATATGTATTATCTTCAAATAGATAAGCATCACTGTATCTAGGGTTACTCAGGTATATACCAAATATATGTGCAGCTGCCTATTCTCTCATATATTACAACATTATTTCATATATGGTGACCGATTTCCAATCGTGCCATTGCCGGCGCACCAACACCTCCCTTCTCCTTCTCGTTCGACTTGGACAACGATATCCATGTTCTTCTCCTTCAAGAACTCGACTGTGCGTTTTCGGACGTCTTCCAAATCAGCGCTGCGCGATGCTATGACGTGGATTGTTCCTAGGATTTTGGTTTCAGAGTGTGAATGGGAATGATCACCGTGGTCGTGGTCATGGTCATGGCCATGATCGTGATCGTGATCGTGATGGGCAGCGGAATGAGTATGATCATGGTCATGGTCATGCTCGTGGTGGTGATCGTGGTCATGATCATGATCATGACTATGGTCGTGCCCATGGCTGTGTCCGTGACTATGGTCATGGCTATGTCCGTGTGCGTGCCCATGATCATGTCCAGAAGCTGCACCCGTGTCGTCCAACCAGAACTTGGGCACTGTATACCCTACTACCCCTCTTAACGTACTTACTCCCGCAAGAGTATCCCTCAAGTTGTATTCTACGTCCGCTGGTAATGAGAGCAGCAAGGACGACGCTGTGCTTGACACTAGCGGAACGGCAGAGGCAAAGATCAATATCGCGATGAGGCAAGATGCGATAGGGTCAAAACCCGACCAGCCGTAAAAGTGCACGAGAATTGTTGAGATGACGACGGCCACGGATCCGAGTGTATCAGCCATGATATGTAAGAAGATACCATGCATATTCTCATTGCCATGTGAGTGGCCATGTCCATGATCATGGCCGTGGTGAGCGTGTCCGTGGTCGAAAGCCATGATACCAACGAGATTGACAGCGAGACCAGCAATACTGACGACAAGGAGTTCCTCAATACGTCGCATTTCGCTACCGGAACTCAGTCTTTCAATGGCTTCATATATAATTTCCACACTGATGATCATGAGAAAGACCCCGTTGGCAAAACCAGATAAAGTGTCGACTTTGCCGTAGCCGTATGGGAACCGCACGCTGGGAGGCCACTTGCTCATGACTGAAGCGGATAATCCAACAACAAGAGCGAGACAATCAAAGAACATGTGGATACTGTCACTCAGAAGACCAAGAGATCCGGTGACAAATCCATAAGTCAACTGTACGAGCATGAACCCGAAGTTGAGACTACTTCAATTAGCAAACGCGATCAATTATTCGGAAAAATACAGAAAGACTTACCACATAAAGTAGAAGATCTTGCGAGAGTCTTCTTTCATCAAAATGCTGTGTAGTATCGGCCACGACTCCCCATGTTTTAGCAGAAATTTGGTTACAGGTGATAGTTCGGTCTTGGCCGGTGTAATCTCGCCTGGTTTGGGGTCATCGAGAAATGCAGCAAAATAACAAAAGGCCGCCAATATCGACCAAGAGAAATGTGCCATCCGACTGGTCTCTTCATGAGGCGCGGCACTTGTAAAGACAACGATGAGTGCTGTTACGATGAAGCCCACCTTCTGGCGCGACCGTAGCCCGAAAGGTGATGATAATGTGAAGGAGATTGCGAATATGATGGCGACAATTAGCGTGATAATAAGATCAGATATCCCAAAAGATGTTTTTGCCAGACTGAACGGCGACACCAGAATGCAAAGGACGCCAAGAAGTCCCCCAGAAGCCAGAGTGAGCTGGACGTCTTCAGAGGATGCAACTAGCGGGTTGCTTAACAGGGCAGACGCTTGTTGACTAGCGAGGGCGACAAGCCCATCCAATATCCACAGTACTGAATCGTTTTCAGGTTTTTGCACTGCAGGGATAGAGTCTCTTGGGGTCGCAAAAGGTGGGCGAAGAATGAAAATCGAGATTATTAGGGCGATATATCCACGAAATGGCTGGGTATCAATAGGAAAGTCATAGCCAAGGACATTCAAAACAAGAAATAAAGATAATACAAATAAAGAAGCCTTCTTATTCCCAAGTTTGTCCGGCAGCTTGCCGTCCTTGCCTTGTAGTTGAAGGACTGTTGGAACGCCTGCGGCATAGGTCAAGCCCAACGCAAGAGCCACTATTGTACCGCCGATGACCATGCCAGCGTATATAGGTAGTGCTAGGGACAAGACGCGCAGAAGGCCTTTCCGTGCAGAGTTTAAGTTGAGCGGTAAGCCTGACATGGTTGGAAAACTTTGACCGGCACGTTGACGCCGAAGTAATGCTATACCGCCAATTGACATCATCGTTGCAGAGGCCAGCACCAGGGTTCTCCACCATACGGCGTCCACTTCAGTCTCCGGGGAGTATGTATTCAGAACCTTCTGCTTGGCTGCTGCTACCTTTAGCATTCGCCAGACCTTATGCGATGTAGGAGATGTGTATTGCCTCATGTACCACGACAGTGCCGACCATGGAATTGCCGTCAATACCCCGGTTGAGATCTCATAACTGCATGGATGTCAGCTGTATACTATATGTCGAAGATGGTATTGCTCTAACCTTAAGGGTGCATTCTCTGAACTCTGAAACGGCGTGGAATATGCATCCGAGGTCTTTATTCCTGCCATTGGTGCAGCACCTGAGCTTTCTGTATGTGTATTATGTGCTATTGAATGCGAATGCGAATGCGAATGTGAATGCGAGTGGTCGTAGACATGGCTATGAGAGTGTGATACCGAGTGGGAATGGGAGTGACCGTGGTTGTGCCCATCCGGCTCATGGCTATGCCCATTGGGATGCTCGGAATGATCACGGTGGTGATCATGGCCGTTGACATGGTGTCCAATAGTTTCTCCAGTCTCTTCCTTCTCAGTTTCGACCGGCGGCGGCATCGTAGGAGGTATTTGCGACCAATTGCCAGATCGCATATGGCCTCGCGGAGGTCGTCGGCTGTGTCCGAATGAGCCCGAAGGCACTTGTGAGAGTCCCGACATTGTGGAGGAGGTCGACATTTCTGTGGCGCCCTATGCAGAACGGTGTTTCGGACAAGGTCTTATCTTGTCAACGACATGGGCTCGTTTGTACTATGGTCCGGCGCGGGGGGCGTGGAGGTTGTGTGCCGCGGGTGTCAAAGCGGGCGGTGACGGTTCTTAACAAAAACCGAGAAACTTCCTGCCTATAAAGTCATGCCTCTTCACCGACATGGGCGTTCGACTGGGTTTGCACTCGGAGTCTGGTACAGAGCAGAGCAGAGCCGGCCCCTGGGAGATCGCAAAAGGCGTACGTTGGCAGTTCGTGCAGATGACCCGCCGAAGGCAGGTGCAACCCAATCAGTAGCTCCCCTATTGGCATCTAATCGCCACTAGTGCAGGAGCTCCACGTCGATAACTTCGATAAGCCTTCTCCTTGCTCTGTTTGGATCTGCCACAAGAACAGGGGCAACCAAGCTCTCCTGTCACAATTCCGAGGTGTTTGCGGCGTCCCCGCATTGATCACATTCCTTACATCTAATGCCCACCGCAGATCTACGGGACACCTCATCCAGCGTGCTCTGAACACGAAGCAGCAGCAACCATGATCGAGCAGGCCATCAACATCGCTTTCTGGCTGTCTAGCTTTCTGACTGTTGTGATTCTTCTTTTACCGTCGCAGTATGATCCACGGTCGGCACGCGACAAAAACAATGGCAAGGAAAAGATTACAGTCCAAATTTTGGTGCTGGGAGATATTGGCCACAGTCCACGTATGCAATACCATGCATTGAGCATCGCCCGCCATGGCGGCCACGTTGAAATAATCGGATACCATGGTAAGAAATCTTTTACAGCTCCTACATTCAAGAAGAGAGAAATTGCTAACATTCCAACGCTGTATCTAGAATCCGATCCTCATCCCGATATCACGTCCAATACGAATATTTCAATTGTCCCGCTTCCTCCGCATCCTACCATTCTCCAAACGAACAATAAACTCCTTTTTCTCGCTTTTGGGCCCCTCAAAGTCCTATTCCAAATCGCATACTTGTGGATATGTCTCGCATACCGTACAAAACCGGCAAAATACTTGCTCGTTCAAAATCCTCCATCGATTCCCAGCCTCGCACTCTCTTCTATCGTTTGCTACCTCCGACAAACCAGGCTCATAATTGACTGGCACAACTTTGGATATTCGATACTTGCATTGAAATTGGGCGACCAACACCCATTAGTCGTGATATCGAAATGGTACGAGAAATTCTTCTGTGGCGGGGCGTATGCGCATTTCTGCGTCACGAACGCCATGGCTCGTATCTTGAAGGAGGAATTTGCAATTACACGATCTCCGATTTTACCATTACATGATAGACCGGCTAGCCACTTTAAACCCGTTTTAGATGAGGAAGAGAGGATACAGTTCTTGCAATCCCTGCCTGAGGCAACAACAGCTAAAGCTGGGCTAGCGAATGGAGATGTGCGTGTCCTTGTCAGCTCAACGTCTTGGACGCCTGACGAAGATTTCTCGGTTTTGATCGATGCCCTATGTCGGTATTCAGAACTTGCTTCGAAAAACGCCGCTTTACCGAAGATATTGGCAATAATTACCGGCAAAGGACCACAAAAGGAGATGTATCTCAATGAAATATCGAATCGCGAAAAAGCCGGCAAGCTACAGAACGCGACGATCAAAACAGCCTGGCTCAGCACACTGGACTACGCGAAACTCCTGGGCTGTGCGTCGTTGGGCGTCAGCTTGCATACCAGCAGCAGCGGCGTCGACCTGCCTATGAAGGTTGTCGACATGTTCGGGGCCGGTTTGCCGGTTGTTGGCTGGAGTCGTTTCGAAGCCTGGCCTGAGCTGGTTACAGAAGGCGTAAACGGACGAGGATTTGAGAGTTCAGAAGAACTGACCGCTCATCTCACAGACCTGTTTGGGAATCCAGCCAAGCTGGAGATCTTGAGAAAGGGTGCCCAGAAGGAGAGTCTACGCAGGTGGGATCATGAGTGGGATCCTGTTGCAGGAAAGCTACTCCAATTGACCGACGCATGAGTGAATGTTCGCCATTCGCCTTAACATATGAAAATACTTATCCCACAATACGACAGAAAGGAAAAGAAAGACAATACTATCAATGGATTTCATTACATTGCATGCACATAACAGTCTCATAAAACAGGGGAAAGGCTTTTTTACATTATTCAACTCGGTCCAATTTCTGAACCACAACAGCCGTCGCGGCGCCTCCACCATTGCAAATGGCAGCCACACCGTACTCGCCCGGTTGTAGTTGGTGAAGAAGGGTGGTTAGAATACGAGAACCAGAACTGCCGAGAGGATGACCGAGAGAAATGGCTCCACCGAGAGGATTGACACGGGCATTTTGGAGGCCGAGAATCTATTATTGTGTCAGCATGAGCACAAAGGTTTATATTCGAAAATGATGTGATGACAAGCATACCTTTTCGTTAGCCTTGATAACTGCAGCAAAGGCTTCGTTGAATTCCCACACGGCAACCTGGTCCTTGGTGATGCCAGCTCGTTCAAGCGCAATCGGCACAGCCTTGGCTGGAGCAACTGGGAAGTCGACAGGATCTATAGCAGCATCTGCAGATGCAACAATGCGTGCAAGCACGCGGTTTCCAGAGCCGTATTGCTGTGCCAGTTCCTTGTTTGCAAGCACCAAGGCCGAAGCACCGTCGTTCAAAGTAGATGCATTCCCAGCCGTAACTGTTCCAGTGCCATCACGAACAAATGCTGGTTTCAGACCCCTTAGCTTTTCAGCATTTAAGCTTTCAAAGCCTTCATCTTTCGAAATAACCGTTTCACCCTTCTTGCTCTTGACCGTAACGGGCGCGATCTCATCTGCAAACTTATTCTCCTTCCACGCCTGTTGTGCGCGTTGGTATGACTGAATGGCATAATCGTCTTGTTCCTCGCGCGTAACCTCGTATTTAGAAGCCGTCTTCTCGGCACACACGCCCATATGAAACTGGTTGTAGACATCCCACAATCCGTCCTTGATCAATCCATCTTCAAGCTTCAAGTTTCCGAATGCCGGCAATTGACTAGACCGCGGCAAATAGTATGGAACCTGCGTCATACTCTCCATTCCGCCAGCTACCTGAGCCTCGGCGATTCCTAATTGAATATTTTGCGCTGCAATGACCACCGCTTTTAGTCCTGATGCGCAGACTTTATTAATCGTGGTGGCTTCGACGGTGTTTGATAATCCGGCGAGAATCGCAGCTTGTCGCGCGGGCGCCTGGCCGGCATTTCCCTGTAGAACCTGGCCTAGATAGACATCGGTGATTTTCTTGACGGGGATATTTGATTTCTCTAGGGCGGACTTGATAGCGACGGCGCCGAGCTGGGGTGCGGAGAGGGAGGCGAACGAGCCGTTAAACTGTTTAACGATAGTCAGCTTAACTAATTACAATTTATTCCGTCAGGTAGTCAAGGGGGATAATGTAATAACCTTTGCGACCGGCGTTCGCGCCGCACTGAGAATGTATGCATCTTGAATCTCCTTCGCCACTGCTCGTGAGGTGCTGAACGACCGTTTCGGGAGATGTGCCGCATGGAGGGCGAGGCGAGTTGTTGCTCGTGATGCTTGCATGATGGGTATCTAGGAGAGAAAAGCAACGAGCTGAATAATAAAAGGAACAAACAAAAATGAAGGATTTGCAGGAATGAAGATGAACGATAATCGCAAATATGTTCTGGTGTGGTTCTGTTGTTATGTGACGTTGCACGCCGAGGGAAGGAGGTATTCCGCACTCGTTCCGCCGCGGCTGGCCGAGATCAGTCAAATAGCCGAGGTTTTCCGCGATGAGTGCTCTTTCATCAAGAAATGGTTTATTTGCACTGGTGAAATGGCATATAGAGAGGTATATCATCGATATTCAGAGAACAAGCATCATTTTGGATTATTCTCATAGTTATCCCCGGAAAGTACCCAGTGCAAATGGTGACGATTGTTATCTATCACATGCTTACGTGCCTATCTACAGTATCCTCCGTTCCCCGCCCACAACCCTAACTGCGCGTTTCTAACCAACAGTATAAATATGTCGATACGTAGTTATTTCATACGATTTACCCATTGATCGTAGTTATTTATGACTTACAGAAGTACTGCCAGCTGCATTGATATGCGGGGATTCTCCCGTGAGCACATATATATACAAATTCTTGGTTACAGCCGTATGGCAGCAATGACTGGTCAAATATATACACGCAAAACATCAAGCATACGGACCACCACAAAAAAAGATTCCGAAGGGATCACTTTTTGGTGGCAAGGTGGATAATGTTTTGATGTCAACTAACTAATCATTGTGAAGTGTCTCCATATGAAGTCGTTTCGATATAACCATACAGACGGCCAAACGTTATCGAAGGTTAGAGCCAGCAGTTTTTGTTCTGCGTTCTTTTCTTGGAAGATCTCCGACCGCAGTCAGTTGTTGGAGGGCGCCACATTGCATGATAAAAACCAAACTATGGCCGAAATTTCTCGCACATTGAACATCACGAATATTCAATCATTGTATAAACTGACCTAGTTAGTGCTAAGGAGCTTGATAAGAGGCTTATCAGCTAATGCAACTAAAATATGAACCATGGTAGCCGTGATAGCCGATTCGCAGTGCGACATTGTTGTGGTCCCGCGAAATATGGGTCCGGCTGTCAATATAAAAGGAGCGGCATACCCGCATTTCGCACTTTTTATACTTCCATTTTTTCTATCACCCCTTTTTTCCATGTCCACCCCCATAACAACAAGAGAAATTCAAATTAACATAGAGGCTTTCAACAATTTGTTATTATCTCATTTTGAATTATGACAATCATGATGTGAATCGACCGTGAAGTTCGCCAATTGGCCTCCAATGGATGATGGCATAGCAAGCATACCTAATCGAGTATGAACTCCTCTGGGAGGCGGCCTTTCGAGACTCTATGAGATGATTCGAGTTCAACTTCCGAGCCTGGGAAATTTATTTTTCTCTTGTTCCTAACTGCCCCACCGTTCGCGCTTTTATTTTGTCTGGATTGTGTTAACAAGCATCCCAGGCTGGTGCAGTGGTAGCATGCCTCTCTATGGATCCTCCCCGGGCGTCGATGAGGCGCCTGTTCGGTGATGGCGACGACAGGAGACCCAGGTTCAATTCCTGGGCCTGGGAACGGTTTTTTTCTTTTTTTTTTTGCTGTCTTATTCCTGAACGGTGAACAGCCCCCGTTGTTTTATTTTTTTTCGAATCGCATTATCAAGCAAGACACTCAGGTTGGGACGACGCTTGCGTACCTACTGCCACGGACGAGAGAGAGAGCCTCTGGATTGAGGAACTTGAGAAATATCTTGTTCCCCTCGCTCGGTTTTATTTCTTGTGGATTGTATTACCAGCACTCCCAGGATGGTGTAATTTGGTAAGCACGCCTGTACAGAGGATCTTTCCCATCTGGGATGGGAAGGAGGCCCCACGGGGCCGCAGGAGGTCTACAATAACGGTTCGAATCCTAGTCCTGGGAAGTTAATGTCCTTTTTTTTCCTCCCGTTTTTTTTTCGCGGTGTCCCCCTTTCCTCTCTTTTCTTTCCCTTTCTTTCTCTTTCTCTTTTCTCCTCTATTAATCACAAGGACTGCTCGTTCGCTTTATTTTTCTGAATTGTGTTAACAAGACAGCCATGTTGGTGCAACGACAGCATGTCTACGACCTACGGCTGAGAACCTGACTTGGCGATGGAGGAGGGCAATTGGGATGCCTTAGGCGCCGTCAGGAGTCTGCTCTTCCTGGACCTGGGGACATTTTATTTTGCTTACTTTCCTAAACGCCCTTCCCTCCTCGCTCGGTTATATTTCCTGCATTGTGTTATCAAAGAAACCCAGGTTGGTGTAACGGTAACATGCCGACCGACTGCGTGCGCATGTTCATGTAGCGCGTCAACAGGAGATCTAGGTTCGAATCCTAGGCCTGGGCGTTTTTTTTTCCTTCTCTTTTTTTGGCTCCTCATTCTTAAATATTCCCCAGCCCATCTGTTTTTATTCTCTTGAAGTAACCGTTCATCTTGTAGCCATGGACTGACCGACAGACAGCTACCCTCTCTTTATTAACAATTACGCTAACCGATCTTTACTGTGACTCCCACCACCATGCGGTGCCGTATCTGGCCATGCCAAAGATCAGGGCGCTTGGATCGGTTACGACTAGCAAAATTAGTCATTTTTTGCGCCCTAGAGTGGGAAAGCATGGCTGCGCGTATTTCATAAACGCCACTGGAGGGCAACTTGGCGGTTTCTGCCTTGTTTCCATGACAGATCAAACAATGACCGGGAATCCCCATACGTATTTGAAAGCCTCTATGGGTACTTATGACTGTGCATTCGGAACTAGAAAGAGACGCGCCTTTGAATACCAGACCATGTGGCAGACGCCCCATATTACAAAGAGCATACAAATGGTTGACGGTTTTAATCGATATTATTATCAATGGCCAATCATTTCAACTCTGCTCGTATAGACAGAAACCAGAAATACAATAAAGGGACTTTGTTGATCAATTGCATCATGTTTTGTTACTCGTACTGGTTTGTAATCGGGCGTAGCGTGCTGCCTATTTATAGCGAGAATAAGCCTCGACTACTTCCTGCCTTCATTTGTTTTTTCTCACCTTCCACCTCTTTGCTGTGATATTCTCGCAGCCCTCCTCCTTTTCTCTTTTCCTACAGTCAACACAGCCGCCAGTCATGGCTCCAGATACGCATGGCAGTCAAGAGGACGACCTAGTCCAAATTCTCCTCAGTACCATCAAAAATCTGGAGAATCAGCTACTCGCTCATCGCGAAAGACGTCAACGTGACACTTCTCCTCCAGTCCGTGGGAGCCTTTTTGGCATGCCGACTCAATTCCATGCAAGCACTGTCACACCGGATGAGGAGTGGCAACCTAAAATGGACCAGAATTATAACGATACTCAAGGACGTATCAATTCACAGCCCAATTCCCAGTTTATGATCCAATATCAGGCGGAGATGGAGCCGCTTTGGCGCGGAGACCGAGGCTCGCATAATGAAGGACCCTACCAAACCGTCAAAAATTCGTGGATAGAACAAGGCATCTGGAAGACTGAATGGAATGGCAGATATCCAAGTGGGAAGTGGAAGCACCAGGAACCCTTCGAGGATGAGTCGGAGTCGGAGTGGGAGGAGCCGCCACCTCCTATAGGAGGTGTTTTTGGACAAAGGATACCGCAGCCGAAACTGAGACGACCAAAAAGTGATGAGGAGAAGCGAAAGATTTGCAAAGCGACGCCGTGTACGAGAACGTGAACGAGAGGCGTCCCGTCCATACAATCAATTTCTCTATCAGGTCTCGAAACGCCGGGAAAAAATCGAGAAGGATTTAGGAACTGAGGAAGACAAATCAACCACCGACATCAATACAAAAGCCTATGAATATGTCAAAGGCGCGTGGACCAAGAAACATATTTGGAACGACCGATGGGGTATCCTGCCGGGGATGTCGTGGAAGCACGAAGAGCCGAGGGAGATATCTAAACCTGAACGTAATCTTGTTTTTCATGTTCCAAAACCGGCGAATCATGTAATCGACCCGATGGCCACTCAATTTTCTTCTGGGGATATCTAGTTAGTCTGGCTGGGAATGGATTACGACAAGAACGGCGAAGGTATCTTTTCATTCATTCTAAACAATGGCCATGCCGAACAGTTTCTCTACGCATCAATCTCGTCATTCTGTCGGTGTTCAAACAGCTTTGTGCAGGTTGCATGATACATCAAAGACAATTGGCGGCGGACAGACATTGATCTTATTTCATTTTATTCAAGCTGTGTTGAAGGTGGTTGGCATGGGAAGTGAGGGTTGGTGGAAGTTTGATTTGATACCGATTAGTTTATGCGCTTAGTGATTAGAAGCTAAACCAAATACACATGGGAAAAGCCCTCCGAGGCAAATTAGAATAATTCCCTTGCTTGTAGACAGTAGACTGGTAGTTGACAATGGTTGTTCTTATGACAGATCAAGCAATGACCGCGAATCTCACGTTGGTAAAAGGTATCCAGCCATGCCAATCATACGTATTTGAAAGCCTTCATGGATACCTATGGCTAATAAAACAGACTAATCTTCATTGATATAACCCCGAGAGAACCTCCAGATGTTCTTTCCTTCAATTAGAATCACATTTATTTGTAATAGGTGCCTCCCATAGACCCTGATAATAATACTTCATTAATAGTATCCTAGGAAGATCTTCAGATATTCTTCCCTTCAATTCGAATCATGCCAATTTGTGTTGGATGCCTCCCAGAGATCGTCTCAACTGAAGGGTTTTACACAGGAAAACACTCTTGTAAGTTTCAGTAAGACAATGGCTGATGAGTTACTAGAGCATTTCGTCCTGTACTGTAAACGTCCAGTGCATAAATTGACGGATAATCTCTGAGCCTTGGACACCTGCAACAGTTATGGGCCGGCCTAAATATGCCGCGATATCTTCAATGCGGGTCCATGAGTATTCTTCGTCATGCGCCATGACTTCGAATATGTCCATTTCATATCGCCTATTGCTGCACTGGTAGAGGCCAATCACTGTATCATACACCAGCTGTCAATATTGACAATCCTCGTAGAGATCTAGCATTCACTAGCCGCTCTCGCTTCTCTTCCACTTCTCGCAGAATTCCCTAGGCACCCCGCAGTCCTTACAGCCACCACGAGCTTCGGACTCTTCAATGTAAATTTCTTTACCCAGTTTAACGCGGAGTTGCTTACTCCCACCCCTGCGACACGCTCGCATTGTGTGGTTAATATGGGAACCAGACAGCCCTCGGCCAGCACAGAAACCGCACTTGCCCACCCACCAGTCCAGCGCATCTCTCCATAGCTGTACCTCCCGCGGATCATCCCACTCTAAATCAAGCGGAAGCTCAGTCAGGAAACCGGTTGGTGTCTTATGTCTTCGAGACTGCAGTTCGTTCCGCCGGAAGTCGAATGCACCCACGAGAATGTCGAATATGAAAACAAGCCGGAGGACTTTTCTGTCGTTGAACGGTATGGATTTTTCGAACCAAGACTGGACCTGGTTCTTTGCGTCAACATCGAGTCCATTCTCATCGCATAACCATTTAGCCAAGAACTTTCCAAGCACCTGATCATCGTATGCACAGAGAGCGGCGATGGTCCTTTTCACGACAGGTATTCTCGCAAAGGCCATCCGGAGCGTGGGTTGCCTGGAGATTATGTATCCATCGATTCCTCTCTGCAGTGGGCACGTGTTGCAGTTCATACCATGCAGTAATCTGTCTACAGGGATCGGTGGTTTTGAAGCATAGGGTGCACGTTCCCAGACCGTTGGATGATCTCGGGAGATCGAGTGCGTCTAACCAGGAAAGAATGGCCCTCGCTTTGTGGCAGCTATTCCAAGACCGACATTTGTCCAAGGTGTGATCGGGCTCCGGCCGTCCAGTGGTAACAAAAAACAACTGGCAGCCGACATTTCTCCATCGCGTGAACTGGTTTTCAATGTTAGGTAGGCCGCGGCCCCAGTGAAAGCTGAGATTGTACCGAGTCTCCTGGCTCTGCAAATGGGCCAGAATCGCACGCCGCTCGTCGGTTACGTCGGACTGCTCTGAATCGCTAGGGCGACCGAAAAGGTGCCTGTGTTTCGGCCAAGGATGAGCAGGCGCACTCCTGTAGAACTGACGCTCCTCACTAGTCGCCCATGGGCTCCAATTCTCTTCACAGCTAGAATCTGTACTGTCGGGGATGTCTAGCTCCAGATCACGATCAAGAGAGACCCGAGACATCCTGCTCGCTTTGGAAGCTTTTTTGGGAATTGAAACTTCGGCGTCAGGGTCGGCTTCGACCAAAGTGCGTTTTGTTCTAGGCATGGTGTTGGCTGTTACCTAGGTAATTGATATCATTCAGTGTTTCGGTGAACTAGCGTGCTTTATAGCAAGGTAGATATTCGGTGAGAACGTACTTGAGGTTGAAAATGAGTGAATCGGCACGGTAACTAGCAGTTGCCATGGATAGGGGATAGGGGGTGTCAACAAACCTAACCAAGTGTTGGCGGCTGATGCCAGGATTACCGAAATTGGTTAAGCAGACCTTAAAGGAGTTCAACATCAACTGTCATCGAAGTATCATGTTTGATTTTTATGCCTTTTCGCCAATCGAATTCCCACAATTACCCCTGTAGCTTTCTTTATATGCCATCCATCCTACACATATCTCCCCTCGCCGCTTTGGCCAGCAACGAATAACCAAGCCCTCTGGGAGCGCGCCAAATGAGTCAGTTGCACCACAATGGGAAAACATGGCTGTACATATTTCACAAACCTCTTGCACGAACGATTGCTGCCTTATTCCTATGAAGATCAAACAATGAACATGAATCTCCCGGTCAGTTAATGTAAGGTATACTCATCCATACGTATTTGAAAACCTCCTTGGATAATTACAGCTGTGTGTACATTAAGAACTAGACGGGACCTGCCGTCTCAATAAGAAACGGTCTAATCTTCATTGATATAACCTCGAGAGGATCTTCAGATGTCCTTTACTTCACTTGGAATCACATTGATTTGCATCGGGTGCCTCCCATGGACCCTGATAATAATGCTTATATTCTCAACTGAAGTGTTTTGCCATCATTTGCGACGCAGAAGCACGCTCATCGGGATTGAAAAATGCCATTTCCTGAATGTCAGACAGTTCTTCACTTTTTGCTGCTTGATTAACTGCGTCGTGGACTTGACTGTATCCTAGCCACATCCCCCCAAAACGATCCCGAAACCCATTCACATTCCACACCCAAACTATTGTGGCAAAAAGTGACCACACATCAACTTTAGATGTCTGGATGCCCCCCCGTATCACCTCAGGAGCCACAAACAGCGGAGTACAAGACTGAGATTCGGTACTATTGAGAGCCTTCGCTATACCGAAGTCTGACAGTTGGAAGAGGAATTCTCCGTTTCGTTGACGTGTGTACAGAATATTGGCTGGCTTTATATCCCGATGAAGTATTCCTATGCATTCAAGATGGTAAATCGCTGGAATCATTTGTCGGTAGACAGTGACAGCAAGCATGTCAAGCTTTACTTGCTCGTTATTCGCTAATCCCTCCACGGACCCGTCTTTGAGACCCATGAAGATCTCGAAACATTCTCCTTCTTGAAGATAGGAGAAGTAGTCGACAATATGCGGCTACTTAAAATTAGCTCACATCAATATATCAACTGGAAGAGACTTACTCACATGGCTGCCGATTCGACGTAACATTTCGACCTCACGCCGAGAGACTCTTGTCTGAGGCATTTGCTTGACTGCCATTACCTTGCCAGTGTCTGCATCCACGCATTTGGATACAGTCCCAGAAGTACCGGAGCCAAGATGCGATATTCTGGCGTATCTTCTCACAAAAGGCCAACCTGGCGTATGATCCCCAGTTCGAGTGTGACGAGCATCATCCTCTGGAATTTGTCTTTTCAAAACCTTCTCTATCGTTTCACGAGCAGTTCGATGCCACACCAAGTCAAATTGGATAAGGTCACGGCCTGCACCTCCCATCCCAAGTCTTTCGTTAAATTCATCTTGTACTAGAACTCGACGAGGCTGCCCAGGCTTGAAAGACGCCCATTTGTTTCCTCCTGCGACTTGGGTGCTCTGATTACTCGATCTATCGTAGAGCATGATGATCCCAGTCTTCCAGTCGACCTCAAAAGAACATTGAATCCTCGATATGCCGGGACCATTCAAAATGATATCGCCGTTACGTCCGAGTGTTGCAAGGGTACTAGATGGTCCTGAATGGTGGTTGAAGCCAATATCTAAAACTGAAGCCCCATCTTGGAGTACTGAGACCCGATGCTTGTTGTCAGGATGCTTAACGACGTCACGGGCTTGTTAATTCACGGGAGAAAGTGAAAACAAGACATCTGAATGAGACATGGCGACATCAGCAACAAATTGACGCTGGAAACGAATGTAGAGGGGGGCGTACTGATTCAGCTATGACAGTAAGCTGCCCAGCAAATATATAGAAATCGGGCACACCCCAGAGTTCGAAAGAAAGGCGCACATATTCCATAATCAGCTGTTGGAGGGTATCCAGACAGTTGATTGCCATGATAAATCAGTTTATTCATGATATCAGCTGAAACGCGAACTCCCCAGCTGCCGCGATAGTATAGGAGAACAAGAGATGTATCTCAATGATACGATCTGGTATGGGGACAAAGTTGTGCGGTGGGCTTCCAAGGTTATTGTGGTTTCATCTAGGCGGGCGCATTCCTTCCAGTTCCCGTTCCTTCCTCTTTCCAGCTCCAAAGATCAGTCATAAGTAATTAGGGAGAGTTCTAGGCACGTATGGCGAGCATTACTGGGCATATTCTTTGATTGTGGGAGATTCCTAGTCATTGTTTGATTATACATGATAAGCAGTGGACCCCTGTAGAAGGCCTTCCCAACCAAATACAGGCATTCAGAAGAATAACCAAAATAATTTGAAGTCCTCCTGCAATTCATATCATGAAAATATAATATGTCTATGAGAAGGGCTCTAGATGTTGATGATAAGTGCTGATAAACATAAAATGGTGTCAGGGAGGGTTAGATACCCATGAAACCGCACTGTATGTTTGGCTTTTGTAAGATGCGTATTGTACTGGTCTTATTTCTGTTTGTCAAAAGTACCGCTTAACCTAAAATGGATCCGATGAAAAATATACGGGAGAATCCATCGTTTTTATACACAAACGAGACGAGCCTATGTATGAGCAAACGAACTTGAGACCCTGCCCGTCATCAAACTGACAATACAGTTGCGTTCCTAAATTGGGACTAGTCTACCTACCCTCGTCTACTCACTGCTCTCGTGAGGTTTTCATCGTTTTCTCACCTTTCCTTAACTGCTTTCTCGGTCAACACAACCGTCAACCATGGCTCAATATGTCGATGACATTCGAGGCAACGGCCTAGTCCACGTTCGCCAGGCCCTAGGAGATTGGGGCGGTCACCAACCGAAGGATCACCAAATCTTTGGAGGTAATCAATATGACTCTCCTCCACTTGAACATTCGAGCCCTTCTGGCACACTCACTCAATCTGCAAGCCCTGTCGCACCTGATGAGGAGCGACGTGTTAGAGGGGAATGGTTGTTTAGGCTCGAGTTGGAAAGTCGCGCCTCGTATCCCTATTCCCAGTTTAAAGTCCAATATGCCGCAGAGCGGGAAAGAGTCTGCAACAAGGATCCTAAAGTGAGGGGAATCAGGGACATACCCGCTGACAGTCCGCATGCAAAGGAAGCCTACGAAAACGTCAAAAATTCGTGGAAAGAACAAGGCATCTGGAAGAGCGAGTGGGATGATGAATATCGACCTGGTGGGCACTGGAAGCATGAGGAACCACTCGAAGTTGAGTCAGAGACGGAAGAGGAGCCAACTTCCGTCTTTGGCGCAGTGCCACGGAGACGGCCAAAGAGCGACGAGGAGAAGCGCCAAATTGCTGAGCGACGAGAACGTGAACGAGAGGCCTCCCGTCCACTCCATCAATTTCTCTATCAGGTCTTGAAACGCCGCGAACAGATTGAGAATGAAGCGAAAGGCAAGGAAGGTAATAAACCAACTGCCGATATTGAGAAAGAGGCTCGTGAATATGTCAAAAGTTCCTGGGTCAGGCAATGCATTTGGAACAAACGGTGGACCGACATGCCAGGGATGTCGTGGAAGCATGAAGAGCCGGTGGAGGAAGACCCTGAAATTGACCTTGTTTCTATGCAAAAGGCACTAGAGCAGCCATTTCCTACTTATATTGGTGGTGGATTTGGCGAGGTGGACCCTAAGAATTGGTGTCAGCCTAGCATTGTGAATGGCCCCCGACAAGAGGTTCGTGGAGGAGTCTTCTCAAATGGCCATGTTCAACGGTTTTTTTACACATCGAGCTCGAGCTCGCTTCATTCGATGGACCCATCTATCAGTTCGGATCATTCAATGAAGATATCTACATCTTCTGGCCATGCCGAGCCCCTTTGCGCATCGAGCCCGATTCGTTTTGGTGATCACGTCCCAGTCGGCCCCCCCTCAACGATGAACGCATCAAACCCGACTCGTGTTGGTGATCACGTCCCAGTCGGCCCCCCCTCAACGATGAACGCATCAAACCCGACTCGTGTTGGTGATCACGTCCCAGGCGGCCCCCCCTCAACGATGAACGCATCAAACCCGACTCGTGTTGGTGATCACGTCCCAACCGGGCCTATTCTAGTACCCACTGAGCAGAATCTCCGAAAATCCCCATCAACGATGAACGCATCTATCAGTTCGGATCATTCAATGAAGATATCTAAATCTTCAAATACAAGCCTGTCAGAGGAACCCCAGATATCGAATGATGGCGCACATCCGCCTTCAATTGTGGTTGGAAGGGAGTCACAGACCTTCATGAGTTATGAATGTCAGCGCAGACGAACCAAAGGTCGACAGGAATCCACCAAAGAACCAACAGCGACAGGCTCCAGCGCCTCCTCTTCCAAGCAAAGTGCTGCTGCCAAAAAGCTAGCCAGGGTATTCCGGAAGGTGTGGCACAAGGTCAAGGCGGAATAGATCGCGCATCGCTTCCACAGGACAATTGCCGGCGAACAGACATCGGCATCTCTTGAGAATTTCCAGTTATTTCATTTTATTCAGGCTGTGTGCGAGGGTGGTTGGCATGGGAAGTGAGTTGGCAAGGAGGTAACAAATTGCAGGGTTGGGATTTGATATCAATCAGTTTATGCGCTTAGTGGTTAGGAGCTAAACCCAATATGGAAAGAGGCCTCCGGGGCAAATTGGAATGATTCCCTTGCTTGTAGATAGTAGACTGGTAGTTGACACTTAAAATATTCACTTCTATACAATCCTCAAAATAATTTGATAGTAAGTCCGGTATAATCAGTACAACACAGGGTGATCATGGCGTGGCGGCACAGCACACATCTCTAGGAACATCGCATTAGCCGCCGGACTCCACCTTGTCCGTCACTCTTTGACTCCCGCCGTTCACTCCTCACTCCTCCTCTTTCTTCTTCCCTTGGATTCTTTGCAACACTCTTCCTCTGGAGTTGCCGGACAGTCTCCTGTACTGCTTATCAAATATCTTGAGAAAATCCTCTTTTACCTCCTGAACGACCTATCTCTCTATCTATCTGCCTATCTATCTTGGTCGTCTGATCTCCCCGCAATGTCGACCTCTGCCCGCCGCCGCTTGATGCGAGACTTCAAGGTTTGCCTTTCCCCCTTCATTATGCCGGTCGTTCTTAAATAAGCTACCTGGCATCAAAATAATGTCTTCTTGTCTCTATTTGCCTGTTTTTTTTTTTTTTTAATCTTTTATTGGGTGCTGACTGACTTTTCCAGCGCATGCAAACAGACCCTCCTGCCGGAGTTTCTGCATCGCCCGTCGCCGATAATGTCATGACCTGGTACGGAATTTACGATACGACCCTTACCAAAAGAATACTCATTAACTATTTGATCCACAGGAATGCTGTTATCATCGGACCTGCAGACACCCCCTTCGAAGATGGAACCTTCCGCCTGGTGATGCACTTTGAGGAGCAATATCCCAATAAACCACCCGGAGTCAAATTTATCAGCCAGATGTTCCACCCCAATGTCTACGGCACTGGCGAGCTGTGTCTGGACATTTTGCAAAATCGCTGGAGTCCCACTTATGACGTGGCTGCCATTTTGACCAGTATCCAAAGGTGAGACAGGCAACGAATAGGCGAATTTTCCGTGATTGAGAAAACTATCTGACACTTAGCAGTCTGCTTAACGATCCCAATACCTCGTCCCCCGCAAATGTCGAAGCCTCCAACCTGTACAAGGATAACCGCCGCGAATACGTGAAGCGAGTGCGCGAGACGGTGGAGAAGAGCTGGGAAGACTAGGGTGGAAACGACTGCCATTGCCGGCAGTGTGCTTCCTCTCTTCTGACTGCATGTCTGTGTGTTCATGCTGTGTCTCTCTTCATCATCCGGGCAAATCAATAACTTGGATAGCTTCAGTTTCGCTTCGACCTTGCACAGCGCGGAGTTTATGGCGTGGTTACCGCGACTTTTTTTTGAATGTTTATTTCGTCGGCATTTTCTGTCCGACCACCACCATCACCACTTCTTTGTAACCATTTTCTATTAGGATATTCGGGATCGCCGTGGTTAGCGGACGTATTTAGTTTTCTTTTCACAGTTAGTTACTTATGAAGATATGTTAGTTAGTATTTCGGTCAAGTTCTACCGCAGGTCGATTGAATGCAGATTTAACATAGCTAGTTCACGATTAATATATGCCGACACTCTAATTTGCATAATTTGCACAGTAAATGTGATTCATATGTATGTATGAAATGCCGGAAATGTGCTGTGATATCTCGCTCGGACGGACATGCCACCACGCCGCCGCGGGACGGAAGCCGCGCTAAACCGCAACGGGCTGTTGACTCCACGCAGCAACAACTTGTTTACTCAAGCCCAACGGCGATGCAGAGCCTGTCCAGATTTCCTCGAGACGTCTGTTGTTCGACCAAGACCACGCCATACGAACCCTCGCATAACCCTCCCAGCTCTGGCGTGGATGGTATTTCTTCTCCTATCGAGTCTTTTTAATACAGGGACCGCGCGCGTGTTTCGTCTTGCGCACGTGAACCCCTGACGGCTAATTTCACTATTTCCTTTCCTTCCACAACTCGCACATCTTCGCCTGTGCTGCCGCGATACGATACCTCGCTCGGTCAACTCCAGGTGCTAGATACTATTCGGTAGTCTTGTGTCGCTCGTTTTCAGGTCTCACCCCCCGGCTGGGGTTGCGTGTCTTGTCCGGCGGATTTTTGGAGTGCTGCGTGGTGGGCTGATTCAATATTCAAGATGGCGTACGTTTTGCTTGTGCGACTCTGGGGATGGGGAGGTAGGAATAAAATCTTGGAGAATTGATGGGCTAATTTGATAACTTGCAGTTCGTCAAGTTCCAACACCATCAAGGGTATGTTATTTCTCGCAACGAAATATCACCGGGCTATTTGTTGACCGACTTTACTATATAGTGGTTGCGAGGTTTCGGCCGCAGAACAAGATTGAACTTGGTTCTGGAGGCGAACCAATCGTCGAATTCGAAAGCAATGACACGTGCAAAATTAACGTATGCAAATTATCCTTCGTGATTCCGAATTCTGAGTATTGCGTGCGCTCTCTAACGCCCTGACCGCTATGTTTAGTCTAGGGAGAACTCCGGCTCGTTTACCTTCGATCGAGTGTTTGGCATGGATTCGAAGCAAACGGACATATTCGATTTCTCGATTCGACCAACAGTGGACGACATTTTGAACGGTTACAATGGAACCGTCTTCGCTTACGGTCAAACGGGTGCTGGTAAATCGTACACCATGATGGGAACGGATATTGACGACGACATGGGAAAGGGTATTATTCCGCGAATCGTCGAGCAAATGTTTGCCTCCATTCTTACGAGCCCGAGCAACATCGAGTACACGGTTAGAGTGAGCTACATGGAAATTTATATGGAGCGCATCCGCGATCTTCTTGTACCGCAACACGACAACCTTCCGGTCCACGAGGAAAAGTCTCGAGGAGTTTACGTCAAGGGTCTATTGGAGATATATGTCTCTAGCGTCGAGGAAGTTTACGAAGTTATGCGCCGCGGTGGAGCAGCCAGGGCTGTATCAGCAACCAACATGAACCAAGAATCCTCTCGGTCGCATTCGATTTTTGTTATTACCGTTACGCAAAAGAACGTTGAGACTGGATCCGCAAAGAGTGGACAACTCTTCTTGGTCGATTTGGCAGGTAGTGAGAAAGTTGGCAAGACCGGTGCAAGCGGACAAACGCTTGAAGAAGCAAAAAAGATCAACAAGAGTTTGAGCGCTCTCGGCATGGTTATCAACTCTCTTACCGACGGCAAATCGACCCATATTCCTTATCGCGATTCGAAACTCACCCGTATTTTGCAGGAGTCCCTGGGAGGTAACTCTCGAACAACCTTGATTATCAACTGTTCGCCTAGTAGCTATAACGACGCTGAAACGGTTTCTACCCTGAGATTCGGTGTTCGTGCAAAGGCAATCAAGAACAAGGCGAAGATCAATGCAGAATTAAGTCCTGCGGAACTCAAACAGCTCCTGCGGAAAGCACAAGGACAGGTTACGAATTTCGAGACATATATTTCAAACTTGGAAGGTGAATTGCAGCGATGGCGAGCCGGAGAAGCAGTCCCCAAGGACCGCTGGACGCCGGCGTTGGCAGAAAACACCGCTCCCAAACCTCCTCGCCCTGCTACTCCCTCGCGCCTACAGACCGAAATTGTGCGTGCAGAGACCCCTAGTCGACCAGATTCACGGTTAGGTGACCGCTCCAGCACGCCGAGCATCGTGCTCGAGAAGGATGAACGGGAGGAATTTTTGCGACGTGAGAATGAGTTGCAAGACCAAATCGCAGAGAAGGAGTCGTATATTTCCAACGTGGAGCGAAGCCTTCAAGAAGCCAAGGAAGAGCTGAAGAGCCTCAAGGAGACCTCCTCCCGAACCGGAAAAGATAACGAGAAACTCAACACCGAAATGAACGAATTGAGAATGCAACTAGAGAAGGTCTCTTACGAGGGCAAAGAAGCAGGCATTACGATGGATAGCTTAAAGGAGGCCAATGCCGAATTGACCGCGGAACTAGACGAAGTCAAGCAACAGCTTCTTGATGCGCGAATGCGGGCCAAAGAGACAAGTGTAGCTCTTGACGAGAAAGATAAGAAGAAAGCCGAGCGTATGGCAAAGATGATGGCAGGATTTGATATGAGCGTCAATGTCTTTTCAGATAACGAGCAGAGGTTGAAGACCCTGATAGAGCAGGTGGATTCACTCCATCAAGTCAGTGCCGCGGGCGAGGCAGTTGCGCCTGATGATATCCTGGAGCTGAGAGCTAGTCTCTTGGAAACACAAGGCTTCGTTCGACAAGCAGAGCTTTCGATGAACGACCGAAGTGAGATAACTGAGCTGCAGGACAGCAAGAGAGTCGAGTTGGAGCGGCGGGTTATTGAGCTCGAAACCGATTACGAACAAATTTTGGAACGGAATTTGGGCGAGGAAGACGTCAACGAGATTCGGGAGAGATTGGAGAAACTATACGTTGGTAAACGGGATGCGGAGTCGAAGGCTGTGACCGAGCTTAAGACCGACATAGCTCGCAAGGATGAGGAACTTATTCAACTCCGCCAAAATCTAGCCGACTCTCACGTCAAGACAGCGACCAACGGTGCCACTGGCAACTCGGCTGTCATTACCAACAAAACCCTTCAGCAGCAGATTTCGGACTTTGATAATATGAAGAAGTCTCTTATGAGGGATCTGCAGAACCGCTGCGAACGGGTCGTCGAGTTGGAAATCTCACTAGATGAGACCCGAGAACAGTACAACAATGTCTTGCGCTCCTCCAACAATCGCGCCCAACAGAAGAAGATGGCTTTCCTAGAACGAAATCTGGAACAACTCACTCATGTCCAGCGGCAATTAGTCGAGCAAAACAGCAGCTTGAAGAAGGAGGTCGCAATCGCAGAACGCAAACTCATCGCCCGCAATGAGCGCATTGCTAGTCTTGAGAACCTGCTGCAAGATAGCCAGGAGAAGCTTACAGCAGCTAACCATAGGTATGTTTATAACCCGATTATCTTCAATGTTCAAGATCTAACCGAATACAGATTTGAGGCACAATTGACGGCGGTTAAAGAGAGGCTAGAAGCAGCCAAGCAGGGCTCAACGCGTGGCTTGGTGACTTCAATGGAGGGAGCATCTGGATTCAGCTTTGGCGGCTCACGCATCGCCAAACCGCTTCGCGGCGGCGGCGGCGTAGATGCAAATGGCGCATCAGGATCGCTACAACAGGAGCCTGCAAAGCGAGGGAGTTGGTTTTTTGATCGACGAAAAGATTAAAACTCTACTACAGTACAAACGACATGAAATCCTTGGAATGGTATAGTCACGTCTCTACTTTTCTCTTTTCTTTTTGAGTGGCTTTTCATATTGTTTTCGCAATAAGCGAAGTAGAATACACACACCTTAGGTACAAATCTCTCCCTTCGTCGGTGTTAGTCTTGTCTAGTGTTTCACATAGCCGTTCAACTACATACCCCAGGATATATATATATTGATATTTCTTTTCCTTCTCCTTTCGTCTGCTCTTTCTGTTTTCTTTTATTTATGCCGAGATGACAATGTTCTTCGCTTATTGGAACGAACGTCTCACTTATATGCCGAACAATTATTGATCCGTCGGAAGCGAGGTAGTTAGCAATCCGACACCTAGATCTAGGGGATGGAAATGACAAACAATACATTAGAAATCGAGAACAATACTAGGTGTCTACCAATGTAATTACTCGGCGTAAACGTGCTTGCTGCATTCTACATAATTCTTTGATACGCACGCACGCGGAAGTTATCCTACCGATGCAGCAGTCATTTCAGATGCTTAAATACTCCGTAATTCTAGAACTGCGCACGCAACCTAAAAAACTCGAACTTCCGTGCATAATTTTAGAGCTAAATGGATAAATGGTGAGTGTTCTGGCCAGTTATACTGTAGTAGACTGTAGTACAGAAAAAAGGGGGAGGAGAGATCTCGGATATTGATTTTGTATTCGCTCACGGGTCCGGCTCAAAGAACGATATCATGAAAGAAAGAAATTGAGTGAATTCTCCTGATGAAAACAGACGTGTGAAACAAAAGTTGTCTATAAATATAAGACTGTCGTCCTTGGCTGTCTTCTTGCTTTCATCTTTCATCTTTCATCGTTCAGTGACCTTCAGTCAGACACTCGTTTACACACACTCGTTTACATTTATCTCAGGTAAGTAGTGATCTCATCATTTCCCCAAGTTTTGTAAGGGGAAGAGACATGTGGTTTAATGTGCTGAATCATAACGCTATAGATAGAACCAACCGAAAGCATCATCAACTTCGACGTCCAACAACGAGCACCCGTCCCTTTATTTCTAGGAGATATATATATTCGAGACAACAACGGCAACATGTATCCAATTTCACGCAGCACAATCAAAACAAGCGTCGCAAAGAAGGAGACTTCTACAGCAGCATACGGATGCATTGTACTTTGAGTCACTGAGGCTGTGTTTTTCTTGGAGACGGCTGGATTATCTTCTTCCGGTCGAACAAATATATTTGTGAGGCCGTTAGAGGTACCTGTCTGCCTGCCTTTCGACTTCTTCCAGATCACAAGTGGCATTCCAACAGGCAAGATTTTTACGTCTTGCTGCCTTCTGAGCAAGAAATCGGCGTTATCACGAATGCCGACTCGCCTGCCTATTTGGGACAAGTCATCCTGATAAGGTTAGCGCCTAGGTACCTTGATGTCAGTTGATAAAAGCGGGTCGCAGTCAGCCAATGGAAGCGCACCATCCCGTGTTTGCGGCTGCTCATTGGCCGATATCCCCCACCGCGGCTGCCTCTCTTATCAGATATCCCCCGCAAGGCCCCCAGCCGCTGCACGCGTGACCTCGACTTCAGCTTCCATCGTGCATTCCTCCTTCGTTTCTCTTTTCAAATCTGTCCTGTTGATATATAACATCCAACACTGAAAGACTAGCTGGCATTATCTCACCGACAATCATGGGTCAAGCTCCATCAAAGGTAGACGAGAAAGAGGCCGTGGCTGGCTTGAGCCGCATGAGCCTCGACAGCAGCCCTTATGTTTTTGTTGAAAATGAATCTGAATCCTGTAGGTGATCTGGCCATTCATATGTATGATCAAAGCTAATAACAGACCAGCGCCACCGCCATACGAGGCTGTCGGCGATAGGGTAAACACCCTCTCTCTTGACCAGACGAAGCGCTGGGAAGAGAAGCTTCTATCTTCAGACAGGGTAAGTAAGATAAGAGATGAGATAAATGAGAATATCTACCAATCAAACTGACTGGATTGTATAGAACCGCCTTGCCATTTCCGCCCTCTCGCAAAACCCCGTCTCGGCCATCCTCACCAACAACAACGCACTCGTTGCTGACAGCCAGGTCTTCAACATCAAAATCCCCTTTGAAGGCGCCCCCATCACAAACCAACGATCTTCCGGACGATGCTGGCTGTTTGCCTCTACCAATGTCTTCCGTGTTGCCATCATGAAGAAGTACAATCTCAAAGAATTCGAGCTCAGCCAGTCCTATCTTTTCTACTGGGACAAGATCGAGAAAGCCAACTGGTTTTTGGAGCATGCCATCAAGACTGCGGGTGATGATGTCGAGGGTCGCCTAGTGAAGGAACTATTCAAGAGTCCCGTTGGAGATGGAGGCCAGTGGGACTTTGTGGCCAATCTGGTCAACAAGTACGGCTTGGTGCCGCAAACACTATACCCAGATTCGTACAATGCGAAAAACAGCAGCAAAATGAGCTCGCTCATTACCACCAAGCTCCGTGAACAGGCGCTATGGCTCCGGAACCTGGTCAACAGTGGTAAAACTCACCTACTTGCCGCCCACAAGGATTACTTCTTGCAGGAAATCCACACTATCCTCACAATCATGCTGGGTCCCCCTCCAAGTCCCGAGGAAGAGTTCACATGGACCTTTTATGACGCAGATAATAAGTACACCAAGGTTGTCGCGAAGCCCACCCAGTTTGCAGCCACATTGTCGGACAAACATACCGTGCGGGCATGTGGCGGGACAGATGTGAATGATTTGTTCAGCTTGGTCAATGATCCTAGGAACGAATACAACCGTCTCTTGACTGTTGACCGACTTGGAAATGTTGTAGGAGGTCTTCCAGTCCGATATGTGAATGTGGATATGGATGTGAGTGCACCATAAATACAACTGGGTGAACATTTATCTAACATTGGTGTAGACTGTCAAAGCCGCCGCTATCGCTATGCTCCGGGCTGGACTCCCTGTATTCTTTGGCAGTGACGTCGGCAAGTTCTCCGATTCTGTCACCGGCATCATGGATACTGAGCTGTTTGACTTCAACCTCGGCTTCAACATCAAGCTGGGATTGACCAAGGAACAGCGTCTGCGAACCGGAGAATCAGCCATGACCCATGCCATGGTCCTCACAGCCGTGCACGTTGAGAATGGCAAACCCGTCCGGTGGAGGGTGCAGAACTCGTGGGGCGAGAGTGCAGGTGACAAGGGATGGTTCGTAATGACGGATAAGTGGATGGATGAATTTGTTTATCAAGTTGTGGTCGACCCGCGGTTTGTGAGCCGTGAAATTCGTGATGTTTTGAAGCAGGATCCTATCGTGTTGCCTTTGTGGGATCCCATGGGCGCTTTGGCCTAGATTCGTTCTTTATCTTTCTTTCTCGTCTATAGTACTTAGCAATTAGCGAATGATGATACGATTCAATCTAAATTCAGAAGAACATTGGCCTAGGCAAAGAAAGATGCTGTAATCCATTCATTATCTCCATCAAACAACACAGAGAAAACGCCAACCCCATATCGTACATGTCATGCCCATTAAATTCCTCGAGCTCAACTGTGTTTAAGCCTGTCTTGCACCTCCTCAGCAACCCGCCCAACCACATTACTCGCAACATCCGTCACATTCCTCCCTTCAATCTCTCCTCCTCGCCCCTTCTTCTTCAGCGCCACCTTTTCCTCCACCCAAGTCACAGGCGACAACAGCAATGACCCCGCCACACAGCCCGCCGTAGAGAAAAAGTGCCAGACACAAACCAAGAAAACGCCAATCCCAAACGGTAGGAAGAACTTGATAAATTCCGTGGTCTGGTATAGATCTTCTTGTGAGGAAATCCAGTATTTCCTTGTCTGTCCGTTATTGTTTTTCTCTGTGTCGCTGTCAAGGTGGTCGTCGGAAAAATCCAGGTAGCCGCGATATTCGTCCGGGTTGGTGGTCAGTGTTAGAACCGTGGTCAGCGTGACCGGGGCTAGGTAGAAGGGGACGAGGAAGATGGAGAAGAGTTGTGATATGGTGACGTAGAGTTTGAGATGTTCTTGGTCGAATGCTGTAATTATAACGAGTTAGATACACGAACGCAATGGCATTCAAAATGAGTATGCAGCCTACCAACTGATTTCACTTCAAGCTCAATGCGCGGCGACATGATCTTGTAGAATCGATATATCGCCAGGACCAGCCATCTCGATCCATTGAACGACCACGTGCGACAGAATGGATGCGTGAACGAGGCATTCGGCGTGAAGAATTTCTCGACGGTGGATGCTTGCAGGGTCGGCGGCGACTGGGTGAGCAGTCTGATGACGGTGGGGATTTCACGGACTGGGTCAATTCTGTTAGTGAGGAAAGTGTGGTGTTGGGTTTTGAGGATGGCACACCTGGGTCTTCCATTGTGTCGGTGTATGGTTGTATACGTAGCTGTAGATGGATGCATGCTGTCAAAGTCAAAGAAGATTAATGATTGTTGTCTGGGAAGATGATGTCATCGCCATACAATCAAAGCAAGCACCCGCGGATTTCGCCAATCCCGAATCCCGCCCGCCGCAGACCTGGCTCGTGCGTTCTCCCTGCTTACCCGCTTTGGGCTAGCGGTGGGTACTACTTCGACCCACAGTGAAATCCCCGAATTTCGGTCTCGGGCTCGGAGTATTCCTGCTTGCTCATTGGTCGATCACAGCCGGACTTTATGAAACCCTGATGTGAAACCCTCTTGCCTGCTGTTTTTCGATATTTTTCTATATTTTTCCTGCGTTGATTATTCAGATGCCCCCTGGTTGTAGGCAGCAGTATGCCGAGCGCGAGAGGTATAAAGTCAGCGTCGTCCGCTGGTCGAATGTCTGCAGAATCATCATCATCATCATCAGCATCAATCAGTTGCTTACAATTCAATACTTAACAAGCCTATTATCAATCCCTCTTCGGACCCCGCTCAACACAAGCATATCATTTTCCACCACAGAGCATCATCACCAATCTCTATGAATCTACGACTGGCCAAAATGACTCCCAAAATCGCCATCGTCGGTGCTGGCCCTGCTGGCCTGGCACTAGCCTCCATCCTCATCCGCAACGGCATCACGCCCACCATCTTCGAGCACGACGCATCTCCCACATCGCGCAAACAGGGCGGCTCTCTCGATTTACACCCTGCAACTGGCCAGGCAGCATTAGCTGCATGCGGTCTGACCGCCGAATTCAAGAAATACGCCCGCTACGAAGACCAGGACGGCGCTCTGTGCGATTCGCAACACAATATATACGCCGAAATCAGAGGACAGGACACCGGCCGTCCCGAGATTGATCGCCGCCAGCTTCGTCAGATTCTCCTCGACTCTGTGCCCGAGGGAGTGATTCGATGGGGCCACCATCTTATCGCCGCTACAGAAGACTCGCTTACATTCAAAGACCAGGGCACAGAAACCGGATTTGATCTTATTGTCGGCGCGGATGGAGCATGGTCAAAAATCCGGCCACTAGTCTGCTATGTGACTCCTTATTACTCCGGAATTACCGCTGCTCAAATGACGCTGGAGAACGTCAGTGTCAAATACCCAGCTATTTCAGAAATGGTCGGCAACGGTACGCTATATGCGCTGGGCGGCGAAGACGGTCTCGCATTCTCCTTCCAACGCAATGCCAACGATGTGATCAAGGTTGTAGCCTCTGGAAGATGGCCAGAGAAATGGCTGAAAGAAATCGGCCTAGACGCGAACGACCACGCCGGTATTCGCGCCCACCTCAAGAAAGAATACAAGAACTGGGCCCCGGAACTCGCCAGCGTCTTGGACCAGTACGATGGCGACATGGACGTGTTCCCATTGTACATGCTCCCCGTCGGACTGCGCTGGCCATCACAGAAAAAAGTCACCATCATCGGAGACGCAGCGCACGTCATGACCCCGTTTTCTGGCGAAGGGGTGAACCTGGCCATGGCAGATGCCATGCGACTCGCACAGGCGATTATTGCGCAGCCTGACAACATTGCTGCCGCAATTGCGCAGGCTGAGCCCCAAATGTGGGAAGCTGCAGTGGTCCCTGGGACTGTTGCGTGGGAGAACTCGATGATGAGGTATGAGAAGGGCGGGTTGGAGAGATGGTCGGGCCGCGCAAGGCATATGATGCAGAAACAGGGCAATCTGCTGCTGGAGAGGAAGTAATCAATTTAATCTCGGTTAGATAGTGTACTGTACAAAGATTTTTGAGGAGTATGAAAGGAGGCCTTTGATTATATGTTAGGTATATAATCTCAATTCTGATTCTGTTCTACTAAATCTTCAAGACATTCTGCAAATCACCACTCACTAGATCGAGTCTACGGCTCGAATACACCCTTTTTCATCGTCTTTGCCGGTCTTTCAACCTGTATGACAGTAACATCTGCTCTAGTCTGCTCAAAATGCACACTTCCATACCTCAGCAAATCCGCAAACGTCCCCTCCTCACAGTCCTTATTCAAATTCTCAGGCAAATCCCACAACAAACCCAACGCCGGCGTCTTGGTCAGATTCTTCCCATGCGTAATCTTCTGCAAGCTCGACTTTGTCAATATCCTCCACACCAACTCATACGCCTTCTTGTACCTCTCCGACTGCGGATCCTCATCCAACCTCGTCGCCAACGCATTAAAAAAGGGCTGACCCTCATACCCAACCACACACTCCGCACCCCAACTCTCCTCCCTCGAATCCCACCACAGAATATTCTTTTGCGCATACTCCGTACAACTAAACCCATCCCCCGCCTCTTCCAGCATACACAACCTCATCCACGCAATCACCTGCCCGATATACTCAAACACCACCAGCGGCTCAACCGAAAACCCCCAGCCGAACCCTCTCTTCCGGGACCCGGAAAAGTCTAAATCTTTCGTAAATGCAACCAAGGGGTTGGTTGATATCCCCTCGCAGGATTGCTTGTCGGTCCATAGATACACAAACAGTTCATGCCAGCGTTTGATGAATGGGTCGTGCTGGCGCGCGGCCACAAAGTGGTTGGCCATGAATAAGCCGTGCATCCAGGGTACGCTGACGCGCCGCGGATCGGACTCGTCGGCGAGTACGTCCCAGCAAATAGTGTCCAGGCTACGGACGAGGATAATGCCAACGTCCATGAAAACGCCCCCATATAGGTAGGGTAGCGCGGCACGCAGGAAATCGGCGCTATGCGGTCCGCTATACGGCGGTTTGATGGTCCCCTTGACAAATGCCTCGGGCAGGATTGCGGCAGGCACAAAGTTTAGTGCATGATTGGGCGAGTTGGGCACAGTATTGAGCACGCGAATGGTCCACGAGGGCCCGCATAAGCGAGCCCAGTTTATGACGTTGCGCTGCGTCCAGGCGGGCATTGCGTCGATGCCGGAGTGCCAAAAGGCCCATATATTTTTCTCGGAGGATGTTAGGGGTGCTGCTTTGCGGAGGGAGGCGAGGATTTCCTCGTCGGAACGGGTGTCGAGGGGTTCGACATGTCGTAGCTGGTCTTTGAATTGTGAGGGGATGGTGTACTTTGGTGTCGCCATGATGGTGATCTTGATGTGTTATATTGCTATGAGTAGTTATGAAAGTCATTATTTTCGCAGGTCAACAGCTGTTCTTTTATATTTGATGAGGTGTAAGCTGACATCACGCCTCTGAATACATTGAACGAACCAGCCAATCACAGCCCGCACCACCCCGTTAGAGACAGGAAGTCCGGAACGGGTCCAGTTTATTGTACGAGCTGGCCAATCAGGCCTCAAAACCTTGATGATCAGCCCTAACTTTAAAGCTTAACTAGGATTTTGAATGTCTTGATTGGCTTGGAATGTTGGTATATTTTTAGTTGGCATTTACTCATCAATTTACTAAGCATAGCGACACGATTTCTACTTTACATAAGCGGTCTTGTTCGCCTGCGATTGTTGGTTGTTGATTCGATGTACTCGTACTCCGTCTGTACATACTGTATGCCTATTTTAGAGTAGAATCGTAGCTGAATCTACGGAATTCCGGTTGGTATGTGCTATGGCATGAGATACCCCACAACAAGCATAACTTCAGGAGGCATTGACGTATCCGACATAGTAAAAATGAAACGCCTTCTAAATATCAAGAGTACTGACATATGCTATCTTCTGATAAGACATAAGATAGGAAGAGCAAAGAACCAACGAAGGAACACAAACACCTGAGCACAGAATCATTTGAAAGCAACATATCAAAATGCTTACCAGACCAATGCAGCGCACGACCCCTCTACAGCATTCCTCTTTTATATTATGCGCGCGTATACGTCTTGGTAATAATATATAGAGCGTCCACGAGCCCGTTCTGTCCATTGAGGTATTCTTTATTCTTCAGATATTCATCACTATTTATTCTTGGCAGGCTAACATGGCATCGTCACAATCTGCTACGATTTCCTCTTTGATCAAAGAGCTGTCTGCCATTGAGCAGAAATCCAATGGCTCCGTGCTCGAAAATGAGAACCTCCGTACTGACGCCATGCGTCTGACTCGAAAACTGGCCGTGATGTTGGAGAAGCCCCATCAAGTGGTGTTGATGAATGCTTCGTCGGTAAAACTTCCGCGCACTATTTGAACCAAGCAATTCACCGCTGATAATCAGGTATACCTGAATACAGCCCGCTCAAGCCGCGGTGGCACGGATTGCAGTCGATTTGAATCTCTTCCACTGCCTTGGTGATGGGCCAGAAGCAAAAAGCGTCTCTGATCTAGCCTCGAAGACCGGTGCCGATGCTGGTTTCCTGAGTATGTATAGACCGATAACTCTGTTAGCTGAGTCGCTAACAAGCATCAGTCCGTATACTCCGACTACTCTCGGCCATGGGCTGGGTGGACCAAACAGATGAAACCTCTTTCAAACCAACACCTATTACACAGACGTTGAAAGATAGCGAGCCTCTTCAGGCTGGCGTCAAACACATGTATGTATTCACTTCTCTTAATTTGCAAGTATGGTCTGACTTACCAAATAATTGGGTATACAGGTACCATACGTTCCCGATATATGGCAAACTCCCGGAATATCTCGCAGAATATGGCTACAAGTCCCCCACCGATGTCCAAAACGGCCCTTTTCAGTACGCATACGGCGTGAATGAAACTGCTTTCGAACACTGGGCCAAAAACCCTACACAGTCAAAGATATTCAACACATTCATGACTGGTGTTCGCGGGAGTACACCGAAATGGGTTCATTGGTTCCCAGTACAGGAGAAACTGATTGACGGCTCAAGTGGAAAAGACGAAGATATTTTGTTGGTTGATGTAGGCGGTGGAAAAGGCCAGGACCTGAATAAGTTTATCGAGACGTTTCCCAACGCAAAAGGGCGATACGTGCTGGAGGATCTTCCAGTTGTCATCGATGACACTTATGACAGACATCCCAGGATTGAAACTCTGAAACACGACTTTTTCCAAAAACAACCAATTCAAGGTGAGGCCCGTCGTAAAATCTTCTCTGTTTTGTGTTGTTATTTCTTACTAATTGTTTGGTCTGACTTTGGTCTAGGCGCGCGAATCTATTTCATGCATCACGTACTCCACGACTGGCCGGATGAGGATGTTGTACGAATCTTTTCGCAGATCGCAAAAGCAATGAAGCCAGGCTATTCAAGGTTATTGTTGGGTGAAAACATATTGGAAGATATAGATTGCGATATTTTCCCTGCTGTGATGGACTGGGGACTGATGGCGTTGCACTGTGGTATGACGAGAACGGTGGGCAAGTGGCGAACACTGTGTGAAAAGGCCGGACTAACTCTGGTAAAGTTCTGGCCTCCTCCAGGAGACGGAGATGGAATTCTGGAAGCGGTGCTCGAGTAGAGGTGCCACGCGTACTTGCTAGACATCAATTGCGGTCGCGGTCAGACTTGGACAAGGCATTGATTAAATGACATGTACGGACCATACAGATTTCATGAATTGTAGATTGAGGCTAGCTCTCAAAGCGACGGAAAAATGCATGTAGACCAGGACGCCAAAATCCCGCCGTAAGGACGCCCTCACCGTGAAGCGGGGTAACCTAATTTGCATTAAAAAATGGCGTGTCGATCTGCGGCTCGCCTTGGTAGCATTCGTTTAGCCTCCCAATCGGACTGTAACGGAGAAGCTCCCGGCCGCTCTGTTGCGGTGTTCAAGACGTCTGTCGGGGGAATGCCGATTGAGATGGCCGTTCTGGTGCCGACCGTCCTTTGATTGTCCTGCGTCTTTGTTGATGTCTGCCAAGTCGTGATCGAGTAGCTGTGTAACAGAGATCGTTGATCTCTCGGGGCAGCGGCAGATGCCGCCGGAAGAGCGGCACATGGTGCTATGAGAATATGGCGCAGTGCTTGAGTCGACTAGCGTACCAAAGAGTAAGCACTTGGCTTTTTGAGACATCATGATAGCAATTGAATGTTCAATGGATGAGGTGAGGTGGCAGTGGCAACGGAGAAAAGAAGGAAGGTCTGGCGCGCCGAAGCCGAGAAGGGGAAGGTGGCCCCGCGGGGAAGTGGGCACTCGGGAAGGAGCTTATCGCCTAAACGAAGTCCCTGGAAACATCACTGCGAGACCATTCGTCCATTGTCGGCGCGACATCATTAGGCAGTCCATGAGCCTGCGATTATGAAGGAAACCCACCGACAGCAGCAGTTTTCCAGCATCAAATCACGGCTTCTCGGCCAGGGACTTCTCGCCGGCCAATTGTTGATCTGCATCCCCGCACAAAGCTCCCGACGGCGATCTTGGCGGTGACATCGCTCTATGCACCGTGGGCCATAGCTCCACTGCTAGCAGGGCTAACAACCAAGTCATAATCGCAACTTCCTTCGCGTTTGTAGTTCTCCGCTCCCAATTTCCGGCCTGGAATGGAACGGAATATGGCAGAAGCTGCGGAAAATGCTCGTCGTGGTATATAAAGGCAAGCTGTCCTGCAAGGGAGAAGGGCCCCGCCTTGTCAAGGGGTGGAAAAAAAATTTCTCTCAGTTGGTCTCGTTTAACAATGCGATCCGTGTCCATCATGAAAGGTCTGGTGGCTACTGGATACTTCATTGCGAGTGCCAGTGCTGCCGCAGTGTTGGCTGCTCGCAATAGCACCAGCGCCTGTCCCGGCTATACAGCAAGCAATGTGCAAACGCAGCAGGGAAACGTTGTCAGTGCCGATCTCACTCTTGCTGGCACTGCGTGCAATGAGTATGGTACCGATTTAGACAACTTGGTGCTGCAAGTGGAATATGAAACTGGTAAGAGATCTAAAAATGTTGGATATTCGGTTTTGATCGTTTATTAACACTTTTTTCTTGCAGAAACCCGACTCCACGTCAAGATCTACGATGCGGCGGAGCAGGTCTACCAAGTGCCGACTTCCGTTCTAACGAGGCCTAATAGCACAAATATCAGTCCAGATCAATCAGAACTGCAGTTCTCCATTGAAAACAACCCGTTCTCATTCAAGGTGACGCGCAAATCTAACGGCGAAGTCCTTTTTGATACATCCGGCCATCCATTAATTTTCGAGTCCCAATATCTCGGTCTGCGGACTAGTCTGCCGGAATCGCCTTATCTATATGGCCTCGGCGAAAGCACCGATCCTTCCCCACTGCCAACCTACAACTACTCGCGCACGCTTTGGTCTCGCGATGCATATCTTGTTCCGCAGTACACAAATCTGTATGGAAACCATCCGGTGTATTTTGACCATCGTGGGACACAGGGCACCCATGGCGTGTTCCTGTTGAACAGCAATGGAATGGCTATTAAAATCAACCAAGACGATGATGGCCAGTATTTGGAGTACAATACACTCGGAGGAGTTTTTGATTTCTATTTCCTGGCTGGGTCAACTCCTAAAGATGTTGCCGTGCAATATTCGGAGACTGTGGGCAAAGCCGTTATGATGCCATACTGGGGATTCGGCTTCCATAACTGCAGATATGGCTACCAGGATGCCTATGAAGTTGCAGAGGTCATTGCCAACTACAGTGCTGCTGATATCCCGCTTGAGACACAGTGGACCGACATCGGTAAGATCTTTATCACTTCGAATTTCCATTGTTTTCCTTTAGTTAATGGCTTTTCTAGATTATATGGACTTGAGAAAGGTCTTCACTCTCGATCCACTCCGATTCAATATATCCCTTGTCCGCCAGGTCGTGGAATATCTTCATGAGCATGAGCAACACTACATTATGATGGTTGACCCTGCAGTGGCCTACCAAGATTACCCCGCTTTCAATGATGGTGTTGCTGATGGTGCCTTCTTGACACTATCAAACGGCTCAGTGTACCAAGGCGTGGTCTGGCCCGGTGTGACGGCATTCCCTGACTGGTTCGCACCAAATACACAATCTTTCTGGGACGGTCAATTCGGAGACTTCTTCGATCCTGAAAGCGGTGTGGATATTGATGCTCTTTGGATAGACATGAACGAAGCATCCAACTTCTGTACATTCCCTTGCTCGGATCCAGCGGAATTTGCAGCAGCCAATGATGACCCCCCGGCTCCTCCATCAGTACGACTTTCTTCTCCACGGCCCATTCCAGGCTTTGGTCCAGATTTTCAGCCAACATGTGTAGCCCAAGTGAATTTCACGGTATACGCTGAAACATACGAAGGAGAAGACATATATATTCTCGGAAACTCGCCGACTATAGGAGATGATATTGTCCTTGAGGCAGTGGAGTTGAACGCAGATAATTACCCAGAGTGGCAAGTTACTGTTGAGATGCCCGACAACGGCACGTTTTATTATCGATATGTCCGGAAAGAGACAGGCGGTACCTGGATATACGAAAACATCAATCGTACAATCACAACTGGTGACTGCCACAGCGGGTTGCAATCCGTTTCTGACAACATAACCACAAGCTCAGGACCCCAAAAGAGATCACCCACAGCCCACCGATCTGTCCCTCTTGTGAGATCCCCAGTGGTTGCTGACCCTGTCGAGAAGCGAGACGGGTCCATGCTTGGACTGCCTGGTAGAGATTTGCTTAATCCCAGATATAACATCAACGACACAGCTGGTTCTATTAGCAATTTGACGATACAAACGGACCTTATCCATGCCAACGGTCTGGCGGAATATGACACCCACAACATGTACGGTACAATGATGAGTTATACCAGCCGAAACGCGATGCTGAGCCGTAGACCGTCCGTCCGACCTCTTGTGTAAGACAGTCCCCATTCTACTACCATTTTGAATGCGTGCTAATGTTAAATATCTTATGACACAGCATAACTCGCTCCACCTTTGCTGGTGCCGGCGGTCACGTTGGTCACTGGCTTGGTGACAACCATGCCGACTGGGATCATTATCGATGGACGATCGCCCAAATCCAAGAGTTCGCTGCCTTTTACCAAATTCCCATGGTCGGTAGTGATATCTGCGGTTATGATGGAGTAACCACAGACAAGTTGTGCTCTCGCTGGGTGTTCATAGGCGCCTTTTCACCATTTTTCCGTGACCATTCCGACAATTCATCGCCTCCGCATGAACTCTATCGGACCCCAGCTATCGCTGCAGCAGCTCGTGCTGCCATTGATATTCGTTATCGGTTGTTGGACTATGCCTACACAGCCATGTGGACGCAAACGCAAACTGGCTTACCCATGCTCAATCCAATGTTCTTCGAATATCCATCCGACATCAACACGGCGACAGCAACTTACCAGTTCTTCTATGGGAATAGTATCATGGTGGCTCCTGTGACCGACGACAACTCGACGACCGTATCTATTTACTTCCCCGACGACTTGTTTTATGACTTCTACACTGGCGAACCGGTGATCGGAAAAGGAGAGTCAGTGACTCTGAATGACGTCGCCTTCGACACAATTCCTCTATACTATAAAGGTGGAAGCATTATTCCGCAGAGAATAACCTCCGCAAACACAACGGCCCAGTTGCGCCAGCAGAACTTCGAGATTGTGATTGCGCCCAATGCCATTGGACAGGCATCTGGATCTTTGTATCTGGACGATGGTGATAGCATTGAACAACCATCAACCTCAGTGATCAATTTCAATTACCTAGATGGATTGTTCTCCATGACGGGAACTTTCGGATACGATGTGGGCAATGTGGTCATCAGTCAAATCACTCTTCTGGGAGAGAATGTGAAGAATCAGACCGTGGACATCAAGCTAACCGGGGATTACGTTGGATTGTACATCTAGTGGGAAAGCTGAATTTACTCTCCTTCACATTACAAAATGCAGGCTAGATAGCCTACCCAATCGTCATTATGACCACGCCCTTGGGCTATATAAACATTGAATGTTGGTGTTCATAAATAATATCAATGGAATATTTACGACATTATGCCTAGTAATCCTGATACAGGCCTTTATCGTGTCTGAAAATAGCAAAAATTGCATAGCATGCACCCTCATAAACCTCTACTGAAGGATTTCTAGGTGTCCGTCACCTGGCAATTAGGGTTTTGCTCGGCACGTGTTGAATAATATCGGACTATGAACATTGAAACCACAACAGAACTTTTCTTCTCGGTACCTAGATACCTGTGTAATTAAGCGTAATTTCAATTCCCTGGATGAGAGGGAGCAATACAAGCAAGAGGAAACGAAAATCCTCAGTCTTCCAGTCCAGCCTTTCTAGGTAGTGCAAGATCGCACCGAAGACATTTCGCAACGTCTGGCTGTTTGTTGTCCAGCATATTTTTTCCTATCTTGTATATCTGCAGTGCACACAGCAAAAAGGCCTCAATAGTTCGGAGCACATTTCCCAAATTGGCATCATTCTCTACGGAATGAAAGATACACTGGTACAATGACAAATCAATATATACTTGATATATGATTCTCCACGGCTAACATCGGCTACGTACATGAGTCGTATAAGCCTTGAAATGGAGAATACTTCCCATGTTATTTCATGGATGGCTTTTGGTTGGCTTTTGGTCATCCACAAGGGAAGCCGGATACATGCAGACAAACTACGCTTGTGCGACTTTGATAACGTAAAGGCGAGTTTATGAATGGATAAGTAATGTGTTACATGATTATCAGCTTGTAAAATATGCAAAAAAACTAATGTGTCTGTAGCTAGATAGTTGTACCACACCGCAATGTACCTTGAATCACAATGAGGCGGTTGAGGTTGGGTGTAAAATCTACTCGCCATTCGATAGCATCCTTTCCAAGAAGTGCTCATTCTCCATCGATATCGTCGAATATGAATAGCCACAGTAGACATATTAAGAGCATACATTTGCTGTAGAAAGAAAAGTAATACCCGATTATCGGAAATCTTGTATTGGGCATATGAAGCTTTTGAATAGAGTAAAAAAGAAAATAGCAGACGTAGATGAACTTTTGGGAATGTAACTTAGTTTTTTTTTACAACCAAGAAGAGTCCGGGGTAAGAAGCTTACAAGTTCATACGACTTGCCTTAATACATATTCGTGAGGTAGATCTTTATAAAGCGAGTCGAATATAGACGAGATTAAAATGGACTTTTCATGATTTAAGAATAGATAGACCGTCCGAACCACATTCCATAATTTCAAGAAGCCTATCTATTTACGCATACAGAGCCATGGCTGAAGATCCCAACCATGAGGGCATTGAATCGCCACTCGATACTGAAATCGAGCCCCTAAAAGCAACTACTCTTGAGATTCTGGGAGACCAAGTTACTCGGAATGTCTCAATAGTATCCAAATATTTGCTGCAGAACGATCTTCCACAACCCTCATTTGAACGAGATGCCCCTTTGAAATTCATACCACCAAAGTCGCCTGAATCAATTCAACAAGCCCGTCAAGATTTGATGGAAGCTTCGATAAAACTATTTCAACTAGCAAGTGGGCCAAGTGAATACATACCCAACCTTGCCCTGGGTGTAAGTCGTTCCATTCCCGCATTGGCCATCAAAACCAACTGACGAACAATGCAGTACCATTACTTAGCTTGCCTTCGATGGTTAGCTCATTTCAAAATATTTAACAAGGTCCCTCTTGAAGGGAGCATTAGCTATGCTGAACTAGCAAAATCTGCCTCTGTGTCTGAAGTCCATCTCAAGTCAATATCGCGCATGGCCATGACCAATAATCTCTTCCACGAGCCTGGGCCCAACCGAATTGCTCATACGGCTACATCTGGTATGTTCGCTACCAATCCTACTATGCATGACTGGGCGGTGTTCATGACTGAACGATCTGCCTTTTGTGCTTCGAAAATGCTGGAGGCATCAATCAAATGGCCCCAAAGTCTGGCAAAAAACCACACGGGTTTTAATATTGCTCAAGACACGGAGCATACATTTTTTGATTGGCTGGATAAAAATCCGAATGAAAGCGAGAGGTTTGTGCAATATATGAAGATGGTCAGATCGTCTGAAGGTCTGGGGATTCATCATTTGACTAGTGGGTATGATTGGGCGAGTTTGGGCGCAGGAACTGTTGTTGATGTACGCATATACAATCCTTCAGTCCCAGTTCCTTTTTATATAATCCTTTCCTGATACTAATATTTCTGGTCCCAGGTCGGGGGATCTTCAGGAAGTGTGAGTATAGAACTTGCCAAAAACTTCCCACTCCTGAAGTTCGTCGTTCAAGATTTGCCTCAAAACGTCGAATCCGGGCCAGCATCCTTACTCAAAGACTTCCCGTCTCTGGTGGAGCGCATTACTTTCCAGGGCCATGATTTCTTTGAGGAGCAGAAAGTAAGAGATGCTGACGCGTACCTTCTACGCATGATTCTTCACGACTGGCAGCCCGGAGATTGCGTGAAGATATTACGCAGAGTTTTGCCGGCTATGAAGGAATCATCAAGAATAATCATCATGGACGTTGTGCTACCTAAGCCAGGAAGTGTCTCCGTCGTACATGAAAGTCTGTTGAGGGCGAGAGAAATGACGATGCTGCAGAGCTTCAATAGCACGGAAAGAGACATCGATGATTGGCATACACTCCTAAAAGGTACAAACGAAAGGCTGAAAATATTGAATGTCGTGCAACCGATAGGCAGTTGGATGGCTGTTTTGGAAGTCGGCTTGGAATCCTTGTAATGATTACCGGAGAGTATCACTCAGATTCTCTTTCCTTTTCTAGTGTTGTTTTACAGATAAATCTATAGGTACACGTTACTTTAGTTCATATGAATCTTACTAGGGTAAACATTATAGTAGTAATAACATAGGAAAACTTATTAATCAATCAATCTATTAACTAACATTATCCCTTAACAAACCATACTTTGGCTCCCAAACTCACTCGAAAGGCGACCCTCTTCTCGCTTGCAAGTTTCATCAGTAGCTCTTTCATGAATGGTTCAAAAATTTCATCAACAATGTCCCTTGGCAGTTCCCCGAATACCTCAGATACTAGATCCCTAGGAGATGCCCCCGAACTACCAGGGTTGCGTTTCTGAATGGCCTTAAGACCGGCTATTATCTGGCGTTCACGACGCTGCTTTCGTCCAATCTCGGTTTGCATGAGCAGTTTCAAGCCACATATCATCTCTCCATGGCCCGGGTATCCGACTTGACACTTTTGATCTTGCATGATATATAGACTTTTCATGTAAACAGCCAAGTCTTCAACGGCAGTGGTGCCGTGACCGAGAATATTGTCCCCGGTGAAAAGAGCATTGTCTTCCTCTAATACAAAACACACATGATCGACAGAATGACCGGGAGCAAACACGCAACGGATTGTTGCGCCCTCGGTTTGAAATATTTGGTTATCTGAAATTGGATTCTGACCAGCATCGGGCTTGTTTTTGTAGATTGATCCCTCAATGTTAGGGTATAGCCTGATCAGGTCAGGGACGCCTCCGGTGTGATCGCCATGCCAGTGAGTCAAGAGCACCTTATCAAGCGTTATTCTGTGTTTGGTAAGTGTTGATGAAACCCAATTCGCCCATTGGGGCATTCCTTCACCAGTATCGATCAGAATTCGTTCGTTTCCAGTGCCGACGATGTACGTGCTGGTCCCCTGAAGTTGCATCTAGGGTGTATTAGTATAGTTCCGGCATTTTTATTCATCATGACATCCAATGGACACAAAAGAAAATAAGACAGATGGCATACATACGGGTCCTGGATTGTCTCCCAACACGCGAATGACTCGAGCAGACAATTGCTTCACACTAGGCAGCTCTGGCAATGAAGCTTGCTGGGCATTGAGGTAGTCTTCAAATGCAAAGAGGTTGACATTCTTGTTGATTGAGCGGGATAGTACAGAGATTTCCTTCATTTCTAAGCTCTTGCAAGACTTTGAGAATTAATTAATCAGTCCAGATTTGCTAAAACATAGGGAGATCAATGTGGCTTGAGGTTAGGGTTAGACGCCATTGAAAGAGAAGATCTAGATGGCCAAATTACGGTCTACGGTAACCCACCAATGGAAAGGTTTAATAAAGTAGTAATCAAACCGTTGTCCCAATCTAGATATATCTCAACAATGGCTCAGTTGATGCCGATGACCCTGTGTCACGTCCGGGGCGTACGAGTGAATATTTTCCTCTTCGGTACCTACCTACCTATCCAATACATAACCTAAAATGCATGGGCAGGTAGAAAGGGGTCTCCGGAAAGATTTAATCCGCTGGCCCGATAACGGCAAGGCAGCATACACGAACCATATGCATTCTCAAATTGCCCTGAGTTACATTGCAAGGTTTCTCCTCTTCTAAAGTTGCGTATGCATACAGACCTGCATATAGAACCATCCCAGTTCCAATATTGTGGCTTGCACACTTTCTCAGACATGATTTATAGATGGCTCTAGGGGCTCGCTTACACGCTATCTTGTACACTATCTAGCTTATACGCGGGCTCGCAGCTCATACGGTGGCTCGTAAACCGGCACACTAGCCAGCATGCTAGCTCAGTGACTGTAGGGCTTATTGATGCTAACTTATACGCTCTAGACTTACCTTAAATCTTACTTATACGCTGGCTGGAGCGCTAGTTAGTATGCTACCTTATGCTCTAATGCTAGAATTACATATAGCTATCCGCTGATGGATGACAATGTATCGACTAAAATTTTGGCATATATCACAGACTACATATCATCCAGCGGATCTGGAATATGGGTAAATACATCCCAGTCCTGTAGCTCGTGCTCACGCGCCCATTCCTGGATAGCGTCAAAGTCGCGACATGTATGCAGTGTAGTCAGCTGGCCTAAAGCACGCTGCCTTTCTTCGTCCCACTCCCAATTGAGAGGCGAGATGTCTGAGGAACACATGAAGCTCTGTCGCATGGAGTCAATGCAATGGTCCATGTGGTTCATATTTATGCTTTCCATGCTGACGCCGAGATCTTGGTACTCTGGCCCTTCTCCTGCCCAGAGCTTGAGTCGGATCATGTTCTACATAATTCATTACACCACTTGTCAATACACTCCGTGTGGATACACATGCAAACAGGTATGAGAGCTACTCACCAAGCAATGGAGCTGGTGGAATACATCGAGTTGTACCACGTATTCTCCGGGGAAATCGGGGATAGGCACAGTTTTATTCACCAACTTGGCCGCATCGCTCATGGGGATTCTACTGATACCGACTGATCATTTCGTTAATATCCAACATCCAACCCCATTTTATGATTGATTCCTGTGAGAGACTTACAGCTGTAAAGGTTCTCCCAGGCCGCGAAGTTCTCTGGAGTGGGAGGTCCCTGGTACTTCGTCAAGTTCGGAGCGATGCTGGGCGTGAAGGCAATATTCTTGTATCGAACCACCATTTCGGCCGGTGCTGTAAAAAGTATTAGAGTTATTGTTAGAGTTATCCAGACAGGAGCAACTGTAGTGATGAAAAACAAAAACAAACAGTAAACATGATCTGGTAGTGACCCATCGATACTCTGATATGGACAACAATCTTGCGTTGTTCGACCTTTCCAAAGAACGCCACTAATTGCCACCACCAGTACAGCTAGGAAAGCCCATTGAACAATAACCAGTCGCTGCTGCTTTTGATAACTCAATCGCAGAGCTGAAATAGTTGCGTAAGGGTCTTCTTCTGATTCAACGCTTTCTCCATCTTCCTCAGGTTTTTGTGCAACACTCTGGTACCTCGCCGAATGCATTTTAGGAGGTGAGAGAAGCAATAATTGAAGGAAGGAAGAAAATAAGGGCATTGGGTGGTAAATCAGATGTTATTTTGCTGTTGTCCGTAATCCAACAATCAAAACACTCAGATGCTGATGTTATTGGAGGGACAGGTATAGAGTGCCGAGCAGGAGCGCGGCTCATGTCTCCGGTTACATCGCGCCGCATGAGCCACACTACTACGGTTGTAATCGTGTACAGCGTCGTGAAATGGGGCCATGGAGATAATGATTTGACTATTTAAACCAACACCGTTCTGAACAGCATAGCATCTTATCAGGAAACGCGAAACGTGAAATGAGGAACAAACAACGAAGCCGTTAAGAGAAACCGGAGCCTGAACTTCCCTATGATTATCTAGACTGCATGAATTAAAAGTCACTAACAATTCCAAGCTCATCCCAGAGGAGGTAAACAATATAAGACATTATTAGCCCCCAACTTTAAATCTAAATTTCGGACCTTTTACCTTGATCTAGGAACGCGGGGAAAGCAATTACGCACGAACAAATGAAATTAACGGTGGAGAATCTAGCGTTGCAGAAAACGGTATACAGAGTAACTGTAGAAGATTTGCAAGATAACGACTCGTTGAGACTTGAACATGGATATCTCCGGAGTAGCTGTCGAACTAGGGAGGCTTCTCGCCGTCATCCACAATTGTAACTGTGCAAGGCTGATACGACATCAAATTCTTAGCACAAGTTTTTTTATTTGACCTATCAAAGCATCTGCTCTGGATTTGGCTGGTTAGGAGTTGGAGATTGTCAAATTTGAATTCCAAACAAGGTAAGCCAAGAGTCTTTTAGCCCTAAGATGGGGCAGATCCCAACCAGCAGGATGCGGCTACGACGAGACGAGTATAACTTCATTTTCATATTCACACGCTGATGCTCCGTACCCCGCATCATTATAGGTGTAGATCTCGGTACAGCGCGATGTCACTTGGATTTTGACAACCTGATAAGCTATAGATTATGTCTCAGCCTCGAGGTTACAGCTAGCTAGTGCTCCTTCACAGTACTCTACCAAGAGTGAGATAACGTAACGAGAAGCAACCCTTCTAAACGAGGTAGCTAGGTATAAATAGGTGCTTCATGCCAGAGGAATTTCCAGGCAAACCACAACAAACCTTCACTGTTCTTTCGAATACTCTAGGATTCCATTCAATTCATCATGAAGACCGTTTTCGCTACCATCCTTCTCCTGGCGGTGTCAGCGCTCGCTGCCCCAGCAGTTAACGTCGTATGTACACATCGTATCTCAACTTGGCTAGCTGACCTGCTGAATATGAACCTAGGAGGCGCGTGATGTCGAGGCTCGTGATGTTGACAGTACCGATTGTCTTTCCACTTACGCCTGGACCGATTGTATTTAGGAGTCCGATCTCAACCTCATTGCCGAATCATAATTCCAAAGGGTATGTCTTCATGTCTATGACCCTGATAGTACCAGGACGCTAAAGGCTAGTTCCCAATCAGGTCAAATGTCAATGAACCAAAGAGAGCTGTTGGCATAAGGAATCTGGCTTTGTTGTTTGAACTTGCTCATATATGCTGTCCCACGGAAGGGTTTTGGAAGGCCTGCTTGTTATTTTTTAGTCTGTTATTCTAGTGGCTAAAATTATAAATCCTAACCATCTAAAAAGACTTCTACTCTACTAGGTGTTGAATCTGTTGGATTACTAGGCCTACGCTAACCAGCGTATCCAGGGAGATCCAGTGAACTGCTATATAGATCTAGGGCTTCGCCGCCGCCGGCCCTAATCACATTCCCCATACAGCGCCTTTTATTTTTATATTTATCTATAGATAGTAATAAATTGCTGATATAGTATACTCATTTATTAATATATACCAGTAAGAAATTATATTATAAGATTGTTTGAATAGAGCCCAAATGACCTTTGTACTGCTTAAACGATAGTACATTAGTGAAAGAGTCATTGGAAATATTTAATCCACTGACTGATGTTATCAACACAACATGTATGAACTGCATATATCATGAAATGCCTTGACAGGCTGAGGTATGTTGCAAGGATTTCCTGTCTTCTGAGGTTGCTTATGCATGCAGGCTGCCTGCATGTAGAATAATAGAACCATCCCAGTTCTAAGATTGCACAAGGCCATTCTTTTGAATACAGCGTACAGGGATTACTCGGTCGTATTGCTGTCATTGGAAAAAATGTCCATAGAGGTAGCTATGGACTTTTTTGTATGTACACTGCATGTCGCACCGTCACTCCTAGGTACGGTGCTGGCTTGATCAACCTGATATCGATTTCGCTAAAACCCATTGATACCGGTTACATTAAGACCAAGTCTAGGCAGTTATGGTGTCGCATACCCTTTTAATTATAGGCTATTCAGTTCTGTACAAGCATCAGTTCGTATCTTCGGTATGCAGTGAAACATGTCACAGGTAAGTCTGATTCTTGCTTCTGCCTGGTCTTTGAAAGCACTCTGAAACCGGCGTCACTATGAACAACTAACTATAGATGATCATTGTGTTATGAAAACACGGCCTCGTCCTGACTTTGCAATATGTGGTTGCATTGGTAGATAGGGTTAGGGTTAGCTTGGCCCTAATCCACTGCCAATCCACCAAACCAATGTAGGACAAGAAGGAGAGAACAATCCGAAAAGACAGCAGTGAAGCGGCATTTCAAGGTTCAACAAGGGGAAAAAGGGAGAGAGAGGTATTTTGCATCTTTTCCAAAATCCACCTTTCAATCTCCAATATTGTCAGATAGATTTAGATCAATATATGGCTGGAATCTTTCCATGAGCTCTTCTACAGTAATTTCATCGGTTTGGAACAATTTGGACCAGATAGTTCTCCAGATAGAAGTAAAAAGAGAGGAATCTTCAGATTCAGTGACCGAGTTTGGAGGCAAGAGAATATCATCGATTCTGTGGATTATTCCATCTTGAACGATGATATCAGACTGCATCACGGGTATCACATCGTTGAGGATGATGGTACCTCTTTTTCCATTCTCGATTATGCTCGCCTTCACTTGCAGCGGCTTTATCATAGTTGGCATTTGCATCTAATCACAGGAAGTGAGTAACTGGCGTAGTTTGAGTAGAACATTAAGAGAGGAAGATAAGTACCTCCATGCCTGGCTCAATCTCACGAGTGACACCCGGTCCCCTTCCATTAGCCCTGAAATGAAAGTTCGTGAAGAGTGTTTGGTTTGCAATAACGTGATATTCCAACAAAGCCTTCAAGCATGGTTTTCCCCACGGACTAAAAAGGAATTGATTGACTTTCTTCCCAAGCTTCTTGAATGCCGCATCCGATGGAGCAAAGAATGTCTGTCCGTTGTGGGCCTCAGTGTCGTAAAGTATTGCTGCCAACTCGGTATCATCAAGTCCCTTTCGGAGAAGACTAAATTCAGGCGTGTTTCGTATGATATAGGCTGTTGAATTTGGCATCATCAGGATTCGATCGATATAGTGAACGTAGCCAGTTCTTGTTTTCTTGTACAAGTCAGTGTGTTGCACGGAGATCATCAAAGAAGGAAAAGTAAATACCACATCTGGCTCAATAATCCTCACTCTGTGATTCAACGTAAGGCTTGATTTAGAATATTGCGTGCTTATGAATTGTCCATAAGACTGGAATATATCCGCAAAGAGGTGAGTACCAACTGTATCATGGGCCTTCAAATAATCCTGGGAAAAGTTCCCTGCACCGTGATGATAAAACGCTAAAAACATGAAATGCAATGGTTCAGTGTACAATGGAAGGTTCTCATGAGCGAATGCCTCGTCAACGGGAGCAAAAAGAGTTGTTCCGGGAATTTTCTCCACCCTCGAAATGATATCAGGAGGCACATTGGATAGAACGTGTTGAAATCGAGAGAGCCGAGAATCATTGTGAACGACCTCATATAGCGAAGGCAGCGATGAATCGCTAGGAAAGGTATTGGTGCCTAACTCTGGATTTTCATGGCTAGCTGTAAGCTGTTCCTTTTCAACGCTGTTTGGCAGTATTCTAAAATAAATTTGGGCACAGAGTCCGAAAATTGCGACTGCAAATGCAGCGACAGAGAGCCCAAAAACCGCACTTATACGCTTCACCATTGTATAATCAATCTTTAGACTAATTTAACAACCTTTCCTGTGGGTGATTTGTTGAAATGAAGAATAAATCTCCCAAGCTAGCCGGGAAGTGGGAGCTCTCTCGGAATGGTGATATAAAACGCGCACAATTGGTATTGGCAGGTTACACCAAGTACCTAGGTAACCACAGAAAAGCGAGATCCGACATTTCATGACCTTTTTTACCACTTGTGCACCAGCGGTCAGATTTCTTCAGCTGGAATATTGCAAGTGCCTCTGTCAACATCAATCAAGCAAGGCAAGCTTCAAGTCTCCAAAAGCCCAACAGCGAGATGAAATACAACACAATGAAATCACTATGTCGGTGCATGGTGCTGGGGTCTTTTTTTCCTTTCGTGTCATGTAAATTAGTACGCGAAATTCTGACATTGACATGGGAAGAGGGCGCACCTAGTGGCCAGGAGCGCGATATGGTAAAAATGAACGGGCAGTTTCCCGGTCCTCAATTTCGCTGGGATGAGGACGATGACATCGAGGTAGGTGAATTTCAATTCTTGTCCTATTTACTCATACTATACATATCTCTTTTTGCTCATTCACTGTGCTTGTTGCCAGGTTCTAGTCCACAATGCGATGCCTTTTAACACTAGCATTCATTGGCACGGCATTGAGTAGGTGTCCTTCCTCCTGACGAACTTCGTCTTATATTCTCATCTCTCTTCCACAGACAATATGGCACTCCTTGGTCAGACGGAGCCACTGGGGTGACCCAGGCCCCTATTAAAGTCGGAGAGAGCTTCATTTATCGCTTCAAGGCTATACCATCTGGCACCCACTGGTAGGGTAGAGGTATAAAATCTTGATAGGTTGTGCTTGATACTAACTTCCGTTCCTAATAAACAGGTATCATGCCCATACTCGGACGACAATTCTTGATGGACTCTATGGTGGCATTTTTATTCGGTGAGCGGACTTGACTCAAGACACTCGGAGTATCAGACAAAAACATCGTCACTGAACCTTTCTTAGGCCAAAAGAGAATACTCCAGGACCATGGCGCATGATTTCTAGTAACCCCAGTGACATCGCTGCCATAGAAAAAGCCGTACGGAACCCGGAGCTTATCGTGGTTTCCGATTGGACTCAATTCAAGTCGTGGGAATATATGGAAGCCCAAGAAGCGTCTAATTTAAATCTATTGTAAGTATCCATCTGCGTGACATGAATATTTAGTGAATTAACAGGTTATTTCCTCCAGCTGCGTCGATAGCATCCTCGTAAATGGAAAAGGCAGTGTATATTGCCCGGGTGATGAATTTTTGAACGAACAGACCATGGACCTCATTAAATGGGCAATATATCCTCACCAGGTATCTGACAAAGGGTAAGTATCTTGGTCGCTACTACAGCGGTGATGCTAAAGTTATGCAGATGCCTTCCCTTCGTCATAAGCACCCAAACCAGCATGGCCTATTTGGTAGCTGCAAAGCCTGAGAATGTGCCTCTTCATCTACACAAAGGCTGCGTTTTTGGTCAAGGGGACCATGAAGTGATTGAAGTTGACCCATCAGCTGGGTGGGCCAGTCTCAGTTTTATCGGTGCTGTCTCTCTGAAAGCCGTTGCTTTCACTATCGATGAGCACCCTATGTGGGTTTATGAGGTGGATGGCCATTATATTGAGCCCCAGAAAGTTGATTTGGCAAAGCAATATACTGGCGAGAGGTACTCGATATTAATCAAACTCGACCAGCCTTCAAGAGACTACATTATCCGTGTGCCAGATGATGGAATTGGCCAGGTCATTTCTGGCTATGCCACACTGAGATACAAAGACCGGGAGCCTGACTTTCGTCAATCTCAAGGTGTTGTTAGTTACGGCGGTCAAAACATCACCCCAGTTACATGGTTGGACCGCGACCATTTACGCCCATACCCTAAGCTGGACTTATCGCTCCAGTCAGATAATACGTTTGTCTTTCGGATCTATAGATGGGATAATCTGGGCCATCATCACACTCTAAGTGGGACGGGGAAATGGGACGAAGACAGCACAGCCTACGATCCACTGCTACACAATCTATACTCAGACACCGCTCGCGACAAGAATATTGTATTCGTCACCAAGAACAATACCTGGAATGACCTTGTTGTTCAAGTTGGAAGTTTCCCCGACCTACCTCGCGATGCTCCTCACACCATTCACAAACACACGACCAAGATGTGGCAAATTGGGGCTGGGATGGGCATATGGAATTATTCTTCTACGGAAGAAGCCATTCAAACCCAGCCTGAAGCATTTAATTTTGATAACCCTAACTATCGCGATACCTTTGTGACGGGATTTGACGGACCTTCGTGGATTGTAATGAGATATCATTCAACCAATCCAGGGCCCTGGATGTTCCACTGCCATGTTGAAACACATTTAGCAGGGGGAATGGCCGCTACTATCTTGGATGGGATCGATGTCTGGCCAGAGATTCCGCCCGAATATGCAAATGGAAGAAACGGTATAAAGGATGCACAGCGAGTAGACTGGAATAGCTGGAAGCTTGCTGCTGAGGGTGGAGAAATTCTTGAAGCTGAAGTTGATGGCACTGCCCCTGGAAATGAAGGTAATACCATACATGGTCATGAAGATGAAAGTCCCTGGGAAGATTTCACCGACAAGCTCACAGAGTTTCTGCAAAATTGGTCCCCTCAGCATCAGGCTTAGGCTATATTTCCATGTATATCTTATCTGTTGGTCATACTTGGAAATCTACTAGTCCTAATAATATCTTCAGGTCACAGCTCAGAAGTTGATAGCTACCAGATATTGTGTACACCGCTCTTGTCAAAGTATTACTGCACGGAATACAAGCTAATTACAAGAAAGGTACTTTTTTCATCCAAGAGGAGCCACTTGAGGTACACAGAATGCTGTACTTTCCCGAATGTCTGTGCTCTCCAATATCTTATAACCCTATACTTTCTCATCTATGCCACTGCAGATTTCCCCAAGTTACTTAGATACCTATCAATAATTTACGAAGACACAGAAAGGTAGTTACGTGATTTAAGTGTATCACCGACTATTGAACAATTGTAGCGCCATTGAGCGACCAAGATACGACAGGTGTTAAGAATACTGACATTTTAGTTCGTCACAGTCGAATAATTAAACTTTTCAATCATCACGCGAGCACGGATAATTGGCAAAATACGAGTTGGACCTGACAGTGCCAATTATGTAGCGGACCGAGCGGTAGCCGAAGTGCAGGGACAGAAAAAAAGGTTCCTAATTAGGCAATTCTGTGCTACTCAAGTATGTGGGTTGCAAAGTACGGTGTATACGACTAACCAGGGCTTTGTTATCCATCTAGATTCTTGCCGCTCAATCTAATGTGTGCTACGTAATAGATGCATGTATCCATCACGGCTTTGTCTCCGAATAGGGTCATGTCTCTCCTCTCCCCCCCTCTCTCTAATATATATTGGGTTGTGTTTCGCTTCACTATTATTGAGAATGAAGTAACGTCGGGGTGTATTTAATTTTGTTCAACCAATTGGGAACATTCCGGAGCAAACGAGAAAAAAAAGTGAAGCGATAAGGGTGAATGGAGGCCAAGGGTTTTGAGCCAATATCGATACATGAACAGATTTGTGGCCAGATGCACTATACTAGAGGCTGTTCAAGGTTCAGGGCATCCTTATCTATTAAAATATTCATGGATTCCTCTTGAGTGCGAAAAATACCACCTAGATAATGTCCGAAGCGCGGACTTGCTTCCTTGATTAGAGATAGAATACATCCATTTATGTCGACATGGTACCAGGATACATACCTATATAGTACCTTGGAGTGACCACTGTGAACCAACAATAATCTAAGATACCTATCCCAACTGTAACTAATCATTTTTCCAAATTCCGAGAGTAGTGCTTCCCGTTCACCGTCATCATGGACAGTGGCCCCTCAAGTTCACCCTCATCCTTTGCAATGCTCGACGTGGAGAAACTCAACGTCTATCACTTCCCAAACGAGCACCCAACAGACGACGTCTCCAGAACTGTTCTCCTACTCCGCCGTCGCAGCAAGAACACAGACCATTTGTTTCTGCGACTCTTCCTAGAAGATGCAACGATCACTCTGCGGCAAGAATTTTGTCAATTACCCGAATATCTCAGGGCTACAGTCCCGCCTTTTGAGAATATACTGGATCTTGTTAATGTGCCTTCATTACGGAAGCTGCCCTTGGGCACGTTTATTGAGTCTCTTATGGTGCTTGTTGTGCAGTTAGGGCTTGTCATCGGGTGAGTCATGACCAGACAACCAACAGATGGAAATGACTAACAGTTCATTTATTAGATACTACGACGAGAACCCCTCGGAATATAAATTCTCGAAATCCCAATCATGCCTCACCGGAATCGGGCCTGGCCTTATGGTAGGCGCAGCGCTGGCTGTCTCGCCCCAGTTGTCAGGCCTGCCTGCAGCAGGAGCAGAGGTTATCCGCATGGCAGCTCGGCTGGAAATCCTGGCACGCGAAGTGGCAGATGACCTCGAAGCTGTTGAGCCTGGAGAGGCACCAGCGAGCTGGGCGATTCTTATCAACGGACTCGATGCTGAGACGGTGAAGAAGGAGATTGACACGTTCAACACTGAGAAAGTATGCCTTCACACAAACCCTGTCTGATTGCCTTTCGTTTTGACGCTGACTTATGGTAGCAAATTCCACCGCTGGCAAGGATATTTATAAGCTCGGAATCAGGACATAATATCGTCGTGAGCGGTCCTCCTTCCCATCTGCGCAACCTATTTCGCTTTTCCGAGAAACTCCGATACTCGCGCTTCTTTACAATGCCCATATACGGAGGCCCCTGCCATGCGCCTCACATATACAACGACAGCCATATCCAACGCGTCATCGGCACCATCAGACCTTCCGTGGCCAACCGGGTTATAAACCTGATTCCATTTATTTCCATGCGAACCGGACAGCCGTTTCATGCCGTGACTCCCCGGGAAATATTTGAATGTGTCCTTAGCGAGATCTTGACGGGCATTATTCGGTGGTCAAATGTGGTGAAATACGTTGTCGAACGCGTCCATTCTGTGTCTACGATTGAAGTGCAGCTACATACACTACATGATTATCATGCCACACACGAGCTTGTCGCTACGATGGAGTCAAACTGTCCTTCATGCGCTGTCAAGTCTTTCAGTCTGCAAGATTGGATCTCGGTGCCAGAACCTGACATTAATGCCAGGCCTATAGGCACTGCAGATTGTAAGATTGCCATTATAGGCATGTCATGTCGTTTCCCCGGTGGCGCAAACGATGCAGAGCTATACTGGGAGCTTCTTGCTGAAGGGCGCGACGTTCACAAAAAGATACCTCCAGACAGGTATGATGTTGATAGCCATACTGATCCTGCTGGTACCCGGAGAAACACCAGTTTGACCCCCTTTGGTTGCTTCATTGACGAACCGGGGCTTTTTGATGCCGGATTCTTCAATATGTCGCCTCGTGAAGCTGCGGGATGTGATCCTATGCACAGATTAGCACTAGTCACAGCTTATGAGGCCCTGGAGCAGTCTGGTTACGCCTATAACCGCACTCCATCGACAAATCAGCAGCGTGTTGCTACTTTTTACGGACAAGCAAGCGATGACTATCGAGAGGTTAATGCGGGACAAGAAGTCGATACATACTATATCCCAGGAGGTTGTCGTGCTTTCGCGCCGGGCCGAATCAATTACTTTTTCAAATTCTCAGGACCGAGCTTTGACTGTGACACTGCTTGCTCATCCAGTCTAGCCACGATCCAGATAGCGTGCACGTCGCTAGAGAACGGCGATAGTGACATGATTGTGGCCGGTGGTTTGAATGTGTTGACCAACTCTGATGGTTTCGCGGGTCTTAGTAGGGGTCATTTCCTATCCAAGACTGGGGGGTGTAAGACATGGGACGCGAATGCAGATGGATACTGTCGAGCAGATGGAGTTGGCTCAATCATCATGAAAAGATTGACTGATGCAGAGGCAGACAATGATAATATTCTCGGAATCATCTGTTCGTCAGCTACCAACCATTCCGCGAATGCGATTTCCATAACGCACCCACATGCACCAACACAGTCAGATCTGTATCGCCTCGTTTTAGGTCGAGCGGGCATCGATGCAGAGGATGTTGACTTTGTAGAATTTCACGGCACGGGCACTCAAGCCGGGGATGCAACTGAGATGGAATCAGTCACAGCCGTGTTTGCTCCTGCTCACCCACGGAGGAAAAGGCCGCTTGCTATTGGTGCCGTCAAAGGCAATGTCGGTCATGGCGAAGCAGCAGCAGGGATCATGGCCTTTATAAAGACTTTGCTGGTGTTCAAACACAGTCACATTCCACCACACGTTGGTGTGAAAACAGCACTCAACCCAGCCTTTCCCGATTTGGAAAAATTGAACATCAAAATTCCGTGGGAAGGGGTCACCTGGGAAAGATCACCTGATAGAAAGCGCTATGCCATTGTCAACAACTTCAGTGCTGCAGGAGGGAACACAACGCTCGTTGTCGAAGAACCACCCCTTCGCACCCCTCCTGACCCAGATACACGGGCTGCTCATGTGGTTGCTGTAACAGCAAAGAGCAAAAAGTCGTTCCGGAGCAATATCGAACGTCTCGTTGAATATATATCGAAACATCCAAATATATCACCGGCAAATTTGTCTTACACGACAACTGCCCGGCGCATGCACCACAACCACCGCATCGCGACGAGTGGCAGAACTCTGTCTCAAATTCAGGCTGAACTGCAGGCCCATTTACCATCAGCTGACACTCAGAGACCGATTCCAAGCACACCCCCTTCCATCACTTGTGTATTCTCCGGGCAAGGCACCATCCATTCGGGCATGGCAAGAGAGCTATTCGAGCAGCACTCTGGTTTCAGATCACAGATACTGCAGCTTGACGCTATGTGCAGACAGCATGGATTCCCATCCTTTATCCCGCTCATAACGGACCAGGAAAATAAGATGTTTGATCCTATCGTCAATCACTTGAATTTGGTTGCACTAGGAATTGCGCTCGTTCGACTACTGGATACTCTTGGTATTCGTCCAAGTGTGGTCATGGGAGCGAGTCTTGGAGAATACGCCGCCCTTTATGCCGCCGGTGTTTTGTCAGCAAGTGATGCGCTCCTTCTAGCCGGCCGAAGGGCAATCCTTTTGCAGGAGAAATGTGCAATGGACACGCACGCGATGTGTGCTATTCGAGGAACTGCGGATGAGATCTCAGAAATTGCTAACGGGGTGAATTATGGAATCGCATGCTTCAATGGCCGCCGTGAGACGTGCATCAGCAGCACAGTTGGTGAGATTGCTCGCATTCGTGGACACCTTGAAGCCGCCGGGTATCAATGCCATCAGCTCAACGTCCCATTCGCATTCCATTCTCCTCAAATGGACCCCATTCTAGATGACTTTGAACGCACCGCCAAGGCTGCAGTGTACAAACCTCCAACAGTGCCAGTCATATCATCACTTCTCGGAGATTGCGTCTTCGATGGCAAAACTATCAATGCCAACTATATGAGACGAGCCACGCGCGAGACGGTACAATTCATCCCTGCCGTGGACAAGGCATGGGAAGACGGAATCCTCGACTCCAAGACAATTCTGCTAGAAATCGGCCCTCAGCCAACATTTGTCCAGTTTATCAAGAATGCGATCGCCGAAATACCAACCATAGTCCCAACATGCCGACGCGGCGAAGACAACTTTGTAACTATGTCGGCGACTCTGAGCACTTTGTACAACTCCGGGATTGAAATCAACTGGAACGAATGGCACCGGCCTTTTGAAAATCAATTGAGGCTTCTAGATGACCTTCCGGCATATAGCTGGAACAATAAAAATTACTGGATTCAGTATGAGGGAGACTGGATGCTCAGTAAGAATCTGGCGCCCACTCAGAGTCTGGTGCCAACAGCAGTTCCATCAACTCTGCGCACTTCACTTGTCCACCAGGTGTTGGAAGAAGAAATCTCCGAAGAGGCAGGATACCTTGTAGTTCGGTCGGATCTGATGCAGCCCGAGTTCTTGGAGGCTGCAAATGGGCATCGTATGAATGGACATGGGGTTGTAACATCAGTACGTTGTTTTCTCTCTCTTTTTTTTCAGACAAAGGTCAAATACTAAAGTTGATGGAATAGTCTATCCATGCCGACGTTGGCTTTACAATTGGTAAACACCTCTGGTCGCGCATTCGACCAGGCAAAAAGTGTCCTGGCATGAAGATGAAGAATCTCCATGTGCTGCAAGGCCTAATTGTTCGCAAAAACAAGGCAGTACCCCAGCAAATTGAAATCGTTGCAACCGCAGACTTCAACGAGAAACTCGCCGTCAAACTACAGTGGTTCAACGTAGACCCGGAAACCGGTGATCTCGATGAAGGCTTTGCATCCGCAGAGATCGAGTATGGCGATAACGAGGCATGGCTAGCGGAATGGTCCAAACAGACTCATCTCATTACTTCTCGGATTCAAGTACTTAATCGACTAGCTGATGAAGGCGTTGCCAACCGACTTTCACGCGATCTGGCCTACACTTTGTTCGCCAATCTGGTTGATTATGCCGAACGTTATCGTGGCATGAGGCAGGTTGTGTTGAATGGCTTCGAGGCTGCAGCAAATGTCACTCTGACTACAGATTCTGGCGGAAGCTGGACCGTTGCACCTCATCATATTGACAGCGTCGCCCATCTGGCCGGCTTCATTCTCAACGGTGGCAACGCAGCTGACCCACGCAATAACTTCTTCGTCACCCCCGGTTGGAAGACCATGCGATTCGCCAAACCCCTTGTCGGCGGCGGACAATATCAGTCATATGTACGCATGGTGCCGCAGTCCGAGGCTGGGTTTTATGCAGGAGATGTCTATATTCTCCAAGATGGCGAGATAATTGGTCTGGTGGAAGAAATTCAATTCCGCACTTTCCCTCGATTGCTTCTAGCAAAGCTCTTCAGTCCGAGTGATCTGCACAAACCCATTAATCTCGCAAAGGCCTTCACAGCTGGCAAGCCTCGTGTTTCAAGGGCACGCCCTATGACTGGGGAGAAGAAGACGCAACCGGAATCCAGGTCTGAGACGGCCGTATCAGACACGCCACCCACGCCTCCATCTCCAACGCCAACCCCGGAGAAGGAACCTGCTAAGCACGTCCCAGCAGAACCTACCACAAAATGTGCATCCAGCCAGCCCGACGACAGTGTTCTAGCCCTCATCGCAGCCGAAACGTCCATGGATATCGCCGAACTGAACGACGAGACGGAGTTTGCCTCCATTGGCGTTGACTCGCTACTTTCGCTCGTTCTCGCAGAAAAGTTCCGCGATCAGCTGGGCTTCGACATAAAGAGTTCATTGTTCATAGAATGTGTCAGCATCGGTGGATTGAAGGGATGGTTGGCGGAGTATTGTTGATGCGTAGTCGTTGCTTTGTTGCTCGTTCTTTCCTTTGTTCGAACTTCCATAATGAGGGTAAAGATACCTTCGTATATACATTGATTAATAGTAATGAGAGATCCAACATGAAAGACAGAGTTGCTTCTTGACAAGCTGACTAGTGTTGTACGTTGGAAGCGAGGAGGTGTGGGCACAAAGGCAGATACGGCAGGAGTAGTCTATTTTTAGATCTCCATGTTTTCCTCAGGCCACCCACAAAATCACTCGAACCTACTACTACTACATCCTTTTCAGCTCTACTTCATAAAGATAGCTTTTGGTTGTCATTGGCAATTCATAAATACATCTCAGTTGACCCCTATCGTCAACATCATTGCAACGACCATATTTGTTTCTTTTGACCATCATCAATCTCCCAGCGAAGCTCAATATCCAACGCGCGAGAGCCTTCTTCCTTCTTCTGGTAGCCGATACTGCCTTTGATGACCTGTCCCTTCTTCAATGGAACGGCTCCTTTTTCTCCATGGTTCACCAGCAGGACAGTTTGCTGCCAGTGTGTCTCTGTCTCCTTGCCAAAGGGACCAGTGGTGAATGCCACTAATCCTTCCTTCTTCATTTCTGAGGGAAGGGATTCATTGTTGAACTTGAATGTTGGAGAAGGCATGAAGAATGTGTCAAACCATATGCTGAAACCGTCAAGCCCAGTAATATCTTGAGTGAGAGTCACCTCGAAATCTCTCAGGAATGTCAGCTCCTTGACAGTGATTGTATGCAGAGGGAGCGGTAGGAAGAGTGACGAAGTTCCAACAAGACTGTCAGAAGGAGAAGTGGTGACAATCGCCTCGTCGTAAATGTTCTCGAGCATGCTGGACATTTCAAAGCCGTAGACGGATTTCCAGAAAGTCACATGGGAGTCGACAAAGTCGTTATCCACGTAAGGGGCAATGCGCAAGGTTGTGTGTGAAGGAACCATGAGACCGCCTGGTTTCAAGTAATGGTCTCTGGCGTAGAGTACGGAGTCCAACATGGCCTCGAAAAGGAGTGCGTATCCCATCCATTCCGATACGATAATATCGACTTGAGGCACAGGCAAGCTGACTTCTTCGATCTTTCCACGAACACACCTGCAAATAAAGTAAGTTTGTGCTCTTCAATTTAAATATGAAGCGTGTGGTACATACGTTATAACATCTGCGAAGCCATTCTTGTAAATATTCTCGCGAGCCTTTTGGATGACGTTCGAGTTGTCGACGGCGATAACCTGTTTTGCTCCCGCTTTCGCGCAGAACATGGACAAAATTCCAGTGCCGCATCCTACATCGAGGACGACCTTGTCCTTGAAAAGGCCCTTGTTGTCATAGATAAAGTCGCGGTAGGCATCGGTGCGCACTGTGTCCTTAAGCATGGTCTCGTGGATTGCTATACCATCAATCAGTACTTCTGCATATATACATAATGAGTCGAATCAACATACCATTGAAAGAGTACGAAGTGAAATAGTTATCGTCCTCTTGTTCAATCTTTCCCTTTTCTCCACGGACACCGGACCCGGCCAGCTTCTTGTCATCAATCGACTCATCGGCCTTTTGTAGTTGTTCACCCATTGACTGCTGCACAGCCAGTCTGTATTCTGAGAATTGCTGTCTAAGACTTTCCAACTCTTCCTGAAGTTCCAAGATGCGTTTTTCGCCGTTTTGTTCCGCTTTGCCGCCGTCTTCCGTTTCGTCGGCCAGGTCGTCTAAGCTGTAGAGCAGGGCGTCGTCGTCAAGAACCGGTTTGAGATAGGCCTCGTCTGCGAATAGATCTTTGGTGCTAACATCGGGGGTTTTATTGCCGTTATTAACCTCGGTTCGTAGGTAGTTGACTAGTCGGATAGTATCTAGAAAGTCCAGGTCTGATAGGTGTTAGCAGTCTCTTCATGAAGACAATAAAGAGAGAAAAAAAGGTTAAAAAGACTCAGTGCAACTGCAATGGAAGTACACGCGATAATGAAAACACACCGAGATCTTTCTGCACCTTCACTAGGTCAAAGTTGTACCTTTCCTTGGTATCTTTCAACAGAGCGCGGACATTTGGGTAAACATCTGCACTGAACAGTCCCACGACAGATTGAGTCTCCTCCTCCTCGGGCTCAACGTCCTCCCAGCCCTCATCCTCACGATCGAGGTTCAAACTGTCAGATGAGTCGCTATCGGAATAGTCATCGTCCGCCGGGCGGCGGGCTTCTCCCAAAGAGGCCGACATATTGTTTTCTGCGATAATAGATTGCACAGCGAAAATTGCAGAACTTCAGAACAAAATGTGACAACGAAAAGAAAAAAAAATCGATTCCCATAGCCCATTGGCCCACAATCGATAGGACACGGCCCCGCTACGACCCCTGCCAAAATCATGCTCAGTGCCTAGCAACAAGCGACCCCGCCACGCTCACCGCCTGCGAGCTTGTTGTCAAACTGCCCGTTACGGACTCAGGCCTTCGCTCCCCACGTTTCATCTAGGGCCAATTCGGTGTTTGTTGATCTTATCGCCCCTTTTCTTCGAGCCTCCTCAAGCCTCTCCTTTGTCGTGCCTTAGATCTCTCTTCTCGATACTGCTTCATCTCTGAATATCTCTACCATCTACTCTCGCCGCCATGGCTTTCCTCTTCGGTCGCAACACCAGGCCGCGGTCGCCGTCAGATCTGGCAAAGGCTACCAGAGATCTCCTATCGAAATTATGGGAATTGCCAGAGTCACCCAAGGTGTGTAACGAGAATGACCGACTTGTTGCTGCGGAATGACTAATTAGTGAAAATATAGCTAGAGGACGACATTTCGAAACAACTTGCTCAGATGAAACTTATTACACAAGGGACTCCCGGTAAGTCGGCAGGCATGACCTCTAGCGAAACTTTCGTAATGCTGATCCTTTGAAGAAATGGATAGTGCTCCTGCCCTCGTTCGGTCCTTGTTTGATTCGGTAATACGCGAAGATCTTCTATTCGAATTGGCCCACGGAATTCGACGGCTACCCTTTGAAGCGCGCAAAGACACGCAGACAATCGTCACACATATTCTACGTTACAAACCGACCAGTGGACCTGGAGACCCACCGGCGATTGACTACATTGTACACCAGCGTCCGGAGGTTATCATTGAGCTTTGCAGGGGCTTTGACGATCCCCAGAGTGCCTTGTCATGTGCCTCAATTCTCAAGGAGGCTGTAAAATTCGATGTTATTGCAGCTCTCATCCTCTATGACCAGTCAAATGAACACGAACCGGCTGTCCGGCTGAACGATATCAACGCCGAGCAACCTCAGACGGGCAACGGCATTTTCTGGAAGTTCTTTGACTTGATTGACAGGGGTAGCTTTGAAGTAAGCGCTGATGCGTTCACCATTTTCAGGGTAGGATCTCTTTTCTTTTCTTTTTCTTTGTTTCCCGGGGGATAGCGAGCTAACCGCGAACAACATAGGATCTTTTGACGCGCCACAAAACATTGGTGGCCACCTATTTATCCGCCAATTATGGCCTCTTCTTCAGCAAATATCACCAAATTCTCGTTCAATCAGACTCATACGTGACAAAACGACAAAGCATCAAATTGCTGGGCGAGATTCTTCTTGACCGTACCAATTATAATGTCATGACGGCATATGTGGACAGCGGCGACCACCTCAAAGCCTGCATGAACCTCCTTCGAGATGACCGAAAAATGGTCCAGTATGAGGGGTTCCATGTGTTTAAGGTATTCAACACTAGTTTTATATCGTCCTTTATTGTGTACGATAATTTGACTGACACGTGCGATGACGCGTAGGTTTTTGTCGCCAATCCCAATAAATCCGTGGCCGTGCAGAGAATACTTATAAACAACCGGGATCGACTACTCAAGTTCTTACCAAAATTCCTCGAAGACCGCACTGATGACGACCAATTTACTGATGAAAAGGCCTTTCTTGTCCGCCAGATTGAAATTCTCCCCAGTGAGCCAATTGAACCCAGCCATGTGTCCGCATCACGCCCCGTGAATGCAGCAGCATGAGCAACACGATATGAGGCCATTGTCCATGTATAGCTGCACGAGTGGGTCATTGGCCCGAATTACTTCACGATTGACGATTTAAGATAGCTGTCCTTCAGCAGGCTGCGTGTCTTTGTTTTGCATTGTTCTTCTTATGTCCTAGTGTGCTGGCGTTTAGGGCTGTTCATTGTCTCAAACATTCATTGGCGTTATTCCCCATTTGTCACATTGTCATCATAACAGATGCTTTCTCGGATGTAAAGAAGCTAGCTTTCCTTGTTGAAGATATATAAAGGATTGGATTATTTGTCTCAAGTCTCGACTACGTACCGTCCTGTGGAGATCGAGAGTGGAGCTGATCTGAAATATTCCGTCCGTAGTCGAACTTTAGCAGGCGCCGTCTACGCCGGGTTTCTCCTCCGCGGCAGGAAGTTTGTTCCTGTCAGGTTGCTATGGAGAGTACCATGGCTGGCTAGAGCATATCGAAAAAAGAGAGACGCAGTTTGCTTTGGATACAGCTGCTCGCTGAGTGACTGGAGGTGGCCACTGCGTTGCTTATTTTGTTATTTTTGGAGATCAACGCCAAAGCCATGCCGCAAACCGTTAGCGGCCGTCGGCGCAACCGCCGAGTTGGGTCTCTGAAAATGCCCGATGTCCATTGAAGAAGCTGATCGCGACAGCCAGCAAGCAGGGAAGACTGGCAGAGATGGGGTCCAGTGCCAATAATAGTTGTGATGACGACGAGCATGATGAGAGCAGAGCTGGAGTACGTACCGCTGACACTATATCCCACACACAGCTGACGAACACCTGATCTGATTGGCCCCTGCTGCACAGTGGGGCCACGGCTTGGCAGTCGCCCCTTTCAACGAGAAAGAACCACCTCTGGTTGTGTCTTAAACCTTCCTCTCTTTTTTTTTTGTTTCGCTCACTCGCTCGCTGTTTATACGTCCTCCCTGCTGGCGCATTTGTCGTCACGTACGCGTCGGATTGCTACGGTCCCTCGGTGAGCGTCTCCATAATCTCCAGCTGTCGTTCAATGCCAGGTATCGGGCTTTATTTCGTCGCAATTGCTGCCGGGGTCTCGAGACCAGCCGAATATCCATATTTGCGCTTTGACAATTGAACGTAAACTCGCTCTCCGCGTTGGATTTTGCGACTTGCTTTTTTTGTATACGGTCTCCTTGAGCTTGGACACTATATCAAGTGGAACCCAGATGGTACTTGCGTACCCCTCAACTTGCGCATTCAACCTTTTGGGTATATAGTCCTTCGCTGGCCATTGCGAACCAGTATTCCAGTCAGGCAGACCATGCCCAGCAGCTACTTCTCGTGAAGTGTATACAAAATGCCGGAGCCAGTCTCCTCGATTCCCGCGATAGCATTCGATGACACCGTCGCATCCACCGCACCCCTTCCTGTCAAGAGCCTGTCCTCTGATCCTACCGAGACAAACCCGAATGGTAACGACATCCAGTTTGACAATGCCGTGCCGAATTTAGATCTGAGTGGCGACTCGACAAATCTGGTTAATGGCCATGAACAAGCCTCGTTACAGTCAGACCCCAACAACAAACCCATTAGTGCAGTAGAGCAGCGGAGTATAAGGTCGCCTACGAGTATCCCGAGTATCAGAGTAGACGATGCGTCTTCGCGACCCACCTCTCGATGGTCTGAACGGAGATGGGGAGGTCTCCGAGGTCGCAAATCAACCGAATCAATGCGACCGCGAACCTCGCAAGCAGCCGGAAGCTCAGAGGAGGCTTCTTTCCAAGGCATCACCATGAACATTCCGACTACCGACTTTCAAGATTTGACTCTCGATTCTATGGAGTTCTCCAAACGCGGCAGCTTAATGAAGGAAAAGAACCCACCGTCGCCTACGTCTCTTTCTGCTACGGATTCTACTATCACCTCGTCGCCCCGTAAACGAAACTCGAATATGTTGCGCGTCAGGCAGTCTACGATCACCTCGCGAGCTGTTTCGGCGGATGAAGACATGCTGTCGCGTCGTGTCAGGTTGATGTACGAGAAAGGCGAGGATAATGTGACTGATGCCGAGATTAGCAGATCAATTGCAGAAGAAAATGGAATTTTATGGGAAGAGCCAACTCCCGTCGAGGGCAGTGCAGACCAATTTCCGGGCCAGAATGGATCCGCTACGGACATCAAAAGTATCGCTTCAGCATACACCAACAGCTCTATCAGACGGGAATCAAAGGAACTTTCTGGAGGAATTGAGGATTGGCAGAATGTCGACGCGGCCGACGTTGACAGATACGGATTTATCGTGCATCGGGCTAAAAATGGCGATTCTGCGGAGCCACAAGCAATCCAGCGAGTTTCGACTAGGCTACTTCTTGCGTCTGAATCGCCTCGACGGAAAAATACATTCAGAAAGTCTCTCGTCAACGCACGAAGCAGCAGTCGGTCACTGGCCAGTAAATCACCGACGCGTGACCGCAAAGCGTCTGATGCTTCGAATCGCCCAAGTTCGTCTCAAAGTGCATACAGTCCGTCATTGAAAAGATCGCCATCCAAGTTCCGTTACGCAACCAATCGACTCCCACACAATAAAGACCGTCGAGTTAGAGACGAGGCAGGAGATATGCTGACACTGCCATTTGAGGTTCCTGAGACCGCGGAGGATACCCAGTTATCATCGGCCATGAAGAAGAAAGAATGGGAACGCGAGGATAAGTGGATGAAGATGGCAAAGCCTACGAAAAGGACGCATGACGGAAGTGGAATGACGTTTGAATTCGACACTAGCAGCTCAAAACTAATAGAGCGAACATGGAAAGGAATTCCAGATAGTTGGAGAGCCACGGCATGGTATGCCTTTTTGGAGTCCAGCGCCAAAAGAAAAGATGGCAGTCCGTCGGCTCCAGAGCTGATCCAAGCATTCCATGAGTATCAAGATATCTCTTCCCCGGACGATGTTCAAATTGACATTGATGTGCCACGTACTATCAATAGTCACATCATGTTCCGTCGGCGGTATCGCGGTGGGCAGAGGTTACTCTTCCGGGTATTGCATGCCATGTCATTGTATTTTCCAGACACTGGATATGTGCAGGGTATGGCGGCACTCGCGGCTACACTTTTGGCTTACTACGACGAGGAACATGCGTTTGTCATGCTAGCTCGGCTTTGGATGTTGCGAGGGTTGGAACACCTTTACAAAGAAGGGTTTTCTGGCTTGATGGAAGCTCTAGGTGACTTTGAGAAGGAATGGCTAGGTAATGGTGAAGTAGCTGGCAAGTTGGTAGGTCTCACCTTTCTACAAGAATTTTTTTTTTCCAGGCACTAACGACTACAGAATGAACTGGGTATCCCACCCACATCATACGGCACACGCTGGTACCTGACACTATTCAACTATTCCATACCTTTCCCGGCCCAACTACGTGTCTGGGATGTGTTCATGCTTCTCGGAGATGCCGAACCGCCTTCGAAATCAAGTGCCAACGGCACCCACGCTTCCAAATCCCATCCTGAAGAACCAACCAGCTCCTTTGGTCAAGGACTAAATGTTTTGCACGCCACATCTGCAGCACTGATCGACGGAATGCGCGAGATTGTTCTCGAGTCTGACTTTGAGAATGCCATGAAAGTGCTGACTAGCTGGATACCCATCAAAGACATTGAGCTCTTTATGCGGGTTGCCAGGGCGGAATACAAGGTCCATTACCATCGCAAGAGGGGGGGCTAATTCCATTTTCCTATTTCCTATTGTTTTGATACCGATACCAACGAGAGACGGTCGATACTCACCGATCATTACTTTTTTTCGTTTTTGTTCATGTCCTCTCATTTTTTTGTTTTGTTTTCCTTTTTGGGACCTTACTTTTCACTCTTCGTCCCCATTTATATCGCACTACGTACTACTGCGTCTAATGTGACCCGCTGAATTGATACCCCCTTACTTTCGACTTTCGGATCATGTATGAACGAACATGTTCGGCCTATGATTGATAGGTCTTTTGTACTTGTCGCCTTGGAGATGGTCGTGTTGTCAATTGGATTGCTTGTGACCTTCTACAGGCGACTACATTGTTATGATCTGGCATCTCGTTTTATATATACGTATATAGAGGAGAGTTGTATAACCAATATTAATTAATGTTTATTATGGCTTGGCTTTTGAACTTTCCACTTGTGTAACACTGTGTAGACAAAGTGCTTAGAGCATTGCATAAAGGTATGCTTGAAGGTGAAAAGGAGATATTGAGCAGTGCACAGTTAGGTAGTATCCGAATCCTATGTATTGATTTATTACCATTAATAATATCGCACCAAACTAAACAACAAAAGAATCAAAGAATGGACAGCCAGTCATCTTCAACCAACCCCCAACTACCTCAAAGCTTAGTAACCTTCAACTGCACACCATCCCTCGGCCTCAACACCAACCTCCACATCTTCAACTCCTCCGGATCCTGCACCGACTCATCGCGCGCAAACGTAAACTGACTCAACAACACACACAGCAAGATCTTCATCTCCGTCTCCGCGAACTTCTTCCCGATACAACCCCGCGGACCCTGCAGGAACGTCATGAATGCATTCGTCGTGTAAGACTCGGGCAGATTGTCCCAGCGATCAGGATCGAATTCATCGGCCGTCGGACCCCAGTATTCTGGCAGACGGTTGATAGCGTTGGCATAGACAAGCACAGTCGTGCCCTTGGGCACAATCCAGTCGCCTAGTTTGTCGTCATCTGAGAGTTCGCGGACAGTCATTGGGATGGGCGGGATGTAGCGCAGTGATTCACGGCAGACATTATCCAGATAGGGCAGATGGTCCGGGTCTACAGTTGACGTATCCACGTTTTCGCGTGTGTCGGCGTCAAACAAAAATGGGAAGTGTTGGCGGACTTCCTCGCGGAGTTTGGTCTGCACGTCAATGTGTTTGGAGAGCAGATGCAGGGTCCATGTTACGCCGGTGGCGGTGGTGTCGTGTCCGGCGCCGAGGAAGGTCATTACCTGGTCACGCATGGTTTCGAAGCTGAGGCCTGCTTCGCCGGCGGCTTGGAGTTTGAGGTTGTCGCGGACCAACAGGGAAAGGATGTCTTTGTCGGCCGGGTTGGCGGAGGATTGCTTTTCTTTGATGATTTTGGTTGCGGATCCGAGGATGATGCCGCGGGAGGCTTCCATGTCACGGTTCATCTTGGCGGGGATGTATTTTGTGAGTGGGAAGAGGGTCTGGAGACCGTGCATGAGGCGGGAGAGGGCGTCAAAGACAAAGACTTTGCGGTAGGCTTCTCGCAGGGGTGTGTCGGGGTTTTCGAGAGAGTTGATATTGGTGCCAAAGCCGGCTTCGCTGATAATGTCCAATGTTGTGCGGTTGAGCCATTCGAGTACTTCAAAAGTGCCCGTCTGTTTGTCCTTAGACAGCTGGATTTCGTCATTCCAGAGCTTGGCCATGAGGAAGGACTTGCGCCAGAAGATGGGTGCAAGCGTGCGGATGGAGCCAATGGAGAAGCCCGGGGTCAGTGCCTTGCGCTGATGGACGTGCGAAGTGCCCTCAGCCAGAAGAATGCCCTCGCCCAGGATACGGGTCATCCATTTCCGTGCGCCGACAGGTTTGGGGTAGTTGTATGGATTTTTGATGGTCATTTGCTTCAGTGCATCATCATCCGCAATTGACAGACGTTCTGTGCCTAGTGGGAAGAAATAACGGACAATGGGACCGTATTTTTTGTGCCATCCACGTTGGCACACGCCTACTTCGTTGTCGATGATTTCAAACATCTGCCCATAGAGAGGGTTACCGGGGACGGTGGGCACATGGCGAAGCGGAGAGACGTAGTATGGGTATATCCACGACCAGTAAATCACATAACTTGGAAGCACAATAGAATACAACAGGGCAAGTGCGGAAGCAGTGGTGACCGAGGAGACTTTTGAAATTAGGCCAGCCGCGATGGTAGATGTGAGCATCAGCGGCATGAAGCGTGGCTTGAAGGGAGCCATGTTGGCGGGTTTGGCCGTCGCCATCTTCAACAAGAAAGAATGACAAAAAGAAGGCAATGCGTGAATGAGTACAGGTGACAGACCCAGACCTGCGTCTACATTGAAGGGGGCAGCAGAGTTGCTAGATATAATCGATTCTTTCCGTTTATGCTGCAGCCTTTGGACCTCGCTACTATCACATGGGCGGCGCAAAAAGGGGGAATCTCCTGCATGGGTGTTTTCTGTATCTGGACCTTCCTTCCTATCCATACCGAGAAGTCTCTTTTTGGGGCCCTGGAATTGGTGGTAGGACCTCGCTTGGGCTGGATATCAGAAGAACCGTCACATTCGACTAGGATCCAGCAGTCATCTCTGGAAATACGAGTCAGACGTAAGGTAGCGGTGCATGTGGAACACTGCAAGCCCTTTAAAGACACAGGGATGCATCGATGACGTATCCTCTTTGCTGTAAACCTGGACATTTCAGGTCCTTGGCTGGTTAGGCTTGGTCTTGGGGCCAATGGTCGCTATACTTCTGGGCGTTGAGGCTAAATCACACTGATCTCGTGTATGTACTGTATTGTAATCTCTAGGTGATACGTAATCATTACACAGTGTTACTCGGTAATATAACAGACTAATTCATTTAAGGTTCCAGATCCGCCCCACTGATGGCCTGCCATATCGGGAGATCTCCACGCTGACATTTCTCTCCATTGGCTGGTCACGCGATAAGGTAGGCAGGCTAAAGCCTCAGCCCTAGCGCATACTATCGCCTATTGAGTTCTGAGTCCCGACTGATCGGTGAATAAGCGAATATCGGCTTTTGTTCCTTCAGCTGGCTGGCTAGTGCGGGCATCCTTGCATCGATTTCTGCGAGTGGCGATAAGGATAGCGTATGTATATGCAACACGAAAGTAGAAAAGGGCTCATGCCAAGTGTCGCTTCTGTGTACAAATGTCGCTCGAAAGGGAAGATAACATCAAAACAATGGGCAATTCCAGCCAATGACGGGTCCCAGGATATGACGCCGTGTCACTGTGGCCCAAACAGGAAAGTGCGATGGCGGCAAGCAGTTGCCCTGAAGGGTGCCGTCCTCCTTCCCCGTGTATTACTCCGAGTCGCGACTTCCCATCCTGCATGTCTGCTGCATGGAGCCCTTCTACTATCGACTGCAATCTTCCCTCTTCCTCCTCTTCTCTCTCCTCCTACAACACCCGTCATGGGCTTCACCTCCTCTCTCACCTCCTATTTCTTCCTCGTATCGCTCGTCCCGCAATAGCACGCCCCTCTAGTCCTGCTGCCAAGCCTTGCTGTGATTGCCTGCAAGGTTATTCCCATCGTACCACAGTCTGTGAGCCGCGCTAGCTGGCAGGCTGGATGCATCCACTGACAGACCGATAGCCAGGACAACGCTGCTCTCCAGATCTTCCACAGTGGGTCATCAAGGAATTCATTGCGGTAATTGCCACTCATCCCTCATCCCCTGTCTATTGGAGAGCTTGCCTATATATGTTATCACTGCTTGCCATCATGTTCCAGCTTGTCTCTGTTCTCACTGAGTGTCCCGTCTGGTTGTGATTTGTTTGAAGATTTCGGCTGACGGCTATCAGACCAGTAGGCAGAGGTCGTGCTGACTTTGATCGCTTCGGTGTACGATTCGACTTACCTCACCTTATTCTTCCTAATTATTATTATTTCGTTGCACATACTTCTTCGTCACCATGTCGGCGACAACAATCGATGCCTTGCTCGGCCCCGCCCTGCTCAAGACCTCGCCTTGGACTCTCTTCGACCAGGCATGGACCGCGGTCATGGGCTATTCGGCAGATGAATTTCATTTCGACCAGGCAACCACACCCATGAGTACCTTCAAGGAAACTGGTCTCATGATAGCTTTCTACTACCTTACAATCTACACCGGGTGGAGGTGGATGAAGAACCGCGAGGCTTTCAAACTGTCGACCTTGTTCAAGGCACACAACTTTATGTTGACTGCTGTCAGCGGCGCGTTGCTGGTTTTGTTTCTGGAGCAGCTTGTTCCCTCCCTCTGGAAGAATGGTCTCTACCAAAATATTTGCACCTCGGAGCACGGATGGACTGATCAGCTAGTCGTTCTGTACTACGTACGTGCTTCGGACTCCCGATGATGGCCATCTTGCTAATGAGTGAATAGTTGAACTACCTTACCAAATACGTCGAGCTGCTGGACACCGTCTTCCTTGTTCTCAAGAAAAAGCCATTGAGTAAGTAGCACCCGACTATCTTCAGCCTTCACCGTATCTAATCTTTGCAGCGTTCCTTCACACATATCACCATGGAGCTACCGCATTCTTGTGCTGGACGCAACTTGTAGGGAAGACTCCTGTGTCATGGGTTCCGATTGTACTCAATTTGACAGTCCATGTTGTCATGTACTGGTACTACTTCCAGAGCGCTCGGGGTATCCGTGTCACTTGGAAAGAATGGATTACCCGTCTGCAGATCATCCAATTCGTTCTCGATCTTGGTGAGTTGACCCTTTTTCTGCCACATGGTCTATGTTACTAATCTCGGTAGGATTCGTCTACTTTGCCACCTGGGACTGGCATGCCGATGAATGGGGACTGAACGGCTGGCACATTGGACGCTGCGAAGGCTCCCTATTTGCAGCAATCACTGGATGTGCCACCCTCAGTTCCTACCTCGTTCTTTTCATTTCCTTTTACCTTGCCACATACCGGAAGCCCTCTAGCCGAGGCCGCAAGGCCCTCGCAGCCAAGAAAGATGGTGTTGTCACTGCTACTGGACGCGCTGCCGAAACCCTCAAGTCAGCACGCAGCCGCTTTGGTCAGTCCAGCATTGACTCGGTCGAAGCTACCAAGGGCCAGTGGGCCGTCTCTCGGGATTAATTCCCCATAGGTTTCCCCTAGGAGAGACCTATCCATGGTCCCGAATTCCGTCAAGGGTCGAGCAGGTCAGGGTTTCCTATTGGTCCGCTCTTTTTAATTATTTCTCTCGTGCATAGAATTATTGCTGGACAGTCATTGTTTTGTGTTGGGCCGCTGTGGATGTCGTACTCAAACGCTAGTCTTAATCACACATTATTCCTCAAAAGATAATAATAATAAACTCATTCTTTAAACTTCTCCTCCTTCCATCCTTCTCTTTCGTAAGAATTTCCTGTATTGTCCTACATGATGAGAGATGCACATGTCAATGCACGTTCGTCGCCCAAGGAAGCGGTCTGCAGAACACCAGCTACAGTTCAGGCACGAACCGTTCACCGTCAACCTCGTATCATCTGCAAAGCCAAACTCGCAGCTGTGCTTACAAATATTCTCAATATACATAGACCTGGAATAAGTCAGCAGATCCACTGATAAGAGCTGAGGGTCTGCAGTAATCAAGTACACATGTCACATTCGCAGGCCTACCTACCTACCTTAGGTACTGGGTCAACAGTTTGACAGTATATGTATATGTGTATGTATATGTATATATATGCACAGATATAGCTACATAGCTAGGTATGTATCTAGGTCGTGTTCAAAGTCAATTACGAGTGGTCTCCATTGACGTACTTGCATTTGCATGGTTATGCCGTTCGCTGGCAAATTTATATATCTATCGGAGTACACGATTTTCAGGTATGAGTTGTTTTTTGGGCGCTGGACCTACATGATGAACTGATAATGCATATCCTACGCGTATCTATGCGTATTACGAACTAGGGTTGTAGGTACTTGCATGTTTATGTTGCTTGCTGGCAAAACTTTTATATATCGGAGCACGCGATCTTCAGGTATGAGTTATTTTCTGGGTTCTAGACCTACATAAAAAGCGAACTTCTGGTGCATATCCGACACGTACATATGCAGATTACGAAGTTGTGCTCCTGCTTGCGTATGCTCGTGGATGTTGGCAGATTACGTATACCTTGAATTTGGTTTTCGGATTTCCCAATTAGGTATGCCACCAGTGAACCAAGGTTGTCTAGGTACATATTCCATATGCAGCGGTTGATTTGTCCATATGTTAGATAATTGGGCATCTTGGCCCCAAAAAGGTGCAGGTGTGCCACTCTCTCGTGTCTTTTTAGGGTCGCTATTAGCATGCGTTGGTTTGCTAAAGCTGTGACACTTATCGGTGGAGTCTGCCATGGCATCTATCACCCATGCCTAGGTACGCGTGTTACTAAGATTAATAATGAATATCTAAACTGAGAAGCATATACTAAGTTCTAGCCTTAGTTAAGATAGAAAAAGAGTTTGCTATTTGCTAATATGTCAATGCAGATAAGTGCGAGCTATGGAAACAGCCTATCTATGTGTCTGTGATAATGTATGCTCGTCTAATAAATTGATAGGGAATAAGACAAAAAGAAAGACAAGAGAAGGACAAAAATTATAAGAGAGAAGAGGAAGACGATGACATGGACAATATCCACAATATCCATTTCCGAAAGGAAAAAAAGACTCGTTTCTCGAGTCGGTGTGCCTTACAGTTGCATGTATGTAATGTAACTAAAAAATCACGCAACGAACCATAAAAAAGAGCGCATTCTATCTAGGTAATAGATAAGAGAGGGGTTTTCAGCTGCAAGTTTCTCGCCCCCTGTCCTACCACAGATCGCTACGCAAAGCCAACGCATCGGTATCAGCGGTGAACACGCCGTGCAAGCGATCCATTTCTGCCAGACCTCTCGCAATCTCCATTCCGCGTAGCCGCTCTTGTTCCACTTTTTCCCACGTCCATTCTTCTCTCGGCGGCTGCTGTTGTTGCTGTTGCTGCTGTGACTGGCTGCGGTGGTGGAGAGGATGAGTCTGTTTTCCGCCCCGGAAGGGGCCTTCGATATCGTCCTCGTTGTCGAGCGAGAAGTGGGCCTTGAGGAGATCCCAACTCTCCTCAATCTTGGCTAGGAGCTTGAAGGGCAGATCGTAGAACTCCTCAAACTGCTTGCTGACCGTAAGCTCTCCCAACGGCTCATCACGGAGACTAGCAACAAACTCCTCCTGGTCTGGTCGTGGTGGCAGCAAGCCAGAAACTTGAAGCATGATCTCAGGCGAGACAGTCCTCCGTCCCTTTTTCCATACACATTTACTCAGCGCCGAGGCAAAAATGGCATCTTCCTTTCTGGCGAGATCGTGCAGTTTGCCCTGTCGCGGAGTGTAGCTGCTTTGTGGCGGCAACAATGTAAAGCGGCGTGGGCGATGGCTGTCCTTGCGCACGAAGTGGGTGACTGTGTATATCCATTTCTCGTCCCAGGAGAGCACGCGTGTCCAGATTTCGTAGCTTTGGAAGGGCTTTACTTCTTTCCGAAATGTGCAGCTTACGGCCCCAAGGGCGAGGCCGATCAGGTCGTCGGATACACCCAGTATGCCGGTTCGCCGGCGGGCGTTGCGAGCGTAGTCGACGCCGCTGGAGAAGAGGGTGCACATCAGATGGGCGCGGGCGATGTCCAGGTCTGCAAAATATGTACTATTTGATTCTATCTTTGTTATCAGCACGGCTCGGATTATTTTGTCAGTGCGTCTATGGTTGAAGCATACTGTGCCCATTGTAATCCAACTCGGTGAGAGCATTGCCAGAGGACAGGATCAAAGGCTGAAATAGTTGGGCTGGAGAAGCGCCATCCTTTGGTCTATTTGATCGAAGTAAACAGCGGTAGCCGCGGAGTAGACGGATCTATGAAGTCAGCTTCTATTTCTCGCAAACTAGAGTTGTGATGTAAACACTTACATGCCATGAAAAAGGAAGACTTTTGAAGTTTTTCAGCACCAGGAAGGCTACCAGCAGCTTCCAAACCAATGACCAGGAAAGTGGAATGTACAAATCGACGATATGGAATGGCTCTGGGCTTGCTGACATCTTTGCTGTCGGAGCTTGTACCTAGGTACGCGATTAATAAAAAAATGATTGTATATCGCAGAGGAACAATCCAAGTGAGCCTTCTTCAATCAAGACAAAAAAAGGCTTTTGTCCAGAATACAAAGAGACGAGAAAGTAGACTCGGGGCTTTCTAGAATACTCCCAAGTGCCGTATTCCTGGGCAGGCGTTTGGCGCGGCGATGACTAGACAGGTACCAAAACAGGCCAATAAACAAGGATTGTATACCTAGGGGTCACTCTAGAGTCTTCTTTTTATCCCGTTGTTCCGGCTCCTTCGAGTGTCTCCTTATCCCCTGTACCCCTCGATCTAGAGCCCTTGATATTACGTCTTTGTTCTGAGTTTGTACTCGCCACTTCTCCGACTATTTTCCGCGATTACTCATGACGAAGAAACCTATAGTCCTCCTTCTGTGCTCCCTTCAGCTATACTATCCTTGCATATATCGCTACAATCTAGAATTTATTGGCATTGTCTGTTCAACTTTTGTAAATGTAAACAATGCGAGTTGTCTGATTAGTTGTCATATGGGCTTGCATAATCAATATACATGGACCCATTCTAATTGACAAGTAGATTCAGTCTGCATAATGAGAGAAAAAAAAACATTGCTTTTGTTCCTGCAGCGTCGATCGAGGTGCGGTCTTAGGGTTAGAAAGCTGGACGTATTTTATTGTGGGGCGCTGCTTCGTACTGTAATTACTGGTATCGTTATCGCGTACAGCGTCTGCAGGACCTCACCTCGCCAGCATGCGAGGGGCTCTGATAGCTTCTCTAGATGTTCCACCACTGCTCCTCTCTATCAGTGATCCACCGCCTATCTCTGTGCCGTGTTCAGCAGGCGCCTGTGTCGGCGCTACAATCTCCCATGTCTCCGGCCTATGTCTTGGCCGTTTGACTGATCACACAAGCTCTAGATATGTCTCGCGGCTAATTATGCACTTACGTCGTCCTATGAAGGGAAAATCAAATAGCCATGTGCCCTCGTCCCATCCCTGGCGTCACACCGCCCATGTCCAATTTCTCTAATTTCTCTGCAAATGAGGCTCGCCCCCAAAAAAGGAGTTGCCATTGTTATGAAGGGTGCCTTAGAGTTCGTAATCTCGAAGGTGCATGTGTTGCTAGGGATTCTTACATCTCCCATCCAGCTACCTGTGTAGGCAGGAGCTTTTTTCTCTTGTGGGACTCGTAGAATGCTGTTGCCTCCTAGCAAGGTTTCTTGATATTACAGATCTGAGAGCGCAAATCTTTTCTGTCATATTCTTGATTTTCAGTTCGATCCGTCTTCAATATCACAAGCCACCTAATGCCAAACTTGGCTTCCTGTCAATCCGCCACTTTCCGACACTAATGGAGCCAGAAAAACTAGCCCAAATGTCACTAGACAAACCTTCCTCTGCTGGAGGGCTTGTCGCCGAAGCCAGAGCTTCCTCCGTCGCCCTGTCACCTGTAATTGAGACTCAAGAGGAAGAGGGCAGCAGCACCATGGGAGATGAGGAGCGGTTTGCCGATGCTCTAGAGGATCACGAACACTCAAGCAACGAGGAAGAGGAGGAGACAGACTCGAAAAAGGGGCATTTGAAGCGAGACTCGAAAATCGATGATGTACCGTTTGAGGAAGCAAAGGCACCCGAAATCACCGAAATTAAAGAAGACCAAGCAGTGATGCAAGACGTGACATCAGTGAATGTAGAGCATTCACAAAGTTTGAAGGCAGCGGTGAAATGTGAACCCCAGAACGAGGAACGACCACAGACGCAGGAAGACGATGACAGTGGCAGCGACAAGAATGTTTATCCCAGTCAGCCAGTGTTGATCCTGTTGATTGTCGGGCTGTGTCTCTCCGTGCTGCTTGTTTCTCTAGACCGGACCATCATTACAACAGTAAGTATATTTGACATATATCACGAGCCTTCCATACTAACATCTTCTAGGCAATCCCAGCAATCACAAACGAATTCAAGTCAACCTCAACAGTAGGCTGGTACGGCTCGGCATATTTGGTTACTGCTTGCGCGCTACAACCAACATACGGACGAATTTATCAGCTCTTTGATTCCAAGTGGACGTTTCTTCATTCAGTAGTCATCTTTCTGATTGGAAGCTTGGTCTGCGCTATCGCCCCGAATCCAACTACCTTGATTGTCGGCAGGGCTATTGCAGGCTGGGGAAGCGCGGGGATTCTTACCGGCGCGTTCGTCGTGATTGCTTTTGCGGTGCCGATGCACAGGCGTCCCATTTATATTGCGTCTATTGGGATGATGTATGTTGAATGATGCCGTCCAAATATATAGATCCAGTTTGGCTAATGTTCTTACAGGTATGGCGTGGGAGCCGCTGCTGGCCCTGTTCTTGGAGGTGTGTTTACTGGCATGGTTACCTGGCGCTGGTGGTAAGTGATTTCCTGCTGCGTGTCAAAAATGTATTCTAACAGGTTTCATGATACAGCTTCTACTTGAATCTCCCCGTGGGAAGTCTCACATTAATTGCCGTAGTCTTCTTTTTCAAGACAGGCAAAAACCCGCACTCCCAGGAAGGATACCTACAACGATTGGCCCAGATCGATCTTCCTGGTAGCGCAATGATTCTCATTTCATTCTCCCAGTTATTTCTTGCACTGGAATACAACACGTCTAGCTACGCATGGTCGAGTGCATTGGTAGTCGGGCTTTTGTGCGGCTTCGCCGTGTCACTTGTCGTTTTCCTTGCCTGGATATGGTACCGTCAAGAGAAAGCTGTCATTGTGCCAAGCATCATTCTCAGAAGGACTGTTGGCGCAGCCTGTCTTTTAGCATTCTTCATCTATGCCGTTCTGATTTTGCATGGTTATTACCTGCCGATATGGTTCCAGGCTATCCTAGGAACATCCACTACCAAGTCCGGCGTTGATATGCTCGCCTATGTCCTTCCGAACTCTATCTTCAGTCTATTGACTGGCATATTTATCACCCGAGTTGGATACTTCACTCCACCAGCCATAATCGGCTGTGCAATCGCGTGTGCCGGTGCTGGGTTAATTAGCACTCTTCAGACAACAACCAGCACAGTCCAATGGGCCGGTTATGTTTGTCTCGTTTCTGCCGGCGTTGGCATGGCGATCCAGCAGAGTTTCACCGCTGTTCAGAGCGTGCTTCGTCTTGAACACATACCCATTGCGACCGCCGCAGTGACATGTTTTCAAAGCTTGGGTGGAGCTGTCTTCATCTCAATAGGCAACAGCATCCTGGCTAATGAACTGCGCGCAGCGAGCAGTAACAATGAATTACCGGGCATTGATATCGCTGCCGTCATATCCGCTGGCGCAACACAATTCCGATCAACCGTGTCCCCAGACCAGCTCCCAGCTTTACTTACTGTCTATAACACCGCCCTACAAAAAGTGTTTACAGCCGCCATTCCTGTTGCTGGCATAGCGTTCCTCTCGACCCTGCTTCTGGAGTGGCGCAGCATCAAACATCCTCGTGCAGAGACCCCTGCCTTATCTGCTCAGCCACGGTCGTCCGCTGAAGTCCCTGTTCTGCCAGATGTGGACGTCGAGACGCGGATATCGCCGGTCACGACCAGGCTTGGATGGGCATCTAGGGCCACCACGCCTGCTAGTCGGAGCAGCAACAAGTCATAACACCTTTCTTTTCTTTTCATCCAGTTTTAATACCTCTCCTGTTATTTTTTCCTTACATATTTTTTAGTATACACTCCCTTTATACCACTGTATTACTACTACATCTCATTTTTATTACTACTACTGCCTTTTGTTTGATATTTTGTTTTGTGGTTATGTTATAGAGCTGTTTTGCTCAAAGGAGGCATGTATTTTGCAAGTCTCCTTTGAGCTTGATTGAGCTCCTGTTGTATATACAAAGATATAGTGTATTAATCGATATGTCTAATTTATTACTACTGTATAAGCTCCACTGAAGGATGATTCTTGCAAAATGCAAATATATATTGAGCTGTGGCGTAGCAATGTATACTAGGAGTAGGTACCTGGCACTAAACCCGTTTATGATGACCAGGTGAGAAAACAACACGCTAGGAATGATTTTTAGTATTTTAGCGTGTAGTTAATTTACTTTCAATTTATACGATATACCGTATACGGGAAGCTCTTCAGAGCTAGCTAGCTCTTGAGAGCTAACAGCTAACATCTCTGAGCTAACTAATCCAACGCGTCGGGTAGTTATGCCAACATTGCCAAGTTGTGTAGAAGCTTAAAGCTGTATCCACACTTGACGTAGTTCGCATCCTGCATCCAGCCTGATCCAGGCACAACGACTCAACTAGAAGTTAATTAGTAATTATTAGAATGCAGGACCCAGATGTTGTGATTATGCATTTGGACGTGCATAGGGACGATAAACTGTAGTTTCCAGCAGGTCCAACCGGCAAGGGTTCGTTTCACCATGACAAAAAGAGAGCGAGATTAAAATTAGACATTGAGGGGGCTGGTTCGAGCGTTCGTGGATGAACAGCTCTGCTAACCATTCTAGGCATCTGAAGATATAAAGGATGAAAAGTCGTACGACTGAGTGGCAAGTCGTACACTAGGATAAGTGCCAGCCACAGCCACTGCCAGGGCCATGAAATTATCTCATATATGGGTCAATAAATTGAATAAATTGAATAAATTCTAGAAGTTTGCAGTAGTTAAATTGCCAAACGGTCATTAGGGCACGCCGTGATTGGCTCCATGTGACAAAAAGGGCCCCAATTAGGCAAGACGGCCAGATTCTCCCGCAGGTGGGCGGACGCGTGGAAGATAGCGCGAGCAACAAACACTGTGATTGGGCCAACTGCATCCTCAGACCCACCGCGGCGGAGAGCGTTGCATTCCCTCCTTTCCCGTCCGGGAATGCGGGAGGGGCAGATGCTAAGCCCAAACGGGGATGGGTTCATCGTGGATGCACGGACGGCGCGGCGGGGGTCTCCATTGGCTGCGAAGGACCCGCTGCCCTGGCCCTCAAAATTAATCTGTCAGCCACATGGCCACGATTGTCCTGATCTGGCCAGAGCAGTACTTGGAACAGGAATCTGTACCGATTTTGTGCCGATTCTATACCGATTATCCAGTGGCATTACAGTGCTTGTGTCACGCTTCCCATGGTACACAGCTGTACGGCGTATGGAATCATGAATCATGTCGTAGAGTATCAACCGACGCGCTGACTCTGTGTGGGAGACCAGTGTACAGAGTATACATGGACTGGCAAGCTGTAGGTGCTGTCGCAATCATGGCGCCGAAGCAAAGTCTAAACAAACTATCGATTTGTAATTATGCGACTAGATCATCCCAATGCGGACAGCTGACTAGCACATACTTTAGGATTATATTAGCCATGACACCATGCCAAGTGATATGCTGCTCGTTTTCATATCGCTTACTGCACAGCTCCAAGCTTAGGCAAGCTTAGGCTGGCTGCCATGTGATGGCACTAGCCGCGTGGGGAAAAGGTCTTCACCATCTGTAGGCCAGTGCTTCCTTCGTCTCCATCGTGGCATCGCCCAAGGCCGCACTTTTTCCTTTTGGTCGTGATCAACGGTTCGTTTTGGGTTTCAAGCTAGCACTAGGTCGCAGGTCACAATCATACAATATAAAAATAGTGCTGACCCAGTATGACTTGCCTGTCGACATTCTGTGAAGCACTGAGGCTTGAGCAGAAACAATGTCAGAACGAGTCAGGAGCTGTCTGCAGGTTTTATATGCCAGAGTCCAGACGTAGCTACATATAGTGATACGTACGTTGACAGCAATTTACAAGTTCTAATGGTTGCTGCTTCCTTCATTTCCGAAAAGCCCCCAGTGCCCGTCCCAGGCGAGCCCCGGTGGGACGCCACGCCTAGCCCGGCCCGGCCTAGCGCCAGCCCAAATAATATTTGGAAGTTGGGAAGGTGCCGGGCCCGTGCTTTCTTTCCTTCCTTATCCCGCCGGGTTAATAGGGCAACCGCAAAGGGGCCTTTCCCTTCTTGCCTTCTCCAACTTTTCTTCGTTTGTCGTCAACTCTGTTTTTTTTTTTTTGTCTTCTCTTCTTCTTCCTTTTTTGTTTCGCTGACCTCCTCCATGGCCCTTGGTCTTGTCGCTCCTTCGTCTGTTTTTGTTTTTTGTTTTCTTTTCTCTTTGTTCGGCTTCCCTGTCTCTCCTTGACGGAAGGAACAGGGCAGTTCTTTGCTTCTTTCGCCTTCAACTTCAACTTCTTTCGCGCTGCCATTGCGATTCCGAATCGCGACTTGCACGCGTCTTCTTGTCTCCTGCTGGTGCAGAAACGCCCGATCGACTGGTACGATCTAGTCTGAACGTGTCTGCCGCATGGAAGGTTGTGGTGGCTGTTAACTTAGCTGCTCGGACCCTCCTCAGTCGCCGTAGACATCCCATTCATTCTTGGTACTTCGTCATCGCGGACGGATTTCTTTCGACCTTCTCGGCAATTCGGGATAGCCTTTTCCTGCTGGACTGACTGACTGATTCAGTCGACTTTCATTCATTCATTTTTTACACTCTACTTTCTCCGTGCTTCTACCGACGCTGTCTGCTGCACACTTGAGTTTCATTCCGTCGGCACACCCAATTACGCACATCACCGCACCGGCCGTCCAGCGACCTGAAACGGTTTAGCTGACGCCGTATGCCTTGGGCTCAAAAAGGTAATTGTTGGTCCGCCAAGACCCTTGTTCCCTAAACTGTCTTCGTCCCTCGTCTTTTCCCCTCCTTGCGCTTGTTTCTGGATTTCCTCTTCGGGTCGATACAAGCCCTCATTGGCCAGCGCTCGCGCTTGCGCCTAGATCCTCGTCGTGATCCAGTGCCCACCACATCGTCGCCAATACTTTTTCCATCCTACCATTGCACTGCCACTGCCCACCATGGTTTACTTATCCCATGTTCGTTGTCGAAGTTCAATCTGTTTGACGCGATGCCCATATTCTGTGCTCCCAGTCTCAACAGCTCTGGTCTAACAGCCGACTTCTTCCTGTCTTTACCGACATTTACATGAACTTCATGACGGCCTATTCATAATCTGCCCTGCCATAGAATGTTGTAGTCACTTCCACCCGCCTGATCTCGTTGTTAACTCTACACATCACTTTGATAATTCACCGCGTCCATGTCTCGCACCAATGTTGCTCACACTAAAACCTTCCACACAGACCGGAACCAAAGGGCCTCATGAATACTCCATTGTTCGGCAGTCTATCCCCGCTCGCCGTTCTTCCTGGACCCCAGCCGCTGCCGGCTCTGTTCACACCAGTCCCGCCTCGCAACCGTCCCGAGCAAGAAAAATGGACCCTAACCCAAGGAGAGAATTGCCTCCTCCGGTAGGAATGACTATGCCGCCGGAGCCCCAAGCGACAGCTATAGTATCATCAAGCCAACTTCCGCCGCTTCCATCGCAATACCACACAGAAGATTCTTTCCGGCAATGGCTCCGGACCAAGGCGGAGGAGGACCGAAGACGGCAGGAAGAGGAACGCACGCGCCAGGAAACTCTGCGACTGGAACAACGGCGGATTGAGCAGAACATGCTACGGGATGCCGTACAAGCTGGTGTGCCACCTCAGATGGTGCCATATATTTTCGTTGGAATCAGTGGTGGAAATTTATCTCGTTCGTCGCTAGATCTGGCGCCGCCAATCGATTTATCACAGCTGCAGCAGGCGCAATCAGCACAACAACATCAACAGCGCGCGCCTCCACAGCAACAAGCGATGCCCACTCAGATCGCTCCGCGCCATTCGTTGTCAGACCCAGACCCATCCCAATCTTTACCACCGGAGATTCGTCGAGACAACCGAGCAATTCCACCAAATCCATATGCATCTCAAGCTGCTCCAATTCAAGCCCCATCACCATCACAGCCTGGGCCTATATCGCCTACCCAAACGCAGCACTACCGTGGATCGTTTCCATCAACTCGTTTGCATAGTGCGGGAGACGCGCATCATCAGCCGCGTCTGAGTACAGGCGAGGTCCATTTTCACACCCAATTCGCATCCGCGGCAACACCGTCTTCGTATGCCCCTGCTGGGGCTCCTAGTGCGGCTCCAGCTCCCATTCCCGCCAAACCCGAGGCGCAGCCCAGTCAATCTCCGAATATCTATTTCCATCATTGGGTTCCACCGGGTCAAGCGCAGCCCAGCACCCCATCTACGAGGGGTCGACAGGAATCTTCTGCGCGTCCCCACGCTCTTTCAGAGTCGCAGACTTCTCCAGGACGAAAACGTAAAGCTATAGGGTCGCATCCCCCGCCACCTCCGCCTACATCGCAGCATGAACATCCCTCACCCGCGCTATCAACTGCTTCGCCCGGTCGTGGGACTTCGGTGCAGCTGGGACACAGTCCGGTCCATTTTCGCCAACAGAGTGACCCCAGCCACGGCTTTCGGCACACCGAACAACACTCTGAATCAGATACCGATAGCTTCCAGCGTTATCGACCAACCCGCGAGTCCATTCTGAATCCACTTCAATCAAGCTCGCGAAGAACAAGTTCGGATGCGCAGCATGGGCCGGCGCATGCGAGATCAGAAAGGGAGCATTAAGATGAGCTCTTATATTAAAATATCGAAGCCACGACTTCAAACCATCGGATCTTCACCGATCGTCCATCATTTATACGGACCTCTTTTCTTTTCGCTACATGTTTTACCTCATCATTTTACCCTTTCTCCCTTTCATCATCCACTTTTTTTGAAACATTCAAGAGATACCGCGGTTTATTTATTATACCGACACCTTTTGACCAATGCACGCGCGCCGTGCCAGAGAGACAATTAATCCCAAGAGGATTGATTACACGTCTCAATTCTATTCTAAACAGAATAAAAGAACGACTGTTCTTCCCTTGAAGTTCAATACGTTCTTTTGAACATACTTCTTATACACTACATACATTTCATGTACCATCATCAACACCACGAGTCCCTTTTTTGGCAGGAACCGTTCTGGCCTTGTGTTTAGATATCACATCATTCATCTTCCTTTTTTTTACACTTTTTTTTAGGGTGGGAGAGCTAAAAATATTTTAGGTGAATTTTTTTCGTGTCATATATAGTGGATATGTTTATATATCTATATATTTTTTGCTTCTTCTTGCCTGCCATCTTTGGGAGAGAGACCGAGGAAAAATTAGAAATACGATTTGTTCAGGATCGCGCACGTATATGAACGTGGTCCATACAATATCCTTCCTTCCCTTTTTCTTCCCATGAGACATTAGAATATGACATACATGCATTTCGTTATATGGTGTCATAACGTAAAAAAGAAATGATGATGATGATGGCTGCTCATACACGGTCAAAACGACTTAGCACCTCCGTAGGCACGGTGGGAATATACTTCCTTGCCCTCTCTCTATTGGTCCCGCCAAAGCCGGCGCCATAGCTGATCAGCATGTCTGTGCTTGTGGGTAGGATGAAGGGGAGTGTCATAGATGGATCAAGGAGGTAGCTTTCGGGTCCGGTTGAGGACGATGAGAAGAAATGGTTAAGGTGTTCCCTGGGGGATGAGGCGGGGATGATGGGGGATTGGAGGAGGACGCTGTTTCGGGGTGTTGAGGGGCCGGCGTCGTTTTCATGTGTACCGTTGTTGGTGGTTGTGATTTCAGGCGGAGAGTCTGCCTTTTTAGGACTTGATGGCGGCGGCATGTCTGAGGACGGAGGTTGTTGCGAAGTTGAGACGGACACGGCGGGCTCTTGTAACTTCATGTGTTCACGATATAGAAGGTCCGGGTCATGTTGAAGGCTAACTAAGAATTTACTTGCGTTTTTGGTTAAGCCCTTCTCACCAACTTCGGCGCGATATGATTTGACGGCTTGGAGGAGTTGATTGGGTGTGAGTTGTTGCAGTTGCAACAAAGTCGTGATGAGGGCTTCGTGGTCGTCGCCCAACGATGAAAAGCATTGAAGCCATTGCAGTAGTTGGATCACCGGTGCAAGGTGTTTCCGTGCAGAATCTACTGTCGTCTCGCCCGATGTCGTCATCGAGCCATTTTCGTAGTGTTCGGGCCGCCTGTTATTGTTCCGGGCCCATTCTTCAATGGCTGAGATATTCATGCGGATCTGCATTGCTTTTGTGCGCGCAAGGTATTTTTTGGTCAGCATAATGCGGTTAAAGAGCTCTGCGCCTAGCCAGTAGAGCAGCTGCGAGATGATTTGTGTGGTGATGATGGAGTGTACGTCGTACAAGTCCAGGACAAATAGCGTGGAGGACAGGAGGGAAGTGATGTTGCGGGGAGACACCTGGGCTCGCCGTTTTGGTGATGGTGGACGGAATCGTTTCTCGGGAGGTTCGACTTTGGGTTTTGATTTTGATTTGAAGATTTTCCACTCGTTTTGGAAGGTAACGTCGTTTAAGCCTGGTATTGTCTCGTGGTCGAGCATGGCTTGGTCCAGGACACGGTTCATTCGACGTTCGGCGTCACGAATGATAAGAATAAAGATCTCATTTACCAGTTCTGCGAGATGCAGCTGGAATTCGACCGTCGACTCCATAAGCCCTGGATCCTTTTTAAGGTAATGCAGGAGCAAAGTGGCATTCGATATCCAGAAGGCTAGTATCGTCATATCCCATTGATGACGCTCCACGACGTCGTTGATTTTGTCTGTTGCAGAAAGCAAAAGTTGCGCTAGTAACTCGGGGCTGGCGTGGTAGTGCGCATATCTGGCGCTTAGAAATAGCAGATTTGCGGGTACTGGTTTCTGAGAAGGCGAGCGTTGTGGTGTCATGTTGGTAATGATTATATTCAGTATCTTCTCCAGTTCGTTGTCCTGAAAGACAAACATCTGGTCATTCAGACATCTGTCCCACACAAACTCCTGTTGATCGTCTTCAAATTCATCGGGCTCCTGTCATATCGCGAATTAGTGTCATGGCATTTCTCTCCATCGGCTTAGATACGTACCTCGACTTTCTCATCAAGCCCAAGGCTGGACAGATCAACTTCAAGATTCAGTGCGCTCTCTTCCATCATCATACGCCGCTTCATTTCATTCTGCGCCATCTCCTCTTCGAAGCGGCCGTGACTAAATCCCGAGTCATAAAAATCATCCTCGACCCCGACAGGTCCAATATCGTATCCATTGTCGTGCAGATACTGCGAAATGTCCGTTCCGGGTTGAAGGAAATCTAGCGCCGTTCCACCTGAGGATGATTTAATGTCTGGCGAAGCGCCGTAATCAAGAAGAACTTTTGCTATCGTCTTATGTCGATTGGTCATGGCCCACATCAATGCACTCCATTGATTTCGATCCTGCTTATCAACAAATGCTCCCGCATCGAGCAATGCCGAGACGACTTCTTGGTGGCCCTACGTTCCATATTAGCAATCAAATAGCTCTAGCAATAGCGACCGCCTTTAGGTACTCACAAAACAACTCGCATATATCAACGGCACCGTCCCTTCTTCATCCGGCTTATTAACATCCACATATTGCCGAGCGTGGCCATTCACCAATTTCTGTACCCGTTCGACATCACCATTGCTAGCAGCCATGTTGAGACTCTTCTGCAATATACTACTCTTCTCCTCATCTGGCAGCTTGTCGTCCAACGCTATATCGTCTTCATCGGTGCCTAGCGAGTCCATCTCGCGATGTGCCGCTTGCGCCGCCAACATTTCCAGTAACCTAGCATCGCTATCTTCCAATCGTGCAGTGGTATCGTCATCGTCTCCATTATAGTATGTCTGCGCGTAGCGAGCGCGCAATTCGTGCTCCTGGTCATGGGAGTGGTCGTCGAGCGCAAGGCTGAATGATAAGGGCTTGGCGGTAATCGGTGTCGCTAGGTACTGCGATTGACCTGGACCGGCGATATGAGTTAGTGGGCTGGAGAATTTGTTTGTGGGTTTGAGAAGAAAAAGGAAGCGAGAAAGGGAAATGGTTGCCGACAAACCTTGCCAACCATCATACATCTCCGTCTCACCCGCGTACTCTGTTACTCGTCTCCGGTCGTCCAGCGACGTCGGCAAATCGGCGGGCAGCACCCTCGGCTTCTCCAGTTCATCTTCTAGGGAGTTTCGCTCGTCTTCTGCCTCAAGAGCAGCCCCGTGATGGGGATCTCCCATATCCATGGTCGGTCGATGTTTGACGGTGGGGGGTGGCCTTGGTGCGAGATGTGTCTGCCCAACTCAGTTACAGCTGCATCTGACCGAGGCGATCATACGCCATGTAAAGCCAGCGCGAGTAGGTTGTATATAGCAGTGGGTGTTGTACTATTGAACAGACAACACCGCCGGTCGCAAATGGTGTTGTTTTGTTGCGTTGGGCAAGAGCGTAGAAGAAGACCGAACAATGATGGATCTCGGCTTCCTTCGTGGTGGGTCGGCCGCCCGTGGGAAATGACGCACGTTAGTGGTGCTGCCTCAGGCGCGCCGGAGTAAACGGGAACTCTTGTGTTTTGGCTTGAAACAAAAGCAAGCAACAGCTTGACTCTTTAAAAGTGAGAGATGAAAATTAATCCGGATGAGACTATATCAAGGTATGAAAGAGCTGACAATTACCGACTACGTTGATATCAGGTCAAGGCATCCACTTTGTCCGAAAACGCCAGACTGCCAATGCACGTGACTAACTATCTAACCCTAACCCTAAGATCGTGGTGCTATATACAGGAACAGAAAAGAGCTGCCATTGTTGAAAGAGTATGCTGAAAGGCAAAAAGTGAGATGGTTCCACATACACTTAAAAGATTAATGAAGAGGATCCATGAGTTTTAGCGCATGATCGATCGCTGTGCTTCGGAAATCAAGCAGGGCCGCTGGCGTTTCATATATATGCTTTACATTGGAGCTTGATCTGCAGAGGTGATGGATGATATTGGTCATCTTTCAAGGGTGAATGTTGGAAGTAAAACACTGCAGTCCGAACAATCTATAGCAGCCGAAATGACGGCCGGGACGGCCATGAAAACGTCCAATCCAATTCAATGCAAGGTTGTTTTCTAGACTAGTGCAGAGAAAGGGCTACAAGGGCGTGAGATCTCGTGCCCAGCCTATACGTCTCGACAGAAACATGATTCTGCAGAGCTATTTTCAGGGCTGGCCTCAACTAACTAGCCTAGGAACTGGCAGCCCAAATTTGGAGCTGGCACCGGCTGGTCCCAAAAGCTCAGCCATTGGATTTGGCTAATTTAAAAGAAGAAAATAATGAGCTAAATAAAAAGGCAGTGAATTCTAATCTAACCATAAGAAATGTTTTAGGCCACTCTATGCTATGGGGTTCGTGGTCTTCTTGCTCAAGAGGTCATACAGCGGCGAAATGTCTCCCAGCGTGTCCAGCGACAATATGATCTCCTCGATCTTCTGCACGGCCTCTGGATCCATGATGTCCTTGACAAGGTTCCTCCACTTCTCCACAATCTCCTCGTTGGTCAGGGGCGGCAAAACACCCCTGGAGTTTACGACGAGGTGCTCCACGGTGGTGCCGTCGGCGAACTCGATGGTCATGCTGTGCTGGCCGTGAGGGTACTCCGGAGCAAGCTCGCAGTCACTGATATCCACCAGCGTCCAGACGTCCTCGTTCTCGAGCATATCGTGCCTGAATTGGGCGGCGAGGACCTGGTTGTGGATGATCTGGGTAGCGACAGCGAAGGTGGCACTCATCTGGGCGCCGGTGCTGGTGAGGGGACGGGCGGCCTTCCAGCCACCGTGGTGGAAGTTGACGGGGGCCGACTTGATGCGGATTTTTTTGATTTCTTGGATCTTGTCGGTCTGGAAACGCTCCGGGTAGCGTTGCTGCAGGAAGCGGACGCAGTCAATGGCGCCGTGGACGGCGGCCACGCAGGCGTATGGCTTAACACGGATGGAGTTTGTCTGCCACTTGGTACCGAGATCCTTGCTGACCTCCTCCGGCAGGTACTGAGGCGTCTTGCCGTTGCCGCCGCTGAACTGTTTCAAGAAGCCACCATACTCTCTCTCGTAGACATTCTTGATACCAATGTAGCCGCCGCGGGCGAGGAAAGCGGCCATCAGGCCACTACGGGCGGCAAAGCCGTGCTGCATGCGCTTGACCTCGCTCTCGAACTGGGCGGACATGAGACCACAGGCCTGGGTGCAGGCCATGCCAAGAGCGTCCTCGACGCTTTCAGCGTTGAGGCCGAGGAGCTTGGTGACGCTGGCAGCTGAGGCAGAAGGACCGAATACAGCGCCCGAGTGCCAGCCGGTGGAGAGAATGTGAGCACCGTGTAGGCCGCGGCCGACGCGGGGGCCGACTTCGAAGCCGACGAGGGTGGCAAGGAGGAACTCGGGACCGGAGACGCTCTTTTCCTTCTTCAAGTGCTGGGCAGCCGCTAGGAGAGCGGGCAGGATGATGGCGTTGGAGTGCAAGGGCGCCTCGCTGTGCCAGTCATCGAGTTCGAAGCCCTGGATAAAGGTGCCGTTGAGCAGAGCCGAGGTCAGCGGTGTGACCTTCTTGCCGCCCCAGCCAAAGAGGACGGCGTCGCCTTCGGCCGGCTCGAGAGCGGCGAGGGCATTGACGGCCTTTTCGCACGTCGGCAGGTGGGCGGCCATAAGGCCGCAGGCAAGGCCGTCGAGGATGAGATATTTGGCGCGGATGCGGATGTCCTCAGGGATGTCCTCCAGCTTGACGGAGGCAATCCATTGGGACACTTCTTTGGTCGGGCCAAACTCAGCAGCGTTGGTGGCCACGGGAGGCGACATGGTGGTATCTGTGAAAGCTCGAGTAGTTGTGGTGGTTTTATGGACAAGCCAGGATGACAAGCAGTGAAGATCTCTGATCTTTCATGCCTGATGTCTAGCGGCGACAGTCGTTTTATTTGACAGTCGGTCTTTTTTCCATAGCATGGTATATTGTTCGGCCTATCGCCGACTATCGGGTATAAAAGTTAGGGCTATCGAGGAGGGGTGATTGTGGGTCACTCCGGCGCGTGGGGGTAAAATCTGGAGAAGCTGGATGGCGTCCGACTACCTCTTTCCTTCGCATTCTTCCTTCCTCTCAATATCTCGACTACTGAGCAGGATATCTTCGCTATCTATCTCATCCAGAAGTACTACAACACCTCGAAAGACTACTACAGCACTGCCGAGGACTACGTGATTTCTCTGTTGAAGACGCCAAGGAAGGACTTGAGCCGATTGGCTTTTTGGGTCTAAATCACAGGCGAATTCCGCCTCGGTTTAGCTTTCTTAGGTCTTCTTACCTTGGGTGAATATTCTGCTTGTTTGAGTAATTCTGATCTCCACGTTATATTTCAGCATTTGGCTTGTTTGGCTAACTCTGGCTCTCTGGATTTGTCATAGCATCTTATACCATATTTTCGTTTCTATACATTAGTTCCAGTTGCGTTGATTATCAGCTGCCGCGACATCGGCAAGCCTGGCAGTCATCAAATCGTCTACGAACACATCTACCCTGGTCAGATCAACGGGTCATCGTTTCATAAAGGATTAGAGATCAAAACCTGAGGCTCACTTTTCAATCTACTTGGCCATGATATGATAGTATACCCGGATGTTTTGCCGGCGTCTCCTCCATGGACGGGAATTGGGTTTCTCCACATCATGAGGGGACTCTTGTCAGACGCCAAATATGGAGTCATTGAAGAGCCCTGTCGGATTCTGATCCCACTGGAACCCAATTTGGTCCCATTGAAATCCCATTTGCTCCAAGATGGTTAAGGGGGAAGGTTCCATGTTGGGCGTCAGGTTCGGGGTCGCACTCAGATCGATTGAGGCTGACCCAGAGTGGGATGGACGTGGCTGCCTCGAACTTCGCGGCGAGCCGTCCAGACCTGAGTCTTGGGGCTTGTGGTCCGGCAGCTGTTCTTGCCGACGTTTTTCTTTACCCATGAGATATCTCGCTTTGGCTCGGGTGATCACATCGTACACGATGTTGGACTCCATCCGAGAGCGAACCAGCAACTTGGAGGTATCGGGGAGCACGGCCAGGTCAGCCGTCCAGTCACTGTTGGACATCCAGTCGATAACAGAACATATTCGGTTGAAGTGATCTCCTTCGACCTCGCTCAGCATTTTCAGCATCGTCCATGCTTTCTGTATACAGTCCCGGGACTCGATCTGGTTGGAGACCGATGGATACTGTCTCAAGATAAAGTGCAGCACAAACACCGCCATGAGGATGCTCCCGTGATCCAGACGTGTCCACAGTCTCACGTTTCCCTCGTCCATCACCGAGCTTCTGATAATATCGCATGCCGAAATGTAGGCTTTGGAGGTGTAGCTGGCTGCGTCCATGGACGCCTTCCTCTCCTCTTCATTCATGGAGAATACAAACACGTAAATGACCAACTTAACGAACAGATATTGTCTTCTGATATGGCCAGACGGTGTTTCGGTTAGCGTTGACTCGAGGTTGGACAGGCTGAGCTCTAGAGAGTCCAAAATGGCAAGCGGACTGGATCGAATACCGTCTCGAGCCCCGTCGTCGTTCCCTAACAGCTGTGAGATGCTGTACTGGCGATGGGACAATGTGACCAGGTCTCTTAGGATCGGGTCGATCTTCTCCGGGCCCTGCTTCTGCAGAGAGAGAATTGTATGATCTGGTCGGACTGACATGGGTATGCCTATAGTGGCACTGATGCTGTGATGACTTCAGCCTAGACTGCTTGGCATAGCTGCAGATCGTGGATGGAAAGAGAAGGAGGGAGAGACGGGAGTGAAACTCACGATTTGTTGACGACGAAACAGACACCCCAGGTCCTCGCTCTGCTTCTCAACATTTCCGGTTCCGGCTTCGGGCCCCAGATGAAGTCGGACGGATTCTGAGGCCGATGAAGACCGATCTGCATGGCCTTTTGGGTGGCGATGCTGCAGAATACAGCGCCAGGATCATCAATCATGGCTCCGTAAGGGAGGGGCCAGAGGCACAGGAGCAGCAGTGCTTGTATGAGGGGGACAGTAGGCAAGACTGTGATAGACTGCTCCATAGCGAGGCGGCGGATGGGCCAAGGCAAGGAAAGGTACAAAGTCCGATGGTTCTCCTGCAGCCTCGAGGCGACGGCGACGATGGTCCAGAACAGGAGCGGACAGGACACACAATCACTGATGAGACTTTCTTTCGAAGTGAGGAATGGCATCCTGGGATGGAAGTTGGTCCAGAAGCTAAGATGATCACATCTGTTAGCCAAACTTGTTCAAGGGTCAGGTGGGTATGCCTATCATTAGCGTGAGAAGCCGGGGAAGGGTCCAACACACTCATCCACAAGCTGATGGAATAGGTCTGGGGTGCATTCGATGTCCTCCAGAGTCTGTGTCTCAATAGATGCTGCTACATCGCTCATGCTACCTTCAAAGTCCGTGAGAGTCTCGGATACAGGAACAATAGGCGTACTCGACGAGGGTGATTGACGTTCGTCCGCGGCAGCAGTGAGACTCTCGCTTGGAATCTGATCTGACCTTGGCTGCCTGAGATGAGGAAGCTGGGAGCAGGGCCTACCCATCCTCGTGCAACGAGAGCACGGTGCAGGGAATCGCTTGGCAGCATCGCATCTCAGCTAGAGACGAAAGGAGAGAACATATCAGTGATGATCGAAACAAGCTTATCGTTCCCAATACGAGATGGACGTGATACACTAACCTTCATACGACGACAATGCGTGCAAGTGGTGCCTTTCCTCGCTCGGCTGCTGGCTGATTCGTCCATCTCGCTCCGTCGGGTTATTAACCTGATTTATGTCACGAGCAGTCGGGGGGTTCCACAGAGCTACTGCGGGGATGAGCCCCTGAGTGGGCATTAATAATTGCACCGAGCTTTGTATGGGATTGATAGGTGGACTCGTGTAATAGCAGCAGCTACAATTAGATCGCAGATAGCTTGATAATGCATGGAGGGCGAGGTAGGTGTGTTGTTCTTCGGGGACTGAGCCTTGATCCCCCATTGTTACCATATTCAGGCGATGCTCGCCTGTCGCGTATCTGTTGCAAGTATTTTGCCAGAGACAAAGAAATAACCTTTTCTGTACGAAGTACGGAGTGAACTGCGGAGTGAACTGCGGAGTGGCTGCTCAGTGGCAGGCCTGCATTGTGGGGCCTGTGGGGCAAACTGCGTGGGGGAGGATTATAGCCGACTTGGCCGAATTGCGGGGACCAATGAGAACGGCGATATTAGACATGTCTGGGGACGAGAGTTTCCTCCATGCATTCATGCCATTCGGCTTCAGGCCGAACGGGGCCAGTGTCCCCAGAATCCAAGCCCCCTTCCGCACAAGTCCGCCTGCAGCCCTGCAGGTGGTGATTCGGGAATCTCGATCTCAGGATGCTCGAGCAGCATTTATGAGCACTATTTATGGCTCTGCCCTTATGGGTCGTTATACACAACCCTCAACCCTCAACCCTCAGTCCTGAACCTGCATCTTCAGTCGTTATCTCAAGCTTCTTATTCTCCTGCCTTGTTCTTCTCTTGCATCTGCAAAAATGTCTCCTCTCGCCGCCAATAAGGGCGCTGGGGAGGATGCTGCTCATATTGAGCTTGCCGATGGTGATCTCAAGCAGCAAAATGGTCTGGCCCAGCACGTGGACATCCAGAAGACGCCCGAGGAAATCACGGCCGAGAAGCGCTTCCTGCGCAAGTGTGACATACTCATTCTGCCGTTGCTGTCCATCACGTACTTCCTGGCCAGTCTGGTAAGCATGCCGCCTGGGACGCGATAGCACATCAGCCAAGGAAAGGTCTAACATCACATCTCAGGATCGCGGTGCTATCAGTTATGCCGAAACTGCGGGCATGAAAGAGGCTCTCGGCCTCAGCACCCACCAGTTCAGCACCGTCGTCTCCCTCTTCTACGTTGGCTACATCGTCTTCCAGATGCCCGGTGATCTGTTGATGAAGAAGATCACGCCCCCGGTTCAACTCGGCTGTGCCTTGATTTCCTGGGGAACCTTCACTGCCGTGTATGTTCACTTGCTTCCTCTCGAGCCTTACTTGCAATGTTCCGGGTTCTGACCAAGATAGGTCTGCCACGGCCCACAACTACTCCCAGGTCGCTGGAATCCGATTCCTCATCGGCGTGGGTGAAGCCTTCCTCCAAGCCGCACCTATCTACCTCACGCTCTGGTATAGACGAGAGGAGTTTGCTACACGAAGCGGCTGGTTCTTCGCGACCGCTGCACTGGCTGGTGCCTTTGGCGGTGTTATAAGCTACGGGATTATCAAGAACATGAGCGATGCCGCTGGTCTTCCAGCCTGGAAATGGATCTTCCTCATCGAAGGTGCGAAATTTTATAAAGATCTAATTCATTTCATTGATTCCCCCTTGTTGACTTACTCCAGGTGTCGTCACTGTTGCATTTGGGTTCATTGTCCTCTTCCTCCTTCCAGGTGCCCCCGAGAAGCTCAGATGGGGCTGGTCCGCGGAGGACAAGGAGTACGCCATCCGCCGGACGAGGGAAGCCTACAACATCGAGGGAGACAAGATTCACCCCAAGCACATTTGGGGCCTTTTCAAGACTCCCAAGCTCTACTTATTCCGTAAGTTCCAATGCTTGTAGCTTTTTACCTTGACTAACGCCCTTCAGTTGTCCTCTTCTGCACCCTTCAGATCAACTGGACCTGCTTTCAGACTTTTCTCCCCGTCCTGCTCGAGACCTTTGGATACTCAAAGATCAACACCCAGCTCATGACTATCCCTGTCTTCTTCTCCGGTGCAATCTCGTGCGTCGCTCTTGGCTACGTGTCTGATTACTACAAGCAGCGTGGAGTTTTCATAATCAGCTGTCTGATATCCGACATCATTGGCTGGGTCTTGCTTCTTTCAAGCAAGACGACTGCACAATCCCTTGTCGGATGCTTCTGCATCAGCATCGGTGCATTCCCGGGTATCACCCTCTTGCAGTCTTGGGTCAACGCCAACACCATCGGCTTCACTAGAAGGTATGGCAAACTAACCTTTCCCAGTATTTGAAGTTATTGCTAACTCTCATCTGCAGGGCTGCCTTCTTTGCCATCATCTCCATGATAGCCCAGGCCATGAACATTGCGGCTGCCCAGATCTACAGCGACGCGCCCCACTACTATCGAGGCAATGGCTTCGTGCTGGGCGTCGTGGTTCTTGGTCTTATCACCGCCATCACCCTCCGGCTCTACTTCACCAGGATGAACAGGAAGAAGGAAGCGAACCAGGACTCTGAAGAAGCTAGGCGTAATCGAGCTCTGGACATTGAGACCATCGGAGACGCCCATCCCGACTTTGTTTACTGGCTTTGAGGTCGGATAAAAGCCCAAACGGTCAAGACTCTAGTTCATGTTAGAGATCCTCCACAATGAAATAAGAAGTATCCTTGGGGTTGACACAAACGGCCGATAATATGACATGGGCAAGTAAAATTGAAGATGGAGTTTTTTCATGTAGTTAGCTTGGGACGCAAAAACTCCTTTATATAAGTCTTAGTAGACACACAATACATGCAATATTATCTCGCTGTGGCTTCTCTTCATCCTATACACGTATCACTAACCCAGAGGTTGACACCGGAGAGCGTCGGCAAGTAATCCCCACACTTCGAGTTGAGTTAGGGCTAGAGTGGGGCGAAGCGACGAAACGGGTATATGAGACACACGTGGGCCTTGACTCTTTCTTTTCTTTGCCCCCCAGTTCGGCTTTGCTCCGAGGACTTAAAAAGAAAGAAAGAAAACCGCACTTCTCAAGTCTCAGCCAAACATCAATTCCTTTCGAAACGACAGGGATCTGTGGCAGACTTTCTAACAACCATGACTTCGGCGCAAGACATTAAGGGCCGTGGCCCAGTCAATCTCTCCACATCACCTATGGCTGCTACCTTACACTCCGCGCCGTCGAGCTGGGGGGCTGCTGTACCTAGACCAAGTGCGCCCAAGTTGCTCAAGCCGTTCAATACTCAGGAAATAAAGATCCTATTATTGGAAAATGTCAATAAGACGGGACAGGATATCCTCAAAGACCAGGGCTATCAGGTGGAAGCTCTCGAGACGTCGCTGCCCGAGGATCAGCTCATCCAAAAGATTCGGTGAGTCACTTAATTATTCTATCGAACAATTGCCACGCATGATTGAGCCTCTGAGCTGACCTGGCCGTGCCTAGCGACGTCCACGTTATCGGCATCCGCTCCAAGACCAAACTGAATGCGCGCGTGTTGCAAGAAGCCAAGAACCTACTTGTCATCGGTTGTTTCTGTATCGGCACCAACCAGGTCGACCTCGACTACGCCGCGAATCGTGGCATTGCTGTGTTCAACTCCCCCTTTGCCAACTCTCGCAGTGTTGCAGAGCTTGTCATTGCTGAGATCATCACACTTGCCCGCCAGCTTGGTGACCGATCTAATGAGATGCATCGTGGCACTTGGAACAAGGTCAGTACCAAGTGCTGGGAAGTTCGAGGCAAGACGCTCGGTATGATCCTCTCTCCCGCTCCCCCTTGTTTCATTTCAGCCAACTATAGATTCTGGCATCTAACACATCCCATCAAGGTATTGTTGGTTACGGCCACATTGGTTCTCAACTTTCCGTCCTGGCCGAAGCGATGGGTATGAACGTCATCTATTACGATGTTGTCGCTCTAATGGCGCTGGGTACCTCGCGACAAGTGCCTACACTCGACGCCCTTCTCCAAGAAGCCGATTTCGTCACCCTCCATGTGCCCGAGCTCCCGGAAACGAGGTGCATGATATCCACAGCCCAGCTCGAGTGCATGAAACAGGGCTCTTACCTCATCAACGCCAGCCGTGGGAGTGTAGTGGACATACCTGCTCTTGTCCAGGCCATGCGCTCCGGCAAAATTGCTGGCGCCGCGATCGACGTGTATCCTAATGAGCCGGCTGGAAACGGCGACTACTTCAACGGCAGCCTCGACTCGTGGGTTGATGACCTCAGGGGGCTCAACAACATCATCCTAACGCCTCATATTGGTGGCAATACTCAAGAAGCACAAATAGCCATTGGCCTCGAAGGTTTGCTGTTCTGTATCCGTGCAATTGTATCACTTCAGGCTGACTAGTCGCCGCAGTCGGAGACGCACTCGTGCGCTACATTAATCAGGGTATTACTCTGGGCAGCGCGAATTTACCAGAGGTTCAGCTGCGTTCATTGACTCTAGATGAGCCCAATCATGCACGAGTTTGTCAAGCCATATTTGTTTTGCTCTCACCTGAAAAAAGTACCACCTGACCGGAAACGCAGATTATCTATATCCATCGCAATATTCCTGGAGTTCTTCGCAAAGGTAAGCTGCCTTCTTTCTCCGTCTCCTCTTTTTGATCGTGCTCCTGGCTGACCCGACGAAAGTGAACGAGATCCTTGGTGATCATAACGTCGATAAGCAAATCAGCGACAGCAAAGGCGATGTAAGCAACATTCAACTAGACCTATGGAGTTTCCTAATTTGCTAATATACCCGACAAAGATTGCATATTTGATGGCCGATGTTAGTAACGTGCGCTACAAAGAGATCAAGGATATCTACGAGAGTCTTGAGGCTCTCAGCTGTAAGTCTGATGAGACTTTCACTTACCTTTAGAATATTTTAAACTGACGTATCAACTACCAGCTCGTGTTACGACGCGTGTGCTCTACTGAAAAAAAAATCTTGAAGGGTACCTGCTATGAGCAGGGCCAAGGATTGTTGGAAAGCTGCGAGTTATAGAAGGACTATTCGCTATTATTGATAGAACTGCTTAAGATTACATTATTTAGCTTTTGGGGAGTGAAGTAAATTGTTGTTTTTAAAATAAAAGATAAACAGGATATTAAATAAAGATTACCTAGGTACTTCAGAGCAGTTGACGGAGGCAAAAAGCTCACTGACATATATACATGGAAGTTCACAGGCAAGAGCGGCTACAATAATCATTGCCTCAATAGACTAAGACATGATCTAAGCTTAGAAAACTTCCTTAGGGACGAAAACGGTCCCTGTCATCAAACGCCTGGATGTTCGCTCAAACGCCAGCAATTCATACTCTGCACCTTGTTCCCTCTTCTCCCCTTGTGCCCTCTTCACTTTGATCGGCATCGGCCCGGCAGGATGGTTTATTCGAAGAACATCGCTAGCTCGGCTGCTCTCGCTCAGCGTGTCCCAGACAACCGTGCCTTCGACTCGGCTGGCCCCTGCCAGGCAGATTGCTCCTGTCCCAGCCATGGTGTCGTGGCAGCGGTTCACATACACTAGTCTCGCGTTCACGTCGACCTGGTCGTGCTCCGGCGGCGCAACCATAGTCACGACCGGCAAACCCGTTGCCTGCTCGTCTACGAGCCTCCAGTCTGTGCACATGCCGACAAGCTGGGCACCCTTCCCTCGAAGCTCCTTGAGGCGGGCGATGACCTCGCTGTTGCCAGTAATTTTCCCCGCTGGCTCGGTGCCTGTCAATCCCATGTCCGCGGCGCGTACAAAGATCGTCACGTTTCCGACGTCGAGGATGCTGACTTCGACATCCTTGCCCTCTACCGTGAGATGGTCAAGAACCTTGCCGGTTGGGAGCAAGCCCCTTCCGAGAACGCCTCCTGTGTTCTACAAAAAATTGTCAGCCATGAATACGCCGTACTCTCTGCAGAGAGACGCACGTTACTGTAATCCATCAAGACGGGCGCGCTTGTGCCCGGTACTCCGGAAATGCTGGATGTGCCGCTCGTGATCGAGAATCCAGTGGCTGGGTCGACAGTAACGTGGGAGATGAGGATGCTCTTGGTGTTTGTGTTGTGAATGCGGACCTCTCGAGTGGTCAAGCTGGGATCGGTACTTAGACCTTTGCGGTTGATCTTGACAATGCCCTCGTCGATGGCGAACGGACCGACAGCCGATGAGATGTTGCCGCAGTTTCCGACGTATGACACGGCGTCTCTCTCGATAAAGACATGGACAAAGGTGAAATCGACATCGGCGTCTTCTCGACTAGGAGGACTTATAAGCGCAATCTTTGACGTGTGTGTCGTCGCCCCTCCCATGCCGTCAATCTGATGCGAATCTGGGGTGCCCATGAGCCGTTTGAGGACGGTGTCCCTCAGCGGGCCCGGTGCAGGCAGGTCCTTCTCATGAAAGAATACGGCTTTGGAGGTGCCGCCACGGATGTAGGCGCATGGGATTCCGACCTGGTCGGCGTGAGCCATGGTGTGTGATCAGAGAGAGCGGGTGGATGAGGCAAGGATTGTTTCGTCAGCGAGCGTCAAAATAACTGGGGACAGTCAAGGAGAACATATGGAAGAGATACACAAAATACACCTTGTTGCACTTTAACTGACCATCTTCTACACTGACGATCGTAAGCCGAATCCGACATCGGTACTTATTATCATCGAGGTACTACCCCACGGGGTGCGGAGTATCAACTCGGGATTTAGCCGAAGAGCAACGCATCGAGGCGAGTGTCGACTGAGGCATTTTCGGACTGCAATCCGATACCCCTCATGGAAACACATGTTACTTACTGTCTCATAAAGCCTGAAATCGTCGTGAACTTGGCTCATCATCATTCTCAATTCGAACGAGTCAAGAAAAATCACCCACCATGGACATCACATTGGATCGCATTGCCGAGTTCGCCACCAGCACCCGGCCTGGGGAAGTCCCTACGAATGTCCTGGACATGGCGAACAACATCCTCCTAGACTCTCTAGCTTGCGCTTATGCAGGCTTCAGGTGCCCTGGCGCGCGTGTGGCCGCTGCCATCACCGATATCCCGCGAGGAACTCCGGGCACCATCATTGGCACCAATGCGTCTGCGACTCTCGACATGGCCGCCTTCTGGAACACTTCCATGATTCGCTACGCCGACTGTAACGACTCTCTGACCGGCGGCCACCCCAGCGACATGTTCGGACCGCTCATTGCCGTCGCTGGAGCTCACCAGCTCCCCGGCCGTACCTTGCTCAGTGGCGTCGCCGTCGCCTACGAGGTGTTCCACCTCCTCATCTTCAAGGCTAGACAATACTACAAACACAAGGGCGCCCTGGTCGACAACCTCTCCGTCGACCAGGGATTCTACGTGGCGACGGCCTCGGCTGCCGGCATCGCGCACATGCTCCAGTACGACAAGGCAAAGACAGCGGCAGCCGTGTCCCTGGCTGCGACAAATGGTCTCCCACTCCGGGCGAGCCGTGCCGGTGAACTGTCTCATTACAAGGGCGTAGCGACAGCAGTGAGCTCTCGCGCTGCCGTCTTCGCGTGCAAGCTCGCCGAGAGCGGGTTGACGGCGCCGTCTGCCCCCTTCGAGGGCCGCCACGGATACATGGAGATTTTCGAGGGCAAGGCCGGCCCGATGAATCTGGACAAGCTGGGAAAGTTTGGCGAATGGTACATCCTGCGGACTGCTCTCAAGTACTTCCCCGCTACGGCCAACTGCCAGATCAGCATTTGGACCGCCTTGGAGCTGCGCAAGGATCTGGACGTTTCACAGCTCCGTGAGATCGTGCTGTATACCTCGCGCTTCCTCTGGCACGAGTCTGGCAGTGAGCCAGCCAAGTGGGCGCCGACCACACACGAGACTGCCGATCACAGTCTACCTTATATTTTCACAACGGCGTTGATCGACGGCAATATCGATCTGCGGTCATACGATGACGACAAGCTCTCGAGGCCTCATGTGCGCGAGGTGATGCAGAAGGTCAAGGTTGTGGTCGACGACAAGATCGAGGCCGAGTACCCTGGCATTCTCCAGATTCGAGCTGTCGCTACATTCCTTGACGGCACGACGCGCGAGGTACACCGTAAGAACCCCAAGGGTGTACTTTTGAACCCTATGAACCGGGATGACATCAAGGTCAAGTTCCAGCAGCTGGCTGGTCCGACGCTGGGTGACAAGACAGACAAGATATGGGAAATTGCGGGTACCCTTGCAGACAGCCAGAATATTAAGACGGTCTTTGACCAGATGATAGTAGAGTAAATAGGTGTATATTATAGAAGCAGGTTTTAAGATTCCTTTATATTATGATTTTATTGATTTATTGATCTTGTTTTGCTATATTAAGTTAATTCGATATAAATACCTATATTCTCTTCATCTCAACTTTGAAAATCCTGAGCTCATCTTATTAAAGACTCTAACAGTACATAGACCTATTTCCACGCGACACACATGGGCCCCTCCAATCGCCCCTTTAGACAATCACGAATAGTCACCACACCTTCCAAGTTCATATTATTCACCCACTTGACATTGTCTGGCTGGACTTCAGCCGCCCTAACATCCATCTTTCCTCTTACTTTGCCCAGGCGGCCCGTTTGCACATCCCTCTCAAAGATGACAATGTCTTGACTGAACTGGTTAGCGACTGCCACCCACTGGTTGTCCTTGTCCCGGGAGAGGGCAAACATCCGTGGATGCTTGCCGTGGCTTCGTTGAGTGTCGACATGTGTCAAGTGGTGCTCAGAAGATGTGTCATCGATTGAGAAAACGGTGATGGTGTCATTCTCCAAGCTCTGGAAACCTCGGTTGGAGGCATAGAGGAATTTGCCGTCATCGCTGACGGCAATCTCGGCAGCCAAGTCTTTGAAATCCGCTGGGGTGAGCGGACAGTCTTTGCCCATCGTCGAGATGGCCTGTTTCAAGTCGACGGTAATATCGAAGTCCTTTATATCCAAGTTGAACACACGGATCGAATTGTCCTTCTCGCTCAGCACATACAACAACGCCTTGGAAGGACTGATTGACCTGATAGCGAAATGTCGGGGTCCCACCACCTTAGGCAGCGTGATTCTTTTGATCTTCTTGATGTCCTGAGGGCTCTCGTACGAGTAGATATCCACAAAATCCATGGTTCGAAGCGAGGAAATCATAAGCCGTCCAGAGGCGTCGAAGGAAGTTTGGTGAGGATGGGCTGATGGCATGTCGGGATCCGATTTGTTATAGTCGAACACGTAGCTCGGCTCCCCAATTACGCCGTCGTCGGACAGCGGATAGACTGAGATTGTTGATCCGGTGATGTTTGAAGCGACCAGGGCCTTGCCGTCTGGGCTGACGCTGATGTGGCATCCCCCTTTGCCATTGCTGCTCGCATGGCTGATGGCGCTCAGGCGAGACCCGTCATGTCGGAAACTGTGAACGCCGCCTGAGCTGGATCGGCCGTCAGGATAGGCGGTGCGACTAATGCTGTAAATCTTGTCGCCGTGCGAAGTGACCCAGTTTGGCATGTGCCCGGCATCAGTGCAGACGGAGACAACAGACAAAGATTCCTGGATTGATTTTGTGGAGTCAAATGACAGCTCAATGAGCCCAGTGCTCTCAAGAGCTACGTAGAGGCCAAGGGAGGGTCTGTTTGATTTTGCCATGTCATTCAGCTTCGTGGTCTGTTGCGATCTCTCAATTTCTTTGGGTTAGGGTTCCACCAGTCGACTGTTTGACGTGAGTCTAGTGAAGCGGTCGGTAATTTCTAGGATTCGCTAAGACGCGTATATGACCATAACTTGGTCATATATGCGTCTTAGCGAGCCCAGACGCAAAGAGCTCCAGGACATGCCGTTAGCAGGCGAAAGATTCCGCGATCGCAACAGTAGGTACCTGCGTACTCCGCATTTGAACCCCAGAAAAACCATGCGGGGGTCAGACCCACTCGGCTCAAAGCCGAATGCCTATTCAGTGGGGGCACTCGGCTGATAGCCGAATGCTTATTTATTGCCGAGTGGGCCCGGCTCATGACCGAATGGGCTGATGCAACAATCTAGTACGGCTCATGGCCGAATCCTTATTGCGAGTCAGGGGCTGATGCGTACTCCGGACTCCGGACAGAGGACTCCGTATTTGCGTGGGCGAGTTTCTCTATTTGCAGGGGGCAGATGCTCCTAGCTAATTTATATGCAGCCTTATGGTAAGGATTTTTAGAGATACTGCAAGTGGTCTCTTGACTGTCTGCATTTGAGTCACGGAGGAGAAAAAACATCTCAGAGCTCTGTCATGGCTAGCAATATAGCCTCCCAGGCCACTGGGGCCCCAGTGGTAAACGCACACCCCTTGCAAAAGACCAAGAAGCAGATGATCCCTCCTGGAGTCTCCTTGCTATCTGGCGCTGTTGCGGGAGCCATTGAAGCCACAGCCACGGTACGATTCGATTCCCCATGTTCAGATTCAACCTTCAGCCAACGGAAAACTGACCGTGGGCAGTCCTACAGTACCCAATGGAATTCGCCAAGACACGAGCACAATTGCACCGAAACGTCCAAGCGGGAGCCGTGATTTCAAAGAACCCTCTCGCCGTGATTGCCCAGGTGGCTCGTCAGGATGGCGTGGGAGCCATCTACACGGGCTGCTCGACCTTGATTTTAGTTAGTGCTGCCTCTCCTAGAAGAGCTGCTTTACGCGTTGTATATCTGACAATCAAAACAGGGCACTGCGTTCAAGGCCGGCGTTCGCTTCCTGTCATTTGACTCTATACGGAATTTGCTGGCCGACCAAAATGGCAAGTTATCTCCAGAGCGTGGTATCCTGGCCGGCATGGTGGCCGGTGTCGTTGAGAGTGCCGTGGCAGTGACACCTACGGAGCGCATCAAGACTGCCTTGTAACGTTTCCCATCCTCCTACATATAGGTCATGCTAATTCCATGTCTATAGGATCGACGACGCAAGGTCTCCCAGCGCGAGGCGCTATCGAGGCGGCTTCCACGCTCTCCGCACCATCATCTCGGAGCGCGGCATCACCGAGGTTTACCGTGGCCTTTTATCGACAACGCTCAAGCAAGCGGCCACGTCAGCTGTGCGCATGGGCTCGTACAATATCCTGAAGGAGATGGTCGCCACACAAGCAAAAAACGACGGCTCGGCGACAAATCCACTAATCACATTTGGCACGGGCGCTGTGGCGGGGACGATTACGGTGTATGCGACGCAGCCTTTTGACACGGTCAAAACGCGGACACAGGGCGCGCAAGGACAGGCGCTCGGGGTCGCGGTGCGGTCCATATGGACGGATGGCGGCGCAAGAAGCTTCTGGCGAGGCAGCACCATGCGGTTGGGCAGGCTGGTTTTTAGTGGAGGAATTGTGTTCACGGTATATGAGCATGTATCGGCGTTGATGATGTCGATGGGCGTGGGCAGCAGATGAATTCAGATGCATTGCTTGCATCATCTGTATCATCAACGCTATCAACATAATAACTTAGATTAACTTCTAGAAATCTAATCTACCTATATGGCCTGGTTATTACTATCAAGAATATATCAAAGTATGACAGAGCTGACAATTACCAATTACTACGCAGTCACTTGCTCAAAAAACAAGCAGACTGTCAATGCACGTGACTAAATATCTAGATAGCATTGCCAGAAAAGACACACGATAAACAAGATATGGACCAATGCGGGATATAAGATGCAAAAAATAATGATTGATATGTGATAGATAGATGTTAAACATGATGTTGGGTATTTGAGGTAAAATGATAAAGGGCAAATCAAACGCTGCAAAATGATGAAATAAACAAAAATTATAAAAGACATGATGCAAGACCGAGAATGGCACATAATGCTGAATGCAGAAAAACATGCTAATGCCCATTGATGATGATGCAGTTGTTGCTAATGTGTGCAAAGGTGCAAAATGAAAGTGAGAAATCGCAGCATACAATAAACAATGAGTGAATGGGTATATACAACTATTCGAGATGTTTGCTGAAAGCCTGTATTTGATCTTCGGGAAGGGAGCCAATCCAAAGACATTTTTCGACTATGCCGGGGACAGGCTCCAGATTGTACTTGTTGCTGGCGTCGATGAGGCGTAGAAGACATTTGACAATCTTGGCCGATGTTCGGTATCGTTCAAAATTGACGAGAGGATCGCCATCACGCGTTCCTGAGATTTGTGATGGTTTCTGGGCGTTGTAGGTGAGGTCATGCACATACAGACCGACAAAAGGAATGCAGCCGTTTTGTAGATTGGTGGTTTCCATCTCAACTCTCAGTTCGTGGAAATTGCGGAGAGGTTGTATCAACGATTCCATATCGTCTAGGAGACGCCGGTCGTTCATACTCACTAGAGACCATGTTCTTTGTAACCGTGTACAGTCCACTGAAGATAAAGCAATTGCAATCTGTAGCATGGTTGAGTAGTTGCACATTTGCCTGGCATGCATAGCGATATGGATGAACTTTGTCAACGTCCGAGCCCGTTCATGAATGTCCCATGTGAGGACAATTTCGGATAGAATCCATTTTACCATGAGGTTGAAACGGCCAACAACAATGTCGATACCTTTGCGGTCCTTTTCTGAAAGAAAATGGACCCAACTGACAATTGACGGGGAATTGTTGTTCCACTTCATGTCTACCAGATCTTTCCAGTCAACCTCATCCAAAGCTGATTTTTCCACGACCGTAAATTGTTCGGCAAGTAGTCTGGAGTCGTATGCAAGTATAAAAGGAACGTGGCTTGGTCCCTTGGGAACTTCGATGTGTAGGTCGGCGGGCTTATTCCTAGCAGCAGTCATCCCCTCTCGAGGGTACGCTACACGACTGTTGTCAACGACCCGTTTTGGAGATGCACCAGGGGTCAGTGGTGACTGGGGGGAAGCCATGCCAGTTTTAGTTGGGCGATAAGGAGAAGTTGGCGTCGCTTGTTGAATTGTAATTGGCGGAGAGGGAGGATGTGCAAGAGGATGGGCTGGAATTTCCATGGATTGAGTCGCCAAAGAATCGGTACTGCTAGCCCGTTCCAGGGCCTCATTTCTCTCTATCACATCGACAGATATTTCGGATGATAGTTCTGATTTATCGTCGGTAATCTCGTGGGTGGTCACGTGTGGGTGAAGAACTGGTGGGTCGTTTGAGATTTGTCGAAGACTTTCAGTTTCGTCAACCAATTGGATAGATGGATGTGACGACTCGACACCATTCATGTAAATGCTTGGTATGCTCTGTGGCAACGAATGATGTGGAGTGACAGGATGCTGAGGAGCAGGCACTTGTTTTTTCATGGAATCATCACTCAGACCTCTTTCCAGAAGAGGGATGGAATTATATGAGAAATCCGATTCCACAACCGAATCCGTGTACGATTGGGGTGGCAGGTCTTGGTGACTATCAGTCACCACTGTCTCGCCAGACGTCATCGGGTAGTTGTCTACATTACTTGCGCCCGTCCAAGAACTATCAGCAGTATCTCTTTCACCCAAATACTGGAGAGTCGTAGAATCGTTAATTCCATCTTCCTCTGCGCGACTATCAGAAAGTGTCGGAGAAGGCCATTTCCCTTCCAGTTTCAGTAAAGTTGACTCAATTCCGCCGTCGGCGTCATCTGGAATACGCGAGAATCCGGCGATAGCCGCTTCAAATGAAGGCCGCAGATGCTGAGATGAATGGGTGTTGATGAGGTCAAAGCGCGGTGGCGTTGATTGAGTTCTCGCTTGAGAGTGCCGTACGAGACTTCTCCTGAAGTAATTACGTGCCGAAGACGCGAGCGATTCTGTCAAAGATGTGTCCGTAGCGAAGGACTGCGGGCGTAAATCCGGCGCAAGGTCGTGTACATTTTGGATTTTACGCAAGTCGCCTCCAGGTCGCCTACGCAACAAACGACTTAGTGGCTTTTCGGTAGCCTCCACGCTTGCGGCCTCACTAGGTGCATCGAAGCGACTGATACCACTTTGAAAAGAGGCGTATTTTCGAAGGCGACTGGAGATGGAACGAGTCTTGTCCAGTCGGAGAGGCTTTGAAGGATATAGCGGCAGCTCAAGCGATTGAGATGCAAGATTTCCACCCTCGTGCCTAAAGACCTCCGGAGACGCTGCAAAAGGGATTACGCCGGTACCAGAAGACAAATCGTTCTGTTCTCTGGTCAATGGCGCACTCGCGTTGATTGCCTGTTCACTGCCCAGCCAACCAAGACCCCCTGACACTACCGGGATATCGAGTCCAGTATCATCAACAATGACAATAGACTTGCTTCCCATCGTAACTTCGTCGCTTGCAAGACGTTGACGATGACCATTATGCGCCATTAAATGTTGATTTTCCCATCCGTCACGCCGTTCCATTGCAAATGAAGCTTCAGCTTCAGGCGGACTAAGACCAATAGCTTCACGGTAGTCTTTCATACTCTGCTCACAAATGCGATCCGTTCTCGGAGGAATGTTAGACTTTGGCAATGTCTTGCGATCTTTGTAAATTTGAGATTTGAAAGCAACATTCACAGGAAGCGTGGCAGTCTTGCCCCGCGTAGAACGAAAGTTAGGGGGCCCGATATGAGCTGCAGTATTTGCTCCGAGGTTTCTGGTATGCAGAGCACGGCGGATAGAGCCAATGACGGTTTTTAGTGCTGGGCTCGCTCCAAGGGGTCTGATATTGCCTTCAGATGCACTCCGTGCATGATGTTCGCGTAGCTCGTCTGAAGTATGAGATATTGTCGGTGAAGGAGGCGCAATAGTCGTAACGCCTGCATCGATTGGGGGAAACAAATTGCCGCGAATGAGACTGCCATTAATACCATCAGAGGTTGGCAGTAAAGCTTGTTCTTGCTCGTGTCTTTCCACCAACGCTCTAGAGAGTGGAGCGCGGTCATCTCTGATTGAGTCAGAAAAGCTGCCGCTTCGCTTGTGGGCGTGAACCGGATGTCTTGCTGTACTTGAGGATGTTGGGGAGCGTGGTCCTGAGTTTGCGAGAGGCGATGGCTGGAGCGACACTACAACAGGGTGAGGAGCATCCAATCCACCCAAGGGTATAGACGCACTTTTGCCTGGAAAAGAGCATGATAACGCCTGAACACTCTGTTCGCTCGAGGAACAGGGCACGCTCCGTGAAGTCCCTGAAGATATTGTTCTCGTATGCGTTACAGGAGCGCTAGGAATCCGTTCGGCTTCAGTGCCAATAATTGAATTCGCCGACTGCACCAATGACAGGTTGCTCATTTCACTTGCAGTCATGGCTCCTTGAGAACTGCCAATCTCACTGGGGCTGCTCCTGTTGAACCCACCACCAGGCATGGCAGGATTATCTGGACTCGTAAAAAGTGGACTGTCCCAGTACATCATGCATCTGCCTTGCCAGCAACGCTTCAGGTCCACCAATATCTTCACGTCGCTGACACCTACAGTACTTCGAGCTTTCACATCCGCATACATGGTATTGATTCTGTCACAAAATTGGACCCGCAGATCATTATTGCTGACAAAGTCATCAGCGAAATAATTAAGAATCCAATGGCGCAGGGCGGCAAATGTGCGAATTCGAATAATCCGACCGTCAGCCTGTAATCTATTGATAGCCCACTCCAATCGCGCCAGTAACAAAGCCAGAAGATTGGTGGTGGATAGGTAAGAGCGAAATGTCAGGAAAAAATCGGACACCAGTTCGTAGTCCATGAATGACTCGGACGAGATTTGTACGACAATGCGAGCTGGTGTAGCTGCGCTAATATCCCGAGTGTTTGGGATATACTTAACAACGGCTAAATCATCCATGTTCTGGGCTAGTATATCGAAAATAGAAGGTTCAATGGGATGCCGTAGAGTATATATGCCTGATCGTTGTGTGGAATTCGATTGTCTATCTTTATCTTTAGCGGAGGACGAAGCCACGCCCGAAAACAAGGACATTGCTACTGAAAGGGTCCCTTGTGGAGGAGCAGCAAGACCGGGGGAATCGTAGGTTGACGGAATGCGATTTTGGCCGTTGTCGCTAATATTCTCTCTAAGGTATATTGAGGAATTTGTGTTTTCTCCAACCGAGGTATGCGTGTAAACTGAGCTGCGCAACACCGGCGTCCCTTCATTACTGAATTGTAGTGTCCCTAGGCGATAATGAGGAATTGGTACCTCCAAAGCAAGCATAGACGTAACGCCGGGCGACTCGTGTGTCGGCTCACTGGTGTCGAACCGGTCGATTACAATGCGAAACTCATCACCCGCGTCAGAAGCGGCTGAATGTTGTTCGTATTCGGAAATGGTCGAGAAGGAATGCGCTCTCCTGCGCCGAGGCTCGGAATCGCTGGCATCGGTGTTGACCTCCGTTATTTCTTCATTTGCGTATTTGGGACGAAGCTCCGAAAATTGCGAGGACGACCAGATGCTGTGTCTCGCGTCGGGGCCAGCTGTTGGTCTGGGCGGCTGTAGCTTATTGCTACTGGCCTCCGTAGGTAGTAGAGTCGGTTTTGGGAGGGATTTGCCATGGCGACGTCTAGAGCCGGATTCGACTAAAGGCCTGTTTGTAAAATGGCATGTTTCGGTAAGTACTCGAATTTAAATAGAAGCAGTTTCGGCATCGCGCATCATACCTGAGATAAAGCTTGCCATTATTGCCCACGTTTGCTACTGCGAAATTGTTGTTGTCTCTCCGACCAGCTGATGTCATCCCATGTGCCAATGAGCGCTTAGCCAAGCCATCAAAGCTTCCCTTAACTCGATGCAGCGATGAAGGTGTTTGATGATGTCTTCTTCCTCGGTCTGCTACTGTCCTGCCGGTCCGTTTGACCGAGCCGGGTTGTGTGACGGTATGGGCACGTTGAAGAGTCGACTGTGGCTGAGGCAAACGAGGCGATGTGGCGGTAGTCGATATACCTAACGTAGACGCCCTTGAAATGGGTTTGTGTAGGCGAAACTCATCCTTTGTTACCAGAGCAGGCGAAGGCGCGTCGGCGGACTTGTCAAGAGGTCTGGTCATAATGGCGGAACGTTGGTCGAAACCGCTCACGGATCAAGCGCGCGCGCGCACTTTTGTTCGGTCGGTACGTACTTGAGATCAACAAAGGTTACTACCACGTACCCACCGGTAACATCTCACAGAGCTGACCGGGATGGGGAGTTGGTTGTGTAACTTGGCATTGCCGCACACCGCAATGCTGGCGGGTTTTTCAAATGAGCATGACGAGTGTGCGCTCACTGCATAAAACGGGGTATTTGGTTTGAGTAACGACTGCGCGGCTGGAGGACACGAAAGAAAGAGCGGAGAGAAGTTGAGGCTGAGGTCTTTGTTCGGAATGCTTTTGAACGAGTTGCTCGCGAGTTGCTCGAAAATCCCCGAAAGGGCCCCTATGACGGCAAGTGCGATGCAGAGGGCACGAAAGACACGCCGCAATTTGTCGAACGCGAACGCACGGAGCACAAAGAATACGGTTGTTTCGCGCGGGCTGGCTGGGATTAATTACGCAGGTAGGTCTATGAGGGAGGAACGAAAAGATGGAGGATTTGTATTTGATTGATAAGGTGGGCTTTAGGAAAGTTCACAAAGACGTCAAAGCGCCATCAAGACATGGCAATTGGAATTGGGAGATCGTAGCAAGAAAAAGCAAACCTCCAGATGCGCCAAATTGACCTCGGTCACGGGATGTCCGCTGCTCCCCCGGAAGACAGGGCATTACGATAATAACGGGCTGGTTACGTGGTTTAGTATGTACAAATACAACAAATACAGAGCTGCTTGTATGAGAGCGTATCGCTTTGTGACACGGGAAACTCCGCACTAGCAGCAATACAAGCAGCCAATCACGCGCGATAACTGACAGTGGCTGGGGGTCCCGTGATCCGCTATCACCAGCGGGAATCGGACTGGATCTTCCCATTGGCTGGCACCCAGCCTGACTACAGGGCATTCGGAGAAGATTCATCATTCATCACGCACAAAAGAAACTTGTGATTATTACACATCACCGATCGCCATGAACATCATCGGGCGAAACTCGGCCAGCTCGAGAAAAAGGACAGAGAAGATCACCATAACTCACAAACAGGGTCTTTCTGTGGGCATTGAAACGCTTCCTGAAACTCCCTGGAGTTTGCCATTGTGCCCTATTATGCATGTTAACATGTGTCCTAGTTAAGTGTTGATAGAAAAAAGAAAGAAAGAACGTACGAGGATTCGAGCAGGTTTTGGAGCATGCGGGTCGGTATAAATGGCCTGTACTGCAGCTTCCTTGGTGGTTTTGCTGCACCACCACGTGGAGTAGGAAAGGAAGAAGAGCTGCTCTTTGGTGTATGTTTCCAAGCCAGGCAGTGCCTTGTCCGCATGTGAGCCATCACGTTTCCTCCACGCATGAAACGAAGCTGCAAGCCCACCGGCGTCAGCAATGTTTTCGCCCAAGGTTAACCGCCCATTGACATGCAGAGGCTCTGAGTCGGGATCGGGTCCTGGAACTGTGAAGTTCGAGTACTGATCGACGAAACACTGTGCGCGTTCTTCGAATGCCGCAACAGTCTTGTCATCCCACCAATTAGTATAATTACCAGTTTCGTCGTAATGTCTTCCGGTACTATCAAAAGCTATATTGTATCGAGAGTCAATGGCCATTTCCCTGTACATTTAAAGGGGTATTCACTTACCATGGGAGAGCTCGTGGCCGCTGACGGCTCCAAATGCCCCGTAAGCCAGATATAGAGGCGCCTTCGGTCCGTAGAAAGTCGGGGGCTGCATAATGCCAGCCGGAAACACGATTTCATTGCCTGGAGGGTTATAGTATGCGTTGACAGTCGGCGCAGTCATGCCCCATTCATCTCTGTTCGTCGGTTTTCCCAGCTGAGACCACTCCCGTCCGAGTTGGAATTTCGCCATTCCGACTGAGTTCTCAAAGAATGTGTCTTTGGAAATATCCAAGTCATTATAATATTTCGTGACGTCCTCGCCGTCCATCAAGTTGGGGCTTTTCGTGGGATATCCTATCTTCTGCACAATATTTGCCACCTTTTGCTTGCCAAGCTGCCTGACTACTGGGGACATCCATTTCGTTTCATCCAGCACATATACAAACTGTTCCTTGATATCGGAAATGATCTGGTCTCCCAGCTTCTTGGATGTTTCGGGGAAAGAATCAAGCACGTAAAAGCGGCTGAGAATCCAACCTATGCCAGAGTCCAAGTCCTTAATGCATTTACGCCACCTATCCTCAGTAGCTTGAGGATCCTTGCCGGCAAGACGGTTGTTGAACTGTCGCAGTGGCGTGACTTTGGGATCTTCTATATCCTCGTGGTATCGCTGAATAGCCTTTAGCTTGAAGAAAGCCTGGATAACTTCTCTTGGCGTGTCCTTGATAATTGCTGAGAGTTCTTCTAGATAGGATGGGGAGCCTATGATGAACCGATCTGCCTGGAACTCCTCGGGAGCCAGGGAGGACACTATCTGCTCAAATGACACTTCCGGAATAAGCGATTTGGTTTCGTCGAGAGTTCTCGGGTTATAGTATTGAGTGACATCCTCTTGCGCTTGAGTGTCTGGCGTAGCATCGGCCAGTTTCTTCTCGAAAAGGACGACATTCTCAGCAAGTTTGAAGGAGGAAGTAGACACCTTCCCCCAAAGATCGCGGGGTTTGAAATTGATTAAGAGATTCGACAACACACCCGTGTATTCTTTCACGACGTTTGTATCGTTATAAAACTCGCGTGATGGGAGGCCAATCTCCCGCGGTGGAGTCACAAATATAGCCACATTGTCGGGGTCGCGATCATCAGGCTAGATAAATAAATCAGTAACCTAGCTTTTCAAGAGAGTCGCAGGAATATCACTCACGGATACAGAGAACTCGGTAAGAGCCGACACATCAGTTTGTATCAGATACAAGATGGCATCTGTTAGATTCTTCTGCGAGTCCTTGCCGTGTGAAGAGTGGATGGTGGCTATTTCATTGAGAAGGCTATCCAAAGGTTGTGATCCCCGCTTTTTCAGATCCTCGACATCGATGCAAGCATCATAGCCCGATTTCAATTTCTTGAAGTTCTGCTCATCTGCGGACGACAGTCCATGCTCCTCAGGCGCTTCAGGCGCTTCAAGTATATGGCGCAATCGCATCTGGGCGTTCTCTGCCATCAAAGTTCCCGAGAATATGGAGCCCTGGTCGGGTCTCATGTCATGACGATCTCTCCATCCACCGCAGGTATATTGCTCAAAGTCAACACAGGGATCGATATCTTCAAAATTAGGATCGAGGTTATAAAGGATTTCGGAGGCGGCGTGGATGCATTCGGGTTCGAGGCATAGATCGGGGCCAGAGGCGATATTTGCGGGTTGCGAACCTAACAAAGCCCAGGTGTTAATCGCTAGAATTCTAGCTCAGTCCAGACATTCATACCTATAATGCTTCGATTTGCGACAAGATATGTGCCGCACGCGCCAATTGCAAGCCATTTGGCGACCGTCAACAGCCGAGACTTGGGTGTCTTTCTAGCCCACGGCGGCGTATGATTCGCGTCATGGAGGCTCTCGGTGTGTGTATGTTTCTCATCATTGTAGCTCGTTAGGTCATCTCGCCTAGTTTGGAAATTCGACAATCGTCTGGTAATTGAAATTCTGAAGCTGTCAGCTTCGCAGACATTCTATGAATCACGATCAAACGAGCACTGACCTCTGGTTCTGTTCGTCCATGATGCAACTCGGATCTGCCTCACACGGAACGAGTTGAGCTTGGTAGCACCGCTTCCATGCGGCTATATGAGAGGTTATTATATCGGTAAGCGTAGAAATACCCTGTTGAGTAGGTAGACAGCGTAATTGTGTTTGTATATGGATGCGAGGTGTTGTCGAAGGAAGGTTCTCCGCCATCGTCATCGGCGTCTGCCTGTCCTGCCTGGATAGGGTTCCCGTATGGTGATTGGCTGGGGGATAGCTTAGGTGGGCCTGACTTGAGTGGGGGCAGCTCTTAGCTCCCGAGCACCAATCACAGCTCGTTCCTCATTTTTGTATTTGCATGTATGAGAAGCCGGTTCAAGACATTCCACGAGCTATACGATGTGCTTCGTTGTCTTGGTTGCTATTATCTTTGATTATAATACCTATGATTCAATGCCCTCTTGATCAAAGTTCATGCAATAGCAGACGCTCATCATCACGTGTCTCTCTGCCAACCGCAAATAATATATATTTTGAAATAGGTATGCCTTTTTCTTCTACCCATTACAAGCTCCAACGCTGTCACCGCCAGGTAGGAGAGAGGCAGTTAATGATTTATGATACATTGGTAAGTCACCAAAAAGGTTGTGACGGTAAAAGGCTTCGCGTGGCAGCCCAATACTTTTGATAAACGCATATTCAGGAGCATTGTCAATCCATGATGGCGGAAAAGAAGCCGAAGCCGAAGTCGATTGTACCCATTGAATCCAGGTTTGAAAGGAAATAGCACATTGCCCAACTTCATCCGGAGAACGACCGTTCAGTGATTTATAAATCGTGTCTAGGAATAGGAGAGCATCCCCGAGAGTCGGGCAATGATACTTGCCATCTAAGTTTGGAGTGATGGCCTGATCGTAAGGAGGAGGGCATGGAGGAGGGCATGGAGGAGGAGAACTATTGCTGTCAGGGCCAGAAGATAGTTCAACACCGTTATCTTGGCCACTGTTTGGAGTTTGAAGGCGCCATTTTGTATCCCACCAAATGAAAGCCGTTTCGCAAGCGTCGTACATCAACCACCACTGGTAGTGGTAATATTTGCTGTCACCAGCCCTCCAGAAGACATGATTGTGAAGACCGCACAAGTGGTTTACAACTTGTATGATATAATCAGGTGCGTGACGAACAATGTCCTGAATCTTTGGTAATTTCATGCGATACAGCCAACACAGCCACGATCGATAGCAGACTGCTTTGTCTGGGTTTTCCTTGGAGAGATTTTCGACTTCGCGATAATGATATTTTATGTCGCCAACTTCAGGGTATTCGAGGCAGGGTGGTTGATTGTGATCTGATCTCTTATCGTCTGGAGTACAGTCTGGCTCGTCCTTGGTGGTACACGGAGGGGCATCAAGTCCTACAAAAAGGTCAACGCTTAAACGGTTATGTCCCCTCACTCTTTGTGCAACGACTCACCAGTGTCGCAATCAGCTTTTGAATCTTGAGAATCCTCAAAATCGCAGACCCAGGATTCGTCGTCATCCTCGTCCTCGTTCGCCTCACATTCAGTAGCGTGTGCCTGTCGATCAGCAGCGCAAAATGAAGCTGCTCTTGAATTCCGCACTGAAGGCCCAGGTGACCCCTCTAGAACCTCCATCCAAGACTCCCCATCAGAGTCTGCAGCATCAAGGACGTGGACTGCCATCCTTATATCGTCATCAAATCAATCTGAGATCTTTGTGAGAGCAAAGACAATAGTGATAGGGAGAGTGTGCGAGAGCGATTTGAATGAACAAAGTGCAACTGGGCAAGGCTAGGCAGGAGCAGTGCGGTAGTACAGAATAGCCAGTATCCCGTTCGTGCATTGAAACAGCAAGGCTGGCAGGCACGCAGGCAGGGCAGTCACGGCAGTCACGTGGTAGGGGTCTTTGTAAGAAAGAACAACCTGAAACTCCAAGGAGAACAACGATGTTCCAATGGAAAAAAAATTCTATTTAGTTAGCTACCTAGTCGATCCTCATAAGCTTCGTATATGTATATAGGAAATGCTTCATCATATTTCGCAAGATTCTCTATCTATCAAAAGTTGGTATCTATCTATCAGACTGGTAAAGTAAAACACATGCATATCGAGTTCATCAATAATCGTTCAGTATAAAGAGACCCTTTGGTTATACCTACTGAATGGCTGAGAGGAATTCCTTCTCAACCGCACCCCATATTCCGGCGCGCATCACGCTGCCAATCCACCAATTGCCACTAGCATCCTTGCCCAGGACCGCAGCGGAATTGCGAGACGGGTAACCGACAAATTTGGCCGAAGCCTGAATAAATGAAGCTTTGCCGGGAGGAATTGCGCGTTCTTCTGAACTACTGTTGCTGCCTTCTTCTTCTTCTTTGATTATAGCAGGAGAAAAATCTTGGTGATACAATTTCCCTCTATTCCAATTCGTATAGCTGAAAAGATACGTTCCGGGATCACCAAGAACTGGCGGGTTTCCGGTTTTCTCCAGGGCGGCGTGGGAAAGTGCCGCTGACGCTTGGAGTTGCTCGACGGTGCGGTGGGTGTCGATTGCGTGCCGGAAGCGAGAGGCCAGGTAGCTCACGGGCTTGGAGAGGATGTCGCCAACAGTGGTTATGACGACAGTAGGGAATGTCCCGTTGGAAATAAAGGCTGTATTCGCAGAAGGGAGGAGTCCCATTTCTGCTAGAATGCCGCGTGCGTCGAAAATATTCAGGAAAGTGAGTGGTTGGCTGGGAGACATGTTGGACGCTTTGAACATGATGCGGGACCACCACGATATAAGGACATCGCTTTCACTTAAAAAGGGGGTTTCTTTCGCGTCGTCGCCAGAAGAAGAAGATTGTTGTTGTTGTTGTTGTTGTTGTTGTTGTTGTTCCTTCAGTTCAGCGAGCGCCGAATCACGTAACTCGTCCAGATACTTTCCAGGCACAAAAGTGAGTCGCTGCTCCTCTTTGCTGTTCCAGATTAAATCAAACACAAAGCCCACGACAAACCGGAAGAAGTTCCAGCCCTGGAGTACCTTGTCTGCAAGTATGTATTTACTTGCTGGCGTGGTCTGATGGATGGTCGCAAGAGGGTCGTCATCAAGACCGACGATTGGAGGGATTTCATCTTCTTTGCCGCGCAACACCGCCGTCCAGCCCTTGAAAAGTGCCGACAGGCCCATGGCATCCATGAGCGTGTGCGGGAATGACACTGTGAGAAAAGTCGCGTCCTTGAACGCCAATACATGCACTGATATTTGCGGGGCGTCGGAATAGAGCCAGTCATCGAGTTTCTCAGGCGCACCTCGAGACCGTACATCGTAGCGGGTCTGTTCATATACAAACAGTAAGGCGGGTTTGTCACCACGGTTTGCGCTCGTAAGTTTCGAAAGACGAGGGTGTTCTGATACGGATGTGTCCTGTTTGTCTACAGTGAATGCCGATGCAGGACGCTCCGCATTGAATTCCTGTGGGATATGATACTCCAGCTCCTTTTTCTCCTGTTTGGTGGCTGTTATTAGACTCCATCTTTTTTTCTCTCTCCTGTAGTCGCATATTTACGTACGTTGAGCCTCAACCTTGCGCCGAATTTCTGCCATCCAGGCCGCTGTATCAACGTGTCAAGCGATTCTTGCAGTTTTTCAGTATCGAGCACATCATCGAAGCGAAGTGTCATATCTAGAGTGATTGCCTTTTGGAAATCCATGCTATTCCAGAATCCGACTGGCTTGACGATGTCGCCAGGCACCGTCGCCGGTCGTTGCTTGCGAGACGAGAAGAGGCCCATTTTGTGAAGACGCGCGGAGCCGTTTTATCGACCATAGAAAAACGGAATTCTATAAGTTATTGAATGAATTGATTGTGAGAATAGGTTTTTTATTTATTTGTTTGTTTGAAGCGCATTTTAGCTGAGGTGAGGAGAGCGCGTCAGCCTGGGTGTCGTCGTGTCGATCCATCAAAGCTTGGCCGCCCTGATACCGCATACGGCATAGCTTCAATTGAATTTCCAGCAGGCCGATACTGCAAAACAACATTGAACCTGAAGAATCTGGATCTGGCATGTTGAAGGAGGAAAAATGAGAAGAAGAAAGATTCATGAAGTCCTTCGTCTGCAAGTGCCTATGAGTCCGATTTCATGATACAAAAATATTTCAGTGATGGTCCACCACGGGAGATGCGCACCAGCTTCTAGAACCGTTAGTAGCGCTGTATGACACGTAGTAGATCTGCTCTCAAGCCTCTCATAGCTATGTATCCGTACGCACGTAGTATATCCCGTTGTTATCGGTTGAAGCCACGACTGAAAGATAGGAGCTAGGGATTTTATCTTATTTATCCACGTCGCTTGGAGGGGTATCGGTTATTGAAACCCAACTGACTGATAGAGCTCCAAGATAGCTAGCTATCAGAAGAACAATCCCTGTCTACCTGTGCAAGCGATATGAACGAAAATTACTACAGATTCGACAGAATGACTCGATGCCAGACCTGATACATCAATAGATAGAACGTTACGACGTGGGCTATATGCCATGCGGGCGATCGGAAAAGTCCACGGGTGGTAATAGCCGCAATGACACCGTGGCAGCGGGCAAGCCAGGGCTAGCCGATAAGGAGAATTGCCTTATCAGCCGGGCTCAACCTTCTTGTTGGTTAAGTTAAGCTGTTCGCTAGCTCTCCAAGTGTGTGATCGCTGATAGAGTGCTCCGTAATGCCTATTCGGAAAATTTATCGCTAGGATTGGGTTCCTAGTATCGACTATCAGAGCCACTTTTTTATCGCGTGCCCTCGTCTGTTCACCAATATCCAATTAGAGATGCAAAGAAATGATCTAGCGATATTGCACTTCATCTGATTGGCTCCATGCACTTTGCTTTTTCATTGCGCTGTCTCGGATCGAGTCTCGACTCTCTCTTGGCCCTTGGGGAGTGACTCAGGGAGTGACCTAGAATAAGCGCCCGCCACGCAGGATACGTACAGTGCACATGCCACATGGGAAACAGCGCGCCCTTGTCTTTTCTATGTTACCGCAGCGTTGACTCAACTCTGTCGAGGGATGTAGTCCAGCCCTGCATGACTCGGTGTCTTGTAACTGTGACAGATCAGACGAGAAGATAGCTCTGCCAGTGGCTTTGTTTTGGCTGCTAGATACTAGGACGCCTTGGCAGGGAGACAGTCAGCTGCTGATATTTGGCGCGAGAGGTAAGCTGATACCAGGACATGTATCATATTTATTTCTGTCTCGTATATGTCAAGCTGAAAGGTGGAAGCTGAAGGGAACGCAAGGAGTACGAAGCCGGCCATATGATTGGCAGGAAACTAGACCCCCACAGCGCGGAGACAAATCCGGCATGGAGGCCACGTGAACGCATACTGTTTTCTGCCGCGCTTCCTTTCTTCCATTTTTTCTGTCAGTGTCTTCTCCGCGTTCCGTGGTCAGCTGACCGGCCCCGGTTTTACTGCCTGCAGCCAATCACATCGCACCCTGCCGGCTGGGGAAGTTTTGACCCTCGGTAGAGTTACGTGAAACAAGGTTATTTTTGCATGAGACCTATCAGCAGGGATGGGAATCGACCTGTTGGCAAATCCCGCTGCTAGTAGGTTTACTAGGCTTACTAGGCGTCGCTCGATGGATTGACAAGTAGAAGTTCAATGCAATGTGCTGGAATCCTGAATAAAATTCTGAATCATACCTTCCCCTTTTTTCTCTCGCTGTGTCACTTTTCTTTCACAATAAAATTTCAAAGCATCTTAACTCTCCGTACGCCATTTCCCGGAAATTATTGTGCATAACGTAAGCAATAGAAAAAGAGAGGGGTAAAAGTGGAGGATACCGAAGTTTTCCCTGGATCGGGGTCACCCTCTCCATGGGGATGGGATGGGTGGCAGGTGCCTCGATGATTCTCGATCTGGATCGGTTTAATTGTGATTGTTTGTTTCCAGCGCGACGGCAGCATCGGTGTTGTAGCGTTACATAATAGTCTATTAATAAATAGGCCGTTTGGCGATTCCCATGAACTGCCTACTGGTGCAGCAGAGGCTCAAGGCGCCGCCACGAGTGAAACCGACTAGTACGGCATATCAAAGGGTTCTGAAAGTCTGCAGGACGACTCGAGGCCATGCTGGCAACTGGTGCATCTATGTTGGCCGCCATGCAGGATTTGGCATATCGAGGACTCACCAGGATCGTGGATGGTCTCACTCTGTTTGTTGGTGTGTGCAACGTCCAGGCCAAAAATGCTACCGTGCAATCCGGGGATGGGCTGCACTAAGCCCGAAGTGGCAGAGGGATGGTTGCAACGCTGCTATCAAAGCCAGAGACACTGGCCAATCAAAAACACAGCGGGCCCACTAGACTATACTGCCTTTGGTATGGTGTGCTGATAGTTAACAAAAGAAAGAAGATAAGAGGCTGGCGCTGTGGGGCTGCAATGATCGCTCCAAGCCAATAGGCGTCGCCAAGGGTGATCTGGGTCCCGCCCCCGAAGACTATCTTTGTCTGCCGTCGGGCCTTAGCGAATTGCAGCTTGAACACTAGCAAACCAACAAAAGGGGACAAAAAGAAAGGAGGATGCGGGAAGAAAAAATTCTAAAAAAAAAAGAAATAAAAAAAAATTGTACGACAGACGAGGCGACAAACGAGCTGTAGAGAAAGAAACATTCAAAGAGGATAGCACTCAGCAGCTCAGCTAAGACATGTGGATAAGCACAACACTATCAATAGGATAAGCAATAAACAGAACCGAGTAAATACAAGACAACACACAGATAGAATGCAGCCGCAAATGAGTGGCTGCTGGGTTGCATCGAACACGGGCAGGCAGGTCGACAAGGCAAAGCTACCGTTTGCTTCTGTTACCATTGGCTGGGTGAGTAACATGTGGTGTCGTAGCATCTCCAATGCGACTAGGGGAGTGGTAGCAGCTAAGACCGTACGGCTAGCACGAGTGGGGCGGCAGCTGCGAGCCTGCGATAGATAAAAAGATCACTCTTGCCTCCTCCGCTCTGCTCCTGCCTCGCCTTGTGTCCTCCTCTCCATCTCTTTTTGTCTGTACATAGTACATAGAGACGTGGTGATTCCTCCTCGTTGGTATATATATTATTATTATTATTCGAGCAATTGTTGAGAGAGAGACTCAACATGGAAGACGTTCCAGTCGACGTTGCCTCCACCGACAAAGGAGCTGGCGAGCCCATCATCGATGAGTCTTGGACTCCCGATCAGCTCCCTAAGGGATGGATTTACAAGCCTCGCGCCTTAGTTGGCTGGTATGCCTCGCCCAAGGTGCAGCTGGGCCTGGTCGCTTTCGTGTGCTTCCTCTGCCCTGGTATGTTCAACGCCTTGGGTGGTATGGGAGGTGGTGGCAACGTTGGTAAGGGTGCCGCCGATACTATGGTGAGTCAATTCCTGCATCTTTTGTTGCTTGGTTGTGTATAATTCAATTGCGAGCAAAGAAGACGCGAGAAAACAAGCTAACTGCAGACAGAACATTTGTCTCTACGCCACCTTTGCTGGCTTTGGTTTCATGGCTGGTACTATTGTCAACCGTCTGGGTGTCCGTTACTCCATGGCCTTCGGTGGTACCGGTTACTGCATCTACGCTGGTGCCTTGCTTGCTTCCGTCCACCACCACGTCCCCGGCTTCAACATTTTTGCCGGTTGCTACCTCGGTGCCTGCGCTGGTGTTCTGTGGGCCGCACAGGGTGTCATCATGGTCTCTTACCCAACCGAAGCGCAGAAGGGCCGCTACTGGGCATGGTTCTGGAGTATCTTCAACGTCGGTGCTTGCATCGGAAGTTTGATTCCTTTGGGCGCAAACATTCACACCAAGGTCGCCGCCACCGTTAGCGACGGCACCTACATTGCCTTTATTGTGCTGATGTGTGGTGGTGCTATCCTCGCCCTTTTCCTCCTCGATGCCGACAAGATTATTCGTGCCGACGGTACCAAGGTTGTGCTGATGAAGAACCCTAGCTGGAAGTCGGAGTTGATCGGCCTGTGGACCTGTATCAGAGCAGAGCCCTACATTGTTCTGTTGTTCCCCATGATGTGGTCCTCCAACTGGTTCTACACATACCAGGAGAACGCCATCAACCTCCTCTACTTTGATGTCCGTACCCGTGCCTTGAACGATTTCCTGTATTGGTTCGCCCAGATCTGCGCCGCCTCCGTCATTGGTCCTCTGCTCGACAACTCAAAGATCCGCCGTACCGTCCGTGCCCGTATCGTGTTCGCTACTCTCATCGTCTTGACCGTTGTCATCTACGGTGCTGGTTGGGCCTGGCAGAAGAGATACACCCGTGCAGATGTCGTTACCGACGCTGCTCCGTACTTTCAAGCATGGGATTGGGACCACCCTGGCTACGCCGGACCTATGTTCCTGTACTTCTTCTACGGCGCCTACGATGCTGTCTGGCAGGGCTGCATGTACTGGTAAGTGTCTTGGTTATATTGTTACTGACCCCATTATCGCGCTAACAATTTGTAATAGGATCATGGGCGCTCTTTCCAACTCCGGTCGTCGTACTGCCAACTACGTTGGTTTCTACAAGGGTCTTCAGTCTGCTGGTGCTGCTGTTATGTGGGACCTGGACAGAGTTAACATGTCCTTCAAGGGGGAGTGGGCTTCCAACCTCGGCCTGTTGCTCGGATCCGTCATCGTCGCCGCCCCTCTCATTCTCTGGCGCATCAAGGACCATATCCCCCTTGAGGAGGATCTCCAGGACGTCGATGAGACTATTGAGGACGTCGTCCCCACCCTGGACACTGCCCCCGTCGAGAAGGCCTAGATGGTTTTCTTTCTCGTTCTTGATGATTCGAAGATGGACTGGGTTCCGCTATGTCTCTATCCATCTTTTGCAACATTGAATGCCCGCACAAGCACAATTGATGATATGCACATATACCCTAATCTGCATCCGATTTATTTAAATACATACACATTGGGGTGCTTGTAATTCTTGAGATTCTTACTATATTCCCTGGACATTTTCCCCTTATCTATTCTTCTTATATCCCTTTGCGCGTGGAGCATGTTCTTAAGATATAGTTACTAGTTAGCGATCATAATACAGGGCTAGTTCCACAATAGCGTTTGCTGTGCATACTCGTGTAAAATAATTCTCCTAGAAGCACCGCATAAACGTGGATGCGCATGCAAGGGGTGGTGGCCTTAGGCGTGACCTGAAGAAAACATGGCCGATCTAAAAATAGCCAAAGCCCGTCCCTTTCTTCGTGCGACGTGCTCAGCTTCCAACGTACAGTATCAGCCAAGGCTCAAAAGAGAACGCAATTCTTTGTCTATTTGGAAATGTTTCACTATTACATATATCTGCCTTCGGCCTAGTTCTCAATCCACTTTACAAATCAACAGATTTACGTAGTGAAATCTCTGAATACACTGTATTCAAATAAAAAATAATGATAGAGCTTGCAACTGCACTCATGCTTATCGAACAGAAATAACAGTAGTACAGCCATGGCATAAATCAATTCGTTCCCAATACAGGGCTTACAGAAGAATCAAATCCAAGACAGGAGGGTAATGTTCTCTTCCAGCTATGTAGCTCTCTTCCATCAATTCTGCCAGCACCAAGAAGAATCTAGGTTTGAAAACTTCTCCGTATATGGGTCAGTGACTGTGAGTATACCTCATATGGCTCAATTGAACTAAAATCCAGACCTACCTCAAGATTAGTGAGATATAGTCATTCTAGGGTAGGTAGGTATTGACCCTGCCGAATGATCAACAGCCAAAGTAGTCGCCACCGTAGACGACTGTACAACAGCTGCAAGGACTTGTACCACCACAGCAGTTCAGGCAATCGGATGCCGTGATAGGCACGTTCACACCGTAGTCCCCATGAGGAGTGCTATAAGAGAGGTATCCGGGATCAGTAGTAAAGCCACTGCCTGTATCGAATGTAGCCGAGTAGCCAGAAATGCAGTCGCCAGTGCAGTCACTAATAATGCCTTCGCAGGTAAAAGAACAAGTCTGTACTCCGTTGTCCTCGGTTGTTACCTCGAACTGGGTTGAGAACCCATCGGCAACCTGGCCCGATACTTCCAAGCAAGCTGATGCGCCGGCTACAAGCAATGAGATAAATGACAAAGGGATTGATAACTTTGAAGCCAACATATTGCTTGAGAGATATGATTGATGTATTAAAGACTTAGGAGTAGGATATTGTGGAAGGATGAGAAAAACTTGAGCTTTCGACACAAAGGATGTGCTACATTGGACCTTTATATAGGTTTCCCTTACCCCCTCACCTCCTACATGCTACCTTCCACTTTGTTCTAGGGTGGACTTAGTGTGTTTTCTTGTCTCTGAACTAATGCAAGACGTACATAGTCACAAATACTACATAATTGCGGTCAGACTCCCTCAAAAGGTATGAACTGCAACTTCTTTTATGAATGGACTTCGCAAGCTGCATGGATCCATGACTTGCCAGAACCCATACGTCATTAGGCTCAACATATTGCTGCACTAAAGTACATGCTGGTTCATGATTTGTTGACAAAATCATAAGATGTCTATCCCCGGCGCGTAACTCTGCTCGAGAAGCCTTATTCATTGAATCATTGGTGACCTGTCCATGATATATGGATGTGCTAAGAAAACCCTCGTACCGAATTGGTATGTTATTATGCCTATCTTTGAGCTATCTTATGTATAGCAGCGTGTCCTAAGAATTTCTTTCTAGAACGATATATAGTATATTATATTATAGTTATAGATCTACTCAATAATTACCTATATAGGAATATATTCTGTAGCTCGAACAGCCTCACCCTAATAGCCCTCTCCTCTTTTCTTTTTCCTTTTCTTTCCTTTCCAATCTCATTCGCATTTCAATGTCACGGTTTCACTCTAAATATCACGCCAGCTAAGTCAGGAATGTCTTAGAATTGCTGCAATTCAGTATGACCATGCATTTTAAGTGAAAGCCGGATGTGGGCACTCTACTTATTGGACATAAGCCCTTGCTCGCAGAGTGTCTCCAAATACCATACAAATTTACGCATCCGATTTGCTCGCTTCAACAAGACAATATACGGGAGGGTATTAGGTGCCCAATCATGGCATTCCTGGGAAGAATCCTACTCTGGGGGGACGATGGAGTAGCTGTGACGAGACGAACAAATAGAGGCCCCCATTCCTGGTTTCTTGTAACTAATTACATAGATGCATAAGTCTAATGACAGTGCATATAACTAGCTTATAGTCAGAGGCGAATCAAAAACAATAGACGCTGTAATATCAGTCGATCATTCAGCGAGCCCATATCTACATCAGTCTTAGCTTTGGCGTCGACATCGGTGTCAGCATCCAAAAGTTTCCTGTGTTTCTCCATCAGCCGTCTCCTCTCGTGCAAAATCCTATTTTACTGTCACCATGGATGAAGAAACGGAAACTATGCAACACTCTTTCATTAAGTCTAGTTACCAGAGGCTTTTAGTAGGGCTCCATGAAACCCCGCGTTATTTGGTAGAAATGACGCAGATTGGCATACTTAGTGAGGCTGACCCGTCCAGGATACAGTTCCTATGGAGTCCCTAATAAATAATGAACCATCTGCACGGTGATCCCTACCTCCCCTGACAATGGCATTGAGTCATTGACAGGCTACAGCAGCAGTGCCACATCCGCCTCTTTCTAGTGGAGAATAAAGACTCCCAACCATTGTGTGTACCCACCAGGCCATTATCCCACTATCGTATTGATTGGAGCCATTCTAAGCGCCGACAGAGCTGCTAGTACTGCGGCGTATGAGGCTCCTACGCCGCATCGGCCGCACCTACAGTAGCTTGCAAGCTAGAACCACTTGGCACCCGACATCCGGCATAGCTTAGCAACACTTGACCACACCAACCCACTTTCTCCGTCGATCCACACTAAATTGCTTGCAGATAACCCTGCGTTGCACCCCAAGTTGTTCGCTGACATTCGAGAAAACGAGAAAGCGCATGATGTCATCCGTTCAGCTCGTCGAAGCCAAGTTAATTGCCAAGGACGCGTCTCCAAGGGTTTGCCGTATTCGGAATATCCGTGGAGGAGGAGAGCAAGGAGTGGTGGCCTCAGGCAGAAAATTTTAGGCAACACCGCCCGCTCACCGCGTTCACCATTTTGCCGGTCTGAATGAGTTCATCGCAATCGCGTCCTTTCTTTTCCTCCACTACACCCCATACAGCATGCCTTTGTGAGTATCCATTACCATTTCATCTTCTTTAAAAATAATTATAATGCTAACATCAAGAAAATAGACACCTTCTCGGCAAAAAGTCATGGAACGTCTACAACCCCGAAAACGTCGAGCGCGTTCGCCGCGACGAGGCCCAGGCCAAGGCTCAAGAGGAAGAGGAAGAGAGGCGCATGCAAGAGGTTGATGCCGAGCGCCGAATACAATTACTCCGTGGCGAACGTCCTGCGAGCCCCTCGCCGCCACGCCTACCTGAGACAGATGATAAGCACGGAGGGTCGGACGCAGATCTTGATAAAAGCAGGCATAGGAAACGGCGGCGCCTTGCCGGGGAAGATGATACGGATCGCGATTTGCGTTTTGCGAGAGAAGACTTTGCTTCCCATAACGCGAAACGCGAGGAGTTGGCTCTTTCTTCTCGAAAAGCTACCGATCGAGACGAGCATGTCGCAATAACGGATAGTGCGGGGCACATCAACCTGTTCACGGAGGATATGAGCCGGAATCAAAAACAAGCAGGTGGCAACAAGAATGCGGAAGCCGAAGTGGAGAGCCGCAAGAAGAAACGAGCCCTCGAAGACCAGTATACAATGCGCTTTTCGAACGCGGCCGGCTTCAAGGAGTCTGCTGGTCAGACGCCGTGGTATTCAACAGCAATATCGTCTTCAAATGAGAAGCAAGCATCGGCAGATACCATGCCAAGTACCGATGTTTGGGGGAATGAAGACCCCATGAGAAAGGAAAGGGAAAGGGCTCGTATGGATTCCAATGACCCTCTAGCAGCGATGAAGAGGGGAGTTCGGGGACTCAAGAATGCCCAACGAGAGAGGAAAGAATGGCAACAGCAAAGGCTGCGTGAGCTAGAGGATCTGAGAAGGACGCAGGAGAAATCTGAACATAGGAAAAGGAGACGGCGAAGATTGCGTTCTAGAGACTCGGCTGATAGTCTGGAGGGCTTCTCGCTTGATAATAGTAGTAGAAAGCGGGATGATAGCGATGCTCGAGAGAGGGAGAGACGGCATTCTAGACATCGAGACGGACATCGCCATCGCCATCGACACCGGCATCACCATAGTTGAGTTGTATTTATTGGCAATAAATCAGGTTTGCTCGGTAGCTGAGGATTAAGCTACTCATTATCATTCTAGGGCCGTTGTCTAAGTTTCCGTATCTGGATAGCCCTAGCCCTAGCCCTAACATGGCCCGGCCTCAAGACAAGCAAAGCAGATGTCTACGATTACAATATGGCGTTCTGTTTGGCAGAGCATTTGAAAAGTCTATTGAAATTTATAAATACAACCTTAGAATTCGCATCATAAGCACCAAATATACATCTAGCTTTCCTCCACCGTGACCACAGCCTTGTTTTGAATCGGAAGCAATGGTTTCCCCGCAGCCTGTTTTTTGAACATGTCAGAAAAGAAAAATTTAAAGGACAGAGCGTAAACTCACTTCTGAACCGGACTCTTTGATTCCCAGAGTATTATTTTCCTCAATCCACCCAAACTCAAACCGCCCAAGATCCTTTGCAGTCAGAGCCAGACCTGTGTTAGAAGTAGCCTCCCGAACAGCTTCCAACTGCCATTCAAGATGGCCCAGAGGAATCTCTCTGACTTTGGCGTGTTTTGGATTCCTCCAATAGAGCACCAGCGCGTAGAGATCGATCCCAACAAGCCAGAGTAGGACAACCACCAACGTGGCAAGTAGAACAAACACTTCGAGCCCTATCTGCGTTCCAGTCTCGAGACAATTGTAAGTCTGATTATACTCATAATTATCTGGCAGCGATAAATCGGCGTGGTTCCCACTGCCAGAGATCATCACCATGCCGTTTAGAATGTTTTGCAATTGATGTCCCCATCTGTCTTGATCAGTCCCTTGCATGATCCCGTATGCCAACGAACTCCAATTCGTGAGCGATTCGTATGCCGGGAGAATCGGCGGAACCCAGTTGGACCTTGTCGAAACCATGTTGCATTGATAGTTGGACGTCTCGAGGGGGCTATCGCCAGATATCGGATAAAGGATCATCGCACGTAAATCCCACTGTTGCTGATCGTCTGTTTCAGGTGATGCCTCCCAGACAATAAATCCACCAATAGAGCCGTTCGGATACTGCCCAAAATCGTTACTCCAATCCTCTGCGTTGTACAGGAAGCTCTGGGTGTTGATCCAGTTATCTAACGCGTCCGTAGAATTCCAGTCAGACGGCGAGATGCTTGACCCAGCCGCTTCCAGGCTACAGTCCCAATAACCGAGTATATCCGACTTTTGGGGCCAAAAGTAAGTCGTGTTGTAGTTGATTTTATCGTATATCCCCATCATCCCACCGTTGTTCTGCGTCGCTAGGTAGGCCTCGTAGACCAGACGTGCGGCCGGCCACGTCGAGGCTGGCACGAGTTCGCCACCGCTGTTGTGGGTGGTTACAACGCCGTAGTCGAACGAACAATCATATGACATGGGAACAGTATTGATGAACGTGTTTGTGAAGTATTGATGCAAGAGACTGAACAGACCTGTCCAGATCATGAGCAGTCCCAGCCCGCCACCTGGTATCTTGCGTACTGTCTTGACATAGCTTGCAAAAGTTCCTAGCGTGAGCCACGAGACTAGATGATGGATTGGTACTGTGTTTTGCTTTCGATTTGATCGCGTTTGGAGAAGGATTCTCTGCGCCGATCGCTTCAGGTAGGCGGATCCGATCAAGGAGATTGCCGAATTGAGCAAAATGGAGACGGTGGTGAATATGTTGCGCACTTTGAAGGACTCGATTGAGCTGTACACCGTGTTATCTTGGTGACTATACCAGGCGTACGACATTTTGGCTGTTTCTTCCTGAAGTGATTCACCAAAGACATATGACGGACGGAGAATTTACCTGCTTAACCAACCCCCTCCCTCCCTATATACTGCCCTCGATGAGGCTCTTCTGGGGGGCCAAGACAGTTACTCATCCTTGATTTTAAGTGCTTAGCCTCTTTATACAATACTAAACTGTCATTGGATCCTACACCGAACTAACACGAGCTGAACTGCGCTAAGCCGTCAAAACGCTGCATGAATTTCCTATTTGCGTATTAGCCCTAACAACCAAGGCGGGATGCTTGCCCAACTCAGGAACGACGTGACAGGGTTATTTCAGTTGGACTCGGATTATTTTGTAGACGAGGCTGATTAAAAATGGGCAGCAAATCTACAAATCCAAGGGCGGTTTCTGACTGCGTCACACCATCTTTTGAACCTCAGTTACAGGAATGCATGAAATGTCTCTTGGCAAAGCCACAGTTTCCACAGGCTTTGTAAGCAAATCTTATAAATGTAATCAAATTAAGTTCTCAGATATTCTAAAAATTATCTCGTATAGAAGTGGCTTGGCATTGAGGCAGGGTGCATCAAAGAGCGCGTCGAATGATCAAGGCTGTACACATTTAATCATAGGTAATAAAAGGCCTTTTATTATCCCTTTTCATTTCTACTGGCTTTGTGTCAGCATATAAATGTACTATATCTTTCTATTTTAGTGCTTTGGCATACAATATGAAGACCAAGTACTATGTGGCTTGTGTCAGTCTTTTTCCTGGCAAGGAAGCTTCCCAGTGTAACTATCTCTGGTTATAGCAACTGCGGGGGTTTGTCTAATTATGATCTCTGGAGTACTCCCTTGTATTATTCTGTTTGACAAGCATTTTATTGTAAGTGAACTTCATTCCAAGGCAACCAAGCGATGGCTGCCTGTCTAGAAATTCCACCTAAACCCAAGACTGCCTGGAAGGCTCCAGCGGCTATATAATTACAATCTCAACTCAACATCCCACGGCACCTCTTCTACACTACTTATCGATCGATATTCAAAATTCCCATAATGCCCACCTACGTGACCTGGGCGTATGATTGGAAGGGAGAACTGTCGACGTAGAAGGTCGAAAACTAATGGTAGAGAAACAGCTCACCGAGGTTGAGGACGATGTGTTTGGCCAGAGACATGCCTTCACAGTAGCAAGATGCGTAACTGGTGGTGATCTGCCCTTTCTAAAAATTAGATACGATCTAAACCCCCAAAAATTCCCTTTGATTGAGGATGTCGCGGAAAACAAAAAAAAAGATTCAGATAGGCACGTGTGTTTTGAAATGGATTTGATGGATTTGCTTTACCAAAACGGCTATGGACCAGAACTCCTACGGGCGATTGCATATACTCAAAATGAATGGCACCCATATCCCGGAGGTAGCATATTCTATACAATCTCGCGAACTGTCCCTGGTCAGGACGTGAGCAAGATTAAAAAGATCTCTCATATCAGCAACGTCAAAGCATTCATCGACAGCTCACAGCGATATTACGCCTGATGGGAGAGCATGACCGAGTTTTATGCGAGCAAGACCCAAGTTGTCTACGGTACGACATTGGCAATGATAAGCTGTGAGTTTTCCCTGGCTCTTTTCTTTTGCAACGTATGATGAAGGCTAATTACTTTGAAGTTACCTCGTTGACATCACGCATTGGAGCTATGCCGTGGTGCAGGATGATGAGATCACAATACATAGTGAATTCGTCACTGCTTTTGGCATACTGCCTCAGGAAGAGTTGAATGCTGAAGTCATGAGCGAAGACTTGATTACCTTCGACTAAAATGCACCCTCCGATATTGGGAGCCATGAGGGAAGTGGTGGAAGAGCAAAGCCGCAAGAACTATTTATCTAGGAATTAACCTACATAATATATTACGTCTTGTAATATTTCTATATAATTACTTATAGACATTGGATTATCAATCTCGATGATAGGGTTAGCTTCATGATCGGGCTGTTTTATTGAACATTCGGACACCGACATGGTAATTATGCCACAGCAGTTGTACAAATTGGAGCAACCTGGACGTATAAGGTGCCGTCTGCGGTCCCCATCTTTCAAGAAGCCCAATTTCTCAAAGACGTCGTCGACGCTGTGGTAGCCAACTTCTTAGTCCAAGAGGCTGCGCCCAGATCAACCCTTTTGGTTCATGAAGCTGGGATTATGTTACAACGTAGCATCCGAAAACTCGCTCTCCAAAAGAAGATCAAACCCTATTTCACTACCACAAACCCATGCTCTGAGGAAGAGGACACGCGTTTCTTACCTGCCATGGCTTCGTGTCGTGCACTGGCGGAGTATATTCCATCCGATGTCTCTGTAGCTGTCTGTCTAGGCACAGACCGCGATGATCAATTTATTTTTTCGAATCTTGATTCGGTCCTTCCCAAGGTCGCAAGTCGGCACACCCTACAAAGCATATATCAGACATTACCACGGCTTCTAAAGCAGAATGTTATCGATTGTGGGCAACAGCTGACCAATCGGCTAGAGAGTGCCTGTGATTTGATCACGCAGCTCACAATGAGCAGCCAGATTGTTGATCTAGTCAACCTTGAGACTCTTTTGCGTGAACCGGTGGCTCCAGGCTGTCTCGTCGATTGGACACAGCACACCCAGGTGCCTGCCGAAGTCCAGCCCGTCGACTCCCTCGTCACACTGTCAGCAGACAGAACATATCTTTTGGCTGGTATGGCAGGGGATTTCGGGCAATCCGTCTGCAACTGGATGATTACCAAGGGAGCGCGTCATATCATCCTGGCCAGCCGAACTCCAAATATTGATCCACAATGGATTGAAGCAATGGCGAAACGAGCTGCCCATGTAGCGACAATGGCCATGTAAGTATACTGATCTCCTGAAACAAGAAAAAGCTAGAAAGCGACTTTCTAATTTTTATTTAGGGACTTAGCAAGTCGGAAGTCCGTTATGAGCACCTATCGCACAATTGAACAAAATTTTCCTCCCCTGGGAGGCGTGGTGAACGGTGCTCTTGTCCTAGAGGACTGCGAGTTTTTGCATACTTCAGTAGACCTCATCCAGAAAACTTTGGCACCCAAGGTTCAGGGTAGTCGTTTACTAGACGAACTCTGTGGTCCCAATATTGACCTAGACTTTTTCATTCTTGTTGGATCCGTGGCGGGAGTCACTGGAAATTGGAGTCAGTCGGCATATGCAGCAGCAACATGTTTTCAGGCTTCTCTTGTCCATCGCCGGCGTGCTCGGGGCCTGGTTGGCAGTATCATCCATCTGGATGTGGTGGGTAGCATAGGTATAGTGGCTCGTAAGGGCGAAGCCTTCACAGAACATGTCCAGAGAACAACAGGTTCATACATTCTATCTGAACGGGATGTGGACAAATTCTTCGCCGAAGCTATCTTGGCCGGGAATTCAGAATCTAACGACACCGCTGAGCTCGTGAATGCATTGATGATGGTTGATCCCCAGGACGATCCAGATATCCTATGGTCCAATCTTCCCATGATGTGGGACAATGTGAATTACTTTTCCCAGTCCAGCAAGAATCAGTCGAGTACGAATGAGCTCGGCTCAATTAAAGCACAGCTTGAAGTTACTACCACAATGCAGCAAGTGTCGGAGATTATCGATGCCAGTGTGACGGCGAAAGTTCGAAGCAAATTCGGTATTGGTTCCGATGTTTCTCTGCCCATATCTACAATGCTCCGTGATCTAGGCATGGACTCCTTAGTATCGGTTGACCTACGTACCTGGTTTTTTAAGGAGATGGGAGTGGAAATCCCAATTCTGCAAATTACGAATGGAGGATCGATCCGACAGCTCAATGAGGAGGTGCTGTCGTTACTCTCTCCAAGTTTGCTTCCCAATGTATCTGTCAAAGACCTTTCAGGCGCATGAAAGGGGCGCACAAATCCACATGTTTCAAGTTATAACATCGTTTTATGTATAAAATTGCTTCTTGCCTGCGTAGCTCTTTATACCTTGATACAACAGAGCACATTTAATCTAGATTAGCCCAAAGAACTAACCCCAAAGCATTTTGCCAGTAATTATTATGGTGGTACGCTAAGTGCTCAACCTTCCTACTCTGCCCTTGTTTGAACCTCTTCCTGTTTGTTACCTTGCCGGCAATGAAGGGCATGTGCTCGAATACTGGGGAAATAAGCGTGACATCGGATGGTCTAAAAAGCACCAGATTTGTTAAATTATATCGCCGATCGAATTGTATCGTTCGTTATTTTGGGCCTGGTACCTAGCTGGGGCCAAGGTTATAAAAGTTTCCGTATCTTGTAATTTGCTTGCTCACTGCGCGGAAGTCGGAACGTCAACGAGCGCTCACAACTGAACTCGCAAATCTTCGTTTACTGTAGTGGTTTCTTATTAAATAGGATGAATGCAGTGCACCAGAGGAATCGATAACATAGCAATCTCGGTTGCTTGTGACACCTATCACTGGGGATGACAAGATTAACCCTAATCCTACGATGGCTGCAACAAAAGATGGGGGCCTCTGTTAGTATTTAGGGGTTTTAGAGGTTTTGACAAGTCTACTTACAATGTATACTAGAGCCGTAAAGTCTGCGAAGCCTCGACACTATTTATAACATGGAGTTATCCCCCTTCTTCCATCATATCTTTTGCTAATATGCCGTGGGGGTCAACAAAGGCGAAACGCCAGCCATACCGCCACAGTCTGAGTAGCGGAACACGTGTAGTAAACATCAGCGATTAATGAGGCACAGTAAACACTATATCTAAGCATTTGTAACTAGCCCTTTCTTGGAAATTCCCCTTACCAAGCACCGGCCCCTTCCTTGGTAGCCAATCAGCCCGTATAGCTTCGCGAGGTGTTGGTACCTAGACACGGGGCACGGATTTCGGCGAGGTCGCCCAGGTCTCTAGTTGCAGGTTGTATAATTAAATGTTTAAGTCTAAAGATTTATAGAGGATCAAATATCTCTTCAGATATATATGTCTAGGGTGCATATTGCTGGCGAAATTGCCTACACAAAAAACGGTCACAGAGAAATCTAGGTTCAAAAATCTATTATCATTGTAAGATGGGAACCTTATCAAGATTTAGACTACTAATTATAGCTAAAGTGTAATTGCATGCAAAACATAATTGGCAATTGCATCATTACACTAACACCAACTAGTTAGCATTACAACGTATCAGATTGTTGGTTTCTTTCCGCTCTTGGGCCTTTAAAGTTTGTGGTGTTGCTGTTTACTTTGACAAACCCGAGGCCGGTTGGGGGCGGTTTCGACTTAGAATTACTTATTTTCCTGTTTGCCATACCTTTAGCCAGTGTTAGGGTGGTTACCACTGCCTTGGAAGTGCTTGCATGACTCGTAATTTGCACCCGTTTATGCGCCGATTCACAACGGTTCCTGAGGACCGGCGTGGCACGGGGGCCATGATTGATCTTCTTTTGTGACGGCTGTGACGGTTGACTCAAATCAACTGAATAGAGTAAAATGAAAGCTGAAAGTAGGCATGAGAAGTATGTGAAATTGATGTACAAATCCCCGTCCCTGTCCAACTTTGATTCCAAATTTCCGGTCCGCATATACATACACGAAAACGCTAGGGTGCCTCGTTGGATCACGGAATATCTGGAAAACGGGAAAAAAACAAAGAATTATCAATCTGTAATCGTTTCGTGAAAGACTCTTGCTGCAGCAATGAAAGGAGCATCTAGCAAATCAAGGTCCTCCACCACCCTGTCCAATGCCGATCATCAATACAACGCTCGATATAGCGCTCGGTACCTGATTCTTGTCTATCCGGAAACGCGCGCGAATTTTGATCCTCTTGAAATCCAAAGACTGGTATCCCGGGAGCAAGCACAATGCACCATTGTACGCCAGTCTCAGGATTATGATAAAGTATCCAAATATTTTGCTTTTGTGGATTTCTCCGGAAAGCGCTTCCAGACCCGTAATCTTGGGCTTTTCGATGTTCAAGGATATCACCCGAAATGGGTTCATGTCACATCCTCACCATGGCGGGCGTTGGATGAAATGACAGCACAAGGAGATGTACTATGGAACGGCATTGTGCGCCCTAAGAAGCAAACCTCTGCTACTGCAGCTGCAGGGCGCAAGAAGCCTGTAGCAGCTAGTAAAACATCTTCTAGTCCTTGGGAGCTGGTCGGAAGCACAACAAGCGAGAGCTCATTTCAAGATTTCTTAAGAAAAGAAATCACAACCGGAGAGTCAGAGCCGGAGCCATCATTCAACGAGTTCGAGACCGGGGCCAATTCGAGCATTGGTGGGACAGAGATGTCTCGCAATGTACAATTCTGGCAAGACGGATATCGAGTAGGCTACAACGCAGCCATTTCACAGTCAAATATCAATCAAAACATACCGAATGCGCTTTCTGCTGCCAATTTATTTTCGTCAAATGGCAGTGGTGATTTCGACGACAGCAGCCAATCGCATGATGGGTATATCCAGACGGACTTCTCCCAGATGGATTGGAATCTTGAACTAGAGGATATCTTGAATCATCAATAGCCCAGGTGATGGAAAAGGGGATGAATGATTTAATGTTCGCTCTTTTTTTGTTTTTTTTTTTTTTTTGTTTTGCATTTCTTCTTTCTTTCTTTCTTTTTTTGAGGCGTCTGAGAAATCCTCCGCCTTTGATGCAAATTTGTCTGTACATATCAACTATTATTAGAGTAAGAAATAAATCAATAGATAGGTGTTCAGAGTACCGGCTTTATATTAATTATTAGCTAGGGCACCCTACGACGTAGCCTAACTCTGAAATCTTCCTTTGGAACTGCTGTGCCTCCAGCTCTAGCGAGTCCCGGATGAGACCATCCCGATGCATCAGCTGGCTCTATATCCCAACAGACAAGGATGGCAGCGGCGACATCGAGGACTTCGCGATACGAAAATTTCTGCCCTTTGCATACAGATGCGCCTAAACCCCAAGGGCTGATCCGTGTGGAATCTACCGAAACCTTGGTTGCGTCTTTTGCACAGTCGTGCTGCTGGAGGATAAATCGCCAACCATCGAACTCTTCAGGCTTATCCCAGTACCTGGAGTAAGATTGATGGAGCCCAAAAGGAACGCACACTATGTCACCGCGTCGGAGTTGATATACTGCTTTCGATTGTGGTAAAGAAAAGCTCTTTTCACCGTTGGATACCGAGCTATGATCGGCCTTGGATTCGGTGACTGTAAAATCTGCCTGTACGTTCTAATAGAAAAGAGTGAGATGCGATGCATGCCTCCTTGTTGCTTGAGAGTTCACTGACGGCCTCTTCCCAAAGATGAACACGCGATATCATAACACTGCAGACGTCTTTCATATCACCCCATTTTGAATCACTAATGGCCTTCTCTTGGCTGGCAGCGACTAGCGTATCGTGGAAATCTGCCATTGCGTTTTTCACTCTGTCACGAGCAGCGGCGCTTTCTCTTAACCCAGACATTGGCACCCAGGAAGGAAGGCCCATGAGAAACAAGTGAAGGTTGGCATCAAATGCAAAAAGGTCGGCCGCAAGACTCGGGTAGTTTTGCGTGAATTCCTTTCCGTAAAGGGCTGGGAGCACCATGTCTGCCACAAAGTGATGAATAAGTGGGAAAAAAGAGGCTTCGTAGTAGCCTTTTGATTCGTGAACGACAACGTCGGCTCTCTTCTGCCATTTAGCAGTTTCAAGACTGTAAAAGGTTCAATACTTCTCTCTCGATATTCCCGGTTACGATATCTCCAGCCTGCGATATAAATGGCTCGCGGTTGAGCTGATAGACTGCGCGATGTATCTTGCCCCATAGCATACCCTGATCCATGGCACCGAAAGCTCCCTTGTCATCCCATACATTGCGCATGAAAGTTCCAACGGTGTCATGGTTGTCGACTGGAGCTTTCACCGCCAGTACCTCTTTAGCCAGACTAGGTGACATGATAATGTGACATTTTCTGCCCCCAAGCACGAGAGCGAATATGCCACTATTCACCTGCCGACTAAAATTGTACTCTCAGTCCATGTTCAACGTAGTGACTAGGCCATTGAGTAACTTACCTAAGATCGAATAGCCATTCCTGGGGCTTTGTGAAAAATGGGATGGTATGGCCGAGCCAGGGAATCGTGTAAGGGATGATTGTGACGGTAGTATGGTTTGTTCTGCGCATGTTGGAAGCATGTCGGATCTCTGTAAACATTCGAGTGACTATCATGCATCCAACTAGAAGGGCCAATACCCAGCCGGTGGCCGTTGTCAATGAGAGTTGCCACATGGTGCTCGTCAGGGCAAAATTTAAATAGCCGTAACCCTAACTTTATGTTGTGATGCGGACGGCGATGGATCCTTCCGACAGCTCAGATTTCGTTCCTTAGAGAACTTTTCAATCGTTTTAGAATATGAGTTGCACAATTATAGATTAATGATAATATTTTTTTGTGTTAAAAAATAGTGGCATTATTCACACATTGGTATGGAGTAAATTCGTGACGGAGCTTGTCACAAATGAGCCACCGTCACTATGCCTCATATGAGCGTCCCGTACAAGTCGACTCACCTAGCAGTATGAAAGGCGGTATTATCTTGACATTTTCATATTATTTACTCTGTTCATGTCCCTAATAAAAATAGAATACATAGCAACTCCTTTGAACGTTTGTTAGTCGGTTCATCTCTGATCATAGCTGATATTGTTCATTATGAAGATGGAAAAACAGCCCCCAATCGAGCCAGAGGAGAAGGAGAAGGAGAGCCTGAAGCTCCCAAGGCACTTCTATGTTGCATTCTGTTCTATGTCAGCACTTGCACTGGCGGCAGCATTATCTTCTACATCCCTGTCTATCGCCCTTCTGGTAAGTAACATGTTTAATATATGTTTTTAGCCTATCCCCTAACTAAATGAATCCAGACAATCGCCGAAGACTTTACATTGTCCACCCCCAAGACTTTCTGGCTGGGGACATCTACTGCGATAACTTCAACTGTTGTCCAGCCATGTTGCGTAACTATAGCAGACGTTTTCGGTCGCAAGGTGGCGTTGACAGGTAGCGCTCTGCTCCTCATCCTTGGGTCACTCATGGGAGCCGTCGCCCCAAACTACGCAACAATCCTTGCAGGCCGTACGTTGCAGGGCTTCGGATCTGGGGGTATTTCTGCCCTTACCGACATCATCGTGACTGATGTCGTTCCGCTCCGCGTCCGAGGTAAATGGTTCGCTTTCATCAGTGTGCCATGGGCTGTCGGTACTACAATAGGACCGGTTCTTTCCGGGATCTTAACTACCGGGGGATCATGGGTAAGTGACTTTATCACCATACAGCTTTAGGCGGGCTCGCTGATACTCAACTTTAAGCGATGGGTCTTTGGAATCAATGTCATCTCCGCCAGTATTGCGACTATCGCCTGTTGGTTTACGCTTTCGCGTTTACCTAGTCCTCCCCGCTGCCTTTCGAAAATCCGAGAGATAGACATTGTTGGATTCCTGCTTTTGGATTCGTCTTTGATTGCGGTTCTAGTGCCGCTTATGCAAGTAAGTTTCCCTTCGTCGTTTTCTAGAGACTAATACACTTGTTAATAAACACCAAACAGGCATCTGTCGTATATCCCTGGCGGGACGCGCGAACCATTGCACCACTAGTCCTGGGTATATTGGGTCTATGTATTTTCCTCGCCTATGAACAGTGGTGGGCTTGCAACCCTCTGATACCACTGGCACAATTCCGAAGTCGATCGTGTCTACTCACTTTCTTTTGCACCATGCTTCATGGCATGGTCCTCTATTGTTTCATGTACTATTTACCCGTCTACTACGAGAGCATAAAAGGTTTCAGCAGTCTAGAGAGCGGACTAGCTTTACTGCCAGAAACGTTGACCTTGGTCCCTGCGTCCATTCTCATCGGCTATCTGGTAAGCTGGACTGGCAAATACCGATGGGCGATATGGATGGGATGGTCGATCTCTGCATTGGGTTCGGGAATCCTGTACCTGCTTAACTCATCTACTACAACGGGTGTTTGGATTGGTCTGAATCTCCCGGTTGGGATAGGCATGGGTCTCCTGTTTGGAGCCATGGGATTTGCGGTCCAGGCAGCTGTGGATACCGAGAGAGTTTCGCTGGCGGTCACTTTCTACTCCTTCTGGCGCGCGTTTGGTGCAGTAAGTTTTCTTCACTCTCTGGCGTGTTTTTTCTGCCCAAGAACTCTCTCTAACATTGAATAATGTACTAGGCTCTTGGAATCTCAATCGGCAGTGCCATTTATTCCAGTGGAACTGATAGCCAGACACTCATCAGCTCAAACATGGCTGCCCTAAGACATATATGGATTTTCTGTGCAGCAGCATGTGGCCTGGCTTTGGTAGCGAGTCTAGGAATTGAATCCTTCTCGTTAGACCAGCCTTTGAGCCAAGTTAAAGAGCAAGACGTTGGATATGTTGAAGATTGTGTAGATATTGTATAGACGGTATTATTGTCGTTCTAGAAATGGAAAGTAATCAATTAATCTGCCACGAGAATGTAGGTTCCTAGGTAATTGATTGACTACAACTCGAAGGCATTTCTGTACCACTCTTGTATAATAGATCAGGGTTCCAAAGGCTTCTCGTTAAAAAGTTGGAAATGGAATATGAAATCAATTAAAAAACAAACTCGGGAAGATATAACTATGGCGAGTTAATTCCAAATCGTAGCCACCTTTACTGCGCACTAATCTCTCAACAATTTCTGTAGGAAATTTGTCCTGTTTACGTAGGTTCCCTATACAAAACATATTGTCTTTGAAACACTTCCTGGGTACCATGGAAGACGGGAACTGCGAAGATGTGAGATACGGGAAGAGAAAAGTTACTGCTGACGCGGTCTCGGAAAATACGGCTCACATACAAATTGTTAACACCCAAGCGGGTCGTCTTTATATGTTGTTTCAACCCGTTTGTAATGCACGCCTAGTCATTGGTGGGCATCAGGATGATCCTTCGCCAGATCGAGTGCGGAGACCCCAGTGGCGGCTTCAAAAGACCGTGGACACGCGGCGCCAAGCATCGCCGAGCGTTCTCTTCACGTCTTCAATTCCGTAGAGGGGGCTTGAGATTTTGAAGGAAGGCAGCAGAAGTACAGATTTATACTGGAAGTTGGAATTGCCGAGCATTTATTCGTCACCGACATGTGCGTAGAATGACGTGTCCAAGAGACAAGAGCCAAAAATGTTCACATATGAGGGACAGTAGCATCCATCGATGTATAAATTACCTAGGACCGCTCCCGGATCGGACATCATGAAAGGTTAGTCATCGCTATCTATCCAATTATTCATTATTTTCAAATCAGTCTTCCAAATTTACATCACAATGGTTCACTTCTCAAAGCTCCTGGCCGTTGCCGCAGCTTGCTTGACAGCCCCCGTTGATGCTCACCCTGGTGAGAAGGTCCATCCGGATGTCGTGAAACGCGAGATCGATGCTCGTGAAGCCTTTGCTGCTTCCGCCAAGCGCTCTTTGGGCGCTTGTGAGGGCTCCCTGCTCGCTCGAGAGTTGAACAGGCGGAGCATTGCTCGTCGTTCTCATACTGTGAATCAGCTTCGCGATAAGCGTGGCATCAATACCAGTAAGACATCGGTTATAGGCACAAATATCCGTGTTCAGGAACTCACCCATTCATTCTAGGCCCTCAAAAGTGGCGCCGTGATTTGGCTGCTCTCGAAAAGTGGGAGGCCATCAACCACAACCAGACTGGCATCCTTGACTACAGCTCGGCCACCCCTGAATCAACCGTTTTCTCGGCCAACACCAGCTGCATCCTGGCCCCTACGGTTACTGATGGCCCCTATTACGTTTGGGGTGAGGTGGTGCGCCAGAATGTAAAGGAAGCAAATTACTCCGAAGGAGTCGACGTCTTTCTCGAGGTGCAGTACATCGATATCAACACCTGCCTTCCCGTCCAGGGCGCCCTGGTGGACATCTGGCAGGCCAACGCCACTGGCGTATACAGGTATGTTGACTGTTGCATAATACACTGTAGAGCCATCTATCTGACTGCTTCAGCGGTATCTCGGAGTCAGGCAACTATGCTGCGGATGGGTGGGACTCGACCTACCTGCGGGGTATCCAGCAGACCGACGACGATGGTGTCGTGGAATTCGAAACCATATTCCCCGGCCACTACGATGGCCGTGCCACGCACACCCACTTGTTGACCCATCTGAATGCCACACTTCTTCCCAACCAGACCCTCGAAGTAGGCACCGGCAGCGTGGCTCACATCGGCCAGCTCTTCTGGAACGAGGTGCTTCGATCGGCGGTGGAAGACACCTACCCCTATACCACCAATACCCAGAGCATCACCTCAAACGCCGATGATATGTGGAGCGTTTTGCAGGCTGACAGTGCCTACGACCCCTTTCCAGAGTACATCTACCTCGGCGAGGATCTTGACGATGGTTTGTTCGCTTGGATCCAAGTCGGTATCAACACTACTGCGGACTATACCGATAACTCCTACTACTCCATTGCCGCATATATTGAGGCTGATGGTGGCCACGAGAACAGCGACAGCTCTTCTGAGGGTGGTTCTCCTGGTGGTGGTACAAACTCAACCAATGGCACTGCGCCCTCAGCCATTGCCACAACCTCTGTATAAAGACAGGGCACAGAACTATACGGACTTTATGCATGGGAGATCTAAAAGCATATGATATTTCTGTACATGTCAAGTGTTAAGAGAGAAGTGAGGAGAAGCAATGGCGTACGATCAAGACTACACCTAAAGAGGAAAAGGTGACTCTGGGTGCACATGTGGTGGTAGTTAGACTAAATTTAGTAAAATACAAGGCGGAATGGGCTCAACTATCGGCAATGCGAGGTATTACTGAACCCGGCATATATATCCATATTTAAAGACCGAGACTATATTATTGGTTCTGCTCACATACAACTGGGTATCATGTTGGCGAAAATTCTCATTACATTCACATTCCTTTGCCCTTCTCATAAAACACACTTTCGCTATGCTATCAATAACTTCATAATTTGGTCCGGCGATTTTTTTTCAAATGTGCCATCGCCCGGCGGTTCGAACGCTCAAGATTTGATTAAGATTCCGATCGATAACGACGCTGAATAGAGACGGGGTTTGTTAGTACCAGATTCACTGAAATTGCTTCAAGGATCACACATACATCCGAACAGTTCTGCCTTGATCTGCTCTCACGGAATCCTGCCTCGCTCGACGGAACAGATAATATCGTTGTCTGCTTTGGTTGCGTAGACGAGGACTTAATTCTGTAGTAAAGACAAGGAGATTGGTAAGATTTTTGCTCGTAAACACTTGGCTTGGTAGTATGTCTTGTTACTTACCTCTTCGAATTGAATTTGTGCGAACAATAACAACAAGAAGGTCGTGTGGTATTATGGAAGGCATATTTTATTTGGTTTCTAGTAAATATCGCATTTAAAGAATTACATTTTGTGAAGTGGGTGATCTAGAGCTTTTTTCATCATCTGCGGAATATTCTACAGGGTTAGGGTTATCATTGCCCGATGTCAACGGGGCGACTGAGGCAAGTGGCACGCAGCCTTTGATAGTTGAAATTATCTTAATTTGTCTCGATTGAGGCAAAAAGCCAGACAGATAATTTAGTGTATTTGGTTAGCGCATACTTAGGAGGTGTATATTTGTGGTAGGCTGCGACATTTCAGCCCATTTGAGTCAGCCGGCACAGCGACTCGTTTCTCAACTCACATGAGATAGGACTCGGAAAAAATGCACCACACCAAAAAAGTTGCTTTAGCCTACTGGACCAACTTTTGCTCAATTAGCATTGTGACGGTAGTCAGAAAAAGCACACAATAATGCTCGAGTTTTCGGCTTTGTGCCAGAAGTTGGTGACATCCAACCCGAGTGAGGAAGGGATCCATCAGATGTTGGATTTGGAAGCAACATGGAAAGAAGAACGGGGAGAACTTCGAATTGATAAATAGATTCTTTCTCATCTACAGTGGCAATGAATTACACTCAAGCACAGGCGTCAATACCAGCACTGCCACCGACAGCTTCGCTACCAACAGCGTCACGGATATTATGCATAACTCTTCCTCATCTTGGAGCGCCTACGAGGCCACTTTCACTTCCTTTATTAGCAATCATTATGAAATTGCTCCAGTACCACCAACCTATCGATTCAGTCCCCTCGTCATTGGCGCCTTCTCCCTCGGACTTTTCCTTGTGGCCATAGAATCAAAGACCCGGTTCAAAACAACGCGCTCCTCCTCCCCGACAGTCCACAAATTCGAAAAGCCCGTATGGTACCCTCACAAAGATCCAATACTTGGCCTCGACATCTTGTTCCAACTAGCCCGAGCAGTTTTTAATCATACATTCCTCGAGTTCACCACAAAACTGATTGCCCGTTTCAATGGAACAATCAGCTATCTGAGCCTGGGGAGACAGGCTGTTTACACAATCAACCCGGATAATGTGAACACCATGCTTGCCGATCAAAAGGGGTTTCAAGACTTTGGTCTTGGGGTTACGCGGAGACGGAACTTTCAGTCGCTCTTTGGTAGTGGGATTTCCAACTCGGACGGTGCAGTTTGGAAGGTTTGTCCAAAATCATTCTCATGTTCTAAAAAAGCATGCCTACTTACAATTTGCCTGTTAGAACCACCGCACTACATTGAGGCCTCTATTGGCTAAAATCACAGAATCCGAAGTCGATATCTTCGAGATCCACCTACAAAGGCTGATGCAAAACGTGCCCGCCGATGGCAGCACCGTTGAGTTCCAACGCGTTATAAATGCCATGACTTTAGATATTTCCACCGAACTCTTTTTGGGCAAATCAACAAGCATTCTTCCATTGCTTTATGACTCTGAACACCGCGGTACTATTCGAGGACAGGAATTCTCCGACGCATTTGACCATGCCCTACGCGCCATGTCCGGAATTGATGATTTCAGCTTGTCAGGACTCTGCTGGAACCTTCTATTCGGTGATAAAGAGGTTAACAAGTCCCTTCGAACTGTTCACTCTTTCATCGATGAAGTTATCGAGCAAGCAACCGAAACTTGTTCGAAGCAGTCGGAACCACTTGACAGCCAAGGACATGAGCCTTTGTTCTACAAGCTTATCAGGGAAAATAAGTCCAAGGAAGATATTAAATACAACCTCATTAATCTTCTTGCTGCCGGTAAGGACAGCATGACTTCTTTTCTTACTTCGGTATGGTACGTCCTTTGCCAGAGGCCCGATGTCTGTGACAAGATTCGGGCCGAAATCAGTGATCTGCAAGGGGAGCGCCCAACGGTCGATGATCTTTCCAAGTTCTCCTACCTTCGCATGTTCCTGCAAGAAGGTAAAAAATATAATCCATCGTTGCTTCTTTTTCTGGAGAATTCAATACTTACTTTCCATCTCAACAGTGCTTCGAGTGTATCCCCCCGTGCCGATCAATCAGCGAACCGCAGAAGTCGATACAGTCCTCCCTTACGGGGGAGGAGCAGATGGGAAATCACCATTGAGTATTCCACGCGGTGCATCAGTCGGCTATTCAGTGTATGCGATGCATAGGATGCCAGAATACTTCGGCGAAGATGTCGATGAATTTCGACCGGAACGATGGACAGAAATCAAGCCGAAGACAGCCTTTATACCCTTCCATGCAGGTCCTCGAATCTGTATAGGCCGTAAGTTTCACTTTGTGTTCACTTCTCAACTGGAATGATCGGTCACTGACTAACAACTCCCTGGCAGAACAACTTGCTTTGACTCTAGCCAAGTATTCCACAATCAGATTATTACAGCACTATGATACCCTGGAGAATAGAAATACTGCGCCATGGCAAGAGAAGTTGGGATTGAATTGCACATCGAGACATGGAGTTAAGGTTGGGTTTACTGCTTCGAATTAACTGATACTTGACTATATTCTTGTTTCTTATGTTTTGTACTGAAGCGTGGCTTTTTATATTTGTATATACCAGGAGTCTGATTTTTTATACAATGCTGGTTCATAACATCCTCTCAATTTTTCAATTCTCATAGCCCCTGTCCTTGAAGTCGGAACCTGCTAGAGGCGTGTGTCTAGCTTGTCCCTCCAAGAACGATAATGCATATATATATATTTAGAGAAGAAGAATCTCTCTAGCAGTGGTAGTCATGCATTGTCTGGAATGTATGCTAAATCCGAACGGGACTAGTGCTGGCTGGACGTCTGGCGGTCGTCAACTTACACGAATGTTCTCAAAATAGATGACGATATGAGATGAGATGAAAAGAGATTAAACTTTGATTGAGTTTGACTAAAATGTGATTGACACGTTCCCGTTTATGCGCGGTGAAAGGAATGTGATGAGACATGGGTTCACGCTTAGCACCGCGGTAAGATCTCGAGGGTGGCAGGATGGTAAAAGTCACTTCATGGTTTGATGCATGGGCTTCAGTTGATGATAAAAGATGGATAGCGTGTGGTTTTATAGACCCGAGTTATAGGCCTTGTTGAAGGGATGTTAGGGCTGGAAATAGATGCGTCATAGAGGAGGGGGGAGACGAGACTGGGAAGCGAGGGAGGGGAAGCAGAGGCGTGGCTGCATTACAGATGAGCCAATAGCCATGGAAGTGCTTAGCTAATTAGGTTACATGTGACGAACTAGTCAATAGCGAACTATATTATTATTAGACTTGTCAAGCCTACGAGGTAGCTAGCTGGGCTTGGGAAGAAAAAGCCCTAAGACTAATCCCAGATGGGCCAAACGTCACGGCCCTCAGGGGTTATATGAGACAATACCAAGAAGACAGCATACCAGAAGGATCAGTTACGTTTTTGTATGGTATCACAGTATGTGACCGTAAGAGAATTACACATGATATAAGACAAAATTCCCACCCAGAAGCAAATATACCCAGAATCGTCACAACGAGAGCCAACCATCAAAGACCCGCCTGCAAGAGACCGGGGAAGAAACGAGGAAATTACAAGACCGTATAGAACCAGAAACGAACCCAGCACCTGAAAAACAGAGAAAAAGCATACAAGCCTACCCCAAACAGGAAACAGCCACAGTTTTTTGCACCCAAATCGTAAAAATTTCATTAGCGTCGTTTCATTAGTCGTCACCAAATACCGCGGGGGGTGTCTTGGTGTCGTCATTTCGCGAGATGGGGACCTCTCAGTAGTCGTCGCTGTAGGCGTACTTGCTGGAGGCGCGTCGATACTCGTCTGGGTGGGCTTTCTCGGCCTTAGCTTTCAGGGCACTAAAATCAGGCACCAGTCAGCAAGCTCGCTCTAAAAACAGTCGCCCAATCATTTGCTCGCAACGACAGGCTGCGGCGTTCTCCTCTGCAGCGCTCGCGCGCCAAGAAAAGCTGCACCCCAGAGCGGAATCTGCGCTCCGCTCCGCTGGCGCCAGCGGAGCGGAAGGGTAGGGCCGCACCGCGCCTGCCGCAGGAATGTTAAAAAGCTTAAACTCACCTCACGCGTTTCTGTGTCCATTCCAGATCTCGAGTCGTCTCCTTTGCGACTTTCTGCTTCTCGCTGAAGGTGGCGCGAACGCGGTTTAGGCGGCGCTGAGCAAGGGCCTGCAGTTCGAGCAGTTCCTGTTGCTTCGCATTCAACTGTCCCGATCTGTTTGACGTCATTGTCAGCGGGTGCTCATTTAACCAGTTTCACCAATTGCGCTAGATGGTATGGTACAATCCACAGGAGAATTCATCTTGCTGCTAACTCGCAGCTTTCAGGAACACTTACGTTTGCGCTTGCATCGCAAGTCCTCGATCGAGCGGCATCGGATCAAACGAATCGTGAACGCGGTCGTTCAGCATGTCCACGACGTCAACGCCGGACATTGCGCTGGATTCATAATCGCCGCTGATGCTGCCGGCATAGCTGCTGGCATTGGCGCTGTAGCCAGTCGTGCGGCTGCCAGCGGTGGTGCTGCTGTCGGAAAAATCTGTGGGAGGAACAGCGACGCGGCCGACTGGGAAAAGGCCTGGTGCTGCTGGCGCCTTTGATGGCACGTTCATGGCCATGGTTGGCTGATAATAGTGGTGTGTAGCCATTATGTTATGTGCTGGAATGAGAATCTCCGGAATTCCAATTGAGTCGGGGCAATGAAGATTGAAAAGCGGCAATCAGCTTGAGCTAATTGAGTCGGTGCTGATAATAATAAAAATGACAGCGACGTCAAGGCAAGCAAGAAGGGTTTCTTGAAAGCAGGAAGGAGATGTAAGAGTATTGTGGCTGGGTGATTGGGCTATCCGGCAAATGTGAGACAGGACGGAAGAGGTAGAGGTTGTATAACTTCTATGCAGCAAGGGGAAACTAAAGGCGGAGTGACAAGAAAGGAAGAAGGAGGACGAAGAGTCGAGGAGGAAAAGAACCACCCTTTTATACCCATCATCGGAGAGTCTTCCCTCCGAGGAAAAAGGCGAAATCGGTGGGCAATTGCTCACCACGAGAGGGAGAGGGGGGGTTGTGCGAGAGAGGGGGAGAGATAACAGGCTGCTGACACCCCGGGGACTTGACTTGGACCTTCCGCTATCCTGAATATCCCTCAAAGACTTCTCATCAGCCAATTCGCTTCGTTTCTCGCCCCCCGACCCCGCTCCTAGTCGGAATCAGGGAGAGGAAAATTCAAGCCATATGCGCTTCTATTTGCCATAGACCCCCACCCAAGCCCCGTCCCGCCGGTCTAACCATTGATATTGGTCCTGTCAGAGGCCGGTAAAAGTAGCGAGGAGGGTTGAAAGGTTGGTACTAGTACGTTTCCGCTGGTGTATTCACCCGTCCGCTGCCTTGGCTCGTATTCAATTGGGCAACACAATGTGCTATTATGGACATCTCCGGGCCAGTGGCGGGAATTGACGGAGATAGCTACCCAATATTTTCTAGGGTGTTTAAGGTAGAAGAAATGGGAGAAAAGAGGGGGTCATTGTTAGGGCACGGGTGCAGGGTAAGTATAAAAGAAAAGGGGTTGGACGCTCTTGGTTGCTCGTTGCTCTGGGGAAAAAAAGGCCCCGGGTTACCTCTGTGTTGAGCACTTTGTTCAATGTACCATTTACATTGCAAGAAATCCAACACTTTGAGGACGCTGTCGGCAAAAGGCTCAGGTATGGATATACAAAATACTAGGTGATAAATTACGAGTTATCGGCTGCGTTCATAGAGGTATGTGTGCATTGCTTTTTCCGGCCATGTGTGAGCGGGTTAGGAAGCTTCTGACAAGCCCGCAAGTGACATGGAAGTCGAAACAAGATTAGTGAGAAGTGCGTCATTTTCACTATACGACACTTTAACAGGGCGTACTGTTATGCGTTCTGAAATGACAAAGCGCGGCATCAGGCCCAAAGATCCCCCGTTTCACTAGGGTGAAAGCAGCAAGTATCAGATCAGACCAAAGCAAAAGGATGAGCCGAGGGAAAAATGGCCTGGCCAAGAGATTTACGCTGCGGGACAGACAAGGCTGCGGAACGTCGCTGCTGCAGCGGCAACAAGAGACACGCGTGCTCCCACGTTGAAACGTCAAGGGCGGCTCATCATCGAAGTCGGGTTCGAGAAACTCTCTCTCAGCATTGGAATCCACATTGTTCTATTTTCTGATGGATATGTTTCATGTTCTTTGTCTGTTTTTTCTTTCATCGGTTACGTCAGCCTCCCGCAAATAAGCGTCGGGCTCTGCTCTTGGGGCGCGCGGAATTTTTTTGCTGCCAACGCGATGGCACTTCTCTGACGATGTCAACCGCGGTGACGGGTTGACGGCATCAGAGGCGTCACAAACGCTCTAGACGCGTCCGGTTGGTGACAGCAGATTGGACAGCCCGGAGGTATTGCCAGTTGTCTTTTGTGTAATTGGCTGGTGGTGCATTAGGGAGCATTAAAACGGCAAGTGAATGGTGCCCGAAAAGATGCACACTTAACTTGGCATTGGTTGAGGCTTCTACCTGTCTAGGTAAAGACGGCCAAGTCACATTGACTATTCCTTCGGGCCTGAAATGCTGCCTAAATGGCTTTTTTTTCTGGCACCCGTCGCTTTGGTATCGCGATCGCGGCGGCGGCAAGGCCAAGGTGGGCTTGTATCTGAGGTCGTACAAGCAAAATCAAATATCACAAAATCCGCGAATACAAATGTCAACCAAGCATGATTTTACGATATTGTCCGTGGTTGTGCTGCAAAATCTACGTGGGCTAGGCATCTGCTCTATTGGGCCCGAAAATCGTCGGCAGCATCTCGTTCGGCAAATAATGGGCATCGAAACTATGGCTAGCCGCAGTAGCGACCACCTTGAAGAATCCCAACGCCTTAATCTGCGCCCATTATTCACAGGGACTGTCAATACCCAAGGCTGATCTCGGAGTTATATTGTTTTATCTATGAGACTTTAGGATGATGAAGCACGTTACAAAAACCACCTTTGTGGAGTTTGGACACTTTTGAACGGCGAACGGACATTTATTTACAATGGCTGGGTTGCAAAGATGTCTGTTTTTTGAACTTCAGTTCCACAATGGTGAAATCCTGGCTGCAACAACGCCTTACCCTTCAGTGGTTCGATGAAATTGGACCCGCTTGCTCGTGCTTCCGCCAACTCATCCCGATACTACTGCTGCCTGCTGCATGTATGATTTGGCGAAACCAGGCACAGCCTATCATATCGTTCCAGCCGAGGGCATTGGTGCAGCCTTATTTGTCCAGAGTCTGCACTAGAAAACGGTTCTGGTCAGCAATTTTGCAATTATTTCCTCGTGTCTTTGCCATTATCTGGCTATATCTAGACGACTCCGGCCGGCCAATATGGTCCCATGAAACAATGGGCTGCATAGTCAAAAATCCGGGGTAATTTTTTGATTTGCTTTTTTGCAAAATTACTTGCAGGAATCCCAGAAAGGGACTAGGAACGCATCCTTGGCCTTGGGACTCAGAGCCGGCGTTGGTAATTTGAACAACGCATGCTCGCATATTATTCTATTGCACCACCACACTATTTTGTGCATGACAAGGTCGCATTTGGTTCTAATAGTATTAGTCCCATTCGTGTCTTTGCTGGCGTCTGTCCTTTTCTCTTTATTTACAAGGGATAATCCCTGATTCTGGTGTGGTGCTCGATCGCCATAACTAATACAATGTAGTCTTATAGACCACATCGTTTTCATGTCCCTACCAAAAACGTTCTTGGATACATCTTACACTGCGCACTACAATCAGTCCAAGCTAAACAAAGGCCCCTCCTGGTGCCACGTCTCCCCTCTCTGCACCCCACCATGCTCGCCTCCATGAATCGACATACAATCTTACCCTGAAGGAGCCAAATGCAGAAAATATTATCGTGGGATCATACTAACCAAGCCTGAAACCGATACAGACCATACTACGCAAAAGCAGGTTCTTTTATTTACGGTCATTCGACCAGAATCACACGGAAAGGTACCTTACCTAGGTAATCTTGTAACGTTTGTACTAATCGTGTACTACATGCAGTGGCACGGTGCCTATGTACAAAAATAGTTTGGGACCTAAGACCAAATTGGATGTATTGAATGGCAACAGCCAATTGAATCGAATCATCTGCCCTCTTTTTGCAGTTAGGCTCTGATTTGATGCCGGTTTAACTTTCTTCACCGCTAAATCGATTATCTCCACTAACGCTTGTCGTATTGCGGAGGAAAGATTCAATTTAAGGATGATATTTAGAAGACCCTGCAGTGAATAGAGAATATATAATTTGATAATACTGATCTCAAAGGACGTTCTGCCCACGTGGTTGTGCGGCGATACGTAGGAGGATCGTTCACGCTGTCTGAACATTTTTATACAACACAACGCCGACTCTAGTTGAACCCCGGATGCCTTGTCGCCGATACATCTGCGAAAAAAAAAATAGTGAAACCATAAAACAGCACTTCTTCCTTCTTATACGGAGTAAGAAGATGCCGAAAGTGAATAGATTGATTTTGTCTTTCCATCTAGTCCTGCACATGTCCTTGTATTACGATCCCTGGGTAGGGTTAGGGTTAGTGTATCCAGTAATATCTATTGATATCAAGACTGCTAGACAATTGAGACTCTTCAATGTATGTTAAATAGACGAAGGAATCTCATCATTGGATTGGTGTTGTCGGTATCATAAGAACCCGGGGTGCTTCCCCAAACTAGATTCTCTATCTCCATAAAGCCAGCTGGAAATAGGAGATGTCCACTGCGAGGTCAAAAAGAAAGGGGTCAGCCACGCCAGCATCAGTTAACACCACAACGCTGGAAATGGTCTACTCGAACTGATGGTAAACCCCGACAAGATTCATATCACGGTTCTCATGCAGACGGTCATCGCCGGTATCGTCACCAGCGATGGAAGTGGCGCGGCAGTACTGCCTGAGGACGTAAAGACATTGAAATCGGAGGGAGTTGGGCAATCGTCCAGCAGCAAGCAGAGAGTTTATTCGTTTGTATTTAGTCTACAAGGGAATATCCATTGAAAAAAAGAATTCGAATTCATAAATAATTCCGATATATACACTAGCTGTCAATTACTGTGGTTGCATGATATTTAAGCTTAATGTGATGCACTACATCAAAGCAAGTATAGTATGTAAATTCTGTACAGAATTCCAGCTCAATTCAATCTATAGGTTTTTTGGCCAGTGAAGAGGGCGTTATTGCACGATTGTGTATTAATAAATCACCAAAGCTGTACGAAAGAGTAGAACTTCCTCCACCGCGGCAACCTCTCATACTCGTCCAGCTCTTTGATTTCATCCGCATTAAGTGTCCTGCGACCGGTCTGTAAATCCACGGTGCGTGGGTCGCGCAGTTTGGTACGGAATATTATTTTGTAGGCAACAGAACTGACAACGATCAAGAGCAAGCCAATCATGTACTGGAAGAAGTAATATGCGGTTGGTGTGTTGGACCCCTGGATCTCAATGTTAGTAATTCCCAATACGTGAGAAGACAAAGATACTTACAATCGGGTACAAAGCGAGGTATATGGAACACGCAATATAAAAAAGGGAGCATGTAAATAGCCAGATAGGTGGAAATGGCCACCAAGTTGACTTCCATGCGTAAATCTCGGTGAACAGGGGATCATTCTGAGCCTTGAGGGCTGCCCGAAAGCGAAAGGAGATAATGGCGATAACAAACCAAACCATGAAATAACCGGTGCTCGCAATCTGGGAAAGCCAGTTGAAAACCGTCGTGCCCTCTCCGCTGAGGTTGATATATGTCAAAACGATGGCGAGGACACCTGTGATAGCGAGCGAGACTCGGGGCCGCCCCCGTGAATCGACGCTTGCCACCCACGAGGAAATCAAGCCCTGATGGGCCATAGATTGTAGAATCCGCGATGCGATAAAGAAGCTTTCTGCTGCGATGGCTGCCACTGCGAAAATAATCACGGCGTTGAGGAGATCTGGAAGACCTGGAATGCCGGCCTGGTTGATGGCGATGACGAATGGGGACGCCGCAACGCCACTGCTGCCCAGTAAGTTCGGGTTTGAAGGGGATATCAAGATTCCAATAAGGACTACAGAAATCAAATAGAAGACCGAGACTCGAATGGGAATTAGAAACACTGCATGAGCGACTGAAAAGCGGGGGCTTTTGGACTCTCCGGCGAGGAAACCCGTGAAGGTGTTGTCTGTGCCATGTGTCATTGGTTTAGCATATCTCCTCTTTTCAGAAAATGAGCGTTGAACGTACCTCCAATAGCTAAAATCGCCAGCAGGACGCTGTTGCCGAATCCTTTGAAGCCGTTCAGAAACGCCATCCCATTCTGCCAGTTTTCGCCATTGTGAACTGTGCCTTGAGGACCGGCACCGAAGACCAGAGCCACGCCGAGGATCACAAACAGAATCAAGATGACAATCTTCAAGATGGAGGTAAAGTACTCGAACCATCCGAAGACAGTGTTTGGCAGGCTGAAAATAGCAAACATGAGGAGCAGGAAGATGGTTACTGTAGAATGTCAGCAACTACAACTGTCTAAAAAGCAATTTGTGACAATGTCAGCTGAGACATACACCAGACAGCTTCGGGGACCTTGTCCTGTGCCCAATAATTGACAACCACAGAGAAAAAAGTCGCCTCTGAAGCTATGATAGCCGTCCAGCCTATGAACATCGCCAACCCGGCGGCAAAGGCTAGGGCTGGATCAACGAAGCGATCCGCGTAGTCGATGAAATTACCGGACGTAGGAAAAGCAATGGTCATCTCGCTGACGGTCTGAAGCACAGCCCAAACACACGAGCATACCACTGCAAACCCCAAGAAGAGGGACCCTGGGCCACCGTCTCGGAGGTTGGAGCCCGTCGAGATGAAAAGCCCGGCTCCAATCTGCCCTCCAAGGGAGATTACCTATAGATGGGTGAGTATAAAAGTAGACCGAAAGGAGGCAATTTTCTCACGTGAATTTGTCTGGGAGTGAAATTGCGGTGGAATCCGGCGATGTTGGAAACGACAACCATTTCTCCTGCTTCTGCATCGCTGTAGGCTGGTGACTGGTTATCAGTCACTACATTCTTTGCCTTCTCCATTAATGCGAATTGACCAGGATTTAAAGTTTTGTGTTTGTTCCAAGTAGAATGCTATACAGCCATGATTTGAATCGCCCATAGCGAGGGCTGTCATTCTTATACATTATGCCTGCAAACTGCCATAGCTACTATCCCCTCTTGACTAACATCTTATCATCGTTGGCGGAACAGTGTCTTGATGGTTGTTTGTAGTCTGGGTTGGACTCAAGGAAGGTGGATGCGCCGGCAGCTCAAGAGGCGTCGTAATTCAGAACAAATGAAGAGCGACTATTCCATCGCTTTTTGTGGGACCTAACCTGATTCTGTAACGCCGATCGGTTCAACTTAGGTAACTTCAAGTTTAGTTAGTCATTTCCAGAGCTTGGGGACCACTGATAAGAGGCTGCTAAGCCCCTAAGACTACAACTAAACCCTAACCTAGTGGGGATAACGTGGCCTAAATTAGTGGAGGTCGGCTGTTACCCCGCTGAGTCTACATCACAAGATAAGACAAAGCATCAATGACGTCGAAATACATGTCCAGCTGGCGTCTATTAGATTATCGCCTCGATGAAAAACAAGGACGTCAAATGAAAATAGTATGACTATAACCTCAAGTAGTCCCGAGGTCTACTCGAATGGATCTATATACTACCATAGCTAATCGCCACTATTCACAGCATAGAGAGAGAGGACAGACTGATCAACAGTCACCATTTGTTCACAACGAGCTTTTGATCAATCCACCCCAGCCAGGCATGTCGTTCAAATCTTCGGGAACATCGGGGTGAGGATTGGTCTCGTAATCGGCGACTTTAGCATCAGGCCTCCACGTCCACTTCTTCGCAATTTCAGGATCCAGAGTGCCCTCCATCATCTCAACAATATACTTGCCTAGCACGGGCAGAAATTTGAAGCCATGAGCTGATCCACCGATGGCCAAACAGAGGTTCTTATGCGTCGGATGGTGCGTGATAAGGAAGTTGTAATCAGCCATGTCTCCGTCCCAACAGATTCTAGTTTCCACCCATTCCCTGTGTGCCAGCTCGGGCACACACTCCATCATCCATTTTCTAAGGCGTGCTTCGATCTTGGCCGGGATACCGTCTTTGGGGTTGTCAGAACGGTAGCGTGGTAGGGATACGCCGCGGTTGTTGGATTTGGCAAAGTTTGTGACGAAATGAATGGCGCCGATTTTCATAATGCCGTCTTCCTGGGGAGGGAAAAGGATACCTTTATTAAATTGAGAGTGAGGTCAAGTAATTTCAATATGCAGACAGGGAGAAGTCCTTACCTCCTTCCAAATGGTCGATAATAGGCATGTTCTTGTACTTCTCGACCTCCTCCGGAGCCAACTGGATATGTCCAACAGTATGACCCTTGGCTATGATTTGGCCCTTCAAGTCGAGCAGACTACCAGCTGCTGCTCCTGCTGCCAACACGATCTTGCTACCAAAATAGGCCGAGCCATCAGCGCACCTCACGCCAATACAGGTTGAATCCTCATCAAAAAGCAGCTGTTTAGCAAATCCAACATTGCCCGAGATATATTTCACACCACCCTTTATGGCCTCTTGTGCCATTCTGGTGATTCCTTCTTTTGCATTCACCCAGGCTGCTTGCGAGCTCCAGAAGCTCTTCCACCCAGGCAAGTCACCACTGAGCTCGGGCCACTGCTTATGGATTTGCTGCGTGGAGACCAATCGTGGCGGTTCAACGCCGAGGGCATTTGCGCTTCTAATGGAGGACTCGACGAATGGTAGAGAGCGCTCCGTGGCGCCGATAATCCAGCCGCTCTGATTGTAGAGGCCCGAAAATAGCCCGTTGGGATCGCGCCATATATCTCTTGCATCAGAAGCCATTTTGGTGTACAATGCATCTGGATACTCGGTCCGAACTACTTTGTTGATATCGGTGCCAGCTGCCTCGAGTGAGGGAACTGGGAAACGATCGAGAACAGTCACATTGGTGTAGCCTTTCTTTGCCAGGTAGTAGGCTGTAGTTGTGCCGAACGTTCCCCCACCGATAACAATCACAGGCTTGGAGAGAAGCATTTTGACGTGTAGCTATGAATGTTCAGGTAATGAGAAAAGATCAGCAAGTAGTACTACCTGGAAGATGACCCCGAAGTAGAAAAATAGGAAAACGATGGCAGCTCATTTTTCTTCCTCTGGCTCGCATTCGACAGCATTATATGCTCAAATTCGTTCAGTCCAGTCATTGCTGTACGGCGTGTCAATTTTCAACTCGCCAACAAAATTTAAAGGCAACTCGATGCGCCGATAAGTAGCTTTTATCTAGTATCATAGCCACAGTTAGCTCCGCACAGTACTCCGCACGCGTCGGAGTGGGCCGCCGATGTTGTTCACCCTTTATCGGCCACATGCGATTGGACGCAGAGAGCGTGAAGTACGTACTGTAGTGCCTTTTAATTCCCCTCATTTTCAACTCTTCTCCACGGTCAACTTCTCCTCGCATCTACGCACCCACTTTCCCAAGCATCGTGTCATGTTTAACTACCAACTACAGTAAGCATGGATCGACCTTCCGAACGAAAACCAGGCTCCATCCGACGGAACAGGACCGGGTGCTGGAACTGTAAAGGTACGTCAAATCATTAGTTTGAGTTATTGTATGGATGTTTCACCTTTCTAACTTTCGACCCGCAGAGCGACGAAGAAGATGCACTGGTAAGTGATCAAATTAGTGTAATCAGACGAAACTAGAGTACCAAAAAAGGTCGCTGAAACGTAATCTTACACGATAGAAGAACGACCGTCGTGTAGCGGATGTGTCAAGCGTGGGTTGCGGTGCCATTATGGCATACGCCTACTGTGGCAGGACGAGGCCGACTTGATGGGAATTGCCTTTGGCAGAGCTGGCATGAAGGACCGATTCCGGAAGAATAAGAAGAAATTGAACGTTTCGCACTACTTGCTCCCTGCATGTCCGCAGGAAATCTACTACTGGTTAAACACGACATCGCAAGAGGTTGCCTGGCTATACGACGAACATCCAAGGAGACGTGAACCCGAACCTAGAGACGTCACAACTAACAGCAACGCTGTGATTCGGCCTACACTCTCGCAATATTCTTTGCTGGATCAAGCTGATGGCTTTTTGTTTAATTATTGTTAGTTCTATACTTGGCTGCCTGCTTGGTTGTTATACTGACTGTCCGAAAGTCTGTAACGTTTGCACACTCCGACGATCTCTTGACAATGACCAGAATCCCTGGCAAGCAGTCATTCTACCATTATGTCACCAGTCCCAAGGTCTCCTTGACATTTCCATAGCGTGGGCTGCCCATACTTTGCATAACCAGCGCCTTGGACGAGACGTGAACATGGATGAAATGGTCCTTCGACACAAACACCGCTCTTTGAAATATCTTCGCAATATGGTGCTGCAGAACACCGAGGATATCAACTCAACAATACCTCTCGCCGAGACCAAAGCAGAGCGAGACGTTCTTTTGCTGTTAGTCATGCTACATTGTCTGCTAGAAATTGCAAGTGACAGTATCATGGAATGGACATTTCACATGAAGGGCGCCCTGTTGATTATGAAAAAGTTCTATTCCGAGTTAAGATGCCCACGACAGCGGGTTGAGGTGTTCAGTCCAGAGGTTTTGGAGCTAGTTTATAGCTTCTTTTGCGAAAAGGAGATCTTTCTGGCTACCACAGGCAGCGAAGATGAGGAGCTTTGTAATCTTCGGTGGGCTACTGAAGTGCAGGCCATGTTTCCTTTTCTCAGCAGTCTCTCCATGACAGTCCACCCGTGCATGGGGCTTTCGCCAGAGTTATTGGATATTATCTCCTCTACCACTAACTTGGCTCGAAGGAGGTCTAATTCAGAGGATGATGGCCGGAGTATGCAAATTGTTCTACGACAGCGTCTAGAACGTTTGAAAACCCTTCCGGAGCGAGTACAGCCGGGTTTGATCAACTTGCACGCTACGGCCTTTGAAGAGGCTGCCTGGATCTACCTTCACCATGCTTCTGGTCACCAGACCGATGCGATCCAAGAGGTTCATCTACCGAAGCTTCTTGATATCCTTGAGCAAATACATGCGATACAGGGAAAGCTTCTAGCATTCATTCCATACCCGATGTGGGCATTATTTATTGCTAGTTGTTCAGTGTCATCGGACGAAGGCCGCGTGAAGATTTTGGAGTGGTTTACTATATTGAAATGCAACAAGCCGATTAGTAATGTCCCTTCAACCATGGCTGCGGTCGAGGCGATTTGGAAAAGAAGAGACCTTGAAGATGGTAGTCGCTCGTTGCACGAGAGTGTTAATTGGGGGACAGCTATTTCGCAGTTGGGCTGGAAAATGCCTTTGACTTGATTCTTTGAGATGGATTTCGCGAGCCGATCTCGGAGATAACATTTGTAGCCTCTATACTCAGCGAATTATACTCAGTGAATTATTGTAAATTAAACCCCTCTCTTTGGACTGTCTAGAATTCTCCGGTCAGCAAGTGGACCTGTGGATAAGAGGCGCTTGTATGTATTTCTAGCCCAATCAACGGCCGTCGGCGCATCGACCTGCCTAGCCTTCTACCTAGACACAAAGACAGAACTATAGATCAAAAATTATAAATCAGAGAGTGGCTTCTTGAAGTATGTGCCTTCATCAAAGTTAATTTGAAAGACCCCTTGACGAGAACTCATAATGGTGCTACCCAATGGTACTGCCCCATCTATTAATGCCTTCATGCTTCGTCTATGACCGTATTGACATGATGCACAGGAACTGACTACACCGAGCATAAATCTCAACCATATCCCTTCATCGACCCCCTCAAATTAAATCTTGCAGGAAAAGTGGTGTTTATCACTGGTGCGTCAAAAGGAATCGGCGCCTCAATCGCCATATCCTATGCCAAAGCAGGTGCCTCCATTGTCGGCATCGGATCCAGGACATCTTCAGCCGGCACAATCAAAGCCATCGACGAAGCGGCAAAAACAGCCGGAAGGCTGCTGCCCAAGATCCTGTCGTATGAGTTGGACGTGACCGATACAAAGAGCGTTGAAGCAGTAGCCGGCAAATTCCAGCAGGATACAAATGGCCGATTGGACATTCTTGTGAATAATGCGGGATATCTTCCCCGTTTCACTCCGATTGCAGACTCGGACCCTGAGGATTGGTGGCGGGCATGGGACGTTAATGTCAAGGGTGTTTTCTTGCTGACTCGCTCCATGTTACCGATTATGTTGAGCGATGAACAGTCCGATCGTACAGTCGTCACGCTTACTAGTACGAGCGCGCATCGTCTTTCGTATGGTGGAAGCTCCTACCAGATGACGAAGCTTGTCAATCTGCGTTTCGGTGAATTTATAGGTGCTGAATATGGACAATACGGCGTCTTGGCCTATTCGGTCAATCCCGGTCGCGTGCCTACCGATATGGGAGCAAAGGTGGCACTGGATACTGGAATTGGTACGCCGTTCTTTTCTCGTTCTTCCACAATCTAGAGCTAATTAAGATTGGCAGCCCTTGAAGATTCTCCGGGCCTTTGCGCGGATACCATTACATTTCTGACAAGCGAGAAACGAGATTGGTTGCAGGGTAGATATATAAGTGCTCTGTGGGATATGGAAAAAGTATTAGAACGGAGAGATGAGATTGTTGAAAATGATTATTTGAAAGTTCGGATGGCCATTGGATGAATAGACTATGCACAAACATCCATTCAGCCGTGTCTAGGTACCAATTTATATATCTTTTATGTCCAAAATTATTCTTTACAGGGAATTCCCTGCCACTTCTAAATCCTCGTACAGTTCCTGGACAAAAGTGTTAACATCCCGGAAGAAGGCCTCTAGAGCTAGATACAACATCCAGACTACAGTAACTTAAATAATTTGAAGAGCTCCGGAGAGTTATATAAAGAAAGTATCATATTGCTGTGAGAAGGACTCTAAACATCTATAACAACATAACATGCTGTAGGGGAGAAACTGTGAGGGTTCTAAGGCTTTTGTCATTACCCTATAAGCACCTTCCATGTGGTTCCATAGTAGGATAGCCTTTTTATGAGCACAAAGGCTCCATACATGATGTACCATGCTATGTGCGACTGATCTGTGCTTGTTTCACTCTGATATGGATGTTACCAACTATAAAATGACTGCTAATCCCAGACAGCTAGACTTTCTCTCCCTTTTGAGTTTTGGTTCAACATACCCAGTATCGCCATAAGACACCAAACAGCAGCAAACCATTTTATCTAGCCTTCTTACCAGAACCAAACAAACACACACAGAGAGAGAGATACAGAGAGACTAGAAGCAATGGATGTCTTTCAGATCGATCCTGAGACCCTTAGCTGGCTTGAATCCATAAACAAAAAAGAGCTCTATTCCTTCGCCCAATCGCTTGAAGAGCCAGGGGATGACACGCATCTTGAGCTCTCAATATATGTCTTCTTTGTCCTATTCAAACGATTCGACGACAGGATGCAGCTCGAACGAGGCATAGTCAGAGCCGAAAGATGGGTGGCTACTACCCCTGACAACCATACAGCTCGAGACCGACGAATTGAGATTTTCTATGCGTTAGCTACTATAATGAGTGACAAACATCTCCAATCGCCTGATTTGCCGTCATCCTCTGATCCAGCTTTTTCCAGAGAGCGCCAAAGACCAAGTCGGAGTGAACTTCTTGGGTGGTTCGATCGTCAGATTGAGCGCCAAAAGGCTGAGGTCGAGGCCGTGCCTCGAGAAGATCTTCCGAGGCGTATGAAACCTTTAATGTTACTTTTCAGCGGTCTTCTTGCCCGGTACTACGAAATTGAATCCGTGCTCGACCTGGATCTGATAATTGAAATGGCCCATGAATTCATGGATCATCATGAGATTGACTCCAAAGCGGCACGACTGGAAGATCTGGGCGAATTTTACGCAGATCGATTCGAGCACAGAGGAAATATTGAAGACCTGAACCATGTAATTGATACATATGACTAAATGTCTAAGTTGGGATCGGTCACTGGTTCTAACTTAATACTACGTTTGTGCATGGTTTTGTTGTCCCTTCACGATCGATTCGAACGCACGAAGTCTAAGGAAGTTTTGGACAATACAATTGAGGTTGCTTCTCGTCTAGTAGAAATCCTGCCTTCTGGTGATGATACGAGGTGTGCGAGATTCGGAATCATTATGAAGCTCGTAGAATTGCTTGTCACGCAGCGCGACGAGAGATCTGGGTCAACTAATGATGTGAATCATGCTATCGAAATCCTAAGCTCCGAATATGCTGCCATGTTGCCTGACAATTCAGATTACCCGGAACTCTTACAGGCATATATAAAGTGCCTCCATATGCGATATGAGTGGACTCCAAATCTAGACGATCTAAACCTTGCTGTTGGCCTGGCAAAGAAATACAGGGTCCAATAAATTAGCAGCCCAACTCGGCCTCCTCCTTCACAGGCGCTTTTATCACGCTGGAGTTATCGAGGACCTTCACAGCGCGATCGATTACATCCAAAAAGCTTTGGATAAGAGCCCCCCTGACCATACAAGTCGGTTTATACCTTTAAACACCCTTGGGACTTCGCTTCTCATCTTGTATGACCAAACCCGCGAGAGCAATGATCTGTACAGTGCTATCAACGCCTTCGAAATGGCTTTGAAAGACATGTTACCAGACCATCCCGAGCGATCCATTGTCCTGACGAACCTTGGGAGTGCGTATGGCGAGAGATTCGCACAGACAGGAGAGGTCTCTGACCTCGAAATTGCAATAAAGACAGTAAAAATGTCCTCAGATTCCATCTCCCATGACGATTTCACCCCTCAAGCCTTCAATGCGCTCGGAATAGTACTCAGGCGGTGATATCAGCGCCTTGGGAGAATGGACGATTTAGATCGTGCAATTTACTATGCTCAGAAAGCCGCTGGAGCAGTTGCATGGGATAATAACGGTAAAGTTATGAGCCTGATAAATCTTGCGGATGTGCTTGGTATGCGAGGGTATCTTGCAGGAGAGTTGGCGGATTTAAATGACGCACTTGAGGCTAGTAAATCAGCGATTGGTATGCTGTCTTCTGGTCACGCATGTCGATATGCTTGCCTAAATGCTATTAGTAACACGCTGGCCTATACTTATGATATCACTGGTGCGGTTGAAGATCTTGATGGCGCAATAGAGCATCTCAATATGGCGCTGGAGTTACCAATCCCGCATGTTATACGTGATTCACTACTACTAAACAACCTTAGTACTTTGTTATACAAAAGATTCATGCGTTTGGGGGCTATGGAGGATTTGGACCTTGCAGTTGACAACGCCAAGAGGGTCGCGGAAGGGGTACCTCTGAGGCATCCTAATCCGGCTCTGGCTTTGTTCAGCGTGTCAGTTCTGCTGGACGCGCGTTTCTGGGCTAATGATCATAAAAAGGACCTGATTCATGCAATAGAGGCCGCACGTGCTGCAGTAGATTTGATGCCTTCCGAACACGCTGAATATTCTCATTATGTGCAAAATCTTGCAGTTTTGCTTCACCAGAAGTACGGGCAAGAGAACATGATAGAAGATCTTCATGAAGCAACCAGGCTGTCTGAAACTGCACTACAACTCATACCAAAGAAAAGTGCCAACAGGAGCTCGTTTCTACAGCATTACTCTGATATATTCCACAGCCACTTTAATCGGACAGAAGAAATTGAATACCTTGAGAAAGCTATGCATATGATTAAAGAGGCCATAAATGTGACAAGCCATGACAGCTTCAGCCGATTTACATATTTGCAGTATTTTGCTAATCTGACTTACACGAAAGCCATGAGAACACGACTTCCTGAAGATAGGGAGCAGCTTTTAGCGATTTCGATGGAGGCTTGGAATTGTGTGAAAGCTCGAACGGCCGATCGCATCAACATCGGTCTGAAGGTAGCTGGCCAGTTAATCGCCAGGTCAGACTGGAAAAAGGCTAGTGAGGTCATGGAGGGAGTTATGGAGCTCTTTCCTCTAATGAGCACTAGGTTTGTTGATGACATGGACAAGTAACGTCAATTGGCACGATTCTCTGGCGTGGCATCAGATGCCGCTGGTATTGCACTTAATGCCGGGGAAAATGCCGATCATGTTCTTCGCATCCTGGAGCTTGGGTATGGAGTCATGGCCAGCACGCATATGGAAATGCGTTTGGATATCAAAGATCTAGAGCAGCGCCATCCTGAGATAGCGGAGGAGTTTCGAAATTTGCGAGACGCAATGGATACACACACAAAGCGTTCAGGCATCGCGCCGGTCAGCAATGAGACTGATTGGTCCAGCTCAAGAATAGATAGACGCCATAAGTTGTATGAGATGTTGGAAAAAAAGATTCAAGATATTCGCAAACTGCCTGATTTCCAAAGATTTCTTCTTGCTCCCAGTATCGATGAGATGATGGCAACTGCTAGCCGTGGCCCTCTGGTCGTTCTTAATGCCAGCCAATTTCGGTGTGATGCGCTTATCATCAAGGACGATCAGATTGGGCACTGAACCTGCAACATCTATGCATGGAGTGCATTGATAAAATGGCACAGGAGATGAGGGGCAATATAAGTTCTGTTCTAGAATGGCTTTGGAAAGTCATAACGCAACCTGTTCTTGAGAACCTGGGCTTTGATCACATACCGCCTGGGGATGAGTGGCCTCATATTTGGTGGATTCCGATTGGCATTCTCTCAAAGTTTCCCATCCATGCAGCTGGGAACCATTTCAGCAACTCACATGAGACAGTACTAGACAGGGTCATTTCATCGTATTGTTCATCTGTCAGCTCACTTATCTACAGTCGGCGACGCAGGGCCCGACACTCAACTGGCACACAGTCTGATTCTGCTCTGCTACTTGCAATGCCTGAAACACCTGGCCAATCATCCCTACCTTTTGCCTCAGACGAGATTGATATGATGCGCGATATTTGCCCATCCCTCAATCTTCTGCCTGTGGAGCCAGCTCAGCCTACCAAGGCCCATGTCCTAAACCACTTGAAACATTGCAAAATCTTCCATTTTGCCAGCCATGGACTTTCTGACCCTATCGAGCCTTCCAGTAGTTCTTTAATACTTGACGACTGGCAGAGTGATCGGCTTACCGTAGCAGACTTACGTGATCTAAGACCTGCAGGATAGTTCTCCCTTTCTCAGTTATCTGTCCGCGTGTTCTACCGGGGTTATGAACACAGGCCGAAAGCTAGCCGAGGAGGGAATTCATCTCGTCAATGCCTGCCAACTTGCAGGCTTTCGGCATGTTGTAGGCACCCTCTGGGAAGTATCCGACCCACATTGTGTCTTAATAGCAAAAATCTTTTATGAAACCCTTTGCGACGAGGGCATGACAGACCAAGCTGTATGTCGGGGCCTGCACAAAGCTATCAGAAAGATGCGAGACATGGACGAAGAAGTTGCAAATTATCGATGGCTAAAACATAGGCAGAATGAACCTGATCATCTTGAAGATGCATCGAACTACTCCGTTCTCGGAAACTCAGACAAGGATAATGGTAAGTGTGATACATAGTCAAGGCCTGTGGTTATGTGCAGAAGTCTAACTCACTGTTAGCAGTTTCAGGCCAGCTCGACCGTAGGATTGAGCTTCCCGAGAGAGACCGGAGGGAGTATGCGTCCATGCACTGGGTCCCATACATACATTTTGGAGTCTAGAAGCCCATGTTAAGTCTTATCTCTGTTACTGTATCAGTTACGATGCTCTATTAATTATTTTCCCGACTACAGAAGTCTTCAGAGGTGCGACTTCGAACACGAAAGGTGACTACACCAACTCATGTCTGTTACATTTCCAATTGCATCGAGAACTAGACCACTTTTAATACCTTACAACCGTAGCAAACGATAACAATAAGAACTGATGACGCACATATCTATCGAGAGAGGTCCAAGTAAGCTTAATTCAACACCACGTGTTTATTTAAGGTTAATTTCTTTAAATAGAGGCACGCTGCCGCTCCCCCAAAAGGCAGGTGCCTACGCGTCATGACTTCCTTTTTTAGAACAATAACATGACGTACAAATAAGCTTATTTTATTTTTAACAACACAACCGAACCACCAAAGTATAAATACAAATACCAACAGCGTGAACAGGTTTTCACACACAGGAGAAACTCGCTGATACGACATCTAAAAACCACTCTTATATGCACGGTGAGCAGCCAGAGTTTTCGAACCATGAAGCATCTGTTGTAGAAGCGCCGCATAATCCCACCCAACAGCAGCAGCGGCAATACCACAGAGACTGTCCTGGTCATCTCGGCCTGGTCGACCGGGGCCTGTCATATTCTGTTCACAACTCGTCAGTTTTCAATACACAATCAAGAAGAAGGGGAGAAAATGGCTTACCGGCTTCATATTGATATCAAAAAGAGCAAACTTGGACCCTTCCTCAAAGCGCCGGATATCGATCCGTATCGGGGCTGTGGACTGAATTAATTCTGCGACACGTCTGCATTCGTCCATGATAGCGTGGTAAGCTGGATCGTTGACCATTTCGTCGTCTCGCACGGCCCGCGAATTTGCGGTGACTGCTACGACGCCGTTGTATGGAGCGACGCCATTTATGTGATTGAATCGTGTGACTGGCCTTAAGGAGCGGTACTCTGGCTGTTCTGGAGATGGAGGCATGACGGTGATGGTGCCCTCTTCGCCGGCCAGATAGTCTTCTATCAACACTGTGGCTGAGTATTGGAAGACCTCGGTGACATGAGCTTTCAATTGAGCCAGGTCATGGCAGAGTTTAACACCCTGGCTTCCTCGACCGCGAACCGGTTTTGCAATTACAGGGAATTTCTCAATGGATTTGGCAATGGTGTCGAAATTGTCGGATTGCACCAGCCACGACTGAGGTAAAGTGAAAGAGCCGAGTACGCGCAGCTTGTCATTCAGATACGCCTTGTCATCAAACTCGTCGACTAGTTTCGGTGGCTGTCCAACAATGTGGATCTGTGAAGCATAGGGCTGCAGCTTGGTTGAGGTCTGTAGCGGGTGTTCGGAAAATACAACCGTGTTCGCCCAGAGATGAGTGGCGCCCTGTTGAATGGCAGAAAGAATCCCTTCTTCCGAGTCGGGGAAACACCAGTCCGCATCGGACGAAGGATCTGGGTTGGGCTTTGGAGTCAACACCTTGAACGCGCTCTGTTGCAGGGTGTAGGCGATGTCCGCGCCGGAATCCGTGTATCCTACAGCACCGGTCAGTCGGATGTTCATTCACACAGTTTTATGGACAACTCACCGTTTGGCTTCCTCGGCTTCCTCACACCATTCTGAATAGGTGGTTCAATGGCCTGAAACAAAACGGCCACCGCGACGTTTGATGGCAGCGTCTGGCTGCTCATTCCGTTCTGAGTGGACATTATTGAGGCTGGAAATTTCTTGCTGAAACTTCGGAATGTCTTCAATGCTTGCATTTGCGTCTTTGCTTTATCATGATATTGTATCTATCCAGGTCTTTCTCTCGCATATATATATACTATCGTGAACTTCAACAATCGGCCTCAAATCTCGACGTTCTGATTCCAGCGATTTTCGGAACGGGTGCGGCGCTCGCTTAATCTCTCAATTTAGAGGTGTTACATCATCGCAGCACTCATGACTCGGTGCGCGATTTTATTTTAATTGTTTTATTTTTTTGTTTCTTTCACTTGAACAGTTGATTCAATTAAGAAAAAAAATAGCAGAGTATCAAGAGCCAAGTCTCATCTCAGTTACCTGGGTACGTGATACTATGGGGTCAGCCCTAACTTGGCATGTACGCCCACCCAATAGCACCCTTGGCTTTACTAAATGCTAGGCACCTTAGGGGGCAAAAGCACATTCCTTAGCGTAGGCTCCAGCGGGAACTTCTGCTCTTCCTCCGACAAATCGTTGTACAGCTCATCCCACCGATTTTGAAGCACCTCGGGAGTCCTCCATGCGTATTCCGAGTCTCGGAGCCAGAGACGAAGTAAGTGACGTCTGTCACAACAATCAATATAAATTTTTATCGGTCAAATTAAGAAGGGATTTTCGACATACTCTTTATTAGGCGCATTTTGAAAACCCTCGCGCGCATGGAAAATCGCTAGATTGTTGGCGTACTGGATATCGCCCTTTTGAAAATCCAGGCGCACGCTATGCTTCTCGCCGAGGAAGTGCAGCGCATCCAACGCCTCTGCCTGCGCTTCAGTAATTGGTGGGATGTTGGATGATCGCGGCTGGGCTTCAAAGCCAGTGAAATAGCGTCGCGCATACTGCACTATGAGTCGTTCTGGTGTCTGGTCTGTTGCGGACTGGTAATGCAGCAGGGGGCGCAGAGTATATGGAGTTGTGGGATTGCCAAATCCGTCGACGACCCAGTCTGAGGTCAATGTATGGATCAGGTCTGGGCGGGTTTGGGCCAATATGTTATACACGTTCCAGATACTTGCCAGTTGCGATTCGCCACCTTCGGCGGCAGACTCGAGGCAGAAGAGAGATACAATGTCTCCGGAGTCAGTATGGAAGACTTGCTTGTCATTGGTAGCGGCAGGGCCTCCAATTGTTTCTCGTTTGTACGTTCCTGTCAAGTCCTTGATGTGCGACAAAACGACGGTCTGGCCCTCGAAAGCATTCTTTTTCTCTTGCCTGCCACGTTGATCGGCTACGTGCGATGAGACGCCGGTATAGATGATGATGTTTTCTTCGCGGGTGTATTTGTCAACTGGGATGCCACGCAGGACGAAGAATCCTCGACCGAAATGGATATTTCGTGATTGTTCGCGGAGAATGTCGTGGAGGGTTGGCAATGGGAAGGTTGTTTGGTTGATATAGCCGAGGGGTTTGTTTAATGCTGAAGAACAATGAGCTAAAAACTATTTGATTGCAAGTTTAACTGGTGGGTTACCTTTGAAATGCTTCAACGCTTGATCGAGCTCTTCAATGTCGGCTTCACTCAAAGCCAAAACCCAGTCATCGCTTCCCTGGATATCTTTCCCATCCCACACGAAGGATGAAGAGAGCTGCTGTGGAAGTCCATCCGGCAAGACTTTGGGCAGAGTCTCCGACTCTAGACGTCTTTTAGAACGATCGACATACTTTTCGTAGTCGGGATGATATTGGATATCGGGTTGACGAAGAACTGCCGCTGCTGCCATGGTTATTTATACTGACTCGTGCTTGTATTTGGCTTTAAATAATAACAATAAAATATCGAGGTGAGTACATCTGCTCGTGAGAGGAATTGGGAATACTGCCCTTGATATACTGGCAAAAGGGTCTGCGGGGTGATTGCGTGACCAGAGCTACTTTTGTGCCATGATGACGCAGTAAAGGGTCTGTATTCAAACATCCAGGCACCAATGGCATGCATCTATATGTAAAGGACCTTATTTATATGCGACTTGTCATAGGATGCTGGGATTTCGCAAGCATGTGAATTAGTTCCCCTCTTTTGTATGCGTGGAACGTTCTCGGAAATGGTAGTCTCGACATTGAAATTTTTCTATGTGTTGACAGGCACTACAAGACTCCTATCCAACAAAGACCTATATATTTTGCGTCCCTAAAAATTAAGATGATGGAGTTTTGAGTTTGTTTCAAGTCTCTGGTGACTTTAGGATGCTTGGGGAGGACTAAGCAAGATGTTAGCGATATCGGGAATATCTTCTTCGGCCTCTTGTACTTATATCAAGAAGCTCGATAAACACAGACTATCTTGTCCGATTTATGAAGAAACGCCGATATTAACAATTGATCTGGACAAGGGAGGCGATCTACAAAATCCTACATACAGGCCCTGGTTCTCGATATGGCACCGCGCCGCGGGGAACGCTCTATCCACTGGGGATGATCTGGAGGGGCTCTACGAGCGCGATCTAGAAGACGACGTTAAGCTAAGCTACAGCCAATGGCTAGATGGCACCAACATCGCTATCTACCCCATCTAGCGTAGGCAGCCACGTCAGCGAGCATCTTGTATCAAGCGGACTCAACCGATTACCTGCCAGGCATCGGGCGCCAAACTTGCAGATGGGGACCAGAGCGTGCTATATATTTATGAGAGCAATATTTTTTAATAAAGAAAAATGGGTTCAGTAGAAAACTACACCCTCCCAGCCTTAACCTCCCCAAACCTCCATCTCGCCCACCCAACCCCCGCCGAAAACGCCTTAATATGGAACCTCACAGCCTCCGTTTGGCAAGAAGCCCTTCCCACCAAAGATGAATACCTCCGCGAATGCGCCCATCTCACCACCGTCCCACTCGCCAAAAATGGTGGAATGACTCAATGGATTTTAGTCGACAAAACCCTGCCTGCCAATCAACGGGCCATTCTCGCTTCGTGCGAGACGTTTCGGAAGCGCTCGTGGGTTACTACCGCCACCGCTGACAGAAACTACGAGGTGAGGGAGGTGATTACGCACGCTTTTGCGAATGTGTATTGCGACCCTAAGTATCGCGGGAGGGGGTATGCACCGCGAATGATGAGGGAGTTGGCGACGACCCTACAAACCTGGCAGACCGATACAACAGGAACGAAGTGTGTGGCCAGTGCGCTGTTTTCTGATATTGGGAAGACGTACTATTCGAAGATGGGATGGCGTGCTTTTCCTAGTTTTCATATCGATTTTGAGCCATTGCAAGATAGAGTCTCGACTGCGAGACCGATTTTGGCGGAAGATATTGGGCAGCTTTGCCATGATGACGAGGTCTTGTCTCGAAAGGCTATGATAGCGGCTGCGTCAACTGATAAGAAAACGAGATTCATGATTGCGCCTGACCATGACCACATGCTTTGGCATCATAGCAAGGACGAGTTTACAGCCGAGGCGCTCTTCCAGAAGAAACCTACAATCAAAGGGGCGATTGCAGGAAAGCCGGGGAACCGCATCTGGGTGATTTGGACACACCGGTTCTATGAGCCTCCGGGCGAATCGACCAAGAATGTGCTTTATATTTTGCGGCTGGTTGTTGAGAATCCGGATTCATTGGATAGCAATCCAGCTGAGGCGGTTAGTGGGACACCTTTCGTCTGGAATGCAGAATTCACTGACATACGGGGCGCAGATTGAGCAGCTGAAAAGCGTTATCTCAGCCGCACAGGCTGAAGCGGCGCATTGGAATCTGAATTGTGTGAGATTATGGGACCCCTTGCCCCAGATACAGGAATTGATTAAGGGCACTGGAGTTCCGCATACCTTCGAAGAACGCGAGGATGAAGGCATTTGTAGTCTTATGTGGTATGGAGAAGACGAAAGCAGGGGCAGCGAGGTGGAATGGGTTGGAAAAGAGATGTATGGATGGTGCTAACTCTCTTAGTCAATTCTCCCCTATAGATAAAGCTTATAGAATTCCCAACTACATATGGTATTGGATGGATACTCTTTGTGTCAATCATTGTGCAAATGATTCTAAGACTTTAAGATTCTGAGACTAGATACACAAATGAAGGACATCAGAAATGGATACACATGCATGCCCCAAACCAAACTCTTCTCAACCGTAGGTACTATCTTACTTCCCAAAACGAAGCTAGGCGGGAATGTTCCGTCTATCATTTTGACAAGATCTCTGGATCGCGGGAGGATAGGTCAATGGTATTCCCTTCTAGGTCAACAGATTTACTTTCTAGGGCGACGTTATTCCCTTCGAGATCAACGGTGTTGCCCGCAGGGGCAGCAATGGCCACGGCGGACAAGATGGCTACTGCCATGGTGAGAAGGGTAGACTTCATCGTTTGCTGGTGGTGGAAATGAATGTTAATTACTGCTGTCTCACAAAACAAAGTCAAAGACCATGCCTAGTACGTACGTTGTTTGGATGTTGATAGCTGTTAATTTTTGAATGGTGGTTGAGAGTATCCGATTGAATTCTAGATACGTTAGCCAGGGCAACCTGAGGAGAGTCTTGTTGCTGTACCTTTAATTGATAGCCTGAGCTGCTTGCCTTTCTTTAATTCAATTTATTGGAGTAAGGACGTCTAATTATACCAAAGTCGATCACCGGTCGTTCTAGGACCATGCTAAGGTCACTCCATCGATCTCCTTGAAAAACATGTCGTCAACATTGAGGGATAGTTCGGATGGAGCAGTGCCACAATGTCAGCGCGGAATGTGTTATTCAGCCATTGGCCCGATACAGATATAGGGCAAGGCTGGAGAGTAGATTAGAGTTCCTAGAACCTGCGGGGTTGGGATATCATTCCTTCCGGTGAACTATATCCCAGATCAGGAAATATGCTATAGTCAGGGATCGATCGTGGCAATTAGATAGGTATCATTCCAATCCATGGTGATTTACGTAAAGAACCCCTGCTCCCAAGGCTGTAGGCTACGACATGGATTGCAGCTGAAAACAAAAAATGTATACAAGGCAACAGTTCAAAAGCTCAGCTATGACGTTATTAGGTATGTCAGCCGGCTAGTCCTGACAGTTACGAGGCCTACATGAAATAATAATAGCTATGCTGATATAGCAGTTCGTTATATTGCTTTACCCCCCGAACGACGAACGAAAGGCGGGGAGTGACAATGATCGTCGGTTGATGACTGGGGTCCATTAAAAGCAAAGTGAGGGAATGCTTGAGTCATTGAGAAGCTGACACATGCTACAAACAGAATATTGAAAAATAAATGAGATATTTGTTTGGTTCAACTCTCACGCGTCATTGCTCGATGTCAAGAACAAACCCAGTGGTTTTTTAATGTGCAAACCTCGTTTTCCTTTTTGCAATATTCTCTGCGTATAATCGACTTTTTTACTCCACGACATACTCATCATGGTCCTGGTTAAGGAGCAAACCAGCTCATATACACCGATCAACGGTCGTGACTCCCAGGACGACATCGATATCTGCGAGCACGCCAATCTCACAACCGAAAACGCAACCCATCCCTCTCACAAGAGGCGGAGGCATAACTGGCTCACTGTCTATCTGGCAACAATCACAACCCTATTATGCATCTTCATTCTCGTCGACATCACGTTCCGAACCCGCCAATGCCCTGCCGCCAGCCAGACTGACCAGGACTCGTTTGAAACAACCTTTGGCTGGAATCCAGAATACATGACTCTATCCCACGACCAGGACCATCTCTGGACCGACGACCTCAATAGCGAAGACAAAGTGATTGAGCTAGACAGTGATGGTAGGACATTGCACGACATTTATGGCGAGGACATTGGGAGTCCGGCTTCTCTCAGCTTGTACGCAACTCCCCTCTTGTCCACTTCTTGTCCACTTCTTTCTTAGTAAGGTAGGTAACGAGTTAAAGATTCCATCAACTCCACTGCCTCGCATCCATCCGCAAAGCTCTGCAAGACTCTCAAGAAGGAATCAACATTGGAATCGACTGGCGCGATAATGGGCACTGGCCGCATTGTTTCGACTACATGCGCAAGGTTCGCCCTCCACCCCCTGTACCATGTACTACTCATTTGGCGATGAGACTGATTGGCGCAATAGACGATTATGTGTTGGGCCGATTCCACGCTCGAACAGCCACAGCAACTGCCCAATGGCTCATCGGCGTCGAGGATTGATGGCACGGCGGCGGTGCGACGGTGTCGGGATACAAGGGCGATATATGAGTTTATGGATGGGCATGAGGCGTATAATGTGGAACGCGATTGATGTAATCATTCTAGAAGTAATGTAGATGGTCAATATTATTATATCTAGCAGACGAATGGAACGCAAGTCAGCTCTGCTGAGGGGGCTGTGATGATGGAACTGCTGTTCCATGTCTTTCGGACTTCAATAATATCTGTTTGTATTGGGCGGAATATTTTTATTGTCCTAGTGCCGTCAGCATGTACAGATCCTGCCCTGGTTCTAGAAAGTATTATCTTGGGGCAAGGCTGTGTGCCGGCTATGGTGGACGCCTAACCGGCGATCTCAATCAGGACTACATTGATGGTTGGTATGGAGAGAACTTGCAATAATGCTGACAGGATGGAGTGCAAGATAACTAGGTTTGACTAATAACTATAAACTGCGATGATGTTGATGCTTTGATTGGGAGACATTTTCGAAACAATGCTCGGAGAAGACTATATATACATGCAAAATAACCTTGGAAAACAAGTAAAATATAGACCTTGCTGTTGATCATCCTTGTTTTCACTGGCTGACGTGGCAATTCCCTCTTCTATCATGTAATGATACCCGCTAACAATCAACTGCCATTCTGCCTAGACTAGGCATCATCCTGTCCATATATTTATCGCAACTTTGGTCCCATTGTTCATGCGAAGCTCTGAATCAATTGACAGGAGACTAGTAAAGTTGTCGGGATCTGCGTCTCGCCAGAAGGTTGCATGTCCGGCGTCGAATTTGATAGACATGTCGATATGCTCCATGTGTCTGCAGTCTCTGCCATCCTCCTTTTGCCAGTCATAAGCGTCATTCTCCCAGCCAGAAGAGAAAGAAGGAAACTCGATGCGGTGTTCGGTAGAATTGGTTTTGAGTGCAACGAAAAAGGTACTTCTCCAGTCCGCTTTGCCAGTCTCTTTGACTTCCGTCCAGTCATGCTGCAGCTGGACTGAACGCTCGGCTTGATGTTTGATTGCCAGCACACCTTCAGCGCCGCAGGTGACTTTGAGGGTTGCGAAGTGGGCTATCCGGTCTATCATACAGGCCATAATGCGGTCGTGATGAGGTAGCGTGACAGAAGTGATGGTGGTTTCGGATCGGTTGTATCTGGGTTTGTCAACATCAGTCTTTGGTCGTTCTCGCAGGGGGATCGTATGTTCCTTACGCTAGCTCAAGGGAATGATTTATTTCCTTTGCCTCCACCTCCTCTCTGTTCACTATATTGTCGACGTATGCTATGAGCGGGTCGAAAAGGAGACTGCGAGTCACGTTCGGCGAATGGAAACATACAACGTTAGTTGTGTAGTTACTTGGCGGGAGTGGACAATTTTGATTGTAGGGAAACAATGCCGCAAGAACGAGAGCCACGATTGAGAAAAGTAGATACATGACTTCAAACATTGTGGCGCTAGAATGAGTGGTCGATGATCGCGAGCTTTTTCAAAGGGAAAGACAAGCGCAGGTAGAAATAGCAACCCGCCAGACAGAGCACAAGGGAGGCACAAGTTTGTTTCGTTTCTTTGACGCGGTTGATGTGGGATTGGAAGACAATCGACGGATAGAATGGTCGTGTTCAAAACAGAGAAGTGAATGTGTGGTTGAGAAGATGAGAAGGCGAGGTCGCCGAGGCGAGTGAGGTGAGGTTGCAGGGGAAGGTGTCTGTCGGGGAAGCTGCGGGCTGGGATGCCTCAGGACAGCAAGGCAACGAGACGCTGACATCTTGAAGAAAAGTGAAGCCAGTTTCAAGCTCTCCCACGTAAATGATGGAAATGATACCCCACATTGTTTTCTTTTCCTTCAAATGTGAGATTAAGCCATCTGAGGTCAAAGTAAGAGCGGGCTTGGACATCGATGTTCAAGTGAAGTCATCCAGGGGGTAAAGCAGGATGACAGACCTCACCCAAGAAAAGAACGATCTTCATGAGAGATGTCGAAATAAAGAAGTCATATATCGATCACACTTCTTGCTTTAGAAGTGCGTAATTTGCCAGTCCGACATCCACTTGGTCCATGTACGTATGCGAGTAGGTAGTGCATGTCCTCCCCTTTTCACTCACTTATCAAATAGGCCACCCGCCCTAAATGAGTAGAAGATGACAAAGTGGCACGACGACTAGAGAAGGTAAAGTAACAAGAACATGTTCTTTGGTCAATTCAGTGGCCGCAATACCTTGCGATTCTAGAGGTGCATGACATCTTGGACTTCAAGATCCTCAACTCCGCTTCTTAACATCGCTACATACCTATTCTCACTAACCACCCCTCCTCTTCTATAGAGAAGAAACATCCCTGCGCAGCTTAACATGCAAAAATACATAAACCACAACGCCAACACCCAACATCCCCGAAATAACACCAAACCCCTTCAAGTACTTGGGACCGTCTTGCGACGGGAATAGATACGAACCATAAATCTGCGACAAATTCCCCAACGCATTCACCAACGCAAGACTCACGCCTCTAACCTGCGGATCCAGATCGCCAAACGCGGAGGATGCATACGCTAGGGACGCGCCATTGGTTGTCCACAGGCCCGCAGCCATGAGAACAAGCAGGACGTAGCGAGCAGTAAAGTTGTAGACTGCGCAGACAATGACAGAACATACGGCGGAGAATGCGAGCCAGCAAGCAATTATCGCGCCTCGGTACTGGGGGACTTTGTCGCCGAAGTAGGCGGTGATCATGGTGCAGACAAAGGCCACGGCGTAGATGGGGACGGTCAGGAAGTTGACTCGAGTGCTGGAGATGGAGCCAAAGAGGCCTGCGATTAATGTCGGATAGAAGTATGAGAGCGTGCTTGAGCCGACAATGACCTATTCCCAAACATCTTCATTAATTCTGTTGTTTTCAAGGGATTTTATAGAGGGTGAAATACCATATACCCCACAACAAACGTCCACGTCCTCCAACTCCTCAGCGCCATAAGCGTCGCTTTCCCACTTGAAAGCCTCCTGGACCCATCCCCCGCGAACGCAGTAACGTTCTCCGTCGCCAACCGCGCAATCGCAATCTCTTTTTCGCGTTCTGTCAACAACCGACTCGTAGCCGGAAAATCGAGCAGCAAAAAGACTGCTATCAGCGCAAAGCCCACCGTCGCCGCACCCTCCACAATAAACAGCCACCGCCACCCGCGAATCCCATGCACGCCTTCGAGGCCATGCACAATGCCAGCCGCAAGCAAGCCGCCAAACGCGCCGGACAGTATAGCGGCGGAAATGTAGACTGCGAAGCGCTTCGATTGTTCGCTTCGCTTATACCATGAGCTCAGAAGGAGAAGGACGCCAGGCGCGAAACCAGCTTCGATACACCCAATCAGCGTGCGCAGGATGATGAGATGTTTGTACGACTGGACGACGCCCATGATGCAGGTGAGCGTGCCCCAGACGACCATTATAGAGGGGAGGAAGATGGAGGGGCGGGTGCGGCTGAGCACGAGACTAAACACAAGATTAGCATCAAACATCATCATATTTTGGCTGGATAATGGAGGGAGAGGGGGCACGTACTTGCTAGGAACCTCGAAAACGACATATCCAATGAAAAACACCACCAGGCAGATGGAGTACTGGTTCGACGAGAGGTTCAGGTCGTGCTGCATGCCGGATATCTTTGCGTTGCCGATGCTACGCCCACCTCGTCAGCACTCACCGCTGGTCTCAAAAACAGCAGAGGGGGGAGAGGGGGGACGTACTTGGTCCGATCCATATACGACAGCAGATACATAATCCATATCGTCGGCAGCAAGTGCAGGTCAATTTTCCGTAGCAGCGCCTTTTCCTCGTCGGGCGTGAATGAGAACGAGTCCATGCTGGTTTTGCTGTTCTCAATTTCGACGGCCATGGAGCCGTCTTTTGCTTCTGGGTCGGTTGGGATGGCCATTGAGAAGTATTTTGTTTGCAATCTGATCCTTTGTATGATAGAAGATAATCTTGCAACTTTCATGCCCTCAGAAAGCAGGCGTAAGGCAGCTCTCTATATGTTTGCCGTCGTATATATCTAGACATAAACAACCTCCGCAATCCCGGGAGGTGAGACGCTGGTCCCTCGCAAACGAGGTACCACAACAGCCAGCCCGTTCCCTTTGTTCATCAAACCGTAATCCGTGCTACAACGGCTCCCCTGTATACAGTGTACGCATTACCCCGTAGGGAAAGACTGGAAAGAATGCGGGGATTACCCCGGTGCCTCGGTACGGGGTCACCACGACATCTGGGGTTGACTTTGAACTTGACGGGATGATGTGAAGTTTATCGTGGTGTTTCACTGTTTATCGCCGTTTATCGCAGAGTTGATTGAGCACTGACCGCGACTATGCCGTCATAGCCCTAAGCCCTACTCCGTTTTTGGATGAGAGTGACTCTATCCGAGGACGTGGCTCGTGGCGAGGTACATGGATCTCGGGTGCGGGCAGATGGCGGCGTTTCCAGGGTTGAGTCTCGTCCCTGTTTACGATCCCGAGATAGATCCCGAGATCAATCCATGGCTATCGTATGGAAATCGAGATTAGTGGCATACCGACTTGTGGCAATGGTGTTGAATACTGCAATTATCTCAGAAAGGTAAGATGGTATATTGTACTTAATCTCGTCGGGATAGGCTGTTCAAGGCAATACCGAGATTGGTGTGACAGCCAACTTTCCGGTCGCAATACGAGCAGACTGACAGTTCGACTACTTCTAACAGGATCATTTACTCTATTTACAAGGAGTTCTCTGCGAGATTGTAGACGTTTGCTTATATCGGAAGCCATGGTACGGACTAGTAACTTTAATGCGTACGCACTAGGAGTTGCCATGCTTATGGAGAGGTTTTCCCAATAAGCGGCTAGCACCGTTACATAGCGGCGATCTCCCCGCGTCGCGCCTTCCAACTTTCAGCTGCCGACTTCAGAGGCTGAACACACCACCTCCGCAACTAACCTATCAGCACGCATCTCTATTGCGTCTACTCAGCCATGTTTTCTTCCTATTCTCTCGAAGATAAATCCGGCACATCCTACAGCAACCCCAAGCTAAACTTAAAAAAGTCGCGCCTAGGCTGTCAGCGGTGTAAAGCTCGGCGTGTCAAGGTGAGCCGCCAACCCCAGGTGAATGAGAATAATACTGATCGGTAGACAGTGCGACGAGGCCAAGCCCAAATGCAAAAACTGTAAGCGCCATGGCGCACAATGCATATATGTTGATCCGCAGCCGTCGCGCAGGCTGCCCAAAAAGCTGCGCTCTGTCGTTGACCACGAGGACTCGCACGAGCATGACTCTCACGAATATCGTGCGCCCATCAGCAGCAGCAGCAGCAGTGGCGGTGAAGGCCTGTCAAAGTCTCGTGGCGACTCCGAAGAACCACCCGAGTCCGCCGAGCGCCGACTCCTCGAAGCCCGGTTGATGAGCCACTTCATCCGCAAAACCGCGCCGACAATGGGCCTCGACGAATTCCCGCGCTCCGTCTTCGTGGATTCCGTGCCCGAAATGTGTTTCGAGAACAAGGCCATGTTGTACGCGATATACTGCATTGCCGCAAGCGACGAATCGCGCTTGCATCCCGAGAATTGGGATACTGCGACCGAGATTTCGCAGCGCTATCTACATATGACGCTCCGGCATCATCAGGCTGATTTGGCGAATATTACGCCCGAAAATATTGATGCTGTTTGTTTGACGTCGGTGATGCTGCGCGGGTATGCGTTTGGGTTGCTCCAATACCGAGATAAAGGGCGCCAGCAGCCTTATAAGCCGCCGAATGACTGGCTCATGTTTTCGCGGACGACGGTCTCGCTGTACGGGCAGGCGTATCAGATGACCAAGCCAGACAGCATAGCGCATCGGTATCTGGAGTATGGCATGTCGTTTCGCCCGCCGAGGGACAACCGCGCCGAGTTTGGGTACCTCTTGCAGCGAAACCCCATCGACCTAGAAACTGAGCAGTGGGACGACGAGATGCAAGAAGCGTATGAATGGGCAGTATGTTTTTTTGGCGACGTCAAAGCAGCAGTGGACGCCAAGATGGAGGAAGGGCAGATATTGCGGAGGCTAGTCATTTTCCCCATGATGATGCCGGAGAGGCTGGTGGAGTTGATAAGGCAGAGTGAGTCGAGGGCGTTGGCGGTGCTGGCGCATCATTTTGCGTTTTTGGCGGCGTTTGAGCATGTCTGGTGGATTGGGCGGTCGGGGAAGTTGGAGGTGCGTGCTATTGCGGGTAGACTGACGGGGAGGTGGAGGAGTGTGATGGAGTGGCCGGTGAGGGAGGTTGAGAGGTTGGAGAGTGAGCGTCTTAGTCGGTCGACTGCTGTCTAGAGATGTGAGCGGCGTCTTCACCAGCGTATAATCATCATAACATAAGTTGTATGAATGAGACTCTCTGATGTCGTCATGCTCTCAGCGGTCTTAGGCGACACGATTCTTCTCCCGACAACAATCCAATTTCTGCTTTCAATTGCATATTCGCCATGAACAAATTAGGAATTTTCCAGGAGTAGGATCAATTTATACGCCAGATATATACCCTGCTTATTGTTGTCCCACCCACCTTCCCGACACGGCTAGCACCATCACTACGAAACGCTATCCCCAATATAGTCTCCGTTCGCGCTCTTTTTCCTCAATCAGGTCCTCGTTTTCGCATCTCCCAATGAAGCAATCCATGCACAGATCCTGCGCGTCATCAAAATGATCAGGGTCTCAGGGTCTGCAGGCAGCCAGAATAACACGGGGCAATTAAGCTGCGGGTTTACGCCGTACGCCGATGTTACGCACGTAACCAGATCTATATACATGTATAAAACCGACATAGAGGCTCGCACTTTCACCACTTCCCACACTTGATACCTATCCACCCATACTATTTGGAGAATATGGCATTTCTATTAAAACACCTCTTCCCCTCCAACGCCTCCTTCAGCTTCGAAGCCCTCCGCGCCGCCGGCAACGCCAATTTCGGTGCTGCCGACATCGCCGAAGTTATTTCCATCTGCGCGCGCATCCCGTCGGACGACGAGGAGCGGTGGTTGGCCGAATGGCGTGACGCTGGTGACCGCGCTGCCACCAACGCTGCCATCAGCTTGAAGAAAGGGAATAAATCGGGGGCAAGAGACGCGTTTCTGCGTGCGTCGAATTATTATCGGACGGCTGAGTTTTATCGGAGAGAGGATCCGTTTGGGGATGAATTGGCTGAAAAGTTGGCGGATCTGAGTGGCGAGATGTTTTTCAAGGGCGCGGCGTATATGCCGTATGTGCTGGAACGAGTCAAGATTCCGTATGCGGATACCACGCTGCCGGCGATCTTTATACGACCCAAGGGGGAGACGGAGCCGAGGGTCACGATTATCGTCAACGGGGGATTTGACTCTGTCAAGGAAGAAGTCTGCATCGCCTTTGGCGCGGGCGTCGTAGCTGACGGCGGCTTCAATGTGCTCGCCTTTGACGGCCCGGGGCAGGGCGAAGCGTTGCGCAAGCAGAAGCTATTCTTTCGGCATGATTGGGAGAAAGTCCTCACCCCAGTTATAGACTACACGCTTGCCCGGCCGGAGGTGGATAAGAGCAAAATCGTGGTCTACGGGCTTAGTATGGGAGGGTATTTGGTGGCGCGAGGAGCCGCGTACGAGCACCGCGCAGCCGCGATAATCCTGAACGATGGCGTTTTTGATTTTGGCAGCGCGTTTAACAAAGAGACACCGTATGTCGGAAAAGTGTTGCTGCGGAATCGCTGGGATGGGACGATGAATACAATGGTGCGATTAATGATGAGGACGAATACGGGCATGAAGTGGGCGATTTCGAATAGCAAGTGGGTTTATGGGCTTTCATCTGAGGCTGATGTGCTGCGTGAAGCGGAGAAGTATACCCTCGCAGGAGGAATTGCAGAGAAGATTACGACGCCGACGCTTGTCCTGGATGCGCCGGATGATCATTTTCTGGCCGGGCAGCCGCAGATGTTGTATGAGAGGCTCAAGTGTGACAAGACGTGGGTGTCGTTGACGAGACATGAAGGGGCGAGTTTGCATTGTCATGTTGGCGCGAGCGCGAGGCTGGATCAGGTTGTGGGGGATTATCTTGCGGAGCGTTTTTCTTCTGATTGAGACAATGTTTGTGATGGTGTTTATGAATTGGCGTTGGTATTTTATCTGTTGGATTATTTTGTACGCAACGTGTATCTCCTCTCCTCTCTTTCGTATTTGATTAACTCGACTATGATTGGAGCATGAGTCATTTATGTATCGTGTTGAAGATCAGCTGCCTTCAGCCTCACCTCTACTATGCGTGAGTCACATCTTTGCTACGTAGCTATTTTCTCGAGGATGTGCACATCTTTTTTAGCCTACAACATCTAAAGTGTCTTCTCTTCTCTTACATTTGACATATTGAACCTATAAAATGCCATCCAAACCTATAAAACCGTTCCTAAGGCTAGGCAGCCATCCTCGCCCCCGCTTAATCTTATCCCCGTCAGCCTCATCAACAATCTCCACTTTTCACCTACCCCAAAAAACAAACATAAACACCAGAAGACAACAACAAAATATCAATTATACTACTCATCAACCAAATAATCTCAAAACCATGCCCCCCCAAATCTGCCCCGACTTCCTCCCTCCCCAGCCGCCACCCAACATAACCAGCTCCATCATCGACTTCACACGCACCTCCCCACCCATCCCCAAATACTCCACCTGCTTCGCGGCCATCATCGACAACTTCATGACACAATCCGAATGCGCGGAACTTTTATCCCTCGCCGAGCAATCCGCCTCCTCCGGCCATGCAGATTCGGAGCTCTGGGACCGCGCACTAATCAACATCGGCAACGGCAAACAAGCCATGGCAACCGACGTGCGCAACTGTGGGCGCATAATCTGGGACTCTACCACCATCGCCGACAGGTTGCTGGCACGGCTCATGCCGTTTTTTGAGTCATGGGACATGGTTGGTTTGCATGCGCAGGGTCTCGCGGGGAAGAAACGCGGGTATAGGCTGTCGCGGCTGAATGAGAGGCTAAGGTTTTTGAAGTATGTGGGCGGCGAGTATTTTCGGCCGCATTGGGATGGGTGTTATCGCACGCCGGATAGGAAGGAGGTTAGTTTTTATACGGTGCATTTGTATCTGAATGGGGAGGGGGAGGAGGGGCAAGACCTCAAAGAAGTGTTGAGGATGGAGAGGAAGGAGGTGAAAAATGATGATTTGCCACGAGTCGAAGAGGGCAGGGAAGAGGGTAAAGGGAAGTTGATTGGTGGCGCAACGAGTTTTTTGAGCTCGTTCCAGGAGGATGATGCTGTCGTGAGGGTGTGGCCCAAGACGGGGCGGGTGTTGGTTTTTCAGCATGATGAGCTGCTGCATAGTGGTGATTCGGTGTATGGGGGGACCAAGTTTACGGTGCGGACGGATGTTATGTATGAGAAGAGGCCGTTGAATTTGCCGCAGAAGGGTGGGAGGGTGGTGGAGGATGTAGTATGAGAATAGTTACAGCCTCGCAACTTTTGGGCGCTTTCTTGTTTATACTAGACTTAGTCTATTAATACAGCACCTACCTAATTGTTGAATTAAGCATAACTAACGGAAATAGAAAACTGGCTATATATTTAATCAATTAGGTACCACTCTTATAAACCAGTGGTTCATATTGGTATGGGAGTAGTTTAGGTAGAATGGGACGTACGAGTACCACCATCTGGCAAGATAGGCTACCTAGGCATGGTTTTATACATCACATGCCATGTATAATTTAAAAGCTTTTACGCGAGAGAACTAACTTGTAAAAAAGTCGCACTAAAAAAAGCCATCAGGGACAGCCACTGTCAACCAGGCTAGGCATTGGCTCAAGTTAATAGACTAAATGTAGATTAAATGAAGAGCAAGCCACGACCTGTTTATTTGCTGGCAACACAGCCCGGAACATACGGCACAGCCTCGTTTGGGTAGCATATGTATTGACTAGCAAAAAAAAAAGAAGAAGAAGAGAAATTGAGCCGCAAATGAGGCTATTTATTAGTCGAGTTGATATCTAAACCGATAATATCGACCACATCCTTCGTGAAGTCCGCCAAATAGAGAGTGTAAATCAAACGAGATGCCGTTCGTATCATTCCTGGCTCTGGGGTTCTTCTTGCCCGCTCTAGTGTTTCCCTCAACTTCTGGCTCGACACAGTCACTTTCTGTTTCAACCTCTACCAGTACTGTGACAGCAGTAGTGGTAGCAACACCAACTTCCACCCCCTCAACTACACCACCGCCAACCCCCAGCACAACAACAACCAACACCGACTTAATCCTCACCACCGTCTTTGCCCAGCCTTCAGGATGCTCGAGTGGCCTCACAATGCTACCCTACTGGGGAGATGAATTAATACACAACATCCTCACGCCATTGCCAAGCATAACCGTCACTTCATGCTATCCAAGCCAGTTCTACTCCAGCCTTCTTGCCGTGCCTACACTATGGCCGGCTTTCAGCCAACTGGTCTGTCCCCAGGACTGGGAAACGTATAATATTACAGAGGATTATATTATTTGCTGTCCGGAGTATGTTTCTTTCCTTCTTTCTCCCTTTTTTTTCTGCCCTTGATAGTTAACTGGTATATACGTCTATAGAGGCTACGGCGTCTACGGCGTAAACTACTACTCTTCTCGCCCCGGTCTAGACGCCGTGTGCACTTCTAGTATTTCGCCAGGTAGCTCAGTAAATATCACAAGTTACGATTCCACGGCTTTGGGGGGAGTCATTCCTACCACAATTGGCAAGAATGCGTCCTTGGTGAAGGCGACTGCGTTTGATGGCACGAGAGCGAGTTTGACAGGCACTACCTCGAGTATGGCAACGTCAACGACGACGACCAGTTCTTCTGCAGCATTACGGTTCAAGATGGGCCATTTGCAGATACTAGGCTTGCTACAGCTGTTGCTGCTATTACGGCTCGTTCTCTGACAACGTAGGAATATTTCGGCGAACATTCTGCGGTGCGATTTGTCGTTGAGAGTAAACATGAGTCAAAGAGTTGAAACCCATAGAAAGCCAAACATGCAAAGCGCTGTATTATTAAAGCTTATCGATCGTGATTAATTTTGGTTTCAGAAACTACTTGAATCACTCACAATCAAGTATAACGGTATACATGTACAACCCGGCTATATCCTGGCCATGACCAAATTAAAGACCATAGACACCCCCAATTTCAAACTGTAGATAGACAGCAGATAATATACTTTTTCAATGACCAGCCCTGGAGAAATAGAATGGAAGGTCGGAGAAATAACTATGCATTTAATCTGCCGGTCTGAACAAAATTGATGTTTCTGCATGCATCTGCGGCCGCAGTCAATATTGATTGATTCGGACGTCATCATCGGAGATGCCGGGGTTGGTTGCACAACGCACGAGCTTGGAAGCTTCAATAGTCTCGGAAGATGATCGACGAGCAGCGGACATGGCGCGGTTGTGCTGCATAGTTAGTTATTCCGAGGTTTATTTATGCATGCATGCGTCAGGAACTTAGGGCTGGCATTTACCAATGACGTGCCTCATCTTAGGGCTTCACCCAGACACCAGGAGAACCTGGTTTATACTCCCCAATTTATCGACATTATAATCTAGAAATTGCAGAAATACTTACCAAATACATTTCCTAATGTCATCGCTATTAACAAAATTGGCGATCCCCAACAACATTTAGTTTTACGCGTGGGAATAAACAAACGGTGAAGTCCGTAAAGAAACTCCGTGGAAGTAGTTCCTCGCCAATCACCACAAAAATGTCTACAGAACTACTCATTTCTTCACGTTTGTTTTCTTTTTCGATTCCACCACGTATCGCCATGTATGGCGGTGTGGCTTGCGTGTCCATGCATAATACATATCCGATGCCCTGACAGATTCGGGATATTCGTAGAGGATAGTAAACGCATCTGCAGAATAAATACCCTCATCACCCCGGCACATTCTTCGAGTTGTTTGAATTACCTTTGTCATTTAAAGGTTATTCTTTTTTTTCGTCTCCTGTCAACACTGCCCAGAGCTGCAGCTCACCATCCACACGATGAGAGCCGCACTACCAACCGTCCTCGCCCTCCCTCTCCTCGCCTTCGCCCAATCCACCAACCTCACCGAACTCTTCGGCTCAGTCCTCTCCTCCGGTTGCGAGTACTACTACCCGACCGATTCCAACTGGACAGGCGAGGTGACACAGCGATGGACCACATGGGATGCTCCCACATACATTGGTGCCATCAAGCCGGTGACTGAGTTGGATGTGCAGGACATTGTACGACCCCCTCACCCCAAATCTGTAGAATCACGATTTAAGTGCTGATTGGGGAAAAGGTCAAAATCGCTTCTAGATACAACATCTCCTTCCTCGCCACCGGCGGCGGCCACGGCGTCTCCCAAAACTTTGCAAATGTGCAGGGCGCCATTGACATTGACCTGGGCAACTTCAAGACCGTCGAAGTCGACGTGGAGAATAACACTGTTACCGTTGGCGGTGGCGCGACGTATGGCCAGCTCTATGATCCGCTATACAATGCTGGAAAGGAAATCCGTAAGTCTCTCCCCCTGCCTATTGACAGCAAATCTGTCATACTGACGAGGTGTATAGCAACCGGAAACGCAGCCTGCGTCGGCGTCGTGGGCGCCTCCGTCGGTGCCGGCGTAGGCCTCCTCCAGGGCCTGCATGGCTACACCCAGGACGCCCTACTCTCCGTCCGCATCGTCACAGCCTCTGGCATTCTGTTCGAGGCCTCTGCAACGAACAACACCGACCTCTTCTGGGCGGTTAAAGGCGCCGGCGCAAACTTTGGCATTATCACATCTGCCACGTACAAGATTTACAATGCCACCAATGGCGGACAGGCGCAGAATGCGGATTTCATGTTTCCGGCGTCAGCCAACAGGACGATTTGGGGCGCGCTGCAGTCGCTGGATGAGACGCTGCCGGCTGAGTTGAGTGTGACGATTACGTCGGCGTATAACCAGACCAGTGCAGAGGTACCCGCCCTCCCCCGTATATCTTCACCACATCACACCCCTCTAATATATGCGTCTAGGCCATCATCCTCGTAAACCTCGTCTACTTCGGCCCCCAGTCCTCCTTCCAGCCCTACGTCGACCAATTCGTATCCTACAACCCCACGCAATGGCGCAACATCACCGCGCCCTGGAACAATCTCATCCCTCAGGCAAACTTTGGCGGTCCCTCGGCCGGCTGCGACACGAACGAGCATATCAACATGTACAGCATCGCGCTCAACAAGACGGACCCATTGACTTTCCAAGGGTTTTTTGATGATTTTTTGCTCTTTTCGTCGGAGAATCCCGGGTATAATGGCGCGTGGGTTATTGAGCGGTATGGCTCGCAGGGTCCGATGGCAGTCCCAGAAGAAGAGAGGGGCGTGTATCCGTGGCGGGAGGCGAAGATGCAGCTGTAAACCCCCCTCCTTCCCCTATTACTCGTTATTTGAGAGAGCTAACGAGCATGGTAGATTGTTTGAGAGTAACTACGCCAACACCTCCCTCGACGCCACCGTGGACGCATTCATGACGCAGCAGCGCCAGCATTTCAATGAGTTCAGTGGCTTTGATCAGCTGGCGACATATGTGAATTATGCGCATGGCGACGAGGGTGCGAATGCGTGGTATGGTAACGCGACGAATCTAGCGCGGTTGAGTGCGTTGAAGAGTAAGTGGGATTCGAATGGGTTGTTTGGCGCGGCGAAGCCTGTGCCTTGGTAGATCACTGCCTGGTAGCTATGTTGTAGGTTGGACAAAAAAAATTGGAATAGTATTGGATATGTTGAATGGTTGTATGCTTTATGAAGCTACTAGATATCGTGATATGGAATTAATGATAATCTATCATTTTATAATGATCATTTCTCCTAGCCTTCTGCTAATTGTTAGAATATATTGACTTGTCAGTAGTATGGTAGATTAGATATTAAATTATGGCTGTCTCACATATAAGGTATTTATTTACTGCGGCATAAACTCCTGCCACCAAATATCCCCCGGCCACATGAAATTCAAATCCTGCGAAAAGTCATATGTAAACGGCATCGTCGTGCCTTCCGTCGAATCCCGGCCAGCAGCAGCCTCTATATTATTTTCTATGGCCTGCCGTCTCATTTCGTGGATTTCTTTCAGCAGGTTCACTCGCGGCAACAGCCTCGCAAACGCCCCCGGAATTTTGTATGGCAGGTTCGAGCTTCCATGAGTGTCCACAAGCTCCTGCAACTTGCCAATCGACATGTCGACGGCGTTCTGAAAGTCTAGCGTATGCCGCGCATAGTCTCTGTCCCACTCCTCGCCAGTAAACAGCACGAGTCGGGAAAGCACGCCAATAGCGTGCATGAACGTGGCAATGACGGGGTATGGCATTCGGAAGTAGTCTGTGAACGGAATATAAGAGAGCGCGTTGAAATATGACTTGGCCGTGAGCAGGCAGTGCCAAAGAAGATCCAGGCGCCGCATAGGATAGTTTTCGTATCTTTCAGGCGGGAAATCGTCATCGAGACCTATGGCGTATAAACGCAGCTCCAAGGTGAGGTAGTGCAATTTGAGAAATGCTGTCAGGATGTGAGCAGGCAGTGCATTTAAGGCTAGAGAGATGCGCTTACAGCTGGTTAGTGGGTCGCCGCGAATAGCATCATCGATCGGGTGCAATTCATTCTCTAAATGCCGTACGGACAATCCTATTGGTGCCGACAGAGTGAGTTGGGTTGGATCGTTTTGATAAAAATTAAACGTGCGGTGGATTCTGTCCGTCATTCGGTGCATCCGCACCAACTGAACAAGAAAAAGGTCGCTAGGGTATTCTGCAGCCTCTTCGATTAGGCGGCAGCATTCTTCGGTGTATCCGGTATATCTCATGGGATCGATGTCCACAACACACATTGTAATTCTATAATTTATTAGTTTGCGTCATATCTGGGGTGTTAGGGGGACATACACGCAATTCAAATAAAAACAACCCAGATATGCTCTTCGCCCGTCGAGAGTGCGTTGTGTACTGTACTTGGAAGTCTTCCCATGATCGATTATCGGGAACGTTTGTTTATTTTGAGGCGGCTTCTTGTGGAGGCCCAAATCGGTCATCATGGACATTGTTATATGTAGCAGATGGCTGACGTGTACGCCTATCGGAACTTGCAGGTGGTACCTAAACCATAATAAGCAATAGTCTTGTCTTAGGAGGAGAAGTATGTACCATCCCAAGAAGATCAACAGCCCCTGGAGCAGATCAATCCTGCACTCTTCCTTCATCATTATATCCGTGCTTATATACTGTTTGATACTCTTTGCCATTTCATATTGTCGGGCGGAATCCTCATAACATGTGACCATCGCGATAGTACTGAATAGAAAGGGCTTTCTCTGTCGGAGCTCGGCGAGAGTTATATCCTCCGGCACAGTAACAAATGGAAAATATGGTGTCACTTCGCTGCGAAAATTCGACAGTGCCCGTGCACCTTCTTCATCGTCTGGCAGGATGTCTTCAAGGGACTGATAGAGTCCTGCCGACGGGCTTTTGTGTTGTTGTTCCTCCCGGGTTGCGCCCAACAGCTTTCGCGACGCAGCTGTGAAGATCGCAGTCATGTCATCAAGCTTTTGTTCCAATCTCGTGACGTCTCTAGAAAATAGAAGGAGGGCGTATCAATTAGTGTCCCGATCGACAAGGGTACCGGCACATACGACGACGGTGAAGATTCCCGCGGTTTCCTTTTGTGGGCGCCCGGTGGCTGCATGACGCATGTCCGTCGAAGACGAAGGCATCTGTTAATAGTAATACATCAGCAGGTGTTCGTATTTCGTTTTGTATACCGTGAGCAATGTCGTGGAACGCACCGCTTGCATCCGTTCGGTGTCTCGGGCTCGCATCGGACCTTGGCCTGCGCGCAGGCTTGGCAGGCCTTGGGTTCTCGGGGTCGTCCGTCAACGGGCATTGTGAGTATTTTTCATGGGGTAGTTCGCCTCCGATGAGGTTCTGTGCGGTCGCATTCGATCCAGCTGCGCTTGGACAACTTGCAGGGGTATGCGAAGTGACGAAATCGCGTGTTTGCGCGACGGCCTCAGCTGCGGAAAGAAGTGGGGCCAGCTTTGGCCAATGATGCAAGGCCTGCGGATACAAGGCAGCCAATCATGTCTTGCAGATCTACATTCAATATCGACAGCAAAAAGGCTCTCACCATGAATCAGATGTGAATAGCTTCAACCTATCTCGTAGGTATAAATATCAATATTCCAAATGCACTCGTGAATTGGGTAATAGGACATACATTCGTTGAATATCTCTGCTTCGCCTATATCTCCTCGTCAAGCGCCACAAATATATATATTTAGAAAAAAGTAGGTAAGTTCTATACTCGAAATCTATATACCAACCTTGGAATCTAGTCTATAAATGCAACAACGCCAGAATGCTAGCCAGTAAACAGTCGAAACCCTCAGAGCCGTCCGTAATAAAGGAAATCAATTAGTTGACATGAATCCTCCAGAACGTCCTCGGGCTCCCCGCCGGATAACCCTCACGCGTATGCATCATCAAGACATTATCGCTCACAATAATCTCATTCCTGCCAAACTGCAGGTAGTTGCAAACGCGGCTGTCATACAACGCCGAGTCTAGCGCTTTGCCAAGTCCTTCTGGTGCATGCTGCAGGGAAACGTCAGTGGCATCGAACTTGGTACGAGACTGCGGCCATGGCTCATGGTATCGCAGGCAGGTTTGGTCGTGGTCAGGGTGCGGAACGAGTAATGGCATATCCTTCAATGCTGTTGCAGAAAAGGCAACTGTCGAACAGTCCCATGTAACTGGGGCCAGTTTTTCGAGGGTGTATTTCTTCTGTAGAACGTCAAGTAGTAGACGAGATGATGCGAATAACGTTCGCCCAGTTCCTTTGGGTGCGGGCTCTAGGGATGAGAACATTTGGTATCTGCATGTCATATATTAGGTCTGTTCGTGTTACGCTTCTTGGGGGTACATACCTCGGATAAGCAGACACAAGTCTTTCCTTTCCATCATCGTCAGTAATCGTCTTCGTATTAAACAACCCATCGAAATGCATCGGCATAGCCTCGGAGCTCAATACATTATTGAGCCCCCCAGTATCACTTCCACCGTCCCTGACTTCAAGGATCTTGCCGAATATCCACGACTGAACATTTCCCATTTCTTCCGCCTTTTGCTCAAATAACTCTTTATTGTCGGTATCTTGGAACCCTTGCAACACAACGGGCGAGTTTACCGCGCCCAGTGCACGCAACTTCGCCATGTTCACACTAGCAAATGGAAGACCAGCGGATTCAGGCACAGATACGCGCCAGCCACATGGATACATTGGGTCAAAGGTGATGGCATCGTTGCCCCAGTTAAAGAGATCGGACTTTTCTCGGAAATAAGATGGTCTTCCATCTTGGTCATGCACCAATTCATAATCAGGACTGGACTCGAGTTCCTGACGAGGTCGGATAGAGCGAGAACCGTCCTTGGTAACCAGCAGCGTGCCGTGCCAGGGACTCATTATCCCGGTTGTTTGTCCAATCAGAGAGATGGATAGCTTGTCCTTTCCATTAGATGGATGGATTGATAGTCGCACATATTCTGGGAATCGGGATTTAATTGCTGCTGCGAATGCCTTTTACATAATTAGCCATGCCATTAGATTTTCAGAAGAATTAAACGTACCTTTCCACGAACAAGCATCTTCTCTGCCACGGCCGAGACTCGCTTCTTCCTAGCATTCTTTGTCAATCCAGTAAACTCGGTGTTCGTAGCGAGATCAAGAAGCAAAAATTTGCAATATCCCTGATATGTTGCAAGGGTATTATTATCTGATGCCTTTTGTTTCTGAACGTCGTAATCCGCTGGAAGATAGTGCTGTATCAACTGTTCTCTGAGCTGCGGAGATCTGGCTTCGTATTCTTCAACACTAAGAGGCTCCTCGCTCCCAATCAGCGTGGTAATTCTAGCAAAACGGATGTTTTCGAGTTCTTTTTCTGCGAAGGAGCGTAGCCATGATCCGTAATTCCAAACGTCTCGGCTGGAGACACCTAGTATATCTGTTCAAGTATTAGCAGAAAAATGGACAAGTACAGCTAGAGAAAATAAAGACATACCACTGTATACAATCCCATCGGAGACAATCCACAGAGTCGCACCAGGGGCATAAATATACTTGATATTCCTGCACAGACCATCCAGACACCTCAGAGCGATCTCTTCCGCCTTGTCAGGCAGGACACCCAACACCTTTGCTTGAGCATTGGGGGACTTGAATGGGAATGCCGGTAAGACCATTGGGATTTCCTGATTGTGTAGAACGCGCCGGTAGATCATTTGCACGAAATGTGCTCGTCCTAGCGATCGGAGATCCGGCATGCCGCTGGGCAGCGGCATCTGGTAGCTTCTAATGACATCGAAGATGGCATTACTTGTTGCCAGAGCGGCATTGGGGATTGTAGGCGCGACGTCAATGTCAAGAGGGACGCTGAAGGTCAGGGATAGTTTTCTGCCTCCATTGGTGTTGGTGAAAGATGCATAGGTTTGTGTTGTGCTCATTCTGGTGGGTAGATTTAGGAGTGATAGATAGATTCGATATACAAGATTTTGGATCTCAATTTCGATGGTCTATTGTGTTTATCTGTCTTGAACCGCCCAATTTATACAATCAATGGTCTGCTATGTAGCCTGAAGTCTAGTTAACGAGTCTTTGGCAAGCGCCCTGAGAAGGCGCATAGATCAGCTCCATCTCCAGCGAATCTATCGCTTCGCCACCAAGTGATTGACGAGGCCCTGAGCGATGTCACATACGAGGTTTCGTGAAACAACGAGCCTCTCCCAAGCGCCCAAGCAAGATCACCATAGCTAACGAGCGGTTGAGCGAACGCCCGAGTAGGACTTACGTACAAATGGACTGAGACCAAACAAACGTCACGTTCAATCGAGCCCACGAGCCCACGAGTATCACAGAGCGCCCTGTACGAAGATCTCGCACAAAAATTACATCTGCAACAGTTGACAAGTTCTCTAGGCGAGCTGACTTACAAACAAGCCCAGTAGCAGCATTGTCGACTGTCTCGGGAAGACCTCATGCTTGCCACTTAATGAGACCACTTAATGAGACACTGAGTGCCCAAGCCATAGGGAAAGGCCCCGAGAAAGAGCCCAAACGAGCTTACATAAAATCCAGTTCCTAAAGTCCCAAAAAAGGCCTGAAGCAGGCTGTTAACGAAGATCGGGTTGAAGGCATGTCAGTTATCTGACAATCCGGAATACAAGGTCATGTAGTGGCTGGAGCTCGAAATTGGGCATGTTCTAGGTATCAAGGGCCAGGAGTCAGCAAGTTGTGAAGCCGGCCAATGCCCTTATAGGTCATTGCATGCGACTAAATATTTCAATACCGGACTTGATACCAGTAAAGGACTCCACGTAGCCCTGAGGGATGTAAATATGGTAAAGTGAATGGCCAAGGGTAGACGTAAAACACGCCCATTGGTAGAGTCTAGAATCACCAGAATATCCCTCTAGTATGTAACCTATATTAGCAACTTAAGAGAGGTTACTCTATACGCCAGGGGCACTATAGAATGGATAATTGGAGCTGAAAGGCCCAGGAAGAAGCCTGAGGAGAGGTGATGTTGCCCTGCCTAGCTGATCGACACTTCTAGGATTTTACAGCACAACTCTAGCCATAAACGATAATTGTACAGCTTTCTAAATTCCTCTGGCAACTGCCTCTCTCCATAGAACTCACTGACCGGCGTAAAGTTGATGGCTTGCTCCGGACCATGTCCGTTGATTAGTGAATGGAAATAACCAGCACTAGCAGAATGTACGTGTGATCTTGTGTCATTCTACGCAAAGCCAAGTATGACTATAATATCTCACTCTCTTATACATACTACATACGTTATGCATGGTTCTTGGGCTCTAGCATTGGGCTAGCCCTAAATGACCGAATCCGGGTTAGCTGCGCCCTAATTGGCCGGCCCCCAGGCCTTCCTTCTCGGGCAGTTAGGGCTTTCTTTACCTAGTTGATATCGCAATAATCCGATAACTATTTTCTGTGGTGTTAAAATGTCCTTGCTGTGTCAGCCAAGGGACGGAGTGGATTGGCAATTGGCAGTGGTACACATATCCCATGTGTGGAGTGCGTTAGCACATGTACGTTTTGGGAAACAAAGATGTTTATAGCGTAAGAAAGAGGCCGGTTGATTCTAGTAGTGAAACTGAGTCTGCAGCAGAATTCGTAAATTTGGATATGACTATAACCGGATGGGGGTTTGAAATCCTGGAGACGAGAACGACTCATCCACTTTTGTAAGACGTAATCGCACCTTAGAAGTTAAAACTAATTTTTATATTGATATAACCCATCTTTTACCTACTTTCATCAACCAAGGTAGAAAGTTTGGAGAATTGACGGAAAAGTCATGGAAAACATAGCTGCGACATACTCCAAGCCTGGCACGGGCCAAATCGAGATTGTGAATTTGCCAATCCCGGAACCAGGGAAGGGAGAAATTCTAGTAAAGATGTACGTAAAGAAAACCCCATGCAAGTTTCGAATGATTTCGGTAATAACACACAAACGCAGTTCACACAGCTGTGTATGCCACTCTGACTACAACACATGTGCGATATCTTGGACAGGGCACCCATTTATACCCCCGAAGGGTAAGTTTGAACTTTGAATATAACTTCTGGTGCCTAATCTAACACATGAAAAGGACAGGTTGGAGGGCACGAAGGTATGAATTTTCACCGTTTCACAACAAAATGTTCAATTGCTCATTGACTAGGGGTCGGAACTGTGGTCAAACAGGGCCCTGGAGTAACGGGTCCAAATCTGGGATCTCGTGTCGGGATCAAATGGTATGCATCTGTTTGCGAGACCTGTGGTGAGTGCTATTCCTTGCATTCTCGCCTTCTCATACTAACTTTTGGCACAGAGTTTTGTCTCAGACAGGAAGATGTTGCCTGTCCACAAAAACGTATTTCGGGTTGCCACGTTCCAGGCACTTTCCAGCGGTATGTTGTCACTTCAGCTACCTACGCAACTCCAATTCCAGACGAGTTATCGTCAATCGACGCAGCACCCATAATGTGTGCTGGCTTGACTGCATATGCTGCGCTGAAAAAGGGAAGATTTGAGCCGGGCCAGTGGATCGTTGTTAGTGGTGCTGGCGGAGGCACGGGGCATCTCACAGTGCAGTATGCTAGTAGGTGTCTTGGGCTGCGAGTTATTGCAATCGATCGCAAGGACAAGAGGGACATTTGCATGCGGAGTGGCGCGGAATATTTCTTCGACAAGGACGACAAACTTGAAGACTTACGTGCGCAGATCCGGCAGGTTACAAGGAAAGGGGCACATGGTGTCGTTGTTTGCACGGCATCGGAAGAAGCATTCAACGAAGCTACGCATTACCTTCGCTATAACGGCACGGTTGTGTGTGTAGGAATGCCATACGGATCGGGGAATCCTATTGCTGGGGCCGTGCCTTACAAAATGATATTCAATCAGTACACAATTGTTGGTATGTTAAAATACTACTGGTCTGGTTTTATTTTCTCGCTAACTCGTGGCTATCAGGCTCCGCGGTGGGATCACGAGTGCAAGCTATAGAGGCCTTGAACTTTGCTGCTCGAGGCTTGATTAAAACCGAATACACCACCAGGCCGCTCCACGAGCTTGAAACTGTTGGGATTCCCACCCCCGCTCTTGCTTTGTGGTTTTACTAATTGTGAGGTAGATATTCGATGAACTAAGAAGTGGAGATATTACCGGCAAGGTCGTTTTTGACATGGATATTGAGTTCAATGAGAAGATATGATAGTTAATTAGCAATGGCCTCGGATTTTATCCTGTTTGGAACAGTGTTAATATTGCTGCATCAACTTGATTATGCAGTATGATGACTCGACTATAACTGTATAAGCTCGATGCAACCTCCTAATGTTTCTCAAATTAACTAGCAACTTTTCCAATGGCATGACAGAGAACAGGCAAACATCTCGTATAAGACCTGACTTACAGTTAGCCGTTGCCCAGCGTCTCAAATAGGTAACTGAGATGCAAAATCCCATAAGTTATATTAGAACAAAAGAAATCGCCGATTCCTGCGTTTACCTCCCTATATGGAGTGCTTCGAGATCACTGCATACGGACATTAAGTGAGTGTGGGGATATTCCGGGGGCCGTTTGCCCTACGCCCTACGCCTGTCCCCACGCAGCAAAAGGTCCAGCTAGCTATACGAGACTATAATACAGTTGCTTTAACGCCTTGCGACAGGGTTGCTACCGGTAAGTAATGATGGGTGACGTGCATGTTCTCTTGATTCCAAACAATGTGCCCAGGTGCCTAACTGGAGAGAGAAAACGTAGGCGAGCACTGACCACCCATAAAGTCAGGCTGGATCAAGCTTTGAAGATCTACTGGCAGCGAATTTTGTTTACTTTAATAAAGGCCCTAGTTCAATACATGTTAACTCTGACAAAATACCGGAAAATTGTCACCTGCCACATCCCTGTCAAGAACCGGCATTGAATGTTACTCTTGCGGAATATTCGGGCAATAAAGACGAAGCAAAACAACAGGGCAAGACAATTGTTGGTAAAATTATACGAAGGGTCATAGTTTCTTATGTATATAGAAGCTAGGAGCATTATCTAATCCTGCGGGTTAGATGGCGAACTAATTCGTCACGCAAGTCTCTCCAACATCTCGCAGCCATCATAGCTCTTTGGCTGCCGCTGAAATTTTGTCCAGCAACATCAGTAGAATTAAAATACTCAAGATGGCGAGCTTGCAGGCTGATATTACCATCATTGGCGGTAAGAAGTCTCAATCGTTTTGAAGAAGAATCATTCTGATCAAATATGCAGCTGGTCCAACTGGCTTAGCCTCTGCGGTACTTGCACGGCGTCTTGGACTGACCGTCTGCATTGTGGGTGAGTCAATATCTGGAACTTCCTACATGTGAGATATTTATGCTGATTGCCAGGTGAAACCAGACCAGGCAGATGGACCTCTCGAACTCGGTCGTGCCGATGCCCTGAACAGCCGGACACAGGAATACCTTGAGATGCTGGGAATTCTCCCAAGCCTTCAAGCGCTCGGATTAAAATGCAATAGTAAGGGATGCAAGCTACCAGAGACATTCACAAGATAACTCACAAAAACTAGCTAGTTCAACATTTTCCAATGGAGAATTCCTTTCTCGCCAAAACCACTGGTGGACGTCGTTGCAACACACCACCTACCCAAACTTTCTAATGCTAGGGCAACCGGTTATCATGAAACACCTCGCCAGCCTCTTAGACACTTCTGTACAGTATAAATGCCAATTGCAATCTTTGCGCGAGGAGGGCGACAAAGTAATCACAGTCCTTGACAATGGCACGACAATTGAGAGTAAATACGTAATCGGTGCGGATGGAACGAGGTCCAAAGTCCGCCAATTGTTGGATATCCCCTTTGAAGGAACACAGCCAGAGATGGTGTGGGCAGTGCTGGACACTTTTCTGGACACCGATTTCCCCCTCTGTTCGGAGATTATCACGTTCCAGGTTGATGGGCAGGCTAGAGTATCGTGGATTCCTCGGTTAGATCCATTTTTCCTTTGTATATGCTAAGCCGCTAATATCTAAAAACAGAGAACGTGGACTGGCGAGGTTTTATGTGTTGTTGAATAACGAAATCACCCAAGAAAATGCAAAGAAGGAAATTCAAAAGTTCTTGGCCCCGTACAGGGTCAACTTTAAAAAAACGGAATGGTTTAGCACGTTCGAAGGTAATAGAATATTGCTAATCGATCTTAATTTGAATTGATAACTGACTTCGAATTAGTGAAGGAAAGACTTGCAAGAACTTACCTATCGCCACTTCATCGCATCGTTCTATCTGGGGATGCTGCTCATGTGCATTCTGTTAATGGCGGACAGGGACTCAACACTGGAATTTCAGACGCGTTCGCCCTGATCTGGAGACTCCATCTAGCAGAAAAGGGCTATCACTCATTAGTAAAGACCTACGAAAATGAGCGAAGAGACACCGCTGCCGATGTGCTCTCTGTTGCGGCGAAGCTTGTGCGCAGCACCCTCAACACTGCTACCGAATATGTAGGGATTGTGGAAAAGAGTGCGGCTTATATCACAGGTAAGAATTCCCAATATATTGAGACCAAAAAACCAGCTGATGGGCCTTGATAAACACAGGCGGTGGAATTAGATACGCTTCTGGAACGAGAACAGTCCTAGGAAACGATGCAGGGCCGTTCAAGGCTGGATTCCGTTGTCCCGACCTCACTCTTAAACGCCATGACGGAAGTCAAGTCCGCTTGTACCAGGTTCTTAATTATGGCTCCTTCTGTGTTTTACAGATCAATAATAAAGCCGCGATTGATATTCCTGAAGTCGCTAGACCCTTCTGTGATGTATGGGTCCTGACCTTCGATGGAGCGCAGAGCAGCCATAGAGAGAGCAATGGAAATGGAGTGCATGTAACTTCGAAAGAGCTTCACTACAACGGCGAGCCCCTGCCGGAGTGGGCGGGTGTCGTTGTAGTGCGTCCTGATGCCTATGTGGGTTATATTGGGGATGATGTTTCTGAATACCTAACCGGCATATTTCAGGAGTAGTTAGTTAGTGGTATTAGAATTTACGGTTGCGTTGTATTTGAAGAAAATAGAACGAATGGACTTCTTAGTGGTCTGCATACAAGCCTTAAACGGTGAATCGTGTTATCATTTACTGCAAAACAGCTTTGTGAACCCTTGCCTAGGAAATCGGGCTTTGCTGAATGTTTTCTGTTTTATTGATATGGAAACAAGATACTTCGTATACAACTTTGACGATAATTGGTCATCTGAATGCATTCCTTTAACAAGAAAAAGTTGCCGGTCACGTAGCTTACGTGTGCGCCTTTTGGGAACAAGGATGTTATAGAAACATTCTGTCAACTAAAAGAATATACGAAGCAAAGGCTGGTAGAATCTGGAAAACCCCTTCCAAAACGAGTTAGTTCAGGGTCTGAAATAATTAAGACTGCCACACTGCAATCGGAAAATTGTACATTTTCAAGACATGATAAGGGAATGAGTAGGATAGATAGCCAATGTCCTTCTAATTCCTATCATAATTACATCAACTCCCTGCATAGGTGCCATTTCTACATATCACATATTCTCATTTATATTCTGCTGGATTGTATTTTTTCTTTACATTTCCATCAGCCCTCAGCGTCACATTTTTCTCTATTTCTACATCTCTAATATGACACCGCCGAAAACCCTTCTTGTCACCGGCATCAACGGATATATCGCATCAGTTCTGGGACAAAGAATCCTTGAACATGGCTATAATCTTCGTGGGACTGTCAGATCTCGGGCAAAAGCAGATGGCCTTCTTCGGGGACCATGGGCTCCGTATCTAGATCGCATCGAGATAGTTGAGGTCTCAGATGTGGGTGCTCCCGGAGCACTTGATGAAGCTGTCAAAGGTGGCAATCCATTCTACTAAACAACGATGAAAGCGCTCTAATATCCTGTCAGGTGTGCATGGAGTGTTCCATGTCGCAAACGCAGTGGATTTCTCGTTGACGACGTGGGAGCAAGCGGTGGACCCTCCCGTGAACGGTGTCAAAAGCGTGATAAATTCCTGCTATAAACATGCTGGACCTCAGTTGGAATCGGTCATCTTTACATCGACTAGTATTACAATGACCACCGTCGTTACGGATCCGCCAACGCCTGGGTATATATTCACAGAAAACGATTTTGAAGAAGGTTCAATTGAAGCCTTGAAAGAGATCACAGAAAATTCCCCACTGTTTCCTAAAATTGGTGAAATTGCATATTCTGCCGGCAAGAGAGCAGCAGAGAAGACCATCTGGGAGATGCGAGACAACTTGAAACCAGAATTTGCGATTACGACTATGCATCCATCTATTGTTACGGGGCGCCCAGTGTACCTTCCGCCAGATCCAGCACACATGGCAATGACACTAGGTCTGGTATACCATATTTGGTCTGGGGGGCGAGACGGAGATCTTCCTCCGCGCTACACAACGGGCTCTGGGGTCGATGTATGGGACACAGCAGATGTTCATCTCTGGGCTTTTGAAAACCGCAAACAAGCAGATGGTCAAAGATATCTGGTCACAGCTGGGTACGCTCCTTGTCAGGGTATTGCGGACTTCCTTCGTGAGAAGTACCCTGAACGTGAGAGCAAGATAATACGCGGTTCTCCCGGCGAAGAATATGTCACTGGCACGGATTGGAACAAGAGAGAAGTCCGGTGGTGGTACCCTGATGATTTGCCACAAGTAAGTGGCGAGAGACTCGTAAGAGAGGCCGGTGTTGTTTGGAAGCCACTCGAACAAAGTATTGCAGAATCTGTGGAGAGTTTCAAAATTTACGAGAACCCGGTCCATTTCATAAGAGGAAAGCTATAGTGATCACTCACGAGGAGTCTTTTGAAAGTGAGATGGCATGGAAATTACTCTAAGAACAATATGAAAATGACAAGTCAATCTATAGATAACGATGAATCCACATAAATAGCTGGTCATAAGGCAGGAAGCCTCATTACAAAGCCGAGTTCCCTCAAAGTCCGCCCCTGAGAATCCTAAACAATCACCGCCATAGATATACGTACAGAGGTCTGGCAAAATCATCCTCAAGGGCTACTTTTATCCGCAGATAACGTCTGCCGTAACTGACATATCGACGGAGAAGCTTCTTCTTGATACAATTCCCAAAGTGGACCGGGTGGGCAAATTCGACACGCAGCTGACCAACCTGGAGCTATATCTGGAGACTCGGAAACGGCGGGGGCCTTTACAAATGCCCGTTATTCCCGTATTTCATTGGCTGCTGCCTGGTAGAGCCGGCTAAATCACGCATGAAGTTCTACGCGGGCGAGGGACAGGTAGACCTGAAGACCGTCGAGGATATCGAGACGTTCACGGGTCAGTGCAATGACGCCGACACGCTCACGGGCCGGAGATGCTAAAGAGTCAAGACCATGCCTAAGGACTTCTGTAAGCTAGTCCAAGGCTTCCGGGATCCCATGATGTTCCACCTCACCTGGGCAATCTGGGTAAGCTGACGCCGTACCCGGAGCTGCGGATGTATATTTGTGTCTTTGGGATCAATTCACGAGACGTGACAAAGGGCTCTCTGCGTTTATGTGACAGATCGGTGGGATCTATATGGCCGCGTACGTACTACATGCCCAACATCCTTGGAAACTAGTGAGTGCAAAGCCCCCGCTTCATCGTCTAGCAGAAAAGAAGAAGGTGCATTGCTCGCGTGACGGATTTAGACACCGCGGCGCATCTATCTGCGCATATCTCGTTCTCGTACGAGAATGGCGGTGCGTACGCGACGCTCCACAATCACAGCTTCAACCCTGTCTGGGAGGTTCATAGGTTTGATTAACTGTAGTCTGTCGAATTCATTTCATTTGTAACATCTTTCAAAGGATTTATCAAGAAGACTGCATAAGCCCACATTAAGACTGTCTGGTGACTTAAATTGACCACGTAGGATTCAGCCCCTCTGAAAATTCCCCATCAGTCCCCAACAGTCCCCAGACATCGTGTCGAGGTCGAAGCGTAACTAAATGAAGAGTTGTTCACAGAGAGAGAGCATGGCAGCCTGAGGCATGATGTCAGGTCGGAGAAGCGTAATTCCGTGCCGATGGGACATTGTTCTTCCGCCCCGTGTCGATCACCCTAGCCTAAAGATACTATGCTAAACCTAAAACGGAAGCAGCTAGGGCTAACCCTCGCTCTTGCCCCTTGCCTCTGCTCCTGCCCCCGGACAACTCGGGATCTCCCCAGCCTACGTGCAAAATTTTCGAAGAAGAACCAGCAAAGAACCGAAGGCCGGACTTCATCTCAACCAGTGGGACTCTGCGTCCTTTTAAATCAAAACAATTCCCAGTCATTGGCCTCTTCGTGCACGCCCACGGCTAAGCGCTTTTCCCGACCCGGCAGAAAATGCTCGAAAAATTGGATCTACTCGGCCCGGATGGGGACGGGCGGATCCCTCTCGCTGTCTGCTGCTGGCCACATCGGTCCGATTTTTGTGGAATTCATTGCATCAATCGCTCACCGGAAGAGCCACTCTCGGCCTTCGCTGACATATACGGCGCAATCTTACGGGCTTAACGGTCCAAACCCCCTCGACTTAGTGCGAAAATCTAGGGGAAACGCTTACCCGAACTGCCCCCTGTCGACAGAATTTTGTGGGAGGCCCTGTGGTGAACGCACGCCCCGTTGACGCACGACGTATCGCAGCCTCGTTTTTTCGTCGAAATTGCCCCAGATGCCTTCGTCGCAAGCCTCAGAAAATTGTGGGGAGGCCTGGAGATGAGAAATCCCCGAAGTTTCTTCGGATGCTTTTTAGAAGCCATCCCCGCGGGTTGAAATCTCTTTTCTTCTCCCTTCCTCACTCACGACTTTTCTCGCTTTTCCTTCTACCATCCCTTCCATATTTTTTCCTGCTGCACTACAGTAGCCATGGGTGGTATTCTTCACCTGGTCGAGGACCGCCCGACGCCAAAGGCCGTCTACAACTGGCGAATCTACGTGCTCGCCCTTATAGCATCATGCGGTTCCAACATGATCGGATACACGTCCGCCTTCATCGGCACGACCATCACACTGAAATCGTTTGAGGATGAATTTGGACTCAATCACATGAGTTCGGAGCAAGTATCTCTGATCAGTGAGAATATTGTGTCTCTGTTCATCGCTGGTGCCTTTTTCGGCGCACTCCTTACCTATGGTCTCGGTTACTTTTTGGGACGCAAATGGAATTTGATAATTGCTTCAGCCGTTTTCACATTCGGAGCTGGTCTCCAACTTGGTGCAAAGGGTTCTACTGGTCTCGGAATATTGTACGCGGGACGCGTCTTTTCTGGACTGGGTACCGGTGTTGCCTCCAATATTATCCCCGTCTACATTTCTGAACTCGCTCCGCCAGCCATTCGAGGCCGTCTCGTTGGTTTCTATGAACTTGGATGGCAGATTGGCGGCCTTGTTGGATTCTGGATTAACGTCAGTCGCCTACCATCCTGTTAATAATCCTTGGTACAATAGCTAACTTTTTTTTACAGTACGGTGTTGAAATGCATATGCCATCAAATCATACGCAATGGCTCATTCCCTTTGCTATCCAGATCATTCCTTCAGGCATGCTGTTCTTCGGCGCTCTATGGATTAGGGAATCACCACGTTGGCTCTTCCTTAAGAATCGTCGGGAAGAAGCAATGAAAAATCTCTGCTGGATCCGTCAGTTAGATGCAGAAGATATTTATATCAAAGAGGAGGTCGCAGCCATTGATCAGGCAATTGAAGAGCAAAAGTCTACTGTTGGAATTGGTTTCTGGAAACCCTTCAAGGCTGTTTCCCAAAACAAGTCTGTTTTGTACCGTCTCTTCCTGGGATGCATGCTCTTCTTCTGGCAGAATGGCTCTGGTATCAACGCAATCAACTACTACAGCCCTACCATCTTTGAAAGTCTCGGTGTGTCCACTGCCCAAGTCGGATGGATGACTGGTATTTTTGGTGTCGTCAAGGCAGTCATGACCATTGTCTGGCTGTTATTCCTAGTCGACCAACTAGGCCGACGCAACCTCCTGCTAGGCGGTGCGATCACTGGATCAATCTGCATGTGGGTGATTGGAAGCTACGTTTGTGTCGTCCGCCCTGACTTGCACCCCAGCAGTTCAGTGAACGGAGGAGGCATTGCCGCTATTTTCTTCTTCTACCTGTGGACAGCCGTCTACACCCCGACCTGGAACGGAACTCCTTGGGTTATCAACTCGGAGTTCTTCGACCCCAACATCCGTTCCCTCGCCCAAGCTGCGACCACCTCCAGCAACTGGCTGTTCAACTTCCTCGTCTCCCGGTTTACCAAGCAAATGTTTGCTACGATGAACTACGGCGTCTACTTCTTCTTCGCCGCCTTGTCCTTCCTCGCGTTCTTCTTCGCCTTCTTCCTCATTCCTGAGACCAGCGGTATTCCCCTCGAGGCTGTCGACCGCCTATTTGAGATCAAGCCCATCTGGAAAGCCCACCAGAAGTTGAAGAAGCAGCTCAAAGAAGACGAGGCGCAGTTCCGCTATGAGATCAAATCCGGTGTTTTTGCCAAGGACGAGCAAGAGGTCCATGCCCATGTGGAAAATCCCACACCGGCTGAGCTTTCTTCTGATGAGACTATTGCATAGATGTTTTTTTTTTATGAAATTTAGACGGCTGTATAGATATAGATTTAGACATGTCTTTGATAGACGAGATATCCCTTTGATAGACTTGGAAAGAATACAAGGCCATGATGATTCTACTACTTTCAAAACCTCAAATCATAAACTATTGAGCGTCCTTCGAATATGCAAATAATACTCAATGAAATGAGAATAGCCTAAATTGATCCATTATGCTGCATAATAAAAGCCGGGGTGACGTATACCCGGGATTTCCGGAGAGCCCGGGGCGCAACGTCACCTCGCGACGAAGATCGTCGGATGCATCGGGTTGACACGGGGTAGTTTTCGGCCGGGGTTGTGATAATCTGCATTTGGCAGTGGACACTGTTGGGGGTACATGCAACAAATATGCTCAGCAGTGAGCACTGACTGTGCCACTTGGCCACCGACCACTGACACTCGCGCCCCTTGATATGATCACCAGAGCCCGATTACGGCACGGTAAAGGATTATCCCGCTCATATTGGTTACAAAATGAAATATGTTATTTATATTTTTCAGATTTGCTGAGCGAAGGAAGGAAGGGATGGGAGTGTTGGGATGGCATCGGTAGTTGGGGGACCAAGCCTAACTACCGACATCAATGATGGCAGCAAACGTGGCTGGCAGCCTCACTGGACAGCCTTTTTGTCTAGAACTTTTCCTTTTTCACTTGAACTTGGATTGTTGCGGATATAAGCCACAGCCTCGGTTTTATATTTCGCTAAATATGCTGTCACTGTTGGCATCTGAACTAGTTCGAAATTCATCTCGTCGGAGACTCCGAATTTGAGGTTGAAAGTCGGACGGTGCGACGGACAAGTAACAGGCCATTTGCCTGAGCTGCAAGCGCTTTAATCATTGGGGTTTTAACACTTTTGTGGAGCATGAATTAACCTATCAGTATTGTATCATCATCTTCTCATTGTGCAGAAAATGGTCGGATTGTCCGACACATGGCATCAATGTATCGCAAAATCAAATGGGTTCAATTCCCCAAGCTAAACAGGACTAGAAGTGTAGCGTATCTAACCCTTCCTTTTTTCTCTGTCCTTTTGTTCTGAACAGTCTCGTTATAAGCCGACCGAAACAACATTTACTACTCATGTGTACCCAGATAGCAAATGAGAAGCATCTCGCAGATTCTTCAGTTCAAGAACATTTGTCACTTGACAATGCCAAGGTCTTGGATGTCTCGATTCCTACCCCAGACACCTTGCCTGACAGCAGAAAGCCCAACCTAAATTACAAGCAGAGCGACGTTGATGATAATACAATAACCTATCACGAAGGAGGCCGGAAAGCCTGGATGGTCGTCGCAGGAAGTTGGATGTCCTGCTTCGGCTCAATGGGCCTGATGAATTGCCTGGGCATATTCCAAACCTATCTAAGCACCCACCAACTTCAATCCCATTCATCGAGCAGTATCGCGTGGATTTTTGGGGTGTATTCCTTCCTCGCGTTTTTCTGCAATGTTGAGGTCGGCCCCATCTTTGATGCCAGGGGTCCACGTCCGCTCATCCTCGTGGGCGGCTTGGGTACAGTGGCATCCATGCTGTTGTTAGGGTTATATCAGGAATATTGGCAGTTCATGCTCGTCTTTGGAGTCCTCGGTGGCGTGAGCTTGTCGCTTGCTTTCATCCCTTCTATATCCATTGTGGCGCATTACTTCCATCGTCGACGCGGTTTAGCAGTTGGAATTGCATCTTCGGGGAGTTCGGTGGGAGGTGTGGTATTCCCCTTGTTGTTTCAAAGTCTCTCGTCTCGCATCGGATTTGCATGGACAACCAAGGTGATTGCCTTGATTGATCTGGTGACATTTACTCTGTCCTTTCTCCTAATAAGGAGTTGTTTCCCACCTAAAAAGGTCACCTTTGAAACACTCATCCCGGATCCATCTATTCTTCGCCGCACGGATTTAATGCTTGCTACAATGGGGATATTTTTCATGGAATGGGGTCTATTTATACCACTGACGTATCTTACTTCTTTCGCCATCGATATAGACATGTCCTCTGGATCGTCCTATTCATTACTATCGCTAGTAAACGCGTCGGCCTTTTTCGGTCGCTGGATCCCAGGGTACTGTGCCGATCGTCTAGGCAGATTCAACACCCTCATTGTATCAATCGGCATGTGTTTTATCTTCATTATATGCTTGTGGCTTCCTGCACAATCCACTTCAGTCCTCGAGACTTCCCGAGCACTTGTTATAACGTTTGCTTTATTCTTTGGATTCGCAAGCGGCAGTAATGTCAGTCTTGCACCAGTTTGTATTGGGCAATTGTGTGGGATTGAGAACTTTGGCAGGACGTATGCTACAGCATATGTGGCTGTTAGTATCAGGTATTTTATCATCCACTTATTGACGTCTTTTTACTTTCTAATATATGCATAGTACTCTGACGGGCATTCCGATATGCGGTGCAATTCTTGAGCGCTGCAATGGCCAGTATTGGGGTTTGATTATATTTGCTATTGTGAGCTACGCAACGAGTTTCGTTTGTCTGGCTGCAGCCAAAGTAGCCCATTGTGGGTGCAATAAGATGTGGGCTATATTTTAGATATTCCCTTCATCGTCAGGTACCTCTCTACCTAGGGATTCTGAATGGGTATATAGCTTGACTTATAATATGAGTATTAACCTAGAATTTCAACAGGATTTTAGAGTGCTGAAGTAATGAAAAATATTTCCTCGCTCAGAGGTATATAATATAAACATATACATCAAACCCTAAAGCGACCTCAACTGTCTACCCAGGTCTTAAGTTAGGCCATCTTTTGTCTAAACAAGACACATAAACATGGCAATATTCTTTGTACTTATGTTGAAAAGAAGCAACAAATCTCTTCTGGACCATAATTTCGTGATGATAAGATCCATGTCTGGGATACATACTTTGCGACCCCGCGGCGCTACATCGGAGCTGCCGGACCTGGGTTTGCTTGCATACGGCATGCAGCAGCGCCACCAAGCAATAAGCAATGCATGCAATATGCAATGGTGGAATGATTTCTCATTTTTTAATCATTACGATTATACCGCTCCTTCCCTGCCACTTCGGCCATCTGCCCACCAAAAGCAAAACTATTTCCCTTGCCGGATGTGGCTGACTGTGTGGGTTTCTCAAGGGACTCAGAGTACAGCTCATGTGCAGTGTTTATTCCATATATTTATAATATTACATGCTATATACCATGCAGATATGAGCATATACTATGAGATCGACATGGTCGGAGTTTCATTTACCCCGTGAAAGAACATAGACTCGATGGTCGTCCCGCCGATTAATATTTGGGATTAAGCAGAACAGCAAAACAAAAAGAAAAGAACAAAAGGCTTTTTCTTCTCGAGTACGCACTACTAGGGGCCTTTAATAAAAAGCAATGTTAATAACTCTGTCATGCGCGCTTCATTTTGAAGCATTGTAGATAACCGACATTACACGAAAAAATGTGATTCGCAGCAACAGATGCAAGGATTTCTTCACGTGGAGTTTCGACAGGAATATCCGGGGCACATTATTCTCGAAAGAAATGGCCCGGATGCCCAGCAGTAACGACATGAATTCAAATATCGACTGGAGAACTTCGAGTACTAAGTACGGTGGGCCGAGAAAATACCATCAGTAGCTGGGAGGCCCATGTATGAAACACCGATCTGAAAAATGTCGATCGCAGCTCAAATAAGCAAAAAAATATAATCGATATTCTCCATCACCCGCATGAATTCGCAGCCTCGGCCTCGCAGGGCGTGTACTAAAGTAACTAAGTGGGAGCATGCATAATTACTGACGAAGTACCTCGCTTGGTCTGGGATAGTTGGAAGACCGTATACGGACCGCGTCAAAATAGCGCCATTAGTTGCTTATGTTGTTGCAGCTGAATGAGCTGCGCAAGCATTGTAACTCTGCGGCTCATCCCCGGCTTATTTGCCTTCTTTCCCGCTGTCTGCTATTTGATCAGGCGTATATCCATACCACCTTTTTGTAGAGGGTAAATATCGATAATTTCTTTTTATCCTCTCTCCCTCCCATGAGTTTATCCTCACCAAGGGGGCTTTACCACTGCTGCTGCTAACGTGCTCCCCGCACAGTGTCAATCAATAGCTAGCTTTTGCGATATTTAATTAGCGAGACATGACATCTTTCTCCAGAATCGGCAGTGCTCTGCTGATTGGAGCTGTCATAGTCCATGGCCAGTCCACGTCACTTGGACCTGCCTGGCAGACAGTCCCATCATCTTCTTCAGCCGGTGTGCCTCTCGACAGCTCCGAGACCCTGCAATTAACTACTGAAGTTCTTCAAAATTTGACAAGCCACTTAAACGCGACCACCGTTTCATATTTTGACTTTGGAAATACTAGCGACTCGAATACGCGTCGCTCATCCAGTTCCGCATGCAAGGCTTTCCCAGGTGATACAGAGTGGCCGACAGAGTATCTTTGGAATATCCTAGACTTGTTGCTCGGGGGAAGCCTTATCAAGACGGTCCCATCTGCTTCTTCTTGCTATTCCGGCTGGGGCGATGAGAGCGCTTCGGAGTGCAGCTATGTCGACTCTCAATGGAATTTATCATACTTCCAGTAAGTTTCACCAATGCTACCCCCCATTGGTCCCAGACCGATGGCATTGCTATTTTCATTCCGAGTACTGTGTTACTAACAATTCAAACCAAAAAGCATGGATGACCCAACTTCCGTTATGTGGCCATTATTTCAAGGTCGTACCTGTCTGCCCCCCAGTGAAAACATCACTGATACTTGTACACTGGGCGGTTACCCGGAATATGCCGTCAATGTCACAAATGTAGCTCAGATCCAGCTCGCAGTCAACTTTGCGCGTAATCTCAACCTCCGTCTGGTTGTGAAAAATACGGGCCATGATTTCAATGGCAAATCTTCAGGTGCTGGTGCTCTCAGTGTGTGGACGCATCATCTCAAGTCCTTGGAATATGTCGCAGACTATCAAGGCAGCACGTATTCAGGACCTGCCGTTAAGATGGGAAGTGGTATCCAGGCATTTGAGATCTACGAATATGCCAATGCGAATGGCTTCAGCGCGGTCGGTGGCGAAGGAAAGACTGTCGGTGTCGCTGGCGGATACGTCCTTGGTGGAGGCCACTCACCACTTGGCAGTGTACACGGCCTGGCCGCGGACCAGGTGCTTGCTCTCGAGGTCGTTTTACCTGATGGAACTTTTACTACCGTGACTGCAGACAGAAATCCGGATCTTTTCTGGGCTCTTCGCGGCGGCGGCGGCTCTACTTTCGGCATTGTTACCTCTATCATTTCTAGAGTTTACCCGCAAATCGGTGTCACTGTCGCCACGTTTACCTTTGGTACTTCTGATACAGTCAGCGTCAATACCTTTTTCGAAGGGTTGAGAACATATTACTCCTACTTTGATGCTTTCACTGCAGCGGGTACTTATGTTTATTACGCAGTCATACCTCTCGGCGGGGGCGAATACCTCTTCGAATTCAAGCCCTTTTTCGCCGTCAATCACACTGTTGACCAATTCAATACGCTTATCCAGCCATTGATAGACGACTTCAATGCACTCGGTATTTCTGTCACTCCGAACGGCACATACTACGATAACTTCTATGATGGGTGGCTGGACGGCTTCCCTCTGGAGACTGTTGGCACTGTGACATCGCTGGCTGGTTCTCGTCTTTTCCCACGAGAGAATTTCGTCAATGAGACACTACTCAATAAGACAGTCGCAGCCCAGCGCTCTGCTTTTGAGCAGGGCTACTCAATTCTCGCCTTCCAAATGAAGGCTGATGCCCCCGAGGGTACCGTGGAAAACGCGGCGAATCCCGCCTTCCGGCAGATGCTGCAACACGCTATTACTGCAGCGACTTGGGACGCGAATGCTACAAATTCAGCGATCCTCTCCGATATTGATTACATGACCAACGATATTCTTGGTCCTTGGCGCGAGACATGTCCCGATAGCGGGGCCTACATGTCTGAAGCCGACATTCTAGAGCCTAACTTCCAACAGGCCTTCTATGGAACGAATTACCCTCGCCTTTATGCCTTGAAGCAGAAGTATGACCCCCTGGGTGTTCTGTATGCTCCGACCGCGGTTGGGAGCGAGAATTGGACTGTTTCCAGTGTTGATGGGTTGCCCGATCAGAATGGTCGTCTTTGTCGTATTCAGTCATGAGATACAGTTCCATCGACTCTCAGGAAATAGCCATACTACAACCACCCCAAGATATAGTTAATTACTACAAAAGAAACTCGGTTGAGGTACATTTGAGTTCAATATGCGAAGTAGTCGAAATAAAGTTAGGGTTAGGGTTTAGGGCATGAACCTTATAACTTTAAACCAACGTCTTCTTTCCCCCGCGTATACACTGGTTTAGAGAAAGTTGCAGTTGATTTTTAAAGATTTGCAAAACCTGATACCGATGGATAGGGATAGAAGGTTTGATCTTGTCATTCGACGTTAACGGAGTGACCGTGACAACGTCATCTGTATACCTTGACGTGTATTAATCTTCAATTCGAATACATGTTTGAGGTCGCAATCAGTTTCAAGAACTAGACGTGCATAGTACACTATTTATTGGCTGTATAAATCTCAACAATCAATCTATTCTACCAAATTCTAGGCTAAACGATCTAAGACGCCCACGTTGCTGACCTTCTCTTGGCTCTTATTTTTCCCCGACTAGGTGGTATTTGTACTTCAGCTACCCAACTGTTTTCTGGCCGTTGACCATTATACTCATCTGGAAACGCAAGGTCATAGTTCATCAAGATATTTGCCACTATCATTTTCAACTCAAAGTCCAGCAAGAATCTCCCAGGGCACGCATGGCGACCATTTCCAAACGGTAGGAATGTAGGTCCTGTGGAAACAAATTTCTCGCTACTAGTGCTCTGAGAAACTGAAGGTTCACCGGCTTTATAATCTTTCTTGTCAGATTCTGCTTCTTCGTGCTGCTGGACAAAGCGGAATGGCTTGAATTTGAGTGGCTCGTCAAAGATTTCCGGATCGCAGTGTACAGGTAGAGCAAGAAGTGAGATCATAGACCCTTTTGATAGAATGCAACTGTCACCGTTTTCCCCAGGTAGTTCGAGTTGGTCAACCATTACTTTTCGCATCATGCTTCGGTGGCCAAAGGTGCTAATGCGCAGTGTTTCACGTAGAACGCTGTCGAGGCGGATCATTCGGGACACAGTTGCCTTTGTCCACAAATCTAGCTGGCTGCCTTGTGCTAAGTCGTAGTCAAAAGCTGATGTACCAAGGATGTCCTTTATCTCCCGTCGTATAATATTGATGGTGTCATACTCGCCGTCAGAAGCTAGGATATTGAACAGGATATTCGTGCTGGCAATGCTAGTCTGATGTGTTCCGGAAAAGCTAGTCAGTGCAAGTCGAATTGTCATGTCGTGTAGATTCAGTTCCTCGGGGCGATTCTTCTGTGCCCAGCTGAACATGGTCTGTAGATGGTCCGGGGACTGTGCACTTTTTAGAGCGTTGTTGCTGTTCTTTGTACTCGCGTAATCATCGATTGTTTGCATTCTATTTTCGAATGTGGGTTGGAATACCTGCTTAATCTTCCAAATATGGTAACGAAGGGGTAGCGCAGCGATAGGTCCGACTATAGGACGAACAATTTTGGGCATGGCTCCTATCAATCCCGCTACAAGAACAAACCGATCAGCAAAGTCGATGCTGTGGCGCATATATATCTTGTCTCGGCCTATGTCACGGTAAAATATTAGCTTCCATAACATGTAGGATAGAACTACTCTATCCTTCAAGATGTTGAGATCAGTAAGATTAATATTCTCACAAAGGGGCAGTCCGACAATATATCTTCCCGAGGCTTGCACAACCAACTCTTTCATTGCTTCCAAAACCTCGAATTCGACCCATCTCTCTGTATCCGTTCCGAGCATATCTTTTAGAGCCAACCCTAATTCGTCGTGCAAACCGGGCATCAACCTCTCAAGCGATCGGCCTCCTGTCAAAAATCCCTCTACCAACTTTCCAGTCCAACCGTCATCGTTATATTTGCGATGACCGGCAGTCCAAGCAATTTGATTGAGCTCGCGCATGGCATCACCAGCACTGAGAACGTTGTCTGGCTGAGAGGTAATCCATTGCAGATATGATGGCGGTAAAACAACCTCGTCGCGAAAGAGGCCGTTTCCAGGAATCAAGCATGGGATATTTTTCTTGGAATACTATCAAACTATGTCAATGCCTGTCACAGCTACTAAGTTGCCTTGAGTTGAGGATGAGGGTAAAGTTTACAGTATCATAAGTCTCGCAATATAGATTTCGACAGTCCAGGTAATATGCGAGGCGAGTCTTCAAACTGAACCGTCTCTTGCCTGGAGGTTCCCGAATAAGAGGCAAAGTAGTAGGATATCTTATAATATCGACATGTTTGCGAACATAAGAGTAAATTATTGTAAGCAAGGCGAATGCAAAGATCAAATAAATGATATAATTGCGACCTTCTGTAGGTAGAAGCGAATCCAGGTATTCCGTCGCCATGATACCTTCTGTGTCGTATGTAGGTATCTACTATATCGGCTCTTCTGAATTACAGATTGGAATACACGTGTACCAGTAGTCAATGCTATATATGGTGGTTTAGAAGTGACGGTCTTGGAAGGGACATTGATATGATTAGGGTTATCAGATTGGTCTGGAGGTCTATCTCTTTGCTCCCTCACTATACTTTACCACCGACCAAGCGTCACTCAATACAGACGGTAATTTTCGATACCATCTCTCGTAACTTCATGCAAGGTCAATTCGAAAAACCTTGTGGAAAATACAATGATTAGCCGTGGGGGCTAAATGCATCCGCCTTCAACTTCTTGGTTCGTGATATCATGTTAACTTTTTTTTCAGCTTATGGATAAAGTTGCATGAGCTGAACGAGATGCGGGACCTTAGGACTCGGATTATGCAGTTTTATTATAATAGCGGTTGGTATGCTTGCCCGGGAGTTCGAGCATATGCAATGTCCACACACACCTTCACAGAACCCACAAAAAGAAATGTGATGTATATGCAGTCGACAGCACCCATTTTATATGGATAACTAATCAATTAGGCATAGCTTAACTACCCAAAGCTGCCTTTTAGTCATCAACAAGGGACCAAAAGTAAGCTGATCAGGATAGCCAATAGGCAATGATTAGTGGCGATTCTATAGCGTCTTTAGCCTAAGACTCGACCTTAAATAGGCGGATAATAACGTGCAGCTGGGGCCGGAATTTTCATGAAAAGATCGGAGTCCATTATGTTAATCTCATAATTAATACGCTAATGTACAAGGGTAGCATTGCAGGCACATCCTCCTCCAAACTCATGGCTACGAAGTTGTTAGGTTACTCTTGTCTGCCAAGCTTGTACTCGTTCAAGAACCACTGCACACTACGGTCCAGACCCTCCTGCATACTCACGGCAGGTTTGTACCCCAGCACCCGCTTCGCCTTTTCAACACTCAATGTGCGTTTCAAGGTGCTAAACCGGATCCCCTCCCGATTCATATTGGGCGTGGCCTTCCCCAATGAGGTGGCCCATACAACCCACTCGCTGATGAAACCCATCGTTAACCCTACCCATTTAGGGATAACGGTTATATCTTCCGGGGAAATCGGCCGACCAAGTCGCGCCGAGATGGCTCTCTGGAAATCCCAGAATAGCCATGGATCATCATTGGTCACGTTGAAGCACTCTCCATCGACAATCGGAGCCCCCGGAGGTCGAGGATCCTGGCCATTGGTTTCAAGCATTGCGACAGCAGCCTGTAGATGCGCGTCTGCCAGGTTTCCGGCATAGACGAAATCGAATAAATTGTTACCATCGCCCATTTGGAAACGAGATCGACCTTGTTGAGCAACCGCAATCATCTTACCAAGCGATGCGACATCATGTTCGCCAAATGCCAAGGCTGGTCGCAACACACATGTCAAAAGAATATGACCACCGCTATCGCGGCGGCGATTTGCAGCAATAATCAGTTCTTCCGAGTCTGCTTTAGCTAGTGAATAGATTCGTTTCTGGATTGGACGTCGTAAAATAGGCATTTCTTCCGTTGCATCAACCAAGTCTGTCAGGTTATCGTGGATCACGGAAGAGGAGGATGTGTAGACTAGCGCTCGCACAGTATCTAATTTGAATGCAGCGTCTAGCAAGTAGCGTGTTCCTTCGACAATGATGGAGTGATAAGCTGAGACTGGGGCGTCTGAAAATTCTGGTGATGCCGTATGGAAGATTGTGCGGGGTTTTGCAAGCTGCATAACTCGTTGGACATCGTCGGCCACGGAGAGATCAGCCTTGTGATAGTGTACGTTGGCATATCCATCATGTCGGTTCCGCGTAATATTGATATCCAGTGAATGGATGACGCACTCAGGATCCGCTTCGAGTATTTTGCCGATTATGTGATATGCGATGAAGCCGTTGCCTCCGGTTATCAGGACTGGACCTATTGGAATGCGTCGGACTGCTTCCATGTCTGGAGGAATTAAGGCTTTTGGGGGCGTGATTGTATGGAGAAGACCAGCAGAGAAATTTGGAGATAAAGTGGAATATTGGCACAATGACTCGCTTTATTTGTTTGTAATCATCCTGCGTTATTCTGAACAAAGGGCTTGTTTGAACAAAGAAGTCAGCCCCGGCAGCCTACCTTCCGGTACATAAGCCACATGCAGATCCAATGCATATCGCACAGCCTAGAGCACTCGCTGACTTGGTACCCAATACCAAGTAGCTAGCTGATGCCCTCGCTACTGCACTGGTGTCATAGCTTTTAGTTCGCTTATATAGCCGAGCCCTTTATACTATGCATGTTGGTTTGCTAACTTATTAATTAAATAGCTCTTTAAACCTAGCAGCAGCTTGCTTACCAACGAGCTTATCAAGCGCAGTAAAGTTATATTTTATACTATCAATCTGCTTGTTACGTGTCACAAGTACCCGGTAGCCCATGATCGTTTGTTCCATAGGTACGCGAGTCATGGATCGTGCCCACTTTCCTGACTTATATAGAGCTGAAATGTAAAACCCCCAATACCCTAATAACAGCATTCAAATAGCCCGAAGTGTCTTCCTTTCCCATTTATTTTTAGGTCGTTCTTTTCTTCAAACATGCTCTTCACACTGGAGATACCGAACCATCATGAAAAGTAGCTTCATTGCCCCTCGCTACGCTATCCGTGTTTCTGGGCTTGGTTCCAGACTCAACGCTATGTCCTTCACTCGACCCCGGTATTTTAACGCTGGGATGCTCCTCCAGATGGTAACCGTCAATTTCCGGTGACCATGTATTGGAACCTGTCCCCGTTTCGCTGTGCCGTGTATGCCGCGTACTCAGCCGGCTCACCAAAGACTGGAATATTGATGAGCCCAGGCGTCGCATCTGACCGAAGAATGGCGGGAAGCAACTGACACAAGCTACAATAATCGCTATATTCATTTCCACAACGCTGGAAGACTAATTAGCTCTTCATTCCTTGACTAGGCGGTGATACAATGAATCATGAAGACATACGTATATTTGGCATTTACACCCTGCACCCACAATGTATCTGAGCTGTGTTGGTGAATGGCAAAGTTTATCAAACGAGCCAGACTAGTGGCACAAGCACTTTTGAAGATATTATCAGCATGATTTCCATAATCTTCGAACGACTGAATGGAGCCCAGAAGAGACAACTTACGCCACACCGCTGCCAAACACACAAGCAACCCCAATCCATTTTTTGAGGTCTAGCTTCAGCTGGAGTACGGGATAGGCAGGTAGAAGAAGGACATAAAAATCCGTAATCACGTTAACAATGGATGTGAACATCACCATACCATCCGAGTTGAAATTGCAGAAAGATGTACCAAGGTCAGCAATGTCAGCGCATTTCACTATACCACCGATGCCTAGTCCGGCAAAGGCAGTGTAAAACACAGTATCGAGCACGATCCCCAGCCATGCTGCGATGACTATAGCTTTTTCCACCCAGAATAGACGTATATATAGCAATAGAATAGAAACTTTTGCCAGGCAGATTACCCAGGGATATACGACGGCGTTGGCGGATAGTGTCTGTCTGTAATGTTAGAAAGGGATGTATCAGGAAGCCCGGAAAGCGCAGCTGTCACTGACTCGAGTAGAAGATGGGTCGATAAGGGTCACAGCCCGGATATCCCATAAATGACGACCAAATCCAAGAGGAAATGCTGTCGGTTAGAGTGTCAGCCTCCTAGTCACATGGCTGTACCGTATGAGATGGTAAGTGATGGTATTACTGACATTGTGTGTAAACAATCATATGCACGATGGAGCCAACCTGACATCCACTAGTCAAAAAGAAGAAGGATAAAAGCGAAATATACAAATAAGCGAGAGTTTAAACATACTGCAGCCAATATACAAGTTGCTTAGCGATGTTAGTGGAAAAATCCTTCTATAAATGATGAATCAAATCACTTACTATCATCAACTCGCCAACTTCTTCGCGGGCCTGGGCCTAATCGCACCCATATCCGGATAACGACAGTCAATAACATGAGGCTCAAAAAGACTCCCTCTAACGCTATAATTGCTCCTTCTTGCGATGGTGGATTCGTAAAGTTGGAGACCTCTCCGGCAGGAGGCGCGGCCGCCGGTGTGTCGGAGGTAATTGAAGTCGCCATGACTCGAGGTCAAAAAAAGGAAAAAGACAAGACAATATTCTCCGGTCACATAATGTTCTTGGAATAGAAGAAGATTTAAAAATTTTCAACAAATTCCAGTGGTATGAGCAGGACGAAACAGTCGCTCTTGTCTAAGACCGAAGCGAGCGATGTCAGAGTGAAAGGTATCCACGACCAAGTTTGTAGGATAATGCTGTATCGGGCCGGGCTTGGAAATCTCTGTAGAATCCCGAGTCAAAGTTTTCAAAAATACAGAATGTTGCGCAATGGCCAAGGGGTGTTTTTTTTTTTTTTTTTTTTTTTTTTTTTTTTCTTGGTGCGGGGAAGTAATGCAAGCTGAGGGATACGAAAACCCCAAGCATCACATGGTAATCAGGATTTAACTCGCATAAATTCAGCGCTCGGACACGTAGCAGCAATCAGGGTTCTTTGCATTGCCCCCTGGTTGGGTCCTAATATCGGCATATGCATAAGACCCCTGTGCGCTGCCATTGGCTATGTATTGCCTATACGGGAAGATGTCCTACAGCTCTCGGCCTGAACTGATTCTCGCTTCCAAGCCACCCGTCTTGGAAGGGACTGGTGAACATCAACAAAGCTGAACTTGCATATAGCTGATACTGTCGCATTTCATCAATTTGGGTGGCTGGGCGATCCCTGCAAGACTCAAGTAGGCTGATTAAAAGTCTTGGGCCATGCGGTTTATGCGGCATGAATTTCGGCACAGAGTGTCAGCAGTGTCAGCAAGAAAGACATTGAACTTGATTGAAGTTGGGGCCATATGCAAGCTTTCTGCGCTTTTATCAATCGAGGATATGCCCGGGTTTACCCCTGTCAGTGGCGCCCTAGTTGACGCAGTGTCATCAGGCTGAACACGAGGTTGACAGCCGCAGATGTACATACAATTGGTAATAAATGACGAATTAAGCGTCAATTCCAGCAATATCCTTGAAAATTCATAATAGCAGAACATCGAATTGCGTCTATCTTCAATTTTCGAGTCCGCGGTCTATCACATAGTTACGGTTCAATCTACACAATGTCCAACATGACATTCAGAGTTGATATGTTAGAGCCCTCATGCAATACGGACTTTCTTCTGGCAAACTAACGAAGAAAGATAGGTCATACCAAGCTCACAAACAGTATCCCTTTATCGTAAGTCTGCTGGACGAAAAACCGATCGCCAACAGTATTCTCATTCTCGCTTTACTACTTCCTGCCTTGGTGGTTTTTCGTCAATTCAAATTCAGAAAATACCTAGATGAACACACAACCACCAAAGAGACCTATCCATTGTGGGTGTCATTGCTGCTTCTGCTATCGCCGGCATTTGAATTTCCATTCATGTTTGCGCTACACCCAGTGATTCTTGCATACTACTCCCAACCAGCTCATGTATCGACTTCGAGTACAATCCAAAATACGTTGCCATCACCAATTCAACTCACATTACAAGTCGTCGGGTACTTCGTGGTACAGAACTTGTTCACACATTATGTTCTGCGATTCGTTACCATTCCATTAACCGCCGAGCAGCCTGATACAGAAAAGTCAGATCAAGACGATGAGATGTTGACCGCCATGGTTATGGACTTTGTACGGCCGCGTGGCACGCTATTACTAGGCGTGGCTGCCATGGGATTACCATCGCTATTAAATAAAGTATTTGGGAGGCTACATCCGCTAGCAATGGTGGCATGGCTTGTGATTGATTGGATCAATGGGGTGGTACAGGGCAGGGTTTCTCCATAGACCATTGATGCGAATTAGAATTAAAGGTGTGGATAAATTTGTATACAATCTTATATTTGTCTAGATTGATTTGTGTATATATGACGTTAACTACTTATTGTCAATTGCGCTTAGAAGCCATTACAAAATCACTAGATGAGAAAACCAGAGGCAAAGTACGTCCACAAAGGGTATTATGAATCAAAGAAACTTTTGCTTTCAAAACAAAAATGGCTATCCCTTATGAATCGGTCTAACAACAAGACGGACATCACTTCCCTCCAAAGGTTCCATTGCCCCCAGCGGCGGCCTGGACATCTCCAACGGAGGAACGCCGTCCAATGGTTTGATTGAGAAACGGTGCACAACAATAGCAGCAAACATGAGCGATATTTTGCGGGTTATAACCCTTCCGGGACATTTGTGCAATCCGCTGGCAAACGGTATAAAACTTCGGCTCCGAGCAAGAGTATTGCTCTCGACATTACCAGTCTCTTCGTCCACTGTCAAGAATCTTTCTGGTCGAAAAGCGTCTAGGTCTGTACCAGATACAGCGGGATTCAGTTTCAAATGCCGATATAGTAACATGATTCGACCTCCAGCTTTGTAACTTTTGCCATTAATGACACAATCACGAAGAATTGTACGTTCGGAGGCTGAATTTGTGGACATTCGGATCGTTTCATGGAACAATGCCATTGAGAACGGAGAACTCTCAAGTTCCTTGGAGATTGTGCTTGGATCTTTGGAGTCCATATTGGATAGTACACCGCTGACTTCGTCTTTGAACTTGTTTAAGATTGTCGAATCTGAGATCACATATGATAAAAGCCAGAATGATGTTTTGAAAATGTTGGTATTTACTCTGTTGATTAGCACTCATAGTTAGCCTGCGAGCCTAACTCAAGAGGCTATTGGAAATGCATACCCCCAGAAAACCATCAGAAGATGCGAAGCCATATCCTCCTCACCTATACCTCGCGCCCGCATTTCTTCTTCAGCGACCCGCGCAGCCCAACACTGGTCTTTTTTCTTTGACGGATCCAGCTGCACGTATTTGAACAAGCAGCGCCTTATACTATTGGCAGCATCATTGGGAACACTTGACCATGGTCTCGGGAGATGAAAAAACATCTTCCATATCTCATGATCCAGACTAATCATGTCTTCAAGAAGGGTCGGCGATAGATCATAGATCGCCTCTCCAAACCAAGCTGTTATCAGAGCCTCAAGTATTGTATACCGACACCACGTGAGGAGTGACACTGTCTTGGACTCAATACCTTTTTCTGTCGAATCCGCTTCGTCGATAGCGGCCACGGGGATTCCTTCCCATCGAGTCCCTTTATCGATCACATTACCCAACGAGGTCATAAGGCTTTCCAGTTCATTAACTGCAAGAAGTTGCTTATTCATGTACCCCTCGGCAAGTAGTGCAAGCGGTTTTAGCTTGGGGTTATTCTTACTACTGCCGCCAGGAGCTGGAGGGAGATACATTGCATGCAACCCTTGGGGAGATGACCCAAACATCGTAAGGAGATCACGTACGTGATCCTGGTGGGTTAAATCGGGGCAAGAACCCCTGAGTATAGTATCCATGTCATGCTCAGAGAGCATAAAATACAGCTTCTGCCCCATGACAATAATCGAAAAGGGCTCGGAAGTATCACCACAATACATCCTTATCTAATGTTAGCTTGGGTACCTCTTGCAATTCTCGATAAGCCTTTTAACACTCACCGCGCTCGGTCTATAATTCCGTGTAGGTCCGTAAGCATTGAGTATGCATGTCCTGTTCTTTATGTCAGCCTTAACTGCCGTTTCTTGTCTGTTTGTGGTGAACTATCGAGGTTTTCTCACCGACAACTTGACTCTTCCGTTAGCTATCATATTTATCTTTCTGGGCAGTAAAGCTTACAAGGTATCCAATATGGAAGCTCTTTTGGGGCGCTTGGATTCAAGCGAGGTTGAATAGTAAATCGCCAAAGCCGCCATGCGAGCAGAGCCACAACAGGTAGCAAATAATAGAGCATTTTTGTTCGGAACTGCGTATCAGCAGCGAGATCTCGCAGACTGGTAACTTGCAGAGGAGACATGTTGATATGTTTGACCTTTCTTTTGAGAATTGGGGATCATCTGGGAATATAAACCAGCAAAAAGACTCGAGGTTGTAGTACGCGCTTACGACATTCACACCAAGGGCCACGTATTGGTTTAATAAATGGGTCTGTGTATTTACCAATTAATATTTACTTGTGAATAATGTTAGTCGTAGTTAGTCCATATCTAACGTGCTTTTTAAAGTACTTTTCATATCTAAAATGCCCTTAATCTACCCCAATTTTAAACAATACCCCTCTCTTAAATCAACTTAAAACGCCTTGAACCTAGCCTAAATCCTTCGGAATCCTTCCCCTCGACCCAAGTCAGGTATTTTAGTTTAATAGTAGCTGTGAGAAACTTGGTCTGTGCAGCTTCGATGTACACTGCGGAGTACTATGTATTACGAAAAGACACGAAGATCGACACAGAAGATGACCAACCAGACTAAAGATCAAGCTTACTTACTATTGGTTTTTAGCATCCATTTAACGCTGGACTATATGCACCTAGTAATACCTACACTTTCCAACCAAACGCCGAAACACCATTGGTCTGTCCGATCGGCTAGATAATGACAAACTTAGGGCAAGCTGAATCTGGCCCCCAGGCTATCAAAATCGAACCGCCCGTACTATCAGAGTGCATGCATTAGGGCCTTCACTCAGCTCTTCGCTATTAATTTGGCCCCCATTATGTATGCATCATGCATCACACCGATAAAGCAATTATAATTACCAATCGAGAAACTGCCTTCGCCGACTGGCTGTACATGTCAAACAAGTTACGTATGCAGAGGTATGCACACGCCACATGTCGAGTCGAGTCTAGTGATAACGCTGCATCGGACAATCGCTTAGGTAGGAATGGAGAAAGCACCTGGGGTCGCATTTTTGGGCGCTTGGGTATAATAATCTACGTCTTCCAAGGATTTGATTTCAGCTTTGCTGTGCCGCATTTAAGACTCAAGGCTGAACAAAGAAGATGACTGATCAATCAATCAAATCCATCGCCATGCACACGCAATTTGATGATTTCCAAGCCCAGCTGTCAGCCTCAGCGCTTAGCAACTTTCCGGCTGTGATATAACATGAAAATTAATTGTCTTATCGAATTATCTATGTAATAAATTCTGGGAATAACTTGGATGCATGATTCAAAGGTTATCCATCGATGCCGAGTGGTCGGGTTACCTCGTAAAGTTGAAGGCAGCAGAATACGAAAAACACCCAGACTGAAGGAAACAAGCCTTGTTCCAATTATATACGACCTTAAAATTGCTGTGACTACTTGATTCTACAGTTATGTAAGTGAATTCATAAACATAAACCAATCTTTAGAAAGTAGGGCCCTGAGTTATGGCGATGACACGCGTTCTCTAGCTCCATATCGCCTCTGGAAGTATTATCGCCCTGACTACCTCCATATGCCATGGAGACCGAACCCCTAGTTGGCACTTTGTTGCTTTTACTCTGGTGTCTGTGGACTTATCAAATTCACCTAGCCGAAAGCAAGGCTTGCGTGGTTAGTTTACCCTCATCCATATAGTCGCGAAACCAAATATATGCAAAGACACTGCTCCTAGTTTATGAATTCTGGGTAACAAAATCTTAGCATAGGAAAAATGTCACAATTATCCGGCACCCAGTATGGATGTTCCGTGTTCTCGGGGCAATCAGCTACCTTTGGCAGGGACCAAAGATGCTTCGTAAAGCATACGTAGGATAGCCACGGTGAAGTTTTAATAGACGATCACAAGCTAATTATATTCAGTTGAGAGGAGTACCATTTGCGATCCGAACACCGGAAACATACTACGTCCATCTCTCGTCTCAGATGCATATAAGAGAATTGACAGAGGCATCGGACAAGTACATGTCATTGCATGCGTTATCCAAGGATGTAAGACTACTTCTTGCCTTGTCAATGCAATCTCTCTGACACACTGGTAGATGTTCCAGCCAAAGTACACAATGGACGGCCTAGAAGTCGACGATCGAATGAGTGCAAACGGCAGCATACACTCACTAGCTCTCCAAATAAACCTACGCACCAATCTCCAGAGACTCCAAGCTCCACTTCAAGAGCGTATTGCCGCCGTATTTACAGAGGAGCTCAAGTCAACTCCCTTAAACCAAGACGAATGGAAGTCTTTGCAGTCTTTCCCCGTGGCCAAGCGGCTCATTGTTGCAGCTAATAGCTTGGTTTTCTTCGGTGAAGAGCTCTCATACGATACAACATTTTTGGAGGCTGCATTGGACTACCCCGAGGATCTGATGATGACAGCTGAAGCGCTACGGTTTGTGCCCACGTATTTTGCGCCTTTTGCCGCTCGTCATTTGATGCGTGGATATAAGGCTTCGAGAATATTGGTTGAGCGTCTGACGCCTGTCGTTGAGAAACGACTTCGGGATACTCATCGATATTCAGTGAATGATAAACCTGCCGATTGCATTCAGTTTTTCATAGACGCAAGCCTGAAACAAAGAACAGGTGGAAAACTATGGACCGCGCAAAAGATTGTCCAAGTCCTGCTTGGTGTCTGGTTTGCAGCCGTGCATCAACCCGCCATGTGCCTTGTATACGCTCTGGACGATCTCTGTACGCAGCAGAGCAGTGATCCCCAATACATCGATCAACTGCGAAAGGACATAATGGATGCTATATCAGCTGACGGGGAAGCCGTCGACATTGACAAGATTCCTTCTCTTGACAGCTTTTTAAAGGAGTCAGCGCGGCTTAACCCGACGGATTCCATCTCTGTACGGCGCAAGGTGTTGCAATCATTCTCTTTTTCGGACGGAACCCGCTTAATGAAAGATGACGTTGCATGTGTGCCGCTACAATGCATCTTGACAGATCCAAGTCTGTACCGGGATGCGTTGACATTCGACCCTTACCGGTTTATGAGGGATGATATTAAGAGAGGTGATGACGACGACAATAAGCCCTATGTTGAGGAAAGCAAGTCACTACCACGCAACCAGCGATTCACAGACACAAATGCAACATATCCCCTCTGGGGCCTGGGCAAGCATGCCTGGTAAGTACTAAGCTTATTGCTTTCCTGTCTTCTAGGGTGTCAGTGCTAATTATATACAAAATTATGATCAGCCCCGGACGTTACTATGCATCTCTCGTCCTTAAGCTTGCAATTGTACATATTCTGCTAAATTTTGACTTTGCTATGGGAAGCCCTAGTGCACCAACATCTCGGCGGTTTTATTGGCGATCATCAATTGTTCCCAGTTCAGATGCAACGCTGCTCTTCCGTCAGAGAAAACTGGGGAGCGATCAATGACTTGCGCGGTCGATTTAGTCGCTTAGTGCTTACCCCGGCAGTTGTTGAATTGCGATCGTCGATGACTGACACGTTCATGTTTGTTTCAGATCCAATAGAAATTTTATTCTACCTAGGTACCAAAGTGAGAGAGGTATAAAGCGATGGCGATATTTGTTTCATGCTGAGGTATTAGACTGTTTACAGGAATTATATAGAAAATTCTAAGGCTTTTATATTCATTCATGTCTCATTATTATCTCCCAGTTTTCAGTGCTTTCCTTCCAAGAATTCTCTCGATTAATTATTCGCCGTACTTTCTTTTCATATGTCGGTCTCGCCGAGTTGTCTAGGATATATACAGTGCTTACATGCCTTGTCATGCACTTACTTTTTGATGCGATCGACACCGATGTGAAGGTTCGAAACCAGACCTCGGGTTTCATTGTAACTTGCTCGCAAGAGCTAAGGCCCTACTGGCCCCCAATCGCAACCCGTCATAACATACAAGGGGGGCACATGGGGAAATCTCCTGTCGATCTTCCAAGTTCCTAACAACTAGTTGGTAAGCCGGCGTTTGGTTGGCCGCTGGTGGTTTAAGAAACAATCCAGATGCTTGCATCCCATTAGAAGTACGTAGGCACGCTGTTTCGGGCCTCTCGTGGTTTATAAAAGAGGTATCTCGGACTGCATAAAAATCGTGGCTCTAAGAGATACCCTCATTTTACCCTAATCCCTAAACAAAACACAAAACAAACCCTCAAAATGCGCTCCTTCATTCGATCCATCGCCGCCCTCACGGCCGCCGTCGCTCCGATGGCCGTTCTAGCCGCCGACAACACCACAACCTACTACCTCCAAACCCCCTCAGGCTCATACTTCTCCTACCAAATAGTCAGCGAGGGCATCGTCGACGGCTACCTCGAAACAGACACCAGCTACGCATACCCCGTTGCCATCAACAGCACCACCGGCTGGCTCACGCTCGACAACACGCCCGACTTCGAAGGACCCATCCCCGTCACCTTGTCCGATGAGCCTGGTCAAGGGGACTTGTACAGCGTCTTTCTCGATTTTAGCACTCCCACCACGGGGTGGTCGTGGGCTAGTAATGGTAGTCTGTTAGTTGATGTGGCTGATTTCAATGGGTTCTATGCATGCGATGAGAATGAGTATGGGACGCAGCTGTTCTGGGCTGCGAGTGCTACTAGTACGCCATCGGGTTGTGAAAGTGTTACGTTTGCGAGGGTCGCTGCATAATGGTAGTGGCCGTTGTCTTGTTACAAGAGTTTTGTTGTTTTGTTGTTGGCAGGGATGGTGGAATGCCTCTATGCTCTGCTGCTCGTTGAGTTTTGTGTCTAGAACTTTGGAAATTTATACATAATGAGGCCCACTTGAATGAGAAGAACAGCATTTCCAATTCCATATGCACGTTTATCTCGATCTACCTCAGCATTTTGTCTTTTTCATGCCTATGTTCTAAGACTGGTATAAAGTGATAACCCTAACTAACCCTAATAATTAGGGTAATCGATACGGTTATCGACGGATGAGCCTGGCGCGCCGATACCGGAGGCCCCTCATATCTTTTGTTGATCGACTCTACATAGATGCTCGACTATATAATGAGCAAGAACATCAATAAACAACAATTTTCATTTCTTTACAATAAATTAAAAGAAGAAGACCATCAACATAAGAAAGTTTTCATTTCTTTGCAGTTGAATAAGTCACTCTACTATTCTTCCATCGTTCACGACACCATGGCAAACAAAACCGAATCCGCCGTCTACACACACGGCCACCACGCCTCTGTCCTCCGCTCTCATACATGGCGCACAGCCCTAAACTCAGCAGCGTATCTCCTCCCCTACCTCAAACCAGACATGAAAATCCTTGACATCGGCTGCGGCCCCGGCACAATCACCGTCGACCTCGCAAGCTACGTGCCCCAGGGCCACATCACCGGCCTCGAAAATGCCGAAGGAGTCCTCGTGCAAGCCCGAGCTCTGGCTAAAGAGAAGAACGTCACAAACATCGATTTTGTGGCCGGTGACGCTAATGGATTGACCTATGCGGATGATAGTTTCGATGTGGTTCTGTGCCATCAGGTCCTGCAACATGTCCGCGACCCCGTGGGCATATTGAAGGAAATGAGACGTGTTGCCAAAGTCGGCGGCATCGTGGCTGTGCGTGAGTCAGACTATGGTGCATTTGTGTGGTACCCAAACTTTGAGGGTATGGATGACTGGCGCGCGCTCTACGAGAAAGTCACCAGGCACAATGGCGGCGAGCCTGATGCCGGTCGCATGCTGCATGCGTGGGCCAAAAAGGCCGGGTTTGCGGATATCAAATGCAGTAGTAGTACGTGGTGCTATAATAGTAAAGAAGAGATTGAGTGGTGGAGTGGCCTCTGGTCTGAGAGGACTACCGCCTCGGCTTTTGCGACGACGGCGATTGATGGCAAGATTGCGACTATGGAGGAGCTTGAGAATGTGTCCAAGACATGGAGGCAATGGGGGGATGAGGAGGATGCGTGGTTTAGTGTGTTGCATGGAGAGATTATCTGTCGCAAGCTTTAGGTAGGACATCTATGAGGTCTATAATATGCGCGGACTTGTCCAGGCCCGGCTTTTTATTTATAATAACCGGTTTGATATGTCGATTGATACAAGATCAATATCTGTGATTCATGGAGCGGTGCGCAGGTGCTACGTAGAAAGACCAAACGTCTACCACTTCTGTAAAATGAACGTAGCCAATGAACATGCAGCTATTTGTAGACAGTCGATATGGGCCGTGTCACTGAATTTCCGAAGGCTCGTACAGGCCGTCAGCTGCACTGACTCCGGATTCCAATTCCCGGAGGAAATACCGAAGGGTTGGAGAGCGGGGAGAGATAAATAATAACGCAATGGCCGCGACCCCGCATGACTTCACCCTTCAAAACATCTCACCTCTGCACTTTGCTCTCTCTCTTCTCCTTCGCATTCTCATCAAATATTCTGCTACACTCGTCAAAATGATCACCGGTATCATGCACGTCAACCTCCTCGTGCCCGAGGGCACGCTGGACGACGCCGCGGCCTTTTACGGGGAGACGCTGGGCCTGACACAGACGCCAGTCCCGCATTTGCAAATAGGCAGGCTTGCCTGGTGAGTCACCATCCATCAACACCCCAATACACCAAAGAAAAGAAAATAGCACTAATACTTGGGCTTTGACAGGTTCAATATCGGCGAACCCGGCGGCCAACAAATCCACATCGCCTTCGGCCACAACGAACCCAACGCCTCGCGACACCCGTGCTTCAGGATTGGTTCGCTAGCGGATTTGCAGAAGTTGCAGACGAGAATATACGAGCATCATTTGAAAGGGGGGAGTGCGGCGCCGTTGGCCGCTGATAAGCCTGGGGACCAGGACTCGGGTATGTCTGATACTAACTATCCTGTGAGGAATTGAGTATGGTGCGGTGCGGTGCTAACGGGTGGATGTGCATAGGCGCGCAAGGCATCGAATATCCGACTCGGTTTTTTGCGAGGGATTATGCAGGGAATAGACTGGAGTTTAGTCTATAGTGGAATTGTTTGCGATGGGCGGATAGCGTTGTGGAGATCGATCGCCCTGTTGGCGGGTTGCTTGCCAGTGAAGAAGTCTGTGATAAATTTGGTTGACGATTCCTTTGACACATCGACAGGCAGGTTTATAGGACCAATATTGGGATAAAAGAGTAACTAATCCCAGTTTATTATTCGTTTATCTGGGGCTAGGTATTCTAAAACCTCCTGCTGAGGTGCAAGAGGATCATTGATCAGATTCATCATAAGCCCCCCCCAGCCACTACTTGTGCCAACAGGGCTATCTCAAAAGATCTTGAGTGGCAGTGATGTGATGTATTAATGCTGAAAACAGCGTTTTCTACCTTTTAGCAGTGTATTATGAGAAATGAGATGATAACCTTAGCGTTTTAACCTTTCAGTAAGCATATCATTCAACTGTATCTTCTAATAGAGTTTTTCATGCCAATCTCATGAGTAGACACCAAAATAAAGAGACTATTCAATAAACATACAACTTCACTCCCTCCCGCCTCCCAAGCCGTCTATTCATATACACATAATAAACATGCAACCCAACACACCCGACAGCCACAAACAACAACAAGCCCGCATTCGTCCAATGCCCCGTCGGATATCCTCTAGTCATTTCATCAGACTTGTATATCCACACACCAGCAATCTGTCCCGGTGCGCCAAAGGAGACGTTGAGCGCAATGGCAAGCCCGACAGCGGCGGTGCTGCCCAGGTTTGAGGATAGCCAGCCGAGCAAGGGAGCGACGCAGCAGAAGGAGCCGCATGTGGCGACGATGAGGCAGCCGTAGCGGTGCTACGTAATTGGGTTATTAGTTGGAACGCCTAGGGTAATGAGTGATAAGGGGGGATATACCTTGTATGCATCTGGTGGTAAAACGGCCGAAACTAGAAAACCCATTGCGCCGATGAAAGCGAGTAGAGCCGCGTGAAAACCGCGCCTATTTGTAGAGATTGACAACCATTAGGAATCTGCACGCCGTTGTAAAGTAATGCTAGAACTCACGCATTAAAGTGATCGGCCGAACCTGCCACTACGATAGTAACGACATAGGCCACAGCATACGGTGGCACAGTCATCAGTTGCGCTTCCAGACCTTCGTAACCCAAGCCGGCGGTTATAGATGGGATGAATAGCGAGAGACTGGAAAAGGGGACGGCGATTCCGAAATAGATCTACCATGTATTAGCACGGTCACACAATAGACATAAGTCGAGACGAGCACAGAAAAACATACAGCGTAATGCCCATACAACCTCCAATCCATCAGCACACCCTTCGCATCCTCCCACGTCATCGCCTCCGCATCCCCCTGACACCCCTCAACCCTCAACCTCCGTCTCGCCAACTCCTTTTCTTGCTCATTCAGCCAACACGCCGTCTCCGGATAATCCGGCAACAAAAACCACACGCAAACAGCCGAAAAACACGACGGCGCACCCTCAATAATAAACAACCACCGCCACGCCGACAGCCCATGCACCATATTCAAGTGTCCCACCCCATACGCTATCGCGCCTCCGAAGGCTCCGGCGAGAGATGCAGAAGCAAGAAAAAAGGCGACGCGCATAGAGCGTTCGGAGGAGCGATACCAAAACGTCAAATAGTACACCAGCCCGGGGAAGAGACCGGCTTCGACGACGCCGAGAATAAACCGGATGGCGGTCACTTGGGCGACGGATTTGGAGCCGCCGAGGCCCATGGTTATGCCGCCCCAGCAGAGCATGAGGAAGGCGATCCATCGCTATACATATCTTGGTGTTAGGGATGGTACGGTGGGATTAGGGGGACGGAGGGTGGACGTACGCTTGGTCTGAGTTTTTTGAGGAGGTAGTTGGACGGGACTTCGAAGATGGCGTAGGCGATTAGGAAGGTCATTAAGGCGATGCTAGTAAATAAATCAACTTTGAGTTCTGTAAGAGTGGACGTCTCTTGGTGGAATAGTCCGCATGATTCAAGACAGAAAACTTACATATACTGGTGCTGCGACATATGCGTCTCCGCCAGGAGATTATTCCCAGTGTCGGCATTCATCACCCTCGCATTCCCTACACTCATCCACGTCAATTAGGTCAACCCCATTTCCCCAGAGGAAAGAAAAGTCATACCAATGTTCGACCGATCCATATACGCCAGCAAATATATCGTAGCCGACAGCGGCACAATGTGCAAGTCCTGTTTCCGTACCAGCCTTTTCACAGCTGCCTCGTCGAATTGTTCTTCGGTGCCATCGTCATCGTCCCGGCTTGATTCGGGACTGAGGCAGTCTTCTAGTAACTCGACATCGCCAATGGGTTTTTCGTGCTCGACGGCGGTACCCATAGCTGGTTGTTTCTTCTGGCAAAAAGGCGGGCGACGGTTTGATGAGGAGGAGGGAGGGAAAGGGATGCAAGGAGGCATTTATACAAACGACGGCAGGTTGCGTAGTACAGGTAACAGGCAAGATGCATATATTTCTTATACACTGATACTTATCTACTTCCAGCGTGTTGTGTGTATTCAACGCCACAAATTCCAGTCTCATTCAACATACACAGTAGCGGAATGGGGAATGGAGGCTGGGATTTGCAGGGCATGATGAAGCATTTTGGCTTTTTCTTTACTCGACGACTGGACTGGCTGCCTGCATGAGTTCTAAGAACGACAGCATACGGCTGTATACAGGTAGACCAGATATTTGAAATGCGCCTCTGAGAAAGAAATGAGAAATAAAGTGCGCCGATTGGTTTGTTGCTGCATCGTTACACTTGCACATTGTCGCGTTGGACCGAATGCTGTGTTATGGCCGATGGATAGATAGTGCGTAAACTTGGGGTTGTAAGAAAGCTGGTCTCGATATGCAATATAAAAAAATTCGAGTACGATTCATGCGAATTAGCTGCGTGGTGTTTATCGAACGCAACGCGATGATCGATGAGAATGAAGCTTTACATAGTAGTCTCAGTCTGGCCAATCAAAGTGCGTCTACCAGTGGGGCCGCATAAAGTGGATCCACCATCCGCTCGGATCATCCTCGCACTAAAAATTTATTTTCAAGCCACGACAGAAACATCCACTTCTGTTGGCGTTTTAAAAAAAATTCTAAAAAAAGAAAAAGAATTTGGACAAGCTGGGAATTGAACCCAGGATTTCCTCCATGCTAAGAAGGCGCCATACCACTAGACCACATGCCCATTGGATGTTAATTTTCTCGGAATATTGGTCTATCACCCACCGCCTCGTTAGTACGATATGTGGGTCTCGATGAACCCTAACCCTATTCCTGAAAACATTGCACGACAATGGATCTCAAACGAGTATACAAAGGCAAAGCCCGGTAGAATTGCATGGAAGTATTGACTTGACTGGCAATTGGATATGTATTCCTCGTTGCTTGAATGATTTGTTCTATGGGAGGGATCGCGGGTTCGAGATTATCCGAAATATATATATTGCTGTAGCCCGCCTGGGAACTAAGGAAGCCCGCGTGTGATGGACTTTACATTTTCGGACACCTAAAGTCGAACAACTGGAAACGTCTTTTAACACCATGCACGCCAAGAGACAATTTGCGGGTTTGTTTTGGGGCGTGCTGGCGACTGCCTTGGATTCCGATTTGCTCTATGCTTCTAGACTCTAGCACTGAGACAGCAGCTCTAGGTCCAGGCTTCGGCATATGCCAAGCGAAGTTGTCTCTAGTATCAGGTTTACTGTTGCAATAGAAAGTCCGCATCGAAGCCAACAATGCGGAAAATGTCACCGTATGAAATATGAAAATATGAAAATATATGAAAAATCCATCCGATGCCTGGCTTATTGAAATCACACACCACCACGCGTATAGAGTCGACCTGAGGTCTCGGCATATGTCATTATGGCCGTGCATGCTGGGCTTCCAGAGGAGCCGTTCGATCGAGAATGGCCCTCAATAGAGGACTCGTATACTTATCCAAATGAATGTTCAAGCTCAAGGTGGTACTGATGGTACGTAGTATCCTGAAATATACGCCCTTGTGGGATCAATGCTACTATTGAATATGCTCCTAATGCAATCTAATGCAAAGTCATAGTCGGCTTACGAATCGGTGGCGTAAGGCAAGATCCTTCCAATCATCCCCAGATCCTGCTTCCAAGACAAGCATAGAGTACTCATCAAGGCAGCACTGTTCGTTGAGTCAATGCGAGCTGCGTGGCTATGATGTTGCCAATGGCACGTGGTATCACGCTATTACTAACAAAAACCACTAGACGATACGAAATGACGATTAGAAAGATCATTGCCATCAATTCATAATTTTCATGTTGGGTAACTTGGGGTGTACGTTGCCATCCATCAGTGTAGATTATGTACCCCACGTGTCGTCATTGGCCCACTTGGCTGGGGATCCGTTTTTGTTTCTATTCAAGGAACGTCACTCTTCAGTATCAGGAAGGTCAGCGTTGATCAAGAGAATTTCCAACATTGATGAGGTAAAAAGAGGAGTATTCAACGAGAATAATCTGGATGAAGTGGGTTGCCTTCAATCCGGGCTCATCGATGGATGTTGAGACTCCGTATTTATTCTGTAATGTGTTGTTTGTTTTTTGTTTTCCAGTTCCTAGCGTCGGCTACCAACCAATCAAAACCGCCAGAGTGAAACATTTCAATCAATAAGCTTAGTCAGATGTAAACAAAAACAGGACCTGATTTGCTAGAAGTGTGGTTGACCCACCTAAGGTCCCCGCTTTCAGCGCACAAGCACTGGCATTGGATGGACTTTTTACCGGCGATGGGGCACTTCCACTTCCATACATCATGGCTTGCAGCCCACGCACTGGTTCGCTGGATGTCTTCTGCGACAAGTCCCGCTGATTCGCCAAGTTCTAGAGCAAAACATCAACGCTGTCTAATTGGTTGGGGTTGCGATGTACCCGTGGATCGAAAAAAGCCCCGCCCCATGGAACGATCTGTGGATTGCGCGTTATCGATAACACCGGCTCTCGCTCAGGATGTAAGACATTGCGGTCTTTGACCTCCACTTGCTTGTTGGCTTGTCGTCAATTGATTTGTTGGATCATGGCAGCATGCAACTAGACATGAACAGCTCGCAGGCTGTCTCACTGGTGCAGATATTGTCTTTGGAAAGCAACAAAGAGGATTCGGCCTTGATTGACCGGTGGACCTCCGATCCTCGCGAAAATTTCTATGGAGCATCAGCACCACCTTCTCCGCAGTAGTTCTCCAACATGACGTGTAATACTATGCCATTGCCTGGTTGATGGTCACTATGCACTGGCCTGACCGGCTCGCTCGGCTCGTCAGTGCTCTGAACCATTCTTACTCAGTTCTTGGGTCAACGGTCGTATATATGCCAACATTTCCAGTTGCTCCGGCAGTAGGCGCAATATTTTTTGGGCTTTCATGACGTTGGCCAATTCCGATTCCCACTCGCCATTATATATAGGACCGCCTCGTTGCTACTACTAGACAAGCATCTTTGATCTGAACAGTCACTATCGACCATACTTCTCAACACACCCTGTTGAGCCTTTGCATACTATTGTCCTTCGTTAATCTAGAATGAAGTCCTTCGCTACTATCGCGGCATTTGCTGCCGGCGCACATGCCCTCGCCATCCGGGGTGACAGTTGTTGCTTCGAGGTGACTGCATCTGGCGGCGCTTCCGGCACTGTCGGTCAGTTGAGTGATGGCCAGAACCGCATCGGTGGTGGATTGCCTCCTGCTACGTACTGCATCAGTCCTGGCGGTGTCATCACCGACAGCAGCGGTCGTGGATGTATTCTCACTCGTGAGCCTCCCCTCCCCTGCCTTCCATGATACCTGATCGAAGGACTAAGCTAACTGATATAGCTCCCACAACTCAATGGCAATGCGACACTGGCGCCACTGGCACCTCTGGCTTCTCCGTCAACGGCTCTGGTGACCTCACCTACAATGGCAACACCACCTTTGTGGCCTGCCAGACAGGAGACAACGGCGAATTGAACATCTATACTAACCCACCTTCTGGTGATGTAAGCGGATGTGTCGACGTCACTCTCGAGGCCGACAAGTGCGCTGCCGTTACCTCTTCATCGGCTGTCGTCACCCCTACTAGCACTCCAGTTGTCGTCTCGACTCCAAGCCCATCTGTCGTTGTGGTCACTGTCACGGAGACTGTGTGTGCTGCCAGCACTTCGGTGGTTACCTTCCCAACTACTTCTTCTACACCTGCACCACCTCCAGAGACGACTACTTCTTCACCTGCACCACCGCCTGAGACAACTACATCTTCAGCTTCACCACCACCCGCCCACACCACCACCTCTTCGCCTGCACCACCTCCAGAGACGACTACTTCACCTGCACCACCGCCTGAGACAACTACATCTTCAGCTTCACCACCACCCGCCCACACCACCACCTCTTCGCCCGCACCACCACCTAGCAGCACCCCCGCCACCACCCTCACAACCTCCACCCCAACCACCACCAGCAGCACAACCTGCGCCACCACTCTTGCGTCTGGCAACTACGAATACCCACACCTAATCATCCCCATCAACTCCGCCTCCCCCGACACGGCCTACGGCACACAATACAACGGCGTCGTCAACTCCACCGTCTCCACCATCTTCGACTTTGATATCCCAGCCTCCGACTCCGGCAAAACCTGTACTCTAGTCTTCCTCTTCCCCGAACAATCCCAACTCGAAACCTCATCCTTCACCTTCAGCGGCGACGGCAAGGTCGACTTTGAGGAGTTGTCTTCCGCTGCTACAGAGTCGACGACGTACAACAATGCGCCGTCTGTATCAGCGGATCTGGGAGAGTTTACCATTGCGCCTGGTAATTCGTATGTGATTTCGACGTTTGCGTGCCCGGCCGGTGAGAGGGTGGCGTATGAGATCAAGGAGGCGGGCAGCACGAGTTTGACGTATTTCCAGGATTATAATCCTTCTCCGTAAGCACCCCCCCCCCCTGGCTTCTTGTTGATTGTGAATATGATTGTTAATATTTTCTAGGATCGGTTTGTACATCACCACCTGCTAAACGTGCGTGAACAACGGTTACCTTCCGAAAGGTGAAATGTTTGATGCGTGTTGAAATGATTGAATGATTTTATATGTTTTTCAATGACTTTCCTTAATGTTTATGATTGATTGCATGAGGTTTACTCCAAGGGGGTTAACTGAGGCAAAAACTATGAATATACAATGTACCTACCCACGACTGAAAAATGCGCGAGCTGTGGTTGAAATAATAAATAATCAATGATAATATCATACAAAAATGTTTCGAGTTAAATCAGATCGAGTTAGCTGTTTTTACTAAAAGGTTATTGATGTAATTTGGCGGAATGGCCTTTATTTTCTGTAGTTGTGTGTTTACTTTGTAGTCGAGGTCATAGTTAAGAGAGGATGCTGGGGCAGGCGATCCCTGGTTGTGGCCAGGTTACCTAGTCGTAAACTTTGAATTCACTGTATAAAAGTTAATTTATACGAGATACAAAACTTAGATAACGTCTAGACTTCCAACGACTAGCCATATATCCCGTATATCGATATCACATGTACAGCTGGAATTCAAATAACGCATGTATGTATACAGCAAGATGAGATAATGAGGTAAATAAATCGTGAACAATAGATTAAATAGAGTGATGCATTTCGTGCAACTTAAACTTGAGATTTTCGTAGCATTCTATAAACACTTGCAAAACACAAATCTAACAACCTCTACCAATCCATGCCCGACATTTATCCACGACTTGCACCGTAACCCATCATTCTTTATGCCTCAACAGCAACCAACCCATCAACCGCCTCACACCCATGATAAACCGCCCCAAGTGTGATACTACCAGGAAGGTACCACCCATTCCCAACACCATCCTCATCCGGACACCACGCCCACGTCAGATTGCTGCCCGCACTAAACGAGCCATCTTCCGATATCGTAAATTCCGGGTAGTACACATCCCCACTAATCTGCGACGCAATGTCGAACCGCAAACTACTCGTATAATTTGAATAAAGAGTGTAGGCAAAGCGAGGCTCGTAACTGGTAGTAGAGTTTGTGACCAAGCGGCCGGTGGAGGAATCAAAGTAGAAGATTGCGGCGGTTTCTTGCCCCAGGACGGGCTCGAGGACGCCCTCGATGTCGATTTCACTATCGTTGGTGTCGATTAGGGGGGAGCCGTTGATGCTGGTGTCAGAGGCAAGGATGGTGAGGGTGAATTGGGTTGGCGTGGAGATTGCTGAGGCTGGTTGAATGTGAGTTAGTGGGTATTTGGGGGGTTGGTTTGAGGAAAACTTACTAGTAGTTGCGCAAATGGCGGTTAATATCGAAAGAGATAGAATGGTCTTCATCTTGAATGGGATAGACTGATAGGATATTCCAAGGTTGCTTGTTGGTGGTTTTATTGATTGCGGATAGATAGTTATGTAGATTGAGAAAACGTAGACTCTATTGCCTTTCTCAAGATATATTAAAAGCCACAGACCTACAAATCTAATACTGTCTCCTCCACCGTCTTTAAGACCTTAACAGAGCCTCCCTCAATCTCTCAAACTGATCGACACCAAATCCTCGAATGTAACCTCATATAGCCCCCATTATTTGGCGGAAACCCAGCCCGCAGCGGCTTGCCGCTTCTTTGTTTGTTGGCATTACCGCAGATCATTTAACTACAGATGTACCGAGACTACTATTGGCTCACCCCCCGGTCGTCGAGCTTCTAGACTGGCGGCTGCATGTACCTGTCGATCCCGCGGGCACACCCTCAAGTACATCGGCTGCCAGTTTTTGATTCCGGCTTTGTGTTGTGTCTACTACCTACCCGGTACGCTGTACGAGGACAGGGATTAGTTGGTTGGTTGGGAACTTGGCAGGTTTCTATCAAAGGCTTAGAGTTTGCCAAGGGTCTTTTTGTGTTGAAGGATGCGGGAAGGTTGATGGTTTTGTAAAAGGGACGAATACGAGGCGGTGATACTGTTGGTTCTAGAACAGAAGGACACGCCGGTCTGCTGTGTATTCAGCTGTATAACCTGGAAGTGACTCTGGATGTTATTATGCATGGTTCCTCCACGCATACAAAGAAGTTCTCCTAAATGATTTATATGGACATGTTGCATTATTCTCAAAAACCTTATATTTACAGGATTAACAGGAATATGTAACCAATTCGTGGTCTTCAACGCAACAGAGCATCCTGCAGCAAACCCTCAATCCTCTTCAAGTCCTCTGCCTTGGACGTCATGCTCGCCATGAGATAGAGCACATTCCCGAGAACTCTTGAGTGCACGTTAAATCCTGATTGATCAAGTGCCAACTTTTGCTGCAATCCCTTTGCAGCAGTCGACGTGTATCCTAACCATTTTGTCAGTAACAATCTTGCCTGAGTATGGGTTATCAACTTACCACCCTGTCCATCCGCATCACGCAGCGTAACACTAAACACACTCCCAATCGCAAACACGCTTTCCACAGACTCTGCGCGACTCAAATTGTGCACTACTTCCGCAGACCATTGACTCCAAACCGTATTCTCAGGATCCGTAGAAGCTATCTCCCAAGATTTTTTGAACGCATCCCACTCCCCCCTCCCCTCCATCCCCATCATCGTCCTAACACTCGTCTCCGCAACATGACACCCCACCGCATGCGCCGTATAACTATGCCCATGCAACAACGCATCGCTCTTCTCGGCACTCAGGAAACAATCAAAAATTTCCTGACTGGCGAGCGTAACGGCCAACGGAATTAAGCCGCCCGTCAGCAGCTTTGCGTGCACGGAAATGTCGGCGTCGAGCCCAAGGAAGGACGCGGCTGTGCGCCGGCCGAGCCGGTAGAGGCCCGTGAAGACTTCGTCGAAGACGATGGGGAGGCCGGACCAGTTTGTAGGACTCTCTGAAGGAGGAGGAGGGGTGGTGGTGCCGAAGAGATGGGGATTAGAGCGGACGACGTCGGCGAGACAGCGCTGGAAGAGGGGGTCCCTAACACACGTTAGTGTTTTAACTTGATGTATGAGAAGATGTGACGTACGAAAAGAGCATCCCCCCAGCCCCTAACAAAATCGGCTCCATAATCAGCGCACCAAACTTGATGCCCTGCCTGTTCACCAATTCCTCGAGCGTATTCCTGATATACTTCGTATACCTCTGCCCAGCATTCGTTTGCGTTCTCCTCTCGACATCGAAAATATCATTCAAACTTCCAAACTCTTCCCCCTCGCCCAGATCTTGTCTCATCGCTTCGGGTACGCTTACTTTCCACTTCCCGTCTTTCATGCCCACAGTCGGAAAATCGAACCAATACCCCCGTCCTCTATACCACTCAACCTTTTTGTTGTACGTCGACGGCTCTGAGCAATCCATCACCCCAATCGTGTCGCCATGATAACTCCCTTTCAACCCCAGAATGGCCACTTCGTCTGTCGCCGAGTCCCAGCCATACCGCACGCACGCCGCGCGAAGAGCCATTTTGATGGCGACTTCCATCCCTGTGGACCCGTTATCCGTATAAAATACTTTCTTCAACCGCTCGTTCCGTAGATTTTTCAGCAGTAATTCTGCAAGGTCCAAGGCTGGCTTGTTGATAGCGCCTGCAAACATGACATGCCCATACTTCCCCGCGGCATGCGCTGCGGTGAGCGCGAGGTCGGGGTTTCCGTGGCCTAGACCTTGTGTCCACCATGACGCGGAGCCGTCGAATGTTGACTTTAACACCAATGAATCGGATGCCGACTTGGGGTCTGTAGTTGTGAGGGTCTGGAAGAAATCGCCATATGCGGACTCGATTGTGGTGATGTCTTTTGGTGTCATGCCCTGATGCTGCGTAAAGGGGTACCAAATGGCGTCGTGCGCGCGGCTCGACATGGACTCGAGCTCTTCAATGCGAGTGGTCGCGTTTTGCTCGATGGCGTCTAGGAGTGAGTTTATGTCGGATTGGTTGGAGACTGTCGTGTAGTATTTTTCCATGGCTTCGTGGTCTCGCGCCTGCGAATCGCTCGTCACTTTTCCCGCCGGTCGTGTTGGCGGCCGGGAAAAGGCGAGCAGGGGGATGCTTTTCTTGGCGAAATAGGATTGCAGATATTCATGATTCTGGTAGTAGTCATCCCTGAACAAGAGCACAGATTCAACATCGTACCCGCGTAGTAAGAGAGATTCAAACGCCGAAATGGACGATGATATCCCGCCTAGCCGAGAGTCAGCGACGAGAACTACGGGCAGGCGCAGGGGCCGGTAGAGGTCTGCTTGGCTGTTGCCATTCAGTCCAGGTGAGTGCACGCCGCCTGCGGTCTCGACGATGGCGTTTTGCACGCCGGTTGTGGACCAGGATGATAGTGAGGAGTGTAATGAAGACAGCAGCTCGGTGTCCGTTGGTGGCTGGCTCAATTAGCAGATATCCTACTGCCAAGGAGGCTGATTTTGCTTACTTGTTTGGATCGAGCAGCAATGTGCGGACTGACAGGCTCGTCGAATTGATAGAGACATTTCGTGAGTACATTTCTGTTCCCCGCTGTGAAGCGTTCGACATGTCTGTAGTCCGATTAGTGATGGTCGAAGTTTTTTAAGAGGAGAGAGAGATTTACCTATCATCTGCTTCATCCAGTGAACCCGTAGATACAGGCTTGATGAATCCGACCTTTCCTCGACTCGCCAATGCTTTGACGAGGAGTGTCGAGACGATTGTCTTGCCGACGTCTGTGTTGGCGCCGTATACTTGATGCGCGCGGAGTGTGCGCCATAGAGCGGCTCCGACGGGAGGCATGCCAGCTATATGACTTTCAGTATTGTGTAGGCAGTGTATGAATTGTAGTTATTATCAGCGCGTATGTTCAAGTGACAATTACGACTGGGATGTTTGCTGCTGTAATTAATGTTTCAACCGAAAACAGCCAAGCTTACAGGGCCATCGTAACGGCAATACGCGGAAAAAGATAGTACATTAAGTGCACACCCTCGGGCCTCGTGAAATATACATCAGAGTACCAATTAGAGATAATTAATGTTAAAAAAAAATTATAAATAGTTTATATAATTTAATACTATAGTCTATTAATAATTTTTTTTTTTAAAAAAAAGGAGAAAAATTTAATAGTTAAATAATAATTTTAAAAATATAGAAAGATTTTAATACTAAATTAATTATAAAAATAATAAAATATATAAATCTTTACAAAAATTAGAGTTAATTATATATAAATTTTAAACCTATGATTCTTTTATTAAAGAAATCAAATAATTTATTAACGAGAAGCATTTTTATACTATATTTCTAGCGAATACTTTAATAACAAAGATAAAAAATATAAATATCGATTACTTTCTAATAATCTAATAGCATGGAATTAGGTATGTATATTTCAATTTAGGGGTGTGCACCTTGATTAGAACTGCACAAAATATGCAGGCACGTGTCCCTAACTTGTTTGCAGTGTTGCACTGTAACCTGTCTGGGGCCCATTGGGGCTAATGGGCTCGAGAACTGGGCCCAAGGCCCACCTATTTTGCGGATTGGGTAGCTGGGCTTTGACGATGTCTAGCAAATACACAGTGGAGGGGTATATTAAAGGGCTGCCAGGCTAAGAATCCACAGAGTTTGGTTTGATATTTGAAAACACATTTCTCCTCTCTCTTTTCGTATGGAAAAGGCCAGACTGGTTTATTCTTTATCCCTAGCGAGATTCAAAATGCAGCAACTCAGATACCAGCACCTCCACAGTCAAGATGATCTCACGGAACCATCTCCTGAGAAAGAGAACCAAGATGTTCACCCTTGGTATTCATTTCTGCTATTTTGCAGTCACACCCAGATAATTCTTCTTTTGATTCTCGGATCTTGCTTGATTTTCGGCCCCGCTACAATTACGTTCTTTATTGGCAAAGATTCATGTGTAGCGAAACAAGCTGGCGTGGACGTGTCACCGAACAGCAACGATCCTGCAGGAGAGACATTGCATTGTGGAAATACTACCGCCGAAGCCAGAGAAAATGGTTGTGAATTTGACCTATTGACCTATGTCTGGTTACCTGCAAGATGTATTGAGCGGGAGACATTGACCGAATTCCGCGATTGGGTATGGAGCGAAGAACGGCACTTTGGGAGCTGGCCATTTTTCACTGACGAGTTTGGTCTTGACCGCATCCCTAATGAGCGAGCATTATCAGAAAGGGCGTTTTTGCCCACCTACTCTACCCAGGAGGAACATATGGCGCACTGCATCTTCCTCTGGCTACGGCTGGAAAGAACGATGCAGTCATCGGCCGCGCCAAACGCTCCGATTTTCGATATTGGACTTTCACATACAGAGCATTGTACTAAGGCTATGCTTAATCGACTAAAACCAGCTGATGCATCAGATACAGAGCGACCAGGCGCTGTATTGCAAGTGGGGTTTGGTAGCTGCAGTGCAGCTTTTAATTAATGTTACATCACTATCACATATACTAGTAGGGTTTTATACTTAGCCGTTCTATACCCTTCCACAGAGATGATTCAGTGCAGGTTAGTTATCTATTTAGTGGAAGGAAGTTTCAATTGTTCGTGACAGTTATATTTCAATACTAGTTTCTTTTTATTATGGATTTTGTACTAATAAGAGATATCCTTGTACTTCTGTAGCTTATAACTTACGGACTTAATAATATTAAATGTGATAGACAAAGCACTTAGGTACCTAGGTATTTGATGTTTTTCCACATCCTACAGATTTTAGTCTTCCTTCTCTGCTTCCTGAGACCACTTGCCAACAAAGGCTCAATTATCTACATCATCTCCACTGAGCCTCGCTTTAGTCGAATTTGGCGATATGAAACACTATGATATCTCATCCGATGAATCAGGGAAAGCGCGCCTTCTCGATAGAGCCCCAGACGAAGATTCGGATCGTGAAGATTTAGAGGATAGCCTCCAGAGCCCCTCATTACTGACTAGATTTCATCCACGTATCTGGGTTTTCACAACTATAATCCAGACTCTGATCATTTTTCTACTAGCCATTTTCTTGGTCATTGCAAGACATCAGCTAGACCCCTCACCATTTACAATAAGACACCGTTTTGGCTATGAGCGGCCTTATATGTCCTTGGATCATGCATACGATCATCTATGGAACGAGACGAATCATTCGGCGCTAGTTTATAGTGAGGTCAACGGGAGTGTTGATGTTGGAGGAATTGCAATGTAGGGTCTTTCTTTTGTCCTTTACATAAAAAAAAAAATCCCCATAGTTCTGATACTTTGGTTATCCAGGTTTCATCAACTTCATTGTCTAGCCTCACTTCGAAAGGCTCTGCAAAACGCCAGGGAAGGGATCGAGATCGGAATGGATCAAACTGATGACCACCACTGGCCTCATTGCATGGCCTATCTTCAAAAGGTCAAAAAAAAAATGATTGCATCTTTATCTTCCAATACAGAATATCTGACTAGCGGGTTCAAATATTATAGGCCATCCTTTGCTTTGCTGATGATACGATTGAGTATCGAGATGTGGTCGATGGTGTTCAGATGCCTCGTATAAGCGGTTCACAGACACCGAGAAAATGCAGAGATAGCCAGATTCTGTACGACCTGCGAAAAGAAAATCATTATGAGAATCCTGATCAAATGTCACTGGCGGCAAATGATACAGCAGAATAACGTGTTTTTGTGGGAATTGAACACTATGGATCATTATATCATAAATTAGCCTACAACTGTTAATGGAAGGAAACGGAAAAACACTTCAAAGAGGCAGATCTCAATGAAGTTCTAGTCAAATATCTGAACTGATAATCTCAGGTTATTTTATTTACAGGTCCCGAGTTGGCCCAACGCCACTTTCGATATGTATTCTAGTTACAGGTTGCATTTAGAAGTAAATTTATTACTGTCATTTCGTTAACAAGAATTAGTCAAATTTTTCCTAAAACATTCATAATTGTGAACCTCTTAGATAATATATGAGATGGAGGAGATGATGTAGTAGAAGTCCTTCACAAATGTACCATACAACCTTTCCCGATTAAGATGATGAAAAATATACAGATCGGAGCAGTCTTCTCTATATCGGATATCTCCCATAAAATATCCCAATTCATCCAATTAGTGATGCTCCCGCAGAGGTTTCAGTGCTCGCCTTAACCACATGAGTAATCATCATCATGCAATGACGAATATGCGAGTCCGAGTCAAATCGTGGGTCAAAGTACTTGCCATTTACTTTAAACCGATGTTCCTTTAACCACATGTAAAGACAGTGGTGTACGTGCCATTCGTGACTCATATAGTATCTGGCCGGCTGAATGTCGGCATAAAGAGAAGTCTCATATACAGTTAGAGGGTGTGTTCGATTTTCGTCCGAATAGTACATCCAGGTTCCATTTGGGCCGTCACCAATACGTGAGAATTCTGCCACCAACTCATCATCTCGACATCTTTTGGGGAGCCATGCTGTTGATAGCTCATCATATACACAACCTAGACTGAGAGCCTCTGCAACTGACCATCCACAATCGCATGGCTCGTTGACATATGTGGCGGTATATTTTTCGTCATAAGACACCGAAAACTTCCTACTATCAACCTTGCCCTGCGCGTATTGAATAACATTCGTCACACCAATCAAAGCAAACAGGATTATTATTGTCTGGTAAATGATGTATAGTAATTTATTGGTGCGTAACGGATGCAGAATCTTTCTGAGGATCGAGGTAGAATTGTCGGTTTCGATCTCCGTATTGCTCTCAGCATCATTGAAGTATTTATCAGAGGTAGATAACAGTGCAGCAGAGGAATTAGATTCCAGAGACCTATTGGCACCCAAGAGTCAGTAACTTACAAGAAAACAAATGGCATTGGTCCAGGGTAGACTTACTGCCTGTATGTGGGATTGTTCATATTTGGCGCGTTCCTCTTCACGGCAATGTATGGGGAAATCGTGATGAAATATTAGAGCAGTTGATTTGAGTCACAATTAGTCTGTCGGCCGTTTGTTTTTTCTCTTCCCCATATACTCATATTACTTTCTCTTGATTAATTTGATATACCACGGGTAGACCTATAAGAAACGACTGCGTCAGCATGGAGTTACTTGGAACAAAACATACATTTTCACCGGTGTTCTTTGTATGATTAGACTTCCAGTCAAAGACTACCAATAGGAACGCTTTTACCGCTAGTATCCATAATTGCGTTTTATTTCGACATCACACTTCGCGTTCTGGATATTGCGGCGCAGCTTGTAGATACCGGTGGCCGCGTCATCGACAACCCCGGTTTATCTCGTGGCAGAACTAGCCCCTCTTGGTAAACCTGACAGATTACTAGAATAAGAAGGGTTTAAACAGTTTGTTTTCTCGGGCATAGTCAGTCGAAGGTCTTTGTCAAGGATCTAGCGTTCTCCATGTTGACTTATGAAGAAATTCAATTCTTATCGCATATTATTAATTTAAATTCCGGATTGCTGACCACCCTTGTCACGGTCTGCATATACGCGGTACATAGATGCCTCATAGTCGTATTGTACCCCTCCTGGCCACCTTACAAGTGATTGCCAGTTGCACGAGGCAAATTAGATAGCCGAACTCATTATAGGACTAAAACTGGCTAATATTTACACTTTCCTAGGTAGGTACGTTGTACATGACGGTCACAGTATTTGGCCAAAGCAACGTACAGTATCTAATTGGTGGATTTGTTGATCTATGGAAACAGCTCATAGTTAGTTATTTGGGACTGATTAGATCATTGCTGATTTTAGCGCTCTCGCTTGGATATAAGTATCTTCTGGGTGGATTAAGTGGGCAAAAACGCCCTTTCTAATGATGCTCAGTCGTCAGGGATGCGCTCAAGACTAAACTTGTCAGTGAAAAATAGCCAGCTCTTCGCATATAGGTCAATAGGCCAAATTTGCACCTCGTTTCTCTCAAAGAAAGTTCTTGAATATGAATGATCGTTGCGGGTATCAACCGCTGGGTGCTACTCTTGATTACGAAACCCAAGAAGCAGAGCAACCTCGGACACGAAAGTCGCCCCGCTACTTCTCCCAGCTGTACCTCATAGTGGGAGCTATATCTTTCAACTTAATAGCACTAACTTTGACCTGGGTAATCGCGTCTCGCCGCCCGCCATCCGCTCCATTTGGCTACTGCGGGACGACCCCTCTCGAAGCCCGCCAGCGCGGGTGCGTATTCGATGTCATGTTGCCCGCATGGCTGCCCCCTGATTGTTACGATGAAGAACTCACCGAGCAATTCCTCCGAACCGAGAACTTTACCTGGTACGAGGATCATGATATGACAGTACAGCTCTCGCTGGAAGCAATTCGGACCGGTGAGCGCGATGTTGTCTACACTGGATCACATTTCCACGTTCCACACTGCAAATTTATTTGGATGAAGCAACACCGGGCTTTTGCTGGAGGAAAGCCAATGGATATGGATTGCTATACTTATGAGCATACTGTTCATTGTGCTAATCGATTAAGTGCTGGAGAAAGGGAAGGGGACGTTCGGCAGACTCGAATTGAGAGCGGGTATTTGTCGTGTATACTGCCTGGAGGAAAGAATGGCGGCTGATGAACGTATGATGGGTTTTTGATTCAGCAAAGGGCACTTACAAGGTCGAAATACTATAGGCGCATATTATATAGCTTCCCAAGGTAAATGAAAGTACAAAAAAATTGTTGTTCTTAGATTAGAATCAGTAGTACGGCTTCCTCATAGGTTTATCTATGATCATAGAAATTACTCCTTCTTTTGGAAATATGAAAGTGGTACCAGGAAAATTGTATTTGTTCCGCTCCATACAATCCTATGTTCTCATCTGGTGCTCGGTAATATTCAAAATATGAAATCAAATGCCGTCATTTCATAAGGTAACCTTTCTCTACTTCCTCATTTCCCCTCTTCTATGAGAAAAGAAACGACCACAACCACCATTCGCAGAAATCAGATCTCTCCCTGCCCATCACAGAATTTCACAATATGCCCAAGTCACTAGTGTTCGAATCAACATCTAGTGGTATCACAAGCGAACAAGACTGCGCAGGAACTCACCTCCGTAGACTCATGTCAATTACAAGCTCATCAGCTGTAAAGTGAGAGCCAGCCGAGCAGTAATAGCTCAAATTACTCGCCCTCCTCATGAAGAACTGGGAGATCGATATTGGCATAGTTCGCAGGGGTGGGTGCAGCAATAGCTCCCAGAGCGAGTGCAGCGATGGCAACAATATAGACGTTAAACTTCATTTTCGTAGTAGTAGTAGTAGTGTATTCTAGTGGATTTGGTTGGAAGAGAGCGTTTTGAAGGGTTAGATGATGGAAGAAAAGGAAGAACTTTTAGATGCCAACTACAAGAATATTTATAAAAGCCCGCGGGGAGGCTAAGGAGGTCATATTAGTAATCTGGTAGGCCAAATTGCTTGTTTGAATGCTAAATATACATAGAAAAGGTGGCGGCATGCATGACTTTCCTAATCAAGAGAAGATGGAGAATGAACAATATATCAAATGACACATGATAGATTACATGGGTCAGGCTTTGAATCTAGCTGCATTCAATTCTAGAACACGGGTCGGCGCTTTTTGGGCAGCGCCTGTTTGAATGCTAAATATACATAGAAAAGGTGGTGGTGCGGATGACTTTCCTCATTAAGAGAAGATGGAGAATGAACAATATATTAAATGATATATGATAGATTGTATGAGTTAAGCTTTGAATCTAGCTGCATCTAGTTCAAGAATATGGTACCTCGCTCCTTGGGCAGAATGTAACATCAATATGTGTCAAGAGGTATCAACATCGTTGGACTTCTCAACGACCTAGTCTGTTTATATAGGGCTGTTATCGGGAATAACAACTCTGTGTTGCATATCCCCAGTGAGGTATTGTTTGGTGATGGAGCCTGCTATTTCCCTGACGGGAATTTTGCGTTAAGGGAAGATAGAATGAGCAAATATGACGATGGTTGAAAAGGCTTACTTACTAGTAATATTTAGTAGATCCGACGTGAGAAAGCAGTTGAGTTATCAACCGCGCAGTTAACCTGCATCTGGAGTGGGTCCTCCAGGGTTGAGACGGGAGGGCCCGCTTTAGACCCACTTTGCGTAAATGCAAGATAGTCTTGCAATAGCGTCGTTATATATGCAATAGCTTGACAATTTGGAAAACATTTTAATCTACTCTAGTCTCTCTGTGCAACTTCCCCTCTTCTTAACTGCTTGAATTGATTAGTACCCCGCGCTAATAATCTCTGTGTAGCCATTGGCCGATGTCGATATGTGTAATACAATGTCATTCTCCTATGCATGGAAAATTTACAATTTATCTTGATTTACATCGGGGCAAGTGTACAACACAATTAACTGGCTTGACTATAGTCAAGCCTAGAGCCATGTACTGTAATGTAATGTATGTCTAAAGCGGAACAAACGGAATCATTCTAGAGCTACATGTTCTTGCGTCGGGTTTTCCAGTACCTGCGGCACCCCCGGGCATATGAGCATAAATGCGATTTTTTTTTTCGGCTCTAGATATTGAGAAAGATCATTTCAATCGTCACCAAGGTCATCTGTCCAATATGTTTCAACTTTTTACTCGAAATTCAGCCTCGAAGTATGAGAAAGTCTCTACAAAGTCCTTGGATGTAGATACTGACGACGACTCTATCGCTGCTACTTCATCACGGGAGTCACTCTGGGGACGCTTTGGGATAGTAGCCATTCTGTCATTTTCTAACCTCATTTCAGCATTATTGGTGTTATCATATAATTTCGGTTGGCAGATTTCTGTTGGAAAATCACCTTCGATTGTGTATAACACAGAGTTTGGTATGTAGCCTAGATTCATTAGTGGTAGTGACCGACAGGCTAATTCTACCATTTCTTTGTTTTTCAAAGGTCCTGCAAGACAACATATCGAGCTTCAACAGTTAAAATTCACAGGAGCACCATCCCTGACATACGATGGAATTGTATTCATTCCGCATCCCAGCCACAAAACATACATAGGTGATCCAACCCCTGAGATCGATGAGGCATGGGCAGAGTTAGTCTGGGGTAAGAATCTTGTCTTTTCCATTGATGAGAGTATTGTCATATATTGAACTGTATATCTCAGAGGGGGATTTCCTGATTACAGAGGAAGAAGCAAAGGCTCAGTGGCCGAGTGAATATACAGAGTTCTGGGATCAAGAACGCGGCGGGTATCTAATCGGGTTTGTTGAAATAATCTTCTCTCTGCAAAAACGTAGGTATCTAATGGTTGGCATCTCCTAGTCTTGATGTCTTCCGTACATTGCAATGTTTGGTAAGTGGAGTTATTATCATAAGACAGGATTTGAAATATCTAATACAGTGAATATCGCAGAACCGGTTACGTCAAGAGTTTCATCCTGAGTACTACAACCTCAGCGATATAGAAGAGAATTGGTTGAGTAGAGGTATGTCCTGTGTATGAAACAAGATTATCGTCTCACTCTGCTGATGAAAGCTCCTAGATCACTGCATTGACCAGATCCGTCAACACATTATGTGCACGGGAGATGTGACACCTACTCCCTCTCGGTACAATCCTGGTTTAGGGAGAAACTTTGTGGACATGGAATATCCTCATACTTGTAGGAACTTCGATAGGCTACATACTTGGGTTCGTGAGAGAACTACTGGGAAGCTAGCAGTGCCCCCTGTGTTTGGATCCTTGTGATCATACAAGTCAGATAAAAAGGGTGTTACCTAGGTATTTAGCCCGAGTAACACAGCTGATAATATATATATATATTGTAATAAGAACAAAGTAATACTGATCTCTTGCCCTATTAATAGTAAATTAGATATCGAGAAGATTGAATCCATAATACCAAGATTTGCCTAATATTTAAGGGAAAAAAAGGATAAGTAGGTAATTAAAACATCAAAGCAAATACCAATCTGCCCATATAGTTTCGCAATACAAGCATTCCACTATATTCTCCAAGGAAGTGCCACACACCCAGGGTACTGTAAATGTGCAGCTGCGTGATTATGGGTTATGCTGTAGGTCTGATCAACCACGCCTTTCACAAAATGGGCGATCTGTCTCTCGCAATGGACTGAATGATGTAGAGTTGCCGACTTCCCATCGATCAAGAGCCATCTTTTGTCGACGGCCATTGCAAGTTTTCGCAACGCGTAAAGACAATGTTCATGATGGAAGGTCTGGGTATAGGCCTTTGGCATGTTCCCTGCCGCCAGCTCCTCCATCTCCGATGGAGTCAGTACCTGAGTCAAGTTTATGTCTCTATACCACGTCCGATCTTCAAAGGGGGAATATTCTTGAAGCGGTTCCTCATAATAGCACTCGTCGGGAATCCAGGCATATAACATATGGTCGAAATGACAGTTTCGTGATCTTGCCTCATTGGGTGATAACCCGCAGTCTGTCCACATGGGTTCCGGCTGTTGTAAACCACTTTTTCGCAGGTAAAACACGGCCACAGCCATCGTTTGGAGAAGAGCAACGAAAGCTAGGCAATATTCCCACTTCCGCTTTTTCGGTATGCGTTGGTCATAATCCCATGGCGACTGTTTTGCCATGGTGCTGCGGTCGAATACTGGGAAATGTGTTTGATGGGATTTGCGGTGACAAAGAGGAACGGTTTTGTGTGTGATTAAATCGATATTGCAGATAGTAGATTTCGGATTGACCTCTTCGGAAAGCTGAGCAATGAGAAAGAGAAATCACAAATTCTCGTGCCTTCTAACGCCAGTCAATTTCTTCACTAGCACTATTACCCAACGGCAACGAGCTGCGGGGTTTGTGTATGTGACTTGACACAAACCCATATGTAAAGTGAACTAGCATAAAGAGGGGACAAGATCAAATCTGGTAACGCATTTGCCATTTTAATTAATATGGCTCTGCAGACTAGAGATTACAATCAAACTAATGGTGATATACGGGCGTACCGTTGTTTACGCTGGGACTAAGGCAAAGCTAATGCGGGGGAAAAAAGTCGTTTTCCCTATCTTTCCATTTGGTGTTGCCAACGGTATAGCGCCAATACAATGGCATTACGAACAAATTGATACACCAACGCTACGCGCAATTTTGGCAGAACTGGCACATGAAAGGGGTAAAAAATCAATACCTTACGTGAAATAGACTTTACCAAGGTTCCTTTGTACCTGATATTCAGTATAGATACCGAGTGATTCCCGATTGGATATGAAGAATCAAGCTATTTTTTCTACATCTTCGGGATTCATACAACGTGTAGACCCAACCCTTATCATTTATCTCTTCCTACGAAAGATTTACATCTCATTACTAGGATCAATACCAGGTAACTGAATTACTTGTCCGTAAAATTCGAAAATTAGAAAGCAGCATACTTACTAAGCTTTCCACCTACAAATTCCTCTAGTAATGGCAGTTCTGGCATACTCCCTCCTTTTGCAAGAACAATTCGCCTGTATCGTCTACCTTCAGTCTCATTAAACGGATCTTCCCTGAACCGAGAGTTGAATATGATCCGAGAAGACAGATCCGCCCTGGATATTGGATGTCAGTCTTTGCTTTTCTACAAAGAGCTGAGCCTTGTAGGGTAGTAGTTGCGGGAAATTTAAAATAAACCCACACTCACGGTATGTAAAAATAATATCCAGCGTCGTAACTATTATAAAAATGAGCAAACGTGGGTGTCCCTAGCCCCATCTATCACCTTGATCTTCCGTCTCCGGTCCTATTCACCCCGTAATCTCTCTTCGTAGTTGGTTGAAAAGTACTGCTAAGTCCATGGCCTCGGGTTCTTCTCTGGACAATGCTCCATAGATGATCATATCATGCCGGGCAAGACGCAGTTGGTTTTGTTGCAAAAAAGCCTCATCGAGCGCGATGTAACAACCCGTTCAAAGAACCTGATGGACGGCTTCTTGGCAGGCAGCTCATTCTCTAAAGGATGGACCTCTTTATATGCTGTCAGGTAGTTTGGCGAAAGGTAAGTGTAGTGGCGTGCTAAAGAATGCAGTACGGAAGGTGACCAGCACCACTTCTCTAACATCTTGCTGTGAATCTTAATAAAGTTCATTGAGGTACTGGCACCGTATGTTTTGGCATAGCTACTGCGGCCGACAAGGGTATGGATGGCATGACCGAGCTCATGGAGAATAGTGACCACCTGTGTATGGCGAAAGGCCGTTGAGTGTAGGGAACAGAGGGAAGAATTCCGAGAAGTTTTCTTCGTCAACACGGTATTGTGCTTCTTTAGCAAGTCGACTGTAGACTTTAACATCCCATCAATAAACCCTGTAATCGAGGTTCGTCACACTGCCGTGCTTCGATATAAGATAGTTTTGTTATTTTTCCCCTCTAGCAACTTCATCTCTTGCGTCCCCTTCTCTGCAAACTGCTGCAGGGAATTATCAAGGAAGGCACTTACTTGATCAGCGGTTAACATCCGATCTTGAATCTTATAGTCCGCGTGTGACCTGAAGCTGAGAAATCCCGCGGTCTCAGCGTGACACGCGACAAGCTCCTTAAACAAAGGTATATTCTGCGGACATCTTTGATCACTCCCAATAAAATAATGTCCTCGAGTCCCTGCGTTCGTGCCATATCTCATAATCATAATCAAATTCTCCTGTTGGAATCCTCTTCATTTTTAACCCGCTCCTCTTCCTCCTCTCCAAACGGGTTCTTATAGTCTGCTGGAATTCCCACCAACTCTTCGGCAGAAAACCAGATTCCACTGATATCCTCTTGTGTATTTCGCCGGCACTGACAGGCCAATTCGTCCATGCGATTTTTGAGAACCTGGTACTTCTTTTTTTTTTTCCTATCATCGTCCTTCACCAGATGAACCCCATTTTGCAGATAGATGGAATGGATTTTATTAAGAAAATAGCCATATTCAGGGCTCAAAGAATTGCCGGCCTTGTTCAGTTCATAGATGGTATGAATCGATGGGAAAAGATCTGCACGCATTTCGATTTCGTTTGCATAATCATCCCATAGTTAGGGACACATTCTGCCGAGGCAGCACGAATACCTTTGTCAGTGCCAATATGTTCGTAAAACTGGACTGGTCATGCTTTGAGTAATCGTTTGTTTTCCCCCTGGGAGAAATGTATTCGCAACCAGAGTAATCCCAGGCGACGTCATCGAGCTGGTGCTACCAAAGTGTTGATGAAACTACCTGCATGTGCATATGTTAAGGGTTACTACATGCACACCGGGCATTCTAGGTGCATACCCTTGGGAAACGTGCAACACAGTGCTTTTTAGAGATAATAAGTCTTAAAAATAAAAGATTTATAAGTAATTTATATAACTGAATTATCTGAATATTATTAAAAAAAAAGAAAAATTTAACAGTTAAATAATAATTTCAAACAATATTAAAATCTTAAAATTAAATTAATTATATAATATATAGATTTTTCTTAGAACTAAATTTCCTTATATATAAATTTTAAAACTTTAGTCTTTTTTCATAAAAAAATTGAATGATTATTTTAAAAGAAATATTTTTAATAATAAAATATAAATGTCAATGATTTTTTTAAATATATGGAATTATATATATTTTAATTTGAGGGTACGCACCTAGCTAGAGGTGTGCACCTAGATTAGTATGCAGGCCTTATGTTAAATGACGACTTTTGCCGCTGTAATTAACGTTTCTTACCGAAACCAGCCAAGCTTACACGAACCGTATTTATTCCATACACGGAAAAAGCAGCCAACAAAAATAACCCTGGCCGAATCCCTCCCCAACATTCGCCCACCTTCTTTCAGCCCTGGCAAAAATGGAGGCCTTGCAGGCATAGGTGGACACCAATGACGATTGTTGAGGAGATTTCCTACCCTTAATGTATTGGCAGTGCATCCTGCAGGACGAACCCCATGGATCTCATCATCATCGTCCAGTTGACTGATTGCATTACGCAACGCTCGGACCGAGCAGCACTGATCCTTCAAGCATCCACGGATGGGCGTAACCAGGGTACTGCAACTACTGCTTGGCAGGGCCGGGTATCTCGTAATGTTAAGTGTCAATCAATCAATAATCAATTAGACATGGATTAAAGTTCCCCGCATTGGATACATAGATTGATTTAGCTATCATTGACCGTAATAATGTCTAGCCATATAATGTTCAAATATATAATCACATCGACTCGAAATGGGCTCATCACTGCTAGACGTCTTCCAAGAAGCACTGGATAAACGACAGGCACGCTCAGCGCGCCGCAAACTCACCATCCTCCCGTCTGATGCAGCCGATTTCTCCTCCAACGACTTTTTATCGCTCTCGCGCTCATCGCTCCTTAAGACGCGATACCTCCAAAACATCAATGACTCCTACAGGTCACCTCTAAACGGCTCGCCGCCGTTAGGCAGCGGCGGCTCGAGGTTATTAGATGGCAATTCGGTATACGCGGAAGATTTAGAGCGGTTTATTGCCACCTTTCATGATGCGTCCGCTGGGTTGCTGTTTAATTCCGGGTTTGATGCGAACGTGGGTGTCTTCTCGTGTTTGCCGCAGCCCGGTGATGCGATTGTGTACGATGAGTTGATTCATGCGAGTGTGCATGAGGGTATGCGGTTGAGCAGAGCTAAATGGAAAATTCCGTTTAAGCATAATGATGTTGGTGATTTGCACCGAGTCCTTAATCAGATCAAAGATGATGGGGATGGGGGCAATGTTTTTGTCGCTGTTGAATCGCTGTACAGCATGGACGGCGACATAGCTCCTTTGGATCAGATTGTGCCATTGAGTCAGAGCTTGTTTCCGAACGGCAACGCGTATTTGATCGTGGATGAGGCGCATGCAACAGGCGTTTTTGGGGAGAATGGGGTTGGTGTTGTGCAGGAGTTGGGCGTGCAGAGGGATGTGTTTATACGGACGCATACATTCGGGAAGTCGCTGGCGAGTCAGGGTGGTATGTTCCCCCCTTTCTACTTCAAAAGGAATTTTCTCACGATAAATGTTGGTAGCGATTATTCTGTGTGACCCGTTGACTCGCGAATACCTAATAAACTACGCGCGCACCCTCATCTACACGACCGCCATGAGCCATCCGTCCCTCATCGCGATCCGCTCTGCGTACGAGCTGATGCAGGCAGGAGAAACCAAACCAGTAAGCCCCTCCCTACCTTTCATCAACCCCAATTCGCAATATTAATAATCTGTTATCAGTTCCAATCAACCCTCCAACAAAACATCTCCCACTTCCGCCTCCGCTGCGACGAACTGTCCCAAATAATCTCCCACTCAATTCTGCACACAGACTACCACCCCCGCTCCCCCATATTCTCTATCCGCACAAAAGCGCCGCGAGAGCTGGCGCAGTACTGTCAACAGCGCGGACTCATCGTCCGACCAATTATGGCGCCGACGGTGCCGCTGGGCAAGGAGAGGGTACGGGTTTGTTTGCATGCGGGGAATACGCGAGATGAAATTGATAGACTGGTGGATACAATTTTGCAGTGGGCGAGGAAGCAGGAGACAGAGCAGCCAGAAGAGTATTCCGGGGAGATGGCGAAATTGTAGACAGACAGTGAAGTGAAGCCGAGCTTAAGCTGCGTTGCTGTATCGGCCCCCGAAAGTAACCGACGGGGTCTGAACGAACCCCGATTAGCCTGGAAGACTAGAAGTTAGCGAGCTCTAGTTAATTAACTCTAATTTATGTGCCAGTAAGATGGTGGCTGTCGATCGGATCTGATACTAAAGTAGTACTAGCAACTAGCCACCGGTCAATATTCGACGCCGTTATGCATGAGGTGTTTCTCGTATCCTATGATTCCGTGTGGCCAGTCCACGGGCAGGATGACCAATGTGATGCATATCTTTGGTGGAATACCCCGTCCACGGCCGGCTTATGAAATATGGCTTATAAAAAATACCTCCATAGTTTTTATGATCTACACTTTGTGTCTTTCCTTGTCATTGATGGAATAAAACTCATGATTGTAGATTAGTTAGCTGCAGCAACATCACCCATACTCTCCGGCACCTGCACCTGCACATTCTCCCCCCTCTTCCGCTCAACCTCAAAGCTCTTCATCGGATAAAACCCCCATTTCTGAAACATCGCATGGTCCTGATCCCACCCATTGCACTCCGTCGTCAGCATCTTCTCGCCCGTAAACACGGCATTAGCACCCGCCATGAAGCACGTCACCTGCTGCTCTTCGCTTAGATTGATACGGCCCGCCGCAAGACGCACGATTGTGGCTGGCAACACAATACGAGCGGTTGCAATGGTGCGGAGCAGTTTGTCGAAGGAGATCATTTTCCGGTCTCCTAGAGGTGTGCCTTCGATGGGGACCAGGGCGTTGACGGGGAAGGATTCGGGGTGAGAGGGTAAGGTAGCAACGGTGTGCAAGAGCCCGACACGGTCTGAGTCGGCTTCTCCCAGACCTAGAATACCGCCGGAGCAGACGTTGATGCCTGCGTCACGCACATTGCTGAGCGTTTGTAGGCGCTCGTCGTAGCTTCGCGATGTAATGATGGTCGGATAATACTCGCGCGATGTGTCGAGGTTGTGATTGTATGCCGTCAGTCCCGCATCCTTCAACTCTTTCGCCTGCTCGGCATTGATCATGCCGAGCGTAACGCAGACTTCCATGCCCATGCCCCGAACTCCCGTAACCATTTCCTTGATGTTTTTGAGGCTCGTTTTGCGGCCTCGCATGTCCCGCCATGCAGCGCCCATGCAGAAGCGGGTGCTGCCATTCTCTTTAGCGATGCGGGCAGCTTGAAGCACGTCGTCGACGGGCGAGAGCTTGGTGGCTTTGAGCCCGGTCTGGTACCGCGATGATTGTGCGCAGTATGAGCAGTCTTCGCTGCAGCCGCCGGTTTTGATGTTCATGAGCGTGCACATTTGGATGGCGGCGGGGTCGTGGAAGCGGCGGTGGACGATGGCCTAGAAGTCCAATCAGTATATTCTCCTGAGAATAGGTGGAAGGATAACGATTATAGGGGACGTACCGCAGCATGTGTCAATTGACTCAGCGGTGTCTCATACACCTGCTGAACCTCTTCTCGCGTCCAGGTCGTCCGAGGCACCTGTGCGGCGGTAGCCTCTTTGACCACCGAGGGGATACTCGGTGATGTCCATGGCGATGTAGGCACACCTGTAGCAGACGTTGCACCCTGGACGGTGCCGTATGACCGCCTGAAGACGGCAATGGCCACTGATCGGGGGATTTTTATCGCAGCCATTTTATTTTATTTTCCTATACCTGCCCCGCGACTGACTCACTCACTTTAAGTGGTTAGGTAGGAGAGGGTATATACCGGGCATCAGGAAGTCAACCACCCGCCAAGAGGAGAGGATTCCTTGGCCACACACACGTGATTGATGGATTCTTGCATCATTTGTTTCTGACTCAAACTTAAGAGGAATAATTAATACCGAAAGTCAAAGGAGCAGTTCCCTGTCGTTTGAGCCCTGGCTGTGCTGCCCAATAGGACACGATGTTTTGTTGATTCGCATCCCCAACCCTTGAAACGCCTGCAACGGCTAACCGTCTAAGGAAACGAGGGGCCCGGACTGCGCTATGACGATTCGCAACCAAATAGCGGGACAGCGGGGCTGATTTACGTTCAACTTGCTGTTATTGTTGCGAGGATTTACCGAGGGTCTATTTCCCAAGGTTCTTGTTGGCCCGTCCGTTGAGGGCCGGCCCAGGGTGAGGATTCTAGGAAGCTCGGTTAATCGACGGTTGGATGCGGGTACCTTGCAATACGTAGTAAATGTTGAGCTGGCCAGAGCTGACCCGAATCCCTGCTCTCTCACCGGCCTAACGGAGACTCTCGTGCAAAGTGCAGATACGACGCATCCACAATTTGTGCGTATACGCAATCCTTTGGGATAATAGAAAGTGAAATGTGTCGCTGCCAATTGGAGATGAACATGCGGATCGGAGGGGAAATACCGTGCCGATACACTCGCTGTACGAAGTGTTAATAAGCGCGTATTTTATTACTAGTCTGTACAGTCTTGTTCAGTGATGTATTTATTGGGGTTAATAACCCTGATAACCCTACCTCGAAAATGTGACGCTTGCCTGAAGATTGGACTGCGATCCAGCTTACAATACATGTGGTGGAATTATTACCAATCTATCTATTTTTATATAATCATGGCCTGCTCACATAATGCTGCCTATGGTGTTGTCTGCGGTGGGAGCCGGCCGGTGGGAGAGTGGGCCTGTGACAAATCTCAGTGTGAGATGACCATCATGGTTGTGAATGACTACATATACCATGAGAGATCTCTATGCTTCCATGCTCTGTGCGGATTGGGTGTTGGTGGGAGCCGACCGAGTGGGAGGGCGGAATAGTGACAAATTTCAAGATGAGACAAATTATGTATACAGAAAAATGATCATGGGTATATATACCGACAGAGCCTGCTACGCTCCCATGCTCTGGGCAACTTGACCGTTGACATATTCGAAATGGGTAGTGTGAGCAACTGGAAAGACCTCGTCGCGGCCAAACAGGCGGAAGGATGGGCGAAAATTCCTCGAGACTGGCGTTTGTCGACTAGTTTTCTTGAGAGCATTGCCGCTTCTGAGAATGAACCCACAGATCTCATTGCATTGAAGGCTATCGAAAAGTCCGGATTGTTGTCTTACACAGAGCTAGACATCACCGAGAATTACACCGCGCGCCAACTTTTGGATAAACTTGCCACTGGATTGGTGTCCGCTGAAACAGTCACGAGAGCTTTCTCGAAGAGGGCGGCGATTGCACAGCAATTGGTAAGTAGTTGACTGCCATCGCGTGATTGAACCCTACTAAAACTGTATAGACATCATGCCTCACCGAGACCTTCTTCGACCAGGCCATTGAGCGCGCGCAATTCCTAGATGAATACCTCCAACGAGAGGGAAAAGTCATTGGCCCTCTTCATGGATTACCTATCAGTATCAAGGTGTGTCTACCTATCTCCCTCGTCGATCCGAGTGTTTGGCCTCTGAATCCGTCTAGGATAGCATAAACATCAAAGGCATCCCCAGTACTCTAGGCTATGTATCATTTCTCAACCACCCACCAGCCGAGCAAAACGCAACAATCGTAGATGTCCTTCTCCAGCTCGGCGCAGTCTTGTATGTGAAAACTAACATCCCGCAAACAATGATGGTGCGTATCCCCGACCTCAAACCCTCCATCCGCGTGAGCTGAAAGAGGTATAAACAGGTCGCAGACTCCGATAACAACATTTTCGGCCGCACACTAAACCCCCACCGAACCTGTGTCACAGCTGGCGGTTCAACAGGCGGCGAAGGCGCGCTCATCGCTCTCCGCGGGTCGTTGATCGGAATTGGTACTGACATTGCCGGCTCCAGTCGTATTCCTGCCCTATGTTGCGGGATATACGGTTTCCGGCCGACGACTGGGCGCATGCCCTATGCGGGTGTTGTCGCGCATAATCTGCCGGGTCATCCAGGAATCTTGGCAACGTTGGGCGTGTTGGCGACGGGTCTTGAGGATGTTGAGTTCCTGCTTAGAGAGGTAGTCGCGGCAGAGCCGTGGAGGTATGACTCTGCCACGCACGCCGTCCGGTGGCAGGATATCGACCAAACTGTGGCTTCGCGGCCTTTGAAAATTGGAGTTCATGCTGAAGATCCAACATGGCCTCTCCACCCTCCCGTCCGACGAGCAATACACGATGCCGTCAAATTGCTTAAAAACGCCGGGCATACCATCATCTCCTTACCGCACGACACTGCCACATCCGCAGGAACAGGCCTTGAGATATCCCTCGAATACTTCTCCCTCGACGACACGCACACGTCCCTGCGCTACATAGCGGATAGCGGCGAACCGGCAATTAATTCGCTCAAGGTTTTGGGGTTGGACAAGCCATCTTCAGAAAAATACTCAACTCAAGATCTCGCGGGCCTGGATCTAAAACGACTGGAATATGGGGATGCATGGCGCCGGAAATTTACGGAATTGGAGCTGGATGCGGTGATTGCGCCCGGGGCGCAGAATACGGCGGTAAAGCATGATGTGTATGGGCTTTTTCCGTATACGGTTATGTGGAATTTGGTGGATGTAAGTTTCACGTCTCTGACCTGGTAGGAAATTTTGTTGGAGGTTCTTAAGAGGCTGATGATGATTCACTTTTGGCAGTATCCTGCATGTATAGTACCATTCTCCCACGTTTCGAAAGCGGCGGATCCAGAGCCCGTGACATTTGAGGCTCCTGCGCAAGGGCCACCATGTATGTGTTTGACAATCATTGGTTTGATCTATTGCTAACAGATGGTATTTAGACGACCCGGAACTAGTTGATGGCCTCCCATGTGCAGTGCAAATCGTGTCTCCGCGTTTCCACGATGAAAAGTGTTTGGCGATCTCGAAGTTTGTGGATGGTATTTTGAATGGGAAGAAATGAACTTGTTCATTTATTTGGCTTGTCGTAGAATAGAATCCATACGGTCTATTTCTCTATTTCCTTAGACAAAAGTACAAGAAATCATGTCTGTCTCGACCTCCTCAATAAAACCACATCCCTCCTGGGCATCATCTCCGTCCCAACCACCAACGCCTCCGGCCTCCTCCCCTGTTCGGCATCTGCTAACTTCCAATCATTCCCCAAAATCAAATGAGCCACTAGTATCTTCAATTCGTGCGCCGCGAAGAATCTGCCTGGGCATGCATGCCGCCCCACGCCAAACCCGATCTGCTCTGCATTAGTCGTCGTAAGTTGATATCTGTTCTCGTTGCCGGCCTGTTGCCGTAAATTGTAGAACCGATATCCATCAAAGCTGTCCGGCTGGACCCAGATGGTGGGATCTTTGGCCGGTGTGGCGGCGACTGTCACCCAGGCGCCTGTCGGGAGGAGGGTGTTGTCGGAAAGCCTAGTCGGTTTTTCGATGTAGCGATGCATGGAAACTATAGCACTGTTAGCAACAAATCATCTTGATTATTGCAGGATGAAAGAGACATACTCATACTACTTGGATTCATCCGCTGACTCTCCTTAATCACACTATCCATGAGCTTCAATTTGGCCGGCGTCGTCGCTTTCCACCCTTCGTCTTCTTGCAATACACGCGAAAGTTCTTCGCGAAGTGCGTCGATGTACTCTGGATAAGCAGCGAGGTCATACATCACATTAATGAGTAATTGCGACGTAATGTGAATCGCCGCAATGGACAGACAGATCTGTGACAGCGTAATATCGAGTGGTTTTTTGGCTGCTTCGGAGGATTCGCGGAACCATTCTAGTGCGTCGCTGCTTTCGTTGCTCTCGTCAGATACAGAAATTCCGAGCGCCGCATTCTGTTTTCGCTGTTGCGCGCGTTCGGCCATTTCCGGCTCGATGATGCTGCGCGCCTTGCGCAGATGAGCGCGCAGTTTCTTCGTTTCAGGTAGGAACCAGACTACGATTGGTCGTAGGATGGGGGCCCAGAGATTGAGGACGCGCGCGGCGTTGAAGACGTCGAGAGTGTAGTTGACGCTGACGTCTATCCAGTCTTGGTTTTTGCTGAATTTGGGGCCCAGGAATGTTAGGGCTGAGAGGCGGGCGATTAGAGGTGCGGCGTGGTGGCCGAAAGTGCAGGGTGTCCAGTCTGTTCCACGTTAGAATGAAGTATGGCATATCATGGAGGTAGGCAAACCTTGTGACTGGGGGAATGTTTCCTGTACAGTGATATCTGCTTCTTGGGCGAGTGTTGTGACAAGACGGTCTTTTTTATGTTAGCCAATTACTCTTGGTCGTTTCTTTGAGTATTGAAAGTCTATCCCCAGTCAATGAAAGAAGGACATACGCAACCCATGTGTAAGCCGAACCCTAATAGCATCCTGAAACACCTCATTCTGATTCAACGAATTCAGCCCATCAAACCCCGGGTACTTGCCATAAAAATTACTCTCCACAGCTTTCGCGAAGTTAAAGTTGGCATGATTCTTAATCTCGTCGATGTACCGAGCAGGCAGAATGATCATGGGGCGAACTGTTGCGAGCACTTGGAATGGTTTGTGATTCTGCAGCCCGGACGTGATGATTTGACGGGCTGAGGTTACCCAGTGCGTTTTGGCGGTGGCGACGGTTGTAGATGCATCCTTGCCGATAAGAGGGATGGAGGGGTTAGGGCGAGATGAAAATTGGGTACTGAGCAGATAATAAGTTGAGGCGATGAAGAAGAATGCCGTAGCGACGATTATCGCGAGCGAATCTGTATAGGATCCAGATACGGACACAGCCGACTCCATCGCGAGTCTTGGCCGGTTCACATCAAATCGAAGCAATCGAGTTGATAATATGAAGTTTCATGTTGCCAGCTCACCTGTGTCCTGATGAGCTATGCACAAGAAAGTGATGATAACCTGCCGACCCACTGGCGCAGCATAACCCACTAATTAGGAATAAGGTGTTGAATGCATAATCAACAGGGGCCCTAAGAGCCCCTTATCATTGGTTATATCAGCCCTAGGTCTTACTCTTTTGTCCAAGAAAACGGCCAAGACGCGAACCGTTGAATTCTAGTGTGCGCCACTTCGTATACAAAATGTTTAAAAGCGCCGATTGAGTCGGGACTTCCTTGTGTCTGAAGAATCGGGGTATCAGGACCAGTGTGTCGGGTCGAGCATAGACCGCGAATATGGACTGGTCTCTTCCTGCGTCAATTCTCATCGCCCTATCTACTATGCTTGTAGGGAAGAGGCAGCGAGCAGCTGCCATGTAGCGTAGCGTAGTGCCGCGATGAATACGAGAAGGTTTGGACCTGAGGCACTAACAAACGAGGTGTGGGCTAGCATATCAGTGCCCCCAAATTTGACCCTCCGATAACGATCAGTTTCTTCTGTAAAATTGAGCAGATGTAGCACGTGGCATAGTGCCACGATGTATGCAAGATTTGCAAGGTTTGAACTACAGTTCACTAAAGAACAAGGCTCCGTCCAGCATATCAGGAGGTTACTTCTCCGACACTCCGACTCCGATAACGATTATTTTTCACTGTGGAGTCGGGAAAATGAACATCTGTCAAAACCTCTCAGTGTCGGATCGGCAGGAAAATTGACGGATTCATCGGATGTCGTTGAAATAAGCTACAGTGCCTGAGGCATGCAGGTACTACGTTCAGCCAAGACAGGAAGTAACAAGGCAAGGAGAACAGAAGGCAGAGATGGCGACTACCACTGAATTCCCCGATTTCCATGCGGAGATATTCCCTGCTCTTCCGTCTCCCAGCTATGTTCCCAAAGCAGACACGGAAATCAACCACCAAATCAGCCTTCCATCCCGTCTCATTTCTGACCATGCGCTGTCAGATGTGATCAGCCTAGCATGGGGCCTTGTTATTGGTCGATACACAAATTCCGACGATGTCACCTTTGGGATTACGACGAGCTCGGATGTCTCTGGTGCTGGAAAAACAGTCCCATTACGGTTGCGACTAAAATCAACCGATAGCCTTGATACCGTTCTACCTTCTATCCAAAACTTCAGGATACAAAAGTCTGGCCCAGAAAACCAGGTTGCCTGTCAATTTCAAAGCCACCTCGTTTTCCAGCCTGCCTTGTCTCCCTCAGCCGTACCCGAGGGGCCATCCAGTTATGCTTTGACCTTAGTCTGTACACCAAGTGCAGATGGATCGGGAATCGCTATCAAAGTAGCCTTGGACTCGAAGGTTGTGAAGCCTGAGCAGGCAGAATACTTTATCGAGCTGCTCGACCATCTCGCGACGCAGATTGTAACCGATCCTTCTCAAAACATCAGCGACCTATCACTCCTTAGTCCACTCGACATCAGCAAACTCCAAAAGTGGAACTCAATTCTCCCCTCCACACAAAACGAATGCGTGCACAATACCATTCACAGACAATTCATCAACCAGCCAAATGCTCCTGCAGTCTGTGCCTGGGATGGCAATCTTACTTATGCCGATCTTGAAAGTCGTTCTTCAGCACTCGCTTCAAAGTTAGTTCACCGTGACATTGGCCCGGAAACGTTTGTGCCCCTCCTTTTCGAAAAGTCGCGCTGGACTGTGGTCGCTATGCTAGCAGTACTAAAAGCTGGTGGAGCCTTTGTGTTGCTTGATTCGTCATATCCGGAGAGTCGACTGCGTGGGATTTGCGACGATATAGACTGTCGTGTCATACTATGTTCCACTGAAAAAGCGGAACTTATCGACAAGTTGGGGTTTGAGAAGATACTTGTGAATGAACTCACGACATCTGGCGATAGTCAATTGGAGGAGCATAATGATAAGGTGCAATCTGAGAACGCTCTCTATGCCGTATTCACATCCGGATCAACAGGCAAACCCAAAGGCGTCGTGATCGAGCATCGCAACTATTCTTCAGCTGTACACAACTACTCGGAAGCATTCCGTCTTGGTCCATCGGCGCGGGTTCTTCAATTTTCGTCTTATGCGTTCGATGCTAGTATTATCGAAATGCTGACAACACTGATGGTGGGAGGGTGCATCTGCATTCCATCGGAAACACAGCGCTTGCATTCATTGGCCTCCAGTATACATGAATTGAATGCCAATCATGCCTTCTTGACGCCGACAGTGGCACGCTTGCTTGAAGGCCAGGGTGTTGAGGACCAGCTCAAAACTTTGGCATTAGTTGGAGAAGCGATGATGGCCTCCGACATTGAATACTGGGGCGACAAGCTGTGCTTGATAAACGGATACGGGCCGGCTGAATGCTCTGTAGCGTCCTGCATCAATCCTGGCGTCACTAAAGGGTCTGATCCAACGAATATTGTATTTGGTCGCAATGCTGGTACTGTATGTTGGGTGGTCGATGCGAGCGATTCGGAGAAGCTGCTACCAATCGGTGTAGTGGGCGAGTTGCTTGTTCAAGGACCGAGTGTAGGACGTGGATATCTCAACGATCCTGACAAGACAAAAGCTTCTTTTATTGGTCTGCCAAGCTGGTTGGGCGACTTTCAGCCAGAAACGAATCAGTGTCGAATGTACAAGACTGGTGATTTGGTGAGTTACGAAATGGACGGATCACTACGCTATGTCGGACGCAAGGACTCCCAGGTCAAACTTCGTGGCCAGCGAATCGAGTTGGGCGAGGTGGAAAGTCACCTGAGACGAGAGTTTGCGGGGCGCGATGTTGTTGCTGATGTTGTTGTGCCAATCAGTAAAATAGCATGCCTTGTGGCATTTGTGACATTGGGTGAACAGTCTCTAGCTAATGGCCATGCAGTCACAAACGTTTTGACCCAACCAACGGAAACCTTTAAAACGGAGGTATCAGCGGTAGAGGTATCTCTGCATGAAAGCCTACCAGTCTTTATGATTCCGACTCTCTACATCCCAGTTCTCCATCTGCCCTGCACGCCCTCCGGAAAAACCAATCGACGACTCCTTCGCGAGACCACCGAATCGTTGTCACTAGAAGACTTGCAGTCATACATTATCCGCGAAGAGCAGGAAACTAAACGACCAGTCAACACTCCCACAGAAATGCAACTCCAAGCTGCCTTGTCACAGCTACTCAACATACCCGCCACCCAGATCAGTGCTCAAGACTCCTTTCACCACTTGGGCGGAGTCTCCATCATAGCCACGAAATTGGTAGCAGCCATGGCATCGTATGGAAAACAGGTCACTGTTAGTGATGTTTTCAAATACGGCAAGCTTTGTGATTTGGCGAAAAGGATTGATTCGTACTCTAAGAACCTGTCGGCTGTCAAGCAGCAGGTAAATGGCCGCTTGTCAACTGCAGACCGAGAAGTTTGCGTAAAGTTAATGCGCACTCTGCAAGAAACTGACGTATGGTTCGCGAGCAATAAGATTGTCGAGGTTATTCCTGCAACTGCTGCGCAGGCAGTGTTGCTACATCAATGCACGATTGCGCACTTTCGGTTTTCTTTACGAGGGACTGTTGATCCGGACCGGATGAGGGATGCTTGTGCAGCTATTGTTTCTCGACATGGCATATTTAGGACTATTTTTATTAAGGAGAACCGTCGATATTTCCAAGTGGTACTTGAAAACGTGTCAACCCCGTTTAATCATATTCTGTATGAAGGTGAAGATGACTTGGAGAGTTATTGCAAGTCACTATTCGCGAACGAACCCAAAACAGCTCATTTTGATAAACCTCCCTTTGGCTTCATTCTCGTGTCTGCGGCCAGCAAAAAAGAGCACATCTTGATTATCCGACTTGCGCATGCGCAATACGATGCCATGTCCTTCCCCGTCTTGCTCAGAGATCTGGGGAAAATCTATCGAGGTGAACTAGACTCCTTACCGCCAGCTACACATTTTTCCGCATACGTCCACCAGCGAGCCTTACCAAAAACCCATGCCGCATTTGACTTTTGGTTTAATTACCTCCACGGCTCGCAAATGACGCCTCTCAACACGGATTATATGAAACTAAATCTGAGTATGAACTCTGCAGCCGTTGTACGGAGCCAAACGAGTATTCCTCTTCCAGCAACGCCGTCTTCAATTACTCATGCCACTCTAGTCAAGGCTGCCTGGTCTTATGTCCTTTCCCAGTTTAGACAAGAATCAGATGTTGTTTTTGGTCAGACAGTGACAGGCCGTGGGTTAGCTCTTGCCGGTGTGGATGAAATTCAGGGCCTATGTCTGAATTTTATTCCTACTCGGACAAGAATTTCCCCAGAAAGTACGGTGTTGGACCTTCTCCAAACAACCCAAAACAAGCACACAGAGAGTATGCGATACGACTATCTTGATCTTGGCGAGATCATCAAAAACAGCACCAAATGGGACACTGCCACCAAATATGGTTCTATCTTGCAATACCAGACTGTCGGTGACGACCTCGGCCTACTCCTAGATAAGGATGAAGACATGGTCAAGTGTCTGAAACATGCAACAGACGTCAATTTTCTGCCGCTTGAGGAGACGTGGGTGTTTGCATTTAATATACTGCCCACCAACACGCTTTCTTTGTCTATTTTGACGAGAGAGGAGATTATGAGTCAGGAGACGGCGGACATGTTGGCTGGAAAGTTGAAAGAGACGGTTGAGATGTTTTCGAAGTTTCCGGATAGGATTTTGGGCAGTTTGGATTGAGTACACTATTATCCCACCATATGTACATAAGAGTTAGACAATAGCTATAACCATAGAAACCAGAAATACTAGACTAGCAGATATTTTTTCAAAAACTCCGCCTGAAACGAAGCATTCCGTTCAAAGTTGAACCCGCTATAAGCATCAAAGTGCCCCCCTGGCAGAATGTGTAGCGACTTGGGCTCCCGCGCTCTAGAATATGCTTCTAAAGCCAAATCGGTTGGCGTCAACACATCGTTTTGTGCGACTGTCATGAGCAGTGGAGTTGGTGCGATTCGGTAGATGTGAGCTGACGCGTCGTATTCTCGAAAGGCTTCGATGCTGATTGAATTTATGAGCTTGGGCCATTTTAGATGTGGACAGGGCGTACCTTTTCAATGTCACTTCGTTCTTCCAGTTCGATTTCTTTTCCCAGTTACTGAAAAAGACCCAGCTATCCGGGGTCGGTAATGCGGAGGGCTTGAGGGGGTCTTCATCGACTACAGGAACCAACGCTGGTGTTTTGCCTTCTGCTCTAGCTAGGCGGTCTTCTTGGAACGCCTTGTTCATGCTCCCAACAAAATCCGGCCGTATCAATCGATGGAAATTGTCATACCCATTTACACAAGGAACCTGCGAAAGCACAACTTTTACTCGTCGATCAACAGCACCAACCCATAGCACATGCCCGCCAGAATAGGAAGAGCCCCAGATACCAATACTGTCGGCATCCACATCCGGGCGCATTTGGGCATATGTAATTGCATCCGAAATGTCACTTGTCTGCTGTGCAGGAATTATTTCGTTTCTTGGTTGGCCTTGCTTTGTGTCGCTATCGCCGAATCCCCGATTGTCGTATACTAGACAGCTGATAGGGAGATTGGACGAAAAGTAATCCGCAAACATGTCCAGATCCAGCTCTTTCAGGGCTGAAAATCCATGGCTTAGGACGAGACAGGGGAGTTTGGTGTCTGCAGCAGTCGACTCTGGGCGATAGAACCATCCTCGCAAAGTGACGTTGTCTGCGGTCTGGAAAGAGATGTCTTCGCGCGGCATGTTGCAGGTTTAATATGTAGTATCTAGGACTTTTAGATTGTAACATAGACAGAAATATGGGCTGATGATGATGTTCTTTTATCATAAACAAGATGGCGATGTCATAGTCGTCCGATGCTTAGGGTTATAGATGCCAAGCCGGCATCTCGGCTATACCCCATGTCCCCAGCATACGCGTATTTTACGCACCCCACTTGCTCCTACAGTGAGAATGCCGTCATCAATACCGTAAATAACGTATCCCCGCAAACCGCGCCGTCACCCGGATTTTTATTCTTCGCACTGGCATCAGATCCCTGCCGATATCACTGCTCCTGACTATATGCTGACAGCTTCAGAGAACAAAAACCATTCGGCTTCTTCAGATCACTATCTTGCATCATGGTGGACCCAAGGAATGGCGCCCCGACTCGACGGCGGGCTGCTCTTGCATGCCGCAGATGCAACGCTAAGAAAGTGCGCTGCAATGCTCAGAAAGACCGACCCTGTTCCGGCTGTGTGTCTAAAGGGGTTGAATGCGTGCCTATTGATTCTCGGCGTGGAAAGTAGGTGAACTTGCATTGTCGAGAAAATACCGAGCTAACCCCCTGTCTTTGGTTAGATACGTGCGACACCGGGCTGGTGATTATGTGTATGATCAGCGCTCGCAGTTGCTAGTGCCACCAGCCACGCCTCAGAATGAAGCAGAGCCACGCCAGCAGCAAGAAACTGAAGGAAGCACTTCTCTACAAGACAGTATCAACTCCCCCAGTCATGATTCGCCGGCTACGCTTTTTGCTCAGGTTGCCGAGCGCGGAATCGACCAAGTTCAGCACCCCATCACACAATCAGCCAAGACGTACTTTCTAGGAGAAGCCTTTAGTCTCACATACGTGATTAATGATGTCTTGGTCCCATTTCTGCGGGGGGCTAATCCCAACTATCAAAGACGGCTGCATTATCCTATTGCCAAGACGTCATCTAGCAGAACACAGAGGGCCAGTCCGTATGTTGAGCAGATCAATATTCTCCAGCAACGAGGTGTTTATCACGCTCTACCTCGAGTCCACGCCGTAAAATTTTTACAATTCTACTTTAAATGGTTCCAGCCTGCTTTTCCCATGCTGGACCAAGCGCAGTTCACACATCAAGTTGAGGTTGACGAGGCATCCTTGCTTATTCTCAATGCGGTGTTGATGATTGCCGTGACCATTTGCCCAGAAGCCGATTTGCTTGATGCCGGCTTGCCAGATCGTTATGCAGCAAGGGAAATATTTTATCGGCAAGCTAAGCTGCTTTATGATGAGGATGCGGACGCAGATACGATTAACGTTGTAGTTGGAACGTTCCTGCTGAGTTTCTGGTGGGGAGGGCCCGATGAGTCAAAAGATTCATGGCACTGGCTTGGGATTTCATTGAGTCAGGCACAGAGTCTAGGGATGCACCGATCGTGAGTTAATATGTCTGTTACATGAACTCGATACATGCTAATCATATACAGAACCCTGAAATCCGGCATGGACCCAGAAACTAGCAGAAAATGGAGACGCACATGGTGGTCTATCAGGGTGAGAGATACTTTCCATTCTAAAGTTGTCCTCATCAGCTTCTCACATTTAGCAATTATGGTAGATACGAGAGGCGCTTGTTAGTGGTTCTATCGGACGCCCACAACGATTCGCAGACAGAGACTGTGATGTAGAGATGCTCGAGGCTGAGGACATTACCAGCGATAATGTACAGACACAATACATATGTCAAATGGCTCGGCTTGGCCGGATACGTAAGTCAATTCCATCCCATCAGCATGCAAGCTCAATCTTATATCCTCTATTACAAAAAATCAAGTCACCGATGTCATTGTATCCCGTTACGCAATAATCAGTTCTTCCGACTGCAAGGACCGGCTTTCACTAGAAAATGCGTTACTGGAATTCCAACGCGATATACCCTCGACAGTCCAGTTCCATGCATCTGAACCGGGTTCTGAGCAAAGACTATGGTCGGCTATGCTTGCAATGGCCTTCAAGTAAGTTTCTACTTAGAGTTCTCTTGTCAAATCAGACTAATTCAGTGATATCACAGCTATACGGTCATTCTTCTCTGCCGACCATCACGCAGTATTTCTGCCGACGGCCAAGCAAATAGCTGGGGCAATCGGAGACTGGCAAATAGGGCTGCAAATGACGTCTCGCGAATAATGGAGGACCTTCTCACGGACTCCATGGTTCATGTTTGCCAGATTCACACGTAAGCACTTTTCTGGCCTGAAGGAACTTTGTTCAAAAAGAAGAAGAAGATTGAATTAACTGTTCCAGAATCCCCGCCCTGCACGGCGCTCTTGCCATGCACTTACTCACAATATGCACGTCGAGCTCCATGGAGCGAGAGCTTGCAGAAAACCACGTTCGCGTGTGCATGCTTGGGCTGGAGGCGCTTCAGCAGTCGTGGCCGGTAGGCAGTTGGGTTGTTCTGATGTTTAGAACTGTGATACACAAGTTGCAGGGAAAGTATCGTGAAAGCCAGCAAAGTGTCGTCACACCAAACTGGCCAGTCACTGGCAGAAATCAGGTGCTTCAATCGCCGAGACATTCTACTGTGCCGAGGGCGGCGGATGGTATTTTTCCAGTTGACAATAACATGGAAAGACCCCAAGTAGAAGGCTACAGCAATGTCAACAATGCAGCAAGCCTTGATTTGAATATGACAAACGTAGAAAACAACATGAACGCAGAGGAATATCCACTTGATGACTGGTCATTTGTTCAGAGTCTCTTCGATATCGACCCTCTTCAAGCATACCCTCAAGACCCCGATGGCTTCTTTGAATTACTCAACATACCTGCGCTAGGCAACAATGGGTGAAAAATTCATCAATAATGATCCGATATAATTGAAGGCTACAAAATTGCTATCGCTGAAGGAGGCGTCGCTACTCCCCCCTCGACATTAATAGGAGCACTAGTGAACATGAAACTCCATCTATTTGCCTCTGCGCAGACCTCACTCAACCCTTCCAAGTTCCACAACTCCCCGATGGGAGTTCCCCAATGGCACAGGAGCCACTCATGCAGACAACAATGGGCTGGCCATGGCCAAGCTTCGAAGCCCTGAGCATCGCCAGCAACGGCGGCGAAATGTTTTGAGTACAGCCATCGCACGGTTTCCATGCTGTTTTCGATTCCGATTAGATTGTGGTTATTGAATGTTCCATCGATTCGGCTTTCGGTCGTTGCTTGGCTAATAGAAAGTCAATTATGTATAAATGAGACGGGATTGATGAAGATATACGTACTCATGCCACTGCACAAAACCAGTGCGCATAATGAATATATCACCTTGACGACACTTCGTGCCTTGGAATTTGAGCACTTCTTCCACCTCAGAAACGGGGATTTTGTGAGTGGTGATGGCAGATGGTGGAGCTTTGCCGGGATTTTTATGTTGCCACCATCGTAACTGAAACATGCCTTGCTTAGCACTTGTTCCTCCTGATTCGAGATGACTTAATACATACCCAATCAACGAGAATGCCGCGGCCAACTATGCCACCCGCATTGCATATATCTGTCAAAGTATTTAGAGTACATCCCGATGTTTGTCACGTCCACGAGGGCCTCACTATGTGTTCCATTCCGCGGCGTGTTTTTGGTCTCTTCCGGCGTTGCGCCGTTATAAAAGAGCTTTTTCTTCTGCAAGCCCCACTGCAAGTATACAAAGTTAGAAATTAGACATTCTTTTTCAGTGCTTTCCCGACATGTTATGTTAACGGATGGGTTGAACAACAACTAACATGTTTAAGTCCATCCCATTGTGAGCTTGTCTGCGTGTTTATACGAAGCTCATCGTCGAATGCAACATAACCCTTGTCTTGAAGATCGATAACCTTGTGCTCAAATGGCAAACGGCCAAAACCGGGATGGTCCAGATGGTGCATTGGCCAGTCAAGCTGGACATGTTTGCCTAGTTGGATTTCGGACGCGGCAGCTCTGACGACTGATGGCGTGAGGAGGTTGAGGGCTATATTTTTCTCAGCATAAATAATGAAGCCGTGCTTATTTGCATGCAATAAGATAGATGGGTAAGAGAATGGAATATGGCCATACTTCCGAGTTCATCCTTCTTCCCATCTTTGTCAAAGAATCCCCAAAGGCAGCCCACTGGTTGGCCCTCGACCCGAGGAAGGTCGTCAAAGGGAGGAAAAATATATTCTTTTTCGCTAGTCATGTTGAACTTTGTAATTCGCTCTACTTTCTGCATTAACGTTTGTATTGTGTATATGAGATCCTGCAGGGACAACATACCAACTTCCAAAACTAGATTTTGTTAGCCGTTGACTTCTCTCGGAATCACAATAATCATGTGAATAATTTCTTTTAATGATCTATTAGCATATACGGTTCATGAACAACGCGCAAAACTCCATCACCGGACAATCACCGGAAGTGAAGTGGGTATCTTTCCCCATGTTCGGCTTCTTGAGATACCGCGAAACCCCGCAGGGAAATGTTAAATGGTTCTGACACAACTCGGCGAATCGCCCGATGTGCATTATTTATGTTTGCATTCATTACATCTGATTGACAGGCTGGCAATTAAATGTCAAGGGATATGTCTTCTATATCGCATTGATCCATACAGTTTGAACGAGCAAATCCCAACAACAAGTGGCAAAATGAAGGACTTTCAAGGGAAAGCAGCCATCATAACAGGTGGTGGCTCCGGAATAAACCTTGCTCTAGCACAGTTACTCGTTGACTCGGGCTGTAACGTGCTCATCGCAGACTTACGACTGCACTCTACCGCTCAAGAATGGATTCATACAGTCTCGCAAAGGAGACAGGATGATAGTTCTTCTACTCAGCCTGGAAGGGTGGAATTCGTGCAAACCGATGTCACATCTTGGCCGCAACTTGAGCGCACATTTGAAGTTTGCGAACACGTTTTTGGTGCTGCTTGTCCAGATATTGTGGTTCCAGGTGCCGGTATATACGAACCTTTGTCCTTATCATCTCCAGTATCCTTCTGGGCAGACACAGACGCAAACATAGAAAGTGACTATGGCCACTATAAAGTTCTCGACATCAATCTGATACATCCAATCAAGATGACGCGAATCGCAATCAAGAAGTACACCGAATTGAAGAAACGCTCCCCTTCTTCACCTGAAGAGATGTGCGTGGTCCATGTATCGAGCATTGCCGGACAGCGATCTTCAATGGTCACGCCGTTGTATCAAGCTGCTAAACACGGCATCAACTCTTTCGTCAGAGGCATGGCGGGACTGCAAGATATTTTAGGTATTAGGGTTGTCGGTGTCGCCCCAGGGTTGGTTCTTCATTACTTCTTCGTAAATGAAGTCGTTTGCTAAACGACTATAGGACAATACGAACCCCTCTCTTCACAGAGGACCAGTCAGCAGCAAGGTTTCTCAACTTGGAAAAGGACTTTTTGCTTCCGCCTGAAGAAGTAGCTCGGGCAATGCTGGCACTCATCACGAACACGGAGAGATACAAATCTGGAACGATTTTGGAAGTGTGTGATGTCGGCGGTGATGATCATTGGCGGCAGGCAGAGTTGTTGAATGATCCTGGTCCACGCGGGCCAGCGAGCAAGACGTCAAATAAGGGGAAGGCTGTTGGGGATATTTTGAGCATATTAGGGATCGAGGATAGCATCTTGAGTAATGGGCAAGGAGTGAACAACGAGTGATTGTATATCAAAGCTATGAATATGACTATGTATATAGGTGGAGAATATGCATGATTTTTCAATTAGCAAATTTGTATCTTGATAATCCCTGAGCTTGGATAATAAACCAGGTCTTTAAAGCCCTGCTGGATATAAACTGAATCATATGATCCCACCTAATTGAGTTTCTCTTCATCATGCACTACATCAACCTCCTCAACATCCTGCTTATGGCCGCCATTATATTCTGAGTCCTCCTCATCTTTATGCGCAAGATCTCCAGCGGCACCAGTAGATGAATCTGCCATCTCATCACCAAATATCGCCCCAATCTCCTCAAGAGTCAACCCCTTTGTCTCCGGGAATTTGAACCAAACCAATGGCGTGCACACGATGGGGACTAGGATAAACACGAGGTAGTATTTCCAGCCCACATTGTCGAACCCAATGGGAGCCGTTTGTGTGTAGACTATAAACCGTATGTTAATCATTTGTCCTGTAAAGTCAGAAATATTGGCACGTACTCAGCGTCATAGCGAACAGCCCCATTACAGACAATGATACACCCTGAGCCCTGAGGTTTGTCGGAAACAGCTCGGAGCAGTACACGTAGCTAATGGCATCGACACAAGAGCCATAGAATGTGACGAAGAGGAATAAGAACAAAACTCCGAATCCATTGCCAACTTTGTTTGCTGTGCCGCCGTATTTGGCTACCATGGCTGCTTCGCATGCCACCATCACACCACAGCCAATCTAACAAGTCAGCATGTAATTTTCTCGGCTTAATGATATTGTATAGAAGGGATGCATCTTACCATTCCAACAGACAACATGCGAATACGCCCTAGTCGATCGACAATCATGGGACCAGCCCAGTTCAAAAAGGCGGCCCATGAGGTGTACACTCCGTAGAGAAGAAGCGGGAGCGAACCGTACATTCCAAGGCCATTGTATAGAATGACCTGGTAGTTGTTTATAACGAGTACTCCCGTGGACTGAGCTAGGCATCTTGATGAATGAAAAAAAAAAGATTAGTTCTTGCCAATAATTGAAAATGCGGATGGAAAACTGACTGAATAAAGAACCCCATGAGAAATCGCTTCCTGTACGATGCATCCTTCATAATCGCGACTATGCTGGACGGCTTGTGAGCGTCGAGTTCTATCTGGGACTCGATGAGTTGGCATTCCCGGCGAACATAGTTTACTTTGGTAATATCGGATCCATCTGAATCTTCGAGTCGGCTGAGGATGTCCAGTGCTTCATCCCTTCGATGGCGGGTTAACAGCCATCGAGGAGATTCGGGCAGCCAGCCGGATCCAAGCAGAAGTAGTAAAGGTGCGACAACTATGATTTGTCAATTCATGGTCAAAGATGAGGGTAGATAATATAGATGCATACTCTGCAAGGCCAGTGGTAGTCGCCATTGGATTTGTATATTGGTCTCATAGTAACAGCCGAACCCAGTCCACGCAGCTAATGCCTGGGGATTTATCCATCGTAAGCATTCAATTAAAAGAAAGGCCGTGTAAAGCATGAAAACTTACATAACCCACAACAATAAGAAATCCGTGCGAACCAACCATCCGCCCTCTCATCTGTGGCGGCGCTACTTCCGACTGATACAACGGAACAATCACATTGATCATCCCCGACCCAGCGCCATTAAAGAATCGCGCGACAAGGAGCATCGCAATATCCACAGCGGCAGCTTGTATGGCAGCTGATACAATGCAGAGGATGGTTATTATTTGGATGGATCGTTTTCTGCCCACTTTGTCGGCCAGCCATGCGACTATGCCGCAGCCGATGATGCCGCCGGCGTAGAAGATTCCTTGTGTTGCTATTGGTTTTGTTAGAATGGACAGCCACGAGAAAACAAAACGGGTGTGCTTACTCGATTCTATGGTAGTCTGTCGACTGCTGCCGTCTTTGAGGTCAAAGTAGACGAAAAATGAGGGAAGGCCGAACACGGTCCCCATGATGGAATTGTTGAAGCCATATGTCAATGAGCCCAGGGCAACAAAGAATACAACTCGAAAATTGTATCCAAGAGCCATAGTGAAAGAGAGGACGGCTATAAAATCCGTCGTGCAAATAATTCAAATAAGGGAAGGGTGTGTGATAGTAGAAAGGTGAACCCTGTTGTTCTACCTTTCATTCTTAATAAATCATAAGTCTCGGTATCCACTTGAACCGTTAGTACGTAATCCTTCATTCTGGGGAACTCCAGGTTTGACACAGCTTTTTCTGGGGATGCGGCCAAAGTGGCGTTTTGGTTATTAGCAAAGGTTGGGTTTCGGCTTCTCAAGAAGCCGGTCGTCCGAAAAAGGAAATCGGAGAAAGCGAGATTTGCAACTCCACGCCTCGGTTGGTTTCCAACGTTGGTTGCATCTCGGTGTTATGTCCGATCAGAGAATCTACGTCAATCTTGCCTCTTTATAGAAAAAAGGATTCATTAGTTAGATGAAAAATAATGCTGGTCGCAATTGACTTCTGATTGTCTATATATAGCCTGGCAGAATAATTCGAATTCCCTCAGTCCACCCATCTAGATACAGAGAGTAGTCGTACGATATTAACAAAATGAGCTCGACAAATCCTCAACGACCACTGCGAGTGGCATCAGCCTCCGGCGCCGTCACAGACCGAGTCGAAAACCTGGCCGAAATAGCCCAAAATGCGGACGTCGACTTCATCGTCGGCGACTGGATGTCCGAGTACAACATGACCATGCGCGGCAGTGACAAAATTGCGAATGCCGGAATCGCAGACCTCGAACCATCATTCGAGCATACCTTTATCGACTCGCTCGAACCGGCTATTGAAGACCTTGCGCGTCGCGGGATCAAGTTGGCTGTCAATGCGGGTTCATCTGATACCGAGAAACTATACAACAAAATCACCGAGTTGGTGGCGAGCAAAGGCCTCAAGTTAACTGTTGCATGGGTCGAGGGCGATGAAGTTTTTGAAGTCGTTCAAAAGCTCCGACAGGAAGGAGGATACAAGTTCCAGTCTATCACGACTGGGCAATATTTGAGCGATTGGCCCTATGAGCCGATATATGCGCAGTGTTATCTCGGATCATGGGGTATAGCTGAAGCCTTCAAACAGGGGGCAGACATCGTTGTATGCGGACGAGTTGCCGATGCTGCTCCAACCATGGGTGCAGCTGCATACTGGCACTCTTGGGATCGAACATCCTATTCCGAGCTCGCACACAGTTTGATTGCTGGCCATTTCATCGAGTGTTCATACTATGTTACCGGCGGTAATTTCACTGGATTCAAATCGTTGCCACAGGGTGTGACGCCCTTACTGAATCCGCCAGTGGCAACTATCAATCACGACGGGACCTTTTACGTCGGCCTGCACGAAATTCCTGGTCGAAGCGGCCAAGTGTCTGTAGACACATGCCGGTCTCAACTATTGTATGAAATCCAAGGGAAAAGATACTACAATTCCGACGTTGTTGCCATCATCGACCAGATCAAGCTCGAACAAGCAGCACCAAACTCGGTGTATGTGCACAACATCGGATTCGAGAAACCCCCAGCAACCACCAAAGTAGGTATTACAGCCAAAGGTGGCTATCAGGCCGAGGTACATTACTTCGTCGTCGGGCTAGATGCAGCTGAGAAGGTTCAGTTGCTCGAACGTCAACTGCGACACTACCTCGACACTGATAGCATGAGTTTGCTCAAATTCACCACATCGGGGACATCAAGTCCAAACCCTAACTCTCAGGACGAGGCCACGCTGGACGTCCGAATCTTTGCGCAAGCACCGACAAAAGAGGCCTTATCGCCTAGTAAATTTCAGAGACCATGCTGGAACATTGTGATGATGACATACCCCGGCGCAACATTCGCAGTAGACAGTCGACAGGCCCTACCGAAGCCGTATCTTGAATACTTCGTCACAACACTGCCACTATCTCTGATCAACCATGTCACTCATTTACCGGCAACAAACAAATCAATCCCCATTATTGCACCGACGGATACAACACCGTATGTCCGTGAACAAGAAATCGAAGAAACTACCAACCCTACACCGCTCGCTCACTTCGGGCCAACCACCACCGCGCCATTGGGATATATTGTGCATGCACGATCTGGCGACAAGGGCTCTGACTGTAATGTAGGATTCTATGTTCAACGTGAAGATGAGTATTCCTGGCTACGGTCACTGCTCTCGGTCGACCGTGTCAAGGAGTTGCTTCAGAATGATTATAATGGGAATCGAATAGAGCGGTTTGAGCTGCCAAATATATACGGTAATCCCTACTCTCTTTGTTCGTCACTTAGGTATTATGATGCTAATGAGTGTGATAGCGGTACATTTCCTACTCAAAGACCACCTCGATCGAGGAGTTGCGTCTAGCTCGACATATGACGTGTTGGGCAAGAATGTAGCCGAGTATTTGCGGGCGAAGCATGTGCAAATCCCAAAGATTTTTCTGGATAGAGGAAGAATTTAGCATGGTGTGATAACTATGGCTGTACGTTATAGCACTATTCTATGAAGTAGACATTATGGAGATTATTTGTCTTTTTTTATCGGCCAGTAAGAAAAGACCTTGTTTATTTTCATCGAGTAAATGATTTGGTATTGGTTCGCAAGAAAGAACTTACTCACTTTCTAACAGGGTCTCCTAAAGGTCTCTTTGCCTGGGCAATCTGCACATTTACGTTAGGGTTCGGGCGCGGCTACCCTATTTCCTGCCTTGGTTCGTGATTACTGAGGCTGCTTACCAGTGTGAGGGCAGTGTTCTAGACAGAAGCTAGAACGTCTTGGTATTGTTGGCTAGATTGACAGGATCCAAAGAATGTCTTTTTAAGACTGTGGTCTAACACGTGAATATAGCGAATCGGTAAACACATTCAGGGTCCGGTGATAGCATCTCGAGTAAATTATAAATCACTTGCCAAAGATTGACCGAAAAGACCCTGTTCATTTTCAAATTATCCATGCATTGTATGTTCTAGACTTACCCCAATGCTACATTTTATTGATCGCCCTTCCCAAAGCAGCCTCGGTGGACTGTTCCCTGCCTCATAACCAACAATAACCAACCAACAACTCCATCATCGTGAGAAAATTATAAATACATAACTTGCTCTAGGTTAGCAAAAAAAGGCCCTGTTCATCTTAAAGATTTTTTTTTGTCAAGTCTAGATTCATTCCTTCATCATTAGTACCCTGGTTTTATTGATCGGCTTTCCCTACAGAGCCTCGGTATGGAGATAGCCAACCAACAACTTTATTTTCCCCGTTGGTTTTTTTTTTTTTTCTCGCATTCTCCAGATTTTCCCTGTAGATCAGTAGATCATGGAAATCGCACAAAAATGACAGTAAAAATTCTTTTCGATTTTTGAGGGTTATATAAGGCGTGTTAAGTTTGCACCATCTCTTCCCTTCCTTATCAACGAACTCGCGCCATCGATGAGGGGCTTGTCGCAATTACCGTCGTGACTTTTTTTTTCTCCCACCATTAAAGTACTGCGCGCGACCACGATGTTTCTTTTTTCTATATAAGACAGGGATCTCTTCTTTATTTTCGAGATTTACTTTCCTCAAATCTCGTCGCTTCAGCGGAAAATCAAACAAAAATGGCAGTCCTCGACTCGCGCCTCGCCATCTGGCTCTGGGGCCCCTCCCCCAACGACCGCGCCCTCCTCGCGCGCCTCGACTTCACCCTCCTGCCCTATTTCTCCCTCATCTGGTTCTTATTTGGAGTTACGCGCGCCTCCTACTCATCCGCGTACATCAGCGGCATGGAAGAAGCGCTGCACTTTGTCGGCAAGGAATACAATTACATGAACACGGCGTATCTCGTCGTGTATGCCGTATGCCAAATGCCGGGCACGAGTTTGTTGACGATTGCGCGCCCCAAATACGTTTTTGTGGCTGCGAATGTGACCTGGAGTGTGTTGACGTTGATTACGTATAAGACGACGAGGGCGTGGCAGGTTATACTGTTGAATGCGATTGAGGGTGGGTTTTCTGCCATCGCCTAGTAAGTTTTTTCTCTGCCTACTGGGGTGGATTGAGCTGATTGGGATAGTGTCGGCGCGCAATTCATTCTTGCGTCATGGTACAAAGGCACCGAGCTGGGCACGCGCGCTGCTGTGTTTTGCGTCTTTGGGCAGTTTGGTAGTATGGCGGGCAGCTGGATTCAGGCTGGGCTGTTGGAGACGCTGGCTGGGAAGAGTGGGCTGCCGGCGTGGAAGTGGATTTTTATTATTGTTTCTGTTATGACGCTGCCGGTGGCGTTGTTTGGTATGCTCTCTTCTCTTCGAGTATTGTGGATTGTGCTAATTCATTGTCCAAAGGATGGTTCTTTATCCCCGACCTGCCCATCCACAAGGCAGCATGGTATCTCACCGACGAGCAAAAGGAGTACGCCATCAAACGACTGGGCGTTGTCCGTAAGGAGGCCTGGGACTTGACTGTATTCAAGCGCGTTCTGTTCAGCTGGCAGTTTTACCTGCTGCCCTTTATTTTCATGCGTATGTTTCTCCCCCTTCCCATCTAATCATTATTACAGGCGTGGCTAATTGAAAAAGTATACTCTCTCTGCGTGCAAATGCTCCAAAACAACGTCATGGCCTACTGGCTCGCGTCTCGCGGGTACACCACCGTGCAACAAAACAACTATCCCACGGGCATCTACGCCGCCGCCATCGTCGGCACAGTCCTGTACGCCGTGATATCCGACAAAATCAAGTCCCGCTGGGAAGTGTCCATTGCCATTGGCGTCACCTTCATCATCGGGTCCTCCATCCTGATCGGCGTCGACACCGACTCCAACGACGCCGCTCATTTCTTTGCGTTTTATTTGCTGGGTACGACGTTTGCGCCGCAAGCAGTCTGGTACTCGTGGATGGCGGACGTGACCAGCCACGACCTCCAACTGCGGGCGATTACCACGGGGTTTATGAATTCTTTTGACTTCGCGTTTGTGACCTGGTGGCCGCTCATTTTTTATCCGGTGACGGATGCGCCGAATTATGAGAAAGGGTATATTGCAAGTTTGGTGACGGGGGCGTTGACACTGCCGTTGGTGTGGGTGATTACGTATTTGCAGAGGAGGGATACGGCGAGGGGGATTATTGGGAGGGTGCAGGTGCCTGGTGAGGATGATGGGAGTAATGGTTCACACGCGCAGGGGGAGGAGGATGGGAATGGGAATGGGAAGCCGGGGGATGCCAATGTGAGGGCGGCTGAGGTTGAGGTTTAGTGGTGGATTGCTCTGATATACTACGATAGATATAGACAAGTGCTAGAAGTCTGTTTAGTACTTAAGAAATGATATTTCTGCACTGCTGATAATACAAACAAAATTGATTCTGCCGTGGCGTTCGCTGCATCGTAACATGACTGGCGTATTCATATACATGAAGAACAAGTGAAGAACAAGGCACTGAAGAAACACATTTAGAATAGGTACCAGAAACTAAACCCGCAATCTCCATCCTCAAGGCCCTTCCTTATCGAGTCGGTATCCATCACCAAATCCTCGTCTGCTCATTATCCGCCGTATTAACCCCCCTCGGATCCTCCTCCCACTTCTTCCTCTCCTCATCCGTCATCTTCCTCCACACATCCTTTTCGCCATTCATTTTTCTGCGCATCCACTTGAACGGCTTCAGCGGATTGTTTGGCGGCCCTTCAACCTCGCCCTTTCGTCCGCCCCCGGTATCATTGACTTCCATTTTACTCGCGATGAATGCTTCGAGCGATGCCATTCGTTCTTCAGGGGTCATGGTCTGGACGGAGCGACGCCTTGGTGCTATTGACGGTGCGCCTGTTGCCCGCGCATAGGATGGTAGTTGAGGGTCATTGAGTGGCGGCGAGTATGATGGTAATATCTCCGAGGCGTTGTCTGGTGCCACTACACTGGCTGTGTCGGATGGGAATGCCGGGGGGTTGTCATTGTCATGATGTTGTTCGGCATCGATGCGACCGCTTGATGATGGCCGTTCGTTGTCCGGCATCGTGATGATTGTTTCTTTTCTTTTGATGGATGGAATAGGTGGATGAGGTCAGTGATTAAGACTGCCCTTTAATATGCCCCCTCACGGGCACGTGTGCCTGCCGCACGTGGCGTCGACCAGATCAAGAAACCAACACAAAAGGCACAACCGGCAAGAAATTCAACTATATATAAACATAGCTAGCCTTACTCAGGTATATACCTCAGAGTTATTTACAAAAAAATGCGACTCTGCTCATCAGCCTCATTTCATTATCCCCACTTTTGGCCCCCGGCAACACCAGCCGATCGCTTCCTGTGCCAGTCCCAGTAAATCCCGACACCCGTGAGAATGCCCATAAATGCCTCAAAAGGCGCAACGCCCCGCCATACTTCATTATCGCTTTGGGAAAATGTAAACGCTGCTAAGAGGCGACCGAAAACAGAGGCTGTCATCATGGGGATGTTGTTTTGATACGCGGCGATGACTTGGAAGGTCCCGAGAGCGAGGGATGTTAGGCTGGTAATCGTCAGTCATCATTATTTTATTGGCCCGGTAGGTAGGTATGCCGAGAGTTGACTCACCTCATCGCCTGGATTGTGTCAGTGCTGAGACCCTGCATGGGAGTCGCGGGGAATTCGCTGGTCGCTACGGGCCATAGCAGTGAGAAGACCGCCGAGACGAGCAGAGGGATCGCCTGGATGCCGAAGATGTACTGCGACGGGCTGGCTGGCATTTTGACGTCTGCTAAGTGCGTTTATTGTGAGAGTTTTCTCGATGTACGATGTTCCTGATAGCAGATAGCATAGAGGATGAAGTGTAAAGCTGGTCAAAATTGAATCCCGGGCTAAGTAATTGACATCCCTGGATGTCTCAGCCAATACGCTAAGCTAGTCTGCACGAGTCATGGATCTTTTCTTTGTTCGGTCTTCCACATTATCTAAAAATATATTGACTCCTTGTGATACAAAGAAAGTTGGAATAAAAATAAAAACAATATACAGTGCTGATTATGAATACATTGAAAAAACAACATATAAACCCGCAAAACAGCCCAGAGGAAATGCCCAACCCACGCCCAAAGGATATATATATATATAAATATATAACACGAACCATTTCCCTCGCTTTAATTAATCAATCGCATGCCCAATCAAATACCCAGAATAAACCACTACCGCTCGACTAACAGATACGCAATACCAAGCTCTGTCTTGTCATGTCTAAGCTTTACCCTTCATCTCGCGCAAATGCCTCGTCTGCACACCCACAACAAGCATCGCCAGCACCGCGAGAACCTCTGGCAGAAACATGAGCACAACACGCACAGCCATCGACCCATACACCGGACTCAGCTTCCGATCCTGCGTAAACACCGCGACAGCCGTATAAATAATACGGATCCCGGCGAAGATGAGCGCGACGTAGGCGCCTCTTAGCAGCTAAATACCCACCATTAGTCAATGTCTCTCTCTATGTGCGGGTTTTGGGTGCTTACAGTAGTAGTCTGATTATGCGCCGGCCCCTCGGTCTTCCACTTCGACGGCAGCGAGGAAATAACCGCCCACACAATCAGAAACGCCCATACAATACACGTCAACGTCGCACCGGCTTTCCATAACGTATAATCCGTCGACGTCGCAGTGCCCTTGTACACGGCCAGCGCGCCCACGATCGACAGCGAAATAGACACTGCCATCGCGCTCGTGTTGGCGCCTACGACGCTCCATGAGAGGAAACTGCTTTGGCTGGGGTAGCGATACATTCGTCTATACCAGTTATATCTCATTAGCCCGAATTCTTATAAGGGGGAGGATAGACGTACACTTCATGAACCAACCCATCAACGCCCAACAGCAACGGCGCAATAGCGACACTTTGAATAATATTCGCAGACAGACTGTCGCTGTCCTTGACGCCGAGCCCCCCACCAATGATGCGCGCGCAGCAGAATATGTTGATGTAGTACCAGGGCAGGGCGCCGGTCCAGCGGTGCGTCCAGAAGACGTAGTTGGCAACGGGGAGGAGGAGGAGGTAGACGGCGAGGTCGGCGGGGAAGATTCCGTTCATCTTGTCTTGGATGGATATTAAAAATATAGCAACAATATATAGTGTATAATAGAGTGAATGTAGTGAGTGAATGCTTGGAATTGAATTGATCTGATCAACAAAATATCTCCATCGTGGGCTGGAAAGGGTTATTTATGTATCCCATTTTTTTTATTCTTCGTATAGAGTCGATATACAAATATGGAAGCCTATCGCAACCTTATCCCGTTAGGGCAGCCTCATCGGACAGACCCTCGTATTTAGCATTCTCAGCCGCAAAGATTCGCGCAGGGCATCGGATTCGGGCATCGGATTCGCATCGCTGTCCCCTTTTGGCAGGCTCGTCAGAGGCTTAGCCAGTGCTTAATTCTAAACGAGCCAGTTACAAAGCCGACATTCGATCTGATACGGACGTAAAGTATTGTAAGCAGTAGGGTCTGTGGCTAAGCACTTTTGACTGTCATCCGTTTTGGGTATACTCATCAGGCGCTATACCTTGTGTGGCTTAGTCCGGTGCTTAATCTTGATCTTCAACGAACCGGCCACAGGGCAGAAGTCGATCTGATACGGACGTAAGCAGGCAGTTGTATAAAATGTATAGTATTGTAAGGCGTAGTGCTGTGACTGCTGTGGCTAAGCACTTTTCACTGTTGCTGGTGTCCGTTTCGGCCATCCTCATCAGGCACTAAACCTATTGTGGCACGCTCCTCCCACTCCAGAGGCTTAGCCCGGTGCTTAATCTTTATCTTAAAATGAACCAGCCACAAGCCAGAAGTCGATCTGATACGGAGGTAAGCAGGCAGTTGTATACAATGTATGTAGTGTGCAGTGTGCACTGCGCTGTCACTGCTGTGGCTAAGCAACTTTTGCCTGTTAAACCATTCCGGGCATCCTCATCAGGCGCTATGCCGTTTGTGGCATGATATCCAGCGACCAATCAGATAGTGCTTATTTAAGCTACGTATGTAATGTCGCTGCTCTCTGCCCACGGATTTCGGAGGTACGCAGTTTCGGAATTTCGGGGGTACGGAATTTCGGAGAAGCGCTGTGTAATGACGCCGGTACCTGCTTGATTTCTGACAAAAAACCTCCCCATTTTCCTCCTGAAAACTGATGAATTGCCTGGATGTTGTGCTGCTTTGTGCAGCGGGCAAGCAAGTGGCACCTTTGCCTTTTCCGGCAACCTCTTCGGATCTAAGCCTATTAGGGTATGTGGCTCGGAGACCCATATTGACAAACCTAAGGCACGCTAAGGCTGCTTAAAGCGGGTCCAGCCTCAACTCTAAACAATTAAGAATGGGCTGGTCCGCGCGTACATGACTAGTGCTGTACATACATGTGTGTATATCACGTAAACAAAAGGTGACAGTTTTTCCTCTGGGGCCAGTAAGAAACGAACCTTGTATTCCGTACAGAGGACAGAGTACAGCCTGCAAGCCATTGTATAGAACCGGCAGCGTTCACCTCATCTGGCAGACTGGCACACACAAAGTTAAAGATTTAAGAATTGCGTTAGCCTCTACGGAAGAGTCTGAGTCTGAGTCTTTGACAGGCCCACGCGTAAAGGCCCACCCATAAACGAGTGATCCAATAGTCAATACGCTGGCCAGATCTGGGGTGACGGGTCGTCTGCCATGACTCCATGAGGCATTAAGCTTGTACTAGCACATACATATGTATGTACGTATTTCCGTAAGAAATCATTTCAATAAAAACCAAAACCAAAACCAAGGAGTCAGAGAAAGACCGCCAGGTTGATCAACTCCTATCATATACACCCCCCCCCCCCCCCCCCCCCCCCCCCGAGATCGAGCGAGAGTATTACATATGCAACTCGGGGAAGAGACCGGCATATGCCGGGGAGTTGGATGTATGTATTTTCCGTAAGAAACCATTTCATAGAAACAAGGAACAAGGAATGAGAGGAATACCAGCAGGGGAACAACTCCTACGTTGGTTTCATGTACATACCCCCGAGATCGAGCGAGAGTACTATAACGCGGTGATGAGGCCGCCATATGGCATCTCCTCCGATAGGAGTTGTGTAGATAACGTACTACATCGAGCTAAAGCACGAACTACTACTTCCATGTGTCTATTTTAAATTAAGTTTTTTCTCTTAAAACTGGGGCTTAATATGCTTAAATACCTTATTTATCCTACTTATACCCTCCAATGCATGCGTAGTGTACATAACTTGTTGGATTAATTGCGCATTACGTATCCTATGGAGCAGTCCAGCTAGACTGTTCATTTATTCATACGGAATACGGAATACGGATAACGAACTAATAGCCTTGGAAACAAAACGAACCGGCATTTATGTCCACATACGTGTTAGTTTGGCTTTTGATGGTGTGATGTGTTGGATGACACTGTTGGCCAATATATCCGGGGGCATACGTACGCACGCACACACACACCAGAGATTAAGCTAGGATATAAGCACTACAAACGTCTCTAATTAAGCATATCTATAAAAAGCCAGATGCATAATTACATACGTATTATGTACGGAGTAGGTCGAGAAGCACGCAGTCCAGCTACATACTCGATAGGTGAATGCATGTACACAGTAGAAGAGCACATATATTCCTGCTAGCCATTGCATTCGTTCTATATTTACCTTCCTTGTCATCCAGCTGATTCACCCAGCTGACGATCCAGCAGCAACGCCGAATCAACCTGATATCATGGTTCCTGGCTTACTGGCTTACTCTTTGTTGTGTAATTTGGGGCTAAATTACGGGTACGGCCTGGTAAGCATAGGCTTCTGCGCCATGTACGTAACAGCACTTTAGCCCAAATCTAAACCCCATACAGTATACAATCTAAAAACAAACTATCTTTAGCTCTATAAGAGTCTGTTTAATTATTAATTAAACAAGAAAGCATTAATCTAATTGGTCAGGTTGAGAAAAATGTCGGCGTCTAGAATTAGATCTCGAGTATGGCGCTAACCGGATTTGTTCATTACTGTACTGTACTGGCTCTTCTACTCCGTACGGCAGGAGTATACTAACGACATGTAACTACATATAGGTATGCAAGATTATGAAGGATCATTATGCTAGAAGGTAGTTTGAATTAGCGCTGTCTACAATCAAAATGACAAATATCATTCATTTACCTAGATAGGATATTTACCCCGGCTCTACAAGTCTAAAGCCCTCTTCATGATTCATGTGCGTGCTAGTGCTGTCTAATATGCGTAGAACGTACATTTCCAATGCTAAGTACGGAGTACATGGTATTAATTACACAATTTAACAGTTCACAAGTCTTGAAATTAAGTATAAAACAAGCTCAACACGGCCCCCACCTCGGTATTTCTGGCACCGCACGGAATTGAGAAACCGTCATCCAGCGCCCCACACACGCCGTAGCCGTACTTTCTTTCTTTCTGCCTCGCCTCGCCAGCTGCCGAACGTCAGCTTAGGCCTTTAAAGGCAACCACAATCCCACCGAACTCGTTACGCTTTTGGGAAGAATATCGATTTAGTGAGTTAATCCTTTCTCGCGAACCGTGCCATCATACATAGAATAGCAATGGTGTACAGAGGAAAGCCCGGTCTGGGCTGTGCCGTCTGCCGCAAGCGACGCCTGACTGTAAGTGACGCACGCCACAACCACAGCACATCCTATGGTTCAGAAGATTGACGAATGACAGTGTGACCGTCGCCGGCCTTCGTGCTCGCAGTGCCTGAGGGTGAATGCCGAGTGCTATGGGTATCGCGATCCCAACGTCCTGCGCATCCATGACCAGACCAATGAAGTCGCCGTCAAGGCCAAAACGCGCGCACGCAAGTCATCAAGTCCATCATCAAGTCCCGAGCAGCAACCACATCCCTTGACGGTTCATCTACCCGTGTCAGCAGCCGACCAAGCGCTAGCGCACATGTTCATGTTCTACGTCGGCACCACCAAAAGCCAAGGGATCATGTCATACCTGCCGGATATACTGGGCAGCGACCCGTCCTTTGCGCTCCAAGCCAGCCTCAAAGCTGTAGGCCTGGCAAGCCTATCAAATATAGTCGGTGCGCGGCAATCTTCAAGAGAAGAATACAGCGTTGCGCTGCTGGCTACCAACGAGGCGCTCAGAGACCCTGTGGCGGCAAAATCAGACTCCACCCTGGCCTCTGTCCTGTTGCTAAGCACCTACGAGGTGAGCGTCGCATACAGGCCGATGATCGAGTATCTAACTAGTGAAAAATATCAGATGGTAACGTGCCAATCGCCGAATATGATGCATGGTTGGTTGAATCATGTGCAAGGGGCGACGAGACTGCTGGAGCTGAGAGGCGAAGAGCAGTTAAACACGAGGGCGGGTCTAGAAATGTTTACAACTATACGATTGCAAAATGTAGTCACCCTCCCTGACCTTGTGTATTGCCTCTGATTAATGTTATTTTAGGTTATTGGCGGCGTCTTTTTCAGACTCGTCGGCCTCAACACACCCACAATAGCAGAACTATCCAAACTCGCCAAAGCCAGACAACCAGCCCCCCTCCAACCAGTCGAAGATCTGTACGAGCTGCTCGTCGAGCTGAGCGACATGGCCATCGAAATCGGCCTTGCGCACCTCAAACCCGACCCCGTCCGCAACCTAAGGCTTGCAATCGCCAAAGCCCTGCACCTCGACGCCGACATGCGCGCATGGGCCATGTCGCTCGGCCCGTTTTGGCGGTATACGATCGTCGAGGACATTGAAGAAAACAACTCCCCGCTCTACGGCGACCGCTACCACGTTTATGTGAATGTCAACGTCGCCTCGCTCTGGAACCACTACCGGCAAACGCGCATCGTGCTCAACGAAATGATCCGCTCAATGTCGAAACGGTTATGGAATCTAACCATGGAACCCGAAAGTCTGCACACCGTAACGCAAGCCGGCGCCACCATTGACCAGATGATCGCCGATATCCGCGCGTCCATCCCCTTCCATTTCTTGTCGGGCGATACGGGCATTGGAGGCACGTACCGGCTGCTGTGGCCCTTGTTTATGGCGGCGCACTGCTCGAATCCAGAGTCGCCTTCGAATGATTGGGTGTTGAAGACGTTTGCTACGATTAAGACGGCTATGAATATGCAGCAGGCGGGTCGCATGTCGAGCATGCTGACGCAAGGGAAGCGGTTGCCTATTGTCCCGGGGACGTATTAATAGGTAATCGATTTGATGTATAATGTAATGAATATATATGTATATATCTAGACACAAATCTTAATGCAGTCGTTAAAAAAAAAAAAAGAAAAAGAATAAGAATAAGAATAAAAGAATATCAACACGCGGGCCATCCGTCATTGTATACCTGCCAAACCATGCTAATCAGCGATGATGCTCTATATACTCTTGCAGCACTGGATTTCTCACCTCAATCAACCCCCCCCCCTGTATTAACCAAGTCCATCATCATCGACCTCCCGCTCTCGCAGGGCTAGCTTTCCTCTTCTCGCTCTGTTGCGGCAGCGGCACAGATGTTTGGCTATTCCGTCCCTGTGGGTTGGCGCCTACGGGCTGTGGTGCTTGTTCATCTTCCTCGTAGTCGCCTTCTTGTTCCTCGCGTCTCTTCTTCAACCAGAGGGGGGCGAGGACGATGCACATGGTGATTGATTTGGCTTGGCTTGGTTCGACTTGACTCGACGCTTGGTGATGGGATGGGATGTATGGAGGTGAGCTGAGGTCCGGGTGCGGAAGCGGAGGATTTGAGTCGAAGACGAGTATGGAGGGTGTCTTGCTTGAATTAATCGAGGTTTCGCGCAAAGAAAGAATCTTAGATTCATCAGTTATTATTCCTCCAAACTCGGGGTCGTCCACGTTTAAATAAGGGCTGGGAAAGGATGAGACATGTCAGCTATACACCGCCACTAGCCTAATGAGGCAAGCATCTCGTTATCCCAACCCTAAGGACCCACAGCTTCGCGAACCGCATTCCTAAAGCGTTCGATGCTGTCATTGTCAGCCTGATTGCAATATACGCCGATCACCCGGAATATCCAGAAGCCTACCTAACCGGTCCGGTCCCTGGGGCCTGCACCTGCACTAGCTGCCGTGCATAAGAGATGATTTTATGCATAGATGTAACCAGTAAGAAAGAGGTGGCTTGGATTGAGATCGGTCATCTGCTGTTCTTGTTTGTTTGTAATAATTGGGGAATTATTAATGGGCTGACGAAGCAACCATATTCATATGACTGGGAAGAATTGAATGTATGGATTTGAGAAAGTAGTATCAAATTCATTCGCTAACATTAACCAAATAGTTATAACACCGCAATCGCTCCTACATTATCTATCTTTAACAAAAGAAATAGCAAATATATAATAACAGAGACTCTTCATAGCTTCAAAGCTTCTCAAATGCAGCCACCACTGCTTCAGCTGTGGATCTTGCGCTAGCAGGGTTCTGTCCAGTGATCAACCGGCCGTCAACAACATGGAAATCGTCCCAGATGCCTGGCGCACGTTCATCTGTGGGGAACTCAGTTAGTAAAAATAAAAACTTTAGGGAAAGGTGATCTGAGGATAGTAGGTAGAACATACACTTTGCACCAAGACGACTCGCCAACTCCTCCACCATCTCTCCATTCCAACTCTTCAACTCGTCGTAAATACCCATCACTTTCTCAGCCTCAGTCGTAAACCCCGTAATCCGTCGACCCTTGATAATGGGCTCATTATTGTTTGTCGAGTCAACAACATTGGCAAAGATAGCGGGTCCATGACACACAGACGCCACAACGCCCCCATTCGCCCAGACTTGACTGGCAATGTTCTGCAGTGCACTAGCGGTTGGGTAATCGATCAGCGCTGCGTGACCCGCCGAAGCATAAAAGACCCCATACTTAGACGCGTCTAGATCGGCGGCTCTTGGCATGTTGTCGAGCTTGGAGCGGAAGGAGCTAGTAAGGTCGTTCCAGATGGAGAGGTCGGAGCCGTTGAGGAAATCGGGCTGTTGCGAGAGCCAGTCGGCAGTGTAGGAGCCTGTTTCGGAGGAGAGGTCCACTTCGAAGCCGGCTGCAGTCAAGACGAGGTAGGGGTGCAGGGCTTCGCTGATGAAGAGGCCCGTGGTCTCTTTGCCTTGGAAGAGGGTTGCCGAGGCAGAGGTGATGCTGATGAGGGCGCGGCGGGCGGGAGACATTTTGTTGAGGTGAGGTTTGGAAGAACCGTTGTTGTGTAGATATGGTGATGTGTGGATGTGGAAAGATTGGAAGTCTTGAGGTTTTGAATTGTTTAGGATGTTGGAGTTGGACTGATGGATTGTTTGATGATGATGATGAGAAAAAAGAAGTCATTTCATCGAGGAAGGAGGGAGTTTATATATTCGTGTTCGAAGTATGTTTGTGTACTCCGGAGTTGCAAATGATGCATCATGATTAAGATCCGGAGTAAGTCCGGTGCCAAGTAACCTGCCATTCTTCTCTTTCTGTCGTATGATGGTTAATTCAACAACATTGCTGCCCAGGAAGTTACGGAGTCAAACTGTTTGGACGATGCGGAGGATCACGTTGCGGGGCGCTGGAGCTATTGCTATTGGTCAAGAGATGAACACAGGAGATATTCCAATTGGTTGCAAAGATCTGTGCGGGTCACCTCCGTCCGGGGTAGGAGTCACTGCTATTGGCCAATGGGTAGAAATTGGAGATATTCCAATTGGTTGTGCAGGTCTATGTGGGTCACTTCCCTCGACTGCCAAGCCGGGGCAGGAGCAACTTCTATTGGCTGATGTATACCATCACAAATCGAATGCAAACCAGAAAACAGAAAATGTAGGAGCAACTGGACAGCTTGTATATGTTCTGGATTATTAAGAAGCTGATGAGATTTGTTTGTTTGCTGTTGGTAAGCAATACATCAACCATCGGGCATAACCGAACGTGTGTCTAGAGAACGTAAGGTCGATGGAGATGATCATTTGGTTTAAAGGTAGGATTGAAGTTTGAATGGTAGGCTGCTATATTCAACTGCGATGATACTCAGGTGCAAATATAACATGCATATCCAGAATGAATGTTATTGGAAACGGCATTCCTTCAGGTACCGTACATGCACCCCAAATGTCAAAGGGGAGTTTCAATAAGAATAATAGTAAGCACTACATACGCTTACAGCTAGCCTATGTGTGAGAAATTAGATAGAAAACGACCAGAAAGGAATCGCTCAGAAAGATTTGTCCATTCGGGCCTCAGACCGTCAGCCTGCGGAATCATGAATGGAGTTGCAAGTGCGTGGGGGTAGAAATTGTTGGAAATTTCACCTAGCCCCAGGGTTGAATAGAGGTAGAATTATTTATACAGAATCTCTATTAGTCATATATATGTACATGCACGGTTTTAATTGTACATCGGGATGGAGCCGAGTTTTCAAGAGACAACCCATTCTACCGGGTCATAGAAGGACCGCAGGTCATTAAAAAAAATGCCGGAGGTCGGCGAATATGACCACCGACGGGGAGCCATGATGTCTATACTGGATAGTTGAATACATAACAGATTAATCGTATGACGTAGGTAGTAGAAGAAGCTTGTCACTTAAGCAATGTGGCTTTGTGTAAAACCACTCTCGTGCGAGAAGTGAACCAGTTAGAGAAGTCGCATATCTGCTTACCCCGGCAGTATATCCTGCAAAGGTTTAGCCTACCGTCCCCAGGGTACTTCTTATAAAAGTCCAGGGTTCTCCCCATCGAAACGTCGACTGTACCGGCACTGCTATGCAGTCTGGTCCCGAACCTAATGATAAGCAGCCCCCAATTCCAGCCAATGATGACGACCAAATTAATAACCGCCGGAAGATAAAACGACGCCCCAGAAAGTTGTTAAAACATGACGGCAAACAAGTGGGAGCGCGCTATTGTAAGCCTCTCAGCAACAGAATTCACGTGCAGCGATGCGGCCTTGCTACCGGCCATGTTTTGCAGACAGCCAGACCCACGCACCAACTCGGAAGTCGGCAGCGGCGCGGTTAGCCCCACTTGGATCTACGGAAGTACAAGAGCCAAGCCTTCGAGGCACGTGGGCTATACACCGCATTGTCATGCCAGAACTGGGATTGATTGTCGAGAGAAGGAATGGAACATGCACTGGAACATGCCATCCTGCTCGTGTATAAAGAGAGCCTGTCTTGGCTGCACATTGGACATGTTCTGCAGCAGCACTCCAGATCCCAAGACTGAGACTGAGCAGTTCTCGACTTGTCAAGCAACAAGATGAAGCTTTCTACCGTTATTCTGTCGGGCCTCTCTGTGGCAACAGCATCACCGTTGAGGCGGCTGGTTACCAATTCAACCAACATTACTCCTCCGCCGGGGAAGTGGTTCGATCGTATGTCTCATTAGAAGTCATCTTGAAACAGCCAAACTAATCTGCGTGACAGGCTTTGTCGTGATTGTCCTTGAAAATACCAACAAGGATGTTACATTTGGCAACGATTACTTTCTCAACCTGACCAACATGGGCATGACCCTAGGAGGTTACCACGGTAAGCAATCCATTCTACCAAACATGAGCTAGATCGTGCTAAAGTTCTGCCAGGAACTACCCACCCATCTCAGGTAAGACTTCGTGTTCATCAATTGAGAACTCAACTAATGTGAACTGCCAGCCCAACTACATCACCATGATCTCTAACACGGACGCTGCTGGTGTCTATGACGATGCCGACCACAACAGCACCGAAATGAGCTTGATCGACTTGTTTGAGCCCGCTGGTATGATGTCCTCAAACTGCCCTCCATTGAATAGTCATGACATAATGTGTCAATATACAGGTATCACCTGGCGAGCCTACATGGAGGGCTACACTCCTCTTGCCGACGGTGGCTGCAATCCAATCACCGAGGACGACTCCACCCTCTATGTCCGGTAAGCACTTCATTAAACAGCATCCCTTCTATACTTCAAGTGTAATTATTTACGGAGAAAAATACAGCAAGCACAACCCCTTCATGTCCTTCGACAACATCCGCAACAACTCCGCCCGTTGCCAGAACATCGTCAACGCCGAAGAAAACTTCGCCAAAGATGTCGCTCTCGGTGCTGAAGCGCCCATGTACATGTTCTACACCCCAAACCTTGACAATGACGCCCACAACACCAACATCTCCTTTGCCGCCAAGGATGTTTAGTATGTGGTTGATACTATGCTGCTTAATGAGGAGTTTATGAGGAATACCCTGATTCTTATTACGTTTGACGAAAACAGTAAGTTATTCCATGCTTTATTGGACTAGGTTGGGGATTATTCTGACTGATTTATAGATATCTATATTAATGACAACTTCGGCCTGCCCAACTCGATATACTCTGTTCTCCTGGGCAATGACACCATCAAGTGCTACGACTGCGTTGACCAGCAGTTCTACAACCGTGAGTTCTCACGTCGAATTGGTTTCGCGTCCTTTGCTAACATGCTTTAGACTTCTCACAAGTCGTAACTCTTGAACGAAACTGGAACCTCAGCACCATCCCACAGCCCGACGGCAGCGGTGAAGGCTGGGACATGTGGTGGAGACCCTTTGGCCAGCTTCGTGCTTCTACTGACAATGTCTGCGCCTATGCGCCTTGCTCCGAGTATTACGACGGCCAAAGCCCGACACCGTCGGATGGGAACTGGGGAGACCAGGACTACTGATGGCCATGCTTATTGTGATAAGCGCCCGGACTTGCTGGACATGACTGCGCGACGATTATATGTCTAACGAAAATGACCTACGTACTACACTCGTACGTCTTTTATGCTATATACATACAATGAAGATTATGCCTCTCTATTCTTTATCCTTCCAACGCCACGTCTTATGCCCAATTGTAAACTCCATACGGGACGGCATTTCTCACACTGTTTTTCTCTATTTTTAGTTTTAGCCTTATTGTATCTGCGATCCGTAGGTACGTACCCAGGTTTTGTTACGTATAATTGGCCACGCTGTGTAGAGGTTACGGGTTGCTTTTAACAAAGATAAGCCCGCGCCCTTCAGCTCACGCCCTTCAATTAAAAACCTCTTAAAGAACTTAGTTTTACAATAAATACGCTGTACAGATTCGTCGCGGCTGGTGGCGTCCATTGCCTAATTGGGAATTTCATTCGGAACCATTTCTCACTAGCCTTTGTTGGTCATATCCACGCCCTGTCGGATATGCAAGATCTAGCCCTAAACACATGATCCAAATAATTTTTTCTCTGTAAGAAAACTCGTATATCCACCTCTCATCGCTCTGTTTATTTTTGAGGTTTGTTTTCTTACTTCTCCGTTCCTACAGAAATCGAGTATTCCCTTGCACAAACACTTTTCCTGATCATTACCGTATTGTGTGACTGTCAAGATACGTCCTTGGTAGCCATGAAGGAAGAGACAGTGGAACCGAATGCTAGCCAGCATATCGGCACTGCTGAACTACCACATATCCATGCCATGATCGAGGCCGGTAGGAGGCCCCCTACCCAATATCTTGAAGGCGCTCGTCTACATGGGCTTACCGCTACGTAAGCCCCTCCCGTCTCCTACCAAACCTACTACTAGGTATCCCCGCCCTAACATCATCATAATCATTCAAAGACTGTGCTTGTGCATGTTCCTAGTCAACCTAGAGATCCCCATTGTCTCAACATCGCTAGTCAGTATTGCCGCGGAGCTTGGTGCGCTCCAGAAAATCTACTGGATTACCACTGCATATATGCTTGGATATGCCGGTGTGCTGGTTCTGTCAGCCAAGTTTAGTGATATCTTTGGTCGCAAGACATGTCTTCTCACGGCTGTTGTTGTGTTTGTCATTTTCTCTGCGGCTTGCGGTGCGGCGCAGAGGATGAACCAATTGTGAGATCAACAACCACTGCTTTCTAATAGTTTGATGAGGACTAACGGATTTATTTAAACAGGATTATCTTCCGCGCATTACAGGGTCTCGGCGCAGCAGGTATTTTTGCTATTTGTACAACTATTGTGGTTGAAATGGTCCCTCCGGAACAGTATGCGAAATATGCCGGGATGATAGCCTTTGTCTTTGTATTCTCTCTTCTTCTAGGACCGATATTTGGAGGTGCAATCACTCAGCACACCACCTGGCGGTGGATATTCCTGTTGAAGTAAGACATGCCCTATCCGATCATTGTCTCTATCTTGACTATTCGTGAGGTTTGGTTGAATAGGCGGCTGAAATGCTAATCAATATCTTAGTGTCCCACCAGGAGTCATCGGAGCTGGGTCATTGATTTTGCTATTACCCAACGGATTCCCTCATCATCATAAGCCCCGCGAAACCAGGGGTTCTTTTCGTGAATCTTTCAACAAGGCATATGATCGCATTGACATACTGGGAGGCTTCATGCTTGTTGCCGCAACAGTACTACTCGCAGCTGGTCTTGATGAAGCCGAGGAGCAATATGCCTGGCGATCTGCGTTTACTATTACCGTGCTGACCATCTCGGGCATTTTGTGGATCCTCTTTGCGCTTTGGGAGCGACGGGTGACTCTCAAGGCTACGCTTGTAGAGCCTGTATTTCCATGGCGGTTCGTTCAGAATCGAATTTGGATGGCTATGCTGCTGTACGTTTCTTGCCTGATTCTCAAATTATGTATTGGGTCTAATCTAAAGGACCAACCGACAGAAACTCAGTCTTTCTTGGGGCTGCTTTCTACGCAACCGTATTCATCATCCCACAGCGCTTTGAAATTGTCAACGGACTCTCCCCCTTTCAGGCTGCGGTCCGGTTTATCCCATTTACAGCTTTTGCCCCCGTCGGATCGGTTTTCTCGCCGACTATCGGAAAAGCGTTCAAAATCCCGCTTATGTATCTCCTCGCGCTTGGGTGTATAGTCGAAATCATTGCCTTTGCCCTTCTCGGAACGCTCCCTAAAGACGGGCAAGGCATCCCAGCTCGACAATATGGGTACCAGATCCTGGGTGGCTTTGGATGTGGGATCAATGTTCCCCTTCTCACTTTGATGACCCCCTTTGCAACGGAGAAGAGAGACCATGCAGTCGCTATGGGGGCGATTGCCCAATTTCGGATCCTGGGAGGATGTATTGGGCTGGCTATTGTTACTGCAATTCAACATGGCTACCTGCGCTCTCATTTGAGTCAGTTCCTGACGGGTGATGTGGTGGATGCTATTCTGCAGTCTACCGCAGTGATCTCGACTCTTCCCGCTGGGACGCAGGATTTGGTCCGGGAGACTTATGCGGGTAGTTATAATCTCCAGATTCAGGCCCTCGCTGGGCTGGCGGGGGTTCAGCTTCTTACGTGCCTGATGATGTGGCAGAAAAACCCCATCAAAGCAGTTCCTGACGCATAGTCCGTGAGGTACCTGGGCCAATCTAGTCTCAACCACCATTTTCCTAGGGTTGCAATTAGTTGACATGAGAAAGATGTTTGACGTATTCTACTATGACGCTACTGATTGAAAATATAGATTGCTTGTATCGATATGCTATATAAGTGCTGCACATTGTGCATATGTATCTCAAATCAGTCAAAATAAATAGCGTTTGGCTGCCATCTGTCATCTCTGAACATCCTGCGCATAATGATACCCAAGCTCCCCCAAACTCTCCACAATCCTCCCCCCTTTCTCAAACTTCATCTTCGCATCCGCATATATAGTCCGCTGCCACAACTGCTCTTCCCCCCAAGAATAAACATCCTTCCCTTCGCCACTACCCGCCTGAAGTGTCCACTCGTTCATAGCCTTGACATATTCACTATCGCCACCTTTGGGAAATACATGTAGTCTTTACTCCCCCTTCTCTTGAACTTCGTTTCGATGCCACTCCTCCATGTCTTTGCGCGATGGGAGCGGGAGTCTGTTGGTCCATAGCCTTGAGAGAACGCCTGCTTGGCTGGCGACTAACGGGAATGGGACGACTTTCATCGGCAAGCCCAGAAATGCGAGCGAAGGGTGTTGGATGTGAATCAAATGCCTATATAGGCCGTGCACTGAGCGGCCTGTGGTCAAAAGAGGTGGTTGTGTTTTGAAAGATCGCAGGAATGGGAAATTGAAAAGATAGCCCGTGCAGAAAACGATTGCGTCGATGTCCTTTTCTATTTTTCCCCCGACAAACCGGACCCCTCTTTCTGAAACAAGGAACTCTTCGATCTGTGGTACTTCTGTAACGTCTGCGTGCTCGAGAGCCTCAGCTGGCGTAGCGGTTTGTACAGATATGAGAAGCGGTTGTTGAGACACCTGTCTAATCTGCGATGCGATATCCAGGCCCGAGGCTGAGTTACCCACTACCAATACCTTCTTGCCATGGTACGGTGCAGGATTTCGATATGACTTCGAATGGATTATCGTCTCTGGATATGCCTGGTGGAATCCCCTGATATTAGGGACATCCGGAATATAAATCGTCGAATAATTCCCCGTCGCGACGACAATGGCATCGAAAGTCTCTGTTGTGACTTTGCCGTTTAATAAATTAACACTTTCAACGTCCCATTCATCAAACCCATTGACCGTTTTCAAGGATATATTTCGCACTTGAGTTGAAACTCTGATTGAATGCCGTAGAGACTGCGAATATTCAACTAGGTATTCTTGAATACTCTGCCGAAACGGGAAAACTTTGACGCTCTCCGGGAACGGAAGATCTCCAAATCTCATCAACGTGTGTGGAATATTGGTGTGTAGTCTCTCGTACATGGGCGATGGGAAAATTGGAGGCGTGTTTGCTGCCGATACAACCGGCGGGTTGGCTGGAGCAAAGGCATTTGTTTGCGGTACACTCAGTGTTTCTGATGCAGTTTCGGTGTAGTTCCATACGCCGCCGACTTCAGGTTGTTGCTCAAAGACAACGACTTTTGAGAAGGCTTTTTCTTCGACAAAGTACTTGGCTGCTACGAGACCGCTGGGACCGGCGCCGATGATGGCGATCCTGCGCACCTGGAATGAACCTTCTATTGATCCCATTGTTTATATCTTACTTATCATTTTAGAAGAAATTTCTACTGAGTAAGTCGCTAGATGACATGTTGACTCGAAGAGAGAATCTATCACACCTCACTCGAACAGGTAAGAAGGCTGCTTGATAACCTTAGGAGATATGCATACGAACTACCAAGCCGCAAAATCCAATGATAGATGTTCCAGATGTCGTCTTCGAGTGAGACGAGACCAACCAACACTCGGTTAAACCTGTGTGAAATTTAACCTGATTATCGGACGGCATCTATCAATCACCTCATCTTTGCGATCCACAATAGAATCACAACGCGCCCTCTCAGCTAGCTGACTCTGTTAAGAACGTGTCGAGTTGTTTCTGTCGCATAAATTGTGATACTATTATTCTCTGTAGAAGAATATGTCGAGTAGAGAGGGCTCATGCGCATTGAAATTCAAGCATGCGACAGCTCTTGTGGAAAACTCTGCTTTCCAAGGAATTTTATAAAATGGGGCCGCCTTACGTGGACCTCAAAGGAAAAAAGAGGGGCCTACATATCAGGCGTGGTTAGGGCTTCGTCCTCCACGTGAAAGTCGTTTTGCTCAACGTTCAGTTCGGAGATCCTCAACTCTATCTTGCATATAGCCACGTGTTTGTGGCATTGTTTATTATTCAAAGGATTTCCAGGAAACAGATCCCGATCATCTCCAGGCATTTTTCTGGTTCAACGGTGTCTGATGAAAAAAAAATTGCGCAAGATCGGCAAGGGGGTTTGGCCGGCGGTTAATCTGTTCAACAGGTGTGATGGTAGAAAAAAGCGGTCCTCCCCTCCCTTCAACCCACCTCAAGTGTCCCAAGCTGCACCTAGTCAGTAGAAGATAACAAATTAATGCGACGCCTAAAACTCGCATCATAGCTATCTAGGCTTGTGCCATCGACTAAATATCTTAGACCTTTAGAGCTCCAAATGGCACTGATAAAGCAGCCGCTCTGTTTGAAATTGTAAAATTTATTTCCTGCATAATAATACTTTTTCTCTCTCAGGAGTCATTCTTGTTGTGGGTGCGTCTCCGTGACTTTACACGATGTCAGACAAGCAGGCAGATATCGCCGTGTATACGGCGTCCCCGTCGTCATCGCCACCATCCCCACAGCAGCACAAAAACGAGGACAAGGAAATTTCGGAAGGGCCTGTGGAAGAACCTTCAAAGGAAAGGCGGTCCTTGGAGAAACGCTTTGCTTGGAAGCTTGATCTGATCTTCTGGTGGGTCTTACCTCAAGACTCAGATACCTTGGGGGACCAGTTAATACTGATGATCAAAACACAGCACCTATGTCATATTAGGATACTTTATCAAATATCTTGACCAGACAAATTACAGTGAATTCTCCACGTGTCTAGACTTCCATGAGGTATTTTACTAACGGCTACAGGCAATGCATTCGTTAGTGGAATGGAGACAGATGTAAGCAATGATTGACCACACGGTCCGGGGTCTCGGTCTAATCAATGTATAGCTCCACCTGTATGGTAACCAGCGCAACTTTCTCAACACCTGGTTCTCCATCGGCGTCATCATCGGCACGGTTCCATCTCAACTGATACAGCTGCGCTATGTCCGACCGTCACTATGGATACCCAGCTGTGAACTGATATGGTCCGCGCTCGTCATGGCAATGGCTGGGGCCAAGAACATCGAAACCGTGAGTACTTACTTAACCCAAAGATGCCCCATGCATTGGCTGACCTTTGATTTTTTATAGCTTTATGTGCTCAGATTCTTCGTCGGCCTAACCGAGTCATGCTCGTTCCCCGGATACGCGGCTCTGCTGAGCAGTTGGTATGGCCCCGACCAGCTTGGTACCCGGCAGCAGATCCTGGAGCAAGTCCAGTGCGCGGCCGCCATGTTCAGTGGATATCTTCAAACCGGTCTCTACGACGGTCTTAATGGGTCTGGTGGCTTGGCTGGTTGGAGGTGGCTCTTCATCTTTGACGGAATTATTTCTGTTCCTATTGCGTTTTGCGGTTACTACTGTATCCCGGATAGTCCGACGACTACTAGAGCGTTGTGGCTCAGCAAAGAGGTATGATTTTTTTTTCCATACGATTCGACATCTTGACTAACGAATGAACAGGAACGTCAATATGCAGTGGAGAAAATGGAGAAACTCGGTCGCGTCCCCGCAAAGCCTCTCACCCTGCAGACAATCAAAAAAGTATACCTGAGCAAATACGTCTGGGCCTTTACTGTACCCTATGTCCTTGCCTCATACGGCGGAAACGGCTTCAACTACTTCAACCTATGGCTCTCTGCAGCAGGCTATAGCGTCTCGCAGACCAATCTTCTTCCGACAGCCGGTTATGCCTTTACCATCGTTGCAGCCCTGGCTCTGGGAGTGTTTGGTGATTATACCGGAAGACGTGTATCGATTGTGATATTCATTGCAATTCTCAACACTGTTGCCAATGCCATGCTGGCTTATTGGTATCTTCCAAAGGGTGCAATTTTCTTTGCCCAGTTTCTGTCTTATATCGGGCCTGTTACTCAGCCATTTATCATTGTAAGCGTCTCCTCACTCCACTATCGACGAGGAGTCATGTTAACAAAGACACAGGCATATGGACAAGAAATCTTCCAATTCGATGGTAGTCTCCGTCAATTGCTCGTCGCAACAGGCAACGTTGGCGCTTATACCTGGTCGGCGTGGGTTGGAAGTACGTTTAATCCCCCTGAATTATGCTGATATCTATACTAATTTGGGCGAAAAGCTGTTTTGTTCCCTACATACGAGGCGCCTCACTACAAATACGGCTATCAGATTTTGATCATGTTCAGCGGCATCGGGGTCATTGGCACGCTCTATCTCAAATTCATCGACAATCAGATGTAAGTAAGCCTTGGATAGTAATATGGGCCATTGCTAATAATATTACACAGAAAATCGGGCAAAGACAAAGCCAAGGAACATTTCGCCGAAGGCGAGGAAGAACCGGAGGGAGTAGAGTCGATAGAGAGTCGTGTCTGAGGCGCTTTCTCCTGCAACATCTGTCACTGGATTACCTCGTCATTATATCTAGACCCACCTTGTTGATGAACAATTTCCAATTGCCCCGCAAATTAAAGATTGACTTCATGTGCCTAACATATGATGTAAAGCATCCAGTGGATTAGACCTTGATATCATGGTAATCATGCGATTTTTATATTATTAATAACTAAATATGCCGCTTCTGCCCTTCTTACGCAGCGGGTAGACGAACCGAACACTGATGGAGAGCCCAACCGTTATGGCAATGGCATTTGAAACCATTGTCCCTCCGGCTCCTAGCTGGACTCCTAGTGCCTCGTGAGAAGTCAGGTTATTGGGCAATCAATCTTGACAATTTTTCCGCAAAAAGTGCAAAGTGCTGATGGACATGGCATCGACCCCCGTTTTGAGCGTTGGTTCAAGCACTGGGGCGAAATATGGGGAATGATTGCCGGCCAGGTCATTGACAGAATCGCTCTGCACCGCATCGTCCCAAGTCTTTTCATCGATACCGCCAAACGTCCACATAACATATGGCGCGTTCGCTGCGGCAGCCAAGAGAGAGAAATCCTCACTTGCAGTGGCTGGCTCAGTCTCAACGAAATTGTCTTGGAAATAGGAACCCAGCACGTTTTGCAAGGAAGTGGTAACTTGCTCATCGTTGACTGTAGCAGGGGTCGATGACAGGGATGTAATTGTAGGTTCCTGAGTGACACCTGAGGCCAAGCATTCTGCTCGGACAATGCGAGTGATCGACTCGAGAACACGCCGGCGTGTTTTAGGATTATAGGTTCTCACATTGACCCTGATGACGCATTCATCTGGTATAATATTGGCGCTGTAACCTGCATTGATACTTCCACATGACACAATCGCCAAGTCATGGGGATTGACTTCGCGACTCACAATAGTCTGCAAACGCAACACAACAGCCGCACCCACCACGACTGGGTCAATACAGGCATCAGGGGCTGATGCATGACCACCCTGCCCAAAAATCCGGACTAGGAGGGAGTCCGCTGCGGTCAAAAGGCGACCGCTACGCACGCTAACTGTGCCAGCTCTCATGCGCATTACATGCTGAGCTAGCACCAGATCAGGTCTGGGAATTTTATCAAACAGTCCGTCATCAATCATAGCCTGTGCCCCCGAGAAAGTTTCCTCGGCCGGCTGAAAGATGCAAATCAAGGTTCCCGACCAAGATTCACGGGCTGAACAAAGCAACGCCGTGCTGGCCATCAAGCTAGCGACGTGGAAGTCGTGCCCACAGGCGTGCGCTACGGGCCTCAAATTACCCTCTGTATCTTTGGCTACTCGGGTGCTTGCGTAGGGGAGACCCGTCTTCTCTTCCATAGGCAGGGCGTCCATGTCGGCACGAAGTAATATGGTGGCGCCAGGCCCATTGTTCAGGACTCCAGCGACACCATAGCCTCCTATTTTCGCATGAACCTCGAAGCCGAGACCCTGGAGGTGGTTTGCCACTATTTTCGATGTTTGCTCCTCTTTTCCAGATAGCTCTGGCGATGCATGTATCTTGCGGTAGACATCCTCGTAATCCTCAAGGTCCGGCCGATGGGTTTCGATGATTGTGCAGAAAGCCTCCCCTTGCAGCCCCATGATGTAGATGCCACTTCAACGGTGCACTTTAGAAGCACATACTTACGTCGAAGAGCTGTCAGGTGCTGGTAGCATGTTAATTTAGGATGGAAAGAAATTTAAATGTTTTCAGAATTTTGAATTAGGTGGTGACGTCACGGTTTGCTGCCAGACAAAAAGGGCAAAAATGTGCACGTGACCCTGATTTCCTATTCTGCAATGAAAGCTTTGCTGACAAGATTGGTCTGAGGCAATACTTGCAATAATATGTGAATGCGCTTCGCATATCCGTTGATTGGATAGGCTATTTTGGAGATTAATGAGATTCTTTAGTCTAGCAGTAAACAGCCAGAAAAGCAGTACCTAATAATAGTGATGGAAGCGAACGCTGATAATATCATACAGAAAATCGGGCAAAGACAAGGCCAAAGAATATTTCGTCGACTGACAGGAAGAAGCAGAGGGAGCAGGCGAGTCGATAGAGAGTCATGTCTAAGAATGTTTTCTTTTCTCAGCGCTATCCGTAGAAGAAGAGTGACTGGGCTCGCTTACATCAGGAATCAATTTATCTGTCCTCTTCTTCCTCGCCATATTTATCATAGTATTCCCACTTGAAAACCTCGTGGTAAGTGATGGAAGGATTCTCCGTTCCACCACTGACTTTGGCGAGGAGATCTGACACGATGCGTTTGGATGTTTCTTTGGCTGTATGTATATAAAGGATTAGCCTGTTAACTTTTGGAGAGAGGAATAGATGTGCTGCGAACCTAGCGTTGTCGTTAACCGCATATGTTAGTTCCATAAAGCTCAAAAGTAACCGTTGCGCGACTATGTTCGGGAATTGTCCGTAAATTCCAGGGGTCGTTGTGGATTAGTAACGCGCGTAACCTATACCGTTTCCGAATGTTGTGCAATTCGGGGCGATTTACGCCTGGCCGAAAACGTTGGCTTCTCACCATCTCACGCTCATTGTGGCCAATGTGCTGGAAGAAATTTTCATGTAACTTCAGGTCACTCCAAATATTGGCATTTCCTACCTCATCATCAGCTAAACAGGGTGAGCGAATCGCGTCTATCAGAGGCATAGAGCCAAATCCTTCAACTTTTCATTTGTGCCGATTGTAGGAGTTGAGCGTTCGTGGGCCCAATGCCGAATAGAAAGATTAGTAACGCGTCTGGGAAAGAAAAGACAAAAGAGTTGCGCCTATAAAAGACTCGCCGCGCTTCTTCGTAAACTAGACTCTGCGCCAGCTCGTCATCAAAACTCCTCCAGTGGAGGGCCCTGTAGACCCTCGTATGTACAAGAGGATCATGGCCCCGTTAAGCCTGCTGACGGTATATTCATTCTTGGCAAGGATGAAAAGGGAAATTACTGGACGTCTGCGTACAGGGTCAAAGGCCAGTGGGATAAATTCGATCAGTATTTGAAGCAAATACCCACACAAGCGTGACTAGAGAAGAGTGCCCTCGTTATACATGGAGTTTGATCCTTTGATAGAATAATGACTACCTACGTCTTGTTGTTTTGTCTTATATGATCAAGTGTGTTATTCGATGTGTGGTAATTTGATATTGACAGCCCCAGGCACCTCTCCAGGCACCGCTTCCACGTGTAGTTAGCGTGGGCAACGCAGCTCTCTTTCTCTGACCTGCGTATGCCCTCATGCTCCTTCCTCCCTAGATACCACCCACAATTCATCGGAGATTATCTCGCTGTCGTCTCTCTTCATCATTCCTCGGCGTGCAGTCAATTCGTACCTGCTTGCCCCTCATGGCAACCGATACAGACTCATCTGAACAGAACGAACCCCCAGGATTTCCTCTCTTCAGCCAGCTCCCACCCGAATTGCGATTGATGATATGGAAAGAGGCTCTTTTGTCAACACAGCCCCGCGTCGTCCTTCTCGAACTCAAGCGCCTATCCACCAAATCTCATCAAGACGAACCACTGGAGCAAGAAACAGACCTCAGATGGGGGTTTATGTCTCATTGCCCAATACCAGCACTATTAATGACATGTCGAGAGTCCTATGACGTGGCTTCAAAGGTCTACCAACAGTCGTTTGGGACTGAGCATGCGCTCCCGCAAACTGTGAGTGTTGTGTAACCAGCGTTACAACATCTTGTCCTATGCTTTTTTTTTCTGATATAATACAGTGGGCTGACTCTGAACGAGACTACTTATACCTGAAAGCGCCGGGATGGAGGCATTCATTAGACGATGAAACCGAGCCATCTTACAAAGCGATGTTGTATAGCCTGGATCAGGAAGAGCGACATAAGATAAAACGCCTGGTTTTTAGCGACTATGAAATGCTGACAGATGATGGTTTCTTTATACCTGAAATTCATAACATCGAGGCCTTTTCTCAACTGATAGAGGCATTCGACTCCGTCCGTGAATTATTCCCAGTCTATTTGGATGCTTGGACGCCCAAAGATCTCGAAAAGGGAACAGAGTTGATCCTTCGCGACCCCCCTTATAGCGGACTAATCATTCGTCATCTCTGCAAAAGCTCACATCGCCGCAAAGCGTACTGTGTCTGCTTCAACGAGATGGTTGATCACTGGGAGAACTTCTATGGATATCCGTTAGAGCCCTATGTCCATGCAGGCATCAAAAATAGATTGGCTACCATGATTCCGGATACAGAACCCAAGGTCAGGGAGAGGATGGTCTTCACGCCTCACATTTATAGGGTCTTTAGCGAAGCTATAAAGCCGTATGATAGCCTTTCACTGGGATCTGGGCGTGATTGCATCCCGCAAGGTGAATGCTGGTCACCTACACGGACTATTTGAATTGCATGTCGCAAGCGTATCACCTTGTCCTTCCTACTAGATAGATAGCTGAGTTTCAATACTAGTGAGCGAAAATAAGCACTCCTCTTTCTTTGTCGAATTATCAATCTTCTCATCCGAAAAAAAAGTAGTTTCAATATACAAGACTGTGTTTTCATCCGCCAAATCAGGGTTACTTAGGGTTATATTGGCGAGCATGCATCCCCACGATAATAACCGCCGGGACAACTGCATATACGCCGCGATGGCGCGATAAGGATACCCCGCCCTTACTAAAGCAGACCACCGCGAACCTCACCAGATGACAATTCAAGTATCCTAACGGTCCAGTGTATAGCATTATGGACTTTTCGCAATATGGTGAGCCTTCCGAGGAATGGACATCTTACGTATCCGCGCATCCTATCATCAACCAGCCCTGGGTAAAATCGGACGAATCCCTGGCTGAGCAGCACACGAGTGGCACGGCATTCCGAGCGGCACATGATAAGGTGAGATTGAAAGCGTCTGGACTAGAGGGGAAATTCACCGTCCAAGAGCACAAGGCACCGACTCGCGATGGCTCGTCTATTCCATTGAGAATCTATGTTCCGAATGGCACTGCTCCGTAAGTCGACAGAAACTACTTCCCTATCGGGCTTGCTTTTGAACCACGAGAACATGGAAAATACTAACTGCGTGAGATTAAGATCAAAAGGACGGCCTATCTATATATATTTCCATGGAGGCGGATTCCTTCACGGATCCATCGACACCGAAGGCCTTGATTGTGCCTCCATCGCAACCAGTCTCGGCATAATGGTGATACACCTTTGTCCCCGCCTTGTCAACGAGGTCAAATATCCAACCACCCATCATGATGCCTGGGATGCAATTGACTGGATTATCAATCACGCCGCTTCTCTCGGTGGCGATCTCAGCAACATGATTATCGGTGGTGTCTCGTCGGGTGCCAACTTCGCCGCCTCCGTCACGCAGCAGTTTTTTGCATCGAACCACGCCCGCAATGACGCTGTGAGAATTAAGGGCCAGGTTCTCGTGTTCCCATGGCTTATCCAGCCAGATGCGTTTCCATACCTCTTGTTCGCTAGTGCGGATAAGACTGCGCTTGTTCAGTGCTCAGACGCCCTTGGTCTTCCAACCGCGAGGATTAAATGGCTCGCAAGCAATCTAGAACCCGGTGATGATATCGCTGATCCCCTGATCAATCCGCCCTTGGCTGATGACGAGGTGTTGCGCGGCTTACCCAAGACCGCCATCATTGTAGGAGGCGGCGATCCGCTAAGGGACGATGGCCTTCTTTACGCTACCAAATTGAAACAGGTTGGGTGCGTATGAAAGTTGTTCGCTAATTTCAAAAGGTATTGAGGTAAAACTGACGGTAAATAGGGTCCCGACGAAAGTCCATATATTCCCTGGAATGCCACATCATCTTTCGGTTTTTGAACTGCCGCATCCACACTTAAAATATGGTCTTCTATCAGCAGCGGTCAACCGTGCACGAGTGCTCGAATCCATTAAATGGGCATTGGCAGACGGAGAAGAGGAGACTAATAGGGCATGGGTGGTTGAATCAAGTTTGTAAGTAGATTACGTATACAGCTGAGAAGCATGCAAGTGTAAGCCATCAATTGTCCAAACCAAGTTGTATAGATATATGCAAGCCAGCTTGTCGTGCCTAGAGAATATATCATGAATAGGAAAAGCCAGAGAGTAGTTTGTAAACCAGAGAAGAAGCCATGAATCTGCTTCAGGGCTAGTTGTAGACATCCAGCCCGAACCTCAGACTCACCTTGAGTCTATCAGGGCGGGCAAAGTTTGTGGGAGTGAAATATCCAATAATAAGAAGTTCCTTATGTCCAGTTTCAAAAGATATAGCAGGGTTGAGAAGAATTGTATGTCGGTCATCACGAGATTGGCCTTCTGTGGGTATCGGCCACGCGCTGCTGCTCCATGCGCAGCTCCTTGTGGTGACAGGGGTTTGGATGACATGGAATCGGGCCACAACTGATCGCTTGTACTCAACCAACTCCTCTGCTATGTTATAGCCTTCTAGATCCGGGGCATTTTCGGTGGGATCTCCGTCCGGCTCCTCGAAGAGATCGTCGCACGTGTTGCTATCAGGATATTCCGTGATGATTAGTTCCAGCCTGTGAGACCCCGCTCTCAGTCGAAGTTGTTGTAATTGATTCGCTGGAAGAATTGGGTAACGGTTGCTAACAACCCCCAGAGCTCCCATGTTCTCTTGCTCTTGGTGTCCATCCCTATCTAGAGACCTCAATCGATAATAATAGCCGTTTTTGTCTTCAAAATAATCCTTTACGGTTGGTCGTTCCGACATGATTCGAGGACAAATGTCACGGCAGTCAAAATGTAAGTTGAGGAAGACTGGTTATCATGAGAAAGTTCATGACAACCATAAAGGCAACAATTTTGAAGGGTTATATATACGTTTCCATGATCTATGACTACACAGTTATGTAGTGTCACATTCTAGCAATGAGTCAAATAAAGGTGACTCTTTACGTTGAATCCTCATGACATAATATTTATACATATTAGAGATAAAAAAGATAAGATAAATTTCTTAGATGATTGGTACATGTACGAATTCCATCTAGCCAAGGTCACTTAACACAACAATGAGAGTGACGGTTGACTCAAGTTGTTGGTTACATTACGTATAAAAAGCATGCATGTTTCAAGCATAAATTTTCCAATTCTCTATTGTTTGCATTTATAACCAATTAAACCTCAAGATGTAAGAAAATGAAAGCAAAAAGGTTGCGGCTGATGAATCAAAGCGAACCTCATGAACCACCTTTGGAGCTATTCATAGACATCTAGCCCGAATCGCAGATTTACTTTGATGGTATACAAAGAACCTATATCGGGGTGGATATCTCCAATGAGACTAAGCTCTTTATGCCCTTTCTCGAAGTATATCTCAGGGTTGAGAACAATCGAACCGCGGTCACAACCAGCTTGGCCGTCTATAGGCATCGGCCGAACGGGGGTCATCAGAGCAAAGGGCCACTTCAAGACATGCAATTTGGCCACGGCTTTGTATCCAGCCAACTTCCCTGATATGCGATATGCCTCCATATTCGGGTCGTCTTTGCGTGGATCCTGGTCTGGCTCTGGCTGCAGGAAGAGCCCGACGGGCCTGTCGTTATTCCCAACATTAACCGACATGATGAGTTCCAGCCTGTGAGATCCCTTTCTCAGCCGAAGTTTTGGTAATTGATCCCGTGGAAACCAGTGATTGTTAACAATTCCCAGAACTCCCATGTCCTCTTTTTTTGTCTCTCCTTGTTTCTTGTTCTCTTCATCGCCATCTAGAAATCCTTGTACATTGTGCGTGCCATCTGGATCGAGAGATCGCAATCGATAATAAAACAGGTCTTCGTCTCGGAAAAGTTCCCTCTCGTCTGTTTGTTCTGACATGATTCGGCGACAAGTATCACGGGAGTCAGAATGCGCTTTGGGATATTTGTTATCATAGAAAGGTTTATGTATACCATACACCCAAGCATGTTTGAAGGCTTATATATGCGTTGGCATAATCAAATGAAGGTGACTCTTCACGTTGACTCCTCATGACGTGATCTTGATGCGTGTTGGAGATGAAAGAGACGAGACGAATTTCTTGGATGATTGGTACACGTACAGATTCTAGCTTCAGGCCCTGAAACCTCGTGAGTATAAACTTATGGCAGAATGGCAAAGTATGTGTTAGGGTTCCAGCTTGGCGGATTCTTTGATTCCTTTCAGGCCCTAATAATAGGCACGGAGGTGCACATTATTAGCCCTTATTATTCGGCTTTGTCTGTTTCGTGGCTTCCAGGAATACGCACGGAGGCCTTTGGTAGTTGCTTTATACGCGAGCAGCCCCTAAGAATAGGCACCTCCGTGCCTATTCTTAGGGCCTTGCCACACCTATTCTTAGGATCCGTCCTCTATATAAGAGGCCTCTCGCTCCCTAGATTGTGCTAGATTCCATGCTTCGTCTTCTTTATTAATCTATTGCCTAAATTTTAGTACTCCTCGCTCTGCTTTCGTAAAAAAATGGGATGGTAGAAAGGTGAAAAAAACACGTTAACCCTGTAAGAAGGTTATGTAGATATTGATGGAATTTATATTGGGTAATGCCCCTCAAAGTAAAGGCAACTTGGCCACAGATAGGATTAAATAGTTCATAGTAACCATATTAAGGTTGCTTAACAGAAGATTCAGACTGACAGGCCGTAGATAGGCTGCATCAAGTGTGTGATTATATTACGTATAGGGCCGAACATCATGCATATGTAAAGCACAAATTTTTCAATATGATTAGTTTGCATTTGTAACTCCATCGCAGCAGATAATAGTATAGAAGAAAGAAGAGTCTATGAGTACATGAAAGCTAGCTTGCCATGCCGAACAGAATAAATCATGGATAGGAAAAGGCAAAAGAGTGGAATGCCCTTCACAAGAGCGGGCTTCGAATTGTGAGACGAACTCATCAATCAGTCGGCTTTGGAGTTAGTCGTAGATATCCAGCCCAACCCTCAGATTCACTTCAATCTTCTTGTTCTTGTTAATGTTTTCGATTTCTCCAACAATAAGAAGCTCTTTCTGATCTCTTTCGAAACGTAGAGAAGAGGCAAGACGAATTGTATGGTCATCCCAAGCCCAGCCTTCTATCTCTATCGGCGGCGAGCCCCCCGTAGCGGTTTTTGGTGTCAGTTTAAATGAGACCACTCGTGCTTTTTCGCAATCAGCCAGCGTTTCTGGTGTGGTGTATCCACCCTGATCTCGAGCGCACCTTTGAGCTGCGGCAATTGTTTCCTCATCGAACAGTTTGTCGTAGTTGTTACCTTCTTCATCGATTGTAATGATTAGTTCCAGCCGGCGAGGAGCTGATTTTAGTCTGAGTTTTGGTAATTCGTCCTGTGCACGCTGCAAGTCGTCAGTCGTCAGCACTCCCCGGTCTTCCTCTTTGCCGTTCCATTGTTCCAAAGCCCTTAGGCGATAACAATAAGACTTTGCGGCTGTTGCTTCCGACATTATTCGATGACAAGTGTCACAGGAGTCAAGTTTAAATATCGAAGAAGATTGGGTAGTAAGAAAAAGATTATGAAAAGCGTTTGGTAAGGTTGTGAAAACAACCATCTTTGATGACCTATTTATACATGCCTATAATCTATGACCACAAGCATATAGATTATGACATGCTATGCAATGAATCATGTCAAAGTGACTGTTCACGTTGACTCTTCTTAGTATGAGCAAGCTGCCAATACGTATTAAAGATCACAGAGATCAGATGAGTTCCCTTGGTTATGTGCACCTGCACACTTTGTAGTTTTCAAGCAGGGCACTTTAAGGTGTAACAGCTGTACACAATGTTGCTATGCGCTACAATGCCAAGAGATCCTTTGAATTTTTAGAATGGGGATTGTAAAAGTAAGGCTTGGAAGTTACCTAGTCCACAGATGTGTGAACGCTAATCTAGTCTCCTAAAAGAAATACCTCATAGTTATGTTGCTATTGATGGACTTGAGATTGAACAAAATGTAAATTTCATAGCTCTTATTATACTTGTCAACAGTTGCCCAACGCCGGAAAAAAAAATCAGTATCCAATCATGACTCAATAGCACCGCCCGTTGCGCCGGTATTAAAGATAACATCAACTCGACTCTGGCGATCCCATACACGCTGCCCATCACTCTTTCTCTTAAAGTACAAAACTCGATGCATTGGAATGAACTCTTCATGCGTCTGTTCAGACTTCCAGAGACTGATAGGTATCTCTTTTTCACCCACAAATCGGTCAACGTATCCAATCACATAATCCGCAGAATCAAATGATGGATCCCATCGAAGTCGACTGAGAACATCAGCCGCAGGACGAAGTTTGGGTCCACCGGTAGTATCATGTGCTGAAGGGGCGGGTTGTAGTTTGGGGTTTTGCGGCCGCTTATTGTTGTTGACTTCAACATTACTTTCTTCGTCCGAGTCAAAGCGGTCGTCTCTATGTGCCAAATCAAAGCCATCGAGACGCAGACCCACGACTTCAGACTGTCCGACAACGGCGATATCTGTAAATAGGTAATGTTCATCGTAATGAGTTTCATCAGTGCGGACCTGCTCGGTGAACGTGTCGAGCAAGGCAAGTAGGGAAACATATGCAGAGCGGCGGTCTGAGATGGTGTCGTTCTTTGCCAGGCCAATCAGGAAGCAACCCTGATATTCATCTTCATTCTCCAGACATCCTCTCTCCATCTTGGTGAATAGACCGGGCCAGATCCGTGTGTGAATGTCGGGAAACTCTCGGTTGATATCGGCGAGTAGGGCAACGCAGCGGGATTCCAACCATCTGATCAGTGCCCGGCCTTTTGCTGATGCTCCTCCCCAGTATTGGACATTCAGTTTGACATAATTCGAGTAGGTGTTTAGGAAGTTGTCGGAAACTTTCTCTGGAGAAACCGTTCCCAAGATGTCATTCCATGTAACACCCGGTCCAGAAATAAGTCGCTCTGCTCGTTCGAATTCCTCTTCAAGAGTCCTGACAGAAGAAACCGTTGCTGTTTGGGCAACATTGACCTTTGGCGAATGAAGAGTCAAAATCACCAGATGCTCTCTGTATGATCTATGGTAGTTTGGAGTCTTGGTGTAATATGTATGATCGTAAACCGTATCCTTGCTCCAATCGAAATGGGCATAATGCCTGAAAAATGTGCGAATGATATCCGAGGCAGAGGTTGTAGTAGCTTCGATGAAGGGTAGTTTGCAAACACGAGAAAGAAGTAGGGTGATATGGATCCCACCCAGGTACCCAAACATTGGCGAATAGATACCTCGTTCCTTTGCCCATGCTTTGATGAATCGATGGGCCATTCGGAAAGTAGTGAGCTGAGGCATAGTACGCTGTAAGTAGTCCAGATCTCGAATAGAATTTAATTTGAGTAAGGACTCCATGGGCAATTCAAATACTGCATCGGAAGATGGTAGTTGCAATGCTTTGGGCCAACTATGCAATAAACTTAGTTTCATTCTGAGTAGATAGAATATAGAAACAATTGACTTACCTCTCTGTTACTCTGGTTGCGGCACAGTATCGCAAATAGAAGCGAACACCACCAACTTTCAATTCCAACATCTTGTCCGGCGCAGGCTTTACTCTTATGCCATGTTCTTGCCAAGTTGGCTGGCGTAGCTTTTCGAGCATCAGAGTAATAAAAGTCGATGGACTGATTGTTCCAATAACGAGACAATCAATTTCAGACGAAGAATCCCATACGCCTAGTCCGTATGATCCGATAGGTACCACGACAAAGGGCAAATTCAAACTGGTTTCGAGATCTGTATCTATTTGTCGCTGTTGAACTGCGCCTTTTACCAACTCGAACATTCGCTGCCGTTGGTCAATCATGTCCTGGGGTGGAAGCAATTTGTGGTCTTCAAGTGCAGTCTTCAACTGGGTGTCGGTGCCGATCCCAACATACATAAAGGCATCATCGAGCCAATTTGAATTCTCGCTGTTCTCTGAAAATGACGCCATGATGCAGAAAATGGAATAAATGAGGTGTTTTCAATGGATGAAAGAGGGAAATCGAAAAATTGAAATAACGCTTAACAGCAACTGGGTATCTTAATGAATGAACTGACAAAGCGAGAATATGAAGCAAGTTGCAGAATTATTTACTATAGAATTAAAGAATTTGGAAAAGATATTTAAACAATTCATGGAGAGTACTCAGCCTCATTGTTGTTGGATGCCTGAGGCAGAAAGGGGCTTGGTCAGGATGAGTCAACGTGACTATTTTGCCTCTAGCCAATCAGAAGAGCCCACTCCCCACTTCCTTTTTTGGATACGAGGTACACGAGACATCGAGTCATCGTGTGTTTCTAAATCTCCCTATGCAGGTAGCAGAGAGACTGTTTGCATAATTCTTGCAGTTCAATGTTCGCTGCGGTTTGGCAGCCTTGATCACGTTAAAACGACAGAATATATTGCGGCCAAGGATGCCTAGTCATCGGCAATGCAAAATGCAAGCCCTATCATGCAAGAGATGGTCTTGTGTAACTGAATTGCAATGCCCTGTAATGAAATATTTATGCTCATATTTATGTACATGATCGTATCGAGACCAGTCATTGTACTTCTTGGGCCCGCCCATACATCGAGAATAGAGAAATTAATTAACTAATAACGAGAGCAATTCCAAACAAGAGAGCACCATGCACAGAAATATAAACGTGATGCAAGGCGAGACAAATTATCGTGGATTCCATACCGAGGACGACAACAGGCCAATAAAGACACAGGTCAACAAATGGAGATGGCTGCACTTCCACTATGCGGTTATCACCATTGCCTACCTCATTCTCTTCGCTCTTTACTTCAACCCAACCAACTATACTCCTACCTTTTCCAAAGAGCCGACATTGATTTCTACTGATCGCAGCCAAAGTCTCCTCCAAGAATTTCCTTCCATTCGCTCAACGGACGCTGTCCAGTACGAGTTTCGTACCTGGCCAGTCCAAGTATCTGGTAACCCGTTTGCAGGCAAACCTTCACCAGACCTAGATAGGGCATGGCACGATCTATTGAATAATATCAACATCCGTGTCACTGCCGAAGACCTTGAGTTCTACAATGTGTCATCTCTTCCGATCGTCGGAGACCAGAAGAATAATAATGCCTGGGTTGGACAACTGGGGGTCTTCCATGAATTGCACTGCCTTAAACGTGTTCGCCATTGGCTCTACCGTGACTATTACTTCAAAGACGCCCCGGAGCCAGTTTTGATTGAGGAAGAAGCGCATGTCGACCATTGTATCGAGGTGCTTCGTCAATCTATTGTGTGTCATGCTGATCTCACATTGAGTGGTTTGAGATGGGTAACGGTCAACAACACGAGTCAGTTGACAGTTGACGCGCCGGGGTATCATACATGTGTTAATTGGGATAGACTGAAGGCATGGAACGACGAGAGGGCAGTGGATGTATTTATGCCCGGAGTACTTTCTCCAGAGGAAGAGTAACTGCAGTGTATAATCATCTAGATGGACAGAGCTACAACATCTAACGCATATTCTCAACAAAGCAAATGATTCAGAAATCATTAGACCAATTTTTCTCCGCCCAATCCTTGACGCTCTCAAAATCTCGACATGTCCTAGTATAATTCCATCCTGTAGTTCCACCGAGCTTCAAATCAACGGGTTCAAGGTTGGTATCAGCGGAGCACATGATACTCTGACGCAGATAATCAAAGCAGTGTCTGACGTGATGAATATCCACCTCGTTCTCAATATCGTCGTCCGACTTATTATCCAGTGCCACATAATACATCTTCCACAACGATTCCACGCAGTGAAGGGCGTGAAAGACGGCTAGTCCGGACGTTTCACGCGATAGACCAGGGCGAACGAAGCCTTTGCGTGTTGGGAAAAGAGACGCCCAGGCTTCGCTGGTTACCGGTGAGGGGCGGCGAGAAAAAGTGTGGTTATACTTCATGAACAATTTGGTTCCACCTGCTGGATCTGAGAATAATTAGCTTTTTCTATATGGTGTTCACTTGGAAAGGAAACCCATACAAAGTAGACCAGCGCTCCCAGTTGATACGTGGTTACCTGCTACAACACCCAAGGTAAATGCCATCATAACCGTGACCGACACAAATAACCAAGTCTTAACTGAGCTCCATCTCTTCGTATTTGCTCTTTTCACTTCAGATGTCCTGTATTCCGTGAAATCATCGTAATCCTTCATTAGATGCTCCTCGGACTCCGGCAATGTCTCCTCCAACATGATTCAGATAACTAACCATTAACTAGGTTCTTACTCTCATAGGGAAGACCTAGAACATTTTTATTCATGGCAATACAATAGGGAGCCTTACATAAATGCCGCAACATGAAACTATCTCACCGCTACTATGTCTTCCTTATGCAGCATCACGAATGAAGGAAAGATAACCGTCTGAAACATGGGAAACAACGAAAAATAAAAGAAAGGATACGCAAAGTATACTGGGGGCTGGAACTACCTGTATCTTACTAGTTCAGACCTCGGTCTTTAGTTGATCGGCTTGTGCAACGTGATACGAAGCAGTGCAACCAAGCCACAACACCGCATTTTGCAGTTGCATTGAATATCAAGGGCTAGCCTTGTACAACCAAGAGGGGATTATGCATGTACTATCACGTGTATTGTATGAACTCATTCAAGCATACAGGTTGAATATTCAGTATATATTGGACAGGGAGTACAGCTTCATTTATTAAATCCCATCTGCATCCATTGCTCTTCTCGACCTCATTTTGCTTGGCTGGTATGATACTAGACGCGTGTGCCTCATTTTACATTCAAGTTAACTAGATCCAGTCGTCTTATCTAGCAGCCATCTTAAATCACAAGATCCCAACCACTCGTCATGCAGTTCATGCGCATACTCCTCGGCTTCCTAGCCGTGGTGACTCTATCCAGTGCCTTACCAGTCAATAAAAACGGTAAGTTCAGAGACCCCCTTCTCCGTCCTTGAACTATTCGATTAACACCAAATTTTAGCGCTCACTAGAGACGAAGCGATTGACGAAGACGACAAGGTCGTGTACGCTTGGGCTGCATCTAAGGACGCATTAGCAAGAGAGTAACTCAGTGGACTGTATTACGTCTGTGGAATATGTGTTATGATATATGAAACTGAGTTTACTCTGAATTGAATTGAGTTATTCATCCCCATTCGATTACCACATTCTATACTAGATAATTTTTTATTGTTGAATATATACAATTGCTAGCTATCAACTGTTGAATGTGAACATCTTTCTCCAGAAATCTCCATCGAACTTAGCACTGGCATGCCTAAACTACCATCGTCAGTGCCACTAGTTTGAGTATCTGAATGCTGCCTGATATATGCGCTTGATGTGTTACTAGCCGCATATTTCGACAACTTTCTGCGCGCCGGATCAAACAGCGGCCTAAATACCGGCAAACACGCACTAATAACTGCCAAATCCATCTCCAGAACCGTAACGATAAAAACAGGAGCCACGTAATATGGCTGATCAGTCGGGTGTATAGTCAATTCCCTCTCCAGGATGAGATACACAACCAATCGAGCGATACTAGACGCAGCTGCCAAGGTACCAAGCAGAAACATGGCAAGCACTCCATACTTTTGCCGGGGACCGAGGTTTAATCTGAGTACAATTGGAATCGGGAGTGTCAATATTGAAAAGTCGATTATGATATCGGTGATGGCTCCGGCGTTGTAGAATTTGAAAATATCAACGCAAGCCGCGCCGTGGTCACCATTGGCACCGGCAGCGACTGTTCGGCATTGGAACAATGTGCTGAAGAAGAAAGCGATAGACCATGCAATAGTGATAGCGAGAATAGTGCGTATGATAAAATGGAAAGTTGGCATGGTTGGCACGTTGAAGATTCGCATATATAGTAGTATCACAGATGACTTGATGCAGCCCAAGCCAGAGTATGCGAACATTTCCAATGCGAATGTAGCCTAGCAACCAATGAATAAAAGCAACAAATCATACAGATAATGACAAACCTTGTTATAATTGACATAGGTGGGATCGTTCATATTTGGGATTCCATTTGAATGTTGCCCAAGTCGCCCGTCAACTGTAGCCACCAAGAAATCCACGCACGCAGCTATTGTAAGTGTCTGATTCATTATTAGATTTCTGTGTTTGCTAAGAGCATCTAGAGCAAGAACACAAACCAAGCCGCAGAAAATGGTATAGTCATCCCAAGAAAGGCCAGCTCCACGCAACTTTCGAGCCAATACTCGCAATATCACGAATATACTTGGTAAGACCATGAAAACGCAGGCTAGAACTACTAGGCCTAGTTCAGAGGCCATTCTGAAGCCCCGAACGCTGCGAATGTGATATAGCAGGTCAAGTTAGAACGACCAAACCGAATTTACAACCTCGGCATGTATATGAATGAGACTAGTTCATGCTTAAATTTCTTATTGTAGTTATGATTGTTAAACTGTTTCGTGCTCTTGCATGTCTTAGATTACTCGATGGAAATATCGGTCAGGGTCATGGCATGCGATCTTGTGTCACTGTCACGCATAATTGGGGGCCGTTTTGTGCATATACAGTGGAGAAATACGAACGGTGACGAGAATTATGCAGGGAGCATCTATATGCGGTAACAAATGATATATCATATGCAAGACGTGGTATGTGATCCGCGATACAAGGCTTCGATTGGCCTAGATGCTAGGGGCTGGTGCAGATCAGCGCTTAAATAAGGCGGAGGGCACGCAGCGACAGCTCACCGAAGACCAGGGAGGACCCTTGGCCTTGTTTTTGAGTCGATTGTTGCGAGCATGCTGCGTTCATTAATTCAGACCACGATCTTAGAGTCCATGTCCTCGGAGATGCCCGAGGACGTTCAGAAGTTCTACATTCCAAGGAATGTTGTGTAACCACGCCTGTCGCGTCCCATTGGGGCTGCATAATTTCTTGCTGTATTATATTTTTGTTCACGATACACCTGTCACAAATTGTGCAGTCTATTCTCAGCTTTTGACCTTGGCCTTGACAAAGAGTCAACTTCAACAAACCCTGTGTCGGACATTAAAATAAAAAAAAGTATCTCAACCAATGGCAGAAAACATGTAAACAGTAGTCTTCGCAGAAAACTTTCTTTGTATCTGTGCATAGGCAGTAAGCTGATGTCAAAGGACTTCTTTGTTCGTGCCTTCATATTAAACATCTCCGTTCGCTTTCTTCCAACAACACCGCTGGCCAGATGCAATACTCTCGTCTTCCCGGGCTCCTCCATATTCTGGATGGTATTCAAACATCATGGCCGTAGTCCTTTCGTGGAAAACTGGAGCGCTCCTAGCTTTTCTCATCATAGTCATTATCGATTTCGTCCTGACCCGTCTCCGATTTGCGTATAAAGCCCGCCGTCATGGCTGTCAATCACCACCACGATACCCGCATCAAGACCCCATCCTAGGCATCGACCTGCTCTGGACACATGTCAAGGAACATAAAGCAGGCTGCCTCTCCGTTGGCCGCAGAAAACGCTTCCTAACACTCGGCAAAACATACAGCGCAAACGTATGGGGTACACGCACAATATACACCATGGATCCGCAAAACATTCGCGAAGTCCTGGTCACTTCTTCAGACAAGTTTGGCGTGCAACCTCTACGACTTGCGCCGTCTCAACCGCTAATTGGGCCGGGCATATTTACGACTGATGGTCCATATTGGGAGCATTCACGGAAACTGATTAGACCTATATTTCAGAGACCGCAAATTACGAATTTTACTGCGTTGGATGTCCATATAGACAACCTCTTGAAGCAGATTCCGCGAGGTGGTGAGACGGTAGAGCTCCAGAGTTTGTTGAAGCTTATGGTTTGTATACATATTCCTACTGGCCTGGAGGAAATCTAATAATGAATAATTTCAAGTATCTGGATCATTCGACTGAAATGATATTCGGCGAATCTACAGACGTCTTATTATCCAGCAAAAAATCCGGAAATGGGCTTTTGAATAATTACAACGCAGCGTTACACAGACTGAGTCGCCGTTTTATCCTTGGCCGTTTCCGGCTTTTCCATGTTTGGGATAATGAGTTTGTGAGACTCTCATCGCAAGTTCACGCTTTCCTCGACAGATATATCGATACTGCTATAGAGAGGCAGCATAGTAGCACAGATTCGAAACAACGGTATATAATTATTGACGAATTAGTTCGATTAACTGATGATCGGCAGGAGATCCGGAATCAATTACTTAATGTTTTTCTGGCTGCACAGGATACCACAGTGAACAGTCTCAGTGTCTGTCTATTCTATTTGGCGCGACATCCAGATATATGGGATAGCCTGCGGAGTGAGGTGCTGTCTATTGAGAAGCAAGTGACATACGAAAGTCTGAGATCATTGCGCTACCTGCAAGCGGTGATCAATGAGAGTAGGTCATAACCAGCCAGGTAGCTAAGTATCCCAACTGATATGACTGTGTGATGGAAAGGCTTGCGACTCAATCCTCCTGTAACCGCAACTTTACGATATTGTTCCGAAGATTGTGTTCTTCCTACTGGCGGTGGTTTAGATGGTACATCCCCGGTGTTTTTAGCCAAGGGTGACCAGATCGAAGTCGTCTTCGGCGCCATGCATTATGATAGTGACATCTGGGGCGACGATGCCGACAAGTTCAATCCAGACCGGTGGCTAACGTCCGACCAGCAGCAGAGTTGGAAATATATTCCATTCTCAGCTGGGCGGCGAATTTGCCCGGGCAAAGATTTGGCTCTCACGGAGATCGCGTACGTACTTGTCCGCTTGATCCGCGAGTTCAAGACTTTGGAAAATCGAGATCCGGTTTATGAGTACGTGGAAGAGTCTAGGCTTACGACGGAGAGTCGCAATGGCCTCCTTGTGGGTTTGGTACCTGCAGATCATGGAGAATAGCCCTATCGACACTCCGCGATATCAATTAGTTCGCAAACTTGAAATTTCGGGACGATCGAGATGTAATCGGTGCTGGGAACGAGATGCAGTCGACATATCTAGGTACGGGCTACTGGTACATTTATGATTTTTGATACCCAGTATGGATATGATTCCCTAGAGAAATCACTCAATCAAGGCATGTGTCTTTGATGGTATAAAAATATCGACATTGAAATGAAAACTGATCTTAGCTTGCCGTTTGGATGATCCAAATTATGCTAGAATGCTATTTCCCTCGCTCAAAATTCATATCATATCATACATAAAGAAAATATTTCACTGCAACTCAAACCTCTGCTGCGGTGGTTGACCAGGCTGTTCTGCCTGATCCCGAGTCTGCACACTCACCCCATTAGGATATGTTGGATACCCTAAATCTTGTTGTTGTTGTTGTGCAGTGGAAGGCACCTGTGACCCGTCTGCGGCAACGCCAGCAACAAGAGCTTGCGGGAGAGACACCGGCCGTCGGGGTATGCTTTGTGATCCAGGCCGCGACAACGGATATGGCGGTGACGGCGAGTGGTTCATGGTTTCTGATGCTGGCGGCGAGGAAGGCTGATAACTAATTTGTGAAGCATCAAGCTCGGTCTTGTTATTATACGCTTCTGGCGGTGAGGACGGGTGCATAATTTGTGACGCATCAAGCTCGGTCTTGTTATTATACATGGGCACGTTTCCATTTTCCACTTCTTCCATGCCGCCGCCTCCTCCTCCAGGTTGATGCGGTTTTACTGGTGCGTATGCAGTGATTGTTCCAGCACTGGGTCCGCTTCGATTTCGCCGGTATCTGTGTATGGCATACGCACATCCAAGAATGAGTAGGAAACCGCCGACTCCAAGTCCCACGCCGAGGCCTATTTTTGCGCCGCTGCTGAGACCGCCACTGCTGCCATTTGATGAGGTTGTGTTAGTTCCGACAGAAGCACTCGTTGAGGTGGTTGGTGCTGTGGATGTCGAGGATGATGTCGAAGATGAAGATGAATGTGAATATGAATATGTATATGTAGAAGTAGTTGAAGTTGAGGTCGAACTTGTAGAAGTTGTGGATGTCGTGGAGGTTGTAGAAGTTGTTGAGGTTGTCGAGGTCGAACTAGATGAAGTTGATGTACTTGAAGTCGTGGTAGTAGTCGAAGACGAAGACGAAGCCGAGGTGGTATAAGTATACGTGACGGTGGCAGTTGCTCCATCGGAAAGAGCTACCGTCGTCGTTACTGTAACAGTCACCGGTCCAGTTGTTGTTTCATCGTGTCCTCCTCTATTTTGCAAAATGACCTGCGGCTGTAAGGTGACCGGTGAGTTCCTAGTTGTTGTGGCACCGCTCATGTGGTAGGTACTGATGCTGCCTGGTGCTGCCGTGATTTTTGGTTGTGGTATTCTGGGCATATCGCAAAAACTCTGGAGTTGATTGATCACTGTTCCAATGTAGACATTTATTGTTAGCAGTTGTTTGTGCCTTTTGAATGGGTGAATGGAGCGACGTACACACAGAATTGCCGGAAGCATCGCTGGTATCATATTCCGCGCAATGCGTCAGAATGAGATCCAAATGGGAGCTTTCACAGAGACACTCGAGATCCAAAGAGGAGCAACTGGATATCGAGTCCACGGCGCTCCGAACACAGGGGTACTAGGTAAACAGAAAACGAGTCAGGTCCCAGCTTCAACCAACTTTGCCTTGAGTGCACACCATATATTGAGGTAGGAACGACCATATCGACGTCGCATACGCATTCGCCGTCGCAAGCAGCGACAGCAGTAAGATTGCTCTGGAAGCCATGCCTTTCCGGCTGCATTGACGCTCATGCGCTTTTGTTGATGTCGAAGTCAATTCCTCTCATGATGGGTGATGGATCGTGAAAAAAAGACAATCCGGCCGAATCGGCCGAACACACCATACTCTATTAAGCAGCTCACCACAGCCACGATGGAAAACAAGCTTCGCCAGGGCCATATTAAGGCTTAGCCACCACGATGCAAGCAATCAAAAGCAATGAAAAATCGATCGTGTCTTCCAAATATAGGGTTGGCTGCTTGCGCGGTCTCCGATTGGCTGGCTGTGGCTTCCCCCCCATAAGACGCGTATGCCTTGAAAAACGGGCTAGACTATATTCACGATAGTAAGCCAGCCATAATCGCCAAAATAAATTAATTTTTATTGTGCTGCCTGTCCACAGCCACGTTGATATCATGCAACCGTGAGCTGTTCTTGCTGCCATAGTATTGGCGCAATGCGGCGGTGGTCTGTCTCAAGCAAGCTAGACTTTCGCATTCAACATCACAATTCTACACCTTTCAATCGGACCACCTAGATCTAATGTCCGAGGTACCATTCTCTGTGCTCCATCCTAGCTCGAGAATTGACCAGTACCTTGTTCATGCCTTGTTTACCCACCTGTAGCCGGTAGTATTCCGTCTTCACGAAGATGGCATTCACTACAATGACTTGCTCCTACATTACATGGCATCTGTAGGAAATCATCGTATATTCATTCAACAGTATATACATCAAAAATAAGTCCATCTCTTACTGACATCTAACAAGCAGCGCCGGTAGTCAAGATGCTGTTGGACTCCTGAGCATAAGTGCATCCATCGTTAACATTAGAATCCGAGAACCCAGCATCCCACATCATAACACCTCCAAACGTAGCATTGCCCTCGGTTTCGCCAACAAGGGAAGCAAGCTCAGCCGGCGTGATATAATACTCTGCACCAGCACTGGTGCCATCGGCAGCCAGTGTAGATGCAGGCACACCCACAAACAGTTTGGCGTCAGAAGATGGAGTGGTAGCAATGTAAGACGCCCAGGCATCGTAGTTGAAAGGGGCGCCGTCATTGTAGCCAAGAGAGCAAGGATCGGCCGCATATTCATTGTTGTTGTAAAACTGAATCCAGAGATAGTCAAAAGTAGAATTGCCAATGATCTCGCCCATGTTGGGCTCCGGGATGGGGCACTGGGGTGCGCCGGTGATGTAATATGTGTTATCGCTGTCAGAGGCAAAGTTGGATCGGAGTGTGGAGATTAAATATTGGTAGTACTCGTTACCCTCGTTGAGTTCGATGTCAAAGTCCCATCCGTTGACAAAGTTGTCCCCGAAGGGCCGTTCTACAGTGGTGTTGCCAGAGTTGGCATATGAGTCCCATAGATACTGGCCAATACTCTCGGCCTCGGCCTGCGAGGTCAGAGAGTAAGAGGCAGTAGCGCCGCCTAGAGACAGAATGACCTTGATCCCTGCTGCCTGGCAGATAGGAATGGAATCGGCTACGTTGTCACACTCCGAGCCTGTGCCGGTGGTGTCAATGTAACAGGAATCGCCGATTATACCGGATGGAATTGTGACACCATTTCCGAATTCGTAGAGGAAAGCAAGCACAATGACATCAATGCCAGAGCTTGACGTGCAGTAATCGGTGAGGTTGTTGCTCTCGCGGCTGATGTCCTGGCCCCAGTAGACAACAGTCTGAAAGTCCGAGCTAGATGAGTTGTCGCGCGCTGCAACTGTGTGTGGAACTGCTGAGGCTGCAGTGGCTAGGAGGCCGAGGCCGGCAAGGAAAGTAGGGTAATGCATGTTGTAATATTTACAATGAAGAATCCAAGATAAAGGAGAGTAAGGATCTATCCAAGATCAGAAGAGAATGGGTATCGTAAAGAAGGGAAGATGTAAAAGTGAATGTGAAGTATACTTATATTTCGGATTCCCAAGTCACGTCCCAAATCTATGTCACTATTTTGCAAAGGCCCCTACAACGGTTCCATTGTACAGCGTAGATCATTCGAAATAGATACTCGGTCATTGATAAAATCTGCTGCGGTAGCATCAGCGTACGACGAAGCTAGTATTATACTTGACACGAAACGCATGGAAAGGGATAATGACCAGTCCAAGCTTTTAGTCACTTGGGGAGATGTAACATTCTTCACTGAGGCCTTTTAGGGTAAGAAAATGACTCGGTGGAGGCATGACCTTGATTATTAAGGTGACAGGGTTATTGTAGAAGATTGTCTCTCTTTTTCTCTCGCCAGTTTTATTTCTCATTCCAAAAGTGAGTGAATAATGAGAACAATGTACATATTCGAACCGCAGGTGATGTTTCTTGAACGCAACATTTTTCAGTCAGCCTCATACTGTAGTGACTACATACTTAGTAAGAGTGGCATAAGGTGACATCCGCGTATTAGGCCTTGATAGAGTCTACATCTCTCATGCGCTCACGCGATATGTCCCTGAAACTCTAGTCATTCACTACGGCGGCCAAGGTTGCAACACTGTCAAGTGTAGCGTGCCCGTACCGACGCGATATGATAAAGTCATGAGGCTACAAACATTTCATTGGCGGCCGCATACATGGTTGCATTCCATCTAGATTCAATGCGGTTAACGCTATGATGATCGGCACGGTACTTTAGATCTTTCAAGTAATTGATCTGCGGGGAATTATTTTGTGCCTTGTGCCTGGCTTATCATAACTAGGGCCAGAGGCTGATTTAAAAGACGGCGCATAACGCTACGCAAGCCACCTCCAATCTTCAATCTTGAATCAAGTCGCCGGAATGTTCACCCAAGTCGGTGAGCGAGGCAAAGGATGAGAAAAATATCCGTTTCACCAGTGTATTATCGCGTGTGTCCTCGCCATTGACAACATGTAGTCTACCTAGATAGCGGTGAGAAAAGTATGGTGGAAATATGTTTCAAGTTAGATATACCTATATAACGTCGGGTTTAAGCTTATACCAAATTCCCCGCGTTTCCAAACAACCTGAGTAAATTCAATCTTTCATGCGAGGAATAATCAGTCGATGATACCTACTCATGTGCAAAGTCTGAAATTTCTTACGTACTGTTCATGGCGGGCACGGAAACCGATTTCCTTGAAACACCGAAAGAGCGGACTCTGGACCCTAACTGCGAAAGGAGCAGTTTAACCTTATGCTATACTGAGAGTAAGATAGGTAAATATATAAAGGGTAAACATGGATCTGCTGCTGTATGCAGAATCGGACATATATTCTTGCCAATCAATAATAGCTACTATTCTGTATAAACACCTTCCATCTTCGGGAATCGTTCATATACAGAGAAAAATGTATACATATCTAGATATATACTGAGGTATGCGTACCTACTCAGCATGAACAACGTTTGCCTTTTCCTCGTCTTCAGAACTAGTGATCTCGTTCCGGAACACGTCAATCTGAGTCGATGCAAATTTCCTGGCACTGACACGGAGCTCGAAGAGCATGTCAAGCTCAGCAAAGGTCCTTCCGGCCGGTTCTGGCAATCGGAAAAACACATAGATAACACAAAGACCGCAGCTACCAGCCCAGAACAGCCCTGCGTAATTACCCCAGTCCCAAGCAGAGGGGTTCAGCATGTAGGGTGTCACGACACTACACATGATGTTTGCAACAATGTAGAGTGCTCTCCCCAAAACCACCGTTTTGATCTGAAGTCTCCGTGTAGATATTTCGGATACAAGAGAGTAACATACTGTGCCGACAGTGAGCTGATAGCATAAAGCCCAGCACAACATCATGCTGCCCGTTGCGAATGAACTCTCTACCTTGTGAGATGCTGGGACCAGGCCTAGCAGGCCCATGGCAAGCAGCAAGACAAACAAACCGCAAAGGCCATAGAGATAAAGAGACCGACGACCGACTCCCCATGTCATCAGGGCCCATGATCCAAAGACACCCAACATATTAATTCCGTATTGACCGAGTGCGAAGTCGTAGGCAGTACTTGTTGCTAATCCAGCTTGCTGCAGGAAGTAGGAGGAATAACTCGAGAAGGAGTTCCCACTCAGGTTCTGAATAGCCCATACCATGCAGACAATCTCCGTTCGACGGAGATCAGTCCCCTTAAAGCAATCTATATACGTTGCACCGTGGGAGATGGATACTTCCAGCTGGTTTGTGTGTACCATCATCGCAATTGTTTCATCGGCGTTGAAATCCGTCTCTCGGCTGAGACTGGTTAATCTTAGCAAGGATTTCTTTGCATCCTCCAGTCTTTCTTTTCGCACCAACCACCATGGTGACTCTGGTGCGAATAATATAGCAACCATCAAGGGAACGGGCCATATCCACTGGAGTCCATATGGGATTCTGTATGCCCATTCGTCGTCACGATTGAGCATGGCTTTGATGACACCGAGTCCAATCGCCTGGCCCATTCCCCAGCAGAAGTTGACGTAAGTTGTTAGATATCCGCGGAGGGCAACTGGGCACACCTACTATGTCGTTAGCATGACTGACGTCAGACAGAGATGTAAGGGTACTGACCTCGCTCGCATATGTGATAGTCAAGGTTTGAAAAACACCCCATGGAATACCAGCTAGTATTTCCGCCACCAAAAGCACCTGAACGTTAGGAGCCGTGAAAAATATCGCAATGAAACACGTAATGCTGGCGAGACTAATCAGAACCGTCTTTTTGTAGCCGATCCTCTCCGAAACATAGCCGTTTATTAGTAGACCGATGACTTCTCCAACGTTGACTCCATTGCTCAATCCGGACTGCCAGGGAGCGGAGATCTGGTATTCGCCGCTTGCCAACAGAGTTCCGTATTTCTTATTAAATTGGGGCATCGTGTAAAAGGTCGACAGGAGACACACGTCGTATCCTTCCATAACAATACAGGTTGAGATGATCAGACTCCACGCCACGGCTTTCGGATACAGCTTCAAGCCCTGCCAAAGGGTCATCTTGTGTTCGGTTTCGGTTGCTCTCTTCGCATTCTCCAACATGATCATTTCATCCTTCCCTGGGCCAAAGTCATCGGGCGCCTCCAGGGCAGCCGGGTGGACTTCAACCGAATTGTTGGCATTCTGAGAAGTCATGATGAAAATATGTGACAAAGAATAGACAAGCGACTCTACTGTTCAATCTAATTTTTATCGGCGGGGAGATGCATTGTATTTATTTGCTCAGCTGAGCCCTGTTGGATACGGGGTACGGGGTCTCCACGATGCCATGGGTCCACAAGTCGTCGGATCATAAACAAGGGACCTTCTCCGCGCACACTAATATGCAAATGATCTACACCCCGTAGTCATCCTAATTAACTTCATCTGGTTGGATGAGAAATCTACGTTCTATAAAGCAATAGCCGGCATGCGGCTATGTAGGCTATTGGGACAAGGGAGCCTCGTATATTAGTTTATTACAGGACCTGATCTCTGGCAATTGGCATTCCTTGGCCTTTGAAAAGCGGGTATATTCTTCGCCGATACGGAATTCAGTCAATCTGTCTCCGTTTTCATAGCCGACATGGGTGATAATATCGCGGAATCTGGTTTCCGCCATCCGAGCACAAATCCCGTCAACAGGGTCTGAACCCATGTCTGCCGGTGAGAAACCGACTTTCTCATTGGTTTGCCACCGTGACAGTTGGTCCACACCAAGCCGACAAACACGGCGTTTGTAGGTAATTGAATCGGCATACGTCCGACAGGATTTGCGCCTCGTATCACGGACGTTGGTGTGTATAAAGTTCCCCGTTTCCCCCGTATTCTGAACGTTCGTTCGTTTCTTTCGTGCGGTATGACAAGTGGCGTACAATGTGGAAGACATAGGTAAACAAATTGAAAGTATATAGTTGTGGCGCAAGTACTCCACTCATATCCTGACTAGTCTGTGACTCCTTTAACCCTAACCCTAAAGAATGATACAATGAGGAAAGACATACCTTGCAATATTTACATTAGTACAGCTGTCTATAAACCAAAAAGAGGCCATTCCATGCCGTGGTGAACCTTAACATGATATTCCGAAACATGATCTCAGTTTACACTCGCGAGAACCACATTCAATCTTATTCGCTAGACAGACTGTTACACGAAGAGCCTGTTGGTACTAGGATTTTCTTCCCAACTAGGTAAATATAAATGTTTCCTCAGAACAACGTAACCCCTCAAAGCAGAAGAGGTGTTATCTCATGGACTTCAAACTTACGGGAATTGCATTGAAGCCAACATAATCGCCCATGCCTAGATAAAACCAATCTCCAAAATTAATACTAAAGAATCTAGCTCTGACCCCAGCAGCGCAGCATGGCCCAAAAGACAGTTCGTGTGGCTGTCACACAAGCCGAACCAGCTTGGCTCAATCTCGCAGCCGCAGTGAAGAAAACATGCCAGCTCATTGAGGACGCAGCCGAGAATGGCGCTGAGTTGGTTGTCTTTCCTGAATGCTGGATTCCTGGATATCCATGCTGGATATGGTGCGTCTCTTGATTTTCGTTAGGCCAGCATCAAAACTAAGAATAAAAAGGACTAGGCTCATCGATTTCGACATCAATGTTGAATATATCAAAAACTCTCTCCGCATCGATTCCCCAGAAATGAAAGCCATATGTGACTGTGCCAGTCGAAAGAAAATCTCTGTTGTGCTGGGCTTCTCCGAAAACGATAATAATTCCCTCTACATCGCACAGGCCATCATCGGGTCCGATGGAGTTATCAAATGTAATCGACGTAAAATGAAGCCGACGCACATGGAGAGAACGATTTTCGGCGATTCGTCTGGAGATGTCTTTAATAATGTCGCCAGTTTGCCATTCGGACGTGTGGGTGCATTGTCATGTTGGGAACATATCCAGCCACTACTCAAATTCCACACCTTTTCGCAAGGAGAAGATATTCATGTTTCGGCTTGGCCGAGCTTGACTCCGCACACAGGAGGACCTGATCTGTGGTCGATGTCCGCGGAAGGTATCGCTCCTGACAAATTGAAGGGTTGAAACTTCCAGCGTGGTGCTAATTAAGTCGAAGGCTGTCAGAATCTCTCCCGCACATATGCAATCGAATCACAGACTTTTGTCATTCATTGCACGGGACTGATCACCGAGAATGGTGTTGAGGCGATGAACACTTCAAGCGGACTGTTGATGTCCTCTGCTGGGGGTGGTTGTTCGGCCATCTTTGGACCGGACGGCCGTCTTCTAAGCGAACCGGTCGACCCAACCGTTGAAACGATCATATATGCTGATCTGCATCTTGATGAGATTGTTAGAGTCAAAATGTTTGCTGACAGCCTCGGTCACTATATTCGAGCAGATCTTATGTGGATGGGTACCTGCAAAGACATCAAAAAGACGGTCTTATCTGACAGTACTTAGAATATTGGCGCCGATGAACAGCGGAAATACCTTGGAGGATAAGTTATATATCAGTTATCACTGTAATCGTTTCAGACTGCTCGGGCCTCCCTCGCACCATGAAAACACCTCGTGCTACTTCTTGCCTTTAATAGGAATGATGGTAATTTTGATGCTTTGATCTGATACTTATTGAATATAAATGTAACACGTACGGAGTGATCTACAGCATATTAGAGTTGTCCAACAATATTTGACCAAGTACAATGAAATACGCCATTCGTGACAATGTTCCTCAGTACACACATGATCATGGCAGCCTAACATTACTTTCAATATTGAATATCTGCGAGATACTTGCAATGAGCCAAATCAGGCACAGGATTATATCCCGGCTCCGGATACTGCAATTTAGCCAACTGCATGTTCCACGACGTGAACTCAGGCCAAGTCCAATTAGAGAAAAACTCGATAGTGCTGTTATAACCGCGCGCTTCAAGGTAATCCGCCGGCACATTAGGGTCGCCATTACGAACAAAAGACCCCCACATGTCCTGCACAGCGTTGGTGTAGTAGATATCATCAGGCACTCGGATCGGTTGATCGAATATGTAGTATGTGCCGAAAACTTCGTACAGATCGCTGGAATGGCAGCGGTAGTAGGGTGTCTCGGGTTTCCCGACGGGGAAGGTGCAGAGGTCATAGAAATCGTAGTAGGAGAGGGCATAGCCTCGTTGATGATATGCGACGTGAATGCTGGGGAAGGCGGCTGTGGCTGCGCCAACCATGGCGTATGCGCCGTTAGGACACTCTTGATTGTTTTCAGTGGAGATCTTGATACTGGCATTATATACGCTGGTATAAGAGGCCGACCCGTTGTTGTATGTCTCATTGGTTATGAGCCACATGCCCGACGGTATGATTTTGTCAGCTTGTTCTTGGTTAACCCACCCGCCTGGAATAAGCAGTTCAAGAGCATCCTGAAAATCGGTCATGTTGGGCGACAAGGTGGTAGTGGTCAAGGATTGTGTTTCCTCAGGCATCATGGTGGAAATCATGGGGACGGAGTTGATGTATTCATTTCCTTGTCCAATAAGGGCCATTGGTGACTGTGGAAGATAGACAGGATCAAGGACAGGAGTGAAGAAGACATTGTAGCTCATATTCAGAATAGTCTCTGCCGGTAGCTGCTGCAGACAAGCCAACCTGTCAAGGCCAGTGCTGTTACAGAAAGGAGTCACATATGGTTCAGCGAGCCCGGCAATAGTTTCCTGTGTCGACCATTTGCCGTTGCCAGATGACTGCTGGATTATACCTTGGAACAACCCCGCGGCCTTGGGCGAAGCTACTAATTCGACGCAGTTATTTCCCCCAGCCGACTGGCCGAATATAGTAACGTTGTTTGGGTTACCACCGAAGCTGCGGATATAATCCTGAACCCATTTCAATGCCTCGATGTTGTCTGCTAGCCAGTAGTTGCCCTGCACTACATCATCATCTAAGGCTAGATAGCCGAACGTGTTGAGCCGGTAATTGGAGGTGACAATGACGACGTCCGACCGTGAAGTGAGACTTCCGCCGTCAAATGTTAGGTCGGACCCGGTACCTTGCGCGAAACCTCCACCGTGAATCCAGAACATGACGGGTTTGAGTTCCTCGTCTGGGATGGCAGACACATTCTCGGGCAGGAATGGGGTATAGACATTGAGATAAAGACAGTCCTCGTCATTTCCCCATGGGTTCAATCCATAGCTGTTTCCCTCAAAATATCCATATTGCATGCAAGCTGGACTGAACTGAGTGGCATTTACGTAGGTCACATTGGTTGAATCCCAGGGTACGGTATATTGAAAGCGGAGTTCATTGACTGGAGGCTTAGCAAAGGGAATGCCAGCAAAGCGAAAGGTCATATGATCACGCAAGCCCTCAAATGTAATATTTCCAGTGCTCGCATTGACTCTGGGAAAGTTCGAATAGTCAGTGTCGACTTGGTCGACAAATGGAGCACTGTTTGTACACAAAAACGGCCACTCGTTGTTGGAGGAATTGCTACTGCTGGTGTCAATGGCTCCAGACACCGAGACAGGCGAAGAAGTGCTGCAATTGCTCCAGAGCATTGTGTCATTTTGGATGTGACCAAGGTACTTCTCATAGCTCAACGCGTTTTGGAAATAGCTAAAATCCTGGCAACCCAATAGCTCCTCTCCATAGGCGGAACAACCCGCTTCGGCCTCACTGTAGGAGGAAGCAATGTTGACGAATAGAGCACTTGGGCGGTCCTTGTGTGCTGTCCAGTTTCCATCATTCTCGAAAAGAAGAGTGGTTCCTGTGGCAGCTTGTGCCATAGCAGGCACAGACAGTGCGACTGCCCCCAAAAGCAGGACGGCGACAGCCATGATTTCACAAGGTTGTCCTTACAGGAAAATCAAAACAAGCTTGGGTATCGGAGAGTGACGGAAGGAAATCCATAGATGTTGCCAGGGTATCTTTTATAATGCATCGTTCACCGAAGCCAAGTATGCGAGTCTTTTGAGAGTCATGTTTCTTCCCCGCTCGAGATGATGCAACGCTGCAAACCCTTGGAAGTATATTTTGCCCAAACGACATTGATTTGTTGGACGTTTCTTTGTCTCCTCCTTTCCGTTGGACCGTCTCTCAGAATTGCGATCATCCATGAGACCAAAGATACCAAATCCGGACAACAGTCTGTAGCCTCAAGTGGCGCATACATACCAACATGGAGACCATCAAACCAATAATACAGCGTCACTGTTGGAAATTTTCCCCGGATCTTCACGCCTCTGCAGTACTAAGTTCTAGAATCGATGATTCGGAGTAATAAAGCGGCGAAAGTCGCCTACCGTTTCTTTCCATAGCCGGCGGAAAGAGTGGTTGATGTTGGCTATCAAGTCCAACTTATTCTCTATCATAAATCTGGAGATACTGAACATATTCGACTTTTGGGAAATGTGATAATGTTGGAGGACGATATCTGAGTCAATCTGACAAGGCCGCACCACTCGTGAAGCGAGTTCCATCTACTTTAAATATTTTAAGGGACCCTTCCGGGGCTGTACCGAGCGAAGCGACGGGGAGTCATGATATCTTCGCGAGCCGAAGGGAGCCGGGAGTCGCCTACAAATATCCGAAATACGTCTCCATTCAACCAAAACACGGTACTCAAACGTCGAAGAAAATGCCCCGATGAACAGAACACTGCTATAATACTACGTGCTACTATAACAATTACGTGTTTCTGACACTGCACAGTCGAATAAACACATTCCAGTTCAAGTAAGGCCCATTAAACCCCGCACTCGTCCATAGAAATCAAGGTTCCGGCGGGTTGAAGCATCATCAAAAATTCATCGAGATGTCGTCTATCAGTCGATCATGTCCTTGATTCCATGCAGGCCAAGTCATTTAGCGTTGCAATCGGCTAAGACAATTTCCAACAGGATCCGGGGCAGATACGAGAAAGGCTGTTGGCCCGTGAAAAAAATCTGTGAAGATTCTCCCCTCTTTTCTTCTTTTCGGATGATGATCATTCTATGATATGAGATGTTATTGGAAAGCTGGTTGGAAATTATGCAGGACGGTGCTTGGCTATCTGTTGGAAATGGCAACATTTCGTTGGCAGTATGATCATGGAGGTGATCCCTCTCAAGAGAAATATAAAAAGGTCCTCGAATCTCGCCTTGATCGTAGCTTTTTGTCTACATTCAGCCAGCCCAGATAGGTAGATAGATCCATCTCCTAGGATCGAAGTCTGATATCTCAATCACAGTTCGAATAATTGTTGTTGGGTTACTATTTCTTTACTCTCTATCTCGTTTGGCGGCCATGGTGCGACCAACAGATATGGTGTTGCCACTGATGGCACTAGTAACATCTACAACTGCTGCCTACAATTGCTCCATTGAGACCTTTCAGTCTTTTCTGGATGCCAATGGCACAGTGGCCCAAGTGGTATATGCTCAGCATTACGCGGAAAACGCGACTTTCCGTAATCCCAATTCGTCCACGAGCGTGATTCCTACGTTGCTGCCAGCTACGTGTGCAGTGCAAGTGAATGCTACAACTGATGTTGGGACACACTTCAGTTTTGGTGTCTTTTTGCCTGACGACTGGAACCAACGCTTTTTCCACGCAGCCCAGGAGGGAGAGAACATTGACTGGGCAGATATGGTTTGTCTTGAAAGGCTTTCTGGCAATTGGCACATTTGCTAAACGATACTGTTAGGCTGTCGGATTGCGGTATGGCTTCGCTGCAGTTGGTACAGACACTGGGCACGTTGGGTCAGACATGGATGGCACATGGTGGAAGAACCCCGAATCCCTCAACGATTGGGCGTGGCGTGCAAACCATCTCACCAGTGTATACGGAAAGCTTCTTGTGTCGAACTTCTATGGCCAGGCTCCAAAATACAGCTACTTCACTGGATGTTCCACTGGAGGTCGGCAAGCATTCAAGGAAAGCCAAAAGTTTCCCGAAGATTATGACGGGATCGTTTCAGCATGCCCAGCTTGGTGGACAACCCATCAGCAGCTGTACAACTTGAAACAGACTACCTTCCAATACCCCAAGGGATCTGCCCATACGATTCCCACGGAGATGTTTGATGTCATCGGTAATGAGGTGATTCGCCAATGTGACCCCCAGGACGGCCTAGTGGACGGTATTATTTCTGACCCTATTGGCTGCAATTTTGATTACACAACACTCTTGTGTACTGCATCTCAGAATACCAGCTGCTTGACTGGTCTTCAAATCGAGACATTGCATAAGTTCTACAACGATTGGGTTGAGACTAATCAAACTTTTGTCTACGCTCACTCGTTGTACGGTAGTGAAGCCATGTGGAATGAAAGTGGCGTGTTTGGCAACGGCAGTATAGGCAATGAGCAGAGTCAATACTGGTACCCCCAGCACATTTTAGGATTGACGAACTTTACCGCTCAAGATCTTGATTACAACCTCGTTCTTTATGCAGAGGCCACTGACCCAGGAGAATCATCTGCCGACAACTACGACTTGGCCCCATTTTATAACCACGGTTCCAAGTTGATTCACTATCACGGCCACTCCGATGCAATTGTGCCCCCCGGTATTGGGCTGTACTTCCGCGAGCAAATGGCTGCGAACGTTTCGCAACAGGGCATTGACATTGACGACTTTTATCGTCTGTTTTTTATTCCGGGAATGGAGTAAGTTAAATCCTGTCTCTGTCGATGTGAACGGTTGCTAATCACATGCAGACATTGCTACCTCACTCCGTCGAACATGGACGCGCCCTGGTACATTGCCGGACCAACCCAAGCCACACAACTGAGCTCTTCTTTACACAGTGTTCCAGGGTATAGCGACTCAAAACATGACGTTCTATTGGCACTTGTTGATTGGGTTGAGAATGACAATGCGCCTGAGTATATCATTGGATCTTTCTTCAACAGCTCGTACGATTTTACTAGTTCTACCATCACCAAACAACGCCCGATTTGTGCCTATCCAAAGCAGGCCAAATACCAGGGCTCAGGGGATGTTGATGACTCTAGTAACTGGGCATGTGAGTCTATATACTAGATGTCAGAGTTGGAATGATTCCAATAGGGAGGTTGTTTGTGATTGTCAAGCCTGGACATGTCAGTCAGCCCCAGCAGTGGCTATGGATATGTAAAATATTCCTCAATATCTAGAATCGCAACGGAAGATCTAATCTGGAATCTTGAAGTAACATCCATTTATGTCTTTTGACTCATTTCCACTACAGACAGAGACTCGCGTCCATGATGGCCCACTCTCACATAATAATGGTTCATACACGTTATGGTCTAGTACCTGCCACTAAAGATGATAGATAAAATCCAAAGTTGCATCACCAAGCCTGCCCTCGCTCGTATCTTCCACCAAGCCATCCAAAATATTTTTCTTAGTAGCATTCTGTCTCTTGAGGTATAAAGTAAGTAAAACAATCATAATTTCCGACAAACACAGCGCCCCAAGTGAAAATGCATGACCCAGTACGTACGGGGCTGTGCGGTATATCTGGCCAGCTACAATGCCTGCCGAGTTTCCAAGTGACTGCTGCATTCCAATTGCTGTTGCTCGTTTGTAATGTGGTGCCGTGTTGGCATTTAGCCATGCAAGGTTAAGACCTGGCCCGACGTATACCGCAGATACACAGAGAAAGGTGGCGAAGTAGCGTACGCCATGCGTAGTGACTGTCAGCAGGAGAATATAACCCACTAGTCCCACGATATTGGTGCAAATGATAACCTGACGTTCGTTAGGAGGAAAAGTAAAGGAGATGAGATAATATATGAAGTGCTCACCGCACCACGAACTCTGTATTTGTCAGATAAGCGAGCGACAACCACAAACACAATTGCGCCCCAAATATAGACTGGGATAGTGAGATAGTTGGCTTGAAGTGTGTCATAACCCATTGCCGTCAAGATTGATGGTAGGAACGTTGAGAATCCATATAGGAGGATATCCTGACAGAACTGTATAACACCACTATTTTGAAAATTTGTCACTACTCTTCATCATTTGGGAATAAGAAGGGAGCTAGTACCTAAGGTATATCTTTGGGTCACGAAAGGCGAGGCTGACCTGTGTCCAACTGAATTTATCACTTCCCATGTATTCCGATCGCTGAACCTCGCGGACTCTCATGATTTCATTTTCGGTCGAAGTGAGAAAGAAGGCATTGCTGGGGTTGCTCGGTAGTCCGAACCAAATCACTGGTGCAACAACGATGCTAAGCAACCCTTCTATAATGTAGACCCATCTACAATAGTTACTAAATAATCCTATTCTTTTTGTGATTCCATTCACGTACCTCCATCCAGCATACCCAGCAACCCCGTCCATGCGCAGCAGACCATAAGCAAGAAGACCACCAACGGCTCCGGACAACGCCGCACAGCTAAAGAGGTATGAGGTCCTCGTGGCAAGCTCATGTCTATGATATACCGCTGCCAGGTATAGATTGAGACATGGCATGAGACCCCCTTCGCAGAGACCCAAAACCAGACGTGTAACATATAGGCCGGCGATATTTTGGATGAATCCCGTGCACAACGTGGTGACTGACCAGACAACACAAATAGCCGATAACAGGATTCGCGGTGTCACCAACTTCATTACTAGTGTTGTAGGGATCTCGACAACGATGTATGTTGCATAGAATATAGAAACAGCGACTCCGTAAGCGACGGTATTCGTATGGATATCTTCGATGATGCCGGCAACTTTGACGTTTCCTAGTTGAGAATTTTGTTAGGCCTGGATCTAAATAACAAATAATCATTGAGCTTTTACCAATGTTGCCACGATCAAGAAAACAGGTCAAATATACTAGCATGAAGACGGGGGTGAATATCAAGTCCAGCTTCCTAAGAAGCTTGCTCTCATGGGTAGGATCAATCTGATAATTTTCTGAAGCCATTGCTTCGTCTGAAGGGCCGCGCCGGATCTCTTCAGGCTTCATGTCTGTTGATTTGTCTCTCATCTTGGTAAAACTACGAAAAGGAGTGTGCCTAATGGCACTATATGGAATCCGATTTGAGAGCTACAGTTCAGGTCTTTCTACGGCTTTTTATATTCATCCTTATCTTCTTAGGTCTACCCAGCTTTGATATAATGAAGGTAGTCTATTACCTAGTTTCTCTTATCAGCGAACAACCGTGCACATATAATGTTTGACCTGCAGAAGTAACAGTAGACAGCCAGATGTTCTCTTTGTGATGATACAAGATATTACCAGATTAGGCATAACCGGCTTCATGGGCGAGACCCACTCCCTCGGGGGATGAAGTCCGCAGACACTCTCCGATGATAGCCAAGGGTGATATTTGCCCACCAATACTTTTCCGGAGAGTAAATATACCGTAATTGCTGGCGGCTTAATTGCTCGGTGTCCAAGCGCCGTATGCACGGATACTTCTATGCTGGATGATTCTATGGGAACAAAGCTCTCGTATCATATTCGTCTCAATAGTGCATAGTACTTTACCTCGCAAATAGGCTTACTCAATTTTTGCTTTCATGCGCTACATGTTTGACTTTACACTGAACCATGTCCAATTCACACGGCAGGTTGCAACAGTATCAACGGCACCTGCTGCCAAACGAACCAGTCCCCCCTTCGAACGGAACAAATTGTGTTATAACTCCGATCTTCAGCAAAGAAGCATGTCACCGTACGTTTGAAAACTCTGGCTCTGTCAGCCTACTATTTAATATTAGGCTCTTATTGACTTGTGTATTTATCTAGCCGCCGGACCCTACAGTCAAGTCGTCAAGACTACTGACCTAGTCTTCTGCTCTAGGCAGCTCCCCATGAACTTAACCGGCGTATTAACTTCAGGGCCCATTGCACAAAAAACTGAGAGTTGCATCAAGAATGTAAAGTCGATACTGGAGACGGCAGGCAGTGAAATTCAGAAGGTTGTCAAAGTTACCTTGAGCTCTCTATTCATATCCTCGAGAGGATCTATTTGAGAAAATGCAGGTGATATATCTATCCACTGACACTCTCAATAGGTCTTTCTGTCTGATATGAAATGCTTCATTGAAATGAACAGCGAGTACGAGAAGTTTTTTTTCGCATAAACCCGCAAGGAGCTGTATAGCCGTCAGGGAGCTACCAAAGAATGTGGATGTTGAAATTGAAGCAATAGCTATTCTATAACGTGAAACAGCACACTACGAGGACTACTTGGTTGCCAACACCATAAACAGTATAGGTGTCTGATGGTTATATTTTGTAATGAGCAGACGGTCATTCCTTCGTTCCTCAACTTATAATTGATGTACAAACTAAATGGTAGGCCTACAAAGATTGACGGCCTGAGGCAGTAGTTGCATGCCTGCAACATATGGTCCGTGCCAGTTAGGGTTGCAGTTTTAGGGTACGGATCCTCACCTCCAAACCAATTACTTCAACCTGTTGTTGCAGGGGTATCCCTGCAGGATGAGTTGGCAATCACCTGGAGCGCGAGGCTGCAAGGCCGTGGCCATGCTTAGCGCGAGGCTCACTCCTGGCAACGACTTCTGCTCTGTCCCCCAGGTGATTGCTCTCTTCTTTTCTGATCTTTTGGGACGGCGCAGAGAAGTCCTTACTATCTGAATTTGTCTTTTGGCTTCTACACGGTGTTTTATAACCCTTTCAATCATATCTTGACCGGGCGAGATGGCCTGCCCCGCGCTTGAATCTTTTCAGATCGGTTGGATATGTGCCCTTCCGATCGAGGCTGCTGCAGCCATGGAAATGCTGGATGAAAAATTTGATCCTCCCGATTCTCAAGATAGATCCGACACGAATACCTACACATTGGGCCGAATCGGGAGGCATTTTGTTGTGATCGCCTGCCTCCCTGCAGGACAAATCGGGAATACCCCAGCCACCACCGTCGCGAATAATATGGTCCGCACCTTTTCGAAATCGCTCCGCGTTGGCTTGATGGTCGGTGTTGGAGGTGGAATTCCCTCAGCTGATAATGATATACGCCTTGGTGATGTTGTGATTAGCTGTCCGCAAGACAGTTTTGGGGGAGTAGTACAGTATGATATGGGGATTGTTGGTGTCAATGGAGAATTTAAACAAATTGGCGCCTTGAACAGCCCGCCGAGAGCAATGTTGACGGCACTTAACTCAATGAGGGCTGCCGAACTCACCGACGATCCGCAGTTTCCGGAGTATGTCACCAGAGCGACTGGAAGAACCGCTCGAACCAGGAGAACATTTGGCCGACCTGCGCAGGATAGACTGTTCAAGGTGGAACATGACCATCCGGCGGCGGCACCCAGCTGTGATGGGTGCCTGACAGAATGGGAAGAGACAAGAAGTGAACGCGAGAGCGAGGATCCCCAGCCACACTACGGTATAATTGCATCTGGGAATGCTGTCATCAAGCATGGAAGGACCCGGGATCAGTTGAGGCTTCAGACCGGGGCTTTATGTTTTGAGATGGAAGCAGCTGGATTGATGATGGACTTTCCATGTATTGTTATTCGCGGTATTTGTGATTATGCCGATTCCCATAAGAATTACCGGTGGCAAGGATATGCGGCCTTGGCAGCAGCGTCTTATGCTAAAGAGCTGTTGGGGTACTTGCCTGTAGGCCGTGTGGCAAACGAGAGCTTGGTGGCAGACCTGTATAGTAAGTAGTCACAGTTTATTGGCTTGATCTTCAATAATAGCGGATTCTTACTAGTTCACATGCAGAAGGGTTAAACGAGTAGATCCAAGGTACGAACGAACGACTCGACCGAGTATTTGATCAACAAGAACAACATCATCATGAGCAGGCCGCAAGAGCCCTTACAAATGAGCAACAAAGGTGTCACCAAGATTTCAAAGTCTCAAGTTACCTGGATCAAAAGAATATCAACCCGAAAAAAGTTGAAGGAACCTGCCAATGGGCTCTCCAGAGTCTTGAGTATGTCCATTGGTTGGAGAGCAAGTCCAACACTCTACTCTGGGTGTCCGCCGACCCAGGTTGCGGGAAGTCTGTCCTGGCTAGATCGATTATCGATGACTACTTAGAAGCTTCCAGTCCAGCTGTGACGATATGCTACTTTTTTTTCAAGGACAACGGCGAGCAAAACACTCTGGCTACGGCAATTTGTTCGGTTCTACATCACCTCTTTAGCCAGCGACCTCATCTATTATCTTATGCCTTAACATACTGACACAAGGATGGAGAGAAGATCCGCGAAGAGGTTCATACGCTTTGGGATATTCTCATTAAGGCGACATCAGCCGATACAGGATACAAGACGATTTGCATATTTGATGCGCTTGATGAATGCCGTGAGATAGATCAAGGTCGGCTGATTGACAAGCTTAAGTGGTTTTACTCCAAATCATGCTCATCAATACAAGATACGTGGTTGAAATTCCTGGTTACTAGTCGCCCTTATGATAATATCAGGAATGGCTTTCAAGCAATTACGGAGTTGTTCCCAAATCTACACCTGAAAGGGGAGGAAGAAAACGATATTATACACAAGGAAATAGATCTGGTCGTGAAAATGCGAGTTGAGGAGCTTGGAAGAACAGTACCATTATCACAGGATACGCAACAGCGACTCGAGCGACAGCTGTTAGGAATGGAACATCGCACGTATCTATGGCTATATCTCGCCATTGATGACATTCGATCCACATTTCAGGATAGTCCTTGGCCTGATGAACAGCTAATCCAATTGATACCCCCGTCAGTAAGTGAGGCATATGAAAGGATTCTTGGTCGGGTCACCCCCAAGAATGTTAAGACTGTTGAAAATATATTACAGATTATTATTGGTGCACGACGTCCTTTGACAACAAGAGAGATGGCTATGGCGCTAGGTGTGGCCATGCGCCCTGAATCGTCGAGTGCAACACAGGCTGGACTAGATTCTATTTGGATAGAGCAGTGGGTTCGACGTTTATGTGGTCTATTTGTATTTATCAACAACTCCAGGGTTTATCTCCTTCATCAAACAGCCAAGGAATTTCTGATCGAAAAATCAACTTCGAGCAAGGGCGATTTCGCATACTCATGCACCCTGAGTAAAACAGAGAGCCAAATGGCTCGTGTTTGTTTGCGATATCTGTTGATGAATGATTTACTCGGCGATGAGGACTTAGAAGAGGACTGGGGTTTGGAAAACGATGATCATTTAGAAGGCTTTGACGATCTGCAACTTGGTTATGTTTTACAATATGAAGAAGATTTAAGACCTGACGGCTGTTCTAAAGCTCGAAGCCTTTTGAACTATTCGGCATTGCATTGGCCTGATCACGTACGAAACATCGACTTGACCCTAGACGAAGAAGCTACCGACTTAGTTCATCGGATATATGAAACGGGGAAAAGACGATTTCACCTGTGGTTCCCCATTTATTGGGAGGAAGTCGGGCTCTTTGGCCGTTGGCCTTTCATGAATGCACTACAACTAGCTGCATTCATCGGGCATGAACAGGTTCTTAGAGCTCTACTTGCTGTGGACAAAAGCAATATAGATACAGCAGATGATACAGGCGGGCGACCGATCCATTACGCGATGCTCAATGGATATGGCCAGATTGTGCAGATGCTGCTGGAGCAAGGAGCTGATGCCAACCTCCCCGGTAATCATAAATATATGAATGTCTTATTAGAGGCATGCGCGGAAGCCTACATGGTGGAAATGGTGCGGATAATAATACCGCACATAACTGATAGTAGCCTACTGTCTAGAGCTGTTCGACATGCTTCTGTTTTAGGGCACTGTGAAATCCTGCAAATACTGTTAGAGCAAGGAGCTGACATCAACGCCAAGAATGAAGATGGTGAAACCGCCTTTGAATTGGCTTGTTTGGGGGGAGTGATACCACTGCACAGATGCTGCTGCGGTATAAAGCCAATGTTAATGTCCAGAGTGACGGATACAGATCTATGTTTTATCAACTCTGTATTTCCAGGGACAGGAAGATTCTACAGATCTTATTAGACCTAGGTGCTGATGCTAATATCCCGGAGGTACAGGATAGAAATGCCCTTCAGGTTGCTTGTTCAGAAGGAAACAGTGTTACTGTGCGAACTCTGCTGCAGGAAAAGGGTATCAATCTGCAAATCTTAGACTACCGATGTGCTTGGAGCATTGCTCGTTACAGGCATGACGAAGAGATTAAGCAGATGCTGCTGGAACATGCACCCCGACATTCTCTCCCTTCCCCTGCCAAAACAACTCTCTTCTGAGCTTTGTTGGTATGTCTTTCAAAACACAGTTATTATTTTACTAGCAACAGTCATAAATGATGTACGCAAAGCTCTAGGGGCGATACATCCCAAAGCTCTGAGAATACTGGGGTTCCTACCATTGCATCGCCTCTATTGTGCGATGAGACAATCACATGAATGTATAATATAGAGAGGGTCTAGAGGCTTACTCTTCAGGATAGCTTTTGTTTAATATCTCCTGTTCATATACCTATATTTAGAAGTACATCTTAAACAGTCAAACCTCTGGGTAAACAACACTCGTTTCTATGTAAAAATCAGACATTTATAGTTCAACATCTTGTACTAGGTATTAAAAATCCTCAGAGCCAACCGTGAAATGTAGTGGTTACTGAGCATCTAATACATCTCTTATTATATAAAATCTTTTTTTCACTATACTAACAACTAATTGCGCTTTAACTGGTTAACAGTGTAGGACAGGTAAGAGTCTCTATCTGAGCTAACATATTGTGTAACCATTGTAATTTGTAAGCCAACTACTCTTGCATGCTGTTCAATGCGGTAGTTAGGGCGATTGAGGGGCTTAATGCCTCGCTATGTTGTTATCATGCCCCCCTATTTGTCAATTCTAATCCATCTTCAGTTGAACTGAAACATTTTGCATTTTAATTACTTAATCATGCCCAAATCTACAAATGCCTCATCACAAAAGCGTAAAGCTCACTATTCTCGTAATCATCCCCATTGTCCAAAAAGTGATCTTCACCATGAGGCCGTTCGTATTGGACTGTTAATCCAAGCCCCACCATGGCACCAACAACTTCATCCGACTGCTCGACACCAACAGCAGTGTCCGCATCTCCATGCAAAACATATGCCGGAGGTAGACCATGTTCATGAACTCGTCGAGAGACTCTGTACGGCGCTGCACTTTTATCATCCGGAACTCCCCAAAGCTCGGCGAGGTTGGCACTTTTAAGCATGTAAACATACATGTGGCTTCGAGGATCGTCTGGAACCTTTCCAGAACTTGTTATTGGTTTCGCATTTAGATCCAGGTGGACTGCCATTTCCTCCTTTGAAGCAGAATAGCGACCGTTTGGCGCAGGTTGAGAATTTGTGAAGAAGGTACCAAGGGGATCGGTAATTGGATAGATTGGGATGATAACATTCGGCTTTGGGTCGATGTAGAGACCAGCAAGAAGCGTGAGAAAGCCACCGGCGGAACTGCCAGAGACTGCTAGACGAGTTGGGTCCACAACGCCCTCTCCCAGATGGGATGCCAGCCCATTGCGTATAAAATTGATGCAGTTTTTTACGTCGTCAAATATTTCTCCAACACTGACTTGTGGTGCTAAACGGTAGTCCGCCGAGATGCATATATAACCATAGGTTTGCACGTTACGACGCATGAGGGGTGAAATGAGATCTCGCCGTCCCTGTCTATTCTCAAGTCAATATCTGATTGTTTGAGGATAACATTTGACATCTGGTTCAGACTTACAGCAAACCACCGCCATGAAACCACAATAAGACTGGTGCATTTTGAGTGTTTTTGGGCAAGTAAATATCCATCGGGATTTCTACAGAGCCGGTGCTTTTGTAGAAGAGCGTTTTGTCGGGTTGTATGGACGCCATCTTGGATCAGTGGTGGTTCCGAGGACACGAAAAGTACAAAGGCGAACAGGATTTCGAAGAATTTGACAGCTTATTTAATACTTTCCTTCCAGGATGAGCCATCTAAATCTTGACTCAACGCCAGCAAAGACCCCACAAGGCTTCGGAAGATCCCTTCGGGGTCCCAACCCCGTTGCCAATAAGCACTAAATAGTGACTGGCGAGTTATACAAATTAGGAACCCCGCTACTTTGTTTAACCTTGTAGCGGGGTCTGTGTAACATTTTTGGGGTTTGGTTTAGTATCATCGGAGTCCAACCCGGAGGAGCTGCGTCCGAGGCATTTACCGAACGGAGATGCTTCGGACGAGAAATTTGAACGAATGAACCTGTTATTGCTTGCAAAGTTTATTACTTTTTTTACAGCTTATTGTATTTGTGTCCAAAGGTTTCTCCCAATGTCTTTGCAACCCGTAGTTGTGGTCTCCCTTGGCCGTTACCCAGACCGCAGACGATTACTACAATGCCATCGCTCAAAGCCGAAAAAAGCAGCCATCAACCAAGGAGAGCACCGGGTCATAAAAGGCAGAACATTCGGTGGACAGTGGAATTTCCAGACGGGGTGGATCATATTTGCATACTTTATATCGGAGTTCAATTTCACGGTAGTGGCCAAGATATCCGGGCTGAAGCAGAACAACGTGTCACAGATATTTTGAACGAGCCAGCACATCAGCCTGCTATCATCGAAACCCTTCGTGTAACCGCCGGAAACGACTTGCCAGGATCTCGCCTTTGGATTTGCCATTGGACACAGTCGAAGGAGTTTTTAGCGAAATTGAAACAAATCGATATCCTTAGCATTTGGAAAGAATTGGGTCGATTCAAAGACAGCATAGGGCTTTGGTATGAACACTTCGTGGTCCCGTTGGAGAGGCTACAAGCCAATTACTCCAAAGAGCACTACAGACCAGGGTTGGCCGCGCTAGCCAACGTCACTCATCCAAGCCATCGTCTAACGGGATATTGGGGCGCGGGCAGGGATCGGCTGGCAGCCTCCTCCTATGACCTCTTTGAGTCACCCACTCATCCTACTGTACCTCAGATCGCTCCTGCGGGCTATGGGCAGTATTTGGTCGGCAGCAGCTATGAAAATATGTGTCACATTCGATCTGGACAGAGGTGGGAAGAGTGCGAGAAAGAAGAACGGGAGGCATACGAAAACAACCTCCAGAAGAAACTGATGCAAGGAATGGAATACCTATGGGACAGTCCCGAAGAGACCGGGTCAATTGGGCTCAGAATGGGTCAAAAGCTCGCTGCAGATAGCAAGACACCCGTGAAGGAAACCAGTGTCATGGGCTTTCATCATAACTGGGCTAGCATGGAGGAATGGTCCAGTCGTCACCCTACACATCTGGCGATCTTCAGCGGAGCTATGAAACACAGCAAGAGATTTGGCGATAGACAGAAGTTCATGACTTGGCAAGAAGTTGCAATTCTCAAGAAGGGGGAGGCACGTTTTGAGTACCTGAATTGCAATCCAAAGACCGGGGTCATGCGATGGGTGGAACTGCAGGATCAATCTATTGTGTCTCTACCAGGAAGTAAATTATAAACTTTTATCCACGTCCGGAACGTTTTAGCTTATAGAGAATATATGTTCTGTGAAAATAATATTGGAAATCATCTTCGACCCTGGTCCATACGCACTACGCGAAATATTCCCACGTCGAGGCCATGGCCGTCAATTTCGGAGATGTTCTGCTGAACATCCCAGAATTCACCTCTCATGACTATTAAAATCTTCAATTCTGTCGTACAGCCTCTCAATAGTGAAAGCATTGTCGTAATATACTCAGATTTACTCCCGGAGCACTGATCCACTCGATCCAGGATAATGTACACTCGTCTGTTGTGGAGTTTAATAATATGGGATAGAGCTCTTGTAAGAGCATCTATTTTATTAACTCCCTCCCCGTTTCGTGAAATTTGAGATTCAACTATTGCGGAGTCTTGTTCTCGTTTGATAAGTGTTGGGTCCCTGTGTAGGAGTTGAAAAATGATTCGAGACATCGTCTCTGCAAGACGCATGTTTCCGCATTCCAGGTATGCTATAGGACAGTTTGAATGAAACAGATCGTGGGCAAAGTCGGCTGCTACTGGAGATAGCCAGGAATGATAAATCGAACCGCCTGCGCTTGGGGAATTACGACCCCATAAGAGCATCAATCTGGATGCAGGACCATTCCAATCCATTCCGTCTGGTGTCTCCGAGAACTTTTGACCGTCTATCAGTTCAAGGTGCCGGTCACTACCGAGCACGGATTGGAGTAACGTGCGATAATTTACGAGTTCTTCGATCGTATTCTCAGGTAGGTAGTTTTGCAGCCCGAGTTTATCTCGTATCTTTGTAACTAAGGCCCTAGCCCACGATCTGTAAAATTCTGCAATTGAATTTAGTTCTTCGCTAGCAATAAAGCCAGCTGGTCTGGGAATGGGTACCTTCGTTCTCTTTGACAAGGGTGTCAATTTTCTTAGCAAGTAGGACGTCGCATCTGAGCCTGATGCTATTGAAATTCTCCGTCATTTCACATTCCATTTTCTGGAACTCAGAGGTGCCCTGGAGATGACGCCGATATCTCGCTAGGGAACATTACTTTCTGCACCAACAAAATCGACGCGTTGATTTTTTCTTTGAGAACTCCATTGCCATATACAGAGCACTTACCAACTCCAGAACCCTGGAAATAAGCCGTAACCTCTCTAGAGAAGAGAATCACGTTCTTGTACGCGTGTGCCATCATGGAACCCAATATCTGGTCTGGATATATCGATCGATATATATCCAAGCTAGGTAAACGATCCGATATTTGGCGCATGGAGGAACGTATCGACGACTCGGCTTCGGATTTCATCTTCACTGTCTATAACTTGGTCAAATCATACAAGGTATTTGTACTTGAACAAAATCTTACAGCAAATAATAAAGAAAGTGTGGCAAACGCTACATTTCCGTATTGAGAATCCGCGCTCTGTAGAATCTCTACAATCCCAGAGTAGGCTTTAAGGAAGCGACTGAACGTATCTGCAAAATCTTGGAATGCTGTTGTCCACTTGTGCAAACCTTGGGATCTTTTTATTGCCAGGCTTGCCTCAGAATTCTGCATATCTTTCACGGCGAAATCGACGTAACTTGAGAGTTGGCTGAGAGGTGTGTCATTAAGCCGTTTGAAAATATCGTCCTCTGTTTGCGGTGCGCGTTCATTTGGCTTTTTATTATGGCAAATTACAGCTATAATCTCTTTTTTGACCTTTTCTCCCAACTTTGGAAGTCTTTGAGACAGAAAGTTGTAGTTTTCACTCAATACTTTCTGTGCCGGCTCGATCTCGTCGCTTCGAAAATTAGAAAGTGGCTGCGATTTCATCGATCATTGTACTTGCCACTGTTTTTTTCCAGGATACCATTCATCCCAACATTTCACCTCGTTTCCTGCCATGATACCTCAAAGTACTGTCAAATGATCTTCTAATGTTAGAAAAAATAATTTCCAGAAACCTATTTTACTTACCTGGTACCAGTCAAACATCAGAAACGAACTCCCCGCAAATGGAATTGACTCCACAGATCAAAGATACACGCCGGCCGTAGTGACTGGTAGAGGAGGGGTAAGATGCACGAAGACCACTGTGGTAGTGACACTGTCTCCATTAGATGCAGCCCGCCATTATGCATTATTAGAGACACTTAGTTGGAAAATTAACCACAGATAAGAAATGGAATCGTCGGTTACTTGCATTGAGAAGCCTTATCCTGCAAAACAAATCACTTCTTTGCATCGCTGCTTTCTTTCTTTTTTTTTTATAAGAAAGGGTCAAGTCACAAACCTCCAAGGAATCTAGACTACAAGCATATCTTTGCAATAATGTTTCATGTATAAATTAATGTACACGAATTTCCGAATCCCTTCCACGATCGGCTGAGATTGCCCAATATGACAGCAAGCGGTACGTACTAACAGTGCCCTCTTCATTTATAAGTCGACCGTTTCGTATTTTCGGCGCTTAAAGGCACTGTGCATTGCATGAACTGTGAATTTTCTAGGCGTGGCTGTCAAGTATTGGCTCTCCGCACAGACCAGCTGTGGTCTGAATTTGAATGATAAACTAGGCAGCTATCCACGAAAAAGCAATTTGCATCACATGAATCAATATGTGGAGTTTATTGCAGGAAGAACGTAGCCACTCTGCTTCAAGAGTTAATATGAGAGCGGGATGTGGCTGGCTATAAATACCTATACTAGGCTGTATCAGCCTTGCTCCCTTACCATGTACAAGGCTGGCACAAGCTGATGGCCTGGACAACCCCCACCTTTAACGTTTGACTGTATGCAAGGCTGGGTCCTTTGCAAGGCTGTCAATGGCTAGAAGAATGTAACATGTGTCAGGCTGTGCTGCAGTCCCTAGTTGAGGTCGTATTGTACAACTGCTCGTGGTGCTGCGGCCTTTTTGGCTTTTGTGCTTGGGTGTTTTTTCATGGAATATGATGAGTTGTACGCGTTTGTGATTCTATTTATTGTCCAAAAAAATTGCCATTACTACTACGCAAAAGTCTGAACAACGCCTGCCATCTAATATAGAAAGATAGAGGTTTTTTGTGACATTGTGAGAGCCTCGTTGGCACAATCTAGGCGTGTACCATGGCAGATCAAGAGAGCCAAGTCGATCCCCACCATACCTCGTTGGTACATGAAAGAATATTTTCTGATCTAGAGATACAGACTATCTCGAAGAATGAAGTCATCTCAGAACTTGAAAGTCGATACATCAGACTCTTGGAACGAAAGATTGACCAACTTGAGTCAGAACTTGGAGACAGAAGTAAACGTGCTACGAATGATGAGGTTGGTTTTTCTTGGTTTTTTTTTTTTTTTTTTTTTTTTTTTTTTTTTGGCCTGCTTGTCTTTGCCCATGGTCTAGCAACGGGAATAGACTGGACCGATTGGCGTTACAAAAAATCAGGATATTCATATGGGTAACTAATGAACCATGACGACTTTATAGACAACAAATAATCGATCCGTTGGAGAACAGGCTGACGATAAGCCGTCGATGAACGAAACCACGGATACAGTATGTCAATCTATAATCATCAATTGTCCTTCTTGCACCAGCTAACAGTGAACCAGAAGCACGATAGCGAGCAAAAAGAAGAGAAGAAAAATTGTGAAGATGACGAGGTCGAGGGTCGTTACGAAATGATCATTAGCACATGGAACCGAGAAAAAGGAGAATTCGATGAAAAGTCACAGGACAGAAAGGAAAGCACAACGTACGGACCTCAACCAAAATCTAACAAGGCTTTCACATTCCGCAAGATTATCTTCTCGGCAGTAGACAAAGACTTGACTTCATCTGAGTTTGACATCGTGTCCGAACCGCTGCAAGAACTACTTGGTCGTCTTACTTCGAAATGGGGTTGGGCTGACAAAGTGACAAAATGTCAAAGCCCTTACCTGCCTTTAATTTACTCGTGGGAGATTGCTTCAAAGGAAGCTAATGCTATTGTTGAAGAGGACTCACCCGATATCAAGCAAGCCCGAGATGATTTGGGAGAAATGCTCAAACTCATTTCGACGTCGTCGGGACATGTCAAACTGGATCGATATTTCAAAGAGAGGGACACGTTTTTGAACGAGAGCACAATCACGCATGATTCTCTTTGCACCATCTTCCCTCCTGGTACATTGATCCTAGGCAGACCATGCTACGATGAGAAGCAGGTGTTCTTTGTTGAGTCCTGTGACGGGTTCATCGCAGATAACGAAGATTTTGAAGTGACATGCTTCAGCTTTGACTGGAATGGTTCAAAATTCAATAGAGTACCGTTCAGCATGGGCATCAAAAGCTGGGGGGGTGATAGAAAACGAATAACGGAGCTACCGTTTTATCCGCTCAAGTATTACACAGATGGGAAAGCAAACTCCTCAGACGCAGTCGAGGAGCTGAAAGAAACTCTCATTAAAAGAGGTATAAAGTACAAAAAGCTTTGTACTGCGCAGAAAGGAAGGCAAATGTTCAACTACTCCGAAGGTGTGGCCTATTTCCATGGAAACGGATCGTTCTTGGAGCAAAAAGCTCGTGGTCAGGAGCAAGAGTCTCGGTCGTCCTCGATCTCAGACCAAATGCAGGCCTCAGCCGGTAGTGTTGGTAGTCTTTGGAAACGGGTATGTGTTTTTTCTGGTTACACAGCAAGCATTTCTAATTTCCATACTCACGTCAACACATCCTGGTAGACTGCCGGTGCAATGATAGTAGACTTTTCATCTTACATCATGTACCAACCCGCCAATACTCCAATACTCGGTTCCTTGAACCGATATGATGGCGACGTTGCGGATTTCTCTTTCGAGCGGCGCTCCAACCCGGTTTTCAAAGCTATATACCGATTCGACTGGGATGAAGTTCCGGCTGATCGAGAATTAACCCCGGATCAGCTTCTTTGCTGCCCACCGCGAGTCCTTGGCTATGCTTTAAAACAGAAGACTTGGGTTCAGCTTCTTGTTGATAATCTTCATCACCCTAAAGAAGCTGACAACAATACATTTAAAAATAAGTTGCAGTTAAGGAAAGACTACAAGGATTTAATTTCCAAGTCTGTCAAAGCACATGAAGAAGCAAAGAAAACCGAAAATGGCCAGAGCAAAGGACTTGAGGACTTTGCTCCCGAAAAGGGCAGGGGATTAGTGATTATGCTCTATGGTAAGGAATTTTTTTCAAACTCCTGCTCCTAATTGCTAACTAGCCCAATGCTAACTGGAAACAGGAGAGCCTGGTGTGGGCAAGACTTTAACGGCGGAAAGCGTCGCTCAGATGACGGGCAAGCCATTATTTTCAGTTGGGGTGTCAGATATCGGCATTGAAGGCGACAAGGTTGAATCCAACCTTCAAAAGGTCTTTGCTCTTGCCGGGCTTTGGGAAGCTGTCTTATTGTTGTGGGTTTTTTTCAACTGAATTATACTACGTGCTGGCTTGACCATGTCTAATGTACCACAAGTGATGAAGCAGATGTCTTTCTTGAAGCAAGAGGCGAGGGTGACAATGATATCCGGAGAAATGCAATGGTCTCAGGTAAAATTGGCCCGCTTTATATATTTGATGATCGCGACGCTAACTGTTGACAGTACTGTTGCGTGTTCTCGAGTACTACGATGGAATTCTGATTTTAACTACAAATCGGATGCGATCACTCGACATCGCTGTACAAAGCCGAATCCGTGCGTTTTATTCCAAAAGCCTATTGATTTTTCTATTTATTGATGATAGAAAACTAACTTTGAAAATTTGTCGTCAGACTTGGCTATCAAGTTTGAAGAACTCACAGAAGACCAGAAACAGTCCATTTTCAAATCATTCTTAGACCAACTTGCGAACAAAGGACTTATTGAAAATTACAAAACTATCAAAGAATGGGTCGAGGAAACCGGACAGAGAGAGAATTTCAACGGCCGTCAAATCCGAAATGCCATCTCAACTGCATTGGGAATTGCGCTTGCCGATGGTCGACGATTGGAGCGGAATGATCTTTCAAAGGTTTCAAGACAGACATCCGAGTTCAAAAAGAATCTAGCAGATCAGGAGGCTATTTACAGGAGCAGGCAGATAGATCGTGGCCGCAATTGAACAGAGTCTCAATTGCCAGTTTGTCCTGGGGATTTTATTGCCAAATTTCAGTTGTAGCTATAGTTAACGGGCCAATGTTTTAACATAATGAAGAAATAATGCAATATATAAACCACAATAATAAAAATAAGTTGAAGACGCCCTGAGCTTTGTACAAAGAGAGCAGCCAGCTTCGATATCTAATTTTTCTGTGAGAGGGCGTCACTTAGGTTATGTTTGCATAGCGTTGCCTCGCGAGCAATCCAGGAAACATATGCTTTAGCGTACACCCTAGCATGTAGACCGTGGGTAAGTCATTCAAAATTGGCAGGCCCTTCTTATCTTGATTTTTCGCGTACTTAACTACCTAGATTAGGGCGTGCAGCAATTTGCAGGGGTTGCATATCTTACTTGCTGCACACCCAAGCATTTCAGCTTATAGGCTGGTTTGTGTGCTGATAGAGTAAGGGAAATGATTAATTTCTTATCTTACGGGCTTGTGTTTAAGATCTTACATGTCTCCATGTGCTATAATGTAAAATTTGTGAACTCCGAATTTTGTTCCATTCCGAATTCCGAATTGTGTCGCATTCCGGCCACTATGTATGAGGTGGGGTACGAGTATTTATACAGATGCCTGTTCAATCGAGTTCTTGACTTCTCTCACACATTTTATGAATCTACAAGAACCAGTGACAGATATCATATTTGGTCTATCTACCTACAAATGTCTGCTATCCCGAGCGGGTTTCCAGCCGAAAACCCATTATCATCCTACTGGCTTAAAGATCCCCATCCTCTGGCGACATTTCGCTCTTCAGACAATGTTCCAACTGAGTGCGACATAGCCATCATCGGCACAGGTTTGGCCGGGGTAGCCACAGCCTACCATATACTATCCGATCCGAGTTTCAAAGGAAATGCACCAAATGTTGTTCTGCTTGAAGCACGTCAGGTATGCACCGGTGCGACTGGCCGTAACGGTGAGAAGTGCTCCCAGTTTCCTACGGTCCATTTCTTTTTCCTAACATGTTTGTAAAGGTGGTCATCTGAAATTAGCAACAACCACCGCGCGGCGGATTTTGGCCACACATGGAAGCGATGCTGCGGCGGAGGTTGTTTCGCACCATCTTAAGCAACTGACTGCTCTCAAAGAAGTAGCAGATAAGGAAAATATTGAATGCGAACTTCGTGCAGGTCGTTCTTTTGATATATTTTTTGATGAAGAGCATGCCCGAGAAATGCAAGAGTTTGTGCGTTCCAAGCAAGCAGAGGGGGTATCGTGGGCCCAGCATATTAATTGGATTGACGCTTCAGAGCTGGACAAGGTAAGGATTTTTTTGATTATTATATCGAGTGTAAAGTCTAATCACCCGCTTTTCTCAGACAACTGGTATTAAAGATAGCAAAGGGGCATTGAGCGTACCTGCAGTCTCTCTTTGGCCGTACAAATTCGTCACAGCTTTGCTATTAAAAGTACTGGCACTTGGTGGAAAGCTATATACTGAAACATACGTTACAAAAGTCGAGGAATTAGACAACCAAACAACATTGACAACCTCAAAAGGAGTATTGAACGCCCAAAAAGTGATCTTTGCAACTAATGCCTACACCGCGGCCCTGCTGCCCCAGTATAAAGGCGTCATCACGCCTTTCAAGGGACAGAATTCTCATCTTTCGCCGTCGCCATCATTCAAGCCGCCAAGGATTCTTGACCACACCTATAACTTACACTTTGACTCAAGATACGCGAATTATCTGAACCCAAGGCCGGATAATACAATCATCCTTGGAGGAGCAAAGTGGACTTATGAGCATAAAGTCGACCGGGCTGAATGGTGGAATACTACCGACGACACGACATTGATCAACGACGCTGCAACAGAGCACTTTGATTCTGTTATGGCGACTTATTTCCATGGATGGGAGGACGCAAAGGCGCATCATGATATTGTCTGGACGGGGAGTAAGAAGAAACCCCCCTCCAAAGCATTTAACATAGGCTAATCGCAATATAGTCATGGGTGAGACCCCAGATGGTTTGCCACATGTGGGAAAGGTTCCAGGTTCCAGAAACCAGTGGCTCTTGGCTGGGTTTAACGGGGCTGGAATGCTTATGATCTTCACAACTGCACGAGCCATTGCGAAGATGGCGGTGCATGGGGTTGAATACGAGGACACGGATCTCCCAAGCCTGTTTAAATCAACCAGTGAACGGCTGATGGTCAAGAACCCGGGTTTTTCATGATGAACTGTTTTCGGAGACCGAGCAACCGTGAAGATGAAGTGCAATTTAGCTACGACGTTTCTTACTTCCTGACTTATCTTCAGTTCTGCAGGAAAGATTCCGTCAATATATAAGCACATACACATATAAACAATACGTATTAAAGCCATTTGCTGCCACCCTAATTCATATTTTGAAATGACAACCCATATGGTGATGGCATAATTGCTGATTCGCTAATAATCGGATCCCATGCAATGTCATTTTCTGGGCCAGCGTGATCCAAATCGCCGCTTGGTTGCAAACTATGGTCCAATTGCCTGCGCCAAAAATATATTAGTAACATAGCCTTCAGTTTTAAAGGTGGTTTACAGCGAAAACTTACCAATCGAGTCCCGTAGAATCCTGCAAGTCCATAGACTGTGCGTCATTCCGCAGAATTCTCCGTCGAGCCTCATTAATCGCAGCTTGGATGGGCACCGCTGCCGGCCAAGTTTTGGCCACGCTATTGACGACATTCGATATCTGCTCGAGCTGCTGTTTTGTTTCGAGCGTGCTAGTTGATAGACTTGGGATGCGTAATTTGAGTAGAATAAGACTAGTTGCCGTCGCAATGATGTGGATAAATGTCATGGGTAAATGCTGAAAGTCGCCATGATCTCTTGCGTACGCTTTGAATAGCTGGCAGATTGAGTTCAAAGATTGTTCGCAAATTTCAAGGCCGCCGTGGTAGGACGGGAAGTGATTGGAGTTTAGTTGTCGGGGGGGTCGGTGTAGAATAATTAACGCGGTATGGTAAAACATGCTTCGTCTATTAGTTAATTTTGGCACAGATAATGTCTGATAAGAAATTATACTCACTGCATATGAAGCACATATGGTGGAAGAGGGTCCTTCAGCCACTGATTCCAGTGAAGCTTCGTTGGAAGATTGGCAAGCCACTTAGTAAGTGAAACATGCACTGATTTGATCGTCGCAGCCACCATGTTTTGGTCTGTATTATTCTTGCGGTTATCAAATACCTCTGTGATCATCCGATGGATGATTTTTGAAAGATTCCCTAGCTCAGTAAAACAGGTTGTGAATGCAACTCCATCTTCGTACTCAATCCGGGTAGTGTTGGGTTTGAGATATTCGTTTATCAGTGCATCCCAGTCTGGAGGATATGTTACACGGGTCGAGTCTTGGACATTGGCTGAGGATAAGTGAAGGGCTGGAGGGCGGCCGAAGTAAAGGCTCAATTGTCTGAATAATTAGTGTCTTGTTGATAGAGAGGTTTGGGTGGAGCATACTTGTCAGCAATAAAACACCCCCAATATAGACGTCGAAGAACCTCCATGCCAACTTCAGAGTCATGCGTGGTCTTCCGGTGGTTTGGATCAAGATGAAGGCCCATCTCTTGCATGAGTCGAAAGGCAAGACCTGAATTAAAACGACACAGGTTAGCCTGAATAGGCCGGAATGTATTGTAATTTGAGAATACCTGTTTGAAGCCACCCCTTGGTCATCCTTCCACATCCGACATCGCGTTGTCCTAAAATAAGAAGGGCCTGTATTGTAGTAATATCTGGAGAATCTAGTATCCCTCCGAGAAGCAGACCCTCGGCGTGGTCATAGAATATGTCCGACATCTTTTGAGATCTTTCACTCCCGCTTACCATGGCTCCCATGGAACATATGGCGTACAAGAGCAAGTCGGAGTAGTATTGACCTTTGCCGGCTCTATAACCGCGCAGAAAATATTCGCGATAGAACGCCATATGGTAGTAGTAAACATTCAGTTGAAAGAATGCCGACATATACTGTCTGCAGGTTGGACCATGTGGTGTGAGATCGACATCTGTGGGATTTTCGGGACTTGTTTCGTTATTTCCTGTCGGTAGTGGTTCGGGATCGCCTTGTTGTTCTTCAGAAGAAACAATGGGAAGAGGAGGAGATGGTCGTAAATCCCCGTCAAGTTCCCCGTCCACAGAAGGAACTATGGGATAAAAGCTGGTCTCCCCGTAGAATTGAGCTGCAATCCCATCTTTCATTCTCAGAAAGTGGCCCCCAGCTGACTGACTTTGAAGTTGTGGCAAGGGCACTAAATCACTTGTTGTTGTTGTTGTCGGTCCCTCAAAATGATCCGCTGACGATTGATGGAAGTTTGAAAGCATTTGCTCTCGTTCTGAATGACTAGCACCCGCTAGATTCATGATGAACAATTCTAGAGAAGCAACCTGCCCTTCAAGAGCCTCCACATACGACCGGGATATCGGTCTGGCAAGATGTATCAGTTAGGCTATCGTTTTCCCCCTTTTCCTTTGGGCCATTATGTATACCTTCTTTTCACGGACTCGACATTTATACACTCCACTTTAGCCAGAACGCATTGCATACATGGCCGAGCACGATCACACTTCACCTATGGCCGGAGTTAGATGAGCTGAATCGGACGAATTAACCCTGGAACAACCAATACCTTCCGTCTGCGACATCTTTCACATCTGCATTGGTGGATACCTGGTCAAAACCTCTCGATAGCTTGAGTTCAGATTGGTGAGTCTTACGAAACGAGGCCTGGGCCTGGACCTCTGTTCCCACCAAAGTCGGTCTGGGCTGTTGATAATTCAGCCATTCAGCCATTCACGCGTGTCTTTATACTATGACAGAATGATAAGACAAGGTTCATATCAAAATTGTGAAAAAATGATCCATTTGATGCCATGATCCAAGCAACAAGCCAAGCCTCGGTTCGAGAAGCATGTTGTTATAGTGCCGGCATAACATTGATCCGTCGTCGGCGCCAACTTTCCGTAAAGAGCTGTATTAGGGTTAGGGTTAGGATACATAATTATCAAAATAGAGTAGACAGAAACGAGAGATGAAAGACATTGGCCGCTGCGCAAATCCTGGCGGCGTATTTATTCTTCATCCTGGAATAAGCTATATCCAGTAAAAATCGCTGCCGCGTATATATGTGACCTGATTACTCACAGAATACGCTCAATTTTGTTTCTTCTAACTTCTAATTGGCCACTAAATTAAATTATGCTTAATATATAGTATATAAAAGATTATATGACTCTATTGTGTAGGAAAACATACCGTGGGCGCGCCGTATTTAATTAATCAACGATCCAGACCGCAAGTAAGCTGAGATCACGTCAGATACGAGTCGGATACGAGGCCGAGAAAGGACCAAAAGAGAGCGCTTGATTGGCCCGCTCGCTCTATACTTGTTTCGGGGAAAAATCTACTCGAATTGCATAGCAAAGTATGAAGAGTGTATCGAAATCGATGGCTGCAAATAAACTATAAAAGAGTGCTTCAGTAGCCATGGATGCTGGAAATTTTCTCGTCGCCCACTCTTTTCAAACTTCTCCTTTGCCTGATTATTTATTTACTACTGAACTTACCGTATTTGAAAAATGCCACCGCAACATCTCGCCCTCTCCCGTGGATCATTGATTCTCGTTACCGGGGCCAATGGCTACATTGGCTCACAGGTAGTAAACAGCTTCCTCGCCCTTGGATACCGCGTCCGGGGTACTGTGCGAGCACCAAAGCCATGGCTCGATCAACTCTTTGCTGAGAAATATGGAGCTGGCAAGTTTCAGAGCGTCGTCATTCCTGAATTTGATGCTGTTGATGCGTTCAAAGATGCTATGCAAGGGGTTGATGGTGTTGTTCATGTTGTATGTACACGACGAAGCCCCTCCGTGGAATCAATTTCTGATCTAACCCTTTTTTTTTGGTTTTCAGGCAACGGAGATTTCCTTCAATCCAGACCCGAATTATGTCATTCCACTTATGAAAACGGCCGTGGAAAATGTGCTCAGTGCTGCCGTGGAGGCAGGATCGGTTAAACGGGTGGTTTACACGTCTTCTGCAGGTGCAATCCTCATACCTAGAGTCAACGAGGAAATTGTTGTTGATGAGGGTATGTCAGATTGTTTCATCTCTATCAGTCATAGCCACGCACTAAGTATTAGAATATAGACACGTGGAACGATTTCGCAGTCCAGGCTGCATGGGATCCTAACACCCCAGAGGACCTTCGAGGAATCTTCGTGTACTGCGCATCAAAGATTGAAGCCGAGCGCGCAGCGTGGAAGTTCATGGAAGACAAGAAGCCGAATTTTACCTTTAATTCTGTCATACCGAACGTCAATGTGTGTTTCCCCTTCTTCCAATGTTTAGGACTAGGGTTCTTGCTGACCAGACAAGTTTGGCCGCATTCTTCATCCCGAAATTCACGGATCTTCCATGGGCGGGGCTCGAAGACTGCTCAAGGGAGACACATGGGTGAGCACGCTGCTTACTCCACGTAAGTCTATTTATTCTCGTTTCTGTTTTTTTTTTTTTTTTTTTTTTTTTTTTTTTTTTCTAAGCTGATGAATTTTGCGCAGAATGGTTCATCGACGTCGAAGACACCGCCAAGATTCATACCATTGCCCTTTTGGATCCTCGTGTCGGATCCGAACGCATTTTTGCATTTGCAGCGACTTATAGATGGACTGAAATTTATGGGATGCTTCGAAAGCTGCGCCCAAACAATGATAAGATTCCTGCTAATCCGGAAAATGAGGGTCATGATTTGAGTAAAATTCTGCCTGCGAGGAGAGCCGAGCAGCTGCTGAGAGATTTCTATGGGAAGGGGTGGACAAAGCTGGAAGACAGCATTGCGGCTGGTATAGATGGTGTAGAGTAGCTCGTCCACTAGGCAATTTTTATACAGAGTGTTTGTTGAAAATTGAATGTCATCTTCTTCTCTAAACTGATTCGCGCTTGCGCTGTTCGAGCATCCCATGCAACAGGGTCAGCATAAGTTCCGAGTCCCACAACCCCTCGCGATGAGGCCAGGACTGAATCACTCTTGTCGCTCGCTGAATGACAGCCATGTCTCCCGATTTTTCACAAACAAAGTATAAAGGACTTATAATTCCGATTTCCATCATAAAACGCGGACGACGAAGTATTGCTTTTGTGTCGTTGTTGTTGTTTTTGTAGCTATACTTTTGATCATCGTCATCATCATCATCATCATCATCCTCCACCAGGTTAGAAACAATCTGCTCCGCCAGACCGACAAACTCGAGAAATGTATCCCGGTATTTGTCGCGAACTACCTGCGCTGATGAATCGGAGATTGCTATTTCCGCCACGATCGAACATAAGCCAATCTGCATGCGCATGACGTCAATGGCTCGTTGTTTCTTTTTTGTCATGGTTCCTTGGCGGTTGGCATTGTCTTCATATCTATCCAGCGATGCCTGAAAGATGGCAAACTGGGTTTGCTGTTTGCGTGATTTGGCACATAGCAGGGGGAAATTTTCTCTATATTCTTTGGCCGTTAATTGATCGCAAAGGGAGTAAAATACGCAAAAGTCATGGAACAGTTTGTCTCGGATAAGCCACGCTTCTGGCAAGGTGTGAAAATCAAAGGTGGGGTTTTCGTCTTCGTGCCATATTTCCAGCTCTGGTAACGATATCTTCTCGTGGAACTGGGATACCCCGAAGTGAGACCCCTGAAGATCTAGGTGGATCATTGCGGTAGCTATGGACTCTTCTATCCGGCTGTTCTGCTTCTGGCTGTTTTTCAAAATCGTACTCCCTCTCCTCAGGTGATTAAATGCTCTGTCATACTTCCCCCGAAGCAGCTCAAACAACACATATAGAAAACAGCAAGTGAGAACTGTATTCTTGACTGCGGGATCGTTTGAACTAATGCGTGAATGTAGCTGGGCGATCGACCGGTTGTATTGTTCGACTGCGAATCTTTGGTGGCGATTCGTCATATCCTCAATCAGTACTGTAGGTACTACTCCTGTGCCTCTTGCGGTGGCGTCTAACGCCTCTTGCAAAGTGCTAAAGGCAACGACGGCATGACAAACGGCTGGTTCGGCTTGCGCCAATTGCAGGATTAAGGAGTCCCATAAACTATGGTCAAACCAGCAGTTCATCATCGGAACAGTCCGGTGTTGAAAGTAGGACAAGCATCGCCGTTCATCCGATGTTTTTCCCGCCCAGTTTGACCGTGGTCGGTACTGATTGAGCTGTTGTGAGACATGCAATGCTCGACGAACGGGGAGTCGGTTGATGTCGTAGCTGTCACATTTGCGGCCTGTAGATGTACACCTGAGGCATGCTCCAGGTGTCTCGTCGCATTTTACTCGCCTTATGCTGGGAGTTGTGAGTGGCTTTCATCTTTTGTCAGAGGGGCTAAATGGACGAACCGACATGTCCGGCATCCAGTCTTCAACCTCGTGATTTTCTTGGTTTTTCGGGCGCACTCCATTATCGAAAGTTTTCCAAGAATGCTGGAGCAATATAGCTTTCGAATGCGAAATCGAATCCTTGGATGGATGGATGGTGGTTGTTGTTTTTAAAGGCTCCAGCGCATTTAGAGGGGGGCGTTCAGCCGTTCTTTTTTTAAAACGCCCGCATGCAGGGCGCAGCCAATCAAGATGCCAAGCAGAATTAACGTTGCGTGCTGAAGTGGGCACGGAAATGGCCAATGGGAGCTGTCCAACGCGCGATAAGGTTATCGGCAAGACGCCATTTCAGGTTCCAATGTACTGAGGTCTGGCTTCCAAAATTTTTGTACCCAAGTACGTACTAGGTGGGTTGGATCTCCTCATTGAGGAAATTTTCGTAATACAGCATGGTCAAAATGGTCTAGGCTATTTTCATTGTAAGACCTGTAAGCGTCTATATCTCGACGTACCCTCGCACAACCTGCAACGCCCGCGCAAGGATAGAACTGGGCTCTTGATCGCCATTATCGATCTCACACTGTTCCAACTCCAGCTCAAAAACATGATCAGCATCAGGAACAGGAAAATATTGAACCTTACTACCCGCCTCCTCCAATTTTGCAACCAACTTCTCACTTTCGCCACACGAAACCTCTCTATCAGCAGCCCCATGCACAATAACCGTTGCCGGGAAAGAAGAGTCGAATACGCCAAAGTCAAGTGGGAAAAGACTCCTTGAGCGTTCATCCACCACCGCCTTTTCCAACCCGCCACTCACAACGCTCTGTCCGAATCCGGGAACTCCAGTTAAGTAATCCACAAACAGACCCCGCTCCATGATGGCATTGAGTAAAGGTAATCTCTTCCTCGTTCGCAGCTCCTCTAGCGACGTGGGAAAGTCTTCTCCGACACTTATTTTCTCATCCGGTACGACCTGCCTGGGTGCATTGTACTCTCGCAACAACTCTTTTGCTGTCTCCGAATCAATCTCGGCGTCCGGAAGCGACACGCTCTGTGCCCATTTCTCGCTTCCGATATCAACCAACGGGTAAAGCAGGAAAAGGGCTTTAGGTTTCGGCACTCTGTTTTGCGATGGTGATGATGTTGAAAAGTGTAGCGCCGTTACTAACGAGCACCAGCCCCCGGCACTTGCGCCAGCGACAATGATCTGTTCGCGGTCTGCGTTGCATTCAGGGTGTAGGCAGTTGAGGTCTTTTGCGACCCATTCATAGGCAGAAATGATGTCTTCTCTTGTTGCGAGGCCGGTTGATTCTGGGAGGACTCTGTAATCGGGCGATACTAGTGTCCATTCATGGGCGATGGCATAGTTTAGTAGCCATCGCGGTATGGCGATGCGGCTGCCTGTTACCTAATGATGATGGTTGAGCTTGGAGTGAGTACGGTAGAAGTTGAAGGAAGCGTACCAGATAGCCGCCATGGAACCACAGAAGAACAGGCTTGGGGGTTTCCGACGCTTTAGCTTTTGGAGTGATGTATACATCGATATGTATATCTGTGGTTTGGTGGGTTTTATAGACGTGGGTTTGTTTGATGTATGGACTGGTCGCCATGGTTTGTATGTATGTATGTGCAGTTTGCACAGAAGATTCCGGTGAAGGAGCGATCGGGCTCGAAGATGCCTTGACAACGTTGACGGTCTTTATAAAAAATTTATTGGAAGAAAATAATTTAAGATGAGCATGTAAGATTTTAGAGGCCCCGCATGGCTACAATCGGATTTTTAGCGTCGGAGTACTCATTTTGAGTCATAAGCCATCATTAAAAAATAAATTGGATTGCTGGGGAGGATAAAAAATCAAATTGTTGAATTATTGAGAATCCAAAATTATGTTGAAGAAAAAAAATATATGGTGGCTGCGATACCAAGGCCGTTCGTTCACCAAGAAAATCCTACAACGCGGAGAACGGCTTTCGCGTCATTGGCAGATGTTTTCGTCGGCGCCCTTACAGACAGGTCGCACGGCTTTGCCTGGATTCCCTACATCTGGCTCGTTGGAGTAGTTGGTTATCTCGTATCCTTCACAAGTCAGGATGGCCCATATGAGACCGGCCCAAAGTCAGTGTTTCGAGCACGCTACGAGTCATCTTGATTTCTTATTTAAGATTACTTAAATAAAACCCATGATCTTTTTTTTTCCCCGAAGATGAAACGCTAAATCTGCGACCGAGACGGACTATATCATAATCGATCATGGTGGTATTTTTAGACCTCATTCTGTGCCTCCGGACCAATCGTTGGCTTATTCGGCTTGCAGTCTAAATCACTAACCGTCACAGATCTCCAAACTCAATCGGAGCTTGTCGCAGCCTTGTGATCCATGTCTTTACCCCGGTCGCAAGCGGGAAGGATAGTTTGTGATTAACAGTTTGTGCCCGTCGCACTGAAACTGCGCCCCCAACGCTAATGCAAGTGATCACATTTCTCAACGGGACTCGGCCTCGCGAGCGAGGGGTGGTACAGAATACTTTAGATCAATGATGCCCGGACTTGACGAGCATTAAACTGCATGTATTTTATTTCACTTTTTGTTAAGTTTTCAATCGCGACAATGGAGACGAAATCGACACATTCCGTCAATGTCCTGAACGTAGGCGCACTTCTAGTTATTTTGTCTATAGTGGGGAACACTCCGCGATTCATGGTGATATCCCTCACGCTGGTATCGTGGCTTCAAACGCAATGGCTGGGATATGTCTCTATCCTCAAGAAGAGGCGGGCCGAGCGACTCGCAGCAGACCAAATCCGACACAAAAAGCAAATAGCTGATATCGCCGAATCAGTTGGAGAGAATGTTATTGCATTACTCGATAAGAGACAAGAACGGGTTCGCAAAGCCAGTCAAGCTGCTGAGAGGAGAAGGCATAATCATGAACAAGTTATAGTGAAAAGGGTCGTCGATCGTCTGGTAGAGTTTCAAGAAAGCGAGCGGTCACAGCTGAAAGCTCAGGAGGATATCCTTTCTGCTCGAGAAAGGAAAGTCAAAAATGACGAAGCATCACTAAAAGAACTTCAGAAGAAGCTGGAAGAGCGAGAGCAGAAAGCAAAGGGCGCAGAGGATAGTGCTCGGAAGCTGCACCTGAAACAAGACCAACAGCTTAAGGATCGAGAAGAACAACTCCTGATTCGCGAAAAGAAAATAAAAGAGAGTGAAGCGGCCCTACAGCTACGACAGAAGCGTTTTGATATCGGACTAAAGAAGATGGACCTGTCATTAAAGAAGTCGGACCTTATGCTAGAAGGGCTTCGGCAAAACCCACTCTTTACTCCAACGCCTCCTCCCATCATCAAAATAAGTCTCCCTGCGGATCTATTGGAATACGCCGAGGACCTGAACTCTGGGTTCTTTACATGCATCGGCGTCACGCAAAAAGGCGCACGCTGTCGCCAAAGTTTTATTGCGAATGCCGATAAATCTGCTGCTGCCAGCCGCATAGTAGTAATGAAATCGTTTAACCAGGCAGGTCACTTCGAACTGGATGCTCTTAAAGAGTTAGCAGACTGGATGCTTTGTCCTCGTTGGCATCGCTATGCGAAACCGCAGGGCGATGGGATTGCGAGAAGATGGTATAATGAATTGAGTGATGCGAGATCGACACTGAAAGGTCGAGCACAGCCACAAAGGAATACGTGGATGACACCGTCATCGACAGCGAGTCTTTCCTCGCCTTCGACGCGAGCACCAAGTGTATTTAGTAGCTCAGCATCGGTCAGTAGCGTCGAATCGGTGCAATCAGCACCAAGGCAATTCACATTCGGTAGCCAGTTCAGTTTCCAAGGGGCATCTACTGCAGCATCAGATCGGTCATTCAAAGATCCTGCTGCGCGGAATCTCAATCCTCTTTTTCGATCTATGGGTAACCAGTCACAATGAGAGGTTTTACTTGACGAGCATGGCGTTGTGATTGCATGTGAATTTCCCTGTGGTTTTTTATTAGAAATGTCACCGGAAAGGTTTCGTTTTGTTTTTCCTTTGGTTTCCTTTGGGGTTTTGTGTCTATTCTTTTTTCTTAGCACTCCGATAGGCCACATATAGTAGGCCATGTGTCTTTGTACAATTAAGATGTATTCTGCTTTGAATCCTGAAAGAAGTTCCCATTGACCTTGGACATGAAACGGGTAGCTGGAAGACGTACTGATGAGTTTTACACTTTTTTAGGTTAATAGATGACGGGAAGACCTGGAACTTCTCCCAGATAAACCCTGCCATCGCTTGCACATTTCCAGGTTGTTTTGAATTGATCCATGGATGACAACGCAAAAAAGTGAATTGTAAAAAACACTTATATCATCTTTTAAATATCATTGGCTGATTTCGGTTAGGTGGCTGGGGCCTTTGAGTTTGAAGTTTGTTGATCAGTTAGTTTAAAAGAACTTCCCCTTCCCCAGATTTCTTCATGTTTTTAGCCTCTCGCCATTCATAGGCCGTCGTAAAAGTCTTGCAAGGTTTCCATCGAATTAACGACCCAAATTCGATATTTGAAGGACCCCATTTTTGTCTCCGACCAAAGCCTTCGCAGCTATGAAGAGTGGCGTGGACGAAGACAGAAGGCTTGTTCTGTGTCCTACTCTTCAAGGTTGGCCAATCGACGATGTTATCGAAGAATGTCCTGAATGTCACGACTTTGTGTTGTGGTGCTGTGGTTGCCACAACAAGCGATTAGATGAGGAAGAGAAACGACGTACCAAAAGGCAAAATACCGGACGCCAGGTACCTAAGACCTGCCACCACTACCGCCTCGTGTTCACTGATGGCGCGTGTCTCAACAACGGACGACCCGACGCAAAGGCAGGAGCTGGCGTGGCAATAGGTAACAGCGAGGAGGCTCAATTGTCGAGACCTATCACAGACGAACAGGACGCTTTTCCACAGCGAACAAGTCAACGGGCAGAACTCTATGCAGCAATCTTGGGGCTGAGGTTCATACGCGATACCGCGGAATTAAATAAAAAGCCATCGGGCGAGCGTAAAGAAGACAGTAAAGTTTGGATCATTGTAACTGATTCAGAATATGTCGTTAAAGGAATGACGAAATGGCTGCCAAAATGGAGAGTATGTACCAATTGTCCAAGCAACCACATTGAGAAGTCTCTAATCAAGGTCACAGAGGAACGGCTGGCGTACGTCCAAAGGTACCGAACCATTAAACCTAGATCTCTTTCTTGCCCTTGATAAGAATGTGAAGGTTTGTTCTTACTCTTGAGACAATACGAACTGAATAAAAAACTAATGGTGACCAGGTTGGCTTTTGGCATGTCCATAGAGAGTATAATTGTATCGCCGACGGTCTTGCGAAATCCGGTGCAGCTGGCGGTGATGTTGGTTCAAAATGGGTCGATTCCGATGCACCACCCGTGCCGGTCCAGCCCTTCATGCCAGTAAGGTATATGGGCATGGATACCCCTGAGGGTTGACGAAGACAAGATGATGCACCACTGAGATCGGATACAGTACGAGTCGGAGCTAGCATACAGACGTATTTCGTGTTCTAGCGTAGGTCGAAGCCTACGTATAACACTGCATTGAGGCTTCATAATTGCACACCGCGCGCTCACCCACAGCGACGAGGCAATTTGTACCACTTCGATACCTAGATATATTGGCGTACGCACAGCTACACGGCTGCCAAAAATCTCATTTACATTTTGCTGAGACTAGTATCCCGAGTAAGACTTCTCTAAGAGCCGTGAGAATCTTATGATTCTCGATACACATATAGTCAGGGGCCCACAGTCACATAAAAATACACGAAGTAGCTTACACAAGCGCAGGATACCTCCAGGACGTTTGAATAAGGTTGTGGAGAACAATAGCCCCGGGATATGTCGTAAAATGTTCGTCAATGGGGAAGCTGCGAGGAAGCTGCACGTAACCCGAATTCAACGACCACGAAACATTAATATAACGACCACCGACGCGTCCGATCATAGTTGTGAGAGGCGCCGAGATCTATTCAATTTCTCGTATGAATTGATTGAACGCCGCCGTGTCATACGATACCCTCCGCTGCAAGTATTTTTGCTGTGCGCCCTCCTTGATGCTGCCGACTTCAACAATCCGACGGAACAGCAACGCAATCTCAGTAGCGTACTTCACGAGACCAAGGGGTTTTCTCTCTTCAATATCGATGTCGCTTATAGCGTCGTCCCATAGCTGGTTCCACCGATCCAATGCACGAAGCAAGATAGATGAGCTGTTGCCGACGATTATTGAGGTGTGATAATGGAAAATGACGTGTTGAAAGGCTGGATTATTCCATTTAGCAAGTACAGTTACTTTTTACTGGCAGATGGATAACTCACCGAAAATAAGTACGAGAAAATGTTCGATACGTAGTTGCTTGTAGGATGACACCGTGCTTTCTGACCACTCATCTTCAAGAAGTCCTGAAACGAGTAATTTAAGACATAGCGAGCTGGAGCACGAGTCTTGCTGGAATCCGAGACCCTGAAAACTTGCATGACAGTCCGCATGCCAAAACTTATCGTGACATGGAAGGTGTCCACTCATATCCGACACTGTCATGGCAGGAGGATGATTGGAGAAGAGTGTAAACCATGCATCGTTGATAAAAACCCAGTGCACAAGTCTAATGCAAGATTCCTTGAACACAAAAAAATCCCAATCCTGATGTGACTCGTGCCTGCTTTCAATCATGTCGAGGCTTCTCAGTAAACCTACTAGCATTGGGTGACATTTAGTAATGATACGTTGACGTGTTTTGGCATTTTTAACACAGGACTGCAATGTTGTTATGATGTAGGCCGCTTGACATAGTTCCAAAGTCTGCTGAGAGTCGGCTGGATTGACTGTTGAGCCAAGCAGTTGTTCCACGTGGTTGAAGATGTACTTCTCAGCTAACTCCCGCAGTGCCAACACCGACGAATAACTTCCTTCTCGGTAATGAAGATATGTGGAACCAGAAATTGCAATTGCCAGCAAGAGGGTTGGGTCCACTCGATCAGACTGAAAGGTCGGTCTATGTATAAGTGTAGCTAGCAACTGCTCTCTTTGAAAGAAGACTTTTATACACTCGCGGAAGTTTGAGACCGTAAAAAAGGCAGTCAATGAGCCAGCGACTATAGAATCTGGGGCATGTGACTCCGCTGCAGAGATTTGTTGCAGATTGAGTTCTAGGAGAGTAACTCGTGCCTGGAGTTGCTCGTCGGAATTGTGCAAGTCGAATGCACCCCAAACATCTTCGTCGGCGATCCCATCGCAATCCGAATCTAGGGCGAAGGATGGGCCGATGAAGCTCAAAAACAAAAGGCGTGGATCAATCGTTCCAGAGATGATATCATGATTTCCTTGTGGTTCCAACGCTGCTGGTTGGTCTGAGTTATGTTCTGGTTCTCCGTAAAGAATGATTTCGTCCACTGGACCGACTGAAGTATCCGTACAGGCAAGCAGAAATGGCAAGTCTAGATGCTTTTTTTCTGGGGATGGGGACTTTCTTCCCCTCGGCGTCGATTGGACAAGATGTGTGGGATCCGTGCAAACCCGGCCGTAGGTGCAAGTTAGGCTCCGAGAGGCGCAACGGGAGCAGGGGTTTTTTGAGTCGCATGACACTTTAATACGAGAGCACAGATCGCAAGCATGCACTTTTCTTCCGCGCTTTGCATCTGGTGGCAGAAGGCGGTTGCCCCTAGATGGACAGGTTCTGGTGTGACGCTTGGCGGCATCAACGCGGCGAAATTTCCGCCCACAGAAAGGACATTCGTTATGGTGTGACGCGATGGTTCGAGCCAGGGGTAATCTGCATATGTGACAGTTTGTGGAATTGGGTGAAGCCATTATCCCAGGGGAATGAAAAGAAATAAAAGTGGACGGTTGGATGGAGGATGAGGGATGGGTGTTTTTCCCGACGCTGGAATCGGCAAAGTGGGGCTATACAAGCCAATCGAATCAGTGAAAGACTTCAATGCCACAGGGCGTAGAAAGCCGAATAATCCCTGTACGTGCATCTAGACAAGACAAAAGATGCATTATAAAGGCTAAATTCATGCTCCATTATGACTCAAAGAGGAGGGGAAGGCCAATAAAAGCAAAAGCCCGTCTTTTGAGGATGCAATGAGGCTCCGGGGCTCTCATTATACACGACCTGATCATCCATCCTTTCGTGTGCGGCCTGAATGCTCTTTCAACATATAATTGTCTACTTAGTAAGACACCAAGAAAATACTCAAACAGGTGGGTCGACAAACCGGATCATTGTATGTCGAAATTTGGTCAATGTGTGAATTTCCCGTTGTCCCCTGATCGACTGAAGACCACATAAATTTCATTCTGAGCAACCTACCTGGCAAGAGTTCTGCCGTCTACTTCTCGAGAAGTTACTATTTCACCGTACACCATTTGACTTCGGCTCCTTCAAAGACAATGGCGTGTGAGTGAGCATATAGTTCCATGTTCCAACGAAGCATACTTGCTAACAGATAACGTACAGACCACACCCCCAGCTCGATCCTTTCATCAATAGCGAAAACCATACCTGTCTATGCTCGTCGACCTTATCCGAGTTATCCAAATGTCCGTAAATACTCGACAATCGTCCAACATGAGGCCTCTTCAACAACTCGGGATTTGTCTACAGAGATCAAACCATCCAACCTGGTTGAACACGTTGTGTATCAAGCCCAGCCACACATTGAACCGCGTGTAGAAGCTGACTACGAATGATAGCACCGACTTCGACAAGATCGTCGCCTGGGCAAGAAATGGGTCTATGTGGCCTCTCTCATTTGGCCTTGCATGCTGCGGCATTGAAATGATGCACGTCTCCATGCCACGCTACGACCAAGATCGTCTTGGGATCATCTTCCGTGCCTCCCCTCGTCAAGCCGACGTGATGATTGTCGCCGGCACCGTGACGAACAAAATGGCGTCAGCGGTTCGGTTATGTTACGACCAAATGCCTGATCCGAAGTGGGTTGTTAGTATGGGCAGCTGTGCAAATGGCGGCGGATATTACCACTACAGTTACAGTGTTCTAAGGGGTGTTGACAGGATCTTGCCAGTCGATGTCTATATCCCGGGCTGTCCACCGACGAGCGAGGCTTTGTTGTATGGCATGTTTCAGCTGCAGAAGAAGATCCGGCGCACAAAGGTTACTAGGATGTGGTATCGGAAATAGCTTGGATTCAGCCCGAAAAAAAAAATTGTCTCAACAACGGGGTATGGAAAGTGATTCATCAGACTAGATGTTTGATGGCGAAATGTATAGTATCTTTTTTCACAACCAGCTTGACTCAAAATGAATAATATTTTATTAACCGACTCCGGACATATTAAGTGTTTTAGTCACCGTTAGCAAACCCCCTGTCGGTTTATTCTGGGATGTTCTTCAATCTCTCTCTCCAGAGACTCGAGTGCTGGGGCAAATTGGAGTCAATGGATTCTTAGGGTCGTTAGGGATAGCTAGGGTTACTTCGAATAACCCTAAGAATTCGCAAAGAACCAAAACAAACAAAAGTCAGGAATATGCTCTTCGACTTGCAGTTCTAGAGTATGCACTTTTTAGAGTTTTCAACGAATCCACATCTGGAGACGAAGTAACAGGTAAGTGTATATTGATACTTGACCAAGGCAGGTCGGTCACGTCGGTGGCCTGGTCACATGATGGAAGCCAACTCGCGTCCACAGAACATGGCCAAGTCAAGATCTGGAATGCGGAAACCGGCCAGTGTACACCCGCGATTCAGGATCTTGAGGAATATCTCTACTCAGTCGCCTGGTCGCATGACTCAACAAGACTGGCATCGGCATCGGTCGATAGCACTGTCAGGATTTGAGACTCAGCAACAGGAAATTGCATATAATCCCTCGAGGGTCATGCTATTGACAACTCTGTCAATTCACTGGCCTGGTCGCCTGACGCAGCAAGGCTCGTGTCAATATCAGACGACGAGACTGTGAAAATTTGGGACTCAACAACTGGCCAATGCCTATTTACACTTGAAGGCCACAGCGATTCAGTCAGGTTAGGAGAATGGTCACAAGACGGAGCACAAATTGCATCAGGGTCAAACGATCATACCATCAAGATTTGGGATGCGAAAACTGGTCAGTGTGTAGTAACACTCGAGGAACATAGTAGCGAGGTCACTTATGTAGTGTGGATGCAGGACTCCACACAGCTCACCTCAGCGTCCTGTGATATGTCAGTTCGCATCTGGGATTTAATAAAGGGCCGATGTGTACAGGTACTTCAGGTCATGCTGAGCGGGTGAGTATGATGGTCTGGACATCTGATGTAACACAGTTAGCAACGGCATCAGATGATGGCACTGTGAGGATGTGGGATACGGCAACGAATCGATTCATATTTGCCATCACGCAACTTCCAAGTCCGGTCTATGCAATGGCCTGGTCTCTTGATGAGACAAAGCTGGCATTATCTACAAAAGACTGGAGTGGATATGCAGTAATGATCTGGGATATGCCCAAGCGATCTCTTGATAAAACCCTCGACGGTCATGAAGATCAGATCTATTCAATGGTTTGGTCGCAGGACGGGACAAAGCTTGCAACAGTATCGCATGATAAGACAGTTAAGATCTGGGAAGTAGAGAGCCAAGAGTCTGTGTCGACACAGCCTAGCTCTCGCGGGCCTTTCTTCTCGGTACCCTAGCCCTAGGAGAGATTAGTGTTTCTATAGCGGCAGGCAAGTAGTCTAAACTCCAGTCCCGGTGATGGGGTGATGGGAATTGCCAGATTAGGGAATCCAAGATACGTTCAATCTACCATAATATGAAAAAAACCTAGAGCTGTTGAAGATCAAAACGAATGACACCAAAAAGCAAGGGATCTGGTATATATCATTGAACAATATAGTTTTGAACCTTTGGATGCATTGAGAACTAGGCCCTCAGGCCTGTCTGGCTAGATACATGTAGCAGAGAAACATTTGCCTTGTATTCAACTAGGAAGTCATTCTTCTAGTACATTCCAAGCTCTTTGTTCAATGCCACGTAGTCAATGTGGCTAATCCTTTATGCAGAAGTTTGCTCGATTGCTCTAGAAATCAACATATAGCAGATGTATGGTTTCATAAATAACAATGTTGAAGTATTGTTGATCTATTGACATTCGTCACATTCTCGTTGACATGGCTAACGGCCAGTGGTACTATGAAGTTGCGGGCATTTTGGAAACCTGCGTTATCAAATCTACGACCGAATCCCTAAAGCTCGTGTACTTCAAGCCCAGTTCGCGTGCAGTAGTCTCACTATATATCCCGTGAGATTCATCAATGGCTTGATCCTCGCGCTTCACCTTCCCCTTAGCCCATTCAAACTCCTCCTGGATAATCTGAGCTGCCAAATCGTACGAAAACCTCTCCGGCGACCCTGGAATGTAGCGCTTGCCTCCTGTATTTGGTCGTAACAACGCTTCCACATGCGCCTTTGCCAAATCTCGAACATCGATCCAGAATGGTACACGAGCTGTCGGCAGTGGCTGGCCCTGTGCAACTTTCCACAACATGGCATTTGTTTCGTTCAGTTTGTCTGTGCTGGCGACGGGGTGTACAACGGGACCAAATGTCATGGACGGGCAAAGCGTTACAATATCGAATCCAGGTTTTTCGTCCCGCAGAAAATCCCATGCGGTCTTTTCAGCGAATTTCTTAGCCCCGCGATATGCGATGTGAGCGGGCGTGGTTGGAGCTGCGGCCTCCTCATATGTGAGAGGGTTCCAATCGTCGCCTGTGAAAGTGAAGTATGGTGGCGCTTTGCGGTTCACGTCCATCACAGACGCGAAAGACGAAGTCATTACGATCCGTTTGACGTTGCTTTTGGCGGAGGCCTCGAGAACAGCTTTGACGCCTTTTATTGCGGGTATGATGAGTTCTTCCTCATTGTTTGTAGTGTCGTATTTCAGAGGCTGCAGTAATCTCGTCAGAAATATTCTGGTGAGATCCGAGGTGAGAGGGAGTTTCTTACACTAGCAACATGGATCACAGCATCGACATCCTTGACAGCCTCTTCAAAGCCGCCGGGGTTCTCATTATCCTCAAAGTCACCGATTTCGACAAAGTCGAGTGAAGTAGCAAACTGTGGCCTCGCCTGGATCATAGCATTGCCTTTAGCAAGTGAACGAGTCGCGCCGCGGACCTTGATGCCCCGGCTAAGGAGTTGGTCGACCACATGAGCACCGATGAATCCGGTGGCCCCAGTTACCAGGACATACTTCCTGTGACCGAAATGAGTGACCTGGTTTACTTGAAGCACACATCTATACTAATATAAGGAATACGTACGGAGGTTGAGACATAGCGACGCACACGGTATACACGACGTTTGCTAGTATAGCAGTAGGTTTAGTAGGTTTAGTAGGTTATGTTTTCACATTTAATCGCAGAGTTCACTTTTACTAACGAAGCTATGATCTTAGTACATACGTAGTTGTTGGTTACATGCTCCCGGCCAACAGTGCGAGAGAACCACGGAGTTACTCCGCGGTCGGTTTATCCCCCGCTGGAGACCCCGTCTTTTCCCAAACGTGTGGAGATCACCGAAAATGTAAAAATAATTGGGTATGAGAGACTGGCATGATATTTCAACGTGGGCTTTGAGTAGTGCACAACAACGTTTCAGTACTCCGTCGCTTATAATCCGAATATAGCATCGGAGCCGACGCCGGTATGAGACTCCGAGAACCACGACTTGGTTAAAGTTACATGATTCAAGACTTAATCCTAACGTTGGAGGCATGACTCATGGCTCCGGACATGGTCACGATCGTCCATCAATTTGCTGGCATTGGCTTGGTTGAAGACTAACTAACTTGTCTAGCTTCTCCAGTTGTCATTGTCATATCGGTTATATGGCGGATATACGGCGGATATACGCAAACTTAGCAAAGTCCGCCCACAACATCCCCGCACTTACAAAAAACCAAAGACATTGATACGCAATGCTTCGCGTTACTACGCTCATTGGCCGATAACTCTATGAAGCTAAGAGTATCCCTACAGCAATAGCCTCCGCAGCTGCAACCATGGATTCAGATTCATCCTCCCCTGAATCTGATAATACTCAAAACCAGCGTGGCGTTCGAGGTACGTACTCGTCCTCGCCTGAATCGGGAGATATGAAAAACAGGCTCGGTGGTGAAGGTATGTGAATTTGTACTTATGTAGTTGCCTTACCATTAAAAGCTCACAATGTCCCGACTCCCAAGCATCCGAGTTTTTAGAGTGGATCCAACTGATCGAGAGTAAGTGGGCCGTTACTTTCGAGTTATGTACATGAATTGTAACGAGCCTTATCTATAGAAAACTTCAGTGCGCTAAAGAAGGCACCTTGTTATGTACGGATGATAGAGGGCATGTCAGGAATGATGGGGGCGGCACCTTTTTGGAGGATAATTGTGCTCAAAAGTCTTCTTGAGCGCGGACCCGACCCAGCTATTCACATCTATGAGGAGAACAAACACGTCTTTGGAAAGCCTCGCGAAAGCTTGAAAGATGCGCTTCAGAACTGCTTCTTGGATAGCTGTCAGGCTCAATTAGCAATATACACAGCATGATTTTTTTTTTCCACATAGGGTAGATTAACGACATCAAAAAATCAAACAAGCATGACCATTCATAACCAGTCTATGACTTGCCCGCTTGTGTGTACTCCAGGCAAAACCGTAACAATTGTCAAACAACCATCACGCCGGCTCTGTCAAGTTACCCTGCCTCTCTCTAATAGCCCTATCAACAGACGTCTCATACGTAGCAAACTGCCTAGTCGGCACGCGGAGCTCAAACATTTCATCCAACTCGACATACGACCTGTTCTTCGTCTCCGGAATCACAAACCACATGATCACAACAAACACCAAGGAAGTCGACCCATAAAAGAAAAACGTGCCCGAAACACCGAAACTAGGAGAGTCGAGCATGATCGGAGTACAGTAGGTGGTAATGAGTGATAGCACAGCAAAAGCAAGAGCGCCCATGTTGGCGGTCTTCGCTCGGAGAACGGCCGTGGAACAATCAGCGAGAAAGGCGAAGCCGAGAGGGCCGGCGGATGAAGAGTAGGCGGCAACCCATATGCATCTAGAGATATGTTAGTCATTTCTCGCGAGAATTGCAAAGACTTAACTTACGAAACGGCGATTGTGGCCGCGCCGGTAGCGTTGGTTTGCGGCATTGTCTGGATACCGGCGATAATGAACAAGAGTGGGACCATGAACGCGCCCAAGTACACGAGCAATGGACGACGACCGATTTTGTCTGTGGTGTAGAAGCTAGTCGCAACGAAGGCGACGAGAACACAGTTCAAGATGAGTGTAGCGACAAAGGGCTTCTCAAGACCAGCCTGTTCGAAGAAGTATGATGTGTATGAGAAGAGAACCGGTGCGCCGTCCCAGAGTTGGTTGTTAAATGGCACGAGAGAGACGATTGTTCGACGCTGGGGAATAGATGTTAGATACGGATTTGCGGGAATAGAAAAGACTCACAAGGTTGGTGCCGCGGAAGCAGTCCCAGACGGTGACGCCCTTCTGGTTATGAGCAAGGACATTGCCGTCCTCAATCTCCTTCATGATAATCGTGTATTCGTGCTCGATATCGTAGCCAGGAACTCCGCCGTATACTTGCTTCATGATCTTTTTGGCCTTTTCGTGGTTGCCTCTCTGTGCGTGGAACCGAGGGGTCTCGGGGATGAGAAGCAGAACAATGACAGCAAGACCAACAAATGGCCACATTGAATAGATGGCGTGACGCCACTTATCGTCGGGCATCTCAGACACGATCTGGAGGGCGATGGCGGCACCGAATGAGCCAATTGCCCACTGGCAGAGATTAGCAGATAGGCATATTGTTGTAATTGCGTCAACTTACGAAGAGCTGGTAGAATCCCAAAGCGGCACCACGAGCACGAGTTGGCGCGATCTCAGAGATGTAGGTGGTGGCTGTCATCTGATTGCAGCCGACAGAGAAGCCCTAAGATGTGTCAGCCAGCGATTATTTCGATTTTGGTTAAGTATATGCTTACGTTGAGGATCTTGGCAATGAGCCACTGCTTCCAGTTGGTGGCAAAGAGTTCGATAAGAGCGGCAATAATCATAAAGACCTGAACAGCCCAAAGAGCAGGCTTGCGGCCGAAACGGTCAACGGGCCAGTTGCCCACGAGAAGGACAACGACAAGAGCACCGGCATAGACACCTATATAAGTCGTTGGTCAGTGGATATAGCCATGTCGATGTGATGACCATAGACGTACCTCCCCATGCCGCGACCTGCTGTGAGTTGAGAGCATATTTGCCTGTTGTCTCATTTTTGTAACCCATTTGTTTGATGAAGCCATCAAGAGCAACGATATTGCCGGGCATCTTGTACTGGTACCCATCACCCATAGCGCAAATACCACACGCGAACGAGATAGCCATGGCGCGCCAGAAGTACTTGACTGTCTGGTAGAACGTCAACTCGGCATAGTTGGACACCTGGTGCGAATTATCGATGACAAAGTTGGCGGCCTTCGCATCGTCAATCGCTTTGGCGTTGCCATCTTCCACGTGGACGGCATCAGTCTTCACGTCGGTGGCAGTTAATTCGATTATGTTGGCCATGGTAAAGAGTGCTCATCGATGTCGATAGACAGACATACGGGACTAACGAAGGAGTTCCAGAGTGACTTGAAGGATGTTGAAGAGCGGGTGGTTTTAATTTGCAAGCAGCGCCAAATTATTTGTTGGTCTGAGGAGGCGGAGAAACTCCGAAGCACGCACTGCCATGCAGTAAGTGATTGGGTTTTGAACTGAATAGAACTCTCACAAAACTCTAGTTTAGGGTTTTTTAGAGCCATCCTGCTGGGAGCATGCTTACGGGCTTCTGTAGTCCGAACACGCGGCCATGCTACCGGTACAACATGTGCGGAGTTCTCCGAAAACATGGGGACTCCATGGGGAAGTGGAGCGTCGCCTATTCGCCTATTCGGGCGAGGTAGGCACTGCCCTGGGCCGGTTTTCTCGGCATCGATTATAGCTGAGTAGGAGATGGCGCCTTTCAGTGATAGACTGATAGTAATAATGAGTCTCGGTGTTCCTCCGGCCAAGGCTCCGAAAGTTGGTGGGACATTATCAAGACTGAAATTTGTCTCCAATTCCCACGTTGTTTTCTTATGTCCATGTTTCACCTCATTTTGTCTATTTACGCTACACTTGCATTACTGCCTGAGTCTCTTATTTCTTAGGTTATATCCCTCCGTTGACGGTACCATCTATACATAACTCTGGCCAGGATGCCGTCCCTCCCTGAAATCCCCGTTATTATTCGCCTATCTGATGAAGAGCGTGATTCAGGCGTCTTGTCAGATCACCACCTGTACGACGCTGTCGAGGCTTTCTTCAATGACGGATTCCTCGTGCTGGAGAACGCGGTGCATAATGACTTGATCGATAGCTTGAACGAACGAATGCTCAAGGACACGGATAAGCTCCTGGCCGGCGAGGGGTTGTCTCACTTTGCGTAAGTTGACATCTATCTAAGAGAAAACCAGAAAACTTCAAAACTAAAGTCAGGTCTATTATAGTCCTCTCAACAATAAAGTGGCTCAAAATGGTGCTAAGGCCGGTGGAAATCTCTCTCAGGTGCCTCCTCTAGAGAAGGGTGTGTGAATCATTGTCTTTCATCGCTGCGCCGTATACATCCGATTTATTTGTGATTTCATGCACAGGTAATGATCCGCAAAACTGATTCCTTGCAGACTGGCTTTTCCCTGAAATTTTCGCCAACAAGCACGCCGCTCGTGTTATCTCCTATATCCTCGGCCCAAAGCCCGAGGTTCACTTTCTCCGATCCAACACCCTCTTGAACACTGATGATCGCCAGCGCGTCCACTCAGACATGCGATTCGAGCACCCCACGCACCCTTTTGCGATTACTCAAAACGTGTGTCTGTGCGATTGCGGCCCCGAAAATGGGATGACCGAGCTGTGGCTAGGCACACAGAACACCGGTGTGGAGATTCGACCTCAGCTTGGTGAGCCGTTCATTCAGGAGGACGTCGTGGAGGAGAGGAGGAGGATCAGGCCGCCTATCTACCCCTTTGTCAAGAAGGGTTCGATATTGGTGCGAGACTTGCGATTGTGGTGAGTGAAGTCCCCAATTCTGTTTGTTCCTGTATGCCGAGATTGGCTTTTTTCGACCTATACTTACATTCCAAGGCACGCCGGCATGCCCAACCCAACCGACAACGTTCGAATCCTCCTGACTATCAACTACTATGCCGGTTGGTTCAAGAATGGCGCGCTCATCACATTCCCCGAATCGCTAAAATCCCACGTTGCCGCCCTCGAGGAGTACGCAGGCATCAAATTTGCGGCTACTTATGAGTCCGACAAAGACTTCCATTATCTCAACAGCAAATTTAGCAACAATTTCAGCTCAGTCCTCCATCCTGAAGTGTGGGAAAAGATTGCGCATGTCAAGACTGCTAAGGGCTATTAGAGATGCTACTTAACCGGGGAGCGGGGACTGATTTCTGTCAAAACTATGAAACATTACATTCGGTTGAAGGACTGAGATTACTTTCTCAGCTACCTATGGGTCTGGACAAAAATAACTGAATGAAATTGACTATGTCTATCAGGTGCTACAAAGGTACGACGCGCGGCCCGCTTTTTTCGCGTTGCATACCACGAATAGGTTAGCTGGCGAGTCGTTGTGGCCCCCAACTATGTACTTACCCGCTTTTTTTTTTTTTTTTTCATATCTCGAGAGGGTCTTGATGTGCGAATCAAAGATGAGAAAATAGTCTCAGGTACAAAGAGGATAAATATAGAAAAACCCACGTGCGGGGCATATAAACACAGGATGAGTCTTTTCAGAGCTGCTAGTCTTCCTTTTTTTTCTGCTCTTGAGCATTTCCCACGATTCAACAACATAATTCCCATCAAACCAACGCCAACGCCAACATGATCCTCCCTATTACTATCCCAGAGGAGTACCGTGATAAATTGGAAGTCATTGAACCAACCGATTCCCGCACGGATGACGAAGTCTTTGCAGGTCTCTCAGAGTATAAGCCGGTGACGTCGGAAAAGAATGTCTGGGCTTACTGGCACTCTGGACTGAGCAATATGCCCAAATGGAACCAGAGGAATGTTATCGATTGGGTGCGCATCTTGGGACCAGAATGGACTGTCCGTGTATTGGATAGCGTAGCTGGATCAGTCAATAACGTGCTCCGATTTGCCCCGGAGTCTCTAATGCCCCCTGCCTTTGTAAATCGCACGATGGATGGGCCATTTGTGGGCCAACATGGCGCCGACTTGACGCGTACGGCCTGCTTATATGAGTATGGAGGTGTGTGGATGGATGTTGGAAGCTTTCTCATACGCCATCTCGATCGGGTGTGTTGGAAGGAATTGGAGGACGAAAACTCGCCATATAAGGTCGCCATGTTTATGCTCTGGGGGCTTGCGCCCGGCAATTTTTTTGTCGCTGCTCGAAAGAAGGACCGGTTGATATACGAGTGGCATCGACTCTTTGTCCACCTTTGGGGCGACAACAGTAGTATCGATGGCATTTTGACGCACCCTCTCATCGAGCCAATTGTGCCTGAGACATTCCGGAACATGAGCACCAGCTTCGATTACGATTGGATCGACTTCAACGTCGCTGTCAATTACGCCGCCCAGATTATTTGCATCTCCCGGCTTTTCTGTCTGGAGGATAACGGAGAAGGGTTTTCTGGAATTGATTACTGGCGCAACAATTTCCTGGCGTTGGACGTACAGGAAACTGCACGCGTAGAGTGGAATAGCACTTTCGTGGGTTTTGGCCAACGTGCCCTCGATAATCTGTCGCTCCCATGCTCAGGACCAGACGCGGCGGATGCGACATCAGAAAAATACAAGGATGCTGAGAACATGGTTTGGGACATGCTTGCAAATTCCACCATATGGAAAGTTACGCACGCACAAGGTTTAACGCATACTCCCCAGCTCGGAGTGCTCTTAGACCGGCATGAAGACAAAGATTCGGCACCAAATACCTTTGGCGAGCTATTCCGATACGGCACAAGGCATCTCCGCCAGACAAGGCAACAGGTGGTAAGGGTTCCTAAACCAGAGCCAACTCAGACATGGAAAAAGGGCGTTCTAGAGCCATAGAATAGCAAAGAAGAATTGAATAATGTGCATTAACAACTAAACTGAATGACTTTCTTTTCACGGACGACTGACAGAGAAAAATTCAAACTATTTTTTATTCGCCACCTATGAGAAATTCCTACTCCTATAAGGTGCTATCCAAGTATGAGGTAGGATTAATTTTATCCTGTCCTATGGCGAATAGAAAGAATTCTGCCCTCTTAACCATTTGCCATGACTAATAAGAGTGCTCACCTCCAGTTACGCCCTTTCCACTGTAGGACAGTAGTGGGAATGACACTAAACGCGACAATCAAGGCTATTATAATCCCGGTGCTCCCAAGAAATCCTACGTTTTCCAACATCTGGGGAAACCTATTCAGACGGACTCATATATTAGCCTAAACCTATTTTTTTTAAGGGGTAGATATAATTGCATCTTACCAAAAAGGGCCAATAAACCCCCATATTTGCCTCACAAAGGTGATCAACACCCCAAAGCTAGCAGCCTCGGAACGATAACAATCGACAGCATATGTTATATTCACCGTCATCACGATCTGATTTCCAGCCCATGCAATCGCGGCCCCAATCAGTGGAGATACATTCCAATGTGACGACGCGTTTTGGACTTGAACGAGGAAAACGAGCAGGCCAACTATGGACAATATGAACCCGGGATAATTCAGCCATAGTCGATATTCGGGAGTAACGGGTTGTTTTGTCTTCTTCTCTCGAAGCCGCATCCAGCGATCAGACGTGTACCCTCCAATCTGTTCTCCAATTACCGATCCAATGATTAACGCCACATACTGAAGACCGACTTGCTCTGCGTTGAGGCCAAACATTTCAGGGAATAGTTGTGGGATTTCGATTGAAATCAGGATGCTTGCAAGAAGGAACACCATCGAGTGTGCAACTGCAGGGAGTAGGACACAGGGCCGAATTGATAGAGCAAGAGGTTGAATAAAGTCTCGTAACATTAACGGATCCGGGTTGATGCGTTTGAAGGTAAAGAGATTTTGAGAGGGCCCAATTTCCCTGGTGGGCATGTCCCGACGGATATACAGGGTTTCTGGGCCGATATGCAACAAGTTGAACACCATTCGTCTGAAAAATGTCAGCATCTCTCCATTGATGATCATTCTTCCAGAACCACCGGAATGTACAATAGCCAGTATATAATATATCCATCTATATCCAACCCGGGTGACGACAAACCCAAATATAAACGGTGCCAGCGGTACTCCTATAGAAATCATAACCGCCCATAAGCCCATACACTTTGCGCGATCTTTCTTGAAAAACGTCTCGGCTACTACCGCGCTTCCTATGCCAGCAGGTGGGCTAATAAAGAAAGCGGTAATGGCTGGCGAAAGCCCCATGGTTCCATATGATGGACTGTTGGCACAGCCTATATTGCCAACTAAACTGCAGAGGAGCGAGAGCAGAAAAATAGGTCTTCGTCCATATCTGTTACATAGCGGCCTCCAAAAGAGAGGTGCGCCTCCCAAAATTGCAATAACGAGGGATGTCAGATAGCTTGCTCGCTGCACACTAACGTCCAAGTCGGTTGCTATTTCGGCAAAGGCGGACTGGATTGCAGATGCTGTGAATGTTCCCATCATAGCATGAAACGCTACCAGAACCAAGTTGGTAATTTTCTAGGAGATGTGGTCGCAATGTTAGAGAGGTCACATGTTGTATTGAGGTTGATATCAAACTACTTGCCTTCCTAGTTGGCCAATTATATGGGTCACGGTCTGTCATGTCCGGAATCGGATCAAGGTTCGTTGTACCATGTCTTTGAATCAGATATTGGCGGTGCTCCCCTGTGAGCATGGGAGGGCCAGTCGCGAGAATGCCTCCATTCTCATGTCGATTAAAAGATTCCAAGTCATTATCTCCAATCTGTTGACCGTTTGCGGCCTTACCATTCTCAGCATGTTGAACCTCAACTTTCTGCATCATAGCTAGTCCGCTGAAGAACTTTGTTTATTCTGTAATATGTGTGTAGATGGATACCAGGAGACGTGAGCTGGAGAATTCACGGCCTATAATATACTCAATCTAGCTGACATGTAGCCCGCTACTCATTCTCTGCCCCGCAAATCATAATAGCTTGGCATTTCGCAAATGTATCACCGGGTTTGATGGATCATCGTCGAGATGCCGTATGTGACTCGGTCCGGGAAGCCGGTATCCGATTCGTCCGATTGATATCTAGGTATACAGGAAGCTGGCTCTCGTGGTTTCTTACACCCTCGGCAATCTTTGTACAATTTCGTGGTCAAGTTCGGTGTTATTGCCAGTCATATCATGCCTACCCGGCAGAGGCCAATTCAACAACTCGCATACGTGTTCCTAATGTTTGCAAAAGAGCCATTTGCCATGGAAGGTTTGTGCCGGTAGAAAAAATGGGTCATGCGTAATTCGCTAAATACCGCGTCGTATTGAATTTATTATCCAAGTACAGGGGGTTGCTTAACTACCAATAAAGGCATTATTTTATCCGCGTAGCAATTTTTCAGATTCACGAACTACAAAACAATAGCAAACACTTCAAATCCACCGGTGCACTGTCCCGTCCTTAGGCACGAGTGTGATGAATACAAGGCCAAGGATTGGGCGGTGACTTGCTCCCATCTTGCCCCTTTGATAATTTAATGGCTAACTGGAAAAGAAAAAGAGATCATCAGAATTTGCTGCGTCGAGTTGCCTTTTTGGAAGACATGCTTCTGCACTCGACAACCACAAGTCCAGAGAAATTAAACCAGACCGGCACTACTGCAACAGATACAATAAATTCCAACTCAATAGATCTCGTGCAAACAGTCGATGAAGAAATAACTGTTGATGAACTTGCCATAAATGCCTTTACCGAGTCATCTGAAGGCGACTTTTACTTTGGTGCGTCCATTTATTACTTTCCGAGGTGCTGAAATTAAGACCTTTATCTTAGGCCCAAGTTCCAACTATGCCATGTTCCGACTCGTTTCAAATAAAATCGCGGAGCGAGCGCTTGTGTGCCTTCAACTAAGCCCCTCAGAGAATATATCTGAAAGCACCGACGGTACATCATGTGGGAGGCACCACCTTTCGAAGTCGGCGGATAGTAAATACACCCTTCCGCCCAGAGACGAGGCACTTCGTCTTCTCCATCATTTCCCTAACACAATCGGTCTGTTGTACCCTTTCGTTGATGCAGAGGAGCTGAGGAATTGCCATCAAAAGGCTATAGACGAGAAGCCTGCAAGGTTTCGTCACTCCCTGTTGGCATTGCTGAACATGGTTTGGGCTCATGCATCGGCGTCATTGCAGCGTCCAGAAGCAGAGTTCTTTTACCACCATGCGACTGAACTCCTGGACTATCCGACGTTAGAAAAGCCCAGCTTTGAACTAGGTTTGACTTCGTCCTCGGCGTAAGAGCCATTATTGTCCTGGCTAATGAGGCCACAGTACAAGCTCTTCTGCTCAAGTCTTTGTACGAGCAGAACCATCAACGGTCGACTTTAAGTTACAGTTCGCATGTAGCCTGCATCAAAGTTTCCCTACAAATCGGACTTCATTCTGCATCCGTACGCCGGCATCGAGGCCAAACACTAGCTGGACTACGTGAAAGGGTGTGGCTGGGCGTTTTCAATAATGACAGGTACTGTTTTTTTTTTCTCTGTAGTCTGCTTCAAACCTTTGAATTCCAGTGCACTTACTTTGACTAGAATCATGGGATTGACCCAGGGCAAACCATTTCTCATTTCTAGCACCATTTGCGGCGCTTTAGAAAACGAGCTGTCCCATCAAGCAGAGGATATAAGCACAAATTACTTGTCCCGGATAACGTAGGTCTCCATGTAAAGTACGAATGACACAAGCTTACTCTATATCAGAGCTTCCAATATGATCCTGACTCGCATAATTGACATGTCGTGTGATGGAAATAATGATCCTGACTGTCCTACCATTCAGTGCTTGATTAGCACTCGCAATGAAACATTGTGGCAGCTTGAGAAATGGAGCAACAAGATACCCTCTCATGATGAGTTATTCATTCTTTCACCAATTGATGATTCCCGCTGCGCTATACAACTCCTTCTGTCGCTTCACTGCCATCGACTAGAATTAAGTGCGAACTTCCCACTCATTGTGAGGTGTTTAGAATTGATGGCATCGGACTACGTTGATCAGGAGGCGCCAAATCAAACACGGCGAGCCTGCCTTGAAGCCATCCATGATAACTGGAATACAATGCAGAAGTTGGAACGGCTTATTTCTTATGTTATACGACTCGACAAATTTGTTGACATGTATGCCGCCTGGTTTACATGCAATTATACTTGTAAGTGCACAGACTTTTTTTTTTCAAATATGCTATTGCTGAGCATGAATCTACCAGTATTTACCAGTATTATACATCTATTGGCCCTTTTGTTGGTCCACCACTATGATTCTACGGCTTGCTCGGGTATCGACGCTTTCCAAATGCGGCGGCAGATAGAAGTCAGTCTTCTCACCATGAAAAAGATCGCAAGAGGAAGCCTTGTCAATCACAAAGCACAATCCTGTGTTCAGACGCTACTCCATGATTTTGATGCACTTGGTATGTCACATCCCCTTATTTGGATATTTATGCTTATACATAAGTAGAGGATCAACCGCAGGGACAATTCAACCCCTTTTTGGACGAGAACACCAGTAAATTTATAGTACAACATATCAAACAACCTACTGAAGACTTAAGCATGCAATGCAGCCGTCTTGAAGGATTAGAACAGGATGAATTGTTTTTGGATTTTTTCGCGAATATGCCTCTCAGTGGGTAGGAATTAACAGTGATATCTAAACAATGGGGGGCTCATGTTATACTATACACGGTTGAATTTTATTCTATCTACGTGATCTGGTTTTACCTATAGTATTATCCAGGTGCATTATTAAACACCTCATAATTTAATTTAGTACCAATGGCCTGAGTGCATCTAAAAATGGCGTGATACTACTGACAGGGATCAGACAAAGATCGGGCCGACAACCACAAAGCCACATAAGAGCCAGGTCCACCACCTTATTGAAAACTGAAAACAAACCAATTCGCACAAGACGACCTACCAACATTTACCATCAAACCTTAAGTAGCAATGGCGCCATCTAGCGTAGCATCCTTCAGCCACCCAGGCGATCATCCAGGGACACCTCCGGTGACATCGGGGCCTCTCCATCCACCAGATGGCGGCAAGGCAGCCTGGTTGTTTCTTGCCTGTGTTTCAGTCATGCTCCAACTGACATGGGGTACGTTCGTGTCTAATCCTGGCTAAAGTTTTTTCTGTTCCCCCTAACCCCCCCTGTTTCTCTAGGCTTCACTATTTCCTTTGGTGCTTTCCGGGAGTACTATTTCTACAACTCAGCCTTTGCGGGAAATCAGCTCGTTGCTGTCACCGGGGTCGTGAGCACTGTGCGCACACCTCTGGATTCTAAAGAATCATGCCTAAACTCATATCTCGTAGGGTGTGATTCAAATCCTCTGTCCCTTCTTGGTGCACTTCCTTAGCGGAAGGGCTCAATTCCGCCGGCCTTTTCTCTGTGCTGGCTCAGCAATTGTAGTGGCAGCATCCATAGGCGCAGGATTCTCCCACACCCCAGTCCAACTTATCATGACTCAAGGCATTCTCTACGGACTGGGTAGTGGCCTTGTCTTTGCCCCAAATATGAGCCTGACTGACGAATGGTTCATCAAGCGCCGTAGTCTCGCATACGGTATTTACTTTGCCTGTTCCAGTGTTTCAGCTGCCATTATACCCGTTGTCATGCGGATCCTGCTTGCGAAATACTCGGCCAAAGCTACTCTGATAGGTTGGGGTATCTTTGTTGCCGTCGTGCTGAGTATAACCTTGACCGGCGTACGGGCACGTCTACCAACAACCAGCACCCAAGTGGACGAAAAGGTCAATCCTCTGTCAGGAAATGTTTCCTATGAATTTCTAGGTAAACCCCTCTTCTGGCTCATTATGCTGTCAAATGTCTTGCAGGCGCTCTCTCAGTACCTGCCCTCAGTCTACATCCCCTCCTATGCAACTGCAATTACAGGCGCCTCAGCTGAAAGCGCATCGGCACTGCTCGCTATTTATAACATCGCATCAGCAATCTTTCAGCCCTTTATAGGATTACTTGCGTAAGTTTACAGCTTCGTTGAAGCCATTTTGAGGCTCCGATTTGGCCGCCAGCTGACTCAATTCTAGGGATAAACGAGGTGTCTTGCTCCCGCTTCTTCTCAGCACCTTGATCCCCGCCGCTGCAGTTCTGTGCGTTTGGGGGTTTGCAACAAACTATGGGCTTGTGGCTCTAGTCTGCATTCTATTCGGAGGCCTTTCTGGTGGCTACGTTGTTTTACGCAACCGCTTTGCGACTGCCATTGTTGGGAACAGTGATCATCCCAACCAGGAGCTTATCGTATCCGGTTTGATTATGTTCGTCAGGGGGTGCGCCACAATTGCGTCAGGATTTGTAGGTTCAGCAGTGTCCACAGCAGGAGATGAGCGAGGTCTTCATAAAGGGAGCTACGGCGCCGGCCAATGGCTTCCTTTGCTTCTCACGGTAGGAATCCTGACTGCTGCCTCCAGCATTGGCGCACTTGGGTTTTTGAAGGGCATACACAGACAAAATAGGAGTGAGACCAGACAGCACCCCACAGATCCTTAGGACGTTTTGCAACTTATGGCACAAACCAACTTTGCTTGGAAATAATCCTGAACGCATCAATCTTGCTTTTTAAGTTTCTAAAAGTGAAATTAAGAAAGCACTATATTTCCACTTATTTTTCTTATTCTAAACTAATAGGTATTCTAGCATTAGAGGAGTTAGGGTTTGAGCGTGACTACCCTAATTCCCGCCTTGATTCCTGATTCTTCAGGCTGCTTTAACTGGTCAAGCGGAGGATCCGGAATATGTCCGAAGAATCAGAACGTCGCATCTAATAGATTAATTCTGATATTACTTGGCCTCGGCTGTCCACGTATTCAGACAAAGCAGCCAATCAGGCCCACTACTTCTACGTGCCACCTAGGTACGAGGGAGGATCAGTTTCATACTGTAAACGCTGCAGTCAACGCTCTCATTATCTCAGCACTACCAAGAAACCCTACATTCTCTAGTATCCGAGGACCCTTTACGGGGCTCGTGTACTAGCGCGCTGCCGTTGTGAGGGAACATATATCCAAACAAAAGGGCCCAATAGAAACTCATATCTGCCCTACAAGTCACCCAATTGTACGGTTTTTCGGCACCGAACTAGGATAAAGCTGTATGGTAGATGTCTGAGCGTTTGCAAGACGATTGTCAGAGGTTAAAAGGAATCGGATCCCTTCGGTGATCTGTCTCCAATGATGACTTGGGCAGGTGACATGAACTCGACGCCACACGTTCCCATAATCCCTGTCCCAATGATAAACAAACTACCGAGCCCCAAATCTAATCTCCACGGCCGGAAAATTGGGGTTAACCCCACACGGGTTTATGGATGTCGATCGCGGAGAAGCGGAAATCACCTGTCCTTCATACAAGCCACACTGTTGCAGTGTAGTTAATTTGCAGCTCTCTCAAAATTGGGTCGCTGTGATAGTGACCGTTTAAACAGGTTTGCGCACTAGTTGCTGTCACCCGGCGAGAAGCATCCATCTAGTAACCAATGATTGGGCATCATTTTCTCCGCCTTCCAAGACTCTTACACATGAGAGCTGTACGTTCTCGCCTATTTTCAACAGACAAACTGTCTGTATATCACTCGGCTCTGATGCCAACCTCATCCATGCCATAGCATCCGGTATTTAGGGAAACAAACTCGGTATAATAATGTCTGATATGCAGTATAATATGCAATGTTCGGCAGAGATACGCGAATGAACAGAAGGGTTCTGCAAGCTAAAACGCTTAGCCCGAGAAGAAATACTATGTGTTCATTATTTGCGTTCTATTAAGATGGAAGATTTCTATTAGGAGGGAAGAGCCTAAGGCTCAACCAGTATCACATTTGACTGCAAGCCACGACATGTATACTCATTTGCAACGTCCCGATATTCCGCAGTACTCTCATTGCCAGTATTCTGAAGAGATGTTTCTGGATAGATGTAATCATATTATCATGTGAAGAACCAAGAATAAAGACTATAAAAGGATGGTATCTCCCCGATGAATGAAACAAAAACCATCAACACGATCAGCAAGACAATTGAAACCTCCTACCCTTTGAGCTCTCTCACAATGTTCAAAAACAGCGTCATCGTCGGCTCTCTGCTTGCAGCAGCCCGTGCTCAGCAGATTGGCACCTATGATGCAGAAACTCATCCATCGCTAAGCTGGTCCACCTGTGCTTCAGGTGGCAGCTGCACCACCACCGACGGTTCAATCGTGCTAGACGCGAATTGGCGTTGGGTGCATGATGTCAACAGCAGCACCAACTGCTACACTGGTAACCTCTGGGATACCTCCATCTGCGACACCGACACTACCTGCGCAGAAGACTGCGCTGTCGACGGTGCATCGTATGAATCAACGTACGGCATTACCACCTCTGGCGACTCGCTGCAACTGAACTTTGTCACTGGATCTAACGTTGGATCCCGTACTTACTTGCTGTCCAGCAGCACCAAGTATGAAATGTTCTACTTGTTGAACCAGGAGTTCACTTTCACTGTTGATGTATCCAACTTGCCATGTGGCCTGAACGGTGCTCTCTACTTTGTTGCTATGGATGCCGACGGCGGTGTTTCCGAGTTCACCAACGACAAGGCTGGCGCTGAATACGGTGTGGGCTATTGTGATTCTCAGTGCCCCCGAGATCTAAAATTCATCCAGGGTATGGCCAACGTCGAAGGCTGGGTAGCCTCAACCAACAACTCCAACACTGGAGTCGGTAATTACGGATCTTGCTGCGCAGAGCTTGATATCTGGGAGTCAAACAGCGTCTCACAGGCCTTGACCGCCCACCCTTGCGACACACCAACCAACACTGTTTGCACCGGAGATGACTGCGGCGGCACTGACAGCACTACTCGCTATGCTGGTACCTGTGACCCTGATGGTTGCGATTTCAACCCTTACCGCCTGGGCAACACGGACTTTTACGGCCCTGGCATGACAGTTGATACCACACAACCATTCACCGTTGTCACTCAATTCGTCACCGATGACGGCACTGATACGGGTACTCTTTCTGAGATTAGACGCTACTACGTCCAGAACGACGTCGTTATCGCCCAACCTTCTGCCAATGTCGACGGCATAACCGGAAATGTCATTGATACTGCATTCTGTGAGGCTGAACTTTCCGCTTTTGATGAGACTACTGCTTTTACCGACCACGGCGGTATGGCTGGTATGAGTGAAGGTCTGGCTGCAGGAATGGTTTTGGTTATGAGCCTGTGGGATGATTACACAGCTAGCATGCTTTGGCTTGACAGCATCTACCCAACAAATGAGACCGCCAGCGACCCTGGTGCTGCCCGTGGTACCTGCGCTACAACTTCTGGCAATCCCTCAACTGTGGAATCTCAGGACGCTAGCTCCTATGTCATCTACTCAGATATCAAAGTGGGACCTTTCAACTCTACTTTTAGCGGTACTGGCGGCAGCACTGGTGGTAGCACAACTACAAAGACTACCTCTACTACCAGCGTCAAGTCTACTTCCACAACTAAATCTACCAGCACTACCACTACTAGCACTGGTACTTCTACGACTGGTGCTGCGCATTACGGCCAATGCGGCGGTACTGGATGGACCGGTCCAACCACCTGTGCTGGTGGCTACACTTGCACATATGAGAATCCCTACTACTCGCAATGCTTGTAAATAGGTTTTCTCCGCCATTCGCTCCGAAATGTGATCTGAACGGGATGGCCAGGATGACGATAAACACTGAAAGTCTGGATGAGTCGGACTAGACTCGTAAATCAACTACTTACATTGGGGAGGGATTAGATGTATTTAGTCTATGCTGCCGGGTCTCACATGGTACCTACCTTATTAGGTTGTTTACAAAAATACATTGATATTAGTACATGTGCTTAGCTCGTTGTGATCATATATATATTCAACCTCTAGGGAATCTGCGGCAGCCAGGCTAACCGTAACTTTGAAATAACTACCCACTGTTCTACACAACGAAGTAAAGAACAGCAGGGGCCTCTATCACCGAGCTACGCCGGTAGTCGACTTCAAAATACACAGACAGAAGTTGCTTTGTATCTTGATGGAGGCACACTGACCCCTCCGCTAGCCTCTAGTTACGGGGCCGGTTAGTGCTAGATAGGAAAGGTCCGACGCGTAATCACCAAGACCTTCGAATCGTCTTAACCATAATCCAACGGCATACATGATCATACATACTGCCAAGTTATAACTAACCATATTGACCATGCCAAGCAAAGGAATCAGCGTATACAGCTACATCGGCGTGCCTGGCTACGAAGTCGGCTTCTCCGTCCCCCACGAGCAAATCCTCCACAACGCGACCCACAACTTCACGCGCCGCGACCTGGAAGTCGACTCATCACATATTTCGGGCCTCGAGAACTTTACCGGCCGATTCGAGTGGACAGTCTTCCGATATGGCGAGCCAGTGGAATCGCATTATAACGATGTGAACACTCTGACGGGCAAGGTTGAGTCCGGCACGATGGTCGCGACGCTAGATTTCCACCCGATCATCACCGAGGATGCGATAATAACGTACGGATTTTATACGGCGGGGCATGGCGAGGTCGGCCTCACGAATAGACATCAATGCTATGTGACGATTTGCTCGAGAGAGAATCGTTTCTGGATGGGCAGTGTTGCGCCTCCCGGGTCGGTTGCGGCGCAGAAGCCGTTCTGGGGATTCGTTCTGGCTGCGCCGCACGATAACGGGATGAACAATATGAACTCATGTGACGCGGTTTTCGAGCACTTTGATACAGATATGCTAAGCGTGGTGCGCAAGCTCGTGCCTTTGATGGAGCATGTGCAGCATATCCCCGACCATTTCTTGATGGACAAGTTGCCGCACATCGTGTACAATCTGTCCATCACGCAGAAGAAGAGTGTGTCGATCATGCTTGCAATGGGGGCTAGATACTTTGAGTTTAGGCCTGCGAAGCTGCTGCCCATGTTTGCCGAGGTAGCCACAAACCTGCGCGATACGTTTTATTTCCAGCATGCTTGTATTCCCGGCCTCGCATTTGATGAGTTTCTGCGTCAACAAGTCGAGTTTTTAGACGAGAACCCTACTGAGATTGTCGTTGTGCATATCCGCTGGGATAATATCGTTGCGGACTGTGTCAAGCCGACGTCAGCAGAGGTTGCCAACATGCTCAGTGAGGCGTGCGGAGAAGCGAAGCAGCATCTGCTCACATGGGGCACGCGCGAGTCCTTTATGAAACCCATTGACGAACTGAGGCGGACCGGTACTCGGTTGATTGTGATGATTGAAGCAGATAAATACGATAGTTGGACTGCAGAGGCTTATGCGACTCTGTCTGCGAATCCAATCATTGCCAGGTTCGAGTCGATGAACACTCAGGGACAAGAAGCGAGCGATTTGACCATCCTGCAGTGCCAGTCAACCTCCCAGTCCATCAAGGAGGTGCTTGTATATAGTGTTGTCTCTGCACATGCGGCCAGTTCTTGTCTCACCTCTACCAAGGGGTGGCTGGACATGCAGACATTGCCGTGGATCAGGGAAAATGCGCTGAGCAGGCTGACAGCTGAAAGGAACATTATCATCATGAATGACTTTATTGATGGCGCGACTATCGATACGTCCATTCTTCTTTCTAGAGAGAGATTGAGCGATCATTAGTATAGTATACCAAGAGCTGCACATTTGTACAGAATATGTAGATAATATTGTAAATACAGACCTACAGTGCAAACATATTTAAGCATAGTAATCAAATGCTATGATGACAACAAAAATCACATACTCAGCCAGGCTATATTTATGTGTCATATACTGGACATGCCTGTTCTAGAATCTTTTTTGCAACCTGACTTCCAGCGTGGTGGTAGGCATCGCAGCCACCCATTCCAAACGGGGTGGAAGTGTCGCTTCTATATCAGTATTTGCACTCGCGCCATCCACCGGTCTCAGGCTATACCTTTTGAGAATTTGACTGACTGACAGGTATAGCTCTAGGTAGGAGAAGCTATACATTTTTAACAATTTAGACATTTATGGTTCAAGGTTGGGAAGACTCACTGTATTCCAATACAAGTTGAAGGTCCCTTGGAGAAAGGAATGTAGTAATCGTCACGCAGTTTATTTGGCTCATCTGTTAACCAACGATCTGGCCTATACGACTTTGGGTCGGGAAATGCAACCTCGTCATGAAGATACCACACTGGTGAACTGGACACGATGGTCTGTATACCTAATTAGCGGGCCGTATCCCAATGTTGATTGACTCCTGATGCGAGATACGTACTCCACCTGGAATATATCTCCCAGCCAACATAGCGCCTCCCCTCGGCACGACTCTCGGCAACATAGCTACCGCAGCCCCGGTCCATCTGATACCTTCTTTCACGCAGGCCACCAGTCGTGGTATGCCCTCCAGATCCCCCATGTCAATTGGCCATCCGGCAGCTGCCAGGTCCGAGACCAAGTTCTCTTGAAATGTCCGGTTTAGTGATAATGCCCAGAGGATATGTGCAAGTGTGAGAGACGTAGTGTCCGTGCCAGGTCCGAGCATTTCCTTTGCTTCGGAAAGGACTGCTTGGAAGGGTATGTTTCCACTGACAGACATTGTTTCTAGGAATGATTGAGTTCGTGCTTTTTTATCACTTGAATGTTCATCTGCCCACTAGGATAGATTAATTTGACTACGCAAAAGAAATATTTAAATCATGAAATACTTACCTGATCGAATAGTTTAGATATTGAAGTCGAGTGTGACTCCACACCGAACAGTCCAAAAAAGCATTCCTCCAAATAGCTCCATGCCATCACCGCTGTTGGGAAGGCGACATACTGTTGTTCAAGTAAGTTGAATGCATGGTGATAAGAAAGTATATCACTTACAAGAGACATCATGGAGGACTTCAAGTCATTGTTGCAAATCACGTCAATCAACTTCCCCGATCTTTCAAGCCAGTCAATAGCCCCAATTGCAGTCCCAAATGCAAACCGTGCTATTCTATATGTTAAAAAAATTGACTGTGGGAATACTTCTTGACTAGCATACAAACAATGTCACTTTCCAAAGCTCGACATGCCGGAATCAAATCAATTCTCGATTCTTTTTTGCTTAAATGATATAAGACGTCGCAAAACTTGGACACCTCTTCAAGCATTATCAACGTTAAATTTGGAACCTTGCTTCTGTTGAACACAATGCCCATGTTTCGGCGTCTTTTTGCATGAACTTTGGGGTCTCTATAATAGTTAATCATTAGAATCGTTGATTTGTTGCTTTGATGGTGACGACATACGTTATTGAAAACAACGCAGGGCACCCATCCTGCACAAACTGGCTGTACACCTGCGGATCTTTCATGAAAGTGCTCGCCGGCGCATGTACAGCCTTGTATATCTCTAGCGAATAAAATGATACATGGTTCGGCCCTGTTCTCACTAGGGGTCCTGATGTACTGTTAAAACTCATCCTACTTCTTTCCCGTTTTTGGGCAACGCACCAAGTCTTTTGTGCAGTTCTGGGAGCTTTAGCGTAATCTTTCCATTATATTCGATAGGCAGCTTCCATAAAAGCGTTGAAAATGGCGCGAGGAAACTGACATTAGGAATGGAGGATAGAGGTGAAAGTAGGTATGTGTATGCGGCCTTTTTAAATTAGTGGTGAGACTGCTATTGTTCAAGGAAGTGTGAATACCCATAAAAGCACCCAAAGGCCAGTGAATTCTCCAGCGATGAAAAGGTAGTCCATATCGCTTGTGCGTTTGTTTAAGCGCGGTCTGTTATAACGTCCAGAAACAATATAGAATCGAGCATTCAAGCGGAACAATGTATAATCAAGGGCTCGGGACCGTTATCTTCTTGTATAGACTGGAGCATACGCTTCACGAGTTAAGCCAGTCCCTTCTACTTTGATAAGCCTGTAACTAATAATCAAAATAAATTTATGACTTTTGACTCTGTGGACCGGCCCCGCGGCCTCATACGGAATACTCCGTCCACGCGAGAGAGCGACGATTGGGGCTACGGCAGTTTAATCTTTCCCCATACAAAGGTTGCTCCAATAATCATTTACTTAGATAACGAGATGGCTACTTCTATTGGCCAGATAGTATTATCTAGACAAATTGACATCTTCGTCTATCAGGTCGCGCCATCCTTGCTCCTACCCGCTCCATATGGCGCAAGAACTTAGCGCACTAAATGAGACATCTCTTTGTCCCAGCCCTACGCCCAGTGACAGTTCGTGGTAAAATCTTAACCCAGTATGGAAAATAGAGCCGAAACTGTTATTAGCAGTGATTATATTGCTGTAGAAAGTGGATAGCTTCTATTTGCCATCCGGGCATGAGTTGGCGTGATGTAATAAATGCAAAACTTACACCCTTACCTAGGTACCGGCTTAAAGGTCCTTGAAAAGCTCTTATATAGATGTAGCTCAAAGACCCCCTGCAGCTTTATGTGCATAGCTAGTATTTACTCCAACTGCCAGCAACAGGTGGTGTATACATCATGGCGCAAAATAATACCAACACGGTCACTTCTATCCCCGCGAATGAGACGCAGAAAAATGATGAAATTACTTTGGAGAGACTCGGTTATAGTCAAGTGCGTTGCTCATTTGCATATCTTGTATACCTGATTTAACAAGTCTAGGTACTGCATCGCTCGTATTCGTTATTCGAGAATTTTTCGACTTCCTTTGGTGAGTGCACTCGCTATACTCAGTCACACTCAGAGCTTACAAGAATCAATAGCCGCCCTATACTTCGTCGGTGGTGTACGCGTAACCTTTACAACTGGCATTGCTGCCGGGGGACCTCTCGCCTATTGGTAAGGTGATCATACTACAAACTAGAGCTATACCAATAATAACATCTATCAGGACAAGTTATATTGTCACCTGCTTCTTCACATTCATCACCGCTGCAGTCATCGCCGAGGCCTGCTCGGCATCTCCATCCGCAGGCTCCATTTATCTGTGGGCAGCTGAAGCTGGTGGGCGCAGATTTGGACGGCTTTTTGGATTCATAGTGGCTTGGTGGAGTACGACGGCATGGACTACGTTTTGTGCTAGTATGTATTCTTCTCTATAATAAGGATGGTAAATTGTGACTGAAATGATGCAGGTAACACGCAAGGAGCAGTGAATTACATGCTTTCGGTGAGTTGACCTCACTACCTACCTGGTCGCGAGTGTACTGACTGTGTCAGGAATTGGTAGTATTCAACGTGGAATTCCCTACCGATACATCCGACATTCGCTTCCGAGCTGTTCAATGGATATGCACCGAGGTCCTGCTCGGCCTCGCAGCGCTTATGAATCTCGCAAGCCGTATGACCCCCCTCCTCTCTTCTACCAAAAATAATCATGGTTAAGAATTATTTATAGCCCGCGTATTCCGCTACATTTTCTGGCTCTCAACAGCAGCCGTCTTCCTCGACTTTTCCCTCAACCTCATCTGGCTCCCCATCGGCGCCCACCAATCCTATGGCCTGCGTTCATCGGAAGAAGCATTCATGACCACGTACAACGGCACCGGAGCCCCCGCTGGCTGGAATTGGTGTCTTTCATATCTTGCCACCGCTGGTATTTTAATTGGATTTGATGCCTCTGGGCACGTTGCCGAAGAGACAAAAAATGCGTCACAGAATGCGGCAAAGGGGATCTTTTGGAGTACGGTGGTTAGTGGCGTGCTGGGGTTTTGTGCGGTGATTTTGTTTTTGTTTTCATCAGTTAGTACGACCCTCCTTTAATGATTGTTCGAAGACTAATGATGTAGCCTGATATTGATACACTCTTTTCATATGGGGGCCCTCAACCGTTTGTCCAGCTTTATGCTGTGGCGTTAGGCCGAGGGGGGCATATTGTTATGAATGTTCTCTCTGTCGTGGCACTATGGCTGGTAAGTTCTTCCCGATCATTTTATCGACTATATCTGACGACAGCAGAACACAGCAATTGCCATCACAGCAGCTTCCCGACTTGTCTTTGCCGTGGCCCGTGACGGCGTCCTCCCCTTTTCCAAATGGGTCTCGCGCGTTTCCGAAGAAGGCCAGCCCCGTAACGCCATTCTCGTCGTTTGGGGTGTCAGTGCAATTATCACTTGCACAATCCTGCCGTCAGCTGTTGCATTCACATCTCTCGTTTCTGCTGCGGGTGTGCCTTCGGCAGCGGCATACGGCCTGATCAGTCTAGGACGCTTGTTTCTCGCTGATGATTCAGACCAAAAAGTGAAGCCGAGCTGGTCTTTGGGTAAGTGGAGTAAGCCATTCCATGCTATTGCTGTGCTGTGGAATGGATGGGTTGTCGCTGTGCTATACTCGCCATATGAGTTTCCCGTGTCTGCGTCGACGTTGAATTGTAAGCTCCAGTCGCTCCGTTGTTCATGCAGGATTGAGATGTTGACTTTACTAGATGCACCGATCATTATGGCTATTGTGACCATTTTCGCCGTGGTTTCATGGGCTGTAACGCCAGCTTCGGTTTGGTTGCCCCTTGGTCGAGTCGCTGGAGCACAGTGACCTCGTTCCATCGATAAACGTTTCTTCATGATGCCATTAGAGTTGATCATGTTCTTGAAAGATGAGGCCATGGATACCTAGAATATCTAAAGGTTACAATGATTGAGCGGGACTTTCTTGATATAATGCAACTTTGATTATGATATAATATACAATATTATAATATTAACTTGGTATGAACAATAAGAGTATTAAATATTAACGATAGACATGACTCGGCGTCTGCCGGTTTCCAGACCGTTCCCTGAAAAACTTATCATTATTCCCCTGATACGCCAGATAACGTTGCCCCGTTCTTAGAGATGCCCCCCCTTCGACACCCAACGCCAGCTGTCGGACCTTATCCTCGGGACCAGAGATATCTCTGATCACACCGGGCAAATCGTCCAGCGCCTTGACCTTGGTCGTGCGGAATGAGAGCAGCAAGGGCAATTCCTTCTGTCCGTAAGCAGCGCCCATGCGCAACATGGTAAATGCATCGAGAGAGACGGTCCAGCGAGCAGTGTATGCTGCGTACACAGCCATTCCTAACAAGGGGATCATGTATAGACCCAAAAGCACGGAGCCGACGATCAAACCAGCTTTTGATAAAATGGGGAGAGTAATTTGTTCAATATCCGAGGTGTTGTACTGGATTTCACCGTCGTGTTCCGAAGAGCCATCCCAAATGGCCTTTGTAGCCAAAAAGCTAGCCCGGGTAAAAGCTGCACTGATGTCGGCCAAGGGCTCTCCGTGATAAGTCTGCACTGAATTATACGTCAACGCCTCGAGCCAAAGATCAACATCGTCGCCGTCATCCTCTGCGTCAGTGAAAAGGGGCATGAGAGGTGCAGTATCGTCGAAAGCCATCCAGGAGTCCATATACTCTTTCCATCCCGTTTCATTGCTATATGCTTCACCAGTGGCTGTTGCGTTTTGTTTTGTGTCGGCCCATGAGCCTGGTCCAAACATGGCCAGCGCGATGACGGTCAGAGGGCCCGGCATTGCTGGCTCAAAGTAATTGTAGTCATATCGACGGCCCAGTGTGGAGCCCTTGCAACTAGATGGATAGCCCACACATCCCGTTGTGCTGTTGTTCAAGGGGCCGGGGATTCCGTGATTTGCGATGCTTGGGAGCTCAAACAAACCCGCAGTCGTATTCATAGTCACCTTGACACCACCGACCAAGTAATTGTGAGCATTGCTAGCCTTGAGGTATAGCACTTCCGAAAAGTCCTGACGGCCGTTGGTTGAGTTCCATGGAGACGTAGTTGCATTCACTGCCAAACACACCTCCAGCGACGAGTTATAGTTGCTAACAATCTCCGGGTATGTATACAATGCATAAAACCAGTCCTCTTGATCGACGCAATCAGCCGGAAACTCACCCGCAGTCAGATTCGTCATGGTAGTTGACGAGTTGACTCGGGGTAGGTATTGGCCTCCAAAGGGACCAGTTGTGAAGGTGTTTGCCAATTGCGCGTACCAAGTTTTATTCATTACTGACCCGACAGCGCTCAACGAGTCGGTGTTGCCCCAGAGCTGAGAGTATGTCATATCGATGCTGCTGATTTGCAGCTGACGACGCACGTTAAGTATAGGCTCTCCGGCCTCGTACCCGTGCTCGAGCATATCGGGTATTGTTTGCACCATCTGAAAGTTCTCAGAATAGTCAACTTGTCCATACCTGTTCGTAGGCACGACATATACCTCTCGTGTGCCGAGCAAAAACAACGACTGCACGGGATAAGTCACTATTCCAAAAAGAAATGTGAAGATGGCAAGATACAGGAACCCGCTCCCATACCGCTTAAATCCGGAGTCATTAAACACCAATCTGAACCAGACTGCCGGATTCATCCATGTCCGATCGGCGAGCATCATCACCTGCCGTAACCGCAAACTGTAGGCATCGCGCTGATTCTGTACATAAACAGCGGCGGCCCACGCACAAACCGCCGAGATCATGGGGACGGTGGCTACGGCAACGATGACATGGAGTATACGGGCAGCCTTGTATTCTTTAACCTTGATATTGTGCTTGTTGGTGACCATTTGGTCTGTGCGTGACAAATGACAGAACTCAAACCAGGAATAAATGGCCATGGCCGCGTAGACTGCTGTCGGGATCAACATCCACCACGTCTGATGTAGCGGCGTGGACCGCAAACGGTCGTTGTCGTTGCGGCGTTCATACGGAGGCAGGGTTTCGTCTGGATTATATGGCGGCGCATCTTGATCTTCATTCGCGTCTCTGTTCATCTGATGTTCACTTTCACCCTCATGCTCAGTTTCGCTCTGGTTGTGCAGAAACTCGTGTTCATGTTCATGCTGATGCTCATTTTCGTTCTCGTTCCTGCCCAAAAAGGACTCTGTCGAAACCGACTGCATCTCCATCTTCGATCTGCACCGAAGAGGCTCTAAATCTCAGACGACCACAATTCTAGTTACGACCCATGTCTTGGCTCTCTTTATGTATGTTTATTTTTTCCCCCTGTCAGCCTCAGTTTTCAGCCTCGGCGGACTCAGCCCACCTGGCAAAGATTTTTCCCCGTGGCTTGGCACAGAAGTGCAATTTGGCTAACCACGCCATCGCAACTTTTGTGTGGTGCATTTTGCAAAAAGGGCACAGGCTGTGTTGGTTGTCTCAGTTTAGCCCTATTGGTGGCGTTCTTGCAGAACCAGTTAAATACTGCGATTTGATTGATTCATTTTAGACGAGGCTCTGTGAGTCTGAAATCCACCAATGAGTGTTGAAATACATGATCTTAGCTTCACTAGATCGAGACTATTGAGTTGTCATGAATGCCAAGCATTATTAGGGTTGTTTAGCCTGTGTTTAGTGGTAGCGGCGCTCGCACTTTTCACCTCATGGGGACCTTTCAAGGCTTTCATGCTTTTACGCGAATGCTACCGTACGGAGGCTCCGTATTCTTAAGTAAAAGTATGCATCGTGGCATCCTCGGTGCCGATGAACCGAAACTCTTGGGTAATAGCTTCATTCCTCCCCGGTCTCAACTGTTTGGTATCGATGGGGGACCTGTATCCGACCAATCAAGTTGTTTTTATTGTGGGCTGAACCATGCATTAGCCTTTCAGCTTCTAATATTAAGCATCTTCAATCATTGGGTTACACTGATCTCGGGGAGTTAGGTATACATAGGTATTTTCTTCGTTACGCTGCCAAGGGAAAGGCGCAAAAATGCTTACGTACCCCCAAGAATCTGGCAAATCATTGGCCTCTCTTTTATCTACTCAAGATACGTGCTGTCAAAGACAAAACATATTGAGTCTTAGACATAGAGACAGAATAATAGGATATGTTTCGTTTTTGTGTGCGTCAGTCGGCGGTTCGGGATTTGCTCTCGGCATACAAACAAGTCGGAGTCGCCGTCAGTCACCTTGCTCGTAGCCAGAAACAAAGTTCAATATTAGCCTAATTAATTACACATAGGGCTCGGGCACTGCGGTCCGCGCAAGATACTTCCTAACAAAGCGAACAATCCTCTCCATCAAATCCTCCGCGCTCTTCCTCTTCTGAAAGTAATGCCCCTCGCCGCGATAAACCGCAAACTCAAACGGCAACCCAACCTCGTCTAGAGCGCGTCTAAATCCTACCGCCTGCGAGATTGGTACGCGTTTATCCTCATCGCCGTGAATCAACAACATCGGAGGGATCCGTTTCTCATCTGCTGCGTCGCGAAACTCCCATATCGCCGAGCCAGCTCTAGTACGCACGTCGCTCTTCTGCAAATCCCACGGCGCACCGCCCGCCATACCGGCTTGTGTATATCCTATGTCGGATGTCATGGTCATCGTGTCCCAGTCGGTAACCCCTGCGCACGCGATGGCGCCCTGAAACCGCCATCCAAACCCATGAGCACCGTTACGCACTGACGAGAGATACGATAAAAACCCTCCTTGCGACTTGCCGGCTACAATGAGCCTCGCGGGGTCTGCGAGCTTGTGTGTGATGGCATACTGCGTCATGGCCACGATGTCCGGCTCATCATAGATGCCCACACCGCCGCGCGCATAGTTTGCGAAACGCTCACCTCGGCCGCTGCTACCGCGGTAGTTCGGGACGAGGATTGCGAAGCCTTCGTGCAGAAGCCGGGGCATGAAGAATTGGTCGAGGAAGTTGAATGAGTCTGTAACACGCCAGTACGGGCCTCCGTGGATGAGGACGATGGTTGGTAGTGCTTGCCCTGCTGTCGCGTTCGCCGGGCGAAGAAACATGCCCTCGAGCTTTTCAGTGCCGTCTAGTGTCTGGCACTCAATGAATGTGCAGGTGCTATTGTCTTCTGTCCACGTCTTGCCGTGGTTAGATAGTTGCACGGCGTCTTGTCGTCCAGGCGGGATGGCGAAAACTTCTGGTGGTCGATTGGCGCTCCCCTGCGCAAAGGCTAGCCCTATTTTGCCGTCTGTAAGGACCCTGGCATCAAAACTCAGAATGGCTTTCTTTTCTTTGTAGAGAATCGTCGAATTAAGCAGGCGTAGCTGATCCTCCATGCCACTTTGAACATGCACTAGGACATCACCGCCGACTTTACGCAGGCCCGCAGCGCAATCATCAACCCCATGCGCTACTTTGGTTAAGCTTTTGTCGCCGTCCTGCAGATTGACGCAATACACCGACCGCGATGAATTCTCATCCGCCAGTGTACTGTAGCCTATTAAATACATCTTCGAACCAACCCAGGTAAGATCAGAAACCTCCCTGGGAACTTGACAGACCTCCAAGCCAATTTCAGTTGCAACCTCTGAGCTAAGATCAGAAACCTCCTCCCGGGGACCGCAACAGACCATGCCAACTTCCGTTGCAACCTCAACAGTGCAGATAGTAGCCCCATGCAGCCACGCACTCTCAATATCGGGCGAGCGATGTGTGACAAAAGCTATTTGTCTACTATCCTCACTCCAGGAAAAGTCGACCACATGCGCATCATTAGCCGTTAAAACACGCCTACTATCCCTGTCAAAATCAACGAGATGTAACCGCGCATACTCCCAATCCTGATCCCACACGTCAACAACGACATCATCGTCCTCTTCTTCCTTTGCCGGGCAAGAAAGGAATGCCAGAAATTTTCCGTCCGGACTAAACTCGAACTTTGAGATGCTTTTCGCGTCCAGTCGCGTGGTCAATGGTGTTGGCCATTCTTTCCCCTGGCTATTGTTGTCCGATCGGCACATGTATATGTTGCATGACTTTCCGCGATTTCCATTTCCACGGTCAGATAAAAAGGCAATCCATTTACCGTCTGGCGAATACCGTGGTGAGTGGTCATTGTACAATCCGTCAGTGAATCTGCGCGTTGACTTGGGTGACTGTGTGTGTCCGACCCAAATGGACGACACTTCTTCGCGAGATGATTTCCATCGCGGTTTTGCTGAGTACACCACAGACTGGCCGTCTGGGGAGAACCTTAGGCCAGTTGGGTATTCGAGGTCTAGGAGTTCTTTTGCGTAGTCCATTGTATGCGGGTAAGTAATGATATGCCGTAGAGGCTTCAGATTCTCAGCGATAACTCCTCCATTCTTATGAACAGGCTCCAATGCGACCTATATGACTCACAACCATAGGCAACAACGTTACTCGCCCACGCCAGGCAAGCAGTATAAGAGCTTTTAGTATATTTTACTCCATGAGGCAATTTTCAAAAAAACTGACGTTTTTTTTTTTTCTTCTTTTTTTGCCAACCAACTCGCCTGCCATCTCCTAGATTTAAGGGTTGTTCGAGATTTATTTGATTAGCGGTGCAATTCCGGGACAATATGTAAAGGCGGTGTATGTTGTGAAGAGCGAGCGCGTTGGAATTAATCGACAAGCACAATATCAAGTTGTATATCTATCTAATTATATAAATTTTATTGCGAGGGATAAAGTTGTTGGTGATGTTAAATTGTCGAATAAAAAGTCGCTGGTTAACTATCTCGCCCATTTCGGATCCTGATCCCGAAAACACCAAGGTCGGATACTAGGGCTAACTGCTTGACCTCTAAAATTAAAAACAAGTGGCAATCTTCCCCGCGTTTCATATCTGGCTATCTGATATGATACAAAGTATATAATTCACTACGCGTCATTGCTCTTCTTTGAGTTCGGCGGGCTCGAGCAGTCAATAGGTACACTGGGTGGGTCCTCTCGGTATGAGCTGCTTCTTGTATATATTCGGGAATGGCCGTTTCGCAGGTAGATGAGGAGAAACATGACACTGCTGTTTTGTTTTGTTTTGTTTTTTTTTCTTGATAAGATAGATAAGAACAAGCGACGATGACTTGAAGCGCGCTTAAGCTCGGAGGCCGCTCGCTATAAGCTGCTTCTCTTATGCCTTCGGGAATGGTCGATATTGAGACATGCTGTTTTATGGGGTAGATAGCACACAGTACTCGAATAATTATGAAGTTTAGTTACATATGTAGATAAGAATAACGACCTCAATGTGAATGGGCCAGAGCGCTTCTTATAATTGTGATAAGTAGTAATCTGCGGTATTTATCCTATTTTAAATAATGCGAACTTCTCATCAGGTTCTATGCATCTTGATTGTGGATCTTAGAGCTTCTTTCGTGAGCGATTTCGACCATATCTGAAGTTTCAGCCGACGATATCAACTCGATGGGCTACGGCAAACGTGTCGACGAACCCGTCGTGGTTGAGCCAGGACATCACGGTGATTGTACGATGGGCCAAATGGCTACACAAAGTGACCGATTCGGCCACGTTGAGAGGAGGTCAGTAATGCTTCAGACTAAAGATACCACGCTCGTCTAACAACCCTAATAACTTCAGGCTCAGAAGCCGGCATATCCAGTTCATGGCTCTCGGTAAGTTCAGTACCTGGAGCAATCACTTAATAGCAGAAACTAGCAGGAGTATCTGAAATTTTGACCACAGGTGGCGCCATTGGAACTAGCCTCTTCCTTGGAATCGGCTCTTCCTTATCGACAGCCGGCCCTGCAAACCTTCTGTTAGGATTTGCCATCTCCGGTCTCGCAGTTTATGGCATGATGCTTTCGCTCGGCGAAATGACGACTTGGCTACCCATACCCGGTGCTATTCCAACTTTTTGTTCTCGCTATGTTGACGATGCTCTGGGATTTGCTGTAGGCTGGAATGTGTGCATTTATTTCCCCATCGTGGGCCTCGTGTTTGACTTACTAATGGTTGGTGCCGCAGAATTGGTATTTTGCCTCAATTGTTGTGTGCTTGGAAATCAGTGCGGCCTCTGTTGTGATTGATTACTGGCCTGGTGCTAAAGGAATTTCTGTAAGTTTCCTCTTCAAAGGGCAAATGGTTCTGGGCTGACGATTTTATTAGCCGGCTGTGTGGATTACTATCATCATCATATTCATACTTTTCCTCAATCTTTCTGCCGTTGGAATTTTTGGCGAGGCCGAGTTCGTCTTCACCTCCATCAAGCTGACCGCCATTATTGGTCTCTTGATTCTATCGGTGGTTATTATGGCAGGCGGTGCGCCGAATCACGATGCTATTGGGTTCAAATATTGGAACAATCCTGGAGGTCAGTGTCGACTTTCAAAATAGCTGACTATGCCACTAACCCATATATTAGCGATGAACGCATTATCTCCGGCCACTGGGGCTGAAGGCCGTTTCCTCTCCTTCTTCGGCGTCCTAGTTTACGCGTGCTTCACCTACGCCGGCGTCGAAATGCTTGCCGCCGCCGGGGGCGAAACCCAAAATCCGCGAGTCAACATGCCCATCGCATTCCGCAGAGTCGCCTACCGTATCCTAGCATTTTACGTCCTGGGCACGCTGTTTGTTGGATGCATCGTGGCCAGTAACGACCCCAATCTCCTCACGGCATTGGCTGAGAATGCCAGCGGTGCAGCTGAATCGCCCTGGGTTATTGGGATACAAAACGCGGGGATTACGGTTCTCCCTAGTATTATTAACGCGGTCATTTTGACGTCGGCCGTCTCCTCGGCTAATGCTATGCTGTATACTGGTAGCCGGTACCTCTATTCTCTTGCCCAGGTCGGCCAGGCACCAAGAGTATTTTTTTATTGTACTAAGAAGTGAGTTTATATGCAAGGATATTGTTGATCTAAGTTGGTGTCACTGACTCGAATGCAGAGGGGTGCCGCTGTGGTGCGTACTTGCTACAGCTTCTATCTCGCTATTAACGTACATGACTGTCTCAGTTGCCGGTTCGACTGTGTTTCTCTGGGTATCAATAGCACTCATCCAATCGCGTTACACTTCACTGACTTCAAAGCAGTTCGCCAACCTGACCACCGTCGCCAGCTTGCTCACCTGGATGTCAATCTGCTACGCATTCACACGCTTCCGCAAAGCACTGATCGCCCAGGGTATGGATACTGAGAACATCTGGTTCCGCAGCCCTTTTCAGCCTTACTTGGCCTGGACATGTCTGATCTTTTTCGCAATCGCCGGCGTTTTCAATGGGTTTTCGGTTTTCATGAATGGCAACTGGAGTGTCAGCAGCTTCCTGGTTGCATACATTGGTTTTCCGTAAGTAGCCCCATCCACTCCGACTCATTGACTCCTACCTGTAGTGTTTTATCGTATACTAATGGCAACAGGATCTTCGGTGCTTTCTACATTTTTTGGAAGCTTCTCAAGCGAACAAAAGTGCACCGGCTAGAGGAGGTAGATTTAGTCACTGGAAAAGCAGAGATTGATGCTCTGGATGATATTTCCGGAACGGAATATCCGAAAACCCTGGCTGCAAGATTGCTGAATCTAGTCTAATGTCAACAAAGAGAGACTTGGTATAGCCTGCAGTACACTAGGTAGTTTAACCCAAAAACTGCGCTTTACATCTGTACTATAATTGACATAATATAACAATGACTATGTATGTTAATTGAATACGTACGATCATAAGATAAAGGGTTGAGGCAACATACAATTCGTTCAGTTTTTTTTAGTTAAATACAAAGTGGTTATAGAAAAGAAGACTTTAGTGGAAAGGGAATTAGGCTAATTCCTAGCTAGATACATGTTTTCTCTATTGGTACACCCTTATTGAAGGCCGCGGACAGCATCCGACAAATCTCCCATTGATGTGAACTGAAAGTCTAGTGATAGCTGATCCTGGACTTGTGCTAATTCACCGCCCATCGCATTTGGTTTTCTCTCGATCCAGCACGTACTCAACCCCAACTTGTGAGCTGGAGTCAGGTCGTGAATTAAAGCATATGCGGTATGTAAAATATTCTCCTTCGGAACTCCAAGGTCCTTTTCGCAATGTTGTACGAGATACTCAAAGTTTCTCAAATCTGGTTTGTAGGATCCGACTTCTTCGGCAATGTAAATGGCATCGAATTTAAAGCCACCGAGCGGGCCGGCAAGCGTCTTGCTGAACGATTCCTTGTCAACGTTGGACAAGATGACCAGCTTAAAATGTTTCTGAAGTTCGAGCAGTGCTGCGAGGGTGTCTGGAAACACCGGCCAGGACCCAATACTCGCTCCAAAAGCCTCGCTCTCTGCATTGGTGAATGTTTCCCCGAGTCCCCACTCAGACGCAAGCTCTCCATACACCTTGGCTAATATGGATGCGTATTTCAGCGTTGGAAACGCTTTTTGAACTCGGCCCTCATGATACATATAACGGTGTAAGATCCCAATTTTGTCATCCCTCAATGGATGTAAGTTGTCTAAGCGATCAAGTAATGGTTTTAGTCCTTGGACTATCCCGCTTTCCCAGTCGACGAGAGTACCGTAGCAGTCAAACGAAAGTAAGTCATATGTATCCAGCGGTCGTGCCATGGTCAATGGAACGTTGAACGCTGGCTGCTAATGGTTGTGGGTAGTGGTCTAAGTAAAGAACCTTATGACTATCTCTTCGATTGTCAAAGATATATTGTTGTGCAGCCCCACTAGACCAAAAAGATGTGCATGCCCTAGAAGACCTGGGATCGGCAGAAATAGCTCGCAAAGGTGATCAGGAGCCAGATATACAACGTATATTCTGCCTAAGGCACAGACATCGACAGAGATGTTGACATAAAGATTTTGACTCTTTCCCCTTCCGGACAGCAGGGAAACGCATGCCGGCGGGACTAACCGGATATGGGTGAATCAGCGGGAGTGTGGGGCTTGCAAACAACCAATCAAGTCATGTTTCCTTTTTGGCTTTGGTTGGCTGTTCCAACAACTTCCACCACAATCATCCCATAGATAAAGGCATCATCCTTCACCTCTCCTCGGTATAGCCTTCCTGCTACCCTTGATACAATTTGATTATGCCGCGACGCAGACGGGATCGAACATTTACTGTAAGAACTCCGCTCCGGTGACGTCATCCTTTCCTTATCATTGACTGACTGACTCGACCAGGGCTGCTGGAGATGCAGAGCGAGGAAGGTCAAGGCGAGTTGCCACCCTCTCAATTCGCTAATCCTGGCTACTGCAGCTAATACAGACTCTAGTGCGATGAGCAGCGGCCACAGTGTCGGGCGTGCCAGCGGCTTGGCCAGCCATGCGATGGTTATGGAGCCAAACTAGTCTGGATAGAAGATGAGGGTCAGCCATACAGGTCCGATGGCCGTCGGTACATTGACTGCGGTTCGTTCATATCATTGCTTCCTTATTGCATACGTACTAACGCGTACATGTAGGCGGTACATGGGCGGGTCATGCAACTCTTGATTCGGATTTAGTGGATCAACTGATATATGACTGCGATCCTGAATGCGCTGAAGAGGCTTTCAGCAGCACCAGCCAGCAAACGCTGGGATTGCCTACATCCAGCCCATTCGGCTGCTTCCGCGCATCGGCGAAGAATGCCGATCCCCCATCTGGCTTACTATCAAACGCATATAACCTACTGATAATCGATCCCACGGACCCATTCAGCTCAAGCAGCGAGGCTCGATATTTGTTTCATCATTACACTACTCATGTATCCACCATTATGATTCCACTTTTCCATCCGCGTAACCCTTGGTATTCTTATTATCCGGCAGTAGCGCGTTGCTATGAAACATCCGAGCAAAAGGCACTTTACAATGCGATGTTGTCACATGCAGCTTACAACTTGGCGGGACTGGCTAGCTCGTCGGACAAGATGTTTTCGCTTGCAACTGAATATTACACAGACGCAATTGAACAGCTGAATTCCAGCTTGCGGACAGAAACCCCGGACTATGGTGGAACGCTGGCGGCTATAATAACTTTGTGCATGGCGGAGGTGAGTCGAGTCCCTGAGGTATACACATAATAACATACTAATCCACAAGAAGGTGTATAGCGGGAGATCTGGAACTTGGAGACTGCACCTCAGTGGTGCGTGGACGCTACTTTGTGAACATAGCCAAAAACAGCCCTGGACTGAGTCTGATTTTGCCTGCTGCTCGACACAGAGCCTGTGTATCACCAAAGTAATCGCCGATACTGGGAAGGGCCATAAGCAGGAAGACTCTTGGACGAGTATACCCTTTTTAGATGGCGACGATCACGAGGAGCGTTCTCTTATTTCCAGCGTCTCATCTACACCCGAATTCGGATTCACCATTGGGTCTACAAAGTCTCTGCTAGCGTGCATTTCCGCCATCACAATCGTTGGTAAAAAAATGAGATCCAAAAATTTGCATACTCAACAAGAAGCTGATTTACAAGATGAAATACTCTGCAAGGTCTTTTCGTGTCTCGACAAATGTAAAGAAGAGATCGCATATAACATTTGTGACTCGGAGCTTGCTTTTCATGACGAACAATCCCAAATCCTCGCAAACCACCAACGACAAGCTTTTATTTCTGCAACATATATCTACCTCTACAGAGTTTTATTTGACCTCCCGCCACACAGCGTACGGCAATACGTGTCTGAAGTTTTGTTACGGATATCGGCTTTTCATTCTGCAAGTGACGGGAATCTCTCAATCTGGCCTGCGTTCATTGCTGCTGTTGAAGTCTACACACCAGAAGACGTGGCTCTGGCACGCAATTGGTTGGATCGAACAACCATGTTTGGGATTGGCAGTCGAGTTTGTGTCCGGAGGCTTGTGGAAGAGGTATGGAAGAGGCGAGATGAAGCGGCTGAGGAGTTGGGAATTGATAAAGGCTTGATATCCATTGACTGGCGAGCAGTCATGGAAGAATTGGGCATGGACATACTCCTCGTATAAATAAATGCCTTGCAGAAAACCAAAAAGAAAAACGCCACATGATTCTCATTTCTGTAGGGTGTTTGACATCTCCGCTGCCCACTTTGGCTCTATGAATAGAGCTTCCGCCTCGACAAATAGAGTGCTCTCTTCCGGGTCCTGGATAGTCGCCTTGACCCACGCTTTGCGTCCCTCTACCCTGTCGACCTTTGCAGACACCAACACCATACTGTTCACAGGTATCGGTGCCCGGTAGCTGATATCCAGTTTGACTGTTACTCCGACACCATTGGTAAATGCGGCGAAACAGACGCGGCCCATACATTCATCCAAAAGTACTGCAGAGAGGCCGCCATGGCAGATACCAGCATGACCGGCTAATTGGGCCCCGAGATGGTAAAATGCTAGCAGTTCTCCCTGCTCCTTGGAAGTGGCAGTATAAGGCGGACATGAAATTTTTCCTGGTCCTGCAAGAGTCGTAAATGTGAGTTGGTCTGCCTGGTTTTCGGACGGAATGGCAAGGACACCGCGGAACTGCTGGCAATCTGGGAATGCTAGGAGCCTCTTCAACGCTGGGCTGTTGATGGATGTTGAAGCCAAGGTCGCTTCTATATCGGTTTCCATGGTGCAGTTCTTTTAAAACCGGCTATGTACGGAAGGTAATGAGAAGTTTGCGCAGGAAATCACATTTATACCATGTAGTCCGGCCCCTTAAGTAATTTGTAGATCGGTATAGCTTGCCGTTATTGCCTGCATTACAAGCTTTGTACAGGATGGCACGGATGATTATTAAAATTCCAAATTTTATCATTATAAAGAACTATAATTATGCAGGTTATGGTCACTTGGTGTATCTTGGGTGGCGTCTGTACTTCGGTATGAGTTGCCATGGGGCCAAGGTGGGCCCACAATATCAGTGGCTTCAATGCCACAAAGCGAGAGGGCCTGATAGATAATCGACTGTCAACTGCAGCTAAGTGGGACTTGGGGGAGCGTGGATCCTGCTCGGTATAAACTGACTACCTAATATATGTCTATCTTCTTGCTATACTATGTAGGTATAATTGGTGTCGTATATAAATACCAACAATATGACCATCACACTATTCCATGGAACGCTTGAAGAAGACACAACATATTCTATTCAACATGGCCGAAACCCCCGTTCTCGTTTCCCACCCCGCCCCTGGCATTGTGCGACTCACACTTAACCGCCCTAAAGCCCTAAACGCAATTAGTGTTGACCTGCTAGACGGGCTCACGGCATCTCTCCGGGAACATGCAAACGCTCGCGTCTTCATACTTGAAGGCGCTGGAGACCGTTCATTCTGTGCTGGAGAGGACCTGAAGCAGACACTCGCTCCGAAAACAGGCTCTGCCGAAGAGCTGCGCGAGGCATTCCATAAGCTGCAGGATCTCACACGACTGACATCGTCCGCTTCGGCTATTGTAGTTGCAGCAGTGCAGGGATACGCCATCGGTGGTGGTGCCGAGATCGCTTTGGCAGCTGATTTTGTTATCGGCGGTCCCAATGCTCAGTTCAAGTTTCCAGAGGCAACTATCGGTCATGCAGTTACCGGCGGAATCTCTTTGCGGCTTGTTCCTATGGTTGGGCTTCTCAAGGCGAAACAGCTGTTGATGTTGGGTAATTTTACCGGTGCCGAAGAAGCGCTGAAAATTGGCCTTCTTACTGAGATAGCAGAAGATCCTAAGCAACGGGCTCTGGAGCTGGCGGTGGAGATAACAACGCGACCTGGAATTGCGTTAGCAAATTCCAAAACGTCGCTAGAGAGAGCGGTTTTTCCAAATATGGAAAATGTGCTTCATGATGAAGTCAATGTTGCCAGCTACTGCTTCGCACAGAGTGCTGCGGCCGACACCTTTAAAAATTTTGCTAACAGGAAAGCACCGACTTCCACCAAGACAAATGGCGAGCATGAACCTATCAAGTCGGATGGATTCTCACGAAATGCTACCGAGGAGATTGTCGCCAAACTTTGGGCTGTCAAAGATATCAACAGTGCATTCAAACGTGCCGTTGATACTATGCCCGATCGTACTTTTCTCCGCTTCGGAGGCCACGATTTATCTTTTAAGGGGTTCGATGTATCTGTTTCGGCATTGGCAGGAGGTTTGAAAGAGCGAGGAGTTGGTCCAGGAGATCGAGTCCTCGTAATGATGAGGAACAGCGTAGAGATGGTACATACGTGGATAGCAACGAACCGACTTGGAGCTACATGGGTGCCTGTGAACGTGGAACTGAAGTCCCTTACACTTCAGCATGTTGTACAGGCGGCAGATCCAAAGCTTGCCGTCGTTGATGCAGAATTCTTGTCAGAACTACAATCAACCGACGTACTCGGACAAGAGAACATCTATATCAAAGGAGAAACCGACTGTCATGGTATAACAACTCTCTATGTGTCCGATAAGGTCATTTTGGAGGCCGTTGAAGTGGCACCATCTACCACCTCTGCTTTCCTGTACACGAGCGGAACAACGGGCCGCTCCAAGCCATGCGTTTTGTCTCATGCCTATTTTATCCATCAAGCATTGCTTCTCATAGATAGCTTTGGAATCCACGGCGACGATGTACTTTATTGCCCTTTCCCATTGTTTCATGCAGACGCGACCGCGCTCACAGTTATCCCTGCCATCCTGCTAGGTGCAGTAGCAGCACTCTCCACACGCTTCAGTGCGAGCCGATTCTGGGATGAGATTAGGGACACAAAGGCTACGGTCTACGATTTCATGGGGGCCACTCTCGCGCTGACATACAAGCAGCCGCCAAGTCCCAAAGACTTGGATCACAGCGTCCGACTTGCCTGGGGCGTACCAATTCCATCTTTTGCCGGAGATTATGAGCGTCGCTTTGGTCATCCTCTTTATACTCTCTATGGCAGTGTCGAGGGTAGTTTACCCATAACCCAGAAGGGGGATCGTGTACCTGGCTCATGCGGAACTGTGAACAAGGGATATCAGATCAGAATTGCAGACGAACATGATGAGGCGGTACCGAATGGGACGGCGGGCCAGTTGTTACTACGCAGTGACTATCCTGGTGCGTTTTTTGATGGCTATTTCAACAACCACGCTGCAAATGAGACTGTGTTTAAAAATCTTTGGCTCCACTCTGGTGACTTGGCCTCGATTGACGATGATGGTAACGTATACTTTGTCGGTCGCTTGAAGGATGTCATTCGCAGACGTGGAGAGAATATCAACGCCGCGGACCTGGAAGAGGAATTCCTGCGACACCCCAGTGTGAGGACAGCGGCTGCATTTGGAATCCCTAGTAATTTAGGCTCCGGCACTGAAGACGATGTGAAAGTTGCTATCCAGTTGTGTGAAGGCGCTGATGTTGATGAGGCTGCTTTATGGGCTTGGTCAACCGACAATATGGCACGCTTCCAAGTCCCCAGTGTTATCGAGATTGTGCCGGAGATCAAGAAGACACCGACTGGAAAGCTAGACAAGGCTACCCTCTGTCCGGAAGGTGGTCAGCGCTTTGATATTCGGGACATTCGTGCCTAGTCGTTTTTATGGAAGATAATTAGTTAAAGTCCGTAATTAACTCATGGTACTTTTCTTTGATCCTCGTTACTAGTAGTGGTTTACGAATAGACTAGATCAAAGACCAGTGCAATTTCTACATAGCGCTCCTATGTACACATGTTCAAACCCAATATTTATACAGTATATTCTCCACAAAAGAAAAATCCGTATGTACAAAATTGATGATAATATATGCGGAGAACCGCATCGTACTGATAGATGAGATAGCGAGCTTCAAGACACGTATACTGCGACGTAAGCGGTCTCCATCATGCTGCCGTAACCGCCGAGGGTAGATGAGTTCGGGTCACCAGGCTATATACATAAGATGTCAGCGAACGTTTTCCGTATAATTTGGGGATATCAGTCTCTATACATACCCAGTCACCCCCAACAGCGACGTTGAGAATGAAGTAAAGCGGGTCATGACATAGTGTAGCCCAGACGCTTGAGTCGCCAATCTGGGAGCCAGAGATTTGCTGGAACTGTTTGCCGTCCATGAACCAAGTAATAGTTTCAGATTCCCAGGTGGAAGCAGTGCGGTCCCAGGTGATACGCCATGTGTGCCACGATTGATCAGGGATAGTGATGCTGCCCTGCAGGCCATCGGGCTCGTTGCAGATTCCGCCTGGAGTAACGTCGCAATGAGCTGTGCCATAACCGGTCAAAATACCGTCGACGGTTTCGAGAATGTCGAGCTCTCCGCATTCTGGCCATGCCGTTCCTGAACGGATCGAGTTCCCCAAGATCCAGAAAGCCGGCCAAATCCCCTGTTTGTTCGCGGCAGCGTTGGTGCCGAAGCGGATCTCGGCTTCAGCGAACGTGATCTGCCCAGAGCTTGGGGTAAACGTGTAAACACTTTCAACTCGGCCAGAGGTCCATCCACCAGAGACAGAACTGTCTGCCCAGGGCACAAGCTGGATAGTGCTGCCGCCGCTCAACTGGACGTTCGTGCTGGAACTGGTGTACGTCTCCAGCTCGTCGTTCACTCCTGGGTTCCCCGTGATGATGTTCCAGTTACTGGAGCTTGGTGATTCCCCCGCAGAGCCGGTGAAGGGGTCACTCCACTGCAGGGTGTATCCTGAGTAGGACGGTGGAACCCATGCTGAGGCCAGCGGGATCAGGGCTGGGAGGAAGGACGCGTACAGGCTGCGCATTTCGAAGATGGTTACACGACAAGGGAATAAAATGCGGTTCAAGAAGGACTGTATTCAAGGGAATGTGTACAAAGGATTTCAATGTTGACGTTCTATGTCACGACAACTGATTGTTCAAGGAATCGCGCTTTCAAACAGGGTATCACAAAGGAAAATCACAACGGCGGCGCCGCTTTATATAAACAAAGGCCAGTGACAAGGTCAACAGGAAAATTCCGACCGAATCATACATGTGATTCTTCCCAAGTCAGAATATGGCAATATCTTCAGAAGTGGTGTCGACAAAAAATAAGGAAACGATATATTTCTCCTCCCACCCCATCATGCCAAGCTGTTGACTCCCACGACAGTTATCGAATAAATGATGATGTTTCGAGTCTTCTGATTGTTTGGAGTAATATTGACTCGAGGTAGAATGGCATGGCAGATGATATTTATTTCGTGTAGCTACTCAAGACGGATCTGGGGTCGTTGGTCATAGTCACGGGCGGTGTCCCGAGACTCTGGCACGAGTTATATTAAAACCAGAGGACTAGTACATTTGATGCATATTCGTAAGAATATAAAGTGTCACAGAGGATAGACTAGATGGTCGCATGGCTTTCCTCGTCAAGAAACAAGGCTGCAGGAACCACATGCAAGGGGAAGATTCAGCTTCAGACTAGATGGTACCTACGTATTTTGAAACACGCTTTGGCTTTATTAATGCTTATTAAGATCAGCAAGATGCAACTCTAATTGCAAAAAGAATAATGAGAACAGGGTTACATCCAGTCATATGAGCCTCCCCAGATGACTCTTTCTCCAGCCGTCCAAGTCACCGGACTAGGGCTAGGGTTATTAACCCTAATAACCTAAAATGACTACGCGGCTGTTCATACTGTCAACATCGGCTGACTAAAATTATTTTTTATAAACATCGGAATGCTTGCAATGCCCTATTTCTAGAAAGATAGTCTTGAGTATGTTTGCATGGTATTGCCTAAGTTCTTTGTCGCGTTGCGTGTTATTGCGAGTAACGATGCTGCACTGTGATTGCGAAACCCGATCCCTGCCCTTTCCATGTCGACAATTAAGCCCTCGACAAAATCGACCTTCTGATCCATGATGAGTGTCCCGATCTGTCGGTAATCTGTAACTGGATAGGCAGAGCCATTATCCAGCGGGATGGACCCGTTGTAATCGTCGATAAGAGACCAGGTGTACGATCTTGTTTGGATATCAAAAATGCTCGAAACAGAGGGGCTCATCTTGGCCAAGCCACTTTCGAACACACCAATAACGTAGTTTGGGACAGTAGTATCGTAGTTATAAACAATGTATGTGCCATTTCCAAAGTCGGTCACGTTACTGAAGGAGTTTGGACATTCAACCAGGAAAAGGGCTCCACAAAACCGGCTCCAAGGAAGAGCTATCCTCGGGGGCGTTCCATAGCCAAACGGGGAGGTATCCTCGATGTAATGAAATGAGGATAAAGTAGGCGAATGGTCTAGAACAATAGATTGATAGAGACCTAGCGGGGTTACTATAGGAGCGATTGCTGTTAACAAGGAGAGGAATAAGCCCATTTTAATAAGGAACACAATCCGTTTTGGTACCCCTCTGACTGCCGCCGAGTCCGCGCGGAGAAACATTGGCCATCGCGAAGAATGGAGGTAACCGCCAACGACAGACCTAAATAGGGTTATTAAAGCGAGTTAACTTGTTGTATTGGATAGCCTACCAAGTCGTTGCAGATGTGGTAACAGTAGAGTCACGCTCTTGTAGATACCTCAGCAGAATCAAGGGAAGCGCGAAAGGGAGGAATATGTGAACTATGAACGGCGTCATCAATCAGCATCTGACACGAAAGCGAAAGGGGGTACCAATAGTGCACCCACTTAACGTAATACCGGCAGCAATCATGCCCGATACATCAGCAACGGTCAAGTCTTTGAGAGATAACATTTTAATGAAGTTGGTGGATGCGCCAATCTTCTCAAACACTACTCCTGATGCTTTGCTGGAAAAATCTGCTCAGGATTAGAGGGAGATAAATGATATGAACCATATTATACCAACAAGGAATGGGGCCGAGACGGATATCGGACATTGCAGACGAGGCTGGCTCCGTGACAGAGCCCAACAAAGATATACGCATCTTGACCAGCAAGCGCCCGTGCAGTATTTCTCTTCTTTCCTTTTCTCTTTTTTTTTCGCGTACAGCCTCGAGCTACAATCCCTTCATCTCCCCGTATACCGAGCCGGAGAGGTCATTTCAATGACATGGGGCCATTCCGTTTCAGACATCTCGGGCACACATATGTAGGAGACATTCGTATTCGTATGCTGGTTGGGATGTCAACCAAAAACCTACAACGAACACCACCTCGTTTGAAGGGGAAACTTGACTGGTAAACAGGCATGATCAGCGAAACCTAGCGCCATACCAGTCATCACCAGACACTGAACACCATGCATGCAGGGCGCGGATGAATATATCCGTATATTAAGCAAGCAGCCGCACTCCGGATGTGCGTATGCAAGTGCCAATCACCTTCTGCACCCTCACACGCAGCCTATCAAACCTAGTCCTAGTACTCCGAACTCATTCTGACTCATTCCGATTCATTCTACGCCAGGTACTCTGCAGTCAGGTCGGCATCGGGTACGAATTTTCAGCTCCTCGTGTCCACCGAATCGGGATCAACCGTCATGCATAACCGTCAGCGAATGGCCTGATGTCGGATATAAAGTAGGAAAGTAGGAAACTCCACGGGAAAATCTGGAGGAGAGCGGGGTTAAGCCGTGTTTCGAATGGTTGAAGTCGATCCTGTGGAAAATATCTAGCCAGGGAGTTGTTTTATCGGGCCGGGACTCGGTTCACAGTCTGCAAGTCGGCTTGTATTCGTGCTTTTCAAGTTTATTACCACGCACTAACTCTTCCATGGCTGCACAGCCCTAGCAAAAGCTCGTCCTCTCCATGTTCCACCGCTCCCAGGGTCGTTCCTTTCCAACTGTCGGCGACACGCGTTTTTGATTTGTAAAGTGCTATGTGAAAGCATGAGCCTTTGCGGCACGGTCCATGATCGCATCGAGGCGATTCATATCCTGACCATCGAGCGGCGAAAAGAGAAGAGTGTCGCCCTCGAGTTGAGTGGCAGATAATGAAGTCTGCTCAGTATGTGAGGCCCGGTACGATGTGTAAAGGAAATTTGTGGGCGATCGAATCCTATATGTGAGTTGGTAAGCCTGCACGCCACTTGGTGTTCAATCTGTCGATATCCTTACCGTCGTTGTGCAGTTTGCCTCGATTTCTGGCCCTGCCGAATCCAACGGATATAATGTTGATATAAAAAAGCTGTCAACGTCACCATTTTGCCTCTGTAGTTTGTCGTCTCTATCTGGCTTTCAATGCTCCGCCGGCTTTGATGTGAACGTTACTTCGTTCTCAAATCAACAAATAGACGAGCGAATAGAGAGACCAGTTTCGCCCAGTGTGCGCACCTTTCGCTCCAAGATCCAAAATGATATGGCGAAACGGGGAGGCGCAATATTTGCTCCCACCGCTCGTAGCTCTGCAGACGAGAACAGCGACGTGTTCAACTACATCAACCGTAGCAAAGCCAACTCAACAAATCAAAACACCCCAGTGTCTTTTTCATTGCTTGACATGTATCCAAGCGCAGGATACGGCTGGAGCGATGGGAATCTCAACTTCTCAATCGACCCCGAGCAGTTAGGTTGGATGAACAAGAGTCTGGATTTGGATTTCGGTAGGTGAACTGTATCTAGACTTTGACTTTTTCGCTATCATTTATTGAAACTAGAGTTCACTCACCCTCGGACTCCAAGTAAGGCGATAAACCAAGAGATAATATTGGCCTTGCAAAATGCTAATACAATTCTATCAAGATTTTTTAAGTTAGGTAATTTGATCACAATAAATCTGGGATCTGTAGCAGCTAGTACATAGATTAGGTTGATATAAAGTTTCATGGCATGATCCCTTGCATATTTCCCCCCATGCCGCTATACCCGCACATTAAAGATCAGCGTGCTTCATGACTCGCCCGGCCAAATCGCATCAGCCACGCGTCGCACCAACTTGAGTTTATTCACCATCTCCTCGAATCCTACATGCGGCGCTTCAACGATACTCGAAAAGCCGCACTGCGGGCTAATCCCGATTTGTTTCATTGCCTGATCTACCGGAATGTTATTTCCTTCCGCGATGATGCGTGCAGCACTCAAAACCTGCTCTTTGATTTTATCCTCGTCTTCTAGCGCTGGATCTTTGGTCGTGATGAGGCCTAGTACGACGTTTTTAGTGGGTGGTAATTTACGTAGTGGCTGAAACCCGCCGGAGCGCGAAGTGTCGTATTCGAGGTAGAATGTGTCGACATTCAGATCTTGAAAGAGGGTTTCTGCGATACGCTCGTACCCTCCTGATCTAGATGCGCCTTTGAAGTTGCCGCGACACAGATGAATGCCAACGTGTAAATCCGCGGGACGAGAAGCGAGGATGTCGTTGTAGACATTCACATACGTCCTAAACAGGTCGTCGGCGGTTTTCGTGTTACTCTTATCTTCCTCCCATTCCTTGAGCATCTCCTCGGAGCAGAAAAATGTCAAGTTTGGATCATCAAACTGAATATTGCGCAATCCGTCAGCGTACAATATTTCTAGTTCTGCGCGATAGGCCGCGGTAATGTCCTTGAAGTAGGCGGCATCATCGGAATAGACGTCTGCTGGGTATGCGTGCCCTTCTCGCCATTTGATATGACACCAATTCGGGGAGGGCATGGTCAACTTGATTCCACCCCATTTTTCTTCTGGGGTGATACTTTGGATGTATTTGATCTCGCGGGAGAAGGTGCTGTAGCCTGGGTGCTTGATCGGGCCATTTGCGACAAGGTACATTCCAGGCTTTACTTCGCCAGCGGCGCGAACGAAATGCGCTGCAAATGATCGGCATGAGTCCGGGTCAACATTCAGCAAGCTTTCGATTCCATCCCACGACTGGTAGATGGTGCCCCAAAAGACATGGCGCCTGGACAGTCAATACATTATTACATAGTGCTATTGCTCTTCCTAAGTAAGAATAAGCGTACCGGAATTCACCATCATTGATACCATGCAACCCACAACCTATCTGGGTTTGGACGATATCGCTGATGGCTTTGTCTTCAGCCTTTACCTGCTCGTCTGGAGGAAGCGCGTATTTGTTGCGTGGCTGAAGACTTTCGGGTCGTAGGAACGAGCCCATATGTTCGGCACGAAAGGGCGGGGCGCGCTTGCTGACTTGCGACATGTCTAGAAAATTTGATCGTGATAGGCCTTAAACTCTGTATGGAGTATGTGCTTGAATCAGAAAGTCGAGGAGATCATGAGTCTGCGGGGTAAAAGACTACGTCGGATTAGTTCGGTGTTACGTAGGTACTCTAGACGACAAGCGATCTTGGCTTAAACCTTAGACGGGTATTTTATTGAACAGGGATAGATCAAGAACTATATTGCAACTATTGGCAACGGACTCTGTGATGATTTACCACTATCCCAAGCGCGTAAATACCCGATGAATCTGTTGCTCCCACGCCGGGGAGAACGCCGAGCCTGAAGATTTACATCGTATGGTGATAAGATTCTTGGATGTTAAATAGATTATTATCCTTCGTTTTGTAACTTTGTATATCAGAATGAATGCATGCACATGTCAAGAGTTTACATAACTTTAATCGAAGTAAACATGATCTGTAGGAAATATTTTGTGGAGTGACGTGCGTGTGCAGTTCCACCGTTCCGCCGCGATCCGTGGATGTGAGCCTTCAACCACAGCCTTGGAACTTGGAAGGCTTCCCACAATTTCCATGTAGACCAACACGAGAATAAGGTAACACGGTGATGCACGTACGTTGTGCGTCAAGTCGATCGATGCCTCTCAATTCTGTGTCTCTGAGGGGTGTGGAAATCGACACGTCCATCTTGCCGAGGCAGCACCTCCTGTCCCCTGCAAGGGGTTACCACCAAAAAGTGGACGAAGCATGTGTTTTCTACAATCAGTTAAGCTCCTCCCTCGAAGTGAAGAAAAATCCGACAAAGCAATTGTCGACCTTCGCCTACTAGGCAGGTATCCAATGAGCGGCCGCTCCAGTGTGACTTTTTTGGTAAACGAACGCGTCGAAATTATTTCCGATGATCACTCGTTTGCGTTTAACGTCATTTATCACATTTGCCGAGCTGCGCGAGCAGCTTTAATTCGAACCAGGCAAAATACGAACAAAAGCCTTGGAGACTATTCTACAAGCAGTATGGACTGCTGGGTCAGACGGCACAAGCCAACGCCCCTAGAGCGCTAGGTCACTTTTTAGCACACTTTAGTGCGTGATGCCGTGGGTGCCGTGGATCCGGCTTGGTCTGGGCGTCTACAGCTACGCTGAGTCTGGCTGAGCCTTACTCTCTACAGAGCGTACTGACAGCCAGCCTAGCTGGTTGTAGGCAAACCAAGCTTCAGCCATCGATAGTATCGCCGATCGTGTCAATAGATCCCCGGGTTATTTACTGCCTAAGGTTCTTAAGTTCTTAGGGCTTGCGATCTTGTTTTCTCCACGTCTCCGCCCGTTCCAGTCGAAATGCTGTGTGCACTGTCCAGAAAAAAAAAGCTCTTCCAGGGGACGGCAGGACGCTGCAAGTTGCTACGCGCCAATCGTGAAATGTGGAAATGTGACAGGGCAATCAAGGAGATGCGCGTGAAAATTCTCCTAATTCTGCATGTCCAGTTTGCCGGGATCTTTTAATTTTTGAGAGCAGATGCTCAACTATTAAAAAGGTAGAAAGGTCCCTCTGCCCACAGACCCCAACCATTTGAAATACTATCCAACTTTTTACTTTCTTTCGGTATTCCAAATCATCAATAGCACAGTGCACACCGACTCTAAACTATATAGCAATAGCTTATTAGCAGCAGCTATGATGGAGTCTCTCAGTGCACGCGCCCCTGCCGGCATCTCGATCACTCCCGTTACGATCTGGTGGGCAGTATGGGCGGCCGTTTGGACTATTGCCGTCCTGTGCGGCATGGCCTATCTCATTGTTCACCGCAACGCACCCCCGGTGCGCATCCGAGGGCTCGGACTCTGTCTATCGGCGATTGTCTTTCTGCATGGCTACTGGGGAATCGTTCAGTTCGGACTGATGATCGGCGCCATCATGCCTGCCAGCACACAATATTGGGTGATGGGCACATGGTTTCCTTGTGGCATTGCGCTGTTCCACGGCTATAACACTCGTTTCCTATATGTTGCCAAGATGCAGAAAAAGTATGCTCAGCATGGTCATCGTCTTTTCAAACCTTCTATCGTTGCAGTGCGCCCCAAGAAGACCAATGTGGTCGCGCGATTCCGGGCGCTGGACTATAATACGAGGATCTTTATAACTGTCGGGGTGGGAATGTTTGTTCAGGTCAGTGCATCAAACCTTCACATCAGATCGATCCGATCGGGTCTGTCACCGTGCGCGCGCATGCATGCCACAAAGCATATGTAACAGTATATGCATGAAATGAATCAAATGCTAACTGGTGGTTGGTCTGACAGGTCCTGCTCACAATCATCATGTTTCTCATGTCCCGAAAATGGCATAGCTCGTGGGGAATTCCTGGCACCGAGGTCACCGGCGGAGAGGCGGCGAGGATGAAGGCGAATGAGGGTATGGGTTGGGAGTGGTGGCCCGGCCTCTTCTGGCAATTCTTCTGGTCCTGGGTCATCGCACCCATCACTCTCTACAAATCCCGTAACATCCGAGACACCCAAGGATGGCGCGTTCAAACCATTGGTTGTGTCATCGCCAACCTCCCCGGTACACCCATGTTCCTCATTGGCGTGTATGTGCCCGGCATGCAGGCAGTCAGCAACTACTGGGTTCCTGCTCAATGGATCTGTCTGTCTATCGTCTTCATTGAAATCTTCACGATTTTCCTGCCTTGCTGGGAAGTCCTACGCCACCAATCCCTCCGCCAAGAGACTCTCGACTCGATCGCACGATGGGAGTCAAAGACCAAAAACGGCGGCCGCTCGGACGTCAAGTCCATGAAGTCCGAGACCACGCTCGTCGCATCCCTATTTGGCGGCAAATCCGTCAACGAGTCTATCGCATCAAACGAGTCGCGCGACTCCGTCCTGACCATGGGTGCCTTGGAGCATGTGCTTGAACGCAACCCGACGCCCCTCCAGGAATTCTCTGCCCTGCGCGAGTTTTCCGGTGAGAACATCGCCTTCCTGACCAGTGTCGCTGAGTGGAAGCGCGCTCTCCCAGATTCTCTCAGCTCGGCAGAACCAAAAGACAGAGACGTCCTCCGCGAACATTTCAACCACGCCTTGCACATGTACGCCGACTTCATCAGTGCTCGCTACGCCGAATTCCCACTCAACCTTTCCTCGCAAAATATTAAAAAGCTGAGCGATGTTTTCGAGCATCCTTGTCAACTTGTTTATGGAGACGAGCACAGGAAGAGCAATAGCGCCACTCCATTCGACGACGGATTCAGTTTCGGTGAGCCCCCTTCTCCTGTCTCCTCCACTTCTGGGGAAGTTGAAAAGGAGAAGGCAGACGCAAAATCCGAGGCCGCTGTCCCGCACTACTGGGGCGAGATCCCCGAGGGCTTTGATGCGACTGTCTTCGATGATGCTGAGGCGAGCATCAAGTATCTCGTTCTTACCAACACATGGCCCAAGTTCATCAAGGACCGCCGCGAGTCGCTCGCTTCGCTTGAGACGCTCTGCATGGCAGCATAACGGCATAACACATTCTTTATACTTATAACATCTTCTTCTATCCATCTTTGATTTTGACGATCTTCTTCTTCTATCCCTTTTTTGTTTAATTTTCATGACACGGAATAACTTGGTTGATTTCTTGTACATTCATTATACCCCTGTTTTTTTATGTTCACGGTTTATATTGGCTACTGTATGAATATACTTAATACTAATTTACTCATGTCTATTTACTCAATGTTTAGTGTAAACAGCTCCCTAGTTTTTTTATGTTTCCAACTCAATAGGATTTTTTTTCTGGGGCCTCGATTGCGTGCTAGTCTCCATTGTGGAGTCTGATAGATATTTCGGAGGTGAGCGAAAGCAAAGCATAGACCGCGCAACACATACACACGCAGCCCCGGGGAAGAGCAAGATGGATAACATGCATGATTATTTTTTTAACTTGTACGGTCGTCTTTCAAATGGCTTCACAGGCTGACAAAATGAAAAACCGCGACGAGATGAAGCCGGCCGACTGGACTCCTGACGAGGAACGCAAGACTGTCTGGAAGATTGATGTCCTGCTTCTACCCCTGCTCATCCTATCATTCTTTCTCCTCCAATGCGACAGAGGCAATATCAGCAATGCCCTAACCGACACAATCCTCGAAGATCTCGATATGACAACAAAAGAAGCAGCCTTTGGCAATCAACTCCAGCTCGCAGGCATCATCATCTTCGAGATCCCCGCCAATATTTTGGTTCTCAAGTTTGGCTGCCAGCCATGGGTCATCTTCCAGATGTTTTCGAGGTCGCTCGTTGCTACATTTCAATGCTTCATCACTAACAAGTCATTGAACTATGCGACTCGCTTTCTGCTTGGCACGTTCGAAGGCGGGTTTATTCCCGGGGCCATGTTTATGCTGTCGACGTTTTATACGAGACTGGAAACGAGTAGTCGGTTTGCGATTTTTTATTTTGGGAATTATATTGCGAGTGGGACGAGCGCGCTTATTGCGGCCGGGATCCTGACTATGGATGGCGTCAAGGATTGGGCGGGGTGGAGGTAGCTTTTTATGAGTGAGTACATATCCTCCTGACCCTAAGAAGACTGTGTGTTAATTCGTGTCTTACTCAACGGAGTCATGACATTCGGCTTCACCATTGTCGTCTTTGCCCTACTCCCCGGAAGCCCCGGCCAAACTCGACCAATCCACAAACTCTTCGACTACTTGACCGAGCGCGATAGACACATAATGCAGACAAGACTAGCTTTAGACTCGCCAGACTGGAAAATGCAACCACAATACACGCTGACAGACTGGGTCAAAGTTTTTACTAATCGACGGCTCTCGATGCATACCCTCATCAACCTGATTGGCGTCACTCCAGCCGGCGGTCTGACAACGTTTGGTCCTACGATCATCAAATTGCTCGGCTTCAGCAAGCTCGACGCCAATGCGCTCATCTCAGTTGGTTATTACATCGCTGTCTGCTTCGCCTTTGGTCTTTCGCTTCTGTCGCAGAAAACCAGACTATTCGGGGTCTGCTGCCTCCTCCCCATGGTGTGGTGCTGCATCTTCTCTGGTGTTTTCTACGGTATAGATCTGGAGACGTCACCGCACAAACGGACTATGTACGCCATTTTCATCATGATCATTGCGGGCGATCTCATCATACAAGCCATAAACAATGCATGGGGTAGCAGCAACGCGGCGATCCCAAGGAGCGGAGTATTGGGTTGGCAATGTGTGTTACTGGGAGTAACCTCGATGGGTTGATTGGTCAGCAGCTCTTCCAGTCTTCGGACGCGCCGCATTATCACAAGGGGTTCACGGCGGTGCTTGCTATTTATGCAGCGGCTGTTGTTGTGGTGTTGGTCCAGATTGGCCAGTACTGGTGGGATAACAAGAGGTTGGACCGGGAAGAGGAGGCGCGTCGGGTGAGGAGTGAAGAAGAGGGTGTTGAATTTATTCCGGGGATGAGATATGTGTTGTAGTTAAGAATTGTAGAGTTCACTCCCATACCGATGACATTCCAACACCTTTTAGCTGGCTAAATATATAACAAGCATGTTACGGTTGCCCTCAATTATATACAAATCTTTAGCGGATCAAGGGACGAGGTTTGCATGCCTATTTTAAGCTAGATTTAATGAACCAGTCACATAGTTCTATGAATTAATTTGCATCTAGAAAGTTTGATCTTGGCTCGTTATTAGAATGTCGTCGGCCGGCTGTGGCGATGATATATTTTAGCGGAAGACACCAGACAACTAAGTACACTTTACAAACTACGACAAAATCACCGTATTTCGACCCCCATCTGACTCTAGACAAATCGATTAAAATTGCGCAAGGTTAGAATGAATCACGTCAGCGACAAATTTTTGAAGATTAGGAATAGCGTTCGTTCACCTCCGACGCTCACCTCCGAAGGCAACTGACGCATCGCGACGCTCACTGCCGAAGACCACCACGCGATGACTCCACTAGACTCCAGATTACAGACCAAATTCAAATTCCGGTGTCGGGCGATGTCATTAGAATTAATCCGTAGAAGGAAAAAAAAAATATCTATTCAGAAATCACCCCGTCACGTTTTCAACTATTAACTACATGTGATTGTTCCAAAACTAGGTATCTATCTGCATCCATCATGTCGCGCGACCCTTCCAAACCCAACATCGTCCTCATCCTCGCCGACAATCTCGGCTGGGGCGAGCTAGGCTGCTATGGCGGCGGCGAGCTACGCGGCGCCGCGACCCCCCATATCGACCGACTCGCATCCCAGGGCTTGCTTCTACACAACTTCAATGTCGAGAGCGACTGCGTACCGACCCGATCGGCCCTAATGACTGGGCGCCATCCCATCCGAACCGGTTGCAAACAATCAGTCCCCCCGGGCTTTCCGCAGGGCCTTACGCCATGGGAGCGAACGCTCGCCGAGGAGTTTAAGCTCGCGGGATATGCGACTGCGCACCATGGGAAATGGCATTTGGGGGATATTCCCGGGCGGCATCCGTCGGACCGTGGATTTGATGAGTGGTATGGCATTCCGAGGACGACCGACGAAACGCAGTTTACAAGCGCGATTGGATATTCGTCTGAGATTGCGGAATTGCCCTATATAATGGAGGGGAGGAGTGGAGAGGAGTCGAAGAATGTCTGCGTTTATGACCTTGAGCAGCGGCGGCTGATAGATGAGAGCTTGGTGGCGAAGAGTAAAGATTGGCTGAAGCGCAAAGCTGATGCGCAAGAGGCGTTCTTCTTGTACCATCCTCTCGTTCATCTTCATTTCCCTACACTTCCGCATCGCGATTTTGCCGGCAAGACGAAGCAGGGCGATTTCGCGGATTCAATGGCGGAGATGGACCATCGCGTTGGGGAAATTCTTGAGTGTATTGACGATCTGGATCTGCGCGCTAACACGGTCGTTATTTTCGCGTCTGATAATGGGCCTGAATTCCGAGAACCGTATCGAGGGACTGCTGGCCCGTGGCGTGGCACGTATCATACAGCAATGGAAGGGAGTCTGCGTGTTCCATTTATAATCCGCTGGCCTGGTCGTGTTCCTGAAGGGGTCAAGTCGAATGAGATTGTGCATGTCACCGACTTGTTCACTTCGTTACTAGCGGTCGCCGGAAGGCAACCTCCTTCAGATCGCCCCATTGACGGGTTAAATCTGCTTCCATTCTTTCTGGACCCGCTGGCAACAAAATCACCTCGCGACGGCTTCCTGTTCTATATCAAAAAGGAGCTTGTGGCTATCAAGTGGCGCGACTGGAAGCTGCATTATATCTGGTCGCCGGCTGTGAATGAATCAAAGGGTCGGCTAGAAAGCCCTTATCTCTTCAATATTGTGAGAGATCCGAAAGAGGAGTCGGATATTCTCGCCTTTAACACTTGGGTACTGCAACCGATTATGAGGATGAGGTCGGAGTTCTTCAAGAGTTTGCAGTCTAACCCAGCCCCGAGAGATCCGCTTAAAGAAGACTGGGAGCTATAATAGGTATGAATTTAATCAAATTAAAACAGACTGCCTGATGGCCTGAATTCGGTAGCTTGTGTCGAATCAAAGAGTGATTGTAGATCTTCCAATGGTATAATACCAGGCGACAAGTCATCATCCTCGACGGCGGGACAGTCTAATGAACGGTAATTCGTAAAGACTCGGTGTAAATCAGACGACAAATCCTCATATCCTGGTTCGGACAAAATGGCGCTCTCGAGATTTGGAGGATTCGTAGATAACACTCTTTTGGAAATCTCATCAAACAGATCGCGGTTACTTTTGCCCGCTGGATACCGCTCAACCATACCCCATAACACAGCGGAGCAGCGACTGACAGCCGCTGTAACAACTGCCCTGCTCAACTCGGCATCTGGAACAACATGCAAGGTATAATAGAGAAGTGCGACACCTGCTCTAAACAGATTCGGAATGGCGCGCCAGTAGAATCGTAGATTTCCATCACGAAAAGATTTGCTGTACAACTCGATGATCTCGATGGAATTTCTGCCCAGAATTAAGTCGCTCTCGGCGGAAATTTTGAAGATGTGTTTTGATGGCGAGTAGAGCCGAACCATTGCGTTGCAGAGAAATCCTTCGAAGATCGTCGTTGGTGTAAGCGGCGTGGGTGAGGTGATCACTGGATGAGTGTCGAAATGATCGCGCAGTCGTTTTGCCATGTCGTGTCGCCAGGCCAGGTAGTCTAAGGGCGGGAAACCGTGTGGCGGATCCTGGTACAGGACAGTATGCATCTCTGCTTCGAGGCGTCTTTGTTTGATCAACCAAACAGCTGCAGACTTTCGTTGAATGCCGTCCGGACTGGTCACATTTATTTCATGAGGATAATTTGTCGTGATGGTTTCGTCTGGAATGCTTATTGGTCTCCCGAGAATGGTGCACATATTAAGCTCAAAAGAATAAGTAGCCCAAAAGAGGCGTCGCCGCCTATCGGTTTCATCGGGCGTGTCCTCTGATGACCTTCCTTCATGGAGTCCAAGATCGATTGCTAGTCGTGTGGCTAGCCCCAGGATATGCCACGCTCCGGCACAGTAAGGATGTAAGGAAACATATTGGTTGAATAGCAACAGAACTTCCATGCAGTCAATATCGAGAGTGAGGACAGCGGTTGGATTGTCCCACATAGTTTTCATCGCCGTCGCCATGAGCCGTTGGGATAATAAAAGAGGCACGGTGGAGTCAGATTTTCCCAAAAGCAAGACACCATTAGCAAGAACCGAGAAGCATCTGCAAACCCGATGTTCTCGGCCTCGTATATTTTGAAGATCTGGAGACGCGTTGTACAAGTCCTCGAGTTCTAAAAACAATTGTGAACGAGATAAGATCGGCATAAAATAGTCGTTATGTTCGAAATAAGTTTCCATCAGAGCTGACGACTGCTCAAATGGCAGAAGCTTGTCGAGTGTCCCTGTAAACGCCAAATCGGATGTAAGCTTGTAACCACTTCCAAGATTTGTGGCTGCTGGGCGACTCATGTCGGCTCCAATGCCTAGTAGTAGCAAATGGGTCAAGGGTAGTCCACTCCCAGCACCGACATATTTTGGCGTTGATGCAGCCGATACTGTAGCGAAGGCCGCCTGGCCTAGAATATCCTCAATAGCGGGCGAGGCCGGAAAATTATGGGCGGTCTCCCTGTTTTCTAAAGGACTTTCTCCCCAAGCAGGCGGTGCACTATTGCTTGGAGGTGACGCACTTGTGTCAGGGCCATCAATTGGTATCCCATGGTTCTTTAATCTGGTCTCAAGATATGCAATGCGATCCTCTAGATTTTCAGGTAACTGTACAATCTTAGTAAACATTGAGTGAGTGACTAGGGAGTGAGAAGGTACCTCCGGGGTGCAATCCGACCGGCTATATTGTCAAAACTGATACACTCTACGCCGGCTTTTTGGCAATTTGTACATGCTGGTAAATTTTGGTCGCATCGTTGCTTGCGGGACCTGCAACGCGTACAGGCGGTGACATTTGCCCGCCGCACGTCTACTCGAGCGCCTTGTCGTCGCATAATACTCCACAAAGCTGACCAGCAGCCTGACAACCCTTGTGCGGGATGTTCACACGCTTGGGCATTGTGAGGCTGGGATGGGACGCGGTTTGCAGGTGCAAACCGCGATAAGATATTATGTTGTGGGGCTTACAGTATTTTGCAACCAATAACAATGGAAGCTGGAAATAGCCTACATAGCTAAAGGCGGCTAGTCATAGATTCTTAACCCTAACCCTACCTATACAATAAATATAGCCTCAAATTGTAACTAGCCCCTATCTAGCTTACAAATTCCCTGACTGACCATGAACGGCTAAAATAGTCTACGAATATACTAATATTTCAACCTTTGTTAGATATCTCCAATTTGGGTAATAGTCGCCATAACGGCCAATCCCACTGGAGAGCAGTCAGTAGTATTCTTGGGCAATTGGACAGGACAGGCAACTCACACGCCGCAGCTGTGACTATATACGAGGCGATGGCCCAAGCGGTTTGAACAATCGTGAGGAAGTCCTCGTTTGGTGTCGGTTTGAGCATGTACCATAGTCCAATCACCAGGCTCAGAATAATGGGAGCGATACCCCAGAACGCGATCTTTGCTGGTGACCACGACAACACCAGCCGAAGGGAATATGCACCTTTTGAAGGATCGGGGCTCCCATTGTTAAAGTTATGATGTATCCAGTCCAGCCATCGATTACCATAGTCCCTATCAAGAGCCCGATAGTCCCTGTACAACTCCTGGATAGTGCGTTTTGTTCTGCTGTCCATCACCGGGACTCGATGATATCCGTCTTTTGGACAACATTGGTAGATTGCGAAACCCGAAACACGTTTTAAAGACAACAGACGCCTGTGCAGAGGCCGGAGTTCCTGTGTTGCTCGGCGAATTTGCTTAAATAAGTCTTCTGATTTGCTTTTCCGAACCAGACGCTTGACCTCTTTGGGCAAACACTCATCATTGCCCAACATTCCAACAACGATGTAGACGTAATCCTCATCGAATTCCGCGGCAGGGGGGATAACATAGCGTTTAAGTATGACAGATCCTTGCGACACATATATCACTTGTACCTCTCTGGCACAGAAAGTCTGAATTTGGGAAGCAGAGGCAGCAACATCATTTTGGGAAAGTCGTAAGGTATGCAAAGTTTTGGATTTTGGCGGCACAACAATAGGAGGTGGAGGCGGCAAATGGATGGGAATATCAGAATTGCTAGCATTGTCAATATCAGAATGATGATCGGAATCACCCCCTGCTCTTGCTTCGACATCTGAGTTGTCATGGTCAGGCGTTGTAGGATCGCTATGGCCATCGCCATCGCCATCTTGTTGCATCGTCTCTGTAATATGGCCTTCGAAGAAGTGTGATTCGTTCGCCGTTAATTCAAGGACTGTTGTTCCTAGTAGCGTCAATCAAGGGGATTTTTGAGAATCAGAATTACATTGGGCGCCAAGTGTCTGGGCGCCCGATCACTGATGCACAATCCCTGTTGGATGCATACAAAAAATTGGCGGAAGGACTAGCTGCCCCGCGTGTGTTTGTGAAGAATCCAACATGTACAGGTTTCCTTGTACGTCTAATCTTGCGCCTTGTCGTTGCAGCACGCTCCAGAAAGCTGACCGGGATGTCCACAGGCTTGGGAGGTTACAAAGAAGTGCACAATTGTACATCAACGATAGTTATGGGGCTTCTTTGATACGATAACCAATGAAAACGGCTGGAGAAACACACCTAACCAGAGGAGGCTAGCTCAATATTCATAACCCTAACCCTGTACATACAATCAATATGCGTGGTTCCAATTAAAGCAGGCGTGTCCATGTTTTCGTTTCTCATTGACAACTTGTTCATGAGCTTTGTGAGCTACTCAAATGTCTACTGGGCCATCGTATTCCCTGCTTGTCTCCTTGTTGTTGGCGGGCCCGACTTGTCTTTTGCCTCGCCCGGGATTCTCATCGCCAACGCCGTTCGGCCATAAGAGCAAGGTGTTGCCGGATCCTTTATCTCAACTGTTGTGCAGCATTCTATCTCCATTGGCCTCGGTATTGCCGCCACTGTTGAGTCTCATGTCAACGAGGGAGGACAAAACCCTGTTTGCGGCTACCGCGGTGCATTCTGGTTAGGCATTGGACTTGCATTTGTGGGCTTGCTTGTTATGGTTTTCTTTGTTCGTGACACCAGGTTCGAGTGCAGGGAGAGGGACGCGTCCGACGATGTTTAAGACAGCGGATCGTTGAAGCATAAGATTTGCAGTATTTCACGCTTTTACATAGATCATACCTACCTAGGTTGTAGACAAGTTGAATTATATATAATAGATCGGGTGTCTAGTGTTATACCGTGGTATAATCCGTCGAATGTATACCATATAAATTTAAAATCCAGCTTAAGAATATCGCAAGATATAATATATATACTCTAAACTAAGATATTGATTCGTAGAATTGCTAAGTTCGAGGGCACGCTTACTGGTTATGTCAGCTACTCAGATCGGCCCCACTTAAAGTTGCTTCCGAAGATGAGGCCGAATTATCCTCCTTCATCCCTTCCAACATGGATGTTCCCAAGCCCAAAAAGTTCACTCTCTCCTGCTCACGCTGTCGCGCGTCCAAATTAAAATGCGATCGCAATGAGCCTTGTGTGAGTCCGCCTGGCATATTATGAGAATGCCAGATTTGCTCATTGTTTCTAGATGGAATGCGTGAAGCGCAACTGCGCCGAACTATGCACCAAAGATGAGCGTCGGCCAAGAGCCAAGCGCGCCAAGACGACGCAACATGAAGAACACAACACTAGACCGGCGACGCCAGAGGAAGAGGAAGAGGAACCTGGGGTTGAAGAAACAGCACAGGCCTTGGAGAATTTTGTCGATGTTGTTACCGAATCGGCCACCGGCGTGGTAGCCCCGGACATCCACAATCACTACTGGGATTCCCGGCAGAGGCTGCACCAAAAGCTTGCCTTGATCCGAGATGTGATTCGTGCCCTGCCAGAATGGGATATAATGCAGCCTCTCTATGAGGTCTTTATCACACGTTGCCAAGGACCATTGGGAAATGTGGTGCACACCCCGAGCTTCATGAAACAAGCCGATCAACTGCGCCACTGCTTGACTATGGATTCGCCCAACGCGGCTATTACCAGCACAATACCCATGGACTCTCTTGCTGGCTTGCTTTTCGCGGTGCCGCTCTCTTTCTCTTCTGGCCCACTTGGCCTTGCATTGGCTGACTATTTTCACGCAGCTCGTGCTCGGACTTGCCTTCTATCCAAACCTTCTGGGTGTCCAGTGCACCCCATTAAGTATCCGCGTGGATTTACTGCGGTCGTCAGATGAGCCGGCCGCTACGTGGAGGTCCCTCGGCGTGCGTTGTCTCCAGGGTGGAATTTCCCCTTTTTATGGATCTATTTCTAGCTTGCAGGCAGCCATCATGCTCTTGTTAGATGCAAAAGGTACTTCATTGGAGCTCGATGCCGTGCTGGCTACTGCTATTGCGGGTGCGCGCAGACTCGGATTGCATCGCTTGGGCAATGCTCCTCTAGATGCGTCGCCTTCCTTGAATGATGGCCCATCGCATATTCGCACCGAGATTGGGATTCGCATTTGGTAAATCTCACCTTTTTTCCCTTTTTGCTCAGAGCTAATCACGTGGACCACAGGTGGACTCTTGTCATGAGAGACTGGTCGCGCGCACAGGCTCTTGGCTACTATACAATCCGTCCCTCACAATTCAACACCCGGATGCCGTTGCACCTAAATGACAAGGATTTGCTCCGGTCACATGGAGATATTCCCGAGCGCCCTCGATCTGAGTTTACCATGCTCTCCTATACAATACACGCCCTGGAACTGTCCATTATTGTGAGAGAATGTCTCGATCTCGAAGACGAACCTGCCCAGCGGCGCCAGCATCTAAATCAAAAGTACGAGAAATATGTGGCTAGTTTGCCGCCTTACTTTCGATTGGGAAGCACCGTCGGACTCACAGCAAGTGGCCCCATGGCCGCTATCCCAGTCCAGCGATTCATGCTATATCAACAGTTATGGAGTCTACTACTTCGCCTGCACCGTGCTACTATCTCTTCGCCCATAGGACGGGCATCCTGCCAGCAGCTAGCCCATAACATCATCAACACGCAGGCCCAAATCCAAGCCCGCTGCACGGTTTGCGACTCATTGTCCACCAACGAAACGCAACTTTTCAATGCTACTGTTGTGCTGGTCTTAGGGCTGCTATTTGATCTCCCGTCGACTGAGGCTGAGCAGTCAAGTGCACAGCTTAGTCGGCTAATGACGCGAGACCGCATTCGGGAGGGTATTGAATTGTTGCGTTCCAAAATACCACCTGAAAGATCCTCTTGGGGGGCTATTTCCCAAAAACCGCTGCAAAGCTCGGCCTCGCGCAGTGTCGTGGCTCTAGAAGCACTGATGAAGTTGGAAGAACGCCTAGGTAATGAATCGAACCGGAAGCTTCCCCTGTACCGCCGGGTTGTGGAAGTTCTGAAGACATTGAATGGTCCAACTATTCCTGCCAATTCACTCGATCCGAGACTATCGACTCCCACTGATACCTATCTGGCTGTCGCGGACGGCTTCTCTGATATAAATGTAATGCCCATTCTTTCCAATGGGCCGAGTCTTGATATGTGGGACCTTTTGGACTTTCAGTTGCCGGAAAGTGTAGGAAAGGGGGAGGAGTTTTTGCATATGGCCGGAGATGACTTTGCCAACACATTATATCCCAGCCAAAGCAGTAACCTGTCGGGGACGCACTTGACTGATGAATCCCCGCCCTCTCAGGGATTTGCACCTGCAATGACCCCTTTGAGCGGTGATGCCTTTGCAGCTGCTCATTTTTTGGATGTCATGGGAAATGATGGGCCAGCTGACTGACCGGTTGACCTCGTCTAGGGCTCTCGTTAATTCCTGGCGAGCTTTGTCCTGTTTTTGGCACTGCGATCTTCAACTATATGTCAAACTGTATTATCCCGGAGCAATTAGAGTTACTCCACACGGAGGTTTGCAATTAGTCCATCGTGCCTAGGCAAGTAGCAGAGACCTCGGTATATGACCTGATTTCCGGCAGTTCAGCAGACCGACAATGCCGAATACACAAACATTGGAGCTGTTTACCCCAGATTACCCCGCGTATATTCCCCGTGGAGTATGCATGCTATCCCGGAACCAGCACCCAATAGGCCCCGCTCTATTCCACGGCGATTTACGCGCGTCTTGAAATGTTTCCCTCTTTTTTTCCTTTAGCCCTCCTTGTAAGAAAAAAAAACTATCTTTGGACGAATTTTACTAGCCATTTGCTACAATGATCGCCATCGTCATCTCCGCGGAGCAACCTTGGCCTTTGTAGGAGTATCGGCTACGAATATCGGTTAGCCCTAGAACAGGATTAAAAATGTATAAGTATCATAAGCTATCTTAGCGCTCATAGTTAAAGGAACTATAGTCTCTGTCCCTGTTCGCATCAAAAATTCCTGTCCAAAGGGACTGGTCAATATGAATTATCTCCCGCTCTTCTTGACGCTGCGTCGTGTACTGCCGCTGCACACCCCAAAATCGCACCAGAGTTGTCAGTGTCAACCTCCAGTGGTGTTGTCCATGGGATTTATAACAATACAGCTGAGACAGTTCGAGGCTTTATTGGAGTCCCTTATGCGGAACCTCCTGTAGGCGACCTGCGGTTTGCGCCTCCAGTAAAAAAATCTTTTTCGGACGGAGTCATCGATGCCTCTTCATTCAGTAGCCCTTGTCTCCAAATTTATTCATATGACAGCGAGTCAATATTTTCGGTGCTTCCATATGAAATTTGGAATTCGGAGCAGATGTCAGAGGACTGTTTATACATGAATATTTGGGCTCCTGAAAGGAAGAAGCCTGGCCCAAAGGGATATCCCGGTTCGAAAGAAGGTGATACTGTTATGTTGTTTATTTACGGCGGTGGCTTTGGGACAGGCGGAGGCTCGGTAGGATTTTATGACGGGACGAAATTGGTGGAGGATAACGAGGACCTGATTGTGGTCACTTTCAAGCCAGTCTCTTGCCTTTGATCAACCTTGTGTGCATGTAGACTGACCGTTAGGATAGTAACCGAGTGAACACTTTTGGGTTTCCCAACGCTCCAGGACTTGCGAAAGGACAGGAGAATGTGGGCCTCTTGGATCAGGTATGATTCGTAGGACTTCATAGGTAGATTCTACAAGTGCCGCTACTGACCTTGTGATCTAACAGAGACTGGCTGTTGAATGGGTCTTCGAAAATATCGCCCAATTTGGCGGCGACCCTAACAAAATTCTATTGTTTGGCCAGTCTGCCGGCGCTGCTTCAGTTGATCTTTATTCATATGCAGTGAGTGACGTTTACGGACCCTTGGTATAGAAGTCCAATCAATCTGACAACAACATTTAGTATCCCGACGACCCGCTCGTTCGTGCCTTTGCTATCGAGTCTGGTAGCACGTATCTCTTATCTCCAATGATGACTTTACATAGAAAATTGGTGTTAACTGGCTTTGGCATCTGGATGTGGAAATGCAACAGATACACTGGCATGCATGCGGAGTACTTCCTCCGATGTCATTCTAACAGCACTTGCAGATGGCGATTACAATTTTGTGCCGATTGCCGATAATGTGACTGTATTTTCTGACTATGTCCAGCGTGCCAGAGAAGGAAAATTGGCAGACTTGGTAGGTCATTAAATTCGTCGTCTTCTAGTCACTAGTATCATTGTTGCTAATTGATGGGTATTTGGCAGCCAACTTTGATGGGTGATATTCTCGATGAATATGCCTGTCTTACTTTGCTGAACTCAACCTCTGTCAATGAAACGGAAATTGCTCTAATGACTCAGAGTTTTTTCAATTGCCCAGTACATGCATCTGCAATGTAAGACCCTTTATCATCCAAACGTTCAAGTTGTGTAAGATATGTAACCGACATGATTTAGGATCCGTCTTGAGCAGCACGTCCCAACTTGGCGATATCTCTACCATGGCAACTTTACGAACTTGAGTCCAACATCATGGATCGGAGCTTACCACACATGTAAGATCTGATAATTGCAGAAAATAGAGTTTGAGCAGTTAAGTGAAGATGAAATTAAGGTAATTTGGGGCGTGATATATTATTCCAGTACAGCAGAGCCTGCTGGTGGATCGATGGCAATGGGAGGAGGGCATTACCATGAGACCTGGACGCGAAAAGTTGATGACTGCTTTCTCAGCACGATGAGATTCGAGCAGTTTTTTGGAAAATAGTGGGCTCGCAGTGAGGGGACTTTACTGTTTTCTTTTCTTTTCTTTTTTTTCGGTTATTATTTTAAAGTTATTCACTTGACACATGTCCTCGCGGGTATACAACATAGTTTCTGTTAACGTATGTGAATATAAAGTATTTGTCGCCTAAGTAAATGTAACAACGCGGAAACGATTGAGCCATCCCAAGTGCTAAAATGAGAAAGCCAACTTGAAACCAAACGCTAGTTGGGCAAATTCACAGTATCCTCCGCATCAATACCTCTGTACTCGAAATATTTACTCCACTCTGGGTCATCAATGAGGGTCTGAGCAAGTGCTTTCTCATAGGCAATCGTGAACTCGGGGCCTTCGTCCTCTCCACCTGCCCTTGGCGGGTAAACTACAATGAGTCCCTCGGTAACACAGTCCAAGGGATGGCGGTACAGTAACGGCTTTCCAAATCCAAAGTCAGCTGCTGTAATGTTGGCATCGCGATGATCAGTCTGTAGCAGTGACAGGGGCGGGTATGAGTTGATACGAATGCTCATGGCTGACTTGTCGCGGATAGTGGCTATCACGCCGAGCGCCTCGTCAAGACCCTCTTGAGTGCAGCTGTTGGTCAATTTGCGAATGTATGAGGCGAGCTGAGGTAAAGACCACTCGGATATCACCTCAGCTGCGGTAGGTTGTGTTACCGGTGCGCTTGGGGACAAGACTGCAAACATGACATTATGCTGGATGCGTGGTGCAACTTTTGGACTATGCATACGCCTCCGCATATCGACTGCTTCAGACCAGAACATCGGCTGGGAGAGATCAGGTTTAAAGATAGGAGCGCGGAGCCGTGTGAAGGTGCGCCATATGAAGGCGGAAAACGCGTCGTAGGTTGAAATCCAGGTGCCATCAGTGGGTCTGGCAAGTCGTTTCAACTCGGCTGCTTTGCGTTTGGGCAAGTGGAAGAGATATGAGCTTGACACCGTGTGATCAGGGTGGCGGTCTGGTTGCGGTGGGCCGTCGATCTTTTTCTCTTCCGGCGGTTCAACTTTGATGAGGCGAGAGACATCGAGGCAGGAAGGGTCCCACTCCGGAAAAGGTACATTGTTGAGAATAGCATTGCAATTCTCAGCGAGTTGGTGTGTGAAACCAGACCAACCCATCACATCGTTGGCGTAGTGGTGCGCGTGCATAATGAACACCAATCCACCCCGAATCAAGTTGACCATGAACGCAGAAATCACCGGGCTGACATCTGGATGGGCTTCAGCTTTCTCACCATATGTCATTGGTGGTATGCTCCAGAGGTTTAGATCCCCGAGACTTGTGCCACAGAAGTTGGCTTTTTCCAGGTCCCCGAGAGATGGGTAGTTGTCCTCTGGCGCATCGAGCCATTGGACGCGAAACTCAACTGTCGTGTCTCTCTTTTTCACAAAAGAGTGCCCGCCAGCTGCATCTTTCTCGATGGTTCCACAGAGATGTCGTGCTTGGCTCAAGGTTCTTTCGAGGCCGGCTTTAAGTATCTCAATTGCTTTCGGCTTCTCATCGTCGTCGAGCTTAAAGAAAAGACAATAATGAGTATAGGTACAGGCACACAGGTAATCAAGAGTCGAGATCTTGGACCTCTCCTCCGCCGGGTCGGTTTCCCAACCCAGCGGTCGAAGATTGAAGATTTCTTTCTTTGGCATGTCGAATACAAGTGTTTGTATGTGGACGTCTCAAAATGCAGAACGCAATTGTGAGTCCGCCGTGCAAGGAGAAAGGGGTAGAGTGTAGTAGACTTTATCGCCAAACTTCAAGATTGAAGTCAAGCCGCAACTAAGACTTGACAGGTTCCCCTCACTAGGCCTCTAGTGAAGATGACAGAAACGGTTAACGGCCGGTCTAGTGCTTACTTTCGATGCATGTTAGGTACTTGTAGTGTTTCTTGGCCTGGTAGTTGGATCTCCGTACCAAATTCGATGTGTGAGGAAACCAAGGAAAGACCACGTAGCAGAGGGAAAACGGTTAGGACCTATCTGTTGCAACCCCCACGGCGGGGAGATGGAATTGCTTGTCCGTACCTAATAGAGGTCGTAGTAATAAATTAATGAACTGAATGCTAGTATGGCACGGGAATGTAATCCCTGCTAGGCTAACTAGTTAGATTATTTGGCTGAGATAACCAGCCAACACCAGGTTTTATTTCTTGGCGTAAATTTGACATGCTGATCAACGACTTCTGATTGTAATTCGCATTAATTATGTCTTTTTCGCTCGCGTCGATGTGCATATCATTATCTGACTAGAGGCTGGTCTATCCTTACAAATACTCCGCTTCACGGAGAGTGACCACCATCGAGTCCGTGAGAGAGTCCGCATCGTATGACACAAAAAAGCACAAGGACTCTTGAAGTTAATACTCATCGAGATCACAACTTCCAGGGACAGAGATTGTGGCAATTTAACGGCGCCACCCCGTCTATCCGAGCGAGTCATTCCAAACACGCCGGCACCAGTGGTTCTGTCATTTCGATGTGTGATAGTGGAGAACCCTATAAGAAACGCTGAAGATCTGTCCTTGATTTGCATCTCCGGAAAAAGCAAATGCCACCGACGAAACACCAGATTGGCCACGATCCTTGTAGGGACGTTGGAAGTTGGAACTAACCCTAACTAGCGAATACATAGCTAGATTGAGTGGCAGTTATGCCCTTGTGGTGCTGGACACGGCCGCGTGCAAATACTGACGGGCTGAAACTGGGAATCAAAATAAAAGGTGGTTGATAATAATAAGACATCCTCGCGTTAAGTAGCATGCCAAACCAAGGAAATAGTTAAGGCGTTGGCGGCTCCTCCCGGCCGTGCCGTCCCCAGACTCGCCTGCGCCGCCGACGTTGAAGCTGTATCAAGCTAGGCCGGCCCTGTAATCCTTGTATACGTAGTCTATACTCTGTAAGGATACCTCTCTACTCTTAACTATAGCACTAAACAGTCTAACAGCACAGGTCGCACCACGATACGTTCCCGAATTCTGGATCAATGAGTCTCTGCCGATCAGGAATGGGGAGTAAAAAGGAGAAGAAGAGAGAGCGCAATGAAATAGAGGCGAGCACCTAGGTGAAACAAATGCTGACATCGCAGGTCGACTTTCAAGAACAAACCGCAGATAAGCTGGGAACACATACAAACACACTCATTCGAACCCTTCAACTCGTCATGTCCCTCAACGGACCTGCTCTCGCGCCCCCATCAGGCGTCACCGCAAACCTTGACAACCCACCAAACAACAATGGACTTGCCATAGGTATCTTAACTCTGTGTGCTATTGTAGCCACGATAGGCCTTTTATTGCGTCTATATGTCAGATGCTTTTTGGCAAGGGAAATCCAGGTCGAAGACGGTAAGTTCCGGCTTCTGCGAACACAACCTGGGAAGGAGGTTGCTGACTTTGTTTGATATATGATTGCAGTCCTTGTTACTCTTGCCTATGTTAGTCCCCCTTCTATTTCAATTTCTCCACAAGAAACCTTCTGGCAAGGAGCGAGTATGCTGACCTTTCTCAGGGGCCATACTGAGGAGCAGTCGGGTCAGGGTATGCTATGCTCAAGGTACCTAGATACTTTTGTTCATGAGTGAGATCTCCGTGAGAAAGACCTCATACCAACTAGCTATGTGAGTTTTACTACAACAATCTCTCTATAAGCGTGCTCTAATCTCTGAAATAAACAGTTGGTGCTTGTTTTCGGAACCTGCTACTCAATCATCTTGCCCCTGTTAAAGGTGTCCATCTTGGTGGAATGGCTACGAATTTTTGCACCTCAGGCTCACGGTGGAAAGGGCTCTTCTGGTGGGGCTGTTGTACTGTGATATTTGTTCAGATCTGTTCGGGAATTGCTATTACGATTGCGTTGAACTTTCAGTTCATCCCACACAGGAAGATCTATGATTTTACGGCGGAGGGCAAAGGTTTCGAGCTGGACAAGGTGCAACTGTCGTCAGCGAGCCTCCAACTGGCATGTGATTTGGCGATAATGTTGCTACCACAGCGTGTGATCTGGAAATTGAAAATGTCGTGGCGGAAACGGCTCGGTGTTTCTTTGGTCTTTGGATTGGGTCTGTTGTGAGTCATCTCAGTCTTGACAGCATATGTTCTACACGTCACGTCTAATGCAGATGCCTATAACATAGTGCTTGTATTTCAGCCGCTTTCCGCCTGCAAGTCACTGTGGCTTACGCCGATTCAAGTGATACCACCTACAGTCTAGCCCCCGTGGTTTTCTGGGCCACAGCTGAGATCACCAGCGGGTTCTTCGTCGTGTGTATGCCCTGTCTCCCCAAGACACTCCAAGAAACCGGCATGTTGGGCAAGATCAAGAGGATATTCGGCTCCAAATCGTCAAGTTCACAATACAACCACAACATGGACTACTACAATGGTAGTAACCTTCCATCCCATCAAGCCAAAGTCTCTACCTCGGCTTCAGATTCTTACCATAAGCTGGTTGAAGAGGGAGTCGCGATGAACAACATGAAAGGTTACGACTCTACTGAGCGTCTCCATGATGGGATTTCAGGCGATGGTATTACACGGACAACCCGGATCACAATTACGAACAAGCGTGACAAGGACGAGTCCTCAGTGGGTGAATAAAGTCAGCATGTACACCTTGGAAAGCGATCGTCGGAAGGTAGACGACCGACCGCTAAAAGGAAAAGTCAAGAGAGGCCTGACCGCGTTAGAATCTGGGAGTGCCTAGCAGTGTCAGCTTCCAAGACTGAAGGACTGCCTGTAGTTACATACATAAGACTGGGTAGTTAGCTTCGTACCTAGGTAGCTAGGTACTTAGGGCTACGGATATATTTACAGCCGCCTGCTCATTGTCTTTAGCTCCAAGGGAAAATAAAACCCCACATAGTGTAGACTTGATGGAATGAATATTAATAGCATTACGCACGCAGCAATTGAACTGCTTTCACTATTAGCAAATTTCGTCGTATCCAGGGAGGAACGAGTTTGCCGAGTAAGATCACCATGCGGTTTCTATGCTTACATGGCAGGGGGACAAATGCTAAGGTATGTCGCGGGTTTCATCTCATATCTGCAACGAATAACAAGCTGAACAAAACTACCGAAGATTTTCGAAATGCAGACGGGTAATGTGCTCACCTGGACTATGACTGAGAAAAAGGCACAATAAGCAAGCATCAGAGATCAACTATATGAGCATGAATTTGTTTTTGCAAATGGCACTGTATCCACGCCACCAATCAACAGTGCATCTCTCCATGTTCACTTTGCGCCTAGAACGCTAACTAACTACTTAGTAGTCGAGGCCACGGCCGATTTTGGCGAGTTTTTCGGCTACCTGGAGAACGAGCCAGATGTCGCTCAGTGTCTGGGTGTTATGCTGGACCTGATAGACTTTGTCCAGAGCCAGGGTCCATTTGATGGGGTTATGGGCTTTTCTGAAGGGGGTATCCTCGTGGCTATGTTGCTTGTCGAGGACAACAGACGTCAGTTCGCGGGCTTTCGGTGCGGTATCTTCTTCAGCTCCGCATTGCCACCAGATGTGGAATTTCTCGAAGCGACCGGTGTTTTAGAATGTGTAGATCCAGTTACAAATATCGACAGGCAGGGCCTCATCAAATTACCGACGGCCCAAGTTTTTGACTCAAGACACCGCGGGGATGATAGGTTGCTGCTGATGTCGCCCATTGCTCCTCTGTGGCGACAGGCTGGCATCGAAGAACCTCGGCAATCGCTGCTCCAGCTATGTGACGAAAGTCTGCGAGAGGTCCACCGACATGACTTAGGTCACCTGGTTCCAGGCCCGGGGTCAGGTAATGCTTTGTTGGGGACTCTACGAGCGATTGAACGAACGAACGAACGAACGATTGAGGGAGCTAGATCCTGAGCATTAGATGATGCTAGATACTGCAAATTACATATAGACCAACACGAATTTCTCTACCTGCCCTTTATTATTGGGCGTTTAGTAAACTGATGACGATCCAGCCAGTATCGGGTTCTAGTCTTTATTATGGCCGTGTATGGAGTACGACATATACACGGTAGCCAAGTCAATAGGACAGCACCCTGGAACCAGGGAGTGAGAACTAGTAATCTTAAAACGATAAAACGACCAATAAATCATAAGTGAACTGCATAAAGTGGGCTTAGCACCTGTCAGCTTAATATATAACCCGCGCGGAAGTATATCAATTTCCGTTTTTAGCATACTCCGTATTCCTTTTCTAGCTGCAGATTACGATGTTGCTAAAATCCTTGGAAGACAGCGATGTTATTTAGGGTTGTACTCAGGTCGTACACGCAGTTCTTAATTGGTGGACTAACCCTAGTCCACGCCCCAGCTGAGTGCGTGTTCGCGTCAGAAACAGGCCCACGGTGTTGGTAACAGGATGTGTACCTTGCTAGTGATGTAGACGGCGCTATTCTGTAACGCCGGTAGGGTATTAGCATTTTTTTTTTCCCGCAGGAACTGACTTCCGATAAGTAGGGAATTAGCAATAACAAATTCTTTAGGCAGGAAAGGGATTTACAATCCGTATGTCCGTGCGGTCAACATTAATCCGTAACCCTAACCCTAGATACACTTCGGGTTGTACGTAGATTCATTGTACGATATCGATGGATGATAGTTACATAAACCGGACACCAGGATAGGTATCTAACCGATATTTATGCGAGCGCAATAAAGTGACGACGTAGTGTTGTACCATTGAGGTGTTCATTAGTACTAGCTACTAATTATAGTTTCGTTTCTTCACGAATTTCTATGGGTAAGAACTGTGCAAGTTATCACAGTAGACGTATATGGAAAGACAACAGTAAAGACTCAACCATATTCAATATCGTATGTCGATATCTCCGGAAAAGAAAAACGCAATGGAAACCAGTAAATCGAATAACGACTCGGCTATTGATGACATCGCCATTGTCGGCTACTCTTTTAAGCTTCCCCAGGATGTCAATGACGATAATAGCTTCTGGGCCGTGCTTGAGGCTGGGCGAAACCTCAAGATGCCATGGCCAGAATCCCGCATGAACGCGGCTGCTTTCGCTCGATCAATAGACAATAAACCGGCATGTCCAGGCTGAACCGCAAAATTAAACGGAATCTAGCTAACATGCCTCTTTGTTGCGATAGTTGAGTGGCTTGGGAGGGCATTTCATGACAGAAGATGTCGGTGCATTTGATGCCCCATTTTTCTCAGTCACGGCGAAAGAAGCAGCGGCCATGGATCCAACACAACGAATGAGTTTGGAAGTCTCATACCATGCTTTGGAGAATGGTGAGAAGAAAAATCGCATTCAAGGACCGGAAGGCGCTAAGAGCCCTGTTTTTGTTGAATGCGGCTGGAATTCCAGTTGAGAGCCTAAAGGGATCGCGAACAGAGGTATTCTCTGCATCTATGCTGGAAGACTATGCGCGAATCACGGCAATAGATCCTGAAAATGCTGAGCGTACAGCAGTGACCGGCAGCACTGTTGCTTCCGTTATCCCCAACCGGATAAGCTGGTATTTTGATCTACGAGGCCCAAGTATACATGTCAATACGGCCTGCTCCAGTAGCTTGGCTGCGATTGACATGGCTTGCAAAACAATTAAGAGCGGTGATGCCTCATGTGTGAGTTTTTTGCCTCCTTTGATATCTTATGCTGGATTGGAGCTCATTAAGTCCAAGGCAATCATAACGGGTGCCAATTTAATCCTTGACCCAGCTATTTTCCAGGTGCTATCGAGTCAAAACTTTCTATCGCCAGACAGCGTATGCTATGCTTTTGACCATCGGGCAAATGGGTACGGCAGAGGTGAGGGTATAGTTGCGCTTGTACTCAAGCCTGTATCTGGAGCATTATAGAACGGCGACATGATTCGCGCTATAATCCGCTGAACTGGTTCTAACCAAGGCGGCCACACTCCAGTAATGACACAGCCGAGTCCCAAAGCACAGAAAGACTTGATTCGCCATGTTAATAACCAGGCCAATTTGCCATTTGATGAGACTCGTTATGTTGAGGCTCACGGTACGCTCATCATGACCACTGTTCCTGCGTACTTGTATCTAATTACAGACTCTCAGGAACTGGAACCCCAGTAGGGGACCCAATAGAGGTCAAAGCCATTGGAAATGTATTCCGAAAATTTCGGTCTGTTGAAGAGCCCCTTTACGTGTAGGTTGTGCCCTTCTTCTCAATCAATTTTACTAATTGAATTATGGCAGCGGCTCTGTCAAGTCGAGTATTGGGCATCTTGAAGGCGCTAGTGCACTTTCAAGTATAGTGAAATCTATTTGTATGATCCTTCTTACCTATCTCCCACCACGGTCTCAAACCAAAGAACCAAGATATTGACATCTATGATAGTAATTCTAGAGAAAGGGGTGATCCCACCCAACGCGCTATTTGAGAGATTCAACCAGTCTATTGACGCGGAGTTTTACCATACTGTGGTTAGTATTCAAAAAAAATTTTTTTGGTGAAATTTACCAGTCAACGATTAACATGCTTTCTGCAGGTTCCGACACAAAGTGTAGCTTGGCCAAGCCCTGGCTTGCGCCGAATATCAGTCAACTCATTTGGATTTGGAGGCTCAAATAGCCATACCATTCTGGATGATGCGTTGAATTATCTGAAGGCTCACGGCCTGGCGGGCAACCACCGTACGACGTTGGCTCCCAGCGGTTCAATGAATGGCTCTGTCACTACTACCGCTAATGGAAACGGCATTCATAAAGACAAAACGTATCTTGATAACAGATATGGCAGAGTCTTGCAATCCTCCAATCGGCTTCCCAAGTTACTAGTGTTCACCTCAGTTGATGAGAAAGCCGTTAAACGCACCATTGAGAGTTATGCCACTTTCTACACGAGAAAGTGTCTGGTAATACGGTGATCCTCGACCGACTGACATTCAATCTATCTTCTCGACGAAGTCACATGCTGTGGAGAAGCTTTGCTGTTACTCAAAACTCTCCAGATGGCCACACTGATGATAGTATATTGTTCGCCAAACCTGTTCGGAGCTCAGCCGACACGGGATTGGGGTTTGTGTTCACCGGTCAAGGAGCACAATATGTAAACATGGGATGGGATCTCATGCACTACCCTGCGTTTGTATAAACGTTAACAAAAATTGATGATATCTACAGGAGGATTGGCTGCGAATGGTCTATATTTGGTAAGAAACAATAAACTAATTATATACCCCGTTATATCGGACATCACTAATGGTGTTTTTTCTTGTGCCCAGACGAGCTGCATTGCTGTGAAAATATTGACAAACCAGAATATAGTCAACCATTATCTACAGCTGTACAGATTGGTCTGGTAGATTTGCTAGAGACGTTTGGCATCACGCCCAAGGCTGTCGTCGGACACTCATCCGGCGAGATTGCTGCTGCGTACGTAAAGCCGAATGATATTTTTATCAATAAAAACAAAATGAACGAGATGAGTTCAGTATACTGACTTCTGGCAAAAACCAGATATACCACGGGTGCCTTGTCATTGGCCGCTGCCTGTAAAGTCTCATTCCTCCGAGTCCAGCTAGCAGGAGAGCTTCGAGTTAGAAGCACCCATTCCCCAGGAGCCATGATATCGTTGAATCTTGCAGCAAACGACGTCCCAAATTATCTGGAGGGTATGAAAGAAATTTGTGCCAGCTCCTCGGTCTGTGTGGCCTGCGTCAACAGTCCGCTCAACTGCATTCTGTCGAGCCCTGAACCGGCGATCGATGCAATCAAGTCACAGGCTGATGCAGATGGTATATTTGCACAAATGCTGAAAACAGGGGTTGCATATCATTATTTCTCAATGAAGGGCATTGCAGACGAGTATTTATCACAGATGGGGCATGCAGGACTCCAGAGTTAGAAAACGGATTCCCATGGTCTCATCAGTCACTGGTAAGGTGGTGCCCGCATCTAAGTTTACTAGTGAGGAGTATTGGGTCGAGAATTTGATATCAACAGTTCGGTTTTCCGATGCAATTCACGTCTTAACACAGGAAACATCATCATTGAAGCTTGGGATGGGAAATATCACGGACCTCGTCGAGATTGGACCACACCCAGCTCTCAAACGATTCGTGGAAGACACAATCCGCCAGACAACGAACGGAAAGAAACAGATACAATATACGAGTGCACTTCATCGGTCGCAACCGCCTATGCAAACGGTGCTAGAGCTCGTGGGAAATCTATTTTGTCTGGGGCATGCAGTACAGATCGAGGCCGTGAACCAACAGTCGACCAACTTGACTCCCCCTTTCCTCGTCGATTGCCCTAGATATCCCTTTGACAGATCGCAAACACTTTGGGCTGAGTCACGCATAAGTCGAAATTTCAGACTACGCGGGGCGACGAAGGGCGACTTTCTTGGAGTGCGAGTACAAGATTGGAATCCCTTGGAGCCGCGATGGAGAAATTTTTTGAGCGTCGAATCTACGCCATGGACTAGAGACCATGTGGTGGGTTCTCTCCTTTGTCTGCATATGGTAATTAAAACTGACGTTCTTGCATGAGTGAAGATCAGTGATACCATTCTCTATCCAGCCGCAGGCATGTTAGTCATGGCCATAGAAGCAGTGCAACAAATGGTTTCCGACGACACGGTGGCCACTGGTTATCTTGTAAGAAAGGCTGAGTTTACCAGCCCTATTCTCGTCCTTAAAAGCTGGGAAGATCGCACAGAGACACAATTACGTCTACGGCCATTGAAATCTAAGATCGATGATGATATGCCATCATTTGATATAGCCATACTCTCATACTTGCGAGGTGTTTGGACTGAGTGCTTCAACGCGTCTATAGAAGTCGACTACAATCAGCCAAATCATGGTGAATCTGTGCAACGCCGCTATCGGAAAGCCACAGAGTTGTGCGAAATTCCGATAGGTTCAAGTGTGTTTTACCGTAATGCCGCGGAGAACGGCCTCCAATACGGCGACCGGTTCCAGCTAATGCAACAAATACGCTGGGATGGTAAATCCACTGCTCTGAGCCGTATTGACGTGACAAAGTCAATATTCAAGACCAGTAGTATGATGCATCCTGCTGTGCTGGACCAGGCCGTCCATCCACTGCGTATTGCCGTAGGCCAGGAAAATTCCACCAATGTCCATGTTCTCTTGTCCGAAGCCTGGTTCTCATCCACTGGGTGGCAGAGCCCAAATACCAGCTTCGTGACTTGGTTAGCCACATCCACTCTGCCTCTCAACGGTTCAAGTCACGGAGAAAATGGCAGCATCTGTGCTCTTACTGATGATGGCACCGTGCTGTGTGCCATCGGAAAGGCTGTCACCGCAAGCGTCTCAAAATCCATGGAAGAACCCGAAAGGCAGAGAGAGTTGTTGCATTGTATAGAATGGAAGCCGCAATTAAGCTTGCTCAAGCCACAACAATTATCAGAATATATGTCTGGCAGTGTTGTCGCTGCAGATGAGGCTACCATTGTTGCTAACCATGAAAAATTATGCTTTGCCTTGAACCGGGTTGATATTCAAACAATGAAGCAAATCGACCGGTCCATAAATCGCGGGCCATTAAACCATTACGTGGCGTGGATGGAGAGACATGTTAGAACTCTGGAGCAGCAAGCAGAATCCATCAGCGATGTGCAATTTGAAGCTGACTTGTGCGACATCGAGGCATCGGTTCCGGCGCGGAATCTGTATACTACATGTGCTCGAAAGCTACCGGACATTTTAGCAGGTGAAGTCGATCCTCTGCATGTTATCTTTGGCTCTGGCCTTGCCGATAACTTCTACGCATTTCTATTCAACAAATTATGCACGGACGGTCAACTGAGTGCTTTTCTAGACTTGGAGTCCCACGAAAATCCGGGACTCCGCATTTTGGAAGTTGGTGCGGGGACAGGTGGAATGTCGGGACATGTTCTGGAAGCACTTAAATATCGCGAAAAGCGAACTGGAGGATGCAGTTTCTCAGAACATACGTATACAGACATCTCGCCGGCCTTCTTTGAGAATGCCAGCAGTCGATGGGAAGATATGTACAACCAAGGTCGCATGAGTTTCAAAACATTAGATCTCAACCAGCCCATCGAAATTCAAGGATTTGAGCCGGATTCTTATGATCTTGTCGTTGCTGCTAGTGTTTTACACGCCACGCCCGATCTCGAGGCGGCGATTCGGAATGTTCGCCGAGCTCTGAAGCCAGGTGGTCACCTTGTACTAGTCGAAATCACCACTCTGAGGATATCGGGAGTAAAGTTATGGCCGGCCTTTTACCAGGGTGGTGGATTTGGTCGCGAGGAGTGGAGGAAAAACTCTGCAATCGTACCAGATGACAGGTGGGATAAGTGCTTGCGGGCCAACGGCTTTTCTGGGAATGATTTTGTGATACGTGACTACCAGAGCGATTTGTGTCATCTTATGAGTATCATCATTTCCACCGCTGTAACCGAGACAGTCCAGAAAAGACTGGAACCGAAGGAGGAACAGGAAAAACTTGTTCTAGTGATTGATGAACAGCAGCCGGGCCTTGAGCATGAACACCAGCAACAAATATCTCTGGCAAATTTGGTCCGTGATCGTGTCGATCCCGAAAAGAATTTCTCAGCAACTATCTGCGAGTATTCCTTAAACCAGCTCTCCGACGCCATGGCGAGTTTAACCAGAGATGATACCATCATTTTCCTAGCCGAAGTCAATAACAGGTCTCTGCTTTCCAACATGTCTGAGGAAAATTTCGCCTCCCTGCAAACGCTGGTACAAAATGAAACAAAACTTCCTGTGGGCGACTGCGGCGAGTACCGAGGACGTGCAGTATCCTGCCTACAGCATCGCCCAAGGTTTCCTACGCACCATTCGAGCCGAACAGTCTGACAGACGTATCTGCACTGTGGCTATTAAAAATGAGAAAGATGCAGCGATATGTGCATATTTCATTTCAGTCACCTTTTCGGTTGCCTTTGGCTCTGCTTCGTCGGAGGAAATGGAATACATCGATCGTGGCGGAGTTCTCATGACAGGCCGCGCAATCAAAAATGAAACTGGAAATAACGCGCATTAATCTCTCCTGGTCGAAAAGCTGCACAACAAACCATGGGTCGAAGGCAATGGTTTGCAGCTATCAGTTGGTACTCCTGGAGTTCTTGAATCGCTCCGTTTTGTTGCAGACACCATATACGAGAGTGATATTGGCACCGAAGAAGTCGAAATTGCAGCCGAAGCTTGGAGCATTGGGATCAGGAAGCTCAGATGATACTGGATCACACGAGTTCCAATTACCAATCCATGGGCAGTGGCTGTGTCGGTTCCGTGAGCAGAATCGGCCGAGGTTGCAATTCGTCAATTCAGATAGGCGATCGGGTCTGTATGATGGCTTCTGGCAACATACGCCAATTTCCTCGAGCCCACGAATCCGGCGTGTTGAAGATCCCTGATGCGGTATCGACACAGGCTGTTGCTTCTAGTCTGCTTCCCGGAATGACTGCCTATCACGCTCTTGTTGATGTAGCCCGAATACAGAAAGGGGACAAAGTTCTAATTCACTTGGCTGCGGCCAGCATAGGTCAGGCAGCTGTGTGGATCGCGAGAATGCGAGGAGCTTCTATATTTGCTACTGCTTCGACTTCTGCGCAAAAACAATTCCTTATCAAAATGTTGCAAATAGATGAAAGTAGGATTTTTGACAGTGGTAGAACGTTTTCCCAAGACGTGATGCATATCACTCAAGGAGATGGCGTCAATGTCATAGTCAACACGCTTTCTGGAGCTGATTCACTGCGTATGTCGTGTGATTGCGTCGGTCCTGGTGGACGTTTTATCGAAGTTGGTCGAGATAACATTGAAGCTAACGCATCGCTACCAATGGCGGTATTTGCCAAGGGCCTCACCTTTTCTGTTGTCAATTTAGCACAGTTAAGCCCTCAAAGGATTAACGAGCTTTTGACGAGGACTGTGGAGTTTTTGAGTGAGGGCAATATCTTGCATGCACGGCCAACGCATGCCTTCAACGCATCCGAGATTCATCAAGCATTTGAGCATGCCCAAAACAAGCAAATCATGGCCCGTACGATAATTACTTTTGGGTCTCAGGATATTGTTCCAGTAAGTCGAGAAGACAGTTTTTCATTTAATTCACATGCTGACATGTGGTTAATTACAGCAATTTATTCGGGGGCGTCAATCCTGGTCCTTTGACCCAACTGCGTCTTATCTGATTGCTGGTGGTACTGGTGGGTTGGGCCGGGCAATCATACAATGGATGGCGGATAAAGGAGCCAAACACCTCGTAATATTATCACGATCAGGAGCTACGTCCAAGGCTGCCTCTCAAAAAGTGGCAGATTTGACTGCCTCTGGAATCAATGTTCTTGCTGCAAGCTGCGATGTGTCATCGAAGAACGATCTTGCTAGAACATTGGCCGAGGTAGCACACACAATGCCCCCTATCAAGGGATGTATCAACGCAGCTGTAGTTCTTCAGGATGCCATATTTCAAAATAACATGACATTTGAAAAGTGGAATTCAGCCATGAAGGCAAAGGTGCAAACCTCGTGGAATTTGCATCATTTATTGCCAGCCGATCTTGACTTTTTTTATCCTTCCCTCCTCTCTCGCCGGAGTCATTGGACAGATAGCTATTTCTAATTATACAGCTTGGCTGCGCATTCCAGGATGCACTTAGTCGATACCGAGTCAGCCGTGGCCAAAAGGCCGTTTCAATTGACATTGGGTGGATGCGCAATATCGGCCGGATTACTGAAACCGAAGAGTATCAACGGCAACGTCAGAAGTTAGACGACATGCAGCAAATTGACGATAATGAGCTGCTAGTACTGCTGGGTCTATATTGTGATCCAACAAATGCTCTAGACTGTGGTCAAGGGCAAACTTTGTTTGGCCTACGTACGCCAGCCGATGTCCTGGTCGAAGGACGAGTTGTCCCGACAATTTTGGACAACCCTTTGCTGTCTATATTCTCCCATATTACCAAGTTGAGCGCAGTGGGTAAGGAAGTTCCCCAGTTAGAACGAGATGTAGCCATGGCCGGCAATCTGTTTCGCAAGGCGGCAGAGCCCGGGGAACGAGCTCAGGTTGTGCTGCAAGCCTTGTCAGCCAAACTAGCGCGCGCCATGTCTATTTCACCAGATGACGTCGAGCCTCAAAAGCCATTGTCCTCATACGGAGTCGACTCTTTCATGGCAGTAGAGTTGAGGAACTGGATTGGTAAAGAATTCGAAGCTACCATGTCGGTGTTTGAAATCATGGGCGGAATACCCATCGCCGATATTGCGGATCTGGTAGAGACGCGCAGCACAAGTGGGACACAATAGATCAGGCATACCACGGCAATTTCCGATGAGCTTGGAAGGTGAATGCCAGGACCTGTGAAATCAACACTGAAAAAGACCGCTGTTGAGGCTGTTTACAACGTTATGTATAGAGAAGGACATTCCGAAAATCTTAAAGAACAGGCTCTGGATTATAAAATCAAACCACTTCAAGAACTTAGTGTAATCGAATAGTATGAATAAAAAATAGTGTCATTAATAAACGGTTATATTAAATATCTATAACTATTGAACTTCATCCATAACCCCTCATCCTTATGTTTCCAGCGCTACGGACGTTGCAGCTCGTGCTCAACTGTCTGCCGGTGGTGCAAGCCGACGGCTCGCCCTTCCCGGTTCGCGAGCTGACCACGTACGAACGCGAGTTTCTCCCGAGACCACGACAAGACATCCAGAAGTAGAAGATCCGCGACTCCGACATCAACAATGCCTTTGACGAGCCCCTGGCCGTGGCCATCTTCATGGGAATCCAGACAGCCCAACACACGGGGGGCCGCGGCGGCTGCTCCGGGCTGCACCCCCTTGCAGGCCAGTGGAGCCAGTACGAGGCGCCCACGGGCACCACTCCATCTGCGCTGGTTGGAGGCGGGGAAATCCACCACGATATGGCTAGACAGTGGGACGTCGAGCGTGAAGTGAACGGCCGGCTGCAGGTGCAAAATCGGAGGAACCCCTGTCGCAAAGAGGACCGCCCGATGCGCACCCAAGACGTAGGCATCGAGTCGATCTGGCCGTCGGGCGGGGAAACCAGGATTTGGCCTTTGGATTGGCGTAGCTGGCCACTGCTGCAATAACTATTGAGTCTTACCAAGGTGACCTATATTTATATTGATAAACTTCCTATCCCTCATTTTGTATATACAGCTGTGTCAGCAGAACGCCTCATTTTATGTCAGAAAAGAGCACTTGTGGACAAGGGAATGAGGGATTATCAAATATTTCCTATGCCGATAGAAGGATAATTACGGGGGATTTTTGTCTTCTCGTAAATCAACTGTCCTACCTAGATAGGTAGCTCTAGAGAGGAAATGGCAAAATGAAGCTATGTTAGGTAACGTAGAGATCGCGTAATCTACCTAGGTATGGCCCTCTCAATCAATCAATCTATATATATACATATCGTTTGATGCAGTAGGTAGGAAGGTGTTACTTGCACCACTGCAAGAGCTGAAAGACCGTGTTGCAAAATCGGTTAACTGATTAATCGCAAGCTATGTAATTGTACCCTGTTACGTGATCATCTTGTTTGGGTCATCTCTTCACAGTTTGACACGAAGAGGCTGGCGGAAATGTCGCGTTGTTTACATCAATCCTAATCCGGTAATATTGCCGTTTTGCTAGTACGCTCCACGGCGCGATTGGGGTTAGGGCTAGGGCTAAGTAAGGGTGTAGCAAGCATTCTATCCAGCTAGACCTGATGTTAGGCACATCATAGTATTCATCGTGTAACCGATAGCATTGATAAGTCCAACAAATTGTTTGCCAAACAAAATTAGCCACGAGATTCTTCACGTTTCTCCGTGCCGCACTGCCGGGACCGTTTTTGGGTCCTTTCCCAATGTGCATAAGGAGTATGGAGCAATGCTTCCTTTGACTCCCTTGATTGGTGCTTTATCCCTGTACTATTATATTATCCCTGCAATAATAGCCTATATCCCACCTAAACTATAGATATGACATTTGACCATATATTTGCCCCTCTTCTACTACCCAACGGCTATTCCAAGATTTTGACATTCATCAGCAATCGCAGCAAGAAACAGCAGAAGATGCCGGACCAAGTCGCGATAATTACGGGAGGAGGTAAACATTTATCTCAACCATCATGGCATAAATGAAGAGAACATTCACGAACAAAAAACTACTTTAGCTAGTGGCATGGGATTGGGTGTTGCCCAAAGCCTTTTCCAACGAGGCAACTGGCACATTCACCTACTCGACATCAACGCCGAGCGCGGCCACGAGGCAGCAAAGCAGTTGCATCCCAAAGCTACATTCCATCAAGCCGACGTAACTAATTATGAAGACTTGACCAAAGCTTTCCGCCATGCCTTTGAGGTTCATGGACAAGTCGACTTTGTCTTTGCCAATGCGGGTGTAACTGAGACGACCAATTTTTACGCTCCCTCGGAGTCGGATGAACCGCCGCCAGAACCTAGCATGCCTAGTATCGACGCCGATTTGAGAGGTATCGTGCTTACTAGCTACCTGGCCTTGCATTATTTTCGACGCTCCCCGAGCCGTGGGAAAGGTGCGAGTTTGGTCATGACGGCGAGCGCTTGTGGGCTGTATCCCACACTGCCTGTGCCGCTGTACGGGGCTGCCAAACGTAGGTTTTCTTCTATTTATTCTTCCCCTAATTTCTACATTTCAGCAGACAAAATTTCAAAATAAATGCTAATGAGAAGGTTTCTGATATCCTTGAGGTGAAGATGGCGTGATTGGTTTTATGCGTTCCATTGCTCCCATCTTCTTTGCACAGGATGGCATACGAGTCAATGCGATTTGTCCTGGCCCGGTGCTTACAAACCTGATGAGCCAGGCTGCATGGGATACTTTCCCAACCGATCAATTCATTTCAATGGATACCATCACTCGGTTCGTCTTGATGCTAGTTGATGGGCGACAGCAGGGCCAGGATGGACTAGTCGATGCTAGTGATTATCGCATCTCTTCTGAGGCAGCTTATGGGCGAACTGTGGAGATTTCACTCGATAAGTTTTACTTTCGAGAACATCCCGAGTTTTGTGATGAGGGGATGATGAGAGTAATGGGAGCGACTCCGATTGAGAGTCAAAGACTTGAGAAGAGTGCACCTAGGTAGTTGATGTCAGTGGGGTTGTCTTCTTTGCTGGTTGACGGAAATGGAATAGAATTGCTGGTAGAACTTTTAGGTACCAATATCCGAGCATATATATCAGCTCATGAGCTGATTTGTGATTCAAACTTCCCACAGCATACCTAGGTAGTGATTGTTTAAATAGCTAGTTAATCAGACTAACGCTGCAGAAATGCAAAATGAACACCGTGGAAAAGTATGATCGATCCATCTTTAATTTCCTGGAGCACAGTAGATTGAAGCAATCCGATCGCCGCGGGGTGTTTTTGCACAAGACGGAATGACATTTCCGGTAGACCGTTTCTCTGTCCATTTGACACCAAAAACCAAACACGATCATGTTTCAGTTACTATCAGTGCTCTCAAAAATGGTCGGGCGTCGTTATCCTGAAAATTGGCGAGTGGGTATATTGAGCCGAGATCCAGCGGTCGACCATTTCTCCACGTCAATATCCGACTATCTGACACAACTCACAACCCACAGAGGATACCTGTGCGAAGCTAAGCGTGGTATGCTGGTCTTCCGGATGAACGGCGGGACGGCCCGCCGCCGCAGCCATGCACAGCCAGCTTAGATTCGACGTACAATCTGTGTAACTGGCTTGGATATGCACTGTTCATCGCCTGGATACAGGGGTTATGAGGACGGAGAACGGAAGGAAGGCCGTTCGAGTACCGAGTCGTGAACGATGGCTACCACTACCCTACTGCGACTCAACCGAGACTAGGCCATACTGATTGGCCCAGATCACCGCAATGGCACAAACTATTCGAAACTGGTCTGGTCTTGGCTTTGGTACATAACCAATGATTTTCCGAAATCCTCTGCAGCTGAATGACTCGTACTTCTGGTGCAGCTTGCGTGTTGATTGGCTTTTCGTTGTTGTAAGTCGTGTTCCCCTCACAGGCCAACACAGGAGCGTATTTCAACGTGCTTTAAGTTCCAACGAGGCTCAGTCTGTCTCTGCACCGCCATCCCCCAGAAGCCGTCTTTAAACATCCAATTCTTTCTTGTCATGACCATGGAAAATTCGCCAGATAGTAGGCACAGCCATACATTTGATTGTTTTTCTATTTGTTACTGACTCCACTAGGTCCCAAAAGCATGGCTGATGTCGCAGATGAAGATGCGGGAGGCCCCAAAAGCCATGATGCTGTGCAGAACATCAAGAAGGCGATCGAAGAGGACGATCTAGAAACAGTGGAGGCGCTCCTTCAAAATAACTCGATCCTGCTTCAAGAAGTATTTGATCACACTCTCCCGGGGAACGACTATGTCACCACAGGAACGACTCCTCTGGTATTTGCGACAGCCCTAGGCCGCTCTGCAATTTTCGAAGTATCTCCTCGGCCAAGGGGCCGACATATACGCGAAGACAACTAGTGGAGGCACAAATGCGTTTATTATGAGTTGTCTTCGCAACCAGATCGAAGTCGGAAAGGTCATTCTCGCAACAGCGGGGCCCGATCTCTTGAAAATACCCAACAAATGGAACACAACCCCTCTCTTAGCTGTAGCTGAAGCCGATTCGGAAAACTATCAATTCTTCAAATATCTACATGACGAAGGGTTAAGTATCGAGGAAAAGGATTGCAATGACTCAACAGCATTACATTTAGCTGCGAGAAAGGGGCACCTAAACATCATTCAAGCAATTGTTGAAAGGGAAGACGGTCGTCAGCTCCTATAACTACAGAATAACCAAGGGAGAACTGCCCTTTTACGTGCAGCTGTATCTGCCAAATCCGAGGTGGTTCGGTATTTACTTGACCAAGGATCAAATATTGAGGCAAATGACGAGTACGAAGACACTGCATTACATATAGCTGCGGAACACGGGAATTTAAGCGTCATTCAAACGATTCTTGAGCGGGGGAAGATGGTCGCCAGCTGCTAGAACTACAGAATAAGCATGAGAGAACTCCTCTCTTACTTGCAGCTAGACAAGGCGAATCTGATGCGTTTCAGTATTTACTTGAAAACGGAGCAGATATTACTGTAACAGACTTCAATGAAGAAACAGCACCGCACCTTGCTGCACAACATGGGCATCTGAGCGTTGTGAAAATTATCTTGGAGAAGCATGGCGATCTCTCGGAGCAGCAAAACGCGATAAACGAAACACCTCTCCTGCTCGCAGCTGAAAACGGGAAAAATGAAGTACTTCGGTGCATAACTGACCACGAAGCACAGAACTTTCATCAATATACAACGCTGCACGACGCTGCAAAAGAGGGGCATTTAAACATTGTGGAGGCCTTCCTGATATCCCTGGCAAGATACGCGCCAAAAGACTTCAGATCGGCGGTTACTGCGTAGGATAACGATGGAAATACTCTTTTAGGCCTTGCTGCAGATGGAGATATGGAACGTGCCTCCGTCGTTTTTCAACTGCTGGAATCGAAAGTGTACTTCCCTCAAAGGCCCACACAAGAAAAAGGGATTGTTACACCGAATGGTGAACAAGAGGACATATCCTCCTGGCTCAAGAAGTGGATCGAAAATCGCGCGACAGATATCAAGAAACACGCAAAGGCAGTGATATACTGGGCATTGTTGAATGGAGACGAACAATTAATGGATATTGTCATGAAACCAGAATATTATCTTGAATTGGACCGAGAACGGGCTACGTGGTTGCATGTGGTGGCAAGGGTCGGTGCGGAGAAGATGGTGAGCAAGATACCCGGTTGGGAAGAGCTTATCTTGAAAGGAACAGGAACAAGCAAGAGAGTCACACCATTGAGTATTGCGGTGAAGGAGGACACTTTAATACAGTGCAACAGTTTCTCGGCCATATTGAGAAATCAAAGTGGTTGGATGCTTTCCTCCAAGGGACAGAACAAGATCAAAGCCTGATCCGGCATGTTGCAGTCAATGGTCAGAAAGCTCTGGAGAAGCTGATGTGGGATGGGATTATTGAAGAAAGCAAAACAAATCGACATTTATTTTACACTAATGATTCATACACAAAACTTGCTGTGCTTGCAATAGAGGCTGCGGCATGGAGGTATATCACAGGGGAAAGAAACCACTTCGAGGACTTGATGAAGCAATTTGACGACGATTCACCCCAGACCTATCGAGGTCGAACCCACTGGTTTTGGCTATACATTACAAGGCTCCAGTAGCGCTTTGGTGGTTTCTTTCCAGCAGCGCATACGCTAGCCAGGATATGATAGCAGAATCCCGGCTGAAGGTTGGTTCGGACACGAGACTAGAGGTGATGAACGATCTGTTAGACAATCCGCCGCCCCTCTTAAACTTCGATACCTCTTCGCTTGAGTACAGATTTTCAGCCTCGGACCATGGCAAACAAGAGGGCTTAGTCCTTGATATAACTGTCAGTGACCGGAATATTGCCATTCAACTTGCAACCCGTGATATGAAGGACATAATCTACAACATGGGACCAGATTCGATCATGAATAAGGTAAATGATGACCTTCAAGCCATTAAAGAAAACATTTTTATATCACATTCACAATCGAGTGAAGATGAACAACCCCCCAAAGAGCTAGCTAGACGAGATTCAGGAGTAGCGAAACGTGATGAAGAAGCGACCGGAAAGAATGACAAGGAAAAGCCCGAGACTGGGGGTAAAGAACCCAAGTTGGATAGCAAAATCAGAGAAGATCTCAAGCTCAACAGCAACGACAGCAAGATTGAGCCCGGACGCAAGCCAAAGCACAAGGTTCGATGGATTCATCTCCCAGTAAACAATGTAATCAAGTCAACACATCCCCTCTATCTATTGGAATGGAGCAGATTGCTGACTTGAACTTTAGATGCAGTTGGTTGAGGTTGTCAAGCCTGTCCCCCGGTTCAATGATATCTTCACTAACATAGACCAGGATCTCATGGTTCGGATCTCCAAAGACAAGGGGATGAGCAACGCTACCCAAAGAAACCTCCGCGAATTTTTGCGCCGAAGCCAGCCAAAAATTGCAGCTGGAGGAAGAAACGATCAAGGTGAACCAAATAATTATATGAAACCGCAATATCAGAACGTGGGTGGGACTTTTCATATATCACCGAGACTGGCAAATCTGACTTACGAAACAATATACACAATGGAATGACGAGTGCCGATAACACTTCAAGGAACAATCAACAACACGAGAAGCGTGAAGATATTTGTGAGATGCACGCGCTTTATGTTAGTCTCGTTTTTATTGCCCTCACGATCTGATTTTTAGGATGTGTACGTCTGTATTTACTGAATTGCTACAGATGCCGTACTTGTTTTGGGACGAAATGACTGAAAAAAGTAAAACCGGCAACCGAGAACTCTTAGGAGAAACCGACCAGTCTCCAAACTCAAAGTCTAACGAATGTCAACCCCAACGTGATTCCAATAATCAAACGGGCACCAGTAAAAGCCAAACTCGAGAAAATGGAAACTCCGAACCTAAAAGATTCATTAACGAGTCTCTAACTCTTGATCAATACTACTACGCATCCATTGAAGACACAAGCACCAGGGACGAAGACCAAGTCGTCGGACGCTATTTGAAACGACAAAGGGCTGAACTACAGGTGAATGACACGAAAACCACACCTTCGGATGCCGAAAAAACTTTGCCGACCCAGATTTTGGTGGTGAATCAGCTTTGGTTGTGGATCCTCTACGATGGTATGCATTGCCACAATTCGCGGTGTCCACAGTATACTTTGTCTAACTATATTACCCAGACACCATAGTCACTAGCACAACAGGGCAGCGACCAGACGCGGGAACCAAGTTTCTACATCAAGTCCTTAAAGACCTTCAAAGTCACAATGGAAGATCAACGTTTACAACCCGCCAAATTGTTGGGTTTATCATACATACGGCTACAGCCCTGTTCGATACTCCAGAAACCTCGAACCATAAAAGCCTGGGCGAAGGCCAGCATACAGACCAGAAACAAGATCCCAAGTCGCCTTTGGAAATATTTCGCGAGTCCATTCAGCATATAGTATGTAGTCATGATATTCGTGAACGAGGATGGGCGCTGCTGACAGAGACAAAAAGCGTGACTCGGAAACGCGGCTTTTTAGTGGATTCAAAAAATCTCTCGACAGGCTGAATCATGGAAAGGCTGAAGAGAATTCGGGATCTCCAGGGAAAGCATCAGCCTCATCAGACAGTCGGTATTCTGGAAGGCTACAGACACAGTCATCCGGTCATCAGCGTGACAGCATCGCCTATACCAGACTTTCTCTAGTCAAACAATGGTGGCAAAATTTGAGCAGGGCCCAGGAAAGTAACCCATATGAGAACATTTTCAAGGAGACAGAGCTCTTAGATGAGGTCAAAGATATCCTCGACAAACTTAACATACTGAAGACACTATCTCAACACCAGGAACACGTAAACAATCTCTTCTGGACGGAGCAGAAAAATAACTTTGATTGGAGTTTACCTGTTACTCCCGCTGAAAGAACCGCAGAGATTCAAACTATGATCGCGGATGCTCGCAGCGTCCAAGATGACATCAAGACATTGCTTGACCTGAAACAAAAGGAGGCTACCATCATCGAGGCGCAATCTACGCGCAGGCAGAATGACAGCGTTATGGTTTTTACCGTGGTCACTGTTGTTTTTGTAAGTGCAACTTGTTTTTGATCTTTGACTCAACCACAGTTTCTCACTTGTTCATGAAATTAGCTCCCTGCTTCCTTCCTGGCAAGTATCTTTGCCCTATATATTGCCGAATATCCTCACAAGGACGGCAATGTTTCTTTTCAAGGGCGGTGGGTATTTCCAATTATCTGTGAGTTCCTCTTCACATTTAGACATACACTCCCCCAACCCCTCTGTTGAATTTAATTTCTCATGTTCTATATTTCAGTTGGTGTGTCGACTGCGTTTTGCCTAGTCTTTATGCCCCTTGCTTTTAACGCGACAATATTCAATACAATATTCAAGAATATTTTCCACCGAGAGTCAAAGCAAAAGCCTGAAGTGGATAATAATGAAGGCTCCGGAGACCTGAACAAAAAACGATCACCAGATCCGGAGAAGGGACTAGGTACCTAGTAGCAAAATAGTTAGAGGCATCTCTGAACGCTTAGTCCAGTTTACGGAGTCAGGGCTACATGGCAAACGTTGAAGATTGACTTGTCTCAGGAGCTAAGTACATTGGTGGAATATTTAGTGGTATAGTTTCCATCCCGCTATACTCAACAACGCGCGAGTTCAAGCCTTAATTATTCCTAATAAATCAAGGTTTTATATATACAAACCGAGGCACACACTAATCTGGATAAGCTCCAGCACATCGTACATGTCGTACATTTAAGCGTATGACCTGCCCAGTCAGGCATGCTGTACATATGATGGAGACGCGTGGTGACGTGGGGCATACCGGAGTCACATACAAGTCGGGCTTAACATCTTCTCTGCTGCATAACATTGGACATATTGCGGTATATAACAAGCTAAACATTAATTAGCGACATGCTAATATGGAGGGCGGGTGGGGGGGTTTCTTCACACGTGCATCACCGCCTAAAATGATTTGCGGCCTGTTCCTGTCGATCGCTGCCGCCATCCGTGGATAAAATCTCCGCAGTTCCCATGTGAAATTCCAACTCTAGCTCACACCGCTACGTACAGCACAAGATCGCCGTTGATACCAGCCATGCATTCCCAAACCCTCGGTGCAGCGTTGCTGCTCCCTCTTGCCGCCCAGGCTGTGAATATTGTTTCATCCAACGACGATGGCTGGGCCGAGATCAACATTCGCACGCTGTACAGCGCGCTGAGTGCTGCCGATCACTCGGTAATCATCTCTGCGCCGGCTGAGGATGAGAGCGGTACCAGTATGTGCTGTCAATATCACACACACAACAGAGAATTTACTTATTGATGCTTGCAGGCTCCCTCACTGGTACTCCCACCGTCTTGACCGAAGAGTGCGAGTTTGACAGCTGCCCCTCTGGCAGCCCCGCTTATGGCTACAACGCCTCTGAGCCGCGCTGGAACTACGTTAACTCATACCCGGCTACTTCCATTCAGTACGGTATCCAGAATTTGTCCGTCGAGATTTTCGGCGGCTCCCCGGACCTCGCTGTGACGGGTCCAAATGTGGGTTACAACCTGGGAATTGAGACACTTTTTTCCGGTACGGTCGGTGCTGCAGTCGAGGCTGTGAACAATGGTATTCCTGCTATTGCCTTCTCTGGGGATACCGGCGATCAAACAGCATGGAATGTATCGCCCGTACCGTTGTATAGCCAGGTGTATGCGGATGTCGCGGCTAACCTCACTGGTTATTTGGTTGCTTCGGGCACGCCTTACCTGCCGGATGGCATCTGGCTGAATGTCAATTTCCCAGCTGTCTCTACTGATAGCTGCAGCAGCTCTGATCAGTTCAGCTTTGTTCTGTCGCGCATTTATACAGCCATCCCTCTGATTTCTGGCGACGATGTTACGACGTGCGGCAGCGACCGCTTGCCCACAGAGACTACTGTGGTCGATACAACTGGCTGTTATGCGTCCATCTCGGTGGGTGGTACGGACAAGCTGGATGCGAACGCCACTGAACAGAGTGTAGTGTTGGATAAGTTGAGCGATATCCTCGTGTGTCTGCCTTGAGTAGGATAACGTTATTGCCTTTTGTCCATCTGATTAGTGTTGTATGTACATAGAGGGTGGAATAATTTGCATTCATGATGCTACTAATTCTATCCAAAATACCTAAGTGATGTTTGGCTTGCCGTTCCTATTCAGGAAAGAAAAATCAAACCGCTCCAGCTATTACATTTCATGATCACAATAGAAAATCCCCCTTGGTTTTGGCCACTTGCTCATCGTAGTAAGGCTGGAATGCCAACCATCCCTTCTCAGGCCCACCAACCTGCAGTGCGGCATACTCAGCTTCTTCTTCATCAATAAATATCTTCTTATAACCAGCCGCCGAAGCAGCGTCTGCTAGCAGCTGCGCATGGCAGGTCTTATCCAAACTGATAAACCAAAAGGCAGCTTCATCAACACTTCCTCCTACGGTTAGTAGACCATGATTCTGCAGAATAGCGGCCTTGCCCTGGCCCAGGGCTTTGACAATACGTTTGCCCTCTTCACTATCCAGCACGACGCCTTTGAAATCCCTGTATACACCATGGCTCTTATAAAAGCGAAGAGAATCTTGGGTAATCATATCTAACTCCCGGCCAAAGCAAGAGAAAGCTTTTCCTGCGACACTGTGTGCATGACAAGCAGCATGTACATCGGGGCGAGCTTTATGTATCTCCGAATGGATAGCGAATGCTGGCGCATTAATGGGCTCATCACCCTCAACGACCATGCCGTCCTCATCAACCAATATCAGGTCAGACACTTTGATCAGCGAGAAATGCGCCGAAAGAGGATTAATCCCTGAGTATTATCATAACGTTAGTCCAATTTTAGAAAAATTTTGCCAGTGGATATAGAGAGAAAAAACAAATAACAAACAAGCAAAGGAAATAAAAACATACAAAAATGGTCGGTTAGAATGGGGTCTCTGACAGAGATATGTCCAGCAACGCCTTCATCGAAGCCCCGATCCGCAAATACTCGGAATGCAGCAGCCAAATGTTGTTTGCGATATAGTCTCTCTTCCTCCAAGGTTTCGAATTTGGGGTAACTTCGAATTTTCAAGTTGCGACCATCTTTGGTTTTTCCGAGCACTTGGAGTTGGGGTGGATTGTCCTTGGGCTTTGCTTGGACTGCTGCCTGTGATGTGTTGTCAAGAACCGATGGAGCCATTATTGACAGCCGGTATGGTAATTAATTTTTTCGGTGCTGAGGAGTCTTGTCGTGATTGAAAAAGTGACTTTGTTCTCATCACCAAGGAAGCCACGCTGGAAAACCCACGGACCTAGGCCGGTGTTTATATAGAAACTGCTGTTTCAACGGTACCTTCCTCACGTAATTCCCCTCATTTCGGAACAATATCCGTCAAGTTCGTTCGTCATCGTTGACTGGCCGTTTAGGTAGCAAGTCCATAAGATTCCGGGGCATTGAGCTGTGCACTGACATTCCGGGGTGGCAATTCCAACCGGGATTCTCCACAAAACCTTGCATCTTTTCCGAGGAATCTTTCTTCTCCGGAAATTCCGGCAAATCCTTACTCTCCCATCCTCCGAACGAAAATAATTCCTAGGAGATTATGCCCTGCCACGGGGATTCCATCGAGGGTCATGATGTCGAATAACGCGTCCGACCCTGTAGAGCTAGGCCAGACCCCGCGAAAGAGATACGTCACGCGCGCATGCGATGAATGCAAGAAGAAAAAGTGCAAATGCGATGGGTTGGAGGTAGGCAGATCCTATCTCAACAGAGAACATCACAACTGACTTCACCTTAGCCTTGTTATAGATGTTTGTCGGTTGCAGTGCGTACGTACTATACTCTCCAACACTCTAGAATTAGACAGTAAAGATACCCAAATACAACTGGTGCGTTACTTATCTTGTGTTTGTCGGCAGAATGCACATATCAATCTTCATACAACCGGGTGCAGAAACGCAAACGATGCACAACTCAAATGCCATCATCACACCAGGCGCGAGTCGATCCCGAAGAAGCGTCGAGTAACATACCATCTGCAAATCACACAGAGACCGAAGAGTGTTCGTTGCTTCCACAGGCGGAATATGGTAGAAGCACGAACGAGAGTATGTATATCGCATGCCTTATTACTTGTTATGCTGTTTGCTTCTATTTACTGAATCTATGCCAAAGGCGATGCCAGCACACATGCCTTCCTTAGAAGAGTATACACCCACCTAAAGTCCATGGGCCAATTATTCCCGCGAAATTTATCCAGACCTGCCGAAGAAGTGCTAGTTGAATGTGTACCCTGTCCGTCGTTGCTACCTCTTGAACGTAAAACCGCCGACGAGTACATCGACTGCTTTTATACCCATTCAAATGCCACCTATCGCTATATCCGTCGCAGACAACTTGATACTTTACTTGATGGCTTTTATCGCCAGGATCCGTCTGTCCTTCAAGATGACTCGGGAATGGCAGTTTTGTTGATGGTGTTGGCCGTTGGGTTGGTCTCGCGAATGATACGTTCATGCCTGCTCATATTGATTGGATCTTAGATGCATTTGGTTGCCCTCATTGCGCGATCTCAATTTGCCCGAGTATAAATCGAAAGCGTAGGTACGATTGCTTCACGAATGACAATAACAAGAGAGCTGATGACATCAAGATCCTATCTATTTGAAACAGCACAATTTCGAATCAGCAAATCGATTTCAGTGTTTCTACCCACGGTTGAAATCTTACAGGCTCATTGCTTAAAAGTAAGTGTGTTTAGCCTTTGGAGGCTTGTGGTGAACGACGTTTAATTCTCGTCATAATTCAGTGTCAGTTTTTACTCGCCGTCAACATGTTCAACAGCGCGTGGCTGGCTCTAGGCAAGGCAGTTCGACTAGGACAGATTGTCAACTTTCATTTAGCACCAACATCGCATCAAAGCGAGGAGCATGAATTTTCGCAAAGAGGGTTATTTTGGTCGCTCTATATGATGGATCGGTGATTAGACCTTTCAGATTCTTTCTTTGGACCACATACTAACACGCTGTCAAAAACAACAGATACCTCTCCGTAGCGCTTGGACGCCCAGTTGCAATCAACGACGAGGATATCACAATCTCGTATCCAAAGCCATTTGACTCAAAGTCAAGCTCCGAGCTAGCGGCACAAGAGAATAGAACTATTGCAGGCGTGGTGGCACATATAAAGTAAGGCTGCATCTTTTCCCCAACATAGCAGGGTGAGGCAGTTGTAGACTAAGGAACCGTGATCCAGACTCACCCAAATAACTTCACAAGTGTTGAAAGGCCTTTTTGCCGTGAAGAAACAGGACCTCCCTGCGAGAAACAATCTAGTAACTGGGCTTGAGAATCGTTTAGAGATGTGGCTAGCAGAGACACCCTCTTTCTTTCACCCAGAGGCTCGGGAAAGAAACGAAAAGGCCGATTTTCTCTTTGACGTTCCGTGGATTATCAAAAGGTATGTGCTCTTTCTTTCGTTTTTTTTTTTTTTTTTTTTTTTTTTTTTTCTCTCTCTCTCTTTCCTGTTTTGAAACGGTGCTAAGGTCTATACTAGACAGCAACGTACGATTCGGGCTGCTTTCTGCTTTACTAGCATGCTGTTGTATAGAGGATACTTGCTGGACAAGCTGGTTGAGGTAGATAGAAGCAACACGAAAGCCAGATTACCCAGCCCTCCTGTCCAGAAATGTGTAGATGCGGCTATGCGTATGGCTTCATTTGCTGCTGAGATCAGGAACGATAAAACGTACAATGCGGTTTTCTGGGTATGTTATAACTCTTATCTTGTGAGATCGTGACATTACTAAACTCTGTATAGACAACATCGTACTTCACATTCTGCGCTATTTCGATCTTGACTGTTTATTTGACATTGTACCCTGGGGTTGAGAACCGTGCTTCGATCGAATCGCTTCTCGAAAGCGCTATGGAAGGTCATCGGAAACTTGACAATAGCACTAATAAGCACTCACAAAAACTCTTAGAGGTTAGCTCGTTTTTCTTGCCCGTTTTCAATTTCGAACTTCACTGTTACTGCAAATTAAAAATTGCATTTTATCCTGTTGCGTGAATTGATCCATGCTAATATAATAATGTAGGAAGCTCATCTCATTGCAAAACGCGCTCACGAGGAGGGAACCATGACCAATATTCCCTCCTACAACAACCCGAACAATATGCCAATATCGAGCTCTTCTTCGAGTATGCTCATGTCCAATAATCCACTAAACCAGGACCACCAGGCAGAGGGTCCAGTGAACACAGAAGCAGAAATTATTCCTCAAATGGTGAGCTCATCTCGATATCATTTCAGTCTCGTACTTAAAGCTGAGTTTTGGATCTTCTAGTATGAAAACGAATCAGTAAATAATACGGATATTGGTGAAGATGAACTCGGCTTTATTATGAACATGGGGTTTGATGTTCCACTGTTCGATGCTGTGACTGCCTTTCCAGCCGCGCAGAACTTCAATCAGTTTGGGCCATGAAGCGAAGTTCAATAGTTCCCCAATAGTGATCTACTTTATTTTACTACATCTTCAAGTTGCAATATGAATTCCCTAGGGCTGCAGTCCAAGATGTTCTTTTTATATTACTGCGCTTAGACAATGACTACATATATATATAAATTACTCCATGCTTCGTAATCCGTAACAAACATGAACCTTTGTGTGAATGTAGTAGGATATTAGACGGTTTTCGTTAAAATAATAATCTACCATCCAATTCCACCAGCTGAAAGAGTTGAAGTTCTTTTTCAAAGTGCAGAGCAGTACCTAGGTCCTTATTCAGGGTTAGGGTTAGGACGGTTGTCTTAGTAATCCACTTTCCGGCCGGAGCTCCGACCCCGCCCGTCTTCAGCATTCCTTCACTTCTTTCAAACTCCAGAAAGAATATTGCCCAGTGCATTGTCTACGGACAAAAGAGAAATATCTGATGCAGTCCCCAACTCACTAGCTCGAAATGGATCGTGTTCATTCTAATGCTGGCCGTCCGTCTTTAGCATGCCAACGATGCCGTCAGAGGAAAATCAAGGTATGAAACCCATCTCCGCACACTCCGTATTTCATTTGTATAAGAGAGTAGGAACATGCTTAACTTTTCACTGCAGTGTGACTTGCAGACTCCCCGGTGTGGGCACTGCAGTAAACGAGGGGTTGACTGCGTGCTGCCTCGACGTGGTGGCAATAGCAACATACCAGTTAGTCGTGAGTAGGTTTTAGCATGCAAAAGCCCCGATATATAATGTCTTTGTCTGATATGCAAGATAGTCAAGTTCAGGCCCTGGAAAACCGCCTAGCTCAGTTAAAGAATGAATTCTTGCAATTCGATAACAGTCCCCCGAGCATGGCGTCAGATCAAGTTGTCGATGGGGAAACCCGCAACGACTTCATGAGCCCAATCAGTGTGTCCACTATGGGGTTTTCTGAAGCTGCTCCGAAACAATTCAGCAATCTAACTACTATGCGAATTATTGAAGCTGCTCTAGACACGTGGACAGAACAAAAACTTTTACTCCTGAACAATGAGGACTCGCAGAAATACTGTGACCTATCGGGTGCAGAGGCTCACCAGCTGGTGCAGTTCTATCGCCACAATGTTCATGCGGTTTTTCCATTTGTGGATTTACAGATGGTTGAACAGATGTCAGCATCTGGATTGACGGCCTTGGATAGTATTTCTGCGATGGTGTTGGCAATTGCGAGTTTGCTACGAGGCTCTTTGGGATCGAGGAGTTTCTACCATATACTAACACTAGTCTCAATTGCACGTCGAAATATGGCCAAGATTACGGAGAATGAATCAAACAAGACGCTCCAAATCTTACTTTTACTTACTCTATTCTCCCTGTTTGATGCTGGAGGAGGAAGCTCTTGGCATTTAATCGGAGCCGCAACGCAAGTTGCGCTTTCACTGGGTTTACATCAGATTCATCGAGTTCAAGTATCTCCTTTAACATTCAAAGCCGGTTTCATCGAGTTCTGGACAACTTATGTTCTTGACAGGTACGATGAAGATAACATGCTTGGTTACAAACGAAGCAAAATAAAGACAGCCATTGACTTCCATACTCACAGGGTTATTGCTTTGGCATTGGACAAGCCTTTTGGAATATCCAACGACGATATCACAACGTCCACGGCAGGTTATCGCGAATCCGTCGAGGCCGATCCAAATCCGCTGACAAGTAGAAGCAGGACCTGAGTGCCTTCCCGGAGACAGCACAGCTTTCGGAGATTCTTGACCTGGCACATACATCATCCCAATGGAGGACGAGGGGTGGTGGTATCTTTGAAGTGCCCTCTGAGAGATTCGACGCGCGAAGGATCAACGACGGGTGTGATCTTTTTTACATTTTCTACTTGCACATAAAAACGTGGTTCTTGGGGCCACCTTTTCCCAAATTCGACCGTACTCCGTCGCTCAAACACTACAGCGAATATACTAGATTGGTCGGAGGGGACATGGTTACGTTCCGTTTGCCCTGGGTCGCCGGCTATTCATTACTTCACTCGTGCCTGGTGAAGGAATTGGTGTGCTTGTTGGTCATTCAGAGCGAACCTGAGGACAGTGGGGATGAGGCTGCGCAGAGCCGGATCCAGTATAACGCGCTGTTTGCTCTATGTAGTCAGTTTCCATCGTTGGGCCCGTTGATGAGGGTTGGCCACGGAGAAACTGCTCCCAGCGACGGACCACCTATGCGAAACGCGGCAACAATGCGGTTATTGGATTCTCTGAGGGCGTTAAAGATGAATCGTTGATCTGCCGAACTTGGCTCTACGGTTCAATCAATAGCCAAATTCCGACATCTGAAGCGAGTCCGTGGTTTAGTTTGGAAAAAAAAAGTGGATGACGGAGAATTCCGAGACGGACATTTTCCGAAGCGTCCCTTTTCCCCAACCGGGATTCCTCGCGGGGAAAGCAATGCCCTCATGATGGATGGGGTGCGAGGTTGGGTCTATAAATGCAAATAAAATGCCTATACCTTCTTCATTTTATTTTCCAAATTCATTTGCATATCATCTTCCTATTTTTCTATGTCTTCTACCGAACACATCGAGACCGCCACAATGACAGACCACATTGGTACCTTTCCTGAATTAAAGGGCAAAGTCGCTCTCGTCACTGGCATCGGCCAGATGGGCGACCCTCAAATGTGGGGGAATGGAGCAGCTACAGCTAGAGTGCTCAGTCGCAATGGAGCCAAGATTTTTGGTTGTGATCTTTACCTCGAGTCTGCCTTGCACACCAAGCAACGGATTGAGGCAGAGGGTGGTGTCTGTGAAGTCACTGCCGCCAATGTGACTTCCTCTGAGGATGTGAAGCGCATGGTCGAGGAGTGTATTGCGAAGTTCGGTCGCATTGACATCTTGATCAATAATGTCGGCCGCTCTGAGCCCGGAGGACCAGCTGAAATGACGGAGAAAGTTTGGTAAGTAGTCGCTACTAGCATCAACCATTCCCAACCACATATGGAAACTAATCTTAACTCTTCTTCATTCGAATAGGGACGCCCAAACCGACATCAATCTGAAGTCGGTCTATCTCTGCTGTCACGAGGTCCTCCCAATCATGGAAAAGCAAGGCGGCGGCGCAATCGTAAATGTGGCTTCCATCGCAGGCCTTCGGTACATTGGCAAACCTCAAGTGGCATACTCAGCGACCAAGTCGGCCGTGATTCAATTTACCAAAGCCACGGCTGTCATTTATGCAAACCGAAACATTCGTCTCAACGTTGTCGTACCTGGACTGATGCACACCCCCCTCGTCGGATACCTCGCAGACAAGTATGCCGGCGGTGACCTTAAGGGGTTCATCGATAAGCGGAACAAGGCCGTTCCAATGGGACGCATGGGCGACTCGTTCGATGTCGCCAATTGTGCAGCATTCCTGCTGTCGGACTCTGCTCGCTACATTACGGGGCAGAAGATTGTTGTGGACGGAGGTATTACGTCCTCTACTGGTTAGAATCAGGACACGCGATGGAACCTTTGATATATTTGATGCATTAGATGAATGTTATACGTGTGTATATATATTTTCAATTAAAAAGAAAAATAGACAATGAACCGAACATCCATTTCCTAGTTCTGCCTTTGTAAGAGTTTGTGGGCGGTTGCTTCTCGACCTACGTATTGATGAATAAAAGGGAAGAAGCAGCATTCACGAGACAGTTCGATATTAATAAAAAACCGACGATGGGAGATGTCAGACCCGATCAACCCTTTTTCAGTTCCTGTGTACGGAATTCCTCTATACATGTAACTGCCATCAAAGCTTTATGTATAAGGAGAGTTGGCGGATTGGCACTAATTGCATAGGGAAGTACTTTGCGTTTTAGGAAAGAGGCGAACAAAAGTTTAAGTGACCAATTCCTTATTCTTTATCTATGCTTGCTAATTTTGGTTATAGTACATTTATAGACAGGCAGCATTTATTGAATTTGAAAACGACCGCAACATGGTACAATACGGCCTCTAAGTTGTATAATTTAACTATTTATGCCTTCCCAGAAGAGCGGAACAAATCCATTACTCGCTCCACAGATTTGGTATAGATTTCAACTGCTTGAACCTTCAGCACTGTCAGTTCCAGCTTCCCGGCATTTGCAGCCACAAAATCCGTATAATCATCGCGCACAGTTCGGTTTACATTGATTTTGGATACGCCGCAATCAATGGCCTTCAGGAATAGTTCATCGGAGACTGGATGTGTTCCGTGCAGGACAAGGGGTTGGTCTACCGTCTTCGAGATGGTGCTGAGCCTATATAGCCAATGGCGTCAGTACACAGGTGAATTGGGAGGGAACGAAAAACAAATAAAAATACATAAAACTTACAGATTTGTGTCCCACGAATTTTCGGCACCTCCAGGTCCATAACCACCATGGATGTTTCCAAAGCTCGGAGCCAAAAAGTCAGCGCCTGTCCTCTGCATGAACTCCCTGGCATCATCCGGCTTGGTCAAGACGGTTCCAATGTCTACTTTGGGCAGGCCATCTTCGCCACCCTCAATACGGCCCATTTCGACTTCAATCGATATTCCAAGCGCATGGGCACGTTCGATATTCCGGGCACAAATCTCGACGTTTTCTGACTCTTCCATGGTAGAGCCATCAATCATTATGGAATCAAAGGGGAGGGTGAGAGCTAGTTCGATGTCTGCCGGCTTGATGCAATGGTCCAAATGAATGGCGACGGGCACGGATGCGGCGTTGGCAGCATTGACAACGTATTTCACAAACTCGGGTCCCTGGAAGTGCAATGTCCATGGGAAGAGCTGGATGATTGCCGGTGACTTTTTGGCCTCTGCAGCGCGAATGACGGCCATGACGCCGTCAACATTGTAACTGCAATCAAAAAGAGAAAATGTCAGTTTCACCATATGGATATGTTATGATGCTAGTTCCACAATACCAGTTATATGCGCCAACAGCATATCTGCCTTGCTGGGCTTTCAAGAGGATTGAGCGGGTGCGGTTATTCTCGGGGGCCATCTTGGAGTTCAGGATTGGAAATGTTGGATAGGGCAATGAATGCAATCAAGCAGATGAATCGTTTCGTTTCGTTTCTATCCTTCAAGAGCTATTGCCAGTGCTTTAAGTGAAGCTGAGGGGTATGCTTACAAAAAAAATCGGCCTTGTGCCCGAGGGTGGTTCAACACGGAGAATACCGAAGACAGTCAACTTCAACGTTCTTCGCGCGGAAAATTAAATTCCGCACTTTTTCCTGGCGGGTTGAGATCCACTAATATAGCAAGTAAATCAATTCAAACGCAATTAAATTATCAATATACCCGTACTCGAGGTCCGTGAACATTTCTCATCGGCCGAGGATACATAGGGTAAGATGCGAGAGGAATCAGCGACTGCACCAGTACTTCCTTACTACATGCAGCTGTGCAAACAGAATATTGTTTACATGTCTCCCTTTCGCGTTGTGTGTATGAATAGCATATTTGTTATCATCAAATCCCTACAATGAATGAGTGGTTGTTTGACACGAACTAAGTAAATTTAAATTTGATAAAGCTAAAAGTACCCTGGCACAGCTAAATAATGTCTGGGTGCTATTGTAAAGAAGCCAAAATTCCTCTAGCAATTGAACCTATCCCACACGCACCAGGATCGGGGATGCCATGAGTTGGAAACGACTCATCCGATGCGGCACCCACATATGTTGAGCGGCCAAATGAAGACTGCATCCACCTCGTAGCTTCTATGCCCTCCTCAGCCGCCTTTAATGCACATTCCAACACCGACCTAGTATCATGGCCTGAAGAGCTAGATAGTCTGGATAGCTCCGAGACATATGGAATAAGACCATCCATCAAAGTACGACTATTTTGGCGCGCGGTTGTGTAGCCTTCGAGATTTTTCAATGCGCATTCGGCACTCTTAGCGAACAGCTCTAGATTTATGGTGGACGTTTCCGCGTACAGCTTCTGCACAGAGGACGCAAACGAACTCAGGAAAATTCCATATAAAGCGCCAGATGTGCCTCCCATCGCATTTCTGGTTCCTGATGAAAGCTGTAGCAAGCCGTGTGAGAGACTGCAGAGATCATTGCTACCCGCAAGCGCAGTATACGCAGCTTGTGCACCCGCCAAAAGCGTTGTTCCGCAATCCCCATCGCCCATTAGCTGGTCGTATTCCGTGATCTTGGGTTCGTCGAGTTTCACTTGGGCCAGGATGTTGCGAAGGATAGTGGTCAACAGCTTTATGTCACCTGTCCAAACAAGACAGAAAGAATTTAGCAAATGTATGCGATGTCAATCTTGAGAACATTTGAGATAGAACGGGGCTCACAAGGAATGGTAAGGTCAGAGCCAGAGCGTCGTGGCTTATCATCACTGTCAACCAGAATATCCTCTGCTGACCTTGGCTTTATTGGTTGTACGGCTACCCAGTTCGGGGCGTCTGTTCGATCATCCAACAGGGATAGTAGATCAACAGTCAGTGATAGATTCTGTGATTGCGCAAAATTCCCAATCGTTACGCTGAATCCTGGCGCATCCAATGCTGACAGAAAGGTGTTGACATAAATTCGAACTGGCCGAATTTGATATTCGACCACAAGACATTCCAAAACAACGTTCGCAATGGCCTGCAATTCCAGCACAGAAAGACCCCCAAGGTTGTTGACCATCAACACTATTTCTTTAGAATCACCAAGTTTCAAAAAACCGTGTTCCGCGTTATGTCGGTCTAGTAACACTTCCATCATGCTAGAAACAAGCGTCTTGATGTCGGGCTGGGGCGAGATTTCCTTGGAACCCGGTTCATTATGTATACCCGTTCCAAGCCCAACTGTATTATTAGGGATGGATTGATCCTTGCGAGTATCTGGAACGTGGCAATAGTCCAGCGAACATCCTATAGTGCCGATACTATCGGCAACATGTTTGGAAACTTCGACAACCTCGTCAAGGGAGTAACCCCGAGCTGCGGCCGCCCCGGCTGCCTTGTGTACCAGGACGGTACCAGCAAGGCTGCGACGACCGACCATTTTACCACGGGACCTAGGAATTGATACATCGTCTCCGACTATGACAATCTTGACTGGGATTCCAGTCTCAGCAGAGAAAACTTCAGCCGCAAGGCCGAAATTAAGCTTATCGCCAGTGTACCCTTTGACAATCATTAAAACGCCACGAGGCGTAGCAACGTGGTGCAAGCCTGCCATGATCTGGGCGAAATTTGGAGAGGCAAAGACCTTGCCGCAGATTGCTGCATCTAGCATTCCCTGACCGACATAACCAGCATGAGCAGGTTCATGGCCAGAACCTCCACCACTAACGATACTGACTTTCTCTTCGTGTGAAATTGATGAGCGGAAGAGGACTGTTTTGACGCGTTTCAGTATTGCACACCGCCCATAAATAAAATGAAAACCTACCATTCTGTACTTGATCATATTTTAGGCTAGGACTTTGACGGGCTAGTGACAAGCACATGTGCTGCACAAGCTGCCCTGGATCACTAATGAAGGCCTTTGAATTCATGATGACGTGCGTCGGAAGATCTATAGATAAAAGGGCACACCTCGAGACAAAGTCGGTCGACTAGTAACGAATTTTAAGAGAAGGTTCCTCCTTCTTCGACAAGGATATCCCCCCCAGCTGCCTGGCTCCCATTATAATTCAGTTGATTCTGTATGAATCTAGCCAGCTAGAAGTAGCATAGCGCTTACTCAAGCCACTGTTGCCGAATTTGCTTCTCCGTCTCCGGCCCGTGCTTATCTGGGGCAATGGGGTTGATTTGGCCCAAATCATCGATGTTTAGTGTGCAACTCGCAAATTATCCGCGTTCATGATGGTACGGAGCGGAAGGGAGCTTCGGAAAAGACTTCTGAGGCGTGTATTGTCCTAGCAACATGTTGATCGAGGCCAATACTATTTGCCGTGTTGGAGGCCTATTCGGAGTTTCTCCGTTGTGTAGTCTCGGCATTTTCCGCGTCGCAACAAACTCAAAGTACACGCGTGATTTTGACATGATTCAAAATATCCGGCTATCCACACGATACCGACTCACACTGTTCCATTTTGACAAAGTCCGATCGTTCAGGTAATGGGCATGGAAAGGATGTGTTCCCAATCAAGCCCATCAAAGTCAATATCCTGCAATCCAAACCCCAAATCGAGACCAGTATAGTCATCAGGCTGAATACCCGAAAAGCCTGAGTCGTCCGAAAACACCTGAGATTGTGATATTTCGTGATTATTAGAAGCTTCAGGACTACTACGTTGATGAGAAGCGAGCTGACGGTTTCCACTGTGCATATCCACTCCCGTTAGCAGTTGCCGGGTGGTTGTTGTCAAGATCTCGAAAATCCGTTGCTGATTGTGAACAGTTCTCCAATGTTGCGAGATCTGAGAAAGGATGCTATTGCAGCATGCGAGGGATTCAAATGCATTTTCCAACCGAATGTCGCCTAAAGCGTGAAGCACTTGCTGATCATTTTCAGCACGTTGGGAGATTTCGTGAATAGCGTGTAGGCAATACATCGCAATAAACCCGGCAGATAGTACGTCTTGCACACAAGTCCAAGTCATAATACGCCATACGCCAAATGGAAGTTGTTGGTAGCAGAAAGGTATTTCGGCGGCTGTTTGGAGGCAAACACGAATGTCCTCTAGTGTCTTTTCGTGAAGCAAGTGCCGTTGTCCAGGTGGCGGGATGACCATGATCTTGTAGCAAGTCAATTTCTCTTTGTAGAAATTCAAATTAATCCATTCCCGAGAATTATATGTACTTTCTTCATCCGCGATGATTGTGATGGACCGTTGCCAGTCGTGAAGATCGTCAATGACTTTGTAAAGAGATGACTTATCCACTGAGAAGTCAAGCCCCTGCCTTCGAGATATAGCTTGAATGCGAGTAGTGATCTGTCGGATTCTGATATGCCGAATTTGGACCGCTACTTCAGATATTCCACGGGAAGCCTGCAACCCGGGCTGACCAGAGTCAATGAGATCATCATCGGCATCAAATGGGATCTAGTTTAAAAAGAAGCATGTTAGATTCGTTGATTTTATAGTGAAATTTGCTGGGTCAAGTCAAACCTCGGTTGTAATATCACTTTCTTGGATCGCCATCGGTTTTCCCAGCATTGAACTGGCATGTCTCTCGTTTATGTAGGCAGACCAAAATACTCGACGACGTATTTGTCGCTCGATCAACGGAATGTTTGTTGGCGGCTCTTTGTGAAGATCGTTTTCCACACATATACGGACAGCGAGTCGACTGAGTTCCCACTTATTACCATCTAGAAAGACAAACATTCTTAGTATTGTGATAAAAAGGACTTGGCAGTGAGGGCACGATCCTACTTCCAATCCAATGTTGTCCCGTAAAAAGAATCAACAGAAGCAAGTTTTGAGCTAATTCCAGGCCATTGGTATCCAATGCATTTTTCTCATATTGCATAGCAGCTGTGTAATATTCAACAGCTGGAGCGGTGTGTTGCCCTGTGTGATTGAGATATAGCGCGCCTATGGCACATATCATGAAGAATCGAAAGAGACTCCTCTCAGGCAGGGTGGAGCCGGAAGCCCAGGTACGAAACAATTCCGTAACCTGTTGCCGCCGTAGAAAAGGGTGCAAAATGTGTGGGCCTATTAAGCTACTCCCCAGTTAGTCATATTTTCTGATATCGATGGGCATCAAAAGACAAACTACGTCTCAAGTAGAGCCTCTGCAGCTTCTTGTGTCGGATAGTCTGCTCGCTTTGAGCGGTAGGAATCGATTTGATTCTGCTCAGCAGCTACTGCATTGCCAAAATTGACGAGATAGTCTCCTCTCGCTTTGTTGGCAACAGCAGCAACAACAAGCTTGGCAACCCTAGTGAACGTAAGAATATGACGCATTAGTGATATCCTGAACGGTTACTAACGAAGTTATGCTGCCTGCTTCGGTATGTCGGGTTGACCCGGGATCTCCAATATGGATTTGCACGTTCGATGTTGGCAGAAGACCACCAGTCGGTGACGGGGCCTGGTTGAAATTTTGATGAAGTGAATTTCTGCGAAGACCTTGTAGTGCTTTTCTGCGTAAATCGTCTTCATAGAACGCAATTTCTCTGCAGAGAGTATCGACGTAACTACTCAGTGGCTCGTTAGTTCTTGGTCAAGTAGCATCCAAGCTGAGCCTGTAGAGAAAATCTCCCATCTTCAACACACCTTCGCTCGTACTCCCTTTTAGACGCAGGATCAACGATCATGCAAGGAGCTCCTGCACGTGAACAATGCTTACACTGTCCAGGCAAAGAGTCACACTGAGGTATTGCGTATCAGTCTGATGATATAATTGTGCCATGGATTTTCTTTTTTGCTCTTTCCATTGCTTACCTTCAATTTCTTAGCTCGGCATCTTTGGCACGCAGTCGCTCCAAACGCCGAGGATGCTCGTCCGGTCTTCTCTCTCGAAGCCAACGGAGAATGCATTATTTTTCAGGTGTCCCTCTTTGTCAAAGGACATATGCATGGGCTGAATATCTCACCTGATAAGATGTTGAGCTTGATATAGGAAGACTGTTGGCAGTTGAGATTTGGTTGGCATGATATGTAGACGTTGCGGGAGTGAAGTCATTTTTGGCCGAGGGCGAAGCGAAGATAGCCGGCAGGTCACGTGGTTTTTGAAGGGAGCAAAACAAAGCCTGTGGAATAGGGTTAGTTACAAGCTGTCTACATAGATTATGTAGAAATTGAATCTGAAACTCGTGTCATCATTCTCTAGGCAACTCCTGGGTTCCAAAATCCCATCTTCGTACCTGTCGTGGGCTTTTCACATATGCATGTAATCTGGATATACATACAGGTAGCCGCTTACCCAGGTACCTAAGTATAGAAAAATAGCGAGCCACCTGGGCACGAATAAATATATCAAGAAGAGGGGAATAAGTAGCAATTCATAAGTAGAAGGTCTATCAAATTTTATATCTTACTATATTTCTAGTACAAAACAGATCAAAATATAGCAAACGCATTTGGAGGACTGGCAACACCGCCAATCACCTTCAAAGGCATACTCGACAAAAAGAATGTATATCTACCAGTCGCTTTGCAGTGGTCAGAAAGAGCTTCCAGATCAAACAGTTCTCCAATTGGACACCCCCAGCCCGCCAAAACCCATTCGTGCAAGTTATACCGGGTATCTGCATGTGCACCGCGGATGGGAGCTCTTTCGAAGCTCGGTGCATCGCCTGCCACCGCCCCAAACTGATGCTTCCAGAGCCAGCGTAGCATCTTCTCCGAAGCCTCGACACCAATAAAGTCTGGCGATGGTCGATGAGCAAGGTCCTTTCGTTGGCTATCGGTCAGTTGATTATAGGCAGCAGTAACGCCGCTGCGGATAAACAAGATGTCTCCAGGTCGAAATTCGATTTGCAACTCATCCACTATAGATTGTAAACTTTCCACACTTATTGCAGTAGAAGTGAGAGCTTCGATCGTTATGTTTTTTTGAGCTGCCCACGAAGCATAGTCAAGGAGGACTCCGCGGCCCGTAATTCCACCCGCTTCCACAACAGCTGGCAACCGAAAGGTGTTAGCACTTTGTTTCCGAAGGAATTCACAGATGTATGACCTTACCGTGCAAACCTAATACGTCGGATGATTCGATCTGCTCCTGGGTTCTGTTGTTGTAGAATTTTTTTGACTTTTGATGGGCTTGAATCGAGAAAAGACCCACGTCAGCATGGAAGCTATATCTTAGGAATTGACCTGTTACTCCTCACCGTAATGCCGGAATCCATCCCATTGAGTCGAGCCTTGGGTGTTGAAAGTCAAGATATCGTCATTAATGCAATTCGGCAGCCGGTGCACGATCTCTTGATGAAACGGGTTTCTGCCAAAGCTGGGATACGAAGGTATGCTCAAGGGCCAATCCAAGGATATGCGCACCCCGGTCTTGATTTCCTGCGCTGCCTTGACGATGACGTCGGGAGTGATGATATTCAACGTCCCCAGTTCATCCGACTCGCCAAATCGTCCCCAGGCATTTCCTGGAGGCCCCTCCGAGTTCAGCGGAAGATCCTCGAATTTGACTCTGCCTGCCATGCCTAGTTCTGCAAATCGAAATGTATCAGTGAGTAGAGGTATGAATATGTTTAAGAGGGAGATAGATCTTGGAGCAGTTTTGGATCTTCTTTTGCACCCCACCAAACCTCGGCCCAAACCCCGATCTGTTGCGTCTTCTTCGGCTATTGTTTATTACTTTCATCCAGATGCTGGAAGACAGTGGGCCTGTCCAAGTGGCGACAAAAATAATTTCCGCCACGGAATTCCCCGTCCTCTGGGGTTTTCCGAAAACGCACAGACTGTTGCGCGTCGAATCAGACTGCGCCCAAAAAATCGGACAATAGGGTCTGTCTCGCTATCCCCATGGGGAATACCGTGTTGGCTCAGCTTGGCCACGTACAACCAGTCTCATCGAACGTATTTCAGCGCATGCCAGCTATCGCTCCGTGCTTCCCCCCTTATGTCTGCTCCAAACGAGGTGCATAAGAGGGTGTGATTCCCCAGATTATATCCCTGTATTTTTGTTTGATCCATTTTTTCAGTCTTCTCCAAGTTTCATTGATACGACCCATCCTACTATACACGATGTCTGAGAACGAGTTCTCGGACGCTCGACGTCTGTCTAAAGACATTGAGACGACCCATGAAGAGTCTTCTCTTGACAGAGTTGACCTATCAGAAGAGGAACGTTCAATCGAGCGCCGACTTGTTCGTCGGATTGACTTGCTCATCTTACCGCTGGTGATATTGGTATACCTCATGAACTACATGGACCGGTAGGCATTGCCCCCTTCCTTGCCTTGCCAATGTCTGAAGCCCCCCATCTAACGATTCGATCCTAGGAACAACTACGCATCTGCAAGACTGCAAGGCTTGGAGACAGACCTTCATCTGGTTGGCAACCAATACCAGATTGGTCTCTCCGTTATGTACATCAGTTACATTCTCGCCCAAGTCCCCTCGAACCTACTCCTCAACTACTGCGGCCGACCCTCACTCTATCTTGGCTTTTTCGTAATTAGCTGGGGCCTAGTTGCCACCTTGACATCGCAGGTCAAAGACTTTGGAGGAATCGTGGCTTGTCGTTTTATGCTTGGGTTGGTTGAAGCCCCATTCTTTTCCGGGGTGCTATTCTATCTATCCAAATGGTATAAACGACGCGAAATCAATCTCCGAATGGCAGTCTTCTACTCCGGCTCTCTAATCTCAGGGGCCTTTGGCAATCTCATCGCTGCCGGTATCCTGAGTGGTCTTGCTGGAGCAAGAGGAATTGCTGCATGGCAGTGGCTATACATTATCGAGGGCAGCGTCACGGTATTTGTTGGTATCTTGGTATGCCTTCTTTTGCCAGACTTCCCGCATACCTGGAGACTTCTATCAGAGGATGAAAAGCTTGTTGCAACTCGTCGTATGGCTCTAGACGTGGCTAGCGATGATACGGACGACGCCAACGGAATGTCCCAGTTGACAGGTCTCAAACTCGCCCTTACCGATATTAAGACTTGGATATTGGCACTGGCCTACATGGCTATTACTGGTGCGGTCGGTTTTCAAAACTTTCTCCCAACCCTGACGGCCACGTTGGGTTATAACCATGTTATTTCTTTACTACTTGTTGCTCCGCCATATATCTTCATGACTTTCTGGAGCTATGGTCATGGATACCTCTCTGATCGCCTCCAACATCGCTTCTGGTAATCACCCTTTCCCTCTTTTCCCCGTACCAGAGACTTTTCAGTCCTGTTTTTACTAATCCTATGTACGCCGAAATTTAGGTTTTTCATGTATCCAATCCCGATTTCAATTGTCGGATTTGTTGTATTCATGACTGTTGAAAGCTTCGGACCGAAATACTTCTCCCTCTTCCTCGTCATTTTCGTGTTCGCGATGAATTCCACTCTTTTCAGCTGGATTGCATCTTCTATTCCTCGGCCAGCTGCCAAGAGAGCAGCGGCCATTGCAATCATCAACGGTCTGGGAAATTCTGCATCCATCTGGACCCCCTTCACCTTTATCCCCAGCGAAAAGCCTTTCTATAGACTTGCTTTTGGAATATGCGTTGGGCTGCAAGTTGCGGCTGCTGTTCTTGGTCTACTTTTGCGATATGTTCTCCAACGTGAAAACAAACGACTTGAAATGCTGGATGATGAAAATGCACCGCTGCCCGAGAGTGAACTTGTGAAGCTACGTCGCCTGGCCGAAATCGAGGGTGTGGATCTAGACACTGCGCGTGCGATGCAAAGGGGGTTCAGATATATTATCTAGTCTAATAAAAGGGAAGACAGGATCCTGGGCATTGTAGAGTGTGCATTTTATCCAGTCCTCTTTTGTTTTCCTAGCCATAGTATCGGTCGTGGACGCCGGTTGGGCGAGCTCTTTTCATAAGCGGAACCTGGCCGTTGCTGGTAACTTATCCCATGGCTATGAATACCAAGACAAGTTTACATACGGTTGAAGTTTCCCTACATTTTAATTGAAATTTCGTATATGACTAAGGCTTTCCTTAACGACCTTTTCTAGGCTCTTAATCACACGGCAAGACAGGCCATATTGTCACCTCGTCGCCTGGCAGTTATTCGCAGCTGCTATGCAGTACAGACAATTTCTTTGTTTCTGTCAGTCCTAAGAATAGGTACAGAGATGCCTATTCTGGTACTGTGAGTCATTTTTGGCGGCACATGTCGATCGTTCCTTCTTTGTCTTTGCAGTACCCAGTCAGACCTTGAAAGGACAATGATTTGTCCGATAATGTGGCTCATCTACAACTGCCATTTTAAAATCGACGGGTTTCCAGTTTGTCACAAACCAGTCAAGTATTCCGAGGCCAGATAGATTTTGCTCCCGCTTGAATACAGGACTAGCAATATATTCTTCCCCAACAAGGATGTTGGCACTGTTCTCCTTCATGCTTACAGCGCTCACCGTCATCAGCCCTCATGAGGTCGCATGCGATGTATGAAGCTCAAATCTCTACTACATTATCCCAAATGTGTCGTTTGGTCACTGACGCAGACCCAGAAACTGTCCGCTCCACTCACACTGAAAGCCTGGGCGAGTAGCGACTGTACAGGGCAGGTAGCTGTGAGCGAATTTACAGACACGTTAATCGGCGTCAGCGTGTCCCTTGTCGCCATATCTCACAGTTTTATGCTTAGCCGCACGCCTCAAGAACAAGAACAGTTGGATGTGTCTGTGACCACCGATCTGAGCTCGTGGCAATCCGATGAAGACCAATATTCCACCGACGATTTATCCTGCACTCATTTCGTGGACAGCTTTTCTGCTGGGAATGTGGCTGGTGGAATGTGCCTCGGAGGCCCTGCATTCACCTGTACCCGGTTGTGGAATAATACTGGTTTATCATAAGATGGGATATATATGGATACTTGATTCATGTTACAGATGGTCTGAGGTGGGAATTCTGTATAATATAATAACAAATACTTCGTACGCATGATGGCCATCCCGCTACTAATTCTGTCAAAGACAGGAATCCAGGAGCACGTCGAACGCAGCCGAACGCCAGCTTTAGCGCTTCAAGCTTTAGGAGAGGCCAGCAATGAAATATTTACCATAACTAGAGAAACATTCACTCAATCTTGGCCGTTGACCACCTGAAGGGGCATTTTCTACTAGATCTTGGGGTTTCTCTAGCTGAGCAAACAAGACCAAGGGTGGTGCATGTCCAAACGCGTGGTAAAATGGTAGGAGGGTCTAGCGCTATCAATGCTGTGAGTAGCAAGGACACATTGCCAACTGCCTACAATCAAGACCACTTATTTCTCTGGTCGGTTAGATGATGTACATTCGAGGACCAAAGGAGGACTACAACGATTGGTCTTCCTTTGCCAAAGGCTGGTCATGGCCGGAGATTGCCCCTTACTTCAAGAGGCACGAATCCTTCCAAGATAACCGACATGATCGGATGGGCTTTGAGGATTTGACACCAAATGTGCCCACCAGCCACGGCTATAGTGGCCCCATTCAGACAAGCTTCAATACTTTCGACAGTCCAATAGAAAAGAGATTTCTCGAAGCCGGTCGAGAGGTTTCTGGTCTAAACAAACCTAAAGGCCCATGGGGAGGAGATCATGTTGGCTTCTTCTCGTCACTTACATCCATCAATTGCACAGGGCCCAAGAAGGGGACGCGAAGTCTCCCTGGAAATGCCGACGTTTCTAGACGATCAAATTTGAAGATTCTCGAACTGCACTGGCGCTTGGCATTATCGTCGAAGAGGGCGTGGCACGAGGTGTTCGGTTTTCTCATTCTACGCAACAGCTAGAAATTCTAGCAAACAGGGAAGTTATCGTTAGTTGTGGGGTGTTCAAATCACCGCAACTGCTAGAGTTCTCTGGTATTGGTGATCCATCGATTCTTAAAGCTGCGGGTGTCGGCTGTGTGGTTCCTCTTCCTTCAGTCAGGACGAATCTCCAGGACCACGTCGTGACCGGGGTAGTCTACGAGCTAGTAGAAGATCAATCGTCCATGGAATCGCTCAGCAAACCTGAAATATTTCAAAAACGCCAGGAAGAGTACGCAGCGGGGTCTACGGGATTGTTTGCCTCTACAAGTAGCGGGATGGGTTTTCTTCCCTACGCCACTCTTGTTCCAGAGGCCGAGTTGGAAGATATCTGTCGAAAGATGGTGGAAAACTGCGGTCAGACTCTATTTGAGAAGAAACAATCCGAAAGTATTATCAGCCACCTTCGGAATCCACAATCGGCAAATGTGCAGTTAATTGTTGTGTCTGCATCAGCCGACTTTTCAGCTGCTTCCAGTGACCAATTTGGCTCCATTCAACCAACTCAATCAACGAACCAGCGTGACGGGTTCGCAATTGCAAGTGCTGTACAGTATCCAGCATCCAAAGGCACCGTTCATATTATCAGCAGTGATCCTCTCACCTACCCAGCCATTGATCCTGCGTACCTAGCCAATGAAGCCGACACAAACGTTTTGGCTGCTAGCTTGGCATTGTGTGACAAGCTTTCCGAGTCACCGCATGTGAAACAGATAATCAGTCGAAGGGTTCATCCAGATCCGTCAATCAACCTCAGTGACCAAGCTCAAGCTGTCGAAGTAGTAAGAGGGTTCTGTATGACCCAGTACCATCCTTGTGGAACCTGTGCCATGGGCAACGTTGTGGATGAGCGATTAAGAGTGAAAGGGATTAAAGGGTTGAGGGTGGTGGATGCCAGCGTTTTCCCAACGCATGTGAGTGGAAACATAATGTCCTCTGTGTATGCAGTGGTAGAAAAGGCTGCGGATATGATTAAAGAGGATGCACATATTTCCAGTTAGCTTGAGATGTTCCTCCCGAAATGCCGAGGAGTCACAAATTCGATCGATTATTACCCAAGTACCAAGACATGGCTAGATATAAAATACATGACAGTCATGTTATAAAATATACCCGTATCCCAACATCAAGAAATCAGCGCTTAGAGAGAAGATTATAATTACACCAGATCCAGGTCCAATGTAACTACATTTGAGGCCTTCTCGCGGTCAGAAATGGAATCCATTCCTGTCGGTAATGGCAAAGTAGGCTGCGTGGTGGATTCTGCAACTCACGTATAAGCGAAATTCCGCAATGCCTGCTGATGGCGTCTTTAGGCCGCGGTATCTAGACAATCTAATGGCTGAAATATATATTATCACACTACAATTCGATTACCTAGGTATGATTTTAGTCACCGGACGGTTTTCGTATAATTGGCAATTATATTAGTGAGTCTTTTGGTTATGTACCCCGCTTAATAAAACTCCATGTATTAATTCCTAAGGTCACAGTGTTAAATGCCGGTGAAAAAATACCTAGCTACAATGCAGCTAATCAACCCCTGCATTCATTAGGAATGATCTACTCAGGGTCTATAGCCGCAATGCAAAGGGCCTGATGCACAAGCAAAAGGAGAAAGATCGGGGTATTATTCTTGTTCCCTCTATCTGACGAATTTGATCTATTCAAAATTCATGCATGCAGTCATTCATCATGGAGAAGTTGCGTGGCTAGGCTAGTAAGGAGATTAAACCGGGGGGGTTTTGCCGATATCCTTGGTGCGCGGATTATCGCATCAGAATGGGGAACTAGATTATCTTTTAACTGAAGTTCCCGGAGGAGATGAGAGGTCTCAATTAGGCTTACAAGACAGTAATTTAGTGTAACTACCTAACGTCTCAAATTTAGGGAGAAATATATATCGATAGCTACGCCAGGGAAATATGATATACCTAGGTAGACACTTCGTCCACATTCTGGATGACTCAATTGCATATTTGGAATAGCAAGTCGTCTCTCCACATGCTGGCGAACAAAACTTATATAAGCAGTTCACAAGGCAAAACACAATGAGAAATCTTTTCAATGTACGATATTTGGCGCTGGCGCTGGCGTCGAGACTTGGTGCCACGCTTGCTCAAACTACTATCACCATTACTCCTACCACAACCTACCAGACTATCGATGGGTTCGGGTTTTCTGAAGCATTTGGCTTCGGCGAGGTCGTCGTGAGCGCAACTGCTTCTGTCCAAACCCAGGTTGTGAACTACATGTTTAGTACAACCGAAGGTGCTGGTATGACTATTTTGCGAAATCGTATTGGTGCAGATACATATGACAGCATTGAGCCTACTGCACCTTCAAGCCCCAGTGCCGAGCCTACTTATACGTGGGATGACTATGACTCGGGCCAGGTGTGTAAATTATCTTCGTATGCATGATGGCACTGTGACTTACTTCTTTCCTTAGGTTTGGTGGTCTCAGCAGGCACGAGCAAATGGAGTAGAATACATTTATGCAGATGCCTGGACTGCTCCTGCATTCATGAAAACCAACAATGATACAGTAGGTCAATTGCAGTTCCAAATAAAGCACATTCAATGCAGAATTCTCACAGCAGACCAAAATTCAGGAAGATGGTGGCTATCTCTGCGGCACAACTGGAGAGACTTGTTCATCAGGCGACTGGAGACAAGCGTACGCGAATTATTTGGTGCAATACATCACTTATTACAACGAGTCAGGCATCACCATTGATTTTGTCGGTTGGCTGAATGAGCCCGAATTTTCGTATGTTCTGATATTTAATCACTCTTTGCTGGCATGAAACTGACCGATTTTTTAGCGCAGATTATGATTCCATGTTAATCACAAATGGGACGCAGGCAGCATCTTTTATCCCAATTCTGTACGAAACCATTCAAAGTGCCGGTTTTAGCACGGGGATCGCTTGCTGTGATGCTGAAGGTTGGAATGATCAGGTCACCTGGACTGCACAGCTTGAGGATGCCGGTGTTACTCAGTACCTTGAGAGAATTACTTCGCACTGGTATACGTCGCAAGGATCATCGCCAATTGATACTACACTGAGAGTATGGGAGACTGAGTACGCCGATCTCGATGACGCCTTTAGCACGACTTGGTACTCGAGCGGGGCGTTTAATGAAGGATTAACATGGGCAAAATACATCTATCAGGGTGTTGTGGAAGCCGATTTAAGTGCTTTCTTGTATTGGATCGGTGAGTTGTGGGATAACCCTCGTGTTTGTGAACTACCACTCAAGGCTATATCTTGAGCGTATTTCTATTTTCTTTTTCTGCCGTGTTGAAGGGGCTAACGTTGACTTTCTAGGTGCGCAATCCGACAGCAACGCCGCTGGTCTTGTTTCCATCAATGGAACTACCGTGGAAGCATCGGCTAGTCTTTGGGCGTTTGCAATGTTCTCACGCTATGTTCGACCTAACGCTGTCCGCATCAGCACGTCTGGCGCACCAAGCAATGTCGACGTTGGAGCGTTCAAGAACACTGATGGAACGATTGCTGTAGTTGCGATTAACGGCAATGACGCTAGCGAAACAATATCGTTGGCAGGAATCACAGCCTCCCAAGTATCTGCTTACTACATGGACAATTCGGTATCATCGCCTGCAACTTTCGCTGCCACAAACAGTGGTGGTGTTGTTGGGGGTACCCTGCCGGCTTATTCAGTTGTTACTTTTGTCATCACCTTGGGCTCGGGCAGTACTACAACCACAACAACACAAATGTCATCAACAACATCGACGACAACGACTAGTTCCTCTACTAGCACTAGTACTCCAGCTCAAGAATATTACCAATGTGGTGGTGAAGGATGGACTGGGGCCACGACTTGTGTCAGCCCATATGTTTGCACATATTTCAACGCATGGTACTCTCAGTGTCTCCCTGCTTAAGTCTCCAGCGTGACTGGAATACTGTCTGAGGCTGCAATCTATATAGTATAGTTTTTATGTGTAGTTTTTGAAAAGCAATTCTGATGATTAAGTCTTGCCTAATGTCACAAAAGCATAGCGAAACATAACAGAACTGGTGCGGAGTCCGCACGTATATCTCTTCAGCCAGGCTTGAAGCCAGGACAATAAAGTGTTCGCAATAGTAGTGGCTTTCGATTTGACTCTATTAGATCCAGTTCCGAATTATGTCATAAGTTGTTTTAGAGACATATGTATTGATACACAGTTTGCATGCACCTACCTAGGTGCCTCAATATTTAGAGGGAAAAGTAAAACCAACTCAAGATTAGGGCTAGGGATTAGAATTCCTGAATCCTTACTACCATTTCATTGCCACTATTCTACCACTTGAAGTAAAATATACTTCACTTTTCCATGGTAGACCCATCTGACGGGTCGGCCCGCCTCCCCGCTACCTAGAGAAATAGATTTTATATTTACGTACCAATATTTACCGCTAAGCCTCTCCAGTTAGTTAGCATCTAATAGTAAGAATATTGAACCAATGGAAAGTGTCAAATGTGGCAAAAAAGCTTAAAATAGCTAAAAGATTTCTTGGCATTGGTAATTATCAATACTAAATCATATTTACGACGAAGGCCTTTTATTTTCCGTACTTTCAAAATTGGAAAATACCAAGCCCCACCCCTACAGTACAATCTTGCCAGCTGGCCAAGGAAATGCAGACCACCAATAAAAATCTACTCAGCGGCCTAGCCTGTGTCCCCACTGGCACCAGTACGGAGCACACTAAATTTAATGGTTTTCACAACGACGCAGCATAGGCCTTCTTCAGTTGGCCATTCAACATGGCCGAAGGCTACATCAAATATGCGGCATCGATGCGAGACCGGTACCCGAACTTACGCCGTTTTCATGATATTTTGGATGTAAATTCTGACAAAAAGATATTGCACCAGAGCCGGGTTGCTGTCATTGAGATCCAAGACAATGCCGTGAACCAGAGACAATTTGATTCCGCCAAGGATCTCGATCAATATATGCAAGACCAATCGCCCAGTTTTGGCGACTGCAAACACCGCCTTTATGTGTTAGAGGGCTTGACGCCATCATTCGTTGAGGTCCTAGCTTATCGTCTTCAAACGGGCCCTTTTGTGTTTGCAGAACAGTTGCTTCGGGGAGGAACCCGCAAGGAGCAGGCTGCGATGCTAATCCCAACTCAGGATGGCTTGGAGAGGTCTTTCAGCATGCACTACGTCGAGTCGCGCGTGTTTCCCAAGGGCCAATTAAATAATCTCGGGGCCTGTTGTCTGCACTTAGATAGGAAGATATGGGCTACAAAGATCAATTCCTGGTTTGATGACGTGGCGCAAGTACACAGGATTGCATCTTTTTGGTCCCGACAGGAGTCAGATGGTGTCTTTAATGGTAAGTGCCATCGCCGCACACAACATGACACAGAAATGAAAACTTATCTGCATCCAGCTTTGATCCTTTTGGATCCACCCATAGGTGATAAGATCAAAATTGGCAAAAAAAGCCGCAAAGAAATACAACCTTGCAGCACCGAAGTCTATCAAGGTGGCTACATTGACATCTCACCATTCCCTTGCAAGTCTGAAGGTAATATGTTAGCGCCGCCTCCACCCGGACCCTCTCGCAAGTCGTTATTTGATGACATCCTATTCTACTGGGATCATGTGGATAGGTTCCCAAGTCTTCAGTCGCATATTCTCAGGGACACAATAGGTTCTGCCGAAGGCATGTCATTCTTTCTCAACAAGATCATTGCTTCGAATTGGATGCAACTGATTGTCTATTTCGACGAAATTATCGATCGGCTCGAGTATGCCCTGGCTCGTGCTGATATCAAGGCCCTGGACGGCGTCGAGAACCACTTGAGTGACGTTGAGTTCTGGCATCGGCGTTGCCGAAAGTCCTTTGAGCAGGTTGAGCAAACCGTGGACGCTCTGCAAAGAAATTTCAATCTCATGCACAGTTCCTCCAGCCAGGCAGTCTCACAAGGAAGTGCTGCGTTCAAATGCTCCGACGACTTTGTGTACATTCAAAATCAAATCCGCGCACTTCAAGAACGCTGCCGGTGCCTCACACAGTCGCTCATATACGTCGTCAGCATTATACAGTCCAAGCAGTCGGCCGAGGAAGCGCAGAGTTTGAAAATCCTTACGGTCCTCGGCATGCTATTCGTACCTCTTACATTCACATCCGGGATCTTCAGCATGTCTGATAGATTTCAGCCCGGGAAGAAGGATTTCTGGGTTTATTTTGTGACTTGTCTGCCCTTGATCGTCATAGTATTCTCCGTTGTGTTTGCCAAACAGGTTGCGGAGATACTAAGATTTAGGAAGAAGGAAAGCAAAACTCTTCTCAATGTCAGACTTACGGCACGGCTAGTAAATAATGAACAGGACGCTGGAGATGTAGAAAAGGGGAAGCAGTGAGGCTAGCTTAATACAAATTTACATGTAAAAAAGTACATTTATCAGGTAACAGTTACTTCGGAGTTTGCCCATGTTCGAATGATGCCTAAGGCCAACACGGCAGCACAGGTGGAGTTAACAGTCCGCCGTACAGTCAGCTTCGCACTTGCCCCCGCGCGACTGCGAGTTTACTTGTCAAATCATCCGATCTACATATCTAGAAAAGCTCACCACATGAGGTCTATGGCGACAAAAGATCAGAGAACAGAGGGTCACAATATCACAAGTGCGCGAATTCTTTCGGCGAATTCTCTCGTCCATCGACATGCCCCCATACGCCGATGAAATCGAAACAGCCATTCACGCTATACACCTCGCTTCCCTTGCTTCCAAATCCCTCCTGCAATCCACCAAGGAAATCGATTACAAGCTTAAAGCTGACTGCAGCCCCGTGACAATTGCCGATTACGCGTCTCAAGCACTTCTCATCGCGATTGTCCATCGTGCATTCCCCTCCGACTGCTTTCTTGGAGAGGAGTCCGCCGCAGAGCTACGACAGAATCCAACGCTGTCTGACCAGGTGTGGAATCTCATATCGGCGACTGTACACCAGAACAGCGATATTGCAGCAGCAGTTCTCGGCAATGAGCTGAAGGACAAAGATGATATGCTCAGATGCATAGATCTGGGTGGTGAGGGATTAGGCGGGTCCAAGAAACGCGTCTGGATGCTAGATCCGCTTGATGGAACTGCGGCTTTCATGGCTGGAGGCCAGTATGCCGTATGTCTTGCCCTCCTCGAGGATGGCGAGCAAAAGGTAGGCGTGATCGGATGTCCGAATTTGCCATTTAACATTGGTCGTGTCAATGACACCATCGTTGATGCCGACGACTATGGCTGCCTACTCCACGCAGTAAGAAACAATGGATCATTTGTTCGGCAAATGAAAGCAGATGGGCTCGGCCCGCCTAGAAAAATCTTCCATGACAATGTCAAAGAAACTCGCATCGTTCAACCAATTAATCCTTCGTATGACTTTGAAAAGCAGCAGAAAGTCGCCGTTGAACTAGGCGCTGAGTGGCCCGGAACAAGGCTTTGGTCCTCTCAGATGAGATTCGTAGCATTAGCGCTTGGTGAGGGCAATGCTCAAATTGCATTCCGAAAACCCAGAGATTACCACTCGTGTGTTTGGGATGTTGCCGGTGGTGCACTGATATTTGAGGAAGCAGGTGGTATAGTCACAGATGCAGATGGGATACCACTTGACTTTCAGCAAGGACGGCGTCTTGAGAAGAACTGGGGGATAGTAGCAGCACTCTCCGAGATTCATGCCCGGGTTTTATCTACAGCACAGGAAGTCTATAGAGAGTCCATGAATGGTTGACGATTCAAGAATATATAAGGCCCTCAAGCGCTGCCACACCCCTGATTGTAAATTGCAAAGCATGAAGCACTAATCATAGGCTTTGGGAGATCACCCATATCTAGGGGCCTTCTCGGGGGGGCCACTGCAATAAAACCGGTTGTTCAAATGAGCAGGGGAATTTGCAGTCATGGGTGGCTATTATATAGAATGGCCAAAGTCTCTTTTTGACCAACTTGACACCCTCCTGGAATCAAAAGAATTGGTTATGGCTCCAGCGATGAGACGCTTTTACGGGACGAGAAAGGAAGTTTGATCCCCTTTTTCGCAAACTGCTACGACCCACCGTTATCTTCCGGATCCTCCGATGTCCCCAGTCGCCTGGAGGAGTGACAACAAATCAGCTTCAGGAGCGGGGTAGAAATAGTGATGTATAAACATTGACATTAGAAAGGAACCTCCAGCCACGACTGATAGATCCTCACGCAAGAGGGGTGGTAGATTCCTATAGTCTATTCCCTGCAACCCGACGTCTTTTTAGGGGCAGTGGCATATCCGACGGCGACTGTAGGAGTAAATCGAGGTACGCGATTACGCGACTACGCGAAGGGTATGCCCGAATGCGATAGCACAAGGGGTAAGATATGTGCCGATCAGAAAATGCGTGGTAGGTTTTTCCAAATCCAGTTGTTAAAAGTGATTTTCGTACAAGTTTAAGCTTGGCATCTATTCAACAGCTAATCACATCATTTTGCATTCCCTGGTGAAGCTAATACGGAGAATTTCCCCGCATTATCCCCGCAGTTCAGTCTTTGTTGTTTCTTGGTGTTTCTTCAACTATTACCCAATCCGGCGATTTTCTTTTCATCTACCCGCCGGATGCAAGCATGCTGCGCAGTTTCTTGGCGGCATACTTCGAAATAGACATAGGAATGGAGCATGGAATGAAAAATTGATTCCGTCTATAGCAAAGTCACAGGCCTAAACAAGTACGTATATAAACTCTATCCATGTCCTTTCGATATACGTACCCTGGAAACCTCAATCATCTATCCCGGTATCTGTGACAAGAGTAAGAGGAGAGAAGCACATGTGAGGCATCATGGGCTCGTCGATTGTGTCAGTACTCGCTACTGCTTTATCATTCGCGTCGGCATGTGAAGCCGTCACGTCTCTTGGCGTCGACACAACTGTTGGCCACATTATTGGCATGGTCAATGGCACTCACCCTCATGTTGCTCAATTTCTGGGTGTCCCGTTCGCGGAGCCTCCTGTGGGCAATCTGAGGTGGGAACCACCAGTAGTAACAAGCCCCTTGGACAAAATTGATGCCACCAAGTTCGGCCCTTCCTGCCCTCAGTACGATACGTCAATCCCGTCTGTGTACGAGATAGATGCACGTCAGTTCCTGATCTCAGGTCGACCTCTGAGGATTGCCTTACTGTTAGCATCTGGGCTCCACTTAACCATAATGTGAATGACCAGCTGCCGGTTGTTGTTTGGCTGTACGGTGGCGGCGATACAACTGGCGGCGCTCAAATTGAATATCAGATTCCTGCAGCCTGGGTTGAGAGAACTCAAGCTCACATAGTTGTTGAGGTCAAGTTAGTTCTTTCACTGCTTCTTCTCTTGGTCTCGTTTCTGATGATTCCCCGTGTATGTAGTTATCGAGTAAACGTGTTTGGCTTTCCCAAGGCGCGCGGTCTCAATGAGACACTTAATCTGGGCTTCCTTGACCAGCGCTTAGCGTTGGAATGGGTCCAGGATAACATTGTGAACTTCGGGGGCGATCCATCGAAAATCACGCTTTGGGGGCAATCGGCGGGTGCCGGTTCTGTCGACTACTATAATTTTGCCTACCCTGATGACCCCATTGCCCAAGGTATCATCATGGACTCGTCGTCTATTTTCAGCTACGGTACGACAGGCGTGGGATCCAGCGACATCGGTGACAGCTTCACTGTGCTCGCGAGTAACCTTGGCTGCGGAAATCTGAGCGCATCAGACGAGTTGGCTTGCATGAGAAAGGTTGATTCTGATACAATTGAAAGCGTTTTGAAATTATACCAAGATGCAGGGACTGCACCGACCATCAGCTTCACAGCCATGGTCGACAATGTCACTGTCTTTTCCAACTACACAGAGCTCTACCTTGCCGGAAACTTTTCCAAAGTGGTAAGTTTAGTACCCGTCACTTGTCGTGATTTTTGAATGATGGTACTAACCCATTCCGCAGCCCGCCATTCATGGAACAAACAACAATGAGGGCTCCTCCCTGACATCTTGGATCAACAACGGCACTACATACAATGAGACGGCTGCGAATATCAACACAGTTCAGAGAGCATGTGCGTGCCAGGAGACACTATACTATCGCTATCTCAACAACGCCACCAGCTTCCGATACTACTATACCGGAAATTTCAGCCAGATCTCTCCTCGCTTCTGGGAGGGCGCATACCATTCCTCGGAATTGCCTATGATTTTTGGAACCCACGAGATCGTGAGCGGTCCGTCGCCTCCATTCGAGTACGCTGTATCGCACAGGATGCAAGACCTGTGGCTTGCTTTCATGCGTGATCCGTACAATGGACTTCCGGCATTGAATTGGCCGACGTACACTCCAGGTGGTCAGGGGATTGAATTTGCCTGGAATGGAAGCGTTGATCAACCTATTTCTCTGCAGCTTTTTGACGACAATTGTGAGTCTGATTGGGTGGGGAAAGCCAATGCTATCCCTGTAGATCATGTTGGTCTTGGTGGACCTGGGACTTGAGAGCCCCCTAGGTGCTCAGGTGTGTATCTATGAAATATACTATATTTGATGACTTGATAAATCAAGAATATGGCACAAAAAAAAAAACAAGTTCTTCTTTTGCCCAGCTATTTATCGTTGGTATGTACATGGCGACAAACGCAACTCCACCAAAGGTGAAATAAATCTTATTCAGGCAAAGCAGCCACAACATCCAAGCTCATAGGTGCATTTTTGGGGAGCTCCAACACCTTCATCGTAACCCCCACAGGTCGGTGGTCGCCCAAGTACTCCGCATGCAGAGACCTTGTTAAATGCCTCGAATTGCGCAAAGCAACAATCTTGGCTGTAAATCAATAACGAAAACCTGTTTGCAAAAAGATGAAGGCATTCTCAAATGCGTTTGTTTATAACCGAAAGCTGTTATTGGACGGAGGAATTACCCAGCGGTGAGGGCTGGTTCAAGACCTTCCGATGACGGTGTAGTTCATCCCATCCCACCCTAGGGTGTGATGTGGATTGTGGATTTTAATTTTTTAGTTAACTCACAAAGCTAGCTTAGATCACTCCATGAAGAAGCAAAGATAGATGTCGAGTCATGACTCATGAGTCAGTCTCAGCTGCACCAATATCTGTGCGATAAAAGTCGTATTTTTTTTTTTCCCTCGCTTCTTCCTTCGGACTCGTTGTCATATTACCGGGAAAGCGCCACCGATGCCCCTGGCTTCGATTCCAAGGCGAGATCTTTCGCTTTTCCTGCCCTTGTCTTGCCTTCGTGCCTGAGGCACCCGCGGTCCGGTAGCTAACGTATTTCACGGGTAAACGGTCCACACGGGTAAACGGTCCACTCGGCCGAATTTCGACTCGATTTTTACACTCATTTTCTCAACAACCTCAAAACATCAAAAAATGCCGAAAACACGTATAAAAAATGATCCTATCTATGAAGCAAGACTTGATCTTGCTATAAATATGTTAAATAATTAACAAATCACGTTGGTTCACAAAGTTGCGCGTCTTTTTGATGTCTCTAAAATAACTCTTCTAAATCGCCTTAAGGGATGGCGTACCCAAAAAGAGGCAGGAATTGATCGTCGGAAAATTACTTTAACTGAGGAGGCTTTGCTTAGAAATTGGATACTCTTATTAGAACGTCGAGGATTGCCTTTAAGGCCTTTAATACTTTAATAAATGGCGAATCTTTTACTTGCTCAAAGAGATCCAACTAAAACGCCTAAGAAAGTGGGAGTCAACTGGATAATATTATTTTTGAAGCGACAACCAGATCTCAAATCTAAATTCGCATGTAGACTGGCTTATAATCGTGCGCTTTGCGAAGATCTGGTCCTAATTAACATCTTTTTCGAATCATTACTCCGCCTAAAATAGCAATACGGAATTGTTGATGACGATATATACAACTTTGATGAGACCGGATTTGCCATGGGAATTGGAACTACAGTAAAAGTTATATGTAGCTCTGATTGCTCAGGCAAACTAAGCATTATTCAACCTGGAAATCGGGAATGGGTAACAGTCGTTGAATGTATAGGCAGCAGTGGCGTTGTCGTATCTTCATTGATTATCTTCAAATCAAAGTATAATTAAGCTGATTGGTATACGGATCCAATATTGCCTCATGATTGGTCAATAACCCATTCGCCAAAGGATTGGATGTCCGATAAACTGGGATTATAATGGCTTGAAAAGATATTTGAATCTTTTATAAGACCGCTTATAGTTGGCGATTATCGGCTCTTAATATTAGATGGTTATAGCAGCCATTTAATACCGGAATTCGATCTAGTGTGCAGTAATAATAATATTATTATATGCTGTCTACCTGCACACTCTTCACACCTGCTTTAACCGTTAGACGTTGGCGTTTTCTCTGTTTTGAAGCGCTTATATGGAACCGTGATTGAGAACCGGATTCGGCTTGGACTTCACTATGTTGATAAGTCTGATTTTCTTGCTATGCTTATGTCCGTATGGCTTCAAACTTATTCTATATAAAATATCAAAGCTGGCTTTTTACATTCCGGAATTGTGCCATACGATCTGCAAAAAGTCTTATCTTAATTATAAATTACAATCTATGAGCCTATACAAGCGTCGAGTCGGCCTAGTATATCAAGCAGTTGTGCTTGGAGCCCTAAAACGCCTTATAATTCTCGTATGTTGACAAAGCAAGCAAAGAGTGTTAAAAAGCTTCTTAATATGACCAATTTGGAATTAAATTTGCTGTCAAGTCAAGCCCTAGATCAGTTGATCAAAGGGTCATTGATTACTATGCATAATGCTGCTATTTTAGCAAGTGAGAATTATAATTTATGCGAAGTAGTTGATCAACTATAAAAACGTCGTACTCGCTGTACTTGAGCTCTTCTAAATGAGGGTATTTTGACTGTTTCCGAAGGCTGAGAGCTTGCTTAAGAGCTTAATGAAGCTTATGAGGCCCCTTCGTTGACTAATCATAATGAAGCTTCGTAGTGACCTTAGCGCGCACCACCTACGTGTACGTATTGCTGGGAACCAGGGCATAGGCGTAATCGGTGCCCAAATCAAAACTGATAGTTAATTAAATAATTTATTTGTGTTTTGTATGTATTTTGTATAGAAATAATGAACTTCTTGTTCTGGAGTGGACCGTTTACCCGTGTGGACCGTTTACCCGTGAAATACGTTAACTAACTAACTAACTTACTTTTATCAACTTCATTTTGTGCGTAGTAACTCAGGGTAGTTCAAGGCGACAATAGCAAGGGTCAGGTGATGGAAGTCTGATGGCTGTCGAGATGATTCAGAAATTAACAATGATCAATGGGGAATTGTAGCCTTTATATTGGAAAGACTGCTTCCAAGGCTCCGATCCTGGCAGCTGCCAGGTTAACCCCCACAAGCTGTCTTGCCTTCCTCTTTTTTCCTCAAGTCCATTTCCATGCGTATGACGGGGACCCTGTATCCGTCCAATGAATCGCATATGAATACGATGTGCACTCCAGGCATGGAAATATCTTATTTCCTACGTACGCATCGTTCATGTTCATACAAGGTTGTGTAATGAGCTAGTAATATCATCATGCCATCGAGTGATCAGCGTTGTCGATAGGATTGCCAAGAGTCCATACATACCACGAGGGTCTGTTGGGAAACTTCCTTTTCGAGTGAGTACCACTCGTAGTCATCTCTGATCGTTCCCCTTTGAACCTGGGGTCCAGCTCGCCAGTGCCACTTTTAGCACTGACGAGTTCGCACGACCTACTTTGTACGATATGGAAACAATATGCTCAATTGTTATTAGCTAGATCGCGTTAGGGGCCACGTATGTCCCGGAGGCGCAATGTATTCTATTCGTTGCCAATTTCAAAACAACTGATAATCATTATCAAGCTACACACATGGAAATTTAGTCCGATGAGGCTGAGCCTTTTTGCGGGGGACAGCACGGAGTTCCGAGTGCTTAGTTGAGCCTCGCTCTCGATAGAACCTAAAACGGCCTCAAACAAACCAATCGCAGGATGATAGCATGCCGATCTTATTTTTTAATATCGCGAAGTGCTAAGTGATCTAATTGCTAGCACTACAGAAGCAGAGACAGCTGAGAAATGATCCACCCGACAAAAGGAAATACAGTGAGCAATTCGGCCGGATTGGTCCAGCAGTCAATGCTGTTTGCTGGGTTTGCGCTGTGCGGGAATGGACCTGAGCTTTCGAAATTCATTATTAACTCTCAGAAAGACGGATTTTTCTTGAATCAACATGGATATTATTTTTAGGGTTAAATTATACATATCCAGGTGGTTCAATACACGTTGATATATTTAACGTGCCAGTCAAACAGATATCTAGGTAACGAATTTTACACGTAAAGCGTCTCAAGAATATTCTGGAGGATTGATCAATACAATGACTAGGACGTTAATCATGTCCTGAATAGTGTAAATCTTTCATCAAAGCTTCATGCTTGCTGGAACAACGGGACCAATCACTAACTCTAAGATCATAAAACAACAACCCTGCAGTTACTAGATGGCCGTCGCCAGCATTGTCCTGCCAAAAAATCACACGTAAACCGGAACAAGTCCGAACAGCGTGAGGTTTAGGTAGACGTTTGAACCCTCCCTGCCCACTTCAAACCCAGAATTGGGGAGATATCACTTCACAAACCGCGCTGTAAACTTCCTAATATCCTTTCCCCAAATATAAACCGGCACCCCCAGCAATCCCATCGCAGCAGTCAACCCTGCAAACGTCCCAAAAGCTCCATCATACCCAAGTCTATTGACAATGGGAGAGGTTCCGTAACTGGTTCCAAATGAGATGATACCCCGAAACGCGCAAATTATAACCAACAACGGCCCTGACCGGCTTGGGTAGCTATCCAGCAGATACGTAATGGCTACAATGTTCGCACCAACAAAGCAGAAGTAGTAGGCTGCAATGACCCAAACATATAGGAACCAGTGGTATTGTTCTGGGTGTGCGCCGCCCTGGCCGTAAAGTACGGCGGTAAATGTGCCGATGATGATAGGTATGATTAACGGGAGTATTCGCGTCTCTGGCTCTGGCACGCCATTGTTCCTCTTCGCCATGCGTTTGATTATGTAGTCGGAACCAAAGCCGAGTGAGGGGAGGGCGACCAACGCAGTGACGATATGACCACAGTTGACGTAGCTAACGGTACCGTCCGCCCAGTTGTAGGGTGCGGCCTCGAGGATGTCGCCGTATGTAGTGCCGATGGCAATGTTGACACCAATTGTCAGCCCGTTGAGCAGAAGGGCCCAGAAGACGTTGGGAAAGAAGAGTAGTTCGAATGTTTGCTATTGGAGGCAGCTGTTAGATATCTTGACGATGGAAGAATCAATGAAACTCACACGTAGAACTTCCGCGACTTTCGCCCAGTCTGGCTTGCCGACCCAGAGGCGCATGTTCGATTTCAACGTTCGACGTTCGTAGCGTTCGAAATCTAGTGGAGGTCACTCGGTGCAAATTTCTGGCCCTGCTCCTTTTTTCGTCTGTGAGGATGCGTCGGTTTCGTCCGTCGAGTCAGACTCTTGGTATGAGGTGAGCGAGCGATCGTATTTCGATTCAGGCAGGACGAAGAAAGCAACCACTAGCTGGGCGCCAGAAAGAGCAGCACCAAGGCCATACCACCATTGCGGCGTAATGGCGTTTGCGATAGGGCTAGCAAAGAGAACCCAGATAGAGCTCAGAGCGGCTTGGATCGCTGCCTGGCCCATAAGCGCTCTGCTACGTTCGTGTAGAAAGAACATTTCCTAGCTAGTCAGTTTTGGTCAATATACGAGTTTGTGTGATGAGAGCTTATTCTAGACTCCGTGTCGGCAGCAGAATCCAGTACATCCATTCTCTATGCGCCAAATGTTGATATAGCACTAAGCTGGAAGGGGTAGCCAAGCAGTGTCCAAGGAAGCATGGTACCTACCACCAAAACCTTCTCTATTCCAGGTACCATGCGGGACACTTCAAAGTTAATGGGAACCCATCAATGGCGGTGGCTGCCTCTTGGCCAACATCAGTGATATAGTTTTCACCTGCGGGATTTATCTTATTGGTGAAGATATTCAGCTGAGACTGGGCATTGGGCAAGGGTCGTTGGATTTCATAATGTCATAGGAAGAATGGGAAGATTCAGGGGTAAGTCTTCCATCAAATCCACAGTTCGCGTCTCTGATTTTACCCCTGGTGCCATATACGCCCCAGCCTTGAAGGAGTCATCGTCGTGGTCATGTCCCGAGCTAATCAGCATCCATTCGCAGGATGGCCGACATTATTGTGCGATTTTCATGGTTCATGTGCCCAAGTGGTAAATCAAAAGTATTTAGTGGTTATATTTACTCAAGAATATATATAACCTGGTTCTCCAGACAATGAAGACAGTAAACATAAAAAGTAAATAATGTTAGAAATAGCGCCATATATTGTCATGGTTTAGCCTCGGAGCTGGTAGCTATCTTTTTCTCTATTCTGTAGTGAGTTTTGAAATAGCACTCTGCACCAAGTCTCCAATAGAAACACCACTTAGAATCTCCAAAATTGAAATGTCAACGTCCAATTCCTTATGAAACCACCTCCTTAGGTCAAGTGCGACTAGAGAGTCAGCTCCGAGTTCGGTCAAGTGTGTCCGTGCCGATAGTTGATGTTTGTCTGCAGATAAGCCGAGCTTGCTGAGAAGCTTGTTGATTACACCAAGTGTTATGATGCCCGACATCTGATCCTGGCGACTCGCATGTTGCAACTGTGACCTCATCGACATGCTGTTTGACGACATTGTCTCTTCAATTGATGTGGATTCAGCGTTGTAGACGATAAAAGGCCACATCTTTGGGATGCCATAACACAACGCGTCGGGGTACTCTTTAGGACGAATCCGTCGAAGTCCTGCGATTACTTCTGGACTACCGGCAGAATCTATTTTTCCGGCGAGAATACCCTCTGCAAACAGCTCATGGAAATCGCGCTCCGACAGATGCGATGGGCCCCACCTGTTAATCAGCGCTTGTTTGAGTTGCTGACCAGTATGGCCCAGGTAGCCCAGTCCAATAATGGCTCCGGGATGAATAACACTGCCGGGGAGGTTGAACATTTCACGTCGCTGACGAATAATACTGGCCATGAATTCGGCTGCGGCACCATAAGCAGTCTGGCTTGGATTACCTACTGGGCCTGCCACGGATCCTATGAGAATGAAGAAGTCGAGGTCTGGGTCACGATAGAGGTCGTTTAGGATGATGCTGCCCTGGACCTTCGGCCCCCAAACGTCTTGCATACTTTCAAGGGTAATGTTGCTGAATAGAGTATCTCTCAGGACCATTGCTCCATTCACGACGCCACCAATTGGAGGGAGCAACTGCTCAATGATATCGTGAACCCGTAGTACAGAGTCTCTGTCACTCACATCCCTTTGAGATGTTAGATCAGTTTTTTGTTTTCAGGGTTGAAAATGAACAATTTTCAGAAGACTCACATTTGCATGGACACTACTCGTGCGCCTAGCGCAGACATCTTACGAGTCCATCGTAAGGTACGCTTGGGTGATCGACTAGCAAGCACAATGTTCCTTGCTCCACGACCGATCATCCACTCAGCTAACGATCTCCCTAAATCACCTGTCATTCCAACGAGCAGGTATGTTTTTTGTGCCGATAATCTAATTAACGAACTGGCTTGGCGAGTCCGTACTGGAACAGCGGCTGCATCAGTCCAACCCAGGATTTCGAGTTTGGACAAATCACCAAATGACCTTTTATGTATATCTTGAATGTTTGTAATATCGGTGCTTTTCGAAGTGGATTTGTACGACTTTGCAAATTCAACGGAGGAACCCAATAATATTTCAAGCAGCCGCATGTCTATGTCGTTTGCAAGAGCTGAAGTAGTCCGCCAGATATCTGTTGACGTTAAATGTATCACCTCCAACGGTAAAAGTGACTTAATCCGGGAGAGAAGGGTAAAATGATCATAACTCAGCTGTACGATCATGGAAATATCTTTTGGTAATCGCTTAGAAAGCTGGCGGAGCGAGCTTTTTGCATGGATGACGATAGTAGGAGCCGTATTTTCAGTGTCTACGTGTTGGCCGACACTGAAATAAACGGATATTCCTTTTTCTTTCCCTATGCTAGAGAAGATCCCTTGAAACTCAGTCCCAACAGTCTTTGGCTCATGGACCAGAATGGTCATTCCGGGGCTTGTCTTGCTTAGGATATTGAGAGCCAACAGCGCTTGTGCAACCACTTCTACGAACATGGGTTTTGATGTGGTGGAGAAGTCAAAGTCGACGGTCTTCTGACTCCACACGTCCTTTGCTTCCACAAGCGAAGCCTGTTGACTGCAAAGCGCAGCAACTGTGTTTGTTTGTTCGTCTTGGCCGATCATGAGATGCAGAAAGCCCCCTCCATCGACCGGCAATGCCTGCAAAGTTGAATAATCCGGTTCGATGTAGTTGGATGATTGACTGGCTTCGTACTTGGTATGCGAACGGGTTGTATAAAGCAGTTGAAACTGAGGCCGATTATCTCTTACTGTGTCGGGGACAATGAGATTCACAATCGAGTCACGCAAGCTCACTTGACTATCGTTGAGGGCATAACGACTTGCTAAATACCGTTGGTTTAGCGGATTGCTTCTTTGCAGACGAGGGATCATAATGATGCCGTTGCTATCCAACATAAGTTCCAACTCATAGTTATCTACACTCTGAGGCAAGTTATAGTCGTTTTGAATGTTAGTACGCACTAAGCGCATCAGTATATCGGATATCGGGGATGTAGTAACATATTCCAGGCGTTGTATCTGAAGGTATTGAATCCTTGATAGGGGGTATTCCAGAACTAAAGACCGAAGAAAACCTTTGCTCATGCCCAAGTATGGGTTTTCGGCATCGTGGTTTGGTGCTACCCACAAAAGTGTTCTAGCAACCGTCATGATTTGCTGAAATCGGACGAGCTTGCCGTTCGTGACATTCCGGAAAAAAGGTTCATCCACATCAGTAAGCAACATGACATTCACTGTGACCCCATTTTGTATTTCCAAGGACTCAATGTCAGCGTCATGAACGATGCGTGGAAAGTATGGTCGCAATTGATCTATCAAAGAGACGACAACGGGGTATAGCGGAGTCGTTTTGCCTCCCACCACAATCAATGCATTATCCTCTATTCCGCCTGAAGATAACGAATTTTCTAGCAAATCAAGATGGTCATCTGAAGCCCTCCAGAGACTGGTATGCATTGGCCCGGAAGTTTCTCCATGGGAAGATTTGGTGCTCTCAATATTCTCGAATCCCGCATCTATGAATGCCCTTTCCCACTCATCATTGCTCATGACTGGATCATCACGGTGATCGCCAGGACGTTGAAGGGTCGACCACGGAACGTCCCCACATGCACAAGACATAAGCAAAGCCCAGATACTATCAAGCTTGCTAACCTGTAATCCGATGAGATAGCCCCCAGGCTTAAGCAACTTTCTAATTCCTCTCAAAGCTTGCTTCCGATTTGTCGCCTTTTGGAAAGAGCCCCGAGTGTCGATCACTAAATCGTAGGAATGATGCTCAAAGCACTGCTCTAGAAGGTCACTTTCAACGTCCAGAACCTTATAGAAGAGACGAGATTTTTCGTCGCGTAGGCTTGATTGCATATCGTCAAAGAAGGCGTCCGAAATAGCAGTGTAAGTGTAAGAGTAAAACGAGCTATCGATCGTCTTAATAACATGCCCTGCAAAACATTCAGATCCGGCACCGAGTTCAACAATCCTCAAAGATGGAAACCGAAATACAATCTGCTTTATCAAAGCCGCCACTTCATGGATTAAAGATATGAAATAGTCACTTTTCCGATACAGACTTCTAGCCATTGTATGGCTTTCCGGATTGGGATGAATAGCCTCGTCATCATCCAAAAGATGGGGGAGCAAGTTGTTTCCAATTTCGTCGATAATTTCAATCTCAACACGAGTGTCACTATTGGCATGTTCAATGACTGGAGAGTTGGCTGTGTCATATAGGTTGCCGTCCAAACACGAGCGAGGCACCTCGTAATCCTGCGATGGACCATTTACCAAAGTGGAAACGTGGGACCTCTGGAAGACCAGATGTTGGTCTACTTTCGTGTTGATACCTTGAATGTACGAGAGCGCTCTGCGTTCCAGTATCTCCCAGTCGATGTTCAGCCTATCTTGCGATCGGTCAAGCAAGCTTGATGTAGGCTTTAGTGGTCCCCAAGCAATACTCGAGAAAATTAGATCATCATCGGTTGGTGTGGGCTCCGTGATGGGATGTAGAATGATATCCTCCACGGATAACAACCCTTGACCCTGTGCATCAAACAAATGAACGTCTCCTCTTGATTTTGTGGGGCTCAGTTCTGTAATACAGGACTGGAAGATAAAATTTTGTTCCTTTGTAGGCCCCCAAAGAATAGGATTTAAGGTTATCCGAGAAAGTCCAACCGGAACATTCAAGGTATGCTGCTGTCCGTCACCGGGAGAACTGGTAGCGGCAAGAAGACTGTGTAATGCGGCGTCGAGAGTCGCTGGGTGTATACGTAACTCCTCATCCACACAATTTGAGACGAAGCCACAAGCGACGTCTTTTTTTCTTTCAAGGTACGTAATCGTTCGAAAAGAGCCCGTGTATTTCAATCCGATGTCATTGAGAGAATTGTAAAATTCTTTTATGTTTACCGGCGTCATATCGTCCTCACCATCGTCTTTTCGCGGCAAAAGATCCGGCGTTAACTCACCCAATTCAATAATAACCCGACCGGAGACGCATGGCTTGAGTATTCCTCCAAAGCTGGCAACGCAGCTAAAGTTACCACGTACGACATGGTCTGTGGAGTCCTGGGCTGCTATTCGAAAGAATGTCTCAACACCTTTTACTCTGTCGTGAGGGACGATGATCGCACGGTCTATGGTGAAATCTTCAATTTCAATCGAGTGCAAGCTTCGATCTCTTCCGTATATTGTCTCGGCTGCCTCGACCACCATCGAGATATATCCAGCTGCAGGAAACACGGTCTGCGATTGAATTCGATGGCCCTCAAGCCAAGTCAGGTCCTCCGTGTTGATGTGATTGCGCCAACGCCACTCGCCTTGATGAGAGTCTGAAGTTAGATTTCCCAGAAGGGGATTTGCTGGGAACTTGCGGTGCAGATAGGCATTTACCATTCTAGTCTCCACTGAGTATGACTGTGTGTGATCGAACGGATATAACGGAAGATCTTTAAGAAAACTCGGCTGGATTTGTTCGTTGAAGAGAGCTATATATTTTGGGAAATTTATAGCTTCCGTGACTGAGTGTGCTGCGTACAAACCAATGGCCATAGCGAAAGATTGAGTGCCGCTTTTATTCCGTTCTACCAAACTGATATATGGAACTTTAACGTCGCCCTGCGAGTAAGAGGATATAATTTCCAGTGAAGGGGTTTTCAGCGTTGGATGGGGGCCGACCTCAAAGATAGCATCGATATGAGGGTTTGCATTCAAGGCAGAAGCTAGAGCTTGATAGAACATGACCGGACGAAGCATGTTTTCCTTCCAATATTCTCCTTGTAAAATAGTTGATTGAAGAGACAAGTCGATTCTGTCGCCGGCAAATACGCTGGAATACCACGCTGTCGATGATGAGTGATTGATATGGATATTACATTCCTCCAAAGCACGAAGATACGGTTCGGCAGATGATAGCATGTGGTGTGAATGATAGGCAGTATCAACGCTTAGCACACGAGGGTTTTGATTGAGACTTTGTAGTAACCAACTCAGCTCATCAAGGGCGCCAGAGTCACCAGAAAGAGTAACATTCGACGGTGAATTACATGCTCCGATATTGACTTTTCCCAAAAAGGTGGGATCGGAACAAATGGCATTCGCTTGATCCCATGAGAGATCTACCGCCATCATGCCTCCTACAGATCGATGCTCTGCAATAATGTGTCCTCGTAAATAGGCTATCCGAATAGCATCTGAGGATGTCAGTATGCCAGCGGCATAGGCAGCCGGAATTTCACCAGAGGAGTGGCCAATTACGACGTCAAATAATATGCCGACAGCACGCAAAATGTCAACCTGAATTATCTGTAGCGCAGTCCGTAAGGTGAGTCCAATGGCCGCCTCGTGTACTCTCGATGACGAATCGGGGGCGGACAGCTCGTCAATCATGGAGAATGTCGGGCGATATCGTAGAGGTAACTGGTTTAAAGAGTCCTGTAGCTTTTGAAGTCCCATGTAGGCATCTGGGATGGAAGAAAGCAGATCAAGCCCCATCTGTGGCCATTGTGCACCTTGGCCAGTAAATATACCAAGAGTACATTTAGATTTTCTAGGACCCGGTTGAATCGTCACGTCCACAGGATCAGACTCAGGTGAGTCTAACCTCGCTGATAGCTTGTTCAGTAGATCTTCCGTTGAGAAGGCGGAGATCATGGCTCGATGCTTGAATTTGGATTTGTGCATGAACAACGTCGCTGCCAGATCAACTAGGTTGACATGCAGATTGTGCTGTACGTACTGGTGATATTGTTTCAATACAGCAACCAGAGACTGTTCAGAAGCAGCAGAGAAAATAAATGGCAATACTGGTAGTGTCACATGCTCCACGATAGGAGAGCAAACTTTATCGGGGGGTTCGTTGGAATTGAAACTTTCCAGAATAACATGGGCGTTTGTCCCGCCTAGCCCGAAGGAATTTACGGAAATTCTTCGAGGAACGCCAGGAGCAAGCTTGGGCCATGGTAGTGTTTCTGTGGGCACTCGGAGTCGCGACGAAAATGAGGAGATATTTGAGTTGATCCGGTCGAAATGTAAGTTAGGAACAATGAGACCATGTTGTAGACATAGTGAAGATTTGATGACACTGGCTAGTCCAGCAGCCGCCTCTGTATGGCCAATGATAGTTTTGATAGATCCCACGTACATAAAATTTTCCGAATTCTCTTCTACCGTAGAAGAGGAATGTTGGAAAAAGGCGTTGTAAATGGCAGCGGCCTCTTCTGGGTCACCGGCCGGTGTACCAGTTGCATGTGCTTCATAGAACTGGCAGCGATCCTCGGGGCAGCTGGGATCCAATCCAGCACTGCGATAGGTGGACAGAATAAGTTTCTCCTGCGCAAGACTGTTTGGTATAGTCATGCCTTTGCCACGGCCATCTGAGTTGATGCCAATAGAGCGCACAACGCATTCAATAGGATCGCCATCACGGATGGCATCTGGCAGGCGTTTAAGTACTATCGACGCTATTCCTTCCCCTCGCGCATAGCCGTCTGCCTGTGAGTCCCACATATGACAGCGACCGGTTGGAGAGAGCATCTGTAACATCGAGGCTGCCACAAACGTGTGTGGCGATAGGATCAGATTGCTGGCTGCGGCGACTGCCACTGAGCACTGGCCTTTTTGCAGTGCCTCAACAGCCATCTGCAATGCCACCAAGCTAGATGAGCACGCGGTATCGACGACGACTGACGGCCCATTCCAGTCGAAGAAGTAGGAAATTCGGTTGGCCATCATGGAGGTGCCGGTTCCGAGGGCCTTGTACTGCGGCATTGTATCCGGGTCTAGATACATGATGGCTGCATGGTCCTCGCTCATCGAGCCGCAGAAGACGGCGGTATCAGAGCCGGCCAGGCAGCTTATGCGCAGTCCAGCCGCATCGAGGGAGTCGTACACGGTCTCCAGCAGGAGGCGATGCTGGGGGTCCATGGCACGGGCTTCGTTCGGCGAGATGTTGAAGAAGGCGGCATCGAAGGCGCGGACGTCGCCGTCAATGAAGTAGGCCTCCCTGGTGTTCGTGGTACCTATACGCGCGCTATCGGGATGATAGAATGCGTCGGCGTTGAAGCGGTCTGGAGGCACAGTAGACGCAACATCGCGAGGATGCTGCAGCAGCTCCCACAGGCGTGAAGGCGTGGTAGACGAGCCAGCAAAGCGGCAGCCGGAACCGATTATGGCAGTCATTCTGATCTACTCGTATATTTACATGAATGTACGTATACATGCACCAACATTGAATTAATTACCAGTTGATCTGTACTGGGGCTCGGCCAATATATCAAATCTACTACGTGGTGTAAGCACCACGGGCGTGCGGAGTAATTAGGGCTTATGGCAAACCAAGCCTAGTAATTAGTGCTTAGTAGCATGTGAAATTAATATTGATCCATGGGTGCATTTAGCGAACTATTCCTCGTCGAACCAATAGTAATACCCCTACATATACATATTGACTAAGCGGAGGCGATAGGGTGCATATCGGGGTTTATGCCGGATGAATTGAAGCCTCACAGCCTGCAGACGATTGGGTCTCCATGCGTCCTGGCCCGTCGTCGGACGCTGTTGTCAGAAAAAGTGCATTAGTGCTAGCTTCTCATTTGCCGCTTTGAACAAAGGTCATATTTTAGCTGCTTTCAGTTTTCGTCGCCACCACGGGGCGCAACGAAACAATGAACTGGTTCCATGTTGGCTCTCGTTCTAGTGCGGCTGGGCACACCATGCGAGGACGATAAGTACATGCTTCTCGGCATCTTGAGGGAGAGATCCAGTAGCCCGTTTTGAATACGGTAACCATATCTAGGAAATGCCGTTCACCATGGAAATTCCCGGAGAGGGAGAATATGTTGACCTTGTTACGTTCGCTTTGTCTGGGCCAACGGATTACGATAGGACTCACCCTGTCTATCTAGACGCCGAAGATCCTTCCTATGCTTTGACGGCGGATGAATTCAAATTTCTTGTTCGATCTCTCATCGCTGGCTTTAAATCTTGCGGCATTGAAAATGGTGATTGTGTTTTGGTTCACATCCCAAATACTGTGAGTGCACTTTTCCTCGCTGGCTTTCAAGGTAACAAACTTTCTTATCGAAACCGTTTCAAAAGATAATCTACCCGGCGCTATTCTTTGGCATCATCGGTGCCGGTGCAATATTTGCGGGCTCAAACCCAGCCAGCCAAACCCACGAACTCGACCACTACCTAGAACTATCCAAACCAAAGTTGATCATCACCTCGTCCGAGGCTCTGCAAACTGTACTTGACGTGTCTTCGACTAAGAACATAACTCCAAGTCAAGTCTTGGTAATAGACACCCCCGTTATCAGACGTATGGTGCAAAGCCTTGCCCGCGATTGGGCACGCTTTACATCGGAAACGACCCAAAGAGTGGCAAACACTCCGCTCAGTCTGCCAGAAGTTCTCAGCCATGGGGAGTCGGGGTGGCGTACGTTTGAAAGAGGCACAAATTTGTCCAAAACGACCCCGGTAACCATGTACTTAACAAGCGGCACGACCGGTCTCCCTAAAGCTGCCATCCACACGCATCACTCAGCGATTGCAGCGCACCTCTGCGTGCAGTTCGACGTCCCTTACAAGCCTGTTCGATTGCTGTGTTTACCATTGTTCTATCGTTTCGGGGCACACTGGCAAATACACCCTATCCGGTACGGAGAGCCGATATATGTATTGCCAAGATTCGACCCTATCCTGTTCACTGAAGCGGTCCGGCGGTATTCTATCACTGAAACCTACGTTGTACCAACTATGATACATATTCTTAATCGGGCTGCTATGTCACCAGTCCACCCAGTAGACGGGGTGGGTTCCTTGCCATCAATGCGCGGCGTTGGAGTTGCTGGCGCAGCGATAGATGCAGCGTCCATAAAGCAATTCCAGAATTTTCTGGGCCCACAGGCCGCCGTATGGCAACTATGGGGCATGACCGAAACTGGTTCTGCATTTACTAATCGATTTGGCGAAGGAAAATTCCCTGACAGCGTTGGAAAACCGACTCCAATGTATGAAGCGCGACTGATTAGTCTTGACAACAAAGAGGTAATTCATCGAGACGACAGCCCTGGTGAACTGGAAGTGCGGGGTCCGGGTACAGTTCTAGAATATCGGTATCCAGCAGAGCAGCCGCAAGAGGGCGGTATCAAAGATGGCCAGGGCTGGTTTAAAACGGGTGACATCGCTTATGTCAAAGACGGGTATTATTTCATGGTTGGCAGGACGAAAGAGATGATTAAAGTATATGGGTATGCAATAAAAGTTCTCTGAGATGCTACAGAATCTAATCAAATACTATATTCAGGTACCATGTTGCACCCGCCGAGATCGAGTCTGTGTTATTGAAGCATCCCGGAATTGCGGATGCCGCTGTTATTGGTGTTTTGCTGGAGGGGAGCAACACCGAAGTACCTCGTGCGTTCGTCGTTAGATCAAACAATACCGACAAAAAGACTATTCTGACGGCCGAGGAGGTCGACGCGTTTGTTCGCAAACATCTGGTTAGCTACAAGGCGCTGGATGGCGGCGTCATATTTGTTGGCGAAATCCCACGAACCGCAACTGGGAAAATATTTCGACGGAAATTGACTGACATGAATGCTCATCGAGACAGGTTGTCTTCGTTACTAGTGAAGGGGAATGGCATTTCATGACGTGTGGCCTAGAAAACCTGCAGTTCATTCATACAATAACTCTGAGGATTAACAGTTCAATACCTTGGTAAGGCGGTAGAGCCTTAGCGAGAGTGATGTGCCTCAGGTACAAAGTCGTACGCTTATATATCACTGATCATCTAGATTGAAGTGGGGTCCAGGCTATGTAGATATTCCAACAGAACATGTCGTAACTATTATTTTTATTGTCTTTATTGATATCGACGTAGGATGAATCATACTTATAGTCTATGAAGCCACACTCTTCGCAGCCCGTACGATAAAATCAGCAACAATTTCTGGCTTCTCAAGGAAACTGCTATGCCCCGCATCGACTTCCTCAACATGTTCTATGCCATCTGCGACAACACTAATACAGAGCCTTTGATACGCCTCGGGGAGGCTTTTTGGAAATTAAGTACCAACCCGGAATCGTGTCGTATGCCATTGAACTGAGTGAGCCTTTTTGGGGGTTAGTCAATATCCTGTTGCGGTCAAAGTCAGTTTTCAAAGACAAAGAAATAAGATGGGGGAGGGCGACGAACGCTGCTGATTATGTACTCAGGTTGGAAAGTAGAATAGCCTTTTGGTCTTTTGCAATTCCTTCGTAGAGGTTTTCTGCACCGGCGATGTATTTTAGCACGCCGTTGTCCTTTATGTTCCAAAATTAGTATTCTCTCCTCTACACACCAAAGAAAAAAAAAGAAAGAAAAAAAAAAAACACAGGGATGGTCCATACACTAGCTTCAAAAGGCACATTAACTGACAGCCCCATCTCCTCTATCCAGGCCACCAACTGACTCGCGGAACTATTCCCGACTTTGAGAATGTTGCACGCCAGATACACCATCTTCACTACTGCCGTATTACTGGCTCGCCGTTCGCTCCGACTAGGACCTTGCAAGGCCTCGACCGCTGGGATAGCGCCGTAGGAGTGCATGACTACAACGCAATCCGAATCATCCAACACTCGTAACACGGCGGCTCGAATACAATCGACATCCTCTTGCAGACTACTCGTTGAATTTAGTTGCGCGCTCGGAAGTTTCAGGTCATTTTTGATGGCGCTGAAATACCCAGCTGTTTTGAGAGGCGGGATCAAAGTGTCAAAGCATTCAGGGCCGTGCCAAGCCCCGTGGACGAGTAGCAATGTTGTTTTATTTGGGGAGGCCATTCCTTTGTCAAGTCTCCCACCCGCACGTTTGGATATTGCAAATTGAAAAGAAACGGGTGGTCAGCTACTTAAGTACGCATTACTTATACAGATCATTCGTGAGTATTCTGGTCTTTCTAAGACCTCGTCATTATTTTCCCCACTTATTTAAATTGACCTGAAAATGTTGAGGCTATCTCCAGATCCCGAATACTGATCCTGATTGGCCAGTGAACTGCATCAAACTCTAACTTTAAAATCTAAATCCCGGAGCGAGAAACTCGCTAACTACAATCACTGATGGATTGTCAGCTGCGGCTGAACATCAGCCATTGTCTCATTAGTATAAAAACTGTAGCATGTAGTAGATGGCACGTGTCCATCTAATACGAGTTTTTAAGGTTGAAAATGCTACATAAGAATCTTGGTTTGGCTGATAAAAGCATAAATCAATAGAGAACGTGTCGAACATATATACTCAAAATTACGTTCATTTCCAAATGAAGACGCTTCGTATACTTTGGTATCCATTCATTTGTGCCACGCTACAGTTTAGGGTTTACACTAAAAAGTGCGACGTCGTTGGCAAAGAGATAAATAATTGTTTCTACTCCTATCGGCTGATACATGAAAGACTGATCCTTTTTTTTGTTTCCCGCGCTTTGCTCTGGATCGGATCTGCTTCAGATTATATCTCTGCAAAACTTTTCTTCGATCCGAGGATATCCTCGAGAAGTATGGAAAGGACCTTGCCAGAAAGACAGGTAGAATGAGATCTTAATTAGCCATTGACAGAGAAGCCACTAATAGGCTGTTAGTCTTGATCACCGGTGTTGCTGAAACTTCCATTGCCGGAGAACTCGCTTTCCAGATCTCTGCTGCAGATCCGAAACTTCTCATCCTCAGCGCTCGTACGAAATCCTATGTCGATCCAATCGCTAAGAAAATCGCCGAGAAAAAGCCTGGTGTTGCTACTCGATTCTTGCCTATGGATCTAAGTGACCTTAGCGCTGTTCGCAAAGCTGTTCAAAATGACCTTTCAGACATCCAGAAAATCGATCATGTGGCCTGTGTGGCTGGTGTGATGTATTGTCCATACGAGACGACTAAGGATGGCTTTGAGTTGCAATTTGGAGTCAACTATGTGGCGAACTTCGTACTGGTCAAACATCTATTGTCCAAGGTTGAAGCGGCGGGACCTGGATCTTCAATTAATATCGTAACGAGTGGTGCTGCGAAGAGGATTAAGGTCAACCTTGATGGAATCTACAGTCGTGTAAGTACATCTACCTTCTACAATTGTAGCACCCGACTAACATTTACAAAGGACAAGGAGTCTTAGGACTCAGTAATTGCGTACGCGGAATCCAATGTAAACCGTGTCATGTTTGCGAAGTTTTTGGGCCAAAAACTCAAGAGTAGAGCCGTTCGAGTCCACAGCATAGATCCTGGAAGTAAGAAACCCACAAAGAGCAACAAGTATGTAAATTGACCATGATTATCACAGTTGTTATAACTGGACTGCAAAGGCACATCACGCCAGAGATGATGGCAGCGTTTCAAGCATCCATGAAAGACGGCAGTAGGTTTTATATTCATTCACCTTGCTGAAACTAGTCCTCACACCAAACAGTGGTTCCCGACGCCGATGGCAACTTGATACCCATGCCGTTGTTGACGGGCCACTCTGAATCAGCGGCCAACATCATCACGGGGATGATAGACCCTACGACCGCAGGTAAGTATCTTCTGCTCTAAAATGGTAAGAGATGCTGACGTAATTAGAATTTCCTGGCACCTATATAAATCCAAACGCCGTCGCGGATAACGAGCTGACGAGCCAATATAAGGATGAAAGTAACTGGACAACACTTTGGGAGAAGACTGAAGATCTTATTGGCGAGAGGTTCTTGATTTGAAGCTACCCACGAGCTTGACATGGCAGTAAGACATAGGTCGTGCACGGCTCACCCGGTTGACGATAGAATCTAAGTTAACTGAAATGACTTCAAGTTCGATCTGACTACGAGATTGACTACAGGGTACGTTATAACAGATTATCCTTCCATGTTCCCGGAACCTGGATGGATTAGATATATAGCTAGATAGTTAGGAACTATTGGTACGAGTTAGAGTATTACCAACACCTTTGATCTCCACCTCCGTACAAAAATAAATGCAGTCAACTACCTAGCCAGGGCTCGTTGGTCTAAGCACATAGGAGAACACATCTAGTGCAACTTAAAATAATGTTTAAAGCATATGATAATTTTATAATTAGTCATAGGCATCAACATGTGTGTAGGCAAACCACTGTAGTACCACGCATTATACCAATGCCCGCGGTCTAATTCTCTTTGATTGTTGCCCAAACCCTACCAAGTGATTATACAGAAACTTGGTTTATTTTCTTGTCAGGAAGATCTTCGATCTGGTATTAACCTATCCATATTTAGTCCATCAATGGGGTTTAGCTAAATATAGAATCTAATAGTGACCACCTTTGTCGAACCAAAATACCACACTCTCAACTGGATACCTCCGCCAAATTTTCCTCTTCTCACCTCTTTGATCAATTTCCAAGCATGGCATCTTCCACGTAGCACTTCTAACAATTTGTTTCATACAGTAGTTTGAATCTTCAGAGTACCAATATACACTCTCTTATCTTTTTTCTAAAATAGTACTAATAATTTGCTGGTCTATATACAGCTAGATCTAGAATAACCCTAGGTCATGTAATTTTCCCTTTCCCTAAGGTATTCCGCATTCGCAGATTTGATACACCCAAAAATCACATGTATTATTGCCTAGACTTGGGTACCTTGACATTTCCAAATCCCTTTCATCTCACACAATCAACAGTTCAACTCATACATAATATACTAAGAAGTAATGCGCAGCTAACTGTAGCTAAGATTACATATACTACCGAGTATAGCTGCAAAGCAGTCTATTATATTTGATCAGAAGTTAAAATGTTTAGAAATACAAAAGCTCCACCAAATCATCCTAGATAACAGTGAATAATTATGTCAATAATGCTGAAGGTAGTGTGTAATCATCACCTAGGAAAACTAAGATAAAATGGCAGTCGTTCTAATGTGAATTAGCACATATAGACATAGCCTTCTACCACCTTAGATCTCCCCGTGACGACATATCACATAAAACGTCTTCCTGAATGTGTTCCCACACATGAGTCCAACTCGCCGAGTCTGCCGCATCAACTGTATACGGGTAGATGAAGAGCCGCTGCTTGCCAATCTCTCGAAACCGCTTAATAGTATACTCTACCAATCCCTCCACATTATTTTCACCTGTATAATCAGCATAGAAGATCCCAAACGGCGAGCGAGGGAGTTTCTCCTTCAAAACACTGACGTTACCAAGAAGCAGAATAATTGGGTCCCCAGAGCGATTGCTCCTACTACTACGGCGATGACCAAAGAATTGAGAGTTAACCACGGAATCAAACATCGCCAGATAATCATCTAAGGGCTCGACGCCTGGCAAGTGGTCATAGATAGCGAGGTCGTGGAGAAACATCATCTCGGTGAAGTCATCTAATAGGTGAATCCATTTCCTCCGCTCGCCCTCCCTGAGTCCTGTAACGACGAACTGCATAGTACCGCGATCTACAGGTATGGTCATTGCCGTGGAACTGAAGAGTCGCGAAGGGGCGAGCACAATGTCTGGTTTGGTGGAGATGTAATCTGGCTCTGCTATTCGCTGGAGTTCGTGAAGGAAGCTGTTGTAGCATAAAACCCAGGGTCAGTTGAACTGATGAGCCACAGACAAACCGGGTGAACCACCTACTATGGAATACAGTGCTTATAACCACTATCGCCAAGTTTTCCTGGCCAAATGGACGAAGGATTCGCTTTTAGGTAGATTTAATACAGCATCTATCGTCTGTGAAGTGATAATGTTTTTCCATGCAATGTTGTTCCCACTAGGTCGAATAATGCTCCGTAAAGTCTCAATATGGGACAAAAAGGCACCTTTATCCATGCTATCGCCGGAAGAGAGTAACTCAATTTCATTTATACCTTTTGCTGACAATCCTACTTACTCTAGTATATCTAGAACGGTCTTTCTAATGGTGTCTCAGTATGACGAACGTTTGTCAGGATCATCATAGCAAAAAGTGGCAGTGCATATGAGGATAGCGATTTGCCTAGTCAAGACGTCGATTTCAGAAGTATCGTCAAAGAGAATGATTCTGTGTGCATTCTTTGCCTTCTCTGCTTCCTTGACAAGAAATTGATCGATCTCGCGAGTGCGCTCTTGGGCTTGATGGGCCTCTGTATCTGTCCACCACCAGAAATGTGGAGTCATCATGGTCTCTGATTAAATTAAAGGTGACAGTTATGTGAAAGGATGATGACACAAATCATATGGCAGCGCAAAATAAGCCCTGACTTACTCGTCTTGGAGCTGACCCCACCCTACAGGTTGGGGTCAGCCACGGCTCAAGGGCCACCACAGCTCATAAACTAAAAGTTTGTCGGAAACTTCAGTCTTTCACCATCAGAGTATAACTAGGATACTTATAATAGATGAAGTTAAGAGGCTTCTAATATATAAAAAGCATTTAGAGCTAAGATATAAATAAGAAAATAATAATAATCCTAATTAATAAAAGATTATATACTTAAGATTCATAGTTAATTTAAGATAGTAGAATAAAATTAAATATATAGTAAATAAATATTCTTATATATCTATATATTAATAAAAAGAATATAAAAATTCTTTATTAATTAAATATATTAAATATAAAAATCTTTTAATTTCTTTATTTTAATATAATATTTTTTAATAATAGCTATATTATTCTTAATTATTAACTAAATAGTTATTAATATAATCTTACTTTAACTTTATTATTAGTGCATATTATATATATAAAATATACCTAAATATTTAATTTCCTTTTATACTAATTATAAAATAATTAAATAAATAGTATTAACTATTTTATTTATTAGCTATAATATTCTAATTTTTCTAACAATCTTCTTCTCTAAAAGCTAGCATCTTAATAGCTTGATAAATAATATAAAGTCCTTATATTATAGATAAGTTATTTCTTTATTTAGAAATATTTAGTTTTATAGTATTATATTAATTATATTGTTATATAAGAATATTAGTAAGAATAATTTTTATAAATATATTAAATAGTCTAGAATTATTCTTATAATCTTTTATTTTTATTATTTCTAGTAGAATAAAAAATATATTAAATTAGAAATTTTAAAGCATTATAATAAGTATATTTATAATAGTTAGTATAAGTGTATTAAAATAGCTTTATTTAATCTAACTTAGAAAAAATTGATCTTAGTATAGAAAAAATTAGATAAAAATAAAGAAATAGCTCTTATAAAGCTTCTTTATTTATAGAAGTAATAGAAACTTCTTTAAAAATATATTAATAAGTTTATTTAAATAGATATAAAAAATATTAAGAAGTTAAATAGATTAAAAAAAAAAAAAAAAAAAAAAGATTAAAGTAAGAAAAAGTAAAATAGATAAAATAAAAATAATAATAATTAATTATAACTATACTTAATAATCTTATAATTAATAATCTAAATAAAGTTAATTTTTCTTTATTTTTTCTTTCTAATTAACTATTATCTAATACTTTTAGATCTTATCTTAGCAATTTAAATTCCTAATTAGTTTCTATAAGTCATCTTTAGGTCTATATCTTTTCTATCTTATAAGATAGTAAGGTTTTTTATATTCTAACTTTTAATCTAATATCCTTTTAACTTTATATTCTATATTATTTATTTTATCATTATTATTTTCTAGATTTCTAGTTAGTTTAAGTAATAAGATATAAAATATTAGATATATCTATATTCTAATAAAGAATTAAAATTAATAATTATTATTTTTAAGTTTCTTTATAATTTTAAATAGCTTATATTTAATAGTATTAAATTTATTACTTAGTTATTTACTTTTAATATTAAATTTTTTAGATCTTAATATTTATTATAATAAGTAAACTCTTTCTTTCTTTTTAAAAATAAATATATTTTTATATTTTTTATTATAATATTCTTTTATTCTCTTCTCTATCTAGATAATATCTTTAATAATTATATTATATATCTATTATATATATAATACTTATAAAATTATTTTATTAGATTTTTTTTTAGTAAATAATATAATCTATATTATCCTTAAATATCTTCCTAGATTTATAAAATATAATATCTTTTCTATAGAAATATTCTTTATATTATTAAATATAAACTATACTAATAATAATATTTCTACCTAATTATCTTAATTCCAATCTAAATAATATGATAAATATTATTTAATCATTTATATTATTCTTTCAATCTATCTATTAGTTTATTAGTAATTAGATATAAATAGTTAATAATTAATTCTATATATCTTTATAATTATTTCCTAAAACTTTAATATAAAAAGTTTATTTTTATTAGAAATAATTTCCTTTAGTAATTTAATCTATATAAATACTTATTATAATATAAATATTATATATTATTATACTATAAAATTCTTTAATATTAATTTAATAATAATATATTTTATAAGTTAATTAATATTTACTATAGTATTAATATATTTAATTCTAATAATTAAGTTTTTTAATTCTAGTAATTCTTATATAAAATTAATTATTATACTTTCTTATATAAAATTTAATATCTTAGATATTTACATCTTTCTATATAGTTAATAATTAATTAATTTATTTTAATTATAGCTATTATATTTATTAATATAATTTATAACTTAATATCTTATCTAAAAGAAATAATATTACTATTATATCTTTTTAACTATTTATTTAGTTCCCTAATATCTTTAATATAATAAATTATAGTATTCTTATATAATATTATTAACTATAATTATTAGTATAAATATAGAACTATTTTATATTATAAGTTCTTAATCTTATATAGCTTTACTATTTTATACTATAATTATAATTATCTTATTTTTTACTATTATAATTTATAATTATTAATAGAATTCTAATTCTTTAATAGTAATTATTATTATTAGTATTATATTAAAATTATATTATAATCTATCTTTATATTCTATTAATAGATTTATTTTTAATTATTCAATTCTAATTATATAATCTAATTATTAGCTTAATATATTAATTATAATATTTTTTTTTCTTTAATATATTTAATTTAGAAGTTAAACTTAGCTAATTTTTTAATTTATCTAATTTATTATCTAATTAACTTCTTAGTTATTATAAAATATTTAAGATTAAGATAATTATTTTATATTATAATCTTATATTTTACTTCTTTAAGATAGTATTATTATTTATTAAATATAATTACTATTACTAATAATTCTTAATTATAAATGTTATAATTTTATTCTATATTAGTAAATTATCTTAAATAAAAAATAACTAGTATAAATTTTTTATTTTTATATTATTTGAGTATAATTTTTAATTTATCTTCTAATATATCTAGAATAATAACTATTAATAGTTTATAATTAAATAAAATAAATATTAATAATTTCTTTATTAATTTTTTAATAATTTTAAAAGTTTTTATTTATTATTTATTTTATAGAAATTCTACTTCTTTTTATAATAATTCTATTATTAGTTAGGCTATTTTTAAGTAATTTATAAAATAGTACTAAATATAATTATTAGTTCTTAAAAATCTTTATATATTTTTAATATTATTTAATATTAATTAATTAAGAATTATATCTATTTTTTTTAATTATATTTTTAATTTTTCTAGTATATATATTATACTTAAATAATTAACTATTATTATATCAAACTTATACTTCTTAATTTTAAGGATTAGTCTTATTTTTATAAGAATTTTTATTACTTATTTTATATACTTATTATATTCTTTAGGATTCTTTAAGAATATAATAATATTATTAAAGTAGATAATAATAAAGATATTTAAGTACTTTTATAAAATATAAGTTATAAATTAGATAAATTATATAGATAGATTTTTAAATCTTATTAATATAATTAATTATTTAAATAATCTTTTATCTATAAGAAATATAGTTTTTTAGATATCTTCTTTAAATATTCTTAAATTATAGTAACTTTATTAAATCTTAAAGACTATTATAATTTTTATTTTTTATAAAAGATCTCTTTTTTACTCTTAATAAGATATTTTATTTATATTTTTAATTATTCTATTATTAAGAGATTAATAGTTAATAATTATCCTTTTTATTTTATTTTTTTTATTAATATATATATCTCTAGCTAAGGCTTTTTTATAGTCTAGATATATATATCTTATTTTATTAAATTTATTTATAAACTTATCTTAGACTTTTAGCTTAGTTAGTAATTATTATTATTATTTAACTAATAGTAGTTTAAATCTAGACTTTAAATTAATCTATATTTTAAATTTTTTTAAATATTATAATAATTAGTATTCTTTTTTTATAAATAATTTAATATATTAATAATATTTTTTTAGTAATTTAATTAGAACTTTTTTAAGTTTAGCTTTATATTTTTTCTTTAATTTTAAATATATTTTATTAAATTTTTTAATAATTTATTTTATAAGATTATTAATTTTTTTTTTATATAATCTTACTAGTTATTTTTATAAACTTATTTTCTATTTTTAAAAATTTTTTCTTAGTTTATATAATTTATTTTATTATTTAATATCTCTTTATTTTATTTTATAGCTAGTAATTTACTTTATCTTTAATAATTCTAATTTATTTAAATTAGCTTTTTTAAATCTTAGCTCTTTTATTAAGAGATTATTCTCTAATTTTTTTTATAGAGTAATAATTTAATTTATTTAATATTTTTTTATTTTTATATATAGAATAGTATTATTAATTAATATAATTTTTATTATTTAATTAATTATAGGATTTTATTCTTATAGCTACTTTATTCTAAGTATAATATTAAATATATTAATAAATATAATATTAAAAATTAAGATTATAATATATAATCCTGATTTTAGTAGTATTAAATTAATTTATAATTATTATTCTTAAATAATAGATTTTTTATTTACTCTAATAATTATTATATCTTTTTCTATTTTATATTAAGATAGTTATAATTTAATAGCTATTTATTAGTTAATATAATTATCTATTACTCTTAAATTTAATAATACTTTAATCCTCTTTTCTTAGATTTCTATAATAATAATAATTATTTTATATTTTTAATTTATTATTATTATAATTAGTTATATTTAATATTATTAAATATATTATCTTATTAATTTAAAGTATCTTTTAAGTATATCTTTATTTAACTTATTATAATACTAATAATTATTTTTCTTGTATATTTGCTATAGAAGTATTAAATATTTAAAATATCTACTTTTTTTATATATATATTTATAATTTTAATTTCTTATAAGATATTTATATTTAGATTTTTATATCTTTCTTAGTATCTTTAGATATTATTAGTTAATTTTCTTACTTAATAGGTATATATTATATCTATTATTATAATAAATAGTCTAGTATATTTCTTAATATAAATATTCTTTAAAATTTAGATAGTAAATATAAATATAGTTATTAATATATTCTAGCTAACTATTATATAATTAATATCCTTTAAATATTATAATTTATTTATAGATTTCTATAAGATATTTATTAACTTTATTATATTATAGATATTTATAATATATTTTAATATTATAGTATTTATATTTTACTATATAGTCTCTCTATATATTATATATTTCTTTCTAGTAGATTGTTTTTACTAATATATAATTATATAGATTATTATCTAATCTCTTATCTTCTATTTTTTTTTTAGATTTTTTATTTATAAAAGATATTATTCCTTTCTAGTATTTTAATATTACTTAATTTTAAATATTTATTAAATATTTTTTTTAATCTATTTTTTTTATTCTTTGCTAATAGATTCTCCTAGTTTTATTTTATCTAATATTTTCTTAACTTTAGTATATAAATCTAGTAGAGTTTCTATTAATTCTTAATTTAGATCCTTATAACTTATTATTATTTTATTATTATTTTAGAATGCTAATTAAGTATAAAATAACTTAATTAATAAGAAATTCTTATAATTAATTTTACTATTATTATTTTTTAAATCTTCTACTTTAGATATTCTTCTAAATAAAGATTTATCTTTATTATTATATAATCCATTCCTTAGGGGCTTATAATTATTATTATATAATAATACTAATATATTAGCATTTTCTATATTTATATTAATAAATATTCTCTTAGTATATATTCTAATTATTAGACTTTTTTATTTTCTTATCTATTTTTTAATTTATTTTTTCTTATACTTTTCTAGTACTTCTTTATTTATTTTATTAGTACTACTCTTATTTAAAGTTATTATCTAGATAGCTATTATTATAAATTACTATTAATTAGCTATTCTATTAACTTTTTTCTTTTTATTATATTTATTAGCAAAATATCCTAGTTTTCTATAATTAAAATAAACTTTATTTTTAATTAATTTATTCTTTTCTTCCTTTATAAGAGTAATATTTATTTATATAATAATATCTCTATCTCTATTAATTTAAGATCTATTAAAGCTTTTTTTATTTATCTTTCTTAATTATTTTCTAGAATTATAAAAGTATCTATACTTTTTCTAATTTTAATATTTTTATTTCTTCTATTTAATTTTAAATAATTTATTATTAATTTAAATTATTATATTAATATACTTATTAATGCTCTTTAGTTAATCTATTTTTATAAAATTATACTAGACTTTTTTCTTTAATATATTTTCAAAGAGCTTTATCTAAGTATTATTAGAATAGTCTAAAAATATTATTATTTATTAGAATTTAATAATAAATTATTATACTAATCTAGTCTATTTTAAATATCTTAGTTTATATTCTATAGTTCTTATTATATCTATTTCTCTAAATAATTTTTAAGAACTTTTTAAAAGCTATTATAACTTTTTAAAATATTTTTTATAAAATTTTTCTAATCTTCTAATTTCTCTTTATAATAATCTATTATAATTAGTTATATCTATTTTATAGTAATATTAATAAAGCATAATATAATAAATAATACTTTTAATATATCTTTAATAAGTTTATTTATTTTATAATATATTATTATATTAATAAAAAATATTTTTAACTTAGATAATATTCTATTAAATATTATAGATTTTAATAATTTAATTTATTTAATAAGCATAACTTCTAGTATAACTAAATAAATAACTAATATAGCTAATATCTATATTTTAAGCTAGATAATAATATTTTTAAAATAATTAATTTATTCTTCTTAGTCCTTATTATTATTAGATATTAAATTATATAACTAAATATTTAGTAATACTAGTACTATTTATTATATTTATTAAATAAACTATAAAGTTACTATCTTAATAAGATTTCTCTTTTATAATAAGGATCTTAAATTATTAAAAACTTTAATCTTTTACTATTAGAATATAACTAGGATGCTTATAATAGATAAAGTTAAGAGGCTTTTAATATATAAAAAATATTTAGAGCTAAAATATAAATAAAAAAATAATAATAATCCTAATTAATAAAAGATTATATATTTAAAATTTATAGTTAATTTAAAATAATAGAATAGAATTAAATATATAATAAATAAATATCCTTATATATTTATATATTAATAGAAAGAATATAAAGATTCTCTATTAATTAAATATAGTAAATATAGAAATTTTTTAATTTCTTTATTCTAACATAGCATTTCCTAATAATGGCTATATTATTCTTAATTACTTATTAAGTAATCACTAATATAGCCCTACTTTAGCTCTACTATTAGTATATATTATATATATAGAACATATCTAAGTACTTGATTTCCTTTTACATTAATCATAAGATGATTAGATAAGTAGCGCCGGCTACTTTATCTATTGGCTGTGACGTTCTGATTCTTCTGACAAAGTTTCCCAATCTCATATTAATATACTTACACGTCCAAAATATAGTTAAAATAACTCTAGAGTAATGTAAAAAAAAAGGGCACTTTACTTAAGAAAGCTGTTAATATATATCTATATAATAAAAATTAAAAAATCTCACTATTAGTATATAAATATAGTATTAATAGAAAAGTATTAAAATAATAAATTAATAATTTTCTCTCTTACTTTATACAACTATTAGTAAATTAATGAGTATTAGATAATTAAGAAAAGGTGTGTTTTTAATAAATTAAATATCTTAATTATATAAGCTCCTTTTTAACTACATAGTAAATTAAGTATAATATAAATTTAATACTTTTAAGATAATATATTGGTCCTAAAAAGTGATATATAATTAATAAAGTATAGATATATTATTATATTACTTACTTATTAGATAATTATAAAAAAATTATCTAATAATCTTAAGAAGTTATTTAATTAGATACTAAGCATTATAAATATATTAAAATTTAGTTTAAAAATTTTAAAAATAAGATAGTAATATATAGACTTATTTTTAAGAATCTTTAAAATATAGATAAGATTAGATGTATTATTAGATGTAGAAAAAAAAAGTTATAATAATAATGTATATATAATTCTCTAAAAAAATTTTAAGTAATTTATTTTAAAAAGTAATTACTATTTTTAAAGTAGTTAATACTAAGAATAATATTATTTTATTAATAATCATCTTAAAAGATAAGAAGTATATAAAGAAGTAGTATAAATATCTTTAAAAAAATAATAATAACTAGTTTATTATATTAGCTTTGAATAGCTTTATAATAAATAAGATTATTTTGAATAATTTTAATATTTTAACTTATATATAAAGAGAAAAAAAGGCTAGTATTTATTTTTAATAAATAATTATAAAACTTATATTTGTCAGAAGAATCAGAACGTCACAGCCAATAGATAAAGTAGCCGGCGCTACTTACCTAATCACTTCATGATTGGTGTGAAGGAAATCAAGTATTTAGGAGTATTCTATGTATATAATTTGTATTAAAAGTGGAGTTAAAGTGGGGCTATAGTAGTAATTACTTAATAAATAAATAGAGCTATTATTAAGAAATAGTTATATTAGTTACATTTACTAAGAATAAAAATAATAGAGTTTTAATTAATAAAATAAATATACTAGTTATATTAAACTCTTAATATATAAAAATACTTATTTATTATATATTTAGTTTTATTTTACTATTTTAAATTAATTATGAATCTTAAGTATATAATCTTTTATTAATTAAGATTACTATTATTTTCTTACTTAAGTCTTAGCTCTAAAATACTTTTTATATATTAGAAGCCTTTTAATTTTGTCTGTTAAGAGCATCCTAGTTATACTCTAACGGTATCAAGTCCGAAGTTTCCGACAATATTATATACAAGTTTTTTAAATATATTAAATTTTAATAAATTTAAATCTTTAATTTTCTTATATATATAATATATTTTTTATAATCTCCAGATAGAGTTTTTTTTAATAATATAAATATTAGTATAAAAAGGTAGTTAATAATATTATTTAACTAGATAGCTTTATATTTAATAAAAATGGCTTTTATAAAAGGCTTTATAATATTTAAAAGTAAATCTTTATAAAGTGAATAATCTAGAATAGCTTTATAAAATAAGAAATCTAGTTTATAAATCTAGATTATACTCTCTTAAATTCCTAAGCCTAAAGGTTTTTTTAATAATAATAATATATTATAAATTTTTAGTAATAATTCTAATAGACTTAATAATAATATTTTTAATTTATTAACTATATAATTAATATTGCTTCTATAAATGATTTATATATTTTATTATTATATTAATAAAATAGAGCATAAGTTTAACTATATATAAGATATCTTAAATAAAAGAAGCCTAGATCTTATATATTATATAAAAAAGATTAATAAAGGAAGCTTTATATAAACTAAATTAGATATAATATATTATAATAATTTTATAATATTTTATAATTTTAATAATTGCAAAAATTAACTAAGAACTAAATATTAAATAAAAGTTATTAGTATATAATATAATTATAAAGCTGCTTACTATATAAAATACTATTATAAGAAGAAAATATTGAGGATTTATAATATATATATTATAAGTATTTTATATCTCTAAGATTTGCTATATAAATTGGCTATATTTAAGTTTTATTTTAACTTTTATATAAGCATAATAGATTCTTCTTTTTAGTTTTTAGCTGTCTATTTTTTATATTGAATTTATATAGCATTAGTGGACTTATTTGATATTTTTTAAAGAGCTGTATATAATCTAGTCTATAAGCTATGATGGCCCTTGAGCTGTGGCTGACCCCAATCCAAAGGGTGGGGGGGAAGCAATGTGACGAGTAGTGTGTTAAATTCCTGGTGTGTCCTTCTGCGCACATCCAAGAATTCTAGAACTATTCGTAAGTTCCCACCCGACCAATCTGGATCTTAAATTGGTGATAAAGATCAACACGCACACGCTCGAAACATTGGAACTGACAGCACCAAAAGCGTTTGTCAGGGGATCCAGGAAGGTCAAGCGCATACCGTATAGTGGAGATGTCCTCTCCAAGTTCAGTTCACCTGAGAGAGTTCGGATGTGGAAGTGGCTGCATGGTCATCCCATGGCTGGCCATCAGAAACAAGCGATCCTCGAGGAATGCTAACCAAGCCGTCAAGGTCTAAATGCTTGTTTAGTGTTTTATTGATCCTTTGAGGAGTTGTTAGAGTACTTGCTTTTGTATTACCGCATGCTGGATACGGCAACCTTGTTAGAGATGAGAGACACAATTGACATTGCAACTCAAAAATGACGAGCTGAACTTATTTTCCTTCCCGTCTCTAGACATGATCGACTTTCAGTTTGCCAGAACATAGCAAACATCTTTACAGATTTTCAAAAATAAAAGATACTATCGAAGCAGATAAACAATCTATCCAAATGAAATTTGCATTAGATGGGTTAGAGACGTAGTGAGTTTATTGTAACAACTCAAATTTTTTTGAACTGTTGATAAGAGTGAAGCAAACGTATAGACATCTCAGTTCGATTAGCCATTTGCCAACACGCATTGTCAAGGGACTTATAGCTTCATGTCACTTGGGACTGGCGGCTTTCTCATTCTCTCGATCAGTATGCTGATATAAAGGGCTCTTCGTCGGCACGAAATCACTACTCTTTTGGTCTTGAGAGTTTTCATTGGCGTCCTCCTGGACATTGGTGTTCGCGGGCACCGAGGCATGAGGGCGTGAAATATTTTCGCGATGTGGATGAGTCTCACCGGTAGTCAATCCGCCATTATCAGTTGTTTTCCCACTCGCAGTAAGTGCATAATCTCCAGAGTCGAAGTATTTCCGCTCCTTCTATTGTCACTTTTATTCATTCGAGGTAGCGGAGCTCACTTGGCTTACCTGAGACTTGTGCTGAAAAGCAAGTCCACGAGGCGCTTTTCCATATAGTCCAGAAATGCGTTTCACTTCTTCTGGCGGCAACTACATGATTCATTAGCATATTTAACTTCAAACTTTGAAGTCGCTTTTACATCAGATTTCTCCATTGTTCATTCTCCAGATGACTTCTATTGTCAACAGACACTTGTCAGTTTTCATTTACTGTCATTTCATGGCTTTAAGTGATAAAATGGAAGTTAACCGCTAGACATCCAACGAACTAACTAGTTAAGTATATAATGACGCGCGATGACATCATCAACTAGACGTGGCGACTTGATTCCAAAATAGGCGGAAAATGGCTTGCGGCTATAACTACATGGCGAACGTCTGCTACGAAACCCATTCTATTAGTTATACAACTACGAAACTCCAGCATGCAGACCACACAATCCTGGCTCCTGAGGAAGGTATTTCCAAGAAGGATACGTTTCCACCCGGCTTCCACTATACATGCTGAGTATCGATTAAGTGCAACTATTCGCCATTACACCGAATCCAAGGGCCATAACGAAGATGAGGTAGTAACAAAGTCAAACCGGCAGATTGACACTAATGCACAAGATCATTCCCCAAAAAGTGGGTTTGCTCTACAAGATATGTGGTTGCGTTACACCTAACTTCGCACTGATGTTTATCTAGAAGCTGCTTCGTCTATATCAATCGCGACCGATAGCAAAGGGAAAAAGAAGAAATATTACAGCTTAAAAAATTATCGTGAAGGACCGAATTCAGAAAGCGGTGAAGTAGATTCTTCACAAAACAAGGGCGATATCACAGAGCATAACAAGGATGTTGCAAGTCGGAAAAGCATGCCAATGGAGAGCTTGAAGTGATTTTAATCACATACAAAATGCTAAAGGATGATAAAGAATTTTTATTGCCAATGGAATTGCACTTGATTTCTAGTGATGATGAATGTCCATGATAAATCCTGCTTCATACTGACTCATCAAATGCACGGTTCAGCCTTGTGCTGAGAGCATCGACAGCGGCTTCGCTAGACAGATGTGTATTCGAATAAAGCTACCCCGACCGATGGTAACATGTATAGTAGTGTACGCTTTAAAGAGGCGATAGCTGTCTTAAGTCTGGGGAATATGTACAAGACAGGCCGCTCAGCATAGATAAGTAATTGACTAAGCGACGGCAACCGGTGTATAGTAACTAACGTATTTCACGGGTAAACGGTCCATGTGTGTTTCCCATACTAAACAGCCATTTTGACCCCCCTAACACTAGTATACCATGAAGTATGGCATACTTCATATTTTTTACATATAAATAGACTTTATACTAGATCTAAAATAAATAAAAAGTAAGAAATAGTTAGCTTATTTTAAAAAAATATGAAGCTTACTTTAAATACTTATAATTTACTTAATATAAGATATTTTTTAGATTAAGGTTAATTTTTATATTAATTAAACTAATATATTTTTAAATTCTAAAAAAAAAAAAAAAAAAATATTAACTATTAAAGGTTTAAAAGTATTAATAAAAAAGATAATTTTTTTAGTATAGAATTTTTAATAAAATATATATTAGACACTAATATAGTAATAATAATAGATTTTTTTATTATATATAATATTTTTCTTATATAATTTAATCTATATAGCTATATTAATAATATTAAATTAAAATATTATATTTATATATTTTAATTAATATTTTATTAAAAATATAGTGACTAGCTATATGTCAGAAACTTCGGACTTTAACTGTTAGAGTATAACTAAGATACTCTTAATAGACAAAATTAAAAGGCTTCTAATATATAAAGATATTTAGAGCTAAGATTTAAGTAAAAAAGTAATAGTAATCCTAATTAATAGAAGATTATATATTTAAGATTTATAATTAATTTAAGATAATAAATAAAAACTAAATATATAGTAAATAAGCATCTTTATATATCTAATACTTAATATATTTAATATATCTAATCTACTAATTAAGGCTTTATTATCTCTATTTTTAGCAAATATAACTAATATAGTTATTTTCTAATACTGGCTCTATTTTACTTATTAAATAGTTATTAATATAGTCTTATTTTAGCTCTACTATTAATATATATTATATATATAGAATATGCTTAAGTATTTAATTTTTTTTATACTAATTATAGGATAATTAAGTAAATAGTACTAATTACTTTATTTATTAGCTATAATATTCTAATTTTTTTAATAATCTTTTTCTCTAAAGGCTAGTATTTTAATAGCTTAATAAATAATATAAAATCTTTATATTATAGATAAATTATTTCTTTATTTAGAAATATTTAGTTTTATAATATTATATTAACTATATCTTTATATAAGAATATTAGTAAGAATAATCTTTATAAATATATTAAATAATCTAGAATTATTTTTATAATCTTTTATTTTTATTATTCTTAATAGAATAAAAAGTATATTAAATTAGAAATTTTAAAGCATTATAGTAAGTATATTTATAATAATTAATATAAGTATATTAAGATAGCTTTATTAGATCTTTTATAGTATAAATTTATCTAAGCCTAGAATAAATTAGAGGATAATAATATAGTAGCCTATTATAAGATTATAGCTTTAATAGTAAAATTTAATTATATTTAGAAGTAAAAGAAATTATTATAGAAGTATACTAATTAGTTCATTCAAATAGATATAAAGGATGTTAAGGAGTTAGAGAAATTAAAAAAAAAGAAAAAGAATAAAAGATCAAAATAAAAAAAAATAAAAAAAGTATTAGAGAAATAATAATAATTAATTATAATTATATTTAATAATTTTATAATTAGTAATCTAAATAAAGTTAATTTTTTTTTTATTTTTTTTTTAATTAGCTATTATCTAATACTCTTAAATCTTATCCTAATAATTTAAATTCTTAATTAATTCTTATAAGTTATTTTTAGGTCTATATCTTTCTTATCTTATAAAATAATAAAATTCTTTATATTCTAATTTTTAATTTAGTATCCTTTTAATTTTATATTTTATAATTTCCGCTGCAGTGCAAAGTGGCCCCAGGACAGGCCTTTTTCCCTGATAAGGCAGAACCCTTGCCCCATCTAGCAACCATAGAACCAAGTTAGGCAATCCAACAATTAATAGATACTAGATCCAAGCATGCCATTACCTATTCTAGTTAAAATTTATACCCATAACCACTTTAAAAGCTCTCTACAAACCTACTAGTGACCCCTATTAAGGGAAATCTTTAGTATCTTTAGATTAAGAAGCCCCTTAATCCAGAAAATATATTACTAGTTTAGAATAAATTTATTAGATAAACACCCTCTAATCTAGTAATCTAATAGCTAATTTAAGATAAGCTTAAACAAGCTAACTTAGAGAAGCATAGCATAATAGCCATCTATATATATATATATATCAGATAGAGAGTTAACTATAATAAATAATATAAATAGATTCCACTACTATTATAACCTACTATACTAAATATGCATAAAAAAATATTTATTAAAGTAATAAAGTTTCCTATATAGCCTCTACCTAAGCTAAGATAACAAGACTTAAGGCTATATAAATATAATATAGAAAGATATTTTAGTAGTATACCAAGGACATTTTAAAATATCTAAAAACAAACTGCTATAAAAATCTTAAAGATAAAATAATCTATATATTAAAAGAAAATAAGATTCTATAATCTATAAAACTCTTAATATATATCTAATCTATACTAATTTTATTCTAAACCCTAATATCTTCTAAGTCTATATCTCTATATTAACTCTATAATAATACATATATAGTAAGAATCTAGGATTTATTTATAAATATTTAAATATAAATAAATTATAAATATATAAGAGGCTAGAAGTAAAAAAACTAAAATATTTAAAAAAGCCATAAGCTTAATTTACTCTAACTTTTACTAATAACAATCACTTTCTAGGCCCTACAGTAACCCTAGTAAATAGACTAGTCCTAACTACTTAGCTATTAACCTAGAATTTACTAACCTAAGAGTCTAACTAACCATTAACAAAGATAAGTAACTTATCTCTCTCTAGACCCACTAAAATTAAGCCTTCTTCTAATATAAAATATTAATATTCTTAAAACCTAATAAAACTAATACAAATATTATCTCTAGAACAAATAAACTTAGTAAATTAGAATAATTATATAAATTAAAAGAACTTAAATAATTATTCTTATATACTAACTATAACAGTTAAAAAGATTTATAATTAAAGTAATCTATAAAAATTTTAAATCTAATATATATTCTAGATATCTAATAATAAAAAACTTTAGCTTAATTTATAAGCTAGTACTAATACTATTAAATTATAAAATCTAAAAAGATAGGTATATAAAGGTAATAATAGTACCCTTTTTTTAAATACTTAATATAAATCTTCTTAGATTATAGATTAGTCTAAAATATTAGAAATTATTTTCTAAGATTTATACTTATAACCATTATTATCTCCTATAATTTACTCTCAGATACTAAAGCTAAATGGCTTAATATTAATAATCTTTATATTATAATAAAAAGCCTTAGAGTAAAATAACACAAATATAGCTTTACTAGCAACAAAGTCAATAAGATATTACTAAAGAGAAAGAAATACAACAAGCTCTTAAAATCTCCTAGAAATATTAATATTTAAGACCCCTAGGCTACATATAACACTTAAAACATCCCATCCTACCCTAATTAAAACAAAAGATCAATAAAAGTATTAATAGATTATAGCACACAAAACTAAACCTTCTAGTTAAAAAATAGCAAAAATAAAATAGGAGGACTTATAAAAGCCAAAAAGCAAGCTAAATAGCTTAAAAAAAATATTATAATAATATATATATAAATAACAAATTAAACAAACCTATAAAAAGATTAGTTAGAAATATACTATAAGAAATATAGCAGTTATCTATTATTTTTACTGAATATTTAGTCTTAAGCTATCTTTTAATTAAGCTTATTTTTAGAATATATTAATTATTTAATTAATTTAAGTAGCACTATTAATAAATAATATTTTTTTATATTAAAAATATTATAAATTAAGCATCTATAAAAGTCTAAATAGAGAGAATATTTTACAATTAAATTTAATATTATATCTTTTCTAAATAGTAAAATTAAATTAAATTATTTTTATAATTATATTTCTAGACTAAACTCACATAATAGATTTTATTAATCTGTAGTAATATTTTAAAATTAAGTTTATTATTAGCTTCTTACTTACTCTAATATATAATTATTATAGATATCTAGAGATATATAATTTAGCAACTAAGAGATACTTCTTATAACTTTATTAATTTATAAATATCAGCAAGATAAAAATTATTTATAATCTTATTTAAATACTAAGAGATCTAGATTATCTCTTCTAAGAATAATAATAATTATAATTATTATTTTATAAAATATCTTAATAAAAGATTAAAAGAGACTATCTATAATAAATATATTAAAAAAATTTAATATAAAGACTCTTATCTATTCTAAAAAATCTTTTATAAAGTTAAATAATTAGCTTTTAAATAGTCTAGTAAGTAATTCTTATTAAGTAACTAATCTAAAGAATAAGTAATCTAAGTAAAAAATATAATATAGAATATTATTTATTATAAGAGCTTCTTTTTAGTGCTATATTATTAATATAAACTTTACAAACTTAAATATAAGGAGTAAGTCAAATAAAATAACATTAAAAAAGCTTAAAATCAAAGAATTTAAATATATAGATTTTATATTTAGTAATTCCAAGTAAGCAAAAGATTATTAAATAACTATAAATAATAGACAATATATCTTTACTTAATATTTAATTATACTATACTTAACTATTCAATACTAATATTAGCTAAGTCAATATATAATTAATTCTTAAATCCTAGATAATAAAAGCTACTAAATATAATAATTATATAGTATATACTATAAGTTCTATTATATAGAATATAATAAATAAATATTATTATAAGCTTAAAACTACTAAATAGACTAGAGATAATTAATTAAGAATAGATAATATATTATATTAATAAAATTTAGTATAATAGATAAAAGGAGTATTATAGATATAAATATAAACTAATATCAATTATTTATAAAGATAATATAGCTAATATTATTATAATAATAATAATATATAGAGCTAGGCTACTAGCTAGTTAAATTAATAATAAATAAAGAGTAATAATTTATTAATAAGAAAAATTAAAAATAGATTAATATATTAGTAAAAAAATAAACTAGTTATATTATCAATAATACCTAAACTAGTACTAATAGACAAAATAATCCTTATTTATTATAAATAAATAATATTATTATAATCTTTAGCATTAAAAGAAAAACTATATTAATAAATAATAATATATCTAATTTTAGGGACTCTACTAAAGGAATATACTATAATTACTTTTTAATAACATTATTATAACTAATAGCAACAAGAGATAGGTAATATCTAACAACATCATAATAATAATTATAGCATATAAATCTAACACTATAACACTATCTTTAGAAGAGAGAATAAGAATCTATAATTAATAACTAGAATAATAACACACTGCTTAACTTCACTATATATAAACTATCAAGAAAATAAAATTTTCCACCAGCTACAACCTAACCTAGAAGAGCACTTATTATTTATAATAAATCTAATATAGCACAAAAGATTATAGAAAAGAATATAAGATCTATTAAGATTATACTTAGAATATTATAGATAATAAAAAATACTAGCCCTAGTAAGTTCACATAATAATTATATAACTAAAACTATAATACTATATAATAAAGTATTAATTAGATAATAGCTAATAGCATTATAAGTAAACAGCTATATCATATAATAACCTAAACAGTAATAATTAGCTTCTTACTTCATAAGTATTATAAGAATCTCCTAGAAAAAGTAATAATACAATAGGATTCAAAGCAGCTATAAGTCTTCTTATTAGTTACTTTACACAACTTCCTAGCTTTATATTTTAGCTTTATAATATATATAAACCTTAGAAGTTAATAACTACTTACTCTACTATAACATAAATAATATACATTCTATATACCTCTTATTCTTACTAAAATTAAGCTTCCTTCCTCTCTCTCTTTTAAAGTAAAATTACTTCTAGACTTTTTTTATTAAGAAATATAAATATCTATAAAATTCTTATTATAACATACTAAGATAATACTCATAAAATAGATATCTATTATGTAGCTAAGTCTATAGCCAGATCTATATATATCTTATATAAATTATTATTGCTAGTATAATATATCTTAGAATATTATGTATAACTAGCTACTAGATCTATTTACTAGACTTAATTTATTTCACTTTCTCTAACATTTTAATTAGCACTTATAGAAAAGTAATAAACTATAAAGTAGAGATCTCTATAATATTCTAACCTTTTTATAATAGATTTTTAATTAAGTAGTATTTAGGTCCTTATTTATATTAAGAAAATATTTTAGGCTCATACTAAATAGAATACACACACATAGATATATATATACACATACATACAATGCTATAATGGCAACTATCACTAATCTACCAATCTATATACATATATATCATATCTCCTTAGAGCCTATATATAATTGCTTTTAATTAGAGTAGATACTTATAAGATAGTAATTTTATTAGTTAGATTAATTTTATTAGTTAGATTATAGAAAACAATACTTAACCTAAAATAAATAAATAATTTCATTAGTTTCAATTTTATATAATATTTTATATATTATAAATGTAAATTTTATTCTTAGTTTAAAATAAATAGAATATTATAATAAGAATCTACCTAACATCACTAGCTAATATCTAACTATAGCATAGTTAAGCTCTAGAGTATACCCATCTCTATAATATTCTTTATAAAATTTCTAAATTCTAGGGCTAAGAGTATATTAAAAAATCTTAAGAGCATCTTTTTAGTATTTCTTTAAATCTTATTCTTTACTTATAGATATTTTCTACTTAAAAGCTAACTTATATTAGAGTAGTTTACATTTTTAGAATAATAACTAATATACTTATTTCTTTTACCTGAAATAGTGCCAAGTATTAATTAAGTATATTTATATAGTTTATATTCTTTATATTTTTTTCTATACTCTAATATATACCTAAGTATATATCTAATAATATTATATTATATTATATACTCTAATATATACTTAATTATATTCTTTTAGCTAGGAATTTATAATTTTTATTTAATTTTAATATAAAATATGAATTTTATTCCCTATATAGCTATACTACCTTAATAAGATTAGCCAAAATACTATTAGATAAAAAACTAGAATTAGATTATATACTCTCCCATTAGCCTTCTAAAAACATCTTCCACTAGCACTAATATATCAGCTTAGATCTAGCCTATTAAGCCTAAACATTATTTCTCAACAATACTAAAAGTATTATAATATTCTCCTCTAAAAAGATCTTCCTATTATATATCCACAATTCTTCTTTTACTCTTGCTACAATAGTATAGAAACATTTTAGGAAATCTAATTAGTAAATCATTCTCTAGACATAAAATACCTAGAAATAAAGTAATAAACTAAATTATTAGATCACTATCTTATTTCATCTCTATAATTAGAATAATAATATCATCATAATAGCTATTACTTGTCAAAGCTATGATCAGTAGTAATATAATACTATAATTAGCTTAGCTAATAATATATATATACTTAAGAATCTTATCTTTAAGATTATTTCTAGCACTCTGCTTCAAAGTCACCTATAAAACTATAGTTATAAATAAAAATAACGCTTATTTAATAATATTAAGTAAATAAAGATAGAAAAGAAAAATCTTTCCTATATAAAAAAATTAAAATAAAACTTAAAATACTTTTCCCTAGCAGGAAGATGGGTGCTATTTAAAACTATTATTATGGTTTATACCTTCAGAATAATAACTAACACTCTCTTCTCTTTTATCTGAATATATTGACTGGGCAAGGTCTTATATAGTTTTTTCTTATCTAAAAATAGGAAGCATATTTTTAATATATATAAATCTATAATAAGCTTTATAAAGACTTATATTCTAAGATAGTTTACTAAAAAGAGTTATATATTATTTTATTTTTTCTATAATATATTTTTATTTTATATATCTAAGAAGAGATCTATAATCTAGTTTTTAAGCTTATCTAGTAATTTAAATACTAATAGTATAAATTTTATAAAATAAGTAGAATAATACTTCTTTTAAAAATTAATTATTTTATTATATATTTTAATATTATATTTAAATAGATCCTTATATAGAGTTTATTTACTTTTAATTTTAAAGTAATAATAGAGATATATAAAGTTTAAAAGTAATTTATTTAATTAAATTAGTTACTATAAATTATCTTATAAATTAATCTTATATTCTAAATTTATAGCTCTTAACTCTTAATCTAAAATTAATTTATAGAAGAGAGGCTTAATAAAAAATTATATAAGATAATCTAAAATATTATATATTAGAGATAAAATTATTAATATTAATATATTATTTTTTTTACTTAGGCTAGCTATTTTTTTAGTTATACTAATTTTAAAATAAAAAATTATCTACTTAGCTTTTATTTATATATTATACTAATCTAAGTATAATTTAATATATTTTTAATATTTATTCTTTTTAAAATATTAATAATAATAAAATAAATATTAATTTCTTTACTAATAAATTAAATTATTTAAAAAATTTATTTTTTTAAATTTTATAAAGAGTAGATACTATATAAAAAAAAATAATTAATAAATAATTATTTTTTTATAGCTATAGTAAATTAATAAGAAAAGACTTATCTCTATAATATAAACTATTTCTAGTATATTATTCTTATTAAAGAAATTTCTTATTTTAATATTTAATATAGTACTAGCCCTATTTATAGTAGAATTATAGATAAATAAAATCTTTATTTAATTTAGTAGTCTAATTATTTAATATAGTTAATTATCTAACTCTAGTTTATCTAGCTATTTAGTGACTTAGATAGTTTTTAATATATTAGTATAGATAAAAATAGAAAATTAATAAAACTAAATAATGAGTAGAAGTATCTAAAAAAATATATAAGAGTTATATTGCAAGGCAAGTGTCAAAGAAAAGGGACCGCCATAAGACAAAACCTAGACAAAATTAGATCTTACATAAGACACAGAGCTTATATTATATATAGTAAGAATCTCATCACCATACATAAGCTAGTGTTCTTAATCAGCTAGTTCTTATTATTATATTTATATAATATTATAAGCATTATTATATAATATAATTAACAATACTATTATATTTAGTATAAGCAAGGAAAAAGTATATCTTTAATCTTACTTAAAATAGATAGATAGAAATTCTTTAATTAGTTATAAATAAAAAATAAATTATATTATTATATATAATTAATAGACTTTAATTATAATTATTTTTTTCTATATTTCTTAATACTTTATTACTAATATTATTTTCTTTTTAGCTATAATAAATTTATCTACTTTTTAAAATAGTAAGCTCTAACTTATTAGAATATTTTAATAAATAATTAAAAATCTTTATTTAAGTAAAATTTATCTTAAATAAAGATTTTAAAAACTTATTTATAATGATTTTAAGATAATCCTTTAATATTATTTTTACTAGAATATTTTCTAGGATATTTACTAATAAAGTTAGCTAATTCTTAAGATAGATATTATATAAAAGTAAATATAATTCTTTATATTTTTTTCTCTCTAATAAAAAATTATTAATATAAATCTTAATAAATATATATCTAATATCTTTATTATATAAATATTTAAATAGAATTTTTATATTAATTTTATTAGATTATATAAAAATAGTATTAAGCTTTTTCTTATAATTTATAATTAAAATAAGAATATAATCTTAACTTATTATTATATTATTAATAATATTTAAAATTAATAAGCTAGTAAGAATATAACTATTATTATTTTTCTTTAGTTAAGTAGTTTAAGATATTATATTAAATTAAGTATTAATATTTTCTAGTAATAGAATATATTTTTTAAATAGATTTAAAATTAGCTTATAAAGACTATCTTTTATTATATTATTAAAACTTAAGATATAAATTTTTAATTTAAAAAGAGTTATAATAATAATATATAGACTAGTTTTTTTTATACCTAGTGGTCTAATAAATAAATATTCTTAATAGTATAAGATTCTTTAAATAGTATACTAGACTTTAATTGATAGCTATAAATAATTCTTAATATTTTTTATAAATTAATTCTATAATTCATAGTTTATAATAATAATTAAAAGGTCTTATAATTAGTAATTATTAATATAAACTTATTAAGATTTAGATAATACTTTTTTATAATAAATAATAAATTTACTATTATTTTACCTAATATATATTAGATATATATTATATATTATAACTTAAAAAATAAAGTTATTTTAACTAAAATATTTTAGATATAAATTTTATAATTTTTCTTAACTCTTCTTTATCTTCTCTTATTAATAAAATCTAATAACTTAATATATAAGCTAGTAATATCTAGAGATTAGTAATAAGATAAAGTATAATAAATTATAGATTTTTATAAGATTTATTTTTAAAATATATATTTTATTTTAATTAGTTTTATTATTATTATCCTAAAGAATTTAACTTTCTATCTTTTTAATTTAGTAAATAAATATTTTATAAATTAAATCTTAGTCTAAAAAATTCTTAAAGACTTTAAAAATATTATTAATTTATTTAATTTTAATACTATATATTAGCTAATACTTTAATATATCTTTAATTTTAGAAGGTTTTTAGTGCAGAGATATAAAGAAAGTATTAAATAAAATAATAAAAAATATATAGTTTAATATATTAATATTAATATAAATAAAAAGTAATTAAGAAAAGAAAAAAAAATCTAAAAAATAATTAACTAAGAGATTCCTTAAAAATAATAAAAGACTAATAGAAAAGTTAAATATAAGATTTATAATATTAAAATAACAAAATTACTTATAAGAATAATAAAGAATAAAATTTAAAAAAGTTATAAAAAGCTAAGAGCTTTATAAACTATTTATTAACTTATAATTAATAATAATATAATAAAAGTTTTAACTCTATTTTTTATTTCTTATTTCTATTACTTTATTTAGTATATCTAATTAACTATTAGAGATAATTATAATTATAAACTAATATATTAATAAACTTATAAGTTATTTAAAAAATAATAACTAATCTTATTTATTTTAGATAGATTTTCCTATAATTAAAAGAAATTTAAATTAGTTAGTAATATAAATTATATATAATAAATAAAATATATAAAAGATTATTTTAATAATAATTTTAGACCTAGCTAGAACAAACTCAAAGTAAGATATTAGTCTATTTGGAGAACATCTAGCCTCGTATAGATCCACTGTATAGAAAGGTAAGGCCAGTTTACCCTTAAATCTATCAAGTCTCCACCTCTATCTAATGGCTAGAGCTTTAAATTATATTATATAAGCCTATTATACTAGATATATACTTAGCTAATATTTATTACTAACCTTATATAATATGCTTATAATATATAGATCTATAAAATAATCTCTTTTTTTCTAATTTAGCTATTAATAATAGCTAGAGATAGCTTTATTATTTAATAAATCTAGTAAGTATTTTATACTACAAATCTCCTAGCTTATATAAACTTACTTCTTTGAACTAATATAATATAACTAAATATATAATCTAATCCAATAAGTTATTTTCTTTTTCTTTAGAAAATCTAGATCCTAGAAAATCTTACTACTAAGTAGTAAAAGAGAGTAAATTTTTAGTAAAATATAAATATTAGATTATAAAGGTAAATTCCTAATATAATTATATTAAATACTATTTTAGTAAAGCTATAATATTAATATTCTACTACTAAAAATTTTTTTTCTATAAATAAAAGAAAATTTCTAGTCTTTTTACTAGTACTAAAATTTAATATTTCACTAGTTTAAATAATATAGCAAGCATACTTAAAAGTAAGTTTATAACTAGCTAAGTAAGAATTTTATTAATAGTATATTAGAATAGCTAGTATTAAAATTCTAACTTTATATAGGCTTTAGTAAGATTTAGATTATATTAATATTAGATAATCTTATAGACTAAATGTAGTAATTAGTCTAAGCTATCTTATAGATTTTATTACTTTTAGTCTAGTAAAGTATAATATTAGTATATATCCTTATAGTAGCTGAGGTGCTGCTAACCCATCATGCAGAACTATGCTTAACCTTAGCAATACGTAACT